>OY728166.1:1292281012-1293667230 GCA_963277665.1 Viscum album | reverse complement strand
AATATGAAAATTTTACAACCATATTAGTTATTTTTATCCATCCTTTGAATGAAAAGTCGCCACACGTGTGTACGTACGGCTTACCGTCTCCACATCGTGGTGTAGTTTGTTATTCAAACATTTTATCATTTGGATGGGTATAATAATGAGTATAAATGATGTAAATAATAAATATAAAATTTTAATTATTCTTTATATATTATATATCATCCAATTATATACTATTTTAATATCAAAAGATTGATATTTTCGCTCGTGCGTACGTACGGATTACCGTCTCCACAACGCGATGAGATTCATTTCCATGTTCACCATTCAATGATGATTATAAAAATATATATTATTAATAAGTATGTAATATATGAGAAAATAATTCTACTATATATATATATGTGTGTGTATGTGTGTGTGTGTATGTACGTACTTACATATATCTTTTTCACTTTCGTTCAATACAATATGAAAACAGAAACATCGTTTATGCGTACGTACGGCCTATCATCTCCATAAACAGTGTTTTCCATTTCATATATCTATCTATTATAAATATTTATATTCTAAACATATCTGACATATAAATCAAGGTTTATTTTCTGTATTTATTTAAATCATGATCTAAATGATACGATCATGAATAAAAAGTTAAAACACGTACGATAAAGAAAGTGATTATTACCTGAAATGTTAATTTAACATGAAAATAGTTATTAAATGGGTAGTATAAAGTAATAAATGAATCATGTATGAAATAATAAATATGAATATGGTTCTGGTAAAATTTAATAACATACAATGGTCATTATACAAGAGGTTAAACATACCCTCGACCAAATGAAAGTGCAAGGTAAGGGTTATTTCCTCAATCTCATCATTTATCCAAGGTTGTTCATGTGTAAGTACTTTCTAGGACATTCTTATCATAGATACCCATATTTCATAAAAATATTTTCAAAAATAATCTTTTAAGGTTATATGGGAGCATTTATTTAAATATATCATCATTTTAATTGTTTTAATGATTTATCTTTCTAAACCCTTTTAATCAATTTCCATGTTTTCAAAATGATTTTAAGGATTTATTTATATGGACATGAATGTTTTGAAATGAAAAATATTTTTAAAAGTTTCAAAGTGGTTTAGGGTACTTTTATTCAAATGTCTCTTTTAAATTAATTCCTTTATAAATTGTGAGACTTTTAAACGATTTCATGAAAAAGGTGTATTTCTCTCAAAGCATTTTACTGATAATTTTCATCTATGTCAACATCCATTGATGGATATTAAACTTTTTTGAAGTTTATTTATTATGATACAACCTTCCATATTATATTGAATGAGTTATTCTATGTTTTACTATGAATGTGAAATTTTTATACCATTCATGGTTTATGGATAAAGTATCGACATTTCATATGCTAGTTTAAATATGAATGTTTATGTTATGTATCAACCATTTCATATGAGGAATGAATTGGAATTAGTAAGTTATGGGTGGAGAACTCCATATCTCCTCGATGCATCGGTAGGTCTCATTAGACGAACTAGTGTCATGGCACAAGACCTTTGCAAAAAAAAATATTTTGTAGTCTTGGAACAAGGCCTTGACTATGTGGTTATGAAAGTCTGGCATTATGCATCCCATCCTTATGAAAGTGGATATTCATATTTCATGTGATTATTCGACTAGTAGAATATCCATGTGAATAAGTAAATAGAATTACTTTATTGTATCTTTTCCATATTATGCTGAATTTTCAGTTTAAAAGGATTTTGTTTTAGTCTTATACATTGCGTTAAATGTTTATGCTTATTTATGAAAGTTTGCCCTATATTGTTATCCTTACTGAGAATCTGAGCTCACCCCTTTATATGTTTTAATTTTCTCAGTATTATAAGCAGATTATTATGATTGATATGTAGGGTTAAGATAAGGGATTAATGGAATTCTGAAAGGATCATTTATGTTGTGTTTTATTTTCTAATGTGTAATGTAACGTTCATGTATGTAATCTATTTTCCAAGACTGGTAAATTCATCAATCCTTCAGGACTTTATTCACTGTAATCGTGCCAATGTAATAAAATAACACACCGACTCTGGGTAACTAGGGTCAGGTAGTTACAGTTGGTATCAGAGGAAGTTTAGCAATATCCTTGGAAACTAGATTTAGATAAACTTTGATTGGAGAACTTTACCCTAAGATAGACTTTGAGGATTAGTATAGAAGAACTTCCTAGAATTTTGGTAATGTAGAGATTTTGTGAGTGTTCCAAGAAAATACATCCTTGTCTAGATACGACCAGGTAGAGGGGGCTCTGCATAGATGTACCTAGGGGTAAAACCTGAAAACACCGCTTTGAGCTAGACTTGAACAGGAATTGGTGCACGACAATGGGCCTTGCTGCACTCTTGGTTATGACACTCCTGGCAGATATGATTAGGATAATTTTCATTTTATTTTCAAACCATTATGAAGGGTTTATGAGTATATACTTCCTCAGAGATTTTTTTTATGATTATGGATTATATCCATAAACTTTTCAGTTTACGTTAGGTATTTTACGAGTTCGGAATTATTTATTGCAATTCATAAACTGACATAGTGTATGCATTTGTATAGAAATGGCGCCCAGTAGAAGGAATGTGAACTCCAACAAATATGTATGATCCAAAGAGTAAGAAATATCATATCTTTCACGGTATTAAGACAAAATTTAGGAGGGAAATAGTCTCCCATGTATTCTCAACATATGAAGAAATAGTGTCATTGGTTCATAAGATAAGTAAAGAATTATCTGAGTCCTATGGCTTTGAAGGGAAGCAAGAGAATAAAAGAATGGAAGAGAGAAAGATGGATAAAGGGAAGAGGAAAAAGAAGAATTTTCCCATATGTGATAACTATGGGAAGAAACACCCTGGAACATTCCTGAAGGGAATGGGAGTTTCTTATAAGTGTGGATAAAAAGGACACCAAGTACGTGACTACAGGGGTATGAAAAATGTTTCAAATGTACAATGCTTAATCTTCAAGGAGTTGGGACACTACGTGAACCAATGTCCAAATCATCAGAGTATTCCCCAAATGATGCTATTGGATGATAATCATGTTATGATACTACCATAGATGAGGAGGAATGATTAGATTTCTTATGTTGTTATTAAAGAATTATCTCATTTGAGTGTTGTATCAACGATGTACTAGTTATAATAATTATGGAGTATATAAGGATTGTACTGAAGTACTATTTCATTAAGGACTTGAGATTGTGTGTAACCAAGAAAAGTGACATAATAGAATGTTAAATATTTGGAAAATATATTGTTGAGAGAAAGATAAACCATAATATGGTTCTGATACTAAGGTAGTGATTTTGGAATAATATATGTTTGATTTGGATAAATTATATTGGATATTCTTGAATACCTTGAAACTGATTAATTATTTGTATATTCCATCATTGTTGAATTTAACAAAATTTTTGGATGGAAGAAGTATATCCAGTATTATATAAGGAATAAGGAAGAAGGAATGTAATAAATAAGGTTTTACAGTCATTCAAGGAGTTACCATGTTTTAAAATAATACATGATGAAAGTGTTCACATGTTATTACGTGGGAACAAATATCTTCATTGTGTTTAACTTATTTTAAATCTTGGACTGTGAGTTTGGATAGAAGTATTTTGGATATGTCTAAAAGTTTTAATGGATTAATATTTAAAGGTTATTTTTTATTTTTATAAAAAGTACAACACGCAGACCGTGTGACAACCCGTCGCGTCAAAAAAAGCTACGGGAATCGAACCCAAAACCATAGTGCGATCAAGATTTATCGCCTACCACTTGACTACATAAAGTTCATGGATTGTATAATGTAGTTTCTTTTTTAAAGGGTCTTATATGTGAATTATAAATTCATTTTTTTGGTACCCTATACGATTTGGATAAATAGAATATTTTTTTGAAATCTTTTAGAGTGAAAGATGAGTTTGTGGTACGAATTAGTTGAAGGATGAAACTCTACTTGTCAAGTATATATATACATATATATTTTTCCTCTTATTCTATGGATATATTAATTCTTAAAATTTAGGTAAGGGATCTTAAAACAAAAAATGTGTTATCTTAATACCTTATGTTTTGTTGAACAGATTGTATTTTAAATTGTGAAATATTGATGGATTTGAGGCCCTTAATTTTACACTTGTTTGTTATTGATGACCTCAATCAGTCCCTATAAATATTTACATTTTTCCCTCCAATTATGTTTCTTTAATTTCCACCAATGGTCTCCTAATGAAGATCATAATTTTGTGGTGACCCTTTCATTTCCATTTTCTTATTATTAAAACAAAATTTTATTAACCCAATTTCCGATGTGGGTTTTCCACAAAGGTATTTTATATTTTCAACTTTTATTTTTGAAGAACAATTTCAAATTGCAAGGATGCAATTTATTGAAGGAGATAAGAATGTAACACCCCAAGATTTCATAGTACGTTATTTCTTCAAATTCATTCAACAACTTACACTACACGCAATACCGATTTCAAGCGCAAAACGACTTACCAAACTAGCCGTTCAAAGGTGGTTATGAATAGTATTAACTGAATTTTAAACTTTATATAATCCTTATGATTTTTAGAATCCATATTATGAGTTTCTTAGACATATTGTAAGAAAAATTCATTTTTTTCAGATAGAAAAATTATTTTTCAAAAAAATGCAATTTTACCGCCTTTTAATGAAGAATATTTTTTAAATCCAATATGATAAACTTTTATATATTCAATTTTACTAGATAAACTTTTTATTTAGAATATGGATTTAAAAATTTGGTTTTAATAAATTTTTGGTGTTTTTCTGATAACTTTCATATTTGGGTAAATAGTGAAAAATACTATATTTTAACTGAAAACATGATTTTTAATCAAAATAATTTATAGTGTTTAATTATAAATTTTTATGGTTTGGAAGTATAATTAGATTATATTTTTACTATTTAATCAAATTCTGGTCATTGTAAGTAATTTCACTTTGATATTCGACATAAAAAAGTGTCAATCTTTTGATAGTTATTATTTCTTAAAAACACGCTTTTTGGTTTTGACAACGAGAATTAATTTTAAATTAATTCATGAAACTTCTATATTTTAAATTTTGTAAAATAGAATTCATTTTTTATTTTGTAATATCAAAATTATCGTATGGTTAATTTTTGGTATTTTTCTGAAAACATTTAATTCTTTATGAATAGTGAAAAACACTTCGTTATTAGTTAAAACTGACTTTTTATTTAAATAATTAGTTATTTTATTTAAATTTATATTAGGTAAAAATAGCTATATAATAGCTATATAATTTAAATGTAATTCATTCATGTAATTTTATAATAAGTTTAGATATATAAAATATTATTGAACTTTTTACCGTCTTTTACCCACCTTCAAGGAGCATTTACAAATTTGCATAAAACATAATTTTACCGCTTTTGTGGGTAGAATTTAGAAAATCTGAGAAACATGGTTGATATCAGTTAGTAAAATGTGGTTCAATAAGATAAAAATAATGTTGGTGAATAGTAACAATTGACTTTTATCTACCACGGTTAAAAGTAAATAGGGTAATTTAAGGTAAAAATGATATTATTATTAGCCTAACACATGTCCTAATTCTATTGGATGAGTGTGTTTAGACCAAAAACAAACATAGGAATAAAATATGATCCTTTAGGTCCACTAGGATTAGATTATGACATTTATTATTATTTTATTTAAAGAAGAGTTAAAAGAGTTAAAATCAAAGTTTAATAACTAAAACATTTTTAATATAGGGTTATACATAAGATAAATTCGACTATAAATATTCATTAGAAATATAAAAATATTTCATACATAATGGTATTTTATTTATAATTTTTATACATTAAATAATTAAATTTAATTAAGACACAATGATGATGCATTAATTACCTTATTAATGAATGATTAAAACAATTGATATTATAAATATCAAAATAAATATAATTTGTGACTTTTAATGAATTAAAATAATTTTCTAGGTTAATATTGAATGTTAGGGTGGATTAAATAAATTTGGTTCAAAGTAATAAGGCTGTTATAAATTTAATAAAAACAAAATACCACATAGTGTGAAAATTGACATAAAAGAGATTTTAAAAAAATATTATATTATTAATTGAAATTCTATACCTAAAAATCTAAGGATCGGGAAAAAGGCTTCAGTAATATTATTTATGTCATTAATTAACCTCTTCAGTATCAATTGGATGTTTATAGTAAGTTTATTAAAAATCTAGTGTAATAATACAAGAAGACACGATAGATGTTAAATTAATTAACTTAGAGTTAAATCTAAAAAATAAGGTTAAAATGGTAACATAAAATTGTATAAAACCTATTTGTTGAGAGTATTTCGACACATACCGACATTATCTTTGAAATAAATCAATTTGGAGTCATTATAAACTGAATATGATTTTATTATAAAATAATATTTCAATCTTTTCCTAAGGTGCCTCTCACCCCTCTTATAAAAGGGCACTCCCCCTTCTCTCAAATTCACACCTTAAAATACATTTGTCTCATCCAACCGCTTCCCAAATACTCTTTCAACTATCTTATATTAATCCTAGAGGCCATGATTTATTCAGAAATCCAACTTAAGGATCCCTTTTGATCAAATCAAAAGGAAGAACCCGAAGAAGAGGTAAATATTTTATCACCTCTTTCAAGTTCCTTTAGTCTTCCACTTCATCTTTATATGTTGTTTCCATTATTAAATAATAACTCCAGTATCTTCTATATATTATGATGTTATTATTAAAATGGTACAACCATATTCCTTATTTTTATCCATCCTATGAATGAAAAGTCACCACACGTGCGTACGTACGGCTTACCGTCTCCATGTCGTGTTGTAGTCTGTTATTCAAATATTTCATCATTTGGATGGGTATAATAATGAGTATAAATGATGTAAATAATAAATATAACATTATAATTATTCTTTATATATGATATACCATCCAATTACATACAATTTTGTTGACGCTTATTTCCGTCACAGAGTCTAATGAATGAAATGGGAAATACCTTGCACCCAAAGTGATTAATCCTTTGCAGAAACATAAAAATTTGGCAAAGGCATAAACAAGGAATCATTCCCACTTGGGTTGTGCAAGTTCCAGTATAGTCACACAAGTATAATTGAGCGCCTCCCAATGGTCACGCAAGTATACTTGCGCGCCACTCATTGGTCACGCAGGTGAATTGCGCGACCTATATAGATTTCGCCCAGGGTCTTCTATAGCCTATAAATACCCCCAGTGGGCCCCCCATTTGAGGACGGAAAAATTCCAGAAACTCATATTTGAGCTCCTGACGCCCCAGTCTATTCTTGATGCTTCCAAACACTTCTAAGGAAATTTCATACCTAGAACAGAATATCTAAATAGGAGGAGGAATGCCTAAGTGTTGAAACTCATCAACACTTGCGCGCCTAAGTGGCTAGCCCTTAAGGGAAATGGCCACACTTGCACGCCACCTTACCCATTCAACATGACTTGCGCACCACTCTTCTGGAAGCCCCTATAGATAATACTAAGGTATTGATCCAAGTCTCACCCAAGTATTACCCTAAGGGTAGACCGTCGCGCAAGTACCCATGTGTCGCGCAGGTACACCTGCGCGCCCACGCAGGACTTGCGCGCCCATGCAGGACTTGCGTGACACTCTCTTTTTGGGTGCCCTTCCTGCCCATTTCACCTCTCCTATGTCTATCCACCTATCCTATTCAATATTCAGCTTTCAAGACACTCTTAAAATCCATTTATGGCATGTTTTCTTGATTGGCTTCCTTATCTGAAAGGAATTCTGTGGAACATCTCTAAAAAACCTAGTGATTTACACATCTTTATGTCACTAAGGTTAGAGATTTCATTCATTCAACCTAATCTTTGAAAGATGAGAAGATCTTTAACCTGGGCCTCCTCCTCAGGAGTAAGCCCCAGTCCAAGTTCCCTAATTTGGGCATCTTCCTTAGGAGTAATCCCCAATCATAATTCAAAGTTCCCCCCTTAATTCTGGGCATCCTTTTCAGGGATAAGCCTCAAATTAAGAGTATAAATCTCCATAAAACACATATACCTTTTATAGACCCTCCTCACCTGGTCCTCCTTCTCAAGAATAAACCCCAGTTTTCTAGTCCCCTAACCTGGGCCTCCTTTTCAGGAATAATCCCTAGTTTTCATAATTCCTTTAACCTAGTCTTCCTTTTCAGGAATAAGCCTTAGTCATAATTTCTCATAACCAGTCTTAATTTACTTTTGATTTGGGATTCCTTCTTAGGAATAAAACCCAATCATAAGTCCCCTATACTTTGGGCATCTTCCTCCGGAGTAAGCCACATGTTAGAGTATCCAAATCTCCATAATGTACATATACCTTTATAGACCATGTTTCCGGGTTTCTTCCCTGAAGTAAATCCTAATCTTCATCTATCTGGGTAGTCATACATACATAAGCCCGACATTATTTCTCATGATTTCATCTTTTGTGCCACAATTGTCTGGTTTTACCAATAACTCTTGTTTCTCACACCGAGCATGACTCACGTGAGCTTATAGTGTAAAAGTAATTATGACATCTTTTTTTGAGGCATCAATCATGCTTAAACCTCATACTCCCACACTCAAACTATGTGGGTTCTGATTCCTTCTCTAAACAAGGATACATAGGTAGCCCATCTGCAGGTATGATCCCAACTCTGAAATAATCTATGTCCTTCTGAATTACAATAAACTTTAAGTGCCTCGCTAAGTGGCTTTAAAACTAGTATGGTTATCATAATGACCAAGAGACTTTATACAATGTGTCGAAGGATACCATTGACTAAGAATCTATAAAAAACATAGATGATTCTCTATCGATGAAGAACCTCAAATACATATACAATATTCTCTAAATTTCATACATATTAATCATTGATTGTCAGATATAAAGGAAAGCTCATTTTATACTTGGTAATGTAATAAGTATTCATGAGCATAACTTAAATCTATAAAGAGTCCCAGAGTAGACAATAATTTCCCTCATAAAAGTGTGATGAGTCCAACCTCCCATCCTATCAACCAACACAAATTCTTAAGCCTCATCATTTCACAACTAATGAGCACCTACCTTTGGAAAGTATGTCCAAATGGTTGTAGAATCATTGGATGTTTCCTGTTCTACGAACAAACCCGTTAGAAACCGCTTGGAATGTTTGAACCTTAAACCAATGAGGTCATCCCCGATTCCAGAGGAAACCAAAAATGGTGAACCCGACTCGAATCCTTAACCAAGTTAAAGTGATGTTTTACCTATTTGTTAGGACCCTATTTGAACTCAATTAGAGGGCCAACGAAGCAATCAAAAACATATGTGCTCATCCAAAAAATGTAGTGGTCGGAGTTATCTTGATTATATCTGTTATATCAAATAGACACTCTTTTCCAAGATCTTCTATAATGGCTTCTCTTAAGTTCACACCCGTGAATACTTCGGCTGTGGATGCCTCTGCTACTACTCCTGCTAGATCGTCATACGTTCTGAGGACGATATCACCTACTCAGCGTCTCCAACACTGGTTATTAAATGTGTTGGTTAAGCAACCTAACTTGGTGGCATGAAAAGAGTGGGAACACAGACCCATCCATTATAATCCTTCTTTCTAGCAGACTCGTCTGGAAGAAGCACGCCAATCCCGTCAGGCAATTCTGGCAGAGTACTATAGACAAGAACATAAACCTGTTTATAAATCATCAGTTAGTCAGCAGGCTTGTCTGACTACATATGATGGAGCACGCCAACCCAATGTGTTGAAAACTCGTAAACAGGAACATACACCTGCTTACACTCATCAATCCTGCCAGTAGCCTAATCTGTCAGTGTTGATGGAGGCTCGTCAACCACGTTCGGTGGAGTACAATCAGCAGGTACATACACCTGCTAGTATTGATCAATCCTACCAACAGTCTCGTTTGGTAGTAGTCGGAAAAGGCAGTTAGAAAGCTCCGGCGACAAATAGGAGGCAGACTCAAATCTCTTCCCCCACACTTGAGTACTGTCAGGATTCACTAACAGGAAAAGGGGGACAAGAGAAGGCACATACACCTACTCCATGCTCAGAATGGATGTATATCCTCGTTCTAGCAACTAAAGTCACCATGCACATTCTGTCAATGGTGATAGAGAAGAAGCAAATCCCTACTCATATTCTGGATGCTTGCCAGGATATTATAACAGCTTCAGCAACATCTCAGGGAAACACATATAAATATATCTCTACCATTGGAGTGACACATTAACAGTTCACTCCGGAACAAACACACACCTATGTTTTAGTCCAAGAGGGTTGTGGGGGCATACTCTCCCATATCCTACGGACAGCCAAGTCAGGCACATACACCTAATTTGAGTGGAGATCGTCAGCCTAACCTAGGCATCTCTCCTGATCAGGCACATACACCTGCTCAGAGTAGTCACTTCTGTCAACAAGTGGTTTCCATGTTGAGTAAGATGGCATCTAAAAAGAAGACCTGCCTGGCGTAGTTGGAAAATAAAGAACCAATTTACAATGAGACCTTTCTCAATGCCGGAGTTCTTGAAGCCATCATAAAATTATCTATGGAAACTCATGATTCTACTCTCTTAATTCCCAATAGTGGGAACATTAATTCTGAAGGTTTTCAACAAACACTTCCTCATGAAGGCTTGCTTCATGACAGTTTAGTCAATCTCGAAGTTTCATCTTCAGATGAGAGCTACAGTAACCCTCTGTGTGGCCAAAATACTAAGGAGGAAGAGATTTCATCTTTTTCGGTAACCCACCATGGTGGTCCTCCCCATGATGAGGAATTTTGCTGCGAAAGTCCTCTACACAGTAGTGATGCACATTTCTTGGAAAATGCTCCAATGGACAATGTAGTGCCGAGAAAGCCCTCTTATCTTGAGGCACTTGTAAATGTGAAACCAATCATATCTAATGCTTCATCACTAGTAGGTGAAATACTTTCTAAATCAAAGGATAGCCCAGGGTGTATGTCATTCTCCGAACAACCCCTGGATCATTCATCTTCTAGTTTGATCAGTGAATTCCCTACCGATCTTGTTGAATCCGATGAAGCAACAAAGAAGCACCAGCATTGGTCTAATCAGGTAGAAGGATCTTCATCAAATGATAATGAGGAAGTACTTAATATGAGAAAACAGCTGGCGAATGGTGAAGTGCCAGTCATGTTTTGGCCTTCGGCTGACTCTCAGTATGATATTCCAGAAATGTTGATGGAAGACTGAATTCATGATATTCGTCTCAACATATGGAAAATTCTTTGTCAGTTGAAGAAGAAAATATTATCTTATGATGAATATGAAAATCATGTCAAGATAATAGAAGGGTTACAACGCCATAATGATTTGGCCTCTCTCTCAGTTTCTCGATATACGAAGGCTGAAAAGCAGCAGAGATCCCTTCAGCATTCATGCCTTGGTGCACTAAGAAGATTGCGGAAGTTAATTGCCAATTCCCCATCAGGTATTCATATCAGGGGATGGGGTGTTCATGGAGCACTACATTTTACTTTACTCTCCAGTCTGCAAATCCCGCCAAAAATGGTCTCATGAAATGTTATTGCCCATGGCCAGCCACAACCAGTTGGCTTTGTTTGTAATCAAAGGCTCACTCAAGAACAGGCCTCAACTAGTTCTTCTCAAAATCAAGTATACAGAGAACAAGTTGTTGAATTAATCTTGCATCAGGAAAATGAGAATATTGAACAGGATTCTCGTTTAGAGCTTGCACATCATCAAGTGACAGAAGTGTTAGAAATCATCCAACGGTCTTTTGAGACGGGTGATAAATGTGGAAACAGGTTGATGAATCCAGCCAATTTTCGGACTAAAGTCCGCAAGATCAAGAGAGATTTTATGAAAGTCTCAGATATAGAATGTCAAGAACCACCCCAGCTTTCTAGACTTGGGACTCTTTTCACCCAACCCTCAGAATCAACAAATAGGATTCGAGGAGTTGAGTGGGAACAACAGGAACAGCCCCAATCCACTGGACTGGGGACTTTTTCAAATCATCAATCCCCTCCTCAGAGAAAGTCATTCTTTTCTCAATTAGGGAAGAAGCCACAAGAGGAAAAAAGATCCAAATTATCAGGAGATTCCCTCCAAATTACGGTTCGTCAATAAGTTCCTGAGGGATCAAATCGACAAAAGGCAATGTCTCATCAGGGACATATAAGAAGACAATATCACAGAAATGATGATAGAAGGGATGCAATGCGTTATGCATCAATTAATGTCATCAATGTTGTTGTTGCTGATCCTCTAGAAAATGAGGATTATTCAGAGGGATCATATGAAGATGTTCCTGCTCAAGAAGTTGTATGCACAGACACAAATGAAGAAGTTGTGCGTACACAAAATCAAAGGCTTACCCAAAATCTGGGTGTTTCTTCAAATAACCCACTCCCCCCTCTCCGAAAGGTGAATAACAAGGGGAAATGAAAGAATCAGGTTAAATACCCTTCCTCTAGAGAAGGCCAATCACTCTCACTAGAGCGAAGATTTGTGCAACAAGAGGAAGAAATGAAGGAATTAAGGATATTGAGTGCAGAACTACTTCAGGGTTGTCTTCCTCCAAAGCTTCATGGAGTCAGTCAGCAAGGGGGATTTTTTTGCGGCTACTGAGATGGATCAAGAATATTCTCTTTTATCAGTACACCCTCACATGTATAATCTTATGGGTCAAGCACAACAACAACCGGTGGTGTTGTCATTAGTTGCAGTACCAACCACCACATCTGTCCAAGCTCTAGTTATTGCACCTGTTCAGGTCCAAGATCAACCGGATGTTTCTCAAAAGTTAATAACTACTATTGAGACATTAACAGCTCAGTTGGAAGCTATGAAGGGAAAGTGTGCATAGGTTCAACCAGAAAAGATGGTTTACCCTGAATGGGTAGATTCAATCCCTCCCCTATCAAGTTTTGGGAACCCTGTATTCCCTATTTTTAATGGATCAGGAGATCTAGAACAGTATTTGACGCATTACGTGTCTTATTGTGATCCAATGATGGTAACTCCAGAACAACAAGAAGCAGTTAAACTCATATGATTCGTGCGGACCGTGCAAGTACCAGCTTTTCTTTGGTACACAATCTTTCAATCTCAGTCAATTATCGGATGTGAAGATCTTCGTCTACAATTCCTTCTTCAGTTCAGATCAACTTTTCCAAAGACAATAGTTTTTGATCTTACAAACTGTAAGCAAAGGGAGAATTGAAGGGTTTCATATTTCATTGCTCGCTAGAAAGGATTGACATATTCTCTAAGTTTATCACTCCATCAAGAAGAATTGTTGCCAATATGTGTGGAAAATTTGCGTGAAGAGTTACGCACGCCGGTGATCCCTGTGAAATACATAGGAGGGTTTCGAGACCTTACTTCAATCGCTCAGCAGATTGAAGATTATCCTATATAGACAAAGGCTAAATCTCACATAATTCCATTAGTTCCAGGAAGGAGAATGGGGAAAGTAGAGACTGCTACAGTTACTCTTAAATAAGCACCTGTTCTTACTTCTAATTCAAAACATTCATCTTCTCGAAAGGCTCCACCTCCTGAGCATCAACAAAAAAGGTCGTTTTGTCAAGATGATCAAAGAGATCAAAGAAGAAAACAATTTAAGGATCTGAACAGAAAAGTTTATTCTTTCCGAAATGAACAAGTTCCTGGATTCTTCATTTTGACACTGGAAAACAATTTGGTTTACTTTCCAAGGCCCAAAAGGCCGAACAAGGAAAGAGATGAAGACCGTCCCAACTATTTCCCCTTTCATCAGATGTTGGGGCATCCCATTCAGGGGTGTTTTTTCTTCAAGGACCTCCTATAAAAAAGTTAGACTCGGGACAAGTCAAACTTAAAGGCTCTATAGCCAAGGTATCATGTGTTACTAATACAATTCCAGAGGAAGAAGGCGAGTGGCAAGAAGTCAAAAGAATGAATGCGCAGAAATATGATGATTGGATGGTCAGAAAGACGATCAATCAAACTCAGGACATTTTGAGAACGCAATTGAATAAAAAAATTGTGTCTTCATCTTTGAATGCCTCATAAAACCCCCCTTCATTAAAAGGAAAATCCTCAAAGAAACAACATAATTCGAAGAAAGAGGAACAATCAGAAGAAGATGAAATTGTGTCAAAGCCCAAGTTGTCTTTGACTCTTGCAGATTTTATGCCATCTACTTTGAAGCCACGGGCACTGCCCCATCAAACAGCACAGCCTAAATTGGCTAATTAGGCAGATTATTCATCAGATGAGGAATTGATATTTGGTTTTGTTAATATGATTCACTTAACAGATCTATATGCCAGTCACAGTTTTGATTTTGACGAACCTGAATTCCCTGTATCAAACAGAGGAATCAGAGGGAGTTCCTGAGGAATGGGATACAGAGGAAGGAGTGGATATCCCAGAAGCCACTATTCCAGTTCTACTCGTGCCAGAACTGTGTATGCAGCAGAAACTCGTGGCACAGCCCTTCAGCGGGCTCAACAAGAACACGCTAGTTCTTCCACACATGGAAGATTCAGTCCTGGAAGGGTCATTCTGGAAGATCGGTTAGAAGTTATATCTTCTTCCTCTCAACAAGTAAATATACCTATTCGGTCTAATCTTCTAAAGCTAGGAGTATTTCCATCTTCTACTCCGATACAGGAAGCATCTACATCCAAAGCATCAACTTTCAAGGCACCTACTAAACCACATGTCCATATTGGGAAACGCGAACCTTTGGATCAAAAGTATGATGTATTGAAACACCTGACCCAAGTTCCACCCAATTTATCAATTTTTTATGCCTTGAATTTATCAAAGTATCTTTGGGAGGCACTCATTGAGGCTTTGTCAAGTCCTCAGGAGTTTGAAACTGAAATTGCTGCAGCTGAAGCCTACCATGTAGAGAATAATATTACAGAATGCCAAGCTGTGATATCTTTCATAGATGAAGATGAAGATGATGTCGTGCATGTACATATTAGACCTTTGTACTTATCTGGAAAGGTCAATGGGGTAGACATCCGAAGAGCTTTCATTTATAAGGGTTCAGGAGTAAACCTCATCCTCATTCATACACATCGTCGATTGGGCCTCATAGAATCTAATTTATCTCCTTCTACTATGATGTTTCAAGGATATGATAAAAATGAACAAGAACCACTGGGCGAGATTACACTCAGAACTCAGTTTGGAGACCTTGTATCTAATTAAGATTTCATGGTTGTTGATCACGATACGGCCTTCAATATTTTTCTTGGAAGACCTTGGCTACATCAACATGCACCAATACCTTCATCATACCATCAATGTCTTAAATACTGTTTTGACGAAAAATTGGGACATTGTATGGTGATAGATCCCCATTCAAGACATGTGAATCTCAATACATTGAGGCGGAATTCTATCTCGTAAAGGGTAAGTAAAAATCCACAATAAGGGATGTTACCAAGGTTAATGCTCCATTTGGTTTGGAAAAGATTTCAGTAAATCCATTTACACATGTGGGTATAGATTATGTGTTTCCTATCAGTCAAATTGACAAGATAGACCAAAATCCAAATACTCTTATGGAAACTTCCATAATGTCAATTACAGCAATCAAGCCAGACAGCATGGGAGAAATTGGTGATTCACCAAGAAATGATGAAAACTCAAATGGGGATGTCTTCATTTCATCCTCTGAAATCCAGCAAGTCTATACTTCGCCAACTAAGCCAGATGAAGTTATAGCAAGGCCAGAGGTGAACGATGATGTCAATTCTCAATCCATCATCTCATCTTTAATAACCAAGGAAGACCCTTCATCATCAGTCAGGTTAGAAATGGAATCTTCTTCTTCAAGATGTTCAAATATTAACATCTCTCCTGATCATGGAAATTCTGCATCATCATCTACTATGCAAGTAGGAATAGAAGAAATAACACATGTTGCTGAAGAAGAGGAAGATCTCAGAGATGCTCCTCCAGCATTTGAACAGGGAATCTCTACCACTGTGGATGAACTCAGAGAAATAAATCTGGGTACAAAAGAAGATCCGTGCCCCCACTTTAATTAGTGAGGCCATGACTCTTGATGGGAAAGAAATTTATGTTTCATTTCTAAATAAAAATCGAGATATATTTTCTTGGAACTATACAGAGATGCCCAGACTTGATCCTGATGTTGCTACTCATCGTTTGGGTTTTCCAGAAGAACATCGAGGATTCAAGCAAGCTATAAGAAGAACACACCCAACTTATGCTTCCAAAATTGAAGCTGAAGTGGATAATCTTATCAAATCTAACTTCATCAGAGGAGTTCAATATCCCAAATGGTTGGATAATATTTTCCTTGTGAAGAAGAAGAACAGACAAATTAGAGTTTTCATTGATTTCAGAGATCTTAATCGGCATTATCCTAAGGATAATTTTCCAGTTCGGATCATAGATCTCTTAATTGATGCAACGCCAGACTATGAAGAACTTTCCTTCATGGATGGATATTTTGGGAATAATCAAATCTGAATGGATCTAGAAGATGAGGAATCTACAGCCTTCAGAGCCCCTCAGGGTATGTTTTTCTATCGGGTCATTCCCTTTGGATTGAAGAATGCAAGCGTAACATATCATCATGCTATGCATCTTATCTTCAAATACTTTTTAGGAAAATTTGTTGAATGTTATGTGGAAGATTTGGTGGATAAATCCAAAAAACGTTCCAATCACTTGGCTGATCTGGAGGTCATATTCCACAATCTTCGACAACACAATTTGAAGATGAACCCCTTAAAATGTGTTTTTGGGGTAACCACAGGAAAATTTCTCATCTTTGTTGTATTCCATCGTGGTATTTAAGTTGATCCTGAGAAGGAAAAGTCAATCCTTGGTATATTACCTCCTCGAAATTTGAAATAATTGAGAGGACTTCAAGGACACTTGGACTATATTCGGTGTTTCATCGCCAATTTGGTAGGAAAAAGTTTACCCTTTACCAGATTGATGAAGAAGGGAGTCACTTAACAGTGGACCGAAGATTTCCAAGAGGCATTTTATATTCTCAAGAAATATATCTTGAGACCACCGATATTAATGCCACCTATTGAAGGAAGACCACTTATCCTTTATGTGACAGCTTTGGAGCGATCCCTGAGTGCATTTATTTCTCAGAAGAATGATGCTGGGAATGAAAACAGCCTCTACAATATCAGTCGGACTATGATTGAAGCAGAAACCCAATATTAAAATATTGAGAAGTGCTTCCTGGCATTAATCTTTACAGTTCAGAAGTTGAGACACTATCTGCAACATCACGAGGTCCAATTGGAATCTAGCAATAACCCGCTCAAATTTATCCTTAGTCGTCCAATGCTTACAGAACGTTTGGAAATGTGGGTGGTTATTTTGCATCAATTTGATATCCAGTACGTGTCTCAAAAGGCAATAAAGGGCCATGATCTCGCTGATTTCCTTGCTGAACACCCTCCATTAGAAGATACATCTTTAGATATTGAACTTCCTGATGGGGAAGTCTTCTTTATTCAAGATAGTCTTCAAGCATGGGATATGTACTTTGATGGTTCTTCCAGAAGTCCAACAGGAAGGAAAATGGAAAATCCTAAATTCAACAAAGTTGGGTTAGGAATTGTGCTCATTTTCCCAGAAAAGGTTGTGCTACCTTATTCTATCTCATTGTTGGGAGGTGGGACAAACAATGAAGCAGAATACCAAGCTCTCGTTGCAGGATTGGAGTTGTCACTTCAAGCACAAGTGAATCACTTAAAGGTGAAAGGTGATTCAGATTTGGTATTAAAACAAGTCAATGGGGATTATGCCACCAGAAAAAAAGAACTAATCCCTTTGTATGATTACGTCAGAGTGTTAATGGTGGAATTTCCTACAGAACCAACATTTTCTTATGTCCCGCGATCAAAAAATGCCAAAGATTATGCACTGGATAATATAGCCACAGCTCTGGTAGATCCAAATCGGGACGAGACAACCATCCGTATTTCCCACCTTCATACAATTTCACCTTATGTTCAAACCAGAACAGAGTAAATCAATGAAATTAGTCCCATCTCTGAACCATATGGTCATACTACATGATGGATGACACCTATCAGTGAATACCCTAAAAATGGAACACTTCCACCTGATAGAGCCAGGAAAGAACAAGTCTGGAGACGTGGGGTCAATTTTATTCTTTATGACAGCCCAGATCACCTAGAAAAATTCTCTATAAAAGATGATTTGATGGAGTTTTCTTCAGATGCATTGATGGTGAAGAGACAATGACTATCATGAAAGAAGTGCATGCAGGAGTCTGTGGTGCCCACCAGTCTGGACATAGACTGTCTGATCATATTTGAAGGCTTGGATACTTTTGGCCATCAATGATACAAGATTGTGTTGATTTCACAAAAAGTGTCATTCATGCCAATTACATGCCAACTTTATTCATCAACCCCCAGAGTTGCTTCATACAGCTAAATACTCATGGCCATTTTCTACATGGGGAATGGATGTGGTGGGACCTTACCCTTCAACTATAGCCAAGCAGTTTAAGTATATTCTTACTGCTACTGACTTCTTTTCCAAATGGGTAGAGGCAACACCTCTCAAGGAAGTTAGTTCTAAAAGCATTGTTAGCTTCATTAAGTCTAACATCATTAATAGATTTGGTGTCCCTCATACCATATTGATTAACAATGGCATGAACTTCTGTCCATCCGAGGTGAAGAAGTTGTATCAAGAATACTACATCAAATCCAATGATTCATCTCAGTACCATATAGTGGCCAATGGCCAGATAAAAGCCTTGAACAAGACTCTTTCAAACATACTAAAAAAGATGGTGGATAAAGATAAGAATTCGTGTCCTGATAAACTCTTTCATGATTTATGGGCTTATCGAACCACCACCCGCACTGCAATGCGGTCAAGTCCATATTCATTTGTATATGGAATGGAAGAAGTCTTGCCTATTGAGGTTCAACTACCCTCACTCAGATTAGCTATTACTCATCAGCCATCTACAGATGAACAATCTCAAAAGTGATTGGATGAATTGGAAAGGTTAGATGAGAAAAGATTGTGCACCCTGCACCACTTTGAAGTCTATCAGAATCGAAGAGCACGAGCTTTTAACAAAAAAGTACATCTTCATTCATTTATTCAGGGAGAATTGGTATTGCTTCATAGAACTCCAATGATACCAGGAAAGAAACCTCCCAAAATTGAGCCAAAATGGGAAGGACCATACTCAATACATAAGGTCTACTCTAATGGAGCATATTCATTAATCTCAATGGATAGAGAACTTGTCACTACTCCAACCAAAGAAAGATTTATAATGAAGTATTTTCTGTAGTACAAATACATTTTGACATCCTAGTTGCAAGACATTAAACTGCATAGTCCCTTATGTATAGCAAGACTTTAAACTGCACCGTTACGGTCCATGCATATGACCTTAAACTATTTGTATTTCCCCATCATACAACATGACGTTAAACGATGATGTCCTAGCTACATGACGCTAAAATGTATAGCATCCTTTCATCCAACATGATGTTAAACTGTGTAGTACTAATTGTAAGACTTTAAACAACACAGTCCCCTTATTTCTAGCAAGACTTTAAACTACACCATTACGGTCCATGAATATGACCTTAAACTATTCTCTCCATCGTCCAACATGACGTTAAACTGTATTGTCCCATTTTTTCATCCAAAATGACGTTAAACTGTGTCCCCATTGTCCTCACTGCAAGACATTAAACTGCATAGTAATACGTCATAGCTACATGACACTAAACTGTACAGCACTCCATTGTCCTACATGACGTCAAACTATAAAAGTCCCTAATTCATCCTGCATGATGTTAAATAGTACATCGTTAGGTTTACTATTACCTCTTGTTTATCACATCGAGTACGACTCACGTGATCTTAGAGTAAGCCTCAAACTTAAAATTCTCTCTTTGCCTCTAACCACGCGTAAGTCCTAACATTATCTTTGGGTTGTTCTCAAATACAACTTAATCACCAATTCATTTTAAATTAAACTACGCGGACTTTGATCCTTGCCTTTTAGGCTGGGTACGTAGGAATCCTTCCAAGGTTCAAGCCCAAAACTGATATCTTCATGTCAACTTACCTCTATCCCACATGACGTTATACTGTGTATGTCCCTTGTCCTTGCTTCATGACATTAAACTATACTTCATTGCCCCCCGCCTAAGAAGGAATCATCATTGAAATTGATGTCTAATCATGTCATATTTCAATACTACGCGTATACATGGTAGTGCCCGAACCTTTTATCTTGGGTCAAACCATCATTGCACTAAAGTCCCCTTCCACCCTTCGCATGTACGAAGCATATATGTATAAGGGTTATTTCAAGAACTACGTGGGCTTGATTCCCATCCTTATGGGATATGTAGGAATGTTCGAGCATCCCTTGAATTCAGCCCCAAGTCTTTGGGCCTAACCCCAAATTTCACTTTCAGTCCCATGCCTAAAAATTCTCTATAAAAACACATACTGTGAATTAATTATTATGGTCTGAGCTCTATGACCCTAAACTAAGATCTTTCATAATTTTGTCCCACATGACATTAAACTGTATTTCAAGAACTACATATGGATTGATTCTCATTCTAATGAGATATGTAGTGAATTCCAATATCTCAATTCAGGACCCAACCACAACATGATTGTGGTAAAACATTGGTCTATATGTGTCTCATTCATACATTGGACAATACTCATTTTCATGTGTCACACTCTTGACCTTGAATACTTACAGATCTCCATAACTCTTTTTCTTGAATTCTAGTCACAAAATGCCTGATACCCTGGAATTATTTTGCTTGACTATGAAGCATGTGCCCTTAGGCGGCCTTGCATAAAAAAGTCTACATAACGGACATGTCAGCCAAAAGTTGCTATTATTTGAAAATGCAGCCAATTCCCTTAGGTGGCCCTGCATAATTCAACCCCCTAACGGGTTCGTCAAATACTGGTAACTTAATTCTTGGGAAGAAAAACTCTTTTGTCATTAGTTTTCTTAATGATGATATGTTGGGATCCTCAAGAATATCCATCCTTTACATATTTTTCTCATACTATTTTTCAAGAACTAAAAGTATTAAAGTCTATGGTTTATATTTCCATTCCCTAAGTTTGGGTTAGACCTTCGTAGGAGTGATATTCATCCATTTCTTCGACAATCTTGTTTGGAAATATTTTCTCTATATTCAAGTACCTCTCTCCATATATCAAACTCTATGCTTTGGAAAAGTTGAATCCCCATAAACTTTCACTGGATTTTTAGCACTAGAAAAGTAAATTTCTGAGAGTTCTTTTGCCTGACTATGCAGTACATGCCCTAAGGCGGCCTTTCATAAACAAGTTTATATAACATACCTGTCAGCCAAAAGATGCTATTATTTGACTATGTAGCCAATTCCCTTAAAAGGCCATACTTAATTCAAGCCCCCTAATGTGTTTGTTAAATAATGGTAACTTCATTCTTATGAACTAATTCTTATAATGCATTTTATCCCTTTTTCATATCATTCCTCATATTCAAAATTTCTTAAGTCATAGATTACATATTTTCCCTCATACTTGAGTGTGGTAATATGTTTTCAGACATATAGTCAAGGAATTGAGTCAATTTTTATTCACTCGTTCAAAGCTATTTCGACCTTAAACATTACCCTTTTTATATCCGACGTGCATGACTTTAAACTACCCACAGAAGACAAGGGAAATCTGAAAAAAAGTCAAGTTCTGGCTCACTAAACATACATTTCGTATGATTTAGGTAACATTGAGAAATAAATATTGTTCCTTGGTTTTATTATTTCCTCAGGGTCAAATCCTATAATCTCTTCGGATCCAACTCTGAGGTGGGAGTTTTGTTGACGCTCCTTTCCGTCACAGAGTCTAACGAATGAAAAGGGAAATACCATGAACCCAAAGTGATTCATCCTTTGAAGAAACATCAAAATTTGGAAAAGGTATGAACAAGGAATCATTCCCACTTGGGTCGCGCAAGTACCAGCATAGTCACGCAAGTATACTTGCGCGACTCCCAGCAGTCACGCAAGTATACTTGTGCGCCACTCAGTGGTCACGCAGGTGACTTGTGCGACCTATATAGATTTTACCCAGGGTCTTCTCCAGCCTATAAATACCCCCAGTGGGCCCCCCATTTGAGGACGGAAAAATTACAGAAACTCAGATTTGAGCTCCTAGCGCCCCAGTCTCTTCTCGAAGCTTCCGAACACTTCTAAAGAGGATGAGGAAGACCTAAGTGTTGAAACTCATCAACACTTGGTCGCCTAACTGGCCAGCCCATAAGGGAAATGGCCACACTTGCGCGCCGCCTCACCCCTTCAACATAACTTGCACACCACTCTTCTGGAAGCCCCAAGGGATAATACTAAGGGCTTGAGCCAAGTATTGCCCAAGTATTATCCTAAGGGTAGACCATCGTGCAAGTACCCATGTGTCGCGCAGGTACACCTGCGTGACTAGGACTTGTGCGCCCACGCAGGACTTGCGCGCCACTCTCTTTTTAGGTGCCCTTCCGGCCCATTTCACTTCTCTTATGTCTATCAACCTCTCTTATTCAAGATTCAGCTTTCAAGACACTCTTAAAATCCATTTATGGAATGTTTTCTTGATTGGATTCCTTATCTGAATGTAATTCTGTGGAACATCTCTCAAAAACATAGTGATTTACACATCTTTATGTCACTATGGTTAGAGATTTCATTCATTCAACCTCATCCTTGAAAGATGAGATGATCTTTAACCTGGGCCTCCTCCTCAGGAGTAAGCCCCAGTCCAAGTTCCCTAATTTGGGCATCCTCCTTAGGAGTAATCCCCAATCATAATTCAAAGTTTCCCCCTTAATTCTGGGCATCCTTTTTAGTGATAAGCCCCAAATTAAGAGTATAATCCTCCATAAAACACATATACCTTTTATGGACCCTGCTCACCTGGGCCTCCTTCTCAAGAATAAACCCCAGTTATCAAGTCCCCTAACATGGGCCTCCTTTTCCGGAATAAGCCCCAGTTTTCATAATTCCTTTAACCTGGGCCTCCTTCTCAGGAATAAGCCTCAGTCATAATTTCTCTTAACCAGTCTTAATTTACTTTGGATTTGGTGTTCCTTCTCAGTAATAAAACCCAATCATAAGTCCCCTCTAATTTGGGCATCTTGCTCAGGAGTAAGCCCCAGGTTAGAGTATCCAAATCTCCATAAAGTACATATACCTTTATGGACCCTGTTTCCAGGTTTCTTCCCTGAATTAAATCCTAATATTAATCTATCTGGGTAGTCATACATACATAAGCCCCACATAATTTCTCGTGATTGCATCTTTCGTGGAATAATTGTCTGGTTTACCAATACCTCTTGTTTCTCACACCGAGAATGACTCACATGAACTTAGAGTTTAAAAGTAATTATGAAATATTTCTTTGAGCCATCAATCATGCATAAACCTCAAACTCCCTTAATCGAACTACGTGGGTTCTGATTCCTTCTCTAAACAAGGATACGTAGGTATCCCATCTGCAGGTATGATCCCAACTCTGAAATAATCTATGTCCTTCTGAATGATAATAATCTTTAAGTGCCTCACTGAGTGGCTTTAAAACCAGTATAGTTATCATAGTGACCAAGAGACTTTATACAATGTGTCGAATGATACCATTGACTAACAATCTCTAAACAAACATAGATGATTCCCTATCGATGAAGAACCTCAGATACATATAAAATATTCTCTAAATTTCATACATATTAATCATTGATTGTCAAATATAAAGGAAAGCTCATTTTATACATGGTAATGTAATAAGGATTCACAAGCATAAATTAAATCTATAAAGAGAGTCCCAGAGTAGACAATAATTCCCATAAAAAAGGTGTGATGGGTCCGACCTCCCATCCTCTCGACCAATGAAAATTCTTAAGCCTCATCAGTTCACAACTAATGAGCACCTACCTTTGGAAAGTTGGTCCAAATGGATGTAGAATCATTAGATGTTTCCGGTTCTACAAACAAACCCATTAGAAACTGCTTAGAATGTTTGAACCTTAAACCAACAAGGTCATCCCCGATTCCAGAGGAAACATATTTTGATATCAAAAGAATGATATTGTCGCTCGTGCATATGTACGGATTACCATCTTTACGACGCAATGAGATTCATTTCCACGTTCACCATTCAATGAAGATTATCAAAATATATATTATTAATAAGTATGTAATATATGACATAATAATGATACTGGATATATATATATATATATATATTTATGTATGTACTTTTATATATCTAATTCACTCTTGTTCAATAAGATATGAAAACAGAAACAGTGTTTATGCGTATGTACGGCCTATCATCTCCAAAAATCTTGTTTTACATTTCATATATCTATATATTATAAATATTTATATTCTAAAATATATGATATATAAGTCAAGATTTATATTCTATAATTAGTAAAATCATTATCTAAATGATATGATCAAGAATAACAAGGTAAAACACGTACGACAAAGAAAGTGATTCTTACCTAAAACGTTAATTTAATATGAAAATCATTATTAAATGGGTAGTATAAAGTCATAAATGAATCATGTGTGATATAATAAATATTAATATGTCTCTGGTATAATTTAATAACATACAATGGTCAATATAAATGAGGTTAAACAAACCCTTGAACAATGGGAAGTGAAAGGTAAGGGTTATTTCCTCAATCTCAATATTTATCCGAGATTGTTCATGTGTAGGTACAATCTGGGACATAATTATCATTGCTATATTTCATAAAAATATTTTCAAAAGGGATAATTTTAACTTTTTATGGAAGGGTTTATTTAACTATATAATCATTTTAAATGTTTTAAAGCTTTATCTTTCTAAACCTTTATAATCAATGTCCATGTTTTCGGAATGATTTTAAGGATTTATTTATATGGAAATGAATGTTTTGAAATGATAATTCTTTTCAAAAGTTTCAAATTGGTATGGGAAAATTTGATTAAAAAATATCTTTTAAATGAATTCCTTTATAAATTGTGCGACTTTTAAACGATTTCATGAAAAAGGGGTATTTCTCTCAAATAATTTTACTAATCATTTTCATCTGTTTTAACATCCTTTGATAGATTTTAAAAATGTTTGAATTTGATTTATTATGATATAAATATTCCATATTATATTGAATGATTTATGCTATGTTTGACTGTGAATGTGCTCTTTTTATACCATTCATGGTATATAGATAAAGTATCGACATTTTGTATGCTAGTTTTAACACTAATGTTTACGTTATGTTTCATCCTTTTTATATGAGGAATGCATTGGACTTAGTATGTGACGAGTGGAGCCCGCTGTAGCTCATCGATGCATCAGTAGGTATCATGAGACAAACTAGTGTCTTGGCACAAGGTCTTGACAAAAAATTGGCACAAGGCCTTGACTATGTGGTTATGAAAGTCTGGCATTATGCATTCCTTCATTATGAAAGTGGCTATTGATATTGCATGTGATTATTAGACTAGTAGAATATCCATGTGAATAAGTAAATGGAATTATTTTATTGTATCTTTGGCATATTATGCTGAGGTTTAAGTTTAAAAGGCTTCTGTTTTAGTCTTATACATTTCCTTAAATTTTTATGATTATTTATCAAACTTTCCACTATATTGTTATCCTTACTGAGCATCTGAGATAACCCTTTCTATGTTTTAATTTTATCAGGATTCTAAGAAATGTATTATTATTGATAAGCAAGGTTAATCTAGGGGATTAATGGCTTTATAAAAGGATCATTTACGTTGTGATTTATTTTATAATGTGTAATGTAATGTTCTTTATGTATTCTATTTTCCAAGACTACTAAACTGATCGGTCCTTCGGGACTTGATTCTTTTTAATCATGCCAATGTATTAAAATAATGCACCGACTATGGGTAACTGGGGATAGGGAGTTATATAATGATCATAGAAGACAGTCCACTAGAGAATAATCATTCCTATAGGGAATAAATAGTGAACATTATAGATCTTATATAGAATAATATATGAAATAAGAAAACTCACATAGTCAAAGACTTATGGAGAAACTAGTAGCTTTGGAAAGAAATGTGGGAACCTGAGCATGTAATGAGATCAAATTATCCCTTGTTTTTTTGTAATAAATTTATGATTTTTACTAAAGAAGTTAATTTTAATGGGGTTCGAATGTAAAAGATTCATATTTTATGAAATATATATTTTTGAATATATTTAATTTCATTGATATATTGTGTTCCATTCAACACAAAATTTTTATGAACCACGACAAACTATTAACATTGACAATTAAGAATTACCATTATTAAAGTTCCTTTAAATGCGATATAATTAATTGGAATCAAAAAATTTTAAATTTTAATTATAATGGTTTATTTCAAACTATACATATTGATAAAAAGGTTGTAAAATTTTAGAAAAGTCTTTTTACGATTTGAATATAATATTTTTTCAAAAAAATGTTTTTTATGAAAAAATTAAATTAATAAATTTTGATACATTAAGGAAATATATATTACACATAAAATCAGTTTTTAAATATAAATACCAAAATTTTGTTTTGGTGTTTTTTTTTTGAACTTTTTCAATTAATAGTTAAAATGCCATTTTTATTTAAAGAATCTATTTCATTTAAATATTTTATAAGCCATTTATATTTTTATATTGTTTTGAAAGTAAAACCCATCCAATAATATATTAATAAGACCAATTATTTTCATTGGAGTCAATTTTATATTTATTTTTTATATTATATCGTTTTAATCTTTTGAACATGTTCTCCCTGGAAAACAACCTTCTCAACACATTTGTGGTCATACTTTTTAAATATATTTTTAGAATTATGTTAATACAAATTTGGAAAATGGATGTGATATTTTTAATCATAATAATTAATATTATCTACTAATTTCCTCTAAATTTATTTCCATAATGAATAGTAAAAATAGTTATAATTATTTTTCGTAGTTAATGTAAACACATTTTTACCCGGGGGTAAACTAACAAAAAAAGGGATAAAATGACATAAAAATTGTCTAAAATTTATTGGACATACATATTTAATTATTATAATGGTCAATCCTCAATAATGTTCCATTTTTTTTACCTTTTTCCAGGCGATAAATACGGATATTCCTTTTTCTTTTCAAACATTTCAAGTGTGCCACTCACACCACATATAAAAGGAAACCCTTATCCTCTAACCTTCGCAGCGCCAAAACACTTTGGTTTTACAATACCTACCAAAATATATTCCATACATCCCTTAACACATCCTAGAGGCCTTTTTTAATCCTAAATCCAACCTAGTAATTCTTTAGGTCATACCTAAAGTGGTTTTCTAAAGTAGAGGTAGAGTTTTAATCTGTGTTTTTTTATTCTAAATTTCCTTTTACATAATAAAAATATTAATAAATTATGAATATATAATAATCAGAATATCCTCAATATATATTTATGTTTTATTATGTTAATGTAATTAAATATATCCATATCCTCTACAATGAAGTGGGAAAACAAACTGGAAATGTTTTGTATGGTAGAATTATGACAACCCTGGTTTTCATTACATGCTTAAACATGATTTATTACATAAATACTTCACTTGATACAAAATAGAAAATTGGTAGGTCTAGTGTCTTTGGGGCTTAGGAATATTACATAATTACTTAAAATGTGAAACACAGTAACTTTATTGAAAAATTCCTTTACATGACCACTACATTCCCTCTTACTAAGCATTGAATGGGATAACTTGAGGTCATTCATATAAAGGGGTGAGCTATAAATCCCATAAAGGGAGTAAAAATGCATAAAAAAAGAATAAAAGACCTATTAGGCAATAGGAATATCAGTAGATCACAAGAGAAACATGAATATAAGGACATGATATAACATGACTAACTTAAAATGGAAATATGGGAACAACATTTACCCTGACCTAGCATGAGCCAAGGACCATTTCACCCAGAGAAAGAGTAAACCATAATTTGACTTCAATTATAATTATTAAACCCTCATTTCACTTGACATATCATGATACTAATCTTTACCCAATGCATTGGAGAGTTATCAGGGCGCACACTGCTTAATCATTTCATTTCATGCATAAGTTTCCTATAGGGATCATATAACACATATTCATTAATCATCATAATTTATTCCATGATAAAGGAATGTGTAAGTCATAAATGAAAATCTATATTCAATATGTTAATTTTTATAAAGGTGAATACCCTTGATAGAGAATTAGGCATGGTATTCACTACACAATGACTTTGTCTTGGAAAATCGTGATGAATTTCGGAAGCATAACTACGTGACATAAGAATTCATAAAAATGGTTGATGAGAGAGAAAATGGAGTCTCATCATATATACATGAAATGGAAAGTAAGGGAATCATATAGATACATGTACCAACAAATATAATAGAATTTATATTCATAATACAAAATAATTACTGGAATGTAATTGAGAAGAGAGAAATTATTTACTGAATTTTAGCATGGTAAAAAGTGTACATTGGGGGAATTGATGGGAGATAAAGGGGTATCTCACCATTCAAACAAAAATAGTTCAATATAGGGTAGGTTAGAAATCATACACAAACATTTATAATTGAAAATAAATGGTCAATACAATATTATGAATCATAGATAAAATGAGAAATGAAGGAATCTCGTACATGGAAGTGTGACCCCAAAGGCTCGGGAGAGGCTTGATAGAGGTTTCATAGGAGATTGGGGTACCTTGGAATGATTATAAAGAGAGGAGGGAATAAGTTGGACCAACTCCAAAGGCTTTGACTGAAGAGGAAGTGGGATATTTGGTGGGTTTATATAGGAAATGAGATGAAATTCTTTATTATCTAGGTTTTAGATCATTCACATTAAACTAACCAAAACCAAAACTTATACAATGGTTTTGCCCATGATTTTTCCAATTAGTAGTGGAAAATATTATTTTATTAGTAAAATTACTAAAATTCTTAAAATATTGAGGCTTCTTATGTGGAGGTGAGTCACACTCTCAAAAAAATCAAATTAAAAGGCTAAAATGTTAATATAAGTCTTGGAGGGTCCAATAAAGCTTTGTAAAATAAATAAAATATACATAAAATATAATTATTTTATTTATAAAACATAGATTTTTAGAACATACCATTTATTTTATTTTATTACATCACTACTTGGTCATTATGATGTCATAAAACATGTTATATAATTTTCCCCCAAAAAAATTGATTGTCTCAAAAAATTATGAAAATTTCACTTTTGGATAATTTTGACATCCGGATTCCAAAAATAATATTCATTTTTTCTAAATAATTTTTTAATATATGTGAATTTTCATTTTTAAAATAAAAACTGACATTTATCGAAAATTCATGGGTTTTTCCAAAAATAGCTTTCAAACCATATTAAAAATTAAAATTGTGTGCATAAAAATTATGTGATCATTTATATTTAAAAAGTAATTTAATAATAATAATATTTTATATAAATATTATTCAATTCAAAAATCCGTTAATTCAAAAAAAAATATTTCTTAATTGAATATTATCTAAAAATATTATTAGTGCTTAAAAAACTATTTAGAAAGTAAAAATGATAAAATAAATGTATATTCTTCATAAAAAATAATGTAGATAGTCATAGTTCTAGGGTCCCATTATATAACCCCTTAAAACACCCACATAAGACATAAGGGTATGGTGCGCAAAGGTAGCATAATATTGGGGTGGATCGGATAATATTGCACGAGTGGTAATCTCTATTGACTTCCACTTATCCCGTAAGCATATTCGCTCAATTTTAACATGTTCAAGAATGGAATGGACTTGTTCAAGAGTGAAGCCCAATGACACTACCACTATTCTGATCTCTAAAAAAAGGAATTTTTAGGGAGTAATTCTACTGGATGAGTTCATCGCTTCCTTTGTTTGAGTAAATTGGATTTGTTAAAGCCCTGCATTTATACTAACCATGTGATCACTGTTCAATGTCTATATTAGCAATGGTCACAATTCATAATATAATTTCAAAATCCAAAAACATAAAACCATGTACTTTTATATTTTATATAACCATTTTACATAAAAATAGAATTAATTGAATCAAGAATGATTTTCATTAAAAAATATTTGGGTCGTTACAATCTTCCCCCTTATGAAATTTCGCCCTCGAAATTTCCATTTTCAACACTAAAAAAGATTCAGGTAAGACTGCCTCAACACTTTTACTAATTCCCATATTTCTTCTTCAAACTTTTGGTTTCTCGAAAACACTTTCACGAGGGGAATTGTCTTATTTTTTAGAACGTTTTCCCTATGATCTAATATATTCATCGGCTTCTCTTCATATAAGAGGTCATTATCCAGTGGTACAACTAGTGGATTGAGTACATGTGATGGGTCATGTATGTACTTCCTCAAGAGTTATAAATGGAATACATCACGTACTTGAGACATGTTTGGTGGGAGTACTAGTCGATAGTCCACTTCTCTAATGCAATCAAAGATCTCAAAAGGGTCGATGCACCTAGGAATAAGCATTCCCTTGTTCCCAAATCTCATAACCCTCTTCCATGGGGATATGCAGAGTAATACCAAGTATCCGAAATCAAACTCTAGGTCTCATCGATGATTATCATCATATCTCATTTGTATGGGTGTGGTTTGAATGAAGCTTCTAGAGCTTCCTTTACCCTTTCATAATCCTTCGATTCTATAGGCAATGGGTGATGCTCTAGGGGGATTTTTGTGTTTGTATGAGAGCATGAAGGGGTTGTTGGATGACACCAATCCCCCTGTTTGCATCGAGATGGATCTTTCGGTGAAGTTCCCATCACATATCCTTTTTTGGTCGCTGGTGGTATTTAGGTGGTGGACACATTTGGTGTATCAAGATCCTCCTAGGTTTTGTTCTTCATGTGGGTTCCAAGGGCATGCAGTGGATTTCTGTAGAAAAGGGAAGGGTCGTGAGGGGGTCCCATGTCATTCAGGGCCCTAGCAGGGCATCTCAAGGATCAGATTTTTTGAGCGGCACTAGGGACTAGGCTGAGGTGCAAGGTTGTTCTGGTGTGGCAGCGTCCTCTAGGGATCTTACTCTAGCGTCTTCCTCGGTGGTGGGTAAAGTCAATGATTTGACAACATCCTCGGGATTCCCGAATTTTGTCGGACACAAGGTGGTAAAGGGAATCACCTTTTCTTAAAAGGTGCAGGAGGCCAGCCTTTTGGTAGGGGTTGGCATCCAATAAGCAAGGTTATCGTTGGTTTCTGGGGGAACTTTTTAGTGGAGGCGGTGGGTTGCTCTTCTGCGTGGGGGGTGATGGAGGAGTTTTCGAAGTTGTGCAAGGGGAAAGGTAAGGTCACTGCTATGTTGATTCTTGGCATTCTAAGAGGGTTAGCATCCCTAGTTTCAGAGGTACGTATCTATTCTGGAATGTCTTCGGAAGTGTTAAAGTTATCTTTATTGGGTTTGGTGGGACTCGATAAGGATGCGTCGTCGAGCACCATGAGGTTGGATTTCCCAAAGGGTGTGGTGAGGGAGATCGCAGCGGCTCACAAATCTCTGCCCCGGTTGGTGTTGGTGGTGTTTCATGAGGAGACAACCCCATCATCACCACCAGACTCGTTGGGGAACAGGTTATCATTGTTGGAATATTACGATATTCCCTTGAATAAGAGGGTTCTAGTGCCAAGGAAGGGGTGTTTTTCGGAGGGCTCTTCTAGACCAGTGACATGCTCGATGGCCAGAGAGGAGTTTGGTAGGGATTTATTCATTCTAAGAATAGGTAGTAATGCCTGAAGGGCTAAAAGTCTGACACATTAATGTCTGCTCTAATCATATGGAATGTGAGTGGATTGTGGGTGAATGCAAAAAGCGATTTCTTGGCTGCGGAGGCAAGGAGATGCAGATTGTCCTTGGTCGTCATTCTGGAATCGAAGCCGGACCATGGAAAGATCAAGGGTTTTTCTAGTAAGTTGGGTTTCAGTTTTAGTCTCCATGAACATTCGGTGAACAAACATATATGGGTTTTTTTGGAAGAACCCTATTTAGGTGGAGATGGTACAAGTGGAATAGTAGTGTATAATGATGAAGCTCGTGTTTAGCGGTATTGAAGTCTTTTTCTCCTTCATCTATTTCAGCAATGATGTCATGGAATGAAGGAATCTGCGGGAGTGTCTCAGGAATTTCAATACAACTAGTTTACCATGGTTTTTTGGATGGAATTTTAATGAGATTGTGGATGTTTTAGAGAAGAAAGGTGGAACAATGGCTTGCAATAACAGTATGCTGGATTTTAACAAGTTCATTTCCAGGAAAGGACTTCTGGATTTGGGTTTTAGTGGAAGAAAATTTAACTGGTGTAATAATATGAGAGGTGGTAATCATATCTGGAGTACACTGGATAGATTCCTTACTAACATTCAAGGTCTTGAGGCCTTCTCAAGGACCACAGTTTCGCACTTGTCCCAATCTCTCTCCGATCCTGAGCCTCTATTGGTGGAGCTGAATCATCGAAGTCTGAATAGTAAGGATTTCTTCTATTCGATCAATTGGCCCTCTATGGATGGGTTCATGCAGAAGATGAGGAACTCCTAGGCATAGGAGATGGAGGGTAGAGCCTGGGTTGGATTATCCAGGTGGCTCAAACGGCTCAAGGGGGACATTAACAAATGGGTTGTGAATAAAATAGCAGCAGCAGGCTCTGTGGAGGTGCTTCATGAGGAAATTGGTAGGTTGGAAGAGAGGCCTCAACATATCTGGGATGACTCCTCCTTCATCCTTTTATGCGACAAACGCTTGTTACTATCACAACGTCTTTTGCAGGTAGAGAGGGAATTCAAACAAAGCTCCAGGGTCAAATAGCTGAAGGATGGTGACAGAAATAGTGGGTTTTCCCACACTTGCATGAAGGAGTGTCAAAAATTTAAATCTTTGATTACAGGGGATCACACATGGCATTTGGGGGAGGCGAACTTTGATCTTGAGCAGGAGGTCATTATGGGTTTTATTTCCAAAAGGGTTGATAATGAGGATAACGAATCTTTGCGTGGTGTACCATCTGACAATGAGGTGTGGGAGGTTTTTCACAGCATGCTAAGGTAGAGTTCTCTTGGACTGAATGGATTTCCAACTTCGTTTTATGTGGCAGTGTGGGATTTTGTGGGGGTCGGGGTTATCAATTCGGTACAAGACTTCTTTCGGGGGTGCCATTGATAGAGGTTCATCCTGCTCCAGGGTAGTTTTCTTACCCAAAATCAAAGACCCATCCTCCATTAATCAATATAGGTCGATCTGTCTATGTAAAGTATCTTATAAGATCATAGAAAGTGTTTTTTCTAGGAGACTCAGCAGTTTGGTTCCGAGGGTCATCTCACAGGAGAAGTACAGATTCGTCCAAGGCAGGGGTATCCAGGGGCGGTTGGAGTCTCACAAGAAATGTTGATGGATTTAAATAAGAATGTGGTCAGGTCCAATGTGATAATCCACGTGGGCACGGACAAGTCATATGATAATCTGGAATAGAGCTTCATCATAAGGGTTATGAGGAAGCTTGGTTTTCAGGAATGGGTGTGTGATCTATGCTACAGTTGTTACTCCTCGTCGTGGATCACTATTTCTATTTTGGGGAGGAGCTTTGGTTTTTTGCAGATGATATACTCATTTTTGCGAATGGTAGAAGGTCATCCCTGGTTTATTTCATGCATTTAATGAGGCTATATGGTGTGCTCAGAGGTCAATAGATCAATTATAGGAAGAGAAACATCTTTTTAGCCAACAGATGTTCTAGAACGATGAGTAGGGTAATACAAGACATCCATGGAATGCAGTGGAAACACATGCCAATGATTTATCTAGAGGCACCCATTTCTACCAGTCAGGTGAAGAAATGCTTCTTTGAGAACATCAAAAATAGAATGTTTAGAAGGATTATGAACTGGAAAAATATGTTCCTCTCATTTGGGGGCCGAGTGGCATTGATTAATAGTGTTGTTTCTTCTATCCCAATGCATGTTATGTTTATTATCACTCCTCCAAAAGGGATAATATATTATATGGAATAGTTTACGACCATGTTTTTATTGGACACCAATTGTTTAGGGAGGGCTCACTGGGATTCATGGCACTGGGTGTCCAAACCAGTGGAGGAGGGAGGGGTCAGTATCGAGGACATTTTTTTCGCCATGCAGACCATGCAAGCCCGATTGGCATTGGACTTTATGGCTTGGAAATTATTGTGGGCTAGAATTCTTGATTTGAAATATGGAAGCAATTGGGAGGAGTGGGACAGTAGAAAGCTGTCTAGACAGGGGAAGGTAATGGTTTATCATTTGGATATTCTTTAGGAGTCTTCTCGATGGCTTGTGGGACGAGGGGAAATTAACTTATGGAGTGAGAACTGGATTGGGTAGAAGTTTTTTTTTCCGCTGTCTCCTAGACCAGACATGTCTGTTAGGGAGGCCAGCTGCTACCCAAAGTTGATGGTAGCTATTATGAACCTGGACCAGATGGAACTTTTTAAAGAAGTTGTGTTTTCTGAGGGAGAGGACATATGTTGTTTCACAAAGTCGAACTCAGGGTATTTTAACGGGACTGATTATCGGGGCCTGATACGTCAGGAAGGGGAGCGTGATGAATGGGAGGCACATTTATGGTGCAAGGAGGTCCCCATGAAGATGTGATTTCTTGTGTGGAGGGCTCACCACCAAGAAATTCCCATATAGGATAACATACTGAAGAAAGGAATACAGATAGCATCCCGATGTTACTGTTTCTCTAACCCTCAGGAAGAGAAAGTGGTTCATCTTTGTATCAGGAGTGAATGGGATTCAGGTTTATGGTCGAGTATTGATGGAGGGGGAGCTATTACGGAGAGTGCTCGTCCATGCAGGGGTTTCTTGCGAACTAGTTTAGGGGAGTGGAGCAGCAGGAAATGGGAAATAAGAGCAGGGGAATCTTGGTTACTGTTGTATTCTGGACACTGTGGGAGGCCCAGAACAAGGCCATGACAGAGGAGCGTCTGACGGTTTTGTTTTTCCTGGTGCGTATGAAGTTGCTGTTGTAGGAACTGGGCTCGCTGGTGAAGGGGTTTCAGTGCTGTATTCTGTTTGGAAATATCACGCACAACCTAGCTGCTCGCCCGAAACCCCAGGGCTATTGGGTACAATAGAACCCACCTTTGAGTGGATTTAAACTCAATGTAGATGGCTCCTTGATGGGGGGGTATATGTGAGGTGGAGGTCTGGTCCGAGAGAAGAACGGTTCAGTTTAATTTCTTTCAGCAGCTTTCCTGGGATGGGGATTTTGATGGGTGTGGAAGTCAGAGCCATGCACATAGGTTTAATGTTATGAAAAATATTAGCATTGGAGTTATTAGAGGTGGAATCTGACTCTGAGGTGTTGATTTGGGCCTTACAGGGGAATGTTAAGCTTCCATGGAGTGTGGAGTACCTTATATGAAACTACGCCTCAGAGATCGCTATAGGATGTTAAATTCAGCCTATTTATAGAGATGGGAACTTCACGATGGATGCCTTGTATAGATGGGGTCGTCTCGAGGACCCCCTTTTGGTATGTTCTCTGTTAGTGTCACTTCCATAGGAATGCATCGGTTTTGTTCTTGGGGTTTCCCTTGGCCTGCACCACCTCCGACATCCTTGAGTGCTTGTATTAGGGGAAGGGTGTTCCCCCATCATTTATACAATTAAATAAAAAGGAAATTATCATCATCAGATTGGCCATATGTTTGAGGATGATAAGGCTTACTGCACTTCAGCTCACTATTAGAAGCATGTTGGAGACTCTCCCAAAACATAGAGGTGAATCTTAGATCTCGATCAGATACAATATATAGTGGTACTCCATGCAGCATTACTAAATCTCTGATGTATATCCGTTCTAGTTGATCCAATGAGAAATACTCCCAAATTGCAATGAAGTGTTCAGTCTTTGTATGAAGATCCACAACAACCCATATTTAATTATTTCCATTGGATTTCATCAGATGTCCAGTGAAAAAGTACATGGTGATGTTCTACCATTTACATGCTGTTATGGGTAATGGTTTCATCATCCCCTTATACTTCTTCTTCTTAGCCTTCACATGCTAATACACCAGACACTTTGATGTATACTCAGAGATCTCCTTCTTCATGTTATCCCACCAATAATTCTCTCGGATTTCTTGATAAATTATTGTGTTCCCTGGGCGAATAGTGAAATTCAAACTATGAGCATCATCCAAATGTTCATTCTTTAGCTCCGGACTTGTTGTAACACATAGTATTTTCCCAAATCTCAAAATTCTTTCTTAATTGACATTGAACTCTGAGGATTTTTCTTTGTTCATAGTTTCAAATTTCTTCTGATTTTCCACTTCAACCTTTGATAATCCTTTAACCTTTCCAAAATATACAGTTGAGTAATTATTTGTAAAAGGATTGATGATGTTCCCTTATTTATGATTCCCATGTCCATATTAATTAAATCTAAGAAGATTGGATCCTTCTCAATTCTCACCAATGATATAATCATTAGATCCTTTCTACATAAAGCATTTGTCACCTTTTTAACATTACCAGGGTGGTAATGGATTGAGCAGTCACTATCTTTGATCAGCTCTAACCATCTTCTTTGGAGCATATTCAACTCTTTCTATGTGAATATACACTAGAGACTTTTATGATCCATGTATATTTCACACTTCTCCCCAAAGAGGTAATGACACCAAATTTTCAAAGAGAATATTACTACAGAAAAGTCCAGATCATGTGTTGGATATTTTTTATCATGAACTTTCAATTTCCTTGATGAATAGGAAATGACGTTTTCATTTTTTTTCAAAACACAACACAATACCTTCTTTGAAGCTTCACTAAATACCACAAAAAGTTCTCCACTTGTGGGTAATGTGAGCATGGGAAGAGTGATAAGCCTCCTTTTCAACTCTTTGAAGCTCTCTCAACATTCATCACTCCATGTAAACTTTACTCCCATCCGAGATATCTTCGTAACAGGTTTTGACAACTATGATAAATTTCTCACAAATCAACTATAATATCCATATAACCCCAAGAATCTATGGATATCCATTACCAATGTTGGCCTTGTCCATCCCATAATTGCAGCTGTCTTTGAGGTATCCACAAATATCCCATTCCTTATGATGATATGACCCAAGAATGAGACCTCCTTCAACCAGAACTCACACTTGTTGTACTTTGCATAGAGATTTTACTTTCGCAAGGTCTCTAGTATAGTTCTTAGATGCTCCTCCTTGGTATTGGAGTATATTAGAAAACCTTCTATGAAGACAACCACAAATTTTTCGAGGTAATCTCTAATGTCTCTATTCATTAAGTCCATGAATATTTTTGGATCATTAGGGAGTCTGAAAGTCACTATTATGAATTCATAGTTCCTATATATTATATGAAAAGTAGTCTTGGTGATATCTTCCTTTTTCACTCTTACATGATAATATCCCAACTGTAAATACAACTTGGTAAGGTATTTTGTTCCATGTAGCTAATCAAAAAATTCATCAATTCTGGGCAGAGGATAATTTTTCATTATCCTGATTTTGTAGAGATCACAATAATCAATTCAAAGGCGCATTGACCCATCATTCTTCTTGACGAAGATGACTGGTGAACCCCATGTTGAAGAACATGGGCATATAAACCCTTTATCCATATTCTTCTGTAGTTGTTTCTTCATCTCTCCAATCTCCACAACATCCATTCTATAAGGAGTATTGGATATTTGAAATGCCTCATGTATAAGATCAACTGAGAATTAAACATCTTATCTAGGAGGAAGACATAGAAATTACTCATGAAACACTTCAGTGAATTCCCTCACAATAGAAATGTCATCAAGGATGGTTTCATCCTTAAAATAATCATCTTATCCAAATACGCGTACTCATAGGGCAGTAATATCCATTCTTGATATGATGGTGATAAAGAAGAGTCATCCTCCTCCTTTCATTGTATAGAATCAGGGGTCGATTCGACATATGGATAATGATTTCCCTCTCACGGAAATTTATGTTAGATATATATAAGGAAAGCCAATCCATGCAAAGAATTTCATAAAATTCCATCAGAGGGAGTTTTATGATGTTATCTTGGAAGTTCAATCCATAAATTAAGACAACATAGGAGTTATATTCATGGATGCAATGATTTCCCCATTTTATGTACTGACCTACATCTTTACTTCCATGATTTGTGGTGGTGTTGGGATTGTTCTACTAAATATTTTGATATAAAATGATGCGTATAACAAGAATAAAATATTATGTTTACTATTCATGAATGAATAACTAGAGTACCATTCATCACTTCATTGTCGGGGTTCACTTCGGCAGTAGTCATGGAAAAAGCTCGCCCTTGCTTCCTTGGAGCTTGTTGGTTGCCTCTGAAAACCCTTGGATTAGGGAACTGGTTTGCAAAGTGCCCTGGTTCTTTGCTATTTAAGTAATGAACAACACATTCAGGGTTGAGTGGTGAGTTTTTCTCCTATGTCGCAACCGCGGGTTTTTATTTCCGGTAGTTAATAGCTAGGTTCCCTTATCTTCTACACATAAATCATTTTCTCATCCACTTTAGGAAATTTCAAGGGTTCTTCTTTCCACACTTTTGGTATGTGGGGTGATGGATTTCTATTGTACTGTAGGATTTATCCATCAGATCACCAGAATTGATGCCCACCTTACATTTATTATCCCTGTGATACCCATGAAATTCGCCAATCTCCATTTAGACTTTGAGGGCACATCAGATAATTACCTCATATCTCTCGAAGTCATAGATCGCTAGGGATTTTCGTATGCTAGGTTTTATCCCACCAAAGAAGTGGTAAAACATTAATTTGGGGGTAATGACAAAACCAAAGGAATATCATGCAAGACTAGTGAAGCTTTCCTCATACACCCTGACAGATTCGTCGTCTTTTTTCTTGTGGGGGAGGAAGTCCATTTCTATCTTATGTGAGAGGGCGCGCGGAAACTATTTATCAAAAAACATGTTCTAGAAATTCTTCCATTCCAAAACCTCAATATCCTCCTCAGGATTTGTATTTTTGATCAATGTCCAAAAATGATCATCTTCAACCTCAGCATGATAAGAAGCGATAAGATCCTTCTCTTATTCGGATCATTGAAGGATGGAGAAGATCTTTTCAATGGAGTTGATCCTTTTTTCAAGATTGAGGGATCAAATGACCCATTAAAAGTAAGTGGTCATTGTCTTATGAAGCTCTCGATTGCAACTTGTTCATTCTTAGGGGGTTTGAAAATTCCTCTTGACCCATGCTTCTATTCATGAATTTAGTTAACAAAGAGTGTCTAGTGACAAAGTTTGCGATTCCCGCTCCCATAATAATGGAAATATCATTAGAGCAATCGTTACATTTATCTTCACAAAGGTTGATAGCCCGAGTGCTCCGATTACTAGACATTGGATGGAATAAAAGGAAAGTTAGGGGTAAAACATAACGGGTAATCAAAATAACAAAACAGATGACTTATAAATTACTTTTAATTCCTTAACTTATAAATTTATACGCTTCAATATATGTTATCCATGATCTACTACCCAACATAATTTATTAGAGGAATTTTTGTATTCTCATAATAAGGATCCATACCATGATTTTGAATTTACCGAAGCATATCCCCCCGGATTTTTTTAACCAAGAGTGTATCAAGGCCCATTTTCATGTTCCAGTATACCCCGGGTCAAGCCCGAAACTCCTTGTAATAGTTTTCACTGCTAGGTAAATCTGTTCCAGAGCCACCTCTACCTGATCGTTTCCAAATAGGGATATATTTTATTGATAAATAACTTAATAAAAACTCAAAAAAAGTTTGGTATTATTATATTATACTTAGACTTGTCCCTAAGTCTTTCATTAGGGGTTTCTAATGCAAATCCCAAAAATAAATAAACCTATCATCTGATACAAACTATGACAACCCTAGTTTTTATTACACACTTAAACGTGATTTATTACATAAAATATAAACTTGATAAAATATATAAGATCTATAGGTCTAGTTTATTTGGGTCTTAGGAACATTACATAATGAAATAAAACATGAAACACAACTTCTTTATTGAAAACTTCCTTTACATGACCACTATATTCCCTCATATTTATCATTTCATGGGATAAGATGAGGTTATGCATAAAAAGGGGTGATCTATAATTCCCATTAATTGAGTAAAAAGGCACAATATAAGTAATAAAATACATGTTAAGAAATATTAATAGCAATGGAGCACAATAGGAACATGAACATAAATACATGATATAGTGTGACTAACATAGCATGTAAATGTGGAAAAAAAATTTAACATTACATTGCATGATCCAATGCCCATTGCATATGGAGAATGAGTAAACCCTCATTAAACATGAATTAGAATGAGTAAACCCTCATTTCACTTAACCTATCATGATACTAATCTTTATCTGATGCATTGGAGTGCTATGAGGGTTCCCCCTTCTTAATCATTTCATTTCATGCATAAGTGTGCCACATGGAAGTATAACATCAATTCATTAATCCTTATAATTTATCCCACGATAAAGGAATGTGGAATAAATACAAAAAAAATCTATATTCAAAAGTAAATTTTCATAAAGTTGAATACCCTTGATAGAGAAATGGGTATAGTGTTCACTACACAATGACTTTGTCTTGTAAAATCGCAGTGTAATTTCAGCAGCATAACGACGTGAAATAAGAATTCATAAAAATATTTGATGAGAGAAACATGAGTGTCTCATAATATGTAAATGAAATATAAAGTAATGGGGGTCATATAGATATATTTCCCAACAAATATAATGGAATTTAGATTCATAATATAAAAGAATAGAATGAATGTAAACGAGAAAAGAGAAATTCCTTACGGAATTTCTGCATGGTAACAGGTGTACACGGGAAGGATTTATGATAGAGAAAGGGTTCTATCACCATTAAAACATATATAAGAACTTACAGGGTAGGTAAATAATCATAACCCATCATTTATAATTGAAAATAAAATGGTATAACAATATTAAGAAACTTTGATAAAATGAAAAATGAAGGGATCCCTTACTTGGAAGTGTGATCCCAAATGCTTGGGATAGGCTTGAGAGAGGCCTATTAGGAGATTGGGTAACCTTGGGAGGATTCTAGATAGAGGAGGTTAGAGGATGGATGAAATTAAAAGTCATTGAGTGAAGAGTAAATGGGAGCATGGGTGAGTTTATATTGGAAAGTAGAGGGAATTCTTTATTATTTAGGTTTTGGACCCAACACATTAAACTAACCAAAACCACAAACCATATCATGGTTTTTTCCTATTTTTTCCATAGGGGAGTAGAAAACATTATTTTATGAGTCCAAGGGCAGAAATTCTTAAAATATTAAGGTTTCTTCTGTGGAGATGAGTTACACTCTCAAAGAAAATCAATTTAAAAATCTAAAATGTTTTATAAGTCTTGGAGGGTCCACCTAATCCATGTAAAATAAATCAAATAAACCTAAAATCAAATCATTTTAATGATAAAAATATATTTTCCAAAAATCCCATTTATTGTATTTTATTACATCACTATTGTGTCATTATGATGTCAGAAAACACATTATATAATTAAAAGGTATTTAATGTTTAACAAAATAATTTACTATCTAGCAAAATTTTGATAAATTAATCATTGGATAATTTTGACATCCTATATCAAAAAATAATATTCATTTTATCCAATTAATTTTATAAATATTTGAATTTTTACTTTAAAAAACCGATATTTATCGATATCACAGCGGTTTTGACAAAAATATCTTTCAAACCTTAATAAAAATTACAATTGTGTTCATATAAATTATATGATAATTTATATTTAAAAAGTAATATAATAATAATAATATTTTATTAAAATAATATTTAATTCAAAAAATACATTAATTTATCAAAATAGATTTATTAATTGAATATTAACAAAAAATAATATTTCTAATTTAAAAACTATTTACAAAGTAACAATGATAAAATGAATGTATATTCATTATAAAAAAATAATGTATATAGTCATAGTGCTACGGTATTGTAACATATCCCCTTAAAACACCCTCATAAGTCCTAAGGGTATTGTGTGTGATGGTAACATACATTTTATGTGGCTCAGATAACATTTCATGGCTAGTAATTTCTATTAACTTTCATTTCTCCCGTATGTTATTCCAATCAAGATTAACATGTTAAAGCTCGTATTGGGCTTGGTCAGGAGAGAATACCAATGACACCACCTCCTTTCCGATATCTAGAAAATAGGCTTCGTATGGAGCAATTCTACTAGATGAGGTCATCGCTTCCTTTGTCTAAGTAAATTTGAATTTTTAAAGCCCTATATTGATACTAATAATGTGATAACTGTTCAAAAACTATATTAGTAACATTCACAATTCATAACGAAATTTTAAAATCAAAAAACATAAATCCAAGTAACGTCAGATTTTATATAATAATTTTACATAATAATACATTTAATTTGATTAAAAGGTATTTTCATTAATAAAATTTTGGGTCATTACAAGACTATGACCTCTCGAGTTGATGTTATTTGTTTTACCCCACCACCTTTTACAAATGATTATAATTTTGTATTTAATGTATGTATATATATTATTTATAATATAATTTACCCATGTAATTATAATACCAAATCTTCTTTCTTACCTCTCAGCCTATTTGAAATATATAACACTGCTCGTGTGTATGGTGGAAGACCTCTTTGTGAACAAATGTGATGACTTTCTCATTTATATTTTTATAATATGGAAAAAAGGATATATTAAATTAATATATATTATATAATTAATATAGTTATACTTATATAATTATGATATAAAATACCCATTCTTAGATTCCATTATGTGGGTGATATGATAACATCGTTCGTGTGTAGAGTAGACTACCACCACGCGAGGCAATGTGATTCAGTTTTCAATAAAAAATTACAAGGAAGATAATTATGTTATATTTAGTGAATATATGTGATATTTACTAAATTTACCATAATTAAAAGAAATTAATATATTACTTACATTTATTTAATTCCATCTGTCAACAAAATTGAATCAGGGATCGTGTGTACATACGACTGACCGTCTCCATGAACTGTTTATTTCATTTTATATTTCAAACTTTTATAGATTACTATGAATAAATTGATAATGAATATATATATATATAAGATTTATATCATGGTTATAATTCATTATATTATAAAACCATGATCAATGTAAGAGTAAAAAATATAAAAAATCAAAACACACACGAAAAATAATGTCATTATTTCCCTAAATGTGATTTTAACATAGATTTTTTAATAAATGTTTAATAAAAAGCCATAAGTAAATAATATATGGTATGTTAAATATAATAATTTTTATATAATATATCTAAAATAAGCATATATTTATTATAATTTGGGTTTTAATATGTACGAAGGAAGATGATACTTAAGGTTAGGGATTTTTGTCTCGATTTTTCTTCTTTGGGGCATACATTATATTATGAACATATCTTATATTATGAGGTGTATATATAGAAAAATTTATGTGAAATACCATGAATTTTTTTATTTTCATTATTTTTATATGATTCACATAATATTATATTTCATGGGTCTTATGATTCAATGTTTCCAGATTGGTGTGGATTTTATGAAAAATTATCATTATTTTTGTGGATTGTATATGTTTATGATTATTATGATGAAATTATATGACCCATCTATCAAAAAATTAATTAATTTAATTAACCTCTATTAATTTATGTAGAATTAAATTTTTCCATTCATTTCCTCTCTTTATTTACTCATGATTTTAAAAGAATATTTTTAACAAAGACAATTTTTTTTCTCCTTCCTGTTGAATTCCCTTTTTTATTTCAAATTCATGATTTAAAAAAATGTTTTAAAATTTGATTATTGTTCCTATAATATTTTCAAGGTCATGTTTACCAATTTTATCATTTTTAGAAAACAAATAATATGAATCATCATATTGTTTTCAAAACATGTAACATCAGTATTTTGTAGAAAATGTGAATGGAATCCATATTTAAATGTGAATAAAATTTCCCATCGTCATGACAACTCAATGTTTTAAAAATTCATTGATAATTTTAAATGTTTATTTTCATGGAAATGTGTTTCCTTATTTTGAATTTATATTTTAAAAAATTTATATTCAAATAATGGATATTTTCCTCATGAAATGTTCCAAGTGTATTTTCAAAATAATTATCAATATAAAATGACATTATTTGGTATTAAATAGGATTTACATGGGATACAATATAATGAAACAATTATTCATCCTTATTAAATTATTTATGTTTATAATGGAAAAATGATTATGAAACTCATTTATTTACTATGGGTTATGCTATTATGAAATGTTTATGAAACCCATTTCATTGCATGGGTTCTGATATGATGAAGGTTTTCTAATCTTATGGAACATAAATGACCGGATTATGTGATGTGTGGGACCTATGTCACCCTATAATTCATTGTCTATGGATTAATGTTTTATGTTATCATAGTGTACATGGGAGGTTATTACACGATCAAAATGTGGGTACATGGGTGGTTATCCCAAGCCCGATGTTGGTACAATGGTCGTTTTTTCAATCCTAACATATTAAAAATATATTGGTGGGTAGCTCTGACATAATGTTTTCGATTTTTAAGTGGTTTACACACTCTATGTATTATTCTAATTTATCACTCATGTCTTATATTTATTGATTACATTATTATTCATGTATTACGAACATCCAATATTTATGCCATGAAACAAGTTTAAGATCTATGATATGTGTCACAACACCCTCCCACCCAAATTACTGTAATGATGGGAGAGAGAAAGTGGTCCCCAAGTCCTACCTCTAGTAGGCCCAAGGTTAGAGAATATCACTATGGGTATAAAACTCTCACAATATATTATTCATTTCCCTCTATGAGAAAACAATACTATGAGATATGATGAAACAACCACAATCAGATCCATGATATATATATATATATATGAAAACCTGAAACCGTCACATAATTCACATGTAAATAAAACTGATACAGGTAAAAAGCCTCTAATGTAAATAACAAAAAACAAAAACTAGCGTGACGATACAACAACTGTCCAAGGGTATGGTTAGTAGGTTCATCAAAGTCCGCGAGTTCCTCCAAGAATCCTATATATAGTATTATATATGTTGGGTGAGAATATGGTATACTAAGTAGAGATACCTAAGTCTCTCTAACACATGTAAAAAGGGAAAACTAATTCACCTCTCTTAAAGTAGTAGAACCGAACAACATCTAAACAGTAATACTAACCAAAACCCAAATCACACCAAGTCTCTCAAAAAAATAATGCATCCAATAATATAATATAATATAAATCACATAAAAATGGGGTGTCCCACACCACATTCCCATTTATTTTACACTCTCTCACTCAAAATTCGTACATCCTAGAACTCCCACCTTTTCCTAATAACATCAAAACGCATCACATCCATCCCACACACACCTGGTCCATCACATCACATTTCACCCGAACACACCTGGGTCACCACATCTCATCACATAACAACTTGGCATTAGTACTTTTGACTTTTGTCCATCCCAGCCCATGCATATCCTTCTCCTCCATTATAAGAGGGAGTGGGGGAGAGTGGGTAGCTGGTCATTTATCCTCCCACCATGACGATGGAAAAAATACAACCTACATGATTATGTGGGTGTTAGAACATAGTACATCATGAGGTGGGGTTCATATTGAAATCACAAGAACATTAAGGGTTTATAAATATAGATAAATTGAACAAAATACTCATCCTAATGGTTCACCACCATGGAATAAAATAATTCATAGAATACTACACTTTTTTTACAGAAGATAAATGAAAAAACCCACAAAAACAAAACACATGAAACATTTCATGTTTCAATATTTTATTATCATTATGCTATTTTATAGATTCTCCATGACCAACATGTCCCAGAAAAATATTCTCCTTTTTCATGCATACAACATGTATTTTATATTTTATTCTTTAAATAGGTCCAAAATTAATCATTTAGCCATCCATTACTAATCAGGAAACTAAAAATTCAAATCACACCAGATGTAGCACAAAATAATAACCCAAACACCCTATCAAGTTCCACTATACATCACTACCCCGCTACACAACCACATCCTAATAACAATCGTATCACTACTTCACAACCTTGCCTCATCCACTGCCTCCACACACATCACCCACATACCATCGCACAATATATTTTCAAATTTAGTAAAGGTTATATTTTTTAATTTCACTTCATTAAATAAGGGTGTTATTAGACAAGACATTAAATCCTAGGGAATACATTCCATTAACCTACAAAATTTTATTGTCTAGTTTTATGGAAGATATAAAACAATCCAAAAAAATAGAGGTTTCAAAATAAAGTAATTATAACATAATTAGTTCACCAATAGACATGATTTGACTTCAGTAATTATTCACATATATTCATAATATAAAAAAAAACAAATTAACAAAAAGATATAACATTATACATCACATTCCCCTTTACCTTTAAATTCAATATAAACTGATTAATTATATTTTTTCATCTTGATGAAACCTTTTTCACAAGATATGAAAATAATAAACCCATCCCACATTATACACATAAGGATAACTGAAGGAAAAACCTTTTGATAATAAGGAATCTTTTCCAAAACTCCCAGCAGCAAAATATGGGGTGTGTATACATGGGGGATCTTCTTCGGGGAAAACTAAAACTAGATACATCAAATAGTTCTATGAAAACCATTTAAGAATTATTTGGTTCCTATCATATCAAGGGAATTTTATCCCAGAGTATATAATGAAAGGTATAATATTTAAACAAAACAGAACCAATACAATGGAGATTGGTCACAGTTTTAACTAACCATTAAAGGTGGATCAAATCAATCTATAAGAATTAAGAATTTAAATTTTCTATGGAATATTTTAGAAATTATGTATATGATTAATATATTATGAAATGGATTTAAATACCCATAAAATAATGGATGAAATCCATTTTTTACCATAAAAGACATCAAAATGGAAGTTCATTAATTTTTTAAAAAATAGTAAAATTATAGAAAAATGGAAAAATATTATAAATGTCTCACCATTAGATATGTCTCACCATTGTAAATGTCTCACCATTAGAAATTTCACATCATTGGAAATGTTACACTGTTTTAAATGACTCACCAATGGAAATGTATAACCATTAGAAATGTATTACCATTGGAAATGTATCTCCATTGGAAGTGTATCTCCATTGGAAATGTCTCACAATTGGAAATGTATATCCATTGGAAATGTCTCAACATTAGAAATGTCTCACCATTGTAATCTTCTCACCATTGGAATTTTCTCACCAATAGAAATATCACACTATTGTAAATGTATCATTGATGTTAATGACTCACCATTGGAAATGTGTCACTATTGGAAATGTCTAAAAATTGGAAATGTCTCAATCTTGGAAATGTCTTAACATTGGAAACATTTTACCATTGGAAAATTTTCACCATGTAAAATGTATCACTATTTGAAATCTAGATATTTAGAAATGTGTTGGAAGGTATCATCGTTAGAGAGAATCACATGTCCCAAAAACTCCCCAGACATCCCCATATACACCTTAATTATAGAATGATTTATAATGTAAGGGTCCAGAATGTCTGTTTTGCTACATTAGATACCTCTCAAACTATGAACACCCTTGAGAATTCATAACAAACCCAAAAGGAAAAAGGGAAATTTTCTAAAAAACCATTCCATGAGATTCCTCTTAAAAATATCATTAATCCAAAAACACTTACATCAATGAAACTTTCTATTCAAAAACCCACAATAACTGAACAATGTATACATCCCTAAACATAGTAATCATGGAATTTTATCCTCCATGTCATGATATTATCCCCTACAGGTGGCACTGACATACCTGCATAGGTCTAATCACATCATAGTAAAATTATTATTTATTTTAAATTAGGTATACCTATATTCTCAAGTTGGATCATTTTCACACATAACACATCTCATATACTGGAAAACAATATATATCATAAAACTGCATGGTATGAATAACACATCAAAATGGAAAAAGTGATGGGAAAACTCAAAACTACTCTGAGTACTGGGCTTGAATCTACATATCAAGCTCCCATATACTCTCCTCTAGGACACCATGCCTCCATTAAAAAAACATGGAGAATGGTTTGTCCTAAAAAAACTTATTTTGATAGTCATGGATATCTAATAGATGTTCATGAATGTTGTGCCATACTCAATATCCAAATCTCCCTGGTCAATGAATTGAGAGTCATTTTGATGGTACTAAAAGTGTTGAGATATGTCGAAGACATCAAGGATCTAGTCATGTTGACCCGAACATTCCATTATGTAATGTACATCTCCACCATGACCCAATGTAACACCCTGAGATTTTATGAAAAATATTATTTTTAATTTCATTAATGTCTTGTGTTGTACGCTACACCAAAAGGAGCTTTCACAACATGCATCTTTAACTTGCCTTGCATTACACGCAATCACGACCTTCCTCGATAGCGTGTGTAGTACGCAATACCGAGTTTCAGTAAACAACGATATGCTATTAAAATATTATTAAAACTAGTCGTTATGAATAGTAATAACCACCTTTTAAAATTTTAGAAATTTTATCTCTCAAAATGGACTTCATTTTTGGATTCGGAATATCAAAATTAGCTTAGAGTGAAATTTTGGTACTTTTTAGATAACTTTCATATTCTGATTAATAGTGAAAATTACTAAATTTTAATTAAAAACAACTTTTTTAATCAAAATAATTAATAGTGATAAATTATTAATTTGAGTGGTTTTAAAGTATATTTAGAATATATTTTTACAATTTAATACAATGTTGTTCATTGGATGTAATTTAACATTTAAACCAGACATAAACAAGTGTCAATCTTTTGATAGTTATTATCTCTTAAAAACACGCTATTTGTTTTGACGACGGGAATTAATTTTTTAATTAGTTAATTTAACTGATATGTTTTGAATTTGGTAAAATAAAAATCATTTTTGAAATCATAATATCAAATATATCTTAGGCCTAATTTTTGGTATTTTTCTGAAAACATTCAATTTTTGATGAATAGTGAAACCACTAAGTGGTAGTTAAAAAAACTGATTTTTTCATAAAACTTAATTTTACCGCTTCTGTGAGTGGAATTTCGAAAATCCGAGAGACACGATTAATATCAAGTACTAAAATGTGGTTCAATGAGATGAAAATATTTTTTGGTGAATAGTAACTTTTTACTTTTTTTACCACGGTTAAAAGTAAATAGGGTAATTAAGGGTAAAAATGATATTATTTTTACCCTAACACATGTCCTAATTATATTGGACAAGTTTAATTCGACCAAAAACAACCTTAGGAATAAAATATAGGCCCACTTGGATTAGATTAGGACATTTATTATTAACTTATTTAAAGATGGGTTAAATAGTTAAAATCAAGGTTTAATAAGTAAATAATTTTTAATATGGGGTTATACATAAGATAAATTCAACTATAAATATTCATTAGAAATCTAAAAATATTTCCTACATAATGTTATTTTATTTGTAATTTTTAGACATTAAATAATTTAATTTATTTATGACACAACGATGATGCAGTAATTATCTTATTAATGAAATATTGACATAATTGATGTTATAAATACCCAAATAAATGTAATTTGAGACTTTTTATGAATTAAACTAATTTTCTAGGTTAATATGACATGATATTATTGATTTAAGAAACTTGGTTCGAACTAATCATTCTTTTATGAGTTTCAAAAAAATCAATTACTAAATAGTGTCAAAATTGACATAAAATAGTTTTTAAAACAAATATTATATTATTAATTGTTATATTATTCCTAAAAATATAAGGTTCGGCCCAATGACTTAGATAATGTTATATATATTAATAATAAACAACTTGGGGTTCTTTTGGCTTGATATAATAAGTTTATTAACCATATATTGTAAGAAAACAAGAAGACATGGTAAAAGTAAAATTATCTAACTTAAAGTAAAATATAAATGATAAGGTTAAAATAGGAACCTAAACTTGTCTAAATTCTATTTTATGAGAGGAGTACGACCCATCCCCACCTTAGCTTCTAAATAAATTAATTTGGATCTATTTAAAACCGAATTTGGCTTTATAATAAAATAATATTTTTAGTTATTCCAAAAGTGCCCCTCTCCTCACTTATAAAAGGGCACTTCCTCCCTCTCTTCCTCACACCAATTTGAGAATTAAAGCTCGGCCAAACCCTACCAAAATCTCTTATCCACTTCCCTAGTATCATCCTAGAGGTCATGTCCTTCTTAAAAGACCATCCCTAGTTCTTTAAGTGGAGGTTCAGAAAAGGCGCGTCAAAAAGAGGTAATATCCATTACCGATCTTTTTCAATTTCTTTCTTCTTCAACTTCTTCTTCTTTAGTTGTTTCATGATAAAGTAATAACATCAGTATTTTTTATATACTTATATGTTATTATAGATATGAAACAACTCTAATTAACCTTCTATCCATCCTACTGAAAAAGGAAATCACCGCGCATGCGTACGTACGGAATACCGTCTCCACGCCGTAGTGTAATCTATTTTCCGGCACCACCTTAATTGGATGGGTATAATGGTGTAATGAGTAACTATATATGATTATTATAAAGTTATATTGATACTGAAATATTATACATACACTTCAACACAAGTTCACGATCATGAGAACGATATAATCGCTCGTGCGTACGTATGGACTACCGTCTCCACGACGCGATGAGATTCATTCTCCACATTAACCATCCATGAATGATTATAAAGTATATATAATGAATAATAATGAAATATATGACCTGTTAAATCTACTGGATTTATATGTATGTCATCTACTTACTTCCATTCAAGACAATAAGGAAAGGAAAACAGCGTTCATGCGTACGTACGGACTACCGTCTCCATGAACGGTGTGTTTCATTTCATTTATCTATCTATTATATATATATATATATATATACTGAGTATATATGATATATAAATCATGTTTAATATTATGGAAGTAAGTAAATAATGATATAAGTAATAATAATTTCAAGAACAACAAGTCCAAACACCTACGATAAATGAAACGATTTTACCAAAAATGCTTCTTTAACATAGAATTTACAAAAGAACGGGTAATATAAAGTCATAAGTGAACCATATATGATATCATAACAATTAATATGATTCTGTAATAAGTTAATGACATTATTTAAATCATTATACAGGAGGTTCGGATACGTACAAAGCATATCGGACATAAGGTAAGGGAAATATCACAATCTCATTTTTATCCGAGATTGTTTATACTTTAGAATTTACTGGGGTGTATTTATCATCCACATCCATGTTTCCAAAATATGTAATATTATTTCCATTCACCTAAAATTGTTTAAATCCTATTTTATCCTTCGGTGAGTTTTTAGTAAAAGATATGAAAGGAATCTTTTGTCGTTTTTCATACGAGGTACTTTTTTGACTTTTCTAACAAAAGTACGAGAAGAATGTTTTTTTTAACTTATACGACATGAATGGATTTTTAAAACATTATTTCCATGAAGCTTCTTTTACAAGTTTTCAAGTTTATTTTTAATCAACTTCTTTTAGTTTAAAATCGTATGACATGTTATGAAAGGATAAATGTTTTTGAAGTAGAAAGGATATTTTCCTCAAGAATGGAGTTCAAGAGTTTTATCAAAATTATTTTCCATCTAAGACAATATAGGGTTTTGTTTCTATCCCGATTATTACATAGATTTGATTATGTTGTGATGGAATTATTTTTATGAATTCCTTTATCTTATATTAATTGTTTTATGATGTCACAATGTTTAAGATTCCCATTTTTATTACATGGGTTATGTAATGATGTATGATTTATGATTTTGTGGCACACATAAGAATGGTATCATTATGAGATGGGTGGGACCTATATCTCCCTCCAATTCATTGGGTAATGATTTTATATCTCATGAGATATACATGGATAGAACGGTAGGTTATACCGGTTTAGTGAAACAGGACTGAAATGAGGGTGACTCAGTTCAGAAAGGGACTTTGTCCACTAAGATAGTTTTGGCAATGATTCTTGACTAATAAGAAATGATTCTCTATGATTATGTGTGTATGCCAAAAAGTTTCATGTTTTAAGTTATGATTATTGTGATTACATTTCACTGCCATGATTTATCCCATGTTATGAAATTATGATCTCTTTTGCAGGTTTAGATTTCCAAAATGTTATGTTCTTATGAATATGATGTGATTGATATTTCTTTTGTTTACCCTTACTGAGCATTTGATCTCACCCTTTTATGTTTTCTTTTCCCCAAGATATAAAGAATGGTTTTAGGTAAAAAAAGGGAAGATCTTTATGGGAGATGTTGAAGATCTTTCACCACGATTAGAAGATTTTATTCTGAGTTTCCAAAGACACTAAACTATTACGATCCTTGTGTGTGTGTTTTTGTTATGTACTAAGTATTCCGAAAAAGTAATGTAATGTCCATGTACGTCATGCTTCAGGTCTCTACAGTTGGTATCCAAGGAAAGGTTTAGTCAACCTTTGGAAACTAGGATGCAAAAATGTTAGTGAGATCCCTAGAGATATTTCTAGGGTATGTCTAGGGATGTCCCTAAGGATAAGTATACGAATAGGATATAGTCCTAGAACTACGGTAACGATCTTAGAATTTAACCTAAGATGTTAGATATTGAGGGTCATCCTCCTTTACTATGTTGTTTTACCTAGCATGATTTTTTCCTCTCACACTATTCTTTTTGGGTTTTAGATGATGGATGAAACCCGAAGGAACCGTGTTGATCACTGTAATGGACAATGCAGTGATTGTCCTCCTGAACAAACAAATGTTATGAGAGATGGAGTGAAAAATCTTATCGCTATACTTACACAAGCTATGAATCATTCTGGACATCCAAATGAGCAGTGAGGGGAACAATATTATATTGAGTCCTTCATGAGGCAACGTCCACCTTCTTTCAGTGGGTCTTCTGATCCACTTGTTGCGGAACAATGGATCAGTACTACTGAAAAGATATTTTCAGTTCTTTAATGTTCTGAACATGATAAATTCATCTTAGCAGTATATCGTTTGGAAGGTGAAGCTGATCAATGGTGGAATCTTATCAAGAATACGAGGCCAAGAGATGAAATTGAGTCCATGGAATGGAACGAGTTCAAGAACTTATTTTTCAATAAGTACTTCCCTCGTATTCTTAGAACAAAGATGGATAAGGAGTTTCTTGAACTAAAGCAAAAGGTTGATGAATCTGTTGGTATATACGAAGAGAATTTTACAAGGATTGCAAGGTATGCATCTGGATTTATCATCCATCCTGAAAGTAAAGTTGATCGATTTTTCAGTGGCTTAAAACAAAGTCTTAGAAGGGAATTAGCTATAAGATACATCAGTAGCTATGAATAAATTGTGTGTTGTGCTATCAAGGTAGAAATGGAAGTTGGTGTTACTTATCCATCTTATAGTTTTGACAAGAAACAAAAGATGGAGTTCAAGGAGAAATCTCAGAATAATGGTGAAAAGAAGATGAATGTTTACTTATGGTCAAAGTGTGGAAAGAAGCAAGGTGGAGATTGTCTTAAAGGGACAAGTAAATGTTTCAAATGTGGAAAGGAAGGTCATCGGGCATTTGAATGCCGCAATGATGGGAAGAAGATGTCTAATGATGAAAACAAAGGAAGGGATACACAAAATGAACCTACTACACTTCAATGTTTCAAGTGCAAGGAGATGGGACATTATGACAATAAATGCCCTAATCCAAGGGTTAGTGATGATCGACATGAGCAACCACTTAAGGAAAAGGACAAAGGGAAGTCACATGCGATCACCATTGGTGATTTTGAATATAACAACGATTTGGTGGAATGATTAAGTGTTTATGTAATGGGATTCCAAAATAATGTTGAGTATTGGAATATTTATGTATTGGTCCATTGTGGTCTTTAATAATTTTATGGTACCGGTAACCATGGAAAGTGATTGAGATATCTTTAGAAAGAAGATGATATGCGCATAATGAAGGGATAAGGAAAAAATGAAATGTTTGACAGTTTTCTTGAGCTCATGATTGATATAAGGACTAGAGGATATCATGGTTTGAGTATATAGAATTTTGAGGATTTTGGTATGTGGAAAGTGTTAACCTTTAACTGCATTCATTTTTTCACTAAGGTTCAATGGGTATTCAAGAGAATACATGATTAAGGCCTTTGAATGTTTGGAATGTGTCCAACAAGACATATCTTATGATATATAGGGATCAATGATGGTATTAAATCTCTGGTAATCGTTTTCACTATATTATAAGAGTGGACTACAGTATTATGGATAAGCCAAAAGATTGGAATGGATTATGTTGGACATAAGTTAGTATTGTTTAAGGATGGAAGTTTTTTCTATATTATTTATGTGATGTTATAGTAATGTAGCTTTAGAAAAAGGACAACCTGCAGGATGGGCGACAACCCATCGCGTCGGACAAGGTCGTAGGAATCGAACCCACAACTGAAGTGCGACTGCCTTTATCGCCTACCACTATCCTACAAGAAGTCCATGGTTAGTAGAAACTAGTTTTATTTTATTAAGCGGTATGATATATAAAGTATAAGTTCATTTTAGGAACCATATATGATTAATCTCACTATAGATGGACTTATGTATTTTTTGATAACATTCTAGCCTTTTGTTTGAGACAGATGGAATGACCCATCATTCTATCACATGATCTGCTAACACATCACGAATGACAAATTCAACTTCATTTGTTTAAGATATGAAGTGGAAATTGTCCAAAGAATGACCAATAGTGAGACTATACTGAAATCACAAAAGTATTTCTTCTAATTCCAATTTCATCAACTTTAGGGAAATGATCTTGAAAACCAAAAATGTTTCCCTAGTGCTCTTATATCTGATGAATCAGATGGTACCTTAGATCATCGCAAATTTATGGCTTTGTGATTGCTGGCTTTTCCATATCCATGTTCTCTACCACTCTCCATCAGAATATGATGGTTAGATTTCTCTTCCATATCCATATTTTCACCTATGTGGAAACCCAGTGATTAGATTATTTGGGTAACCGTTACGTTTCATACTTTTGTTTTTAAAGATTGGTTTTGGTATTCCTTTTTACGATGTGGGTTTCTATTAAAGAAAATTTTTGAGTAGTAAACCATTTATAACCCCGACGAATTTAGAGGGCAAAATTCATTTTAAGGGGGGTAGAATGTAACACCCCGAGATTTTATGAAAAATAATCTTTTTAATTTCATTAATGTCTTGTGTTATACGCTACACCAAAAAGAGCTTTCACAACACACATCTTTTACTTGCCTTTCATTACACGCAATCGCGGCCTTCCTCGATAGCGTGTGTAGTACGCAATATCGAGTTTCACTAAACAACGATATACTATTAAAATATTATTAAAACTAGTCGTTATGAATAGTAATAACCACCTTTTCAAATTTTAGGAATTTATCTCTCAAAATGGACTTCATTTTTGGATTCGGAATATCGAAATTAGCTTAGGGTGAAATTTTGGTACTTTTCGGATAACTTTCATATTCTGATGAATAGTGAAAATTACTAAATTTTAATTAAAAACAACTTTTTTAATCAAAATAATTAATAGTGATAAATTATTAATTTGAGTGGTTTTAAAGTATATTTAGAATATATTTTTACAATTTAATACAATTTTGTTCATTGTATGTAATTTAACATTTGAACCAGACATAAACAAGTGTCAATCTTTTGATAGTTATTATCTCTTAAAAACATGCTATTTGTTTTGACGACGGGAATTAATTTTTTAATTATTTAATGTAACTAATATGTTTTGAATTTGGTAAAATAAACATCATTTTTGAAATCATAATATCAAATATAGCTTAGGCCTAATTTTTGGAATTTTTCTGAAAACTTTCAATTTTTGATGAATAGTGAAACCACTAAGTGGTAGTTAAAAAAACTGAATTTTTCATAAAACTTAATTTTACCACTTATGTGAGTGGAATTTAGAAAATCCAAGACACACGGTTAATATCAAGGAATAAAATGTGGTTCAATGAGATGAAAATAATTTTTGTTGAATAGTAACTTTTTACTTTTTTTTACCACGGTTAAAAGTAAATAGGGTAATTAAGGGTAAAAATGATATTATTATTACCCTAACACATTTCCTAATTCTATTGGACAAGTGTAATTAGACCCCAAACAACCTTAGGAATTAAATATGACCATTTAGGCCCACTTGGATTAGATTAGGACAGTTATTATTAATTTATTTAAAGAAGGGTTAAATATTTAAAATCAAAGTTTAATAAGTAAATCATTTTTTAATATGGGGTTATACATTAGATAAATTCGACTATAAATATTCTTTAGAAAGATAAAACTATTTCCTACATAATGGTATTTTATTTGTAATTTTTAGACATTAAATAATTTAATTTATTTATGAAACAACAATGATGTTGTAATTATCTTATTAATGAAATATTGACATAATTGATGTTATAAATACCCAAATAAATGTAATTTGAGACTTTTTATGAATTAAACTAATTTTCTATGTTAATATGACATGTTATTATTGATTTAAGAAACTTTTTTACAACTAATCATTCTGTTATGATTTTCACAAAAATCAATTACTAAAGAGTGTCAAAATTGACATAAAATAGTTTTTAAAACAAATATTATATTATTAATTGTTATTTTATTCCTAAAAATCTAAGATTCGGCCAAATGACTTAGATAAGGTTATATATATTAATAATAAACAACTTGGGGTTCTTTTGGCTTGATATAGTAAGTTCATTAACCTTATAGTGTAAGAAAACAAGAAGACACGGTAAAAGTAAAATTATCTAACTTAAAGTTAAATATAAATGATAAGGTTAAAATAGGAACCTAAACTTGTCTAAATTCTATTGGATGAGAGGATGGCGACCCATCCCCACCTTAGCTATGAAATAAATCAATTTTGAGCTATTTAAAACTGAATTTGGCTTTATAATAAAATAATATTTTTTGTTATTCCAAAAGTGCCCCTCTCCTCCCTTATAAAAGGGCACTTCCTCCATCTCTTCCTCACAACAATTTGAGCATTCAAGATCGGACACACCCTGCCAAAATATCTTCTCCAATTCCCTAGTATCATCCTAGAGGTCCTGGCCTTCTTCAAAGACCATCCTTAGTTCTTTAAGTGGAGGTTAAGAAAAGGCGCGTCAAAAAGAGGTAATATCCATTACCGATCTTTTTCAATTTCTTTCTTCTTAAACATCTTATTATTTAGTTGTTTCATGATAAAGTAATAAAATAAGTATTTCTTATATACTGATATGTTATTATATATATGAAACAACTCTAATTAACCTTCTATCCATCCTACGGAAAAGGAAATCACCGTGCGTGTGTACGTACAGAATACCGTCTCCACGCCGTGGTGTAATCTATTTTCCGCCACCACCTTAATTGGATGGGTATAATGCTGTAATGAGTAACTATATATGATTATTATAAAGTGATATTGATACTGAAATAGTATACATACACTTCAACACAAGTTCACGATCCTGAGAACGATATCATCGCTCGTGCATACGTACGGACTACCGTCTCCACAATGCGATGAGATTCATTCTCCACATTAACCATTCATGAATGATTATAAAGTATATATAATGAATAATAATGAAATATATGACATTTTAAATCTAATGGATTTATATGTATGTCATCTACTTACTTCCATTCAAGACAATAAGGAAAGGAAAACAGCGTTCATGCGTACGTACGGACTACCGTCTCCATGAACGGTGTGTTTCATTTCATTTATCTATCTATTATATATATATATATACTGAATATATATGATATATAAATCATGTTTTATATTCTGGAAGTAAGTAAATCATTATATAAGTAATAATAATGTCAAGAACAATAAGTCCAAACACCTATGATAAATGAAACGATTTTACCCAAAACGCTTCTTTAACATGGAATTTACAAAAGAACGGGTAATATAAAGTCATAAGTGAACCATATATTATATAATAACAATGAATATGATTCTGTAATAAGTTAATGACATTTTTTAAATCATTATACAGGAGGTTCTGATACATACAAATTATATCGGACATAAGGTAAGAGAAATATCACAATCTCATTTTTATCCGAGATTGTTTATACTTTAGAATTTACTGGGGTGTATTTTAGCATCCACATCAATGTTTCCTCAATATTTAATATTATTTACATTCACCTACAATTGTTTAAATCATATTTTACCCTTCGGTGAGTTTTTAGTAAAAGATATGAAAGGAATCTTTTGTCGTTTTTCGTACGAGGTACTTTTTTGACTTTTCCGACAAAAGTACGACAAGAATGTTTTTTTAACTTATACGGCATGAATGGATTTTTAAAACATTATTTCCAAGAAGCTTACTTTACAAGTTTTCAAGTTTATGTTTAATCAAATTCTTTTAGTTTAAAATTGTATGACATGTTATGAAAGGATAAATGTTTTTGTTGTAGAAAGGATATTTTCCTCAAGAATGGAGTTCAAGAGTTTTATCAAAATTATTTTCCATCTAAGACAATATAGGGTTCTGTTTCAATCCCTATTATTACATGGATTTGATTATGTTGTGATGGAAATATTTTTATTAATTCCTTTATCTTATATGAATTGTTTTATGATGTCACAATGTTTAAGATTCCCATTTTTATTACATGGGTTATGTAATGATGTATGATTTATGTTTTTGTGGCACACATAAGAATGGTATCATTATGAGATGGGTGGGACCTATATCTCCCTCCAATGCATTGGGTAAAGATTTTATATCTCATGAGATAGACATGGCTGGAACGGTAGGTTATACCGTTTCAGTGAAACAGGACTGAAACAAGGGTGACTCAGTTCAGAAAGGGACTTTGTCCACTAAGATAGTCTTGGCAATGACTTTTGACTAATAAGAAATTATTCTCTATGATTATGTGTGTATGCCACAAAGTTTCATGTTTTAAGTTATGATTATTGTGATTACATTTCACTTCCATGATTTATCCCATGTTATGAAATTATGATCTCTTTTGCAGGTTAAGATTTCCAAAATGTTATGTTCTTATGAATATGATGTGATTGATATTTCTTTTGTTTACCCTTACTGAGCATTTGAGCTCACCCTTTTATGTTTTCTTTTCCCCAGGATATAAAGAAATATTTTAGGTAAAAAAATGGAATATCTTTATGTGAGATGTTGAAGATATTTCACCACGATTAGAAGATTTTATTCCGAGTTTCCAAAGACACTAAACTATTACGATCCTTGTGTGTGTGTTTTTGTTATGTACTAAGTATTACGAAAAAGTAATGTAATTTCCATGTACATAAAGCTTTGGGTCTCTACACACAATGCCTCATAGGAGACAAAAAACATGGGTGGGAGCTTACTTCATTTTTCAAATCTCCAATGCCCACGTTGAGGGGAAACCTTCAAGAACAAATCATCACCAACCTCAAACTTCAATGAAATCCTCTTAAGATCGGCATAATACATTTTTTTGGTCCTCTACTAATTTCATCATATTTAGATCCAATCTAATCTTCTCTATTATGCTTTGCATCACATTGGGTCAAAGAACTTTTGGATCCCCAACCATAGTTCATCATAATAGAGAATGACACAACCTCCATACAAATCCTCAAACAGAGCCACACCAATGTAATAGTTATAGATATTATTATAATTAAAATATACTATAGGTATTTGTTCTTCCCTTGATCTTTTTTTGTCTAGGAAACATTACTACAACATATCCTCTTTCACTTGGATAGTCCATTCATTATACCCATGTAGCATATGGTGGAAAGTAGTGATGTGGTGAAATTATGTACCAAAAGCATGTTGTTATCCCCTGCAGACTCAAGAGGTAAACATTCATATATATTTGATACAATGGACCTCAAAACTCCTTGTAGATTCCCCATATCCTCTAAATATATATTTTTTCAAAAATATCAAATGTTTCAGACTCCTTGATTACTATACAGTGAGCCATTTTTTAACTAATCCACAATCACATAGATAGTGTCAGAAACACCCAGAGATTTGGGTATCCTTGTGATTAAATCGATTTAGATTTTATCTCATTTCAACTCTCGGACATCAAAGGAGTGAATAAATCCTCTTCGCACATTATGCTCCGCCGTTACCAGCTGGAAAACCAGACACCAAGACACAAACACTATCACATCCCATTTCGTTTAGGGGTAACAAAACTATATCCTCATGTAATGGTACATCTTGGAAAAATCTTGGGTGTAATTAAAAAAAATTATCTAGAAAACTCATGAAAGACTCCCTCACACATATCTACTAGAACAAAAATCCTCCAATGAAACAAATTTCGATTCCAACCATCCCTATCGAGAATTACCATGCTCAACAAGGTCATGAAATACCTCTGCCTATGAGTCCCACACTGAGATCCCCCACCTGGTGCTTTAGAGAATAAAAAACCATCATCTGGAATGAATATCCACTACCACCATCAAACCATGAATTTATGTATAGGGATGAAAAATCATTGATCTCTATCAAATCATCCAAAGACTCTAAAAATATCATTTGGTGACTTTTTGATCAAATAACCTGTCACGAAATTCCCCTTTACAAAGGTGTAAGATATCTCAAATTAATTTTCCTAAGGAAACATCAACCAAATTTTATTTCTTAGATATATATCACACTATGAAATGATATACCTCAGACTCTTTTGGTCCATGAAGAACACAAAGCGCCCCTTAATGAAGAAATGTCACCACAAGTTCAATGAGAACAAAACTTCTTCAATTTCTAGATGATGGGTGGAATAGTTAGAATCATCAGGTAGTTACTACCTAGAGCCATAATAGATCACTTCCTTCTACTGCATCATGATTTACCCTATGCCCAAATGGTATGGGTCAGTAAAATCCTCAACGAATACTCCATCCTTTGGCTGCTAATGCACTGGATCACTAACAAATATCCCCTTAAGTTAATAAACTTCTAAATAGAACTGGTCGGTGCATACAATATATTTCTCCTTCTAGGTTAATTCATCAATCATGGATGAAAATAATGATAAATTTGGCCGAACCCTCTAATAATAGCTTCTGAGACCAATGAAGCTACAAACCAGTGCCAAATTCTTGGGTGCTTCCTGATAAACAACTAGATCAACCTTTTATAGATCCACTTCCACTCCTTTACTAGACATAACATTCCCTATGAAATTAACATGTTATTCCAAAAACATTCACTTGGAAATATTTTCATAGAGCTATTGGAGATGAAGAACAAGCGAAATAACTCTAATATTTTCGGCAAGCTCCTCATTAGACCATGGATATATTATTATGACATCGATGAAGACAATGAAAAAATGTTCTATGAACTCATTGAATGCAGTGTTCATATTCCCCATGAATACAACCTATGTATTTGTAACACTAAAAGGAATGATCACATAATCAATGTGTCCATACCTACATCTAAAGGAAGTCTTCAGGATATCACCATCTTTCACCCTAAACTAGTGATATCAAGACCATATATCGATATTGTATAACCAACTAGCTCCCCTCAGTTGGTTAATAGAAATCATTGATCCTTGGAATAGGATAAGGATACATTATTGTCACATCGTGAAACAACTAATAGTATATGGATAACCTAAGAAAAATATCCTCCTTCTTAGATAATAACATCAGGGAACCCCATGGTGATAGACTAGGTTGGATAAAACCACTTAGCATCATATAATATATCTGAATCCTGAACTCCTATATCTCCAAAGGTGTCATTCTGTAGAGAGCCATCATATTCAGAGAAGTTACAGGATGAACTTCTATCCCAAACTCAACGTTGGATCGAGGGGACAGTTTCACATCCTCATTGAGGAAAAAATCCATGAATTCAAAAACAAAACATGGAGACACCACTTTCCCTATGTCTACATATTACATAAAAAACATATCCACTAATGAAAGAATGGAATATGAACACCGACTTCAAACATGGAAACCCATCTCAACAACAAGAACCACACGTAAATTTTCTATATCTAAGAATAGAACAATCCTCTAAAATAATTTGATAATAGAATTCACAGAAAACAACTAGTTGACACTAAGGATTTCATTGTATGGATGATTCTGAAATAAGATAAGGTCTAAACAAGACCGATGATCCCCCATCATCAATTCACATCCTAAACTCACATGAAACAAGGAGGTCTATAACCTACTAGAATAGTCTCCACCAAGGGAATGAAAATCCTCTCAATGTATAGTCCTAGAAGATGAACTAGATAGGGTGCAACAAAGGATTGTGAATCTCCTAAGCCAAACAATGAACAAACAAGGGTACATGAAAAAATGAGCATACCTTATATGATCTCTAGCCCCTCTTGTGTGGATTCCGCCACATCATAAACCTTTAGACACCAAAATACTATCCCCTTATGATGATTACAACCTCTTCAACCATGCTTGGGTTGAGGTCCCTTAGGATGAGGTATATCCTAAGCTCAGCCTCTACCTTCCCCATCTACTCTAGTTCGAACTTAAAATTTCTGAATTAGTTGCAAGAATAGAATCGCTGGTAAATATTGTTGAGGATGATGATAAACCTAAGACCACTACAAAAGTAGTATTAAGAAGCCATTGGGAACTGATCAGAATGATGTCCATGAACCCCGTAAAGGAAACACACAGGTCGTAAGTCCCCATGATGAGTATGTAATCCATTGGCCCCATGTTGGTTGAAGTGAAGCTGTTGAGGTCGACTCCAAGTTAATTGAAACCTATAAGACTCTCATGCCTGAGATGTAACACTAACAAAACTGCCTCTAGAAGAACCCTATTGGTTCCCCCTTCGTAGTAAACCTCCTCGTGTGTTTATCCTAACAATCGTAACTTCCCTCTTTTGATCCACCAGATAAATTTGAAATATAAATGGAGTGCATGTATAATTATCAAAAGAACGAGTCCCTCCTAAAGTTACGTCACTCGATAATCCTCATAAAAAAAATATATAGGGAAAAGTGTTGATGGAACATGAACATAATCCAATGATCATACATATACAAGCTTCCCTCATGAATGGAGAGTAGCTCCAGCCTCTTCACAGTCTTCATCGATGATGAAATGAAATCCACATGGAACTCATTCCGCTCACCAATGTATAGTTTCCACTAATGACTAGCAGCTCCTATCATATTAATAAATACCAATGGGACCATATACTTCATTGGGGAAATGATCACAATTAATGTGATCTAAAAATCATCCATCTATCCCAAGGTCCCCACATTAGAACTGATGCCCTCATACTTTCCCAAATCGTACTGTTGAAAATATGACAAGATCCTCTACCACTGATCATCATCATTAATCAAATCAACCCTCTAGAAATCAACTGGGTAAGCTTACTAAACCCACATAGCATGATCCATGTACATACGATGACCAGGAGGCATATATGAAATAGAAACAATGATTTATTATTCCCAGTAGTATGGGTTTTTATTATCACATATTTTAATTATCATTAAACCATTTTTAACATCGCAAACTACCCAATTAAGATAATAACACAAATTATAATGATCTATGAACCTCTCCTAGGTCTCATCCATGCACAGAGTTCCAGGTCACTTGGTCATTTAATAAGATCAGATTTTATATACTAGATCATTTGGTTGCCTAAAATCCCATGTCGTAGCTGATATCCCTAGCCTTTGCCACGCACTAAGGACAAGTAAAACCATCTCCTTACCAACCCATGCATTCCTCACTATACTTTTCTCTGTACTCCACCTTATATATCACCCATCATCTATAATACCACTCTATCATGACCCCCTACCAACAAATATGATTAAATGAAGGGAGATAGATAATGACACCCCAAGTCATTCCACTATTATGCCTCTAGTAGTTGACAAGAACTAATGTTATAAAAATACTAAAATATGTGAGGCATTTCTCTATAAAGAAAACAAGTTCCTAAGGTAGGATGAATCAACCAAAATCAACTAAATTACATATATATAAGAAAACTAAGAACCATACAAAAATTCTTGTGTATATAAAATTGTTACAAACAAAATGTATCAAAAGAAATTACCCAAAATCAAAAACTAGAGATGTGATAGAGAATTCATAAAAGGCTATATCTATTATGGTCAAGCATGGTCTGTGAAGTAATCACAGAATCTTGAAAATAGTTTTATATACAGAGGGTGACTATACAATATACTAAATATGAAAACCAAAGTCTCTCGAGAACATGTGAAAAATGGAAAACTAATTTACCAAACTGAAAGTAGTAGAAAAAACAACAGCTAAACACGAATACTAACAAAAACCCCAATCTCACTAATAATCTCTCACCAAATAACACATCGAAGAATATAATATAATATAAAGCACAATGATGATGGGGTACCCAGATCCACTTTCCCGCTGATTTTATTCTCTCTTACCAAAATTTTATATGTCTGGATGCTCCCACCTCTTACAAATAACATCAAAACATTCCATGTCATTCCCACACACATCTGGGCCATCACATAACATATCACATGATCACACATCAGGATCACATCTCATCACATCACAACATGATAGTGAAACTTTTTACGTCTATCCATCACTGCCCGTACATGTCCTTATTGTAACACCCCAAGCTTTTACGATATACTTCTCTTTCAATAATGCAATAGATTGCATTGTAGGCAACTTCGAGATTCTAACACACCGCAACCAATCAAACTAGCCGTTATGAATAGTAATACCTACTTTTTGAAATTTTATAAATTTAATATTTAAAAATAGACTTCATTTTTGGATTCGTAATATCAAAATTAGCCTATGTTGAATTTTTGGTATTTTTCTGAGAAAATCCAATTTTTGATGAATAGTGAAAAATACTTAAAAACTAATTTTTTAATCAAAATAATTTATAGTGATAAACTATACTATTGAGTGGTTTTAAAGTATAATTAGAATATATTTTTACCATTTTATCCAACTGTGGTCATTAGAATTAATTTCACTTTGAAATTGGATATAAACAATTGTCAATCTTTTGATTGATATTGTTTCTTAAAAACACGCTATTAATTGTGATAGTGGGAATTAATTATTAAAATAATTAATTCAACTTATATGTTTTGAATTTTTTAAAATAGACATCATTTCTGAACTAGTAATATCAAATATATCTTAGGGTGAATTTTTGGTATTTTTCTGAAAAACTTCAATTTTTAATGAATAGTGAAACCACTAAGTGGAAGTTAAAAAACTAATTTTTCATTTAAATGATATTTTACCACCTCTGTGATTTTAATTTCAAAAATCTGAAATACATCATCATCATTAATAAGTAAAATGTTGTTCAATGGGATTAAAATAATTTTTGGTTAATAGTAACTTTTAAGTTTTATTAATCGTGATTAATGGTAATTAGTGAAATTTAAGGTAAAAATGATATTATAAAAATATGAAAACACCTTTACACTTATCCTACCCTTATTGGATGAGTCATGGCCGACCAATAAAATCCATGGGTCAACTTGGGGACTTCATGGAGCCACTTGGGAAAGAAAATGACATTAAGAACTTTTTATTTAATGTTAAAATAAAATTGCCACAAACATGTGTTATTTTACTAAAACAATTATTACATGGGGTTATATAAGTTAACTTTTAGACTATAAATATTCATTGAAAGATAAAAATATTTCCTATATCATTATAATTTTTTTATAATTTTTAGACATTAAATAAATTAAATTTTTTATGACACCATGATGATGCAGTGACTACCTCATTAATTAACGATTTAAATATAATGAAAATATAATGTAAACTCTAAGACATACACATGTCAAAAACCTATTGGATGAGTATATTTAGAACCCTTATCACCTTATTCTCGAAATATATCATTGTGGGACCTTTAAAAGCCGAAAACCATTTCATAATAATGTAACATTTCATGACTTTCCAAGAGTGCCCCTCCTCTCATCTTATAAAAGGCTCCCACCTCTACCGCCTTATTCACACCATAAAATCCATTTGTCTCGGCCATCCTCTGCCCAAATACTCTCTCAACATCCCTCTATTACTCCTAGAAGCCCCACTTTGGGCATAATTCTTCCCAATTATGCCTTTGGATCAAATAAAAAAGGGTTACCCGATTTTAAGGTAATGTCTTCACTTATGTTATTTTATTTTAATTTGCTTCTCCAACCACTTAAACTATTTTTATTCCTTTATTTTGTAACAAAAAAAGTATCTTCAATATACTGGTATGTTTTTAGGAGAAGGATTTTATTTACACTTACACACACCTTCGTCTAATGGTTAAAGAACATACTGTTTATGTGGTTGGCGAATTTCTGCCTCACGAAACGATGATTGTTCAATCTTCTTTTAACACCTCTCATGGTGGCCATTATGATGACACTATTTTTATATATGATATATATTATGTTTTTTTTCCTTATCATTCTTTATTTTTCATTTATGGCGTACCTTTTTGATTTCCATTATGGGTCAATGTGATAATTTCATTTTAGGAAGTGGGGACTACCGCCCCCTCAAAGTGATTTGAATCGTTAATGACATATGTGGGATGTATAAAGGACTGAGTTAATGGTATTATACATTATATTATACTGGAATTATAGTATACCTTTATATAATTATAATTTCGTTCCATTAAATATGAAATAGAAATTAAAGCAGTGTTCATGTGTACGTACGACTTACCGTCTCCATGAACGGTGCATTTCATTTTTTACCTCTAAATGTTATGAAATATTATAAATTCATGTATCTAATAGATATATATTATATATATTATATCTATATCATGAATATAATTCTGGAGATAATGGATATGCTACCACGTAAACAACTTGTAATTATAAGAAGTTTATTGTTGACTCAAGTACCAAAGATCGACAAAACGACCGTTATTAACTTAAATAATTACATAATGTTCATAACATGGTAATAAGCGATATAAAAGGAATAATGAACTTAAAAAAGGTTATTAATCAATTAGAAATTAACTCTAGTTTATTATTCAGGAAGTTAAAGAATGATCGAGTCAATTCGGACACGTGGTAAGGGAACTTCTTAACCCAATTTCCATTCTTTGGGTTAATCTCCTACTTTCAAATTATGTCATGATATTATTATGTCCTATCTTGTATTTTTTAATTTCTTTATGTGTACATATAGTTAATACACATAATAGATCTATTTTGTTTAGAAAAATGATCTTTGTAAGGGGATTCATCTCAATCTCCATTTATTTAGGCATATTTTGTTTTATACACAAATTTCTTCTATACGGTGTATAAACCCCTTTGACTTTTTTGTTTATTCAAAAGGAATTTTTTTATACGATGTGTTTTACTAAATGACAAAAAGGAATGTTTTTCTTGTCATACGTATGCGGCGAAAACGACTTCTCTGCTGTAGTGACCATTATTTGAGTTTCGGATTCCTCTACAAGCCATAACTTTTTTTTTGAAAATTAAATACCATGTTTTAATTTTCTTTTATTTTGGTATTGAAAATGGTTTTGATAATGTTTTTATTATATCAATGTTTTGTATTGATATCTTGTGATTGAAATGTGGAAATGTTATGTTTCCTTTATGCATGTTTTATGTGATACGATTATGTTATGGTTTATGATATGTTTAAACATGTTCATATGAGGAATGCATTGGACTTAATAAGTGATGGGTAGAGCCCGCTATAGCTCCTCGATGCATCGGTCGGTCTCATGAGACAAACTAGTGTCTTGGCAAGAGGCCTTGACAAAATCTTATTTGTAGTTTTGGCACGAGGCCTTGGCTACATGGTTATGATAGTCTGGCTTTATGCATTCCATCATTATGAAAGTGGTTATTGATATTGCATGTAATTATTCGACCAGTAGAATATCCATGTAAATAAGTAAATTGAATTATTTCATTTTATTTTTCCATATTATGCTGAGGATTATGTTTAAAAGTCTTTTGTTTAGTTATAAATTGCCTTAAATGTTAATGTTTATTTATGAAAACTTCTGCTATATTGTTATCCTTACTGAGCATCTGAGCTCACCCCTTTCAATGATTTAATTTTTACCGGATGTGAAGAAGTATTTTATGAATGACCTGCAGAGATATTCAGAAGGGGATATGAGTGTGGTCTTTGGAGACCATGTTATTTTAGTTTTTCACTTTATATTGTAATGTAACTTTTATGAATGTATCTAGTGTTTCCAAGGCTACTAAACTAATTGGTCTTTCGATACTTGATCTTTTGTGATCATGCCAATGTTACATAATAATGCACCAACTCTGGGTAAATGGGGTCGGGGCGTTACAGTTGGTATCAGAGGCAGTTTAGTATTAACCTTGGAAGCTATATTTAGATAAACTCTGATAAGATCACATAGCCCAAAGATAGACTTTGAGGATTAGTATAGAAGAACTTCCTAGAATTTTGATATTATAAAGATTTAGTGAGCATTCCGAGCAATAAATCCCTGTCTGGATACAAGCAGGTAGAGGTGGATCTTGCACAGATGTACCTATGGATAAAACCGGAAAACCCCGCTTTGAGCTAGACTCGAATGGGAACTGGTGCATGACAACAGGCCTTACTGCACTCTTGGTTACGACACTCCCGGGGGATATGCTTAGGATAATTCTCATTTTATTTACAAACCATTATGAAGGGTTTATGAGTATATACTTCCTCAAAGAAAACATTTTTATGATTATAGTTCAATTTATGTTAAGTGTTTTACAAGTATGGAATTATGTATTTTGATTTATAAACTAATCTAGTTTATTCCATTGTTTAGAAATGGCGCCTAGTGGGAGGAATGGAAACAGTATCAATGCACACACTCCGTTTAGGGATTCCCTCTTACTCAAGATAATTATTGTGGAGCTGGAGATACAACTGGTGCTGATCAACTTATTACTATACTGGGAAAACTCACTCAGGTTATGAATAATAACCTTACTCATATGGAGCACACTGATCTGCAACGTGGGGGATCAATATTAGACCTCTTCATGAGGCAAAAACCACCAACATTTAATAGGGGTACAAATCAATTAGTAGCTGAGCAATGGATAAATTCCTTAGAGAAAATATTCCATGCCTTGGGGAGTAGTGAAATGGAAAAGGATATCATGGCAGTTTACCGCCTCACTAGAGATGCTGATCAATGGTGGTCATTGATTCAAAACACAAAGGAAGATGATGAAGTATCAAGTATGGAATGGAGGTATTTTAAGGAAATATTCTTAGAAATTTACTTTCCACATGACCATCGAGCATATATGGAAAGGAAATTTCTGAGTCTGAGGCAGAAGGAGGATGATAATGTCGCAAAGTATGAGGCTAACTTTACAAGGTTAGCGAGGCATGCTCCCGATTATATACATAACCCAAGAAGTAAGATTTACCGTTTTTTATGAGATAAAACCATTTCTCCATCGAGCTTTAGTATCACAATCTTTCTCAACGTATGAAGATATTGTATCATGTTCTATCAAGACAGAAAAAGAATTATCTAAGTCTTATGACAACTAATTAAAGCAATAGAAGAAGAGAACGGTAGAACAAGAGACAGATAAAGGGGAAAAGGGAACGAAGGATATTCTAGTATGCGATAATTATGGGAAGAATCACCCTGGTACTTGCCTAAAAGGAATGAGAGTTTGTTATAAATGTGGATAAAAAGGTCACCAGGCTCGTGGTTGCAAGGGAAAGAAAGAGGCTATCAATTTTTTATGCTACAATTGTAGGGAAATGGAGAATTATGAAAATGAATGTCCTAAGCGTTAGGGAGACTTACCTCAGAAAATGCCAAGGGATCAAGGCCAATCTTATTCATTTACTACAGTTGAAGTGGAATAATTAATGTATTGGTGCTTTTGGACTCAAGGATTATATTCTAGTTATAAAAATAATGTGATATATATAAGGATTGTACTGAAGTACTTGTTTTTTTCATTAAGGTTTCAATATGATAAAGGTAATCATATTTTTATCATGTGACAATAAGAGAAACTTTACTTTGTTGGGGAATCTGATGAATTGATTTTGGAATTTAGAAACCTTTTAGAGAAAGTCTGGATAGAGTTATTTTGGATAACTATAAAGGTTGGAATGGATTAAGTTGAACTTTGGATATTATTTTTTATGGTTAAAACATTTATGAAGATTATTTTTTGAATATTATAATATTATAGTTTTAGGAAAAGGACAACCTGCAGGTTGGGGGATAACCCATCACGTCGGACAAAGCTGCAGGAATCGAACCCACAACCATAGTGCGACAGGCCTTTATTACCTACAACTAGCCTACATAAAGTAACTTCTTATTAGAAAATAGTTTTCCAAATATAAAAGGTATGTGGTAATATTTGTAACCTTATACAATTAGGATAAAGAGAATATTTTTGAGTTCTGTTACCATTTGGAGTGAAAGATGGGTTTGTGGTAAAAATTTATTAAAGAATGAAAGTCTACATAACAAGTAAGTATATTTCCTTACATTATTAATAAATCTCTTAAATAAATTCCTCAACTTTATGAAAGGTAACTTAAAACAAAAACGTTATCAGATAACTTTTCCTATTGGGGATTCATTGACCGTTTAACCAATCACAAGTTTTTGATTTTCATGTGGTTAACTTTCTCCGATTCCAATTTTATACAAATCTCCATTAGACTTTGAGGGTTTGTTTTTCTTCCATATCTATATTTTCATAGAATCCTAGTATGGGCTATCTCGGGTGACCTTTGTACTTATCTTTCTTTCTTTTAATGTTATGTTTTTATTAACCTTATTTCTGATGTGGGTTTTCCACAAAGGTATTTTCTATTTTCAACCTTTCATTTTCAAAGAACAATTTCAAATTGTTAGGATGCAATTAATTGAAGGAGGGGATAATGTAACACCCCATGCTTTCACGATACGCTTCTCTTTCAATAATTCAATAGCTTGCATTGTACGCAACTTCGAGATTCTAACACACCACAACCAATCAAACTAGCCATTATGAATTGTAATACCTACTTTTTGAAATTTTATAAATTTTATATTTCAAAATGGACTTCATTTTTGGATTCAGAATATCAAAATTATCCTATGTTTAATTTTTGGTATTTTTCTGAGAAAATCCAATTTTCGATGAATAGTGAAAAATACTTAAAAACTACTTTTTTAATCAAAATAATTTATAGTGATAAACTATACTATTGAGTGGTTTTAAAGTATAATTAGAATATATTTTTACCATTTTATTCAATGGTGGTCATTAGAATTAATTTCACTTTGAAATTGGATATAAACAATTGTCAATCATTTGATTGATATTGTTTCTTAAAAACACGCTGTTTGTTGTGACAATGGGAATTAATTATTAAATGAATTAATTCAATTTATATGTTTTGAATTTTTTAAAATAGACATAATTTTCTAATTAGGAATATCAAATATATCTTAGGGTGAATTTTTGGTATTTTTCTGAAAACTTCAATTTTTAATGAATGGTGAAACCACTAAGTGGTAGTTAAAAAACTAATTTTTCATTTAAATGAAATTTTACCACCTCTGTAATTTGAATTTCAAAAAAATGACATACATCATTGTCATTAATAATTTAAATGTTGTTCAATGGGATTAAAATAATTTTTGGTGAATAGTAACTTTTAAGTTTTATCAATCACGATTAAAGGTAATTAGTGAAATTTAAGGTAAAAATGATATTATAAAAATATGAAAATACCATTACACTTTTCCTACCCTTATTTTATGAGTCATGGCCGACCAATAAAATCCATGGGTAAACTTGGTGACCCCATGGAGCCACTTGGGTAAGATAATGACATTAAGAACTTTTTATTTAAAGTAAAAATAAAATTGCCACAAACATGTGTTGTTTTACTAAAACAATTATTACATGGGGTTATATAGGTTACCTTTTCGACTATAAATATTCATTGGAAATCTAAAAATATTTCCTACGTCTTTATATTTTTTTTATAATTTTTATACATTAAATAAATTAAATTTTTTATGACACCATGATGATGCAGCGATTACCTCATTAATTAACGATTTAAATATAATGAAAAGATAATGTAAACTCTAAGACATACACATGTAAAAAACCTATTGTATGAGTATATTTAGAACCCTTATCACCTTATAATTGAAATATATCATTGTGGGACCTTTAAAACCCTAAAATCATTTCATAATAATGTAACATTTCATGACTTTCCAAGAGTGCCCCTCCTCTCCTCTTATAAAAGGCCCCCACCTCTACCACCTTATTCACACAATAAAATCCATTTGGCTCGGCCATCCTCTGACCAAATACTCTATAAACGTCCCTCTCTTACTCATAGAAGCCTCAATTTGGTCATAAGTTTTCACAATTAAGCCTTTGGATCAAATAAAAAAGAGTTACCCGATTTTAAGGTAATGTCTTCTCTTATGTTATTTTATTTTATTTCTCTTCTCCAACCCCTTAAACTCTTTTTATTCCATTATTATGTAACAGAACCAGTATTTTAAATATACTAGGATGTTTTTATGAGAATTATTTGATTTACACTTACGCAAACCGTCGTGTAATGGTTAAATAACATACTGTTTCTGTGGTTGGCGAATTTCTGCCTCACGAAACGATGATTGTTCAGTCTTTTTTTGACAACTCTCATGGTGGATATTATGATGAAAATATTTTTATATATGATATATTATGATTCTGTATTTTTCATTTATGTCATACATTTTTGATTTCCATTATGGGTAAACGCGATAATTTCATTTTAGGAAGTGCGGACTACCGCCCCCTCAAAGTGATTTGAATCGTTAATGCCATTTGTGGGAAGTATAAAGGATGGAGTAAATGGTATTATACATTATATTATACTGGAATTATATTAGAACTTTATATAATTATAATTTCATTCCATTAAATATGAAATAGAAATGAAAGTAGCGTTCATGCGTACGTACGACTTGCCGTCTCCATGAACGGTGCATTTTATTTTTTACCTCTAAATGTTTTGAAATATTATAAATGCATGTATCTACTAGATATATATGATATATATTATATCTAAATCATGAATATAATTCTAAATATATTGGATATAAAACGACGTAATCAACTTGTAATTATAAGAAGTTTATTGTTGACTCAAGTACCAAAGATCGAAAAAACGACCGATATTAACTTAAATAATTACATAATGTTCATAACATGGTAATAAGTGATATAAATGTAATAATTAACTTGAAAAAGGTTCTTAATCAATTATAAATTAACTCTAGTTTATTATTCAGGAGGATAAAGAATTATCGAGTCAAGTCGGACATGAGGTAAGGGAACTTCTTAACCCAATTTCCATTCTTTGGGTTGATCTCCTACTTTCAAATTATGTCATGATATTATTATGTCCTATCTTGTATTTTTACTTTCTTTATGTGTACTTATAGTGAATACACATAATAGATCTATTTTATTTAGAAAAATGATCTTTGTAAGGTGATTCGTCTCAATCTCCATTTATTGAGGCATATTTTTTTTATACACAAATTTCTTCTAAACGGTGTATAAACCCCTTTGACTTTCACGTTTATTCAAAAGGAATCTTTTTATACGATGCGTTTTACTAAACGAAAAAAAGGAATTTTTTTCTTGTCATACGTTTGTGGCGACAATGACTTCTCCTCCACCGTGACCATTATTTGAGTTTCAGCTTCCTCTACAAGACATAACTTTTTTTGAAAAATAAATACCATGTTTTAATTTTCTTTTATTTTGGTATTGAAAATGGTTTTGATAATGTTTTTATTATATCAATGTGTTGTATTGATATCTTTTGATTGAAATGTGGTAATTTTATTTTTCCTTTATGCATGGTTTATGTGATATGATTATGTTTTGGTTTATGATATGTTTAAACATGTTCATACGATTATGTTATGGTTTATGATATGTTTGTGATATGATTATTTTAGTTTTTCACTTTATGTTGTAATGTAACTTTTATGAATGTATCTAGTGTTTCCAAGGATACTAAACTAATCGGTATTTCGAGACTTGATCTTTTTTGATCATGCCAATGTTTTGTAATAATGCACTGACTCTGGGTAACTGAGGTCAGGGTGTTACACTTCTAATATTTTAGAAGAGGGAGTGGGGAAGAGAGGGTATCCAGCCAGCCATCCTCCCACTGAGAAGTTTGGAAAAACACCCACACGTGACTATGTGGTTATTAGCATATATTGATTGATGGGGGTGGGGTGTAAATATAAATAAAAAGAATAGATATGGTGTATACATATCGATAAATATCACATAAGCCCCATCCTAATGGTTCACAAAAAAGGTGTAAAAAATTTCACAAAATACTCTACATTTTCTACAGATGATTAATTCAAAACCCCCCATGTGAACAACACAAGCCACATTTCATATTTCAATCATTGATTATCATTAATCTTTTTTATAGATTCTCTGTTACCTACCATCCCTAGTAAAATATTTTCTTTTTCAAAGCATACAACAAGAATTATAATAATATTTCACTAAACATGTCCAAAATTATCAACTTCACTATTCATTACTAACTATAAAACTAACATAACCTAGAATACAACTGGAAACACAAATAAAAAACCCTACATACCCATCCTGTTCTATATTTCATTAGATCATCTCTTAAAAATCAAATCATTAAAACCATCACATCCCCCTTTCAAAACCATAACTCATCCACTTCTTCCACACAAATCACATCACATATCATAAAAAATAAGTATTTTCATTTTATTAATTGTTATCTTATTCAATTTTACTTCAATAATTATGGGTGTTATTACACATAACAATAGACCTAGGGGAATCCATTCCATTAATCGAATATATAGGTTTCTCTAGTTATTAATGATGATATAAAAAAGTCACAAAAACAAATGTTTAAAAATAAAGTCTCTACAAAATAATCAGGCCTCCCCAAACATGGTTTCCATCAAGGAATTACACCCATTACACTCATAATACAAAATAAAAACAAATCAAATCATCAAAAAGATGGAATATCATACTTCATATTCCGCATCCCGTTTAAATTTAATTTAAATATATCCATTATCTTTATTAATTCTAATGAAATCATGTTCATAGGAGATTAAAATAATAATACCATAATTCATGATACACATAAGTGGAAATAGAGGAAAACATACTTGGAAGGTGGAATCTTTTCCCAAACTTGATGCCCCAAAACAGGGGGTGTAAGTATAGGATAAACCATCATTGAGGGAATATAAAACTAACTATAAATTCTAGTTCTACAACTCCTAGGAGAGAAGTACTTAGGGCCACTCATATCAAGATAAGTAATCTTGAAGTAATGAATGATAGTTTTCCTCTTTAAAATGAAAAAAATATGATATTATGGGGATTGGTTGTGGTTTCAAATAAACATTAAAGGTGGATCCCATCAATATATATAGTTTATGCTTTTTAATGGTCTCCCAAATGGTTTCAAAATTATGGATACGATTAAAAAATTTAAAACTTCTTTAAAACTTATTAATTATGGAAATAAACATAATTTTTATCATAAAATATGTCAAAATGGAAATTATGTAATTTTTTGAAAAGTATAAATTATGGAAAAAATAGAGAATTATTGGAAATCTATCACCATAAAAATTGACTCAAAATTTCAAATTTTCCACCATTGGAAATGTTTCATCATTTTAATTGTCTCACCGTTTGAAATTTATCACCATTGGAATTGTATCACCTACTGGAAATGTCTCACCATTGGAAATGTACCACCATTGAAAATGTACCCCAAATTGAAATGTATCGCTATTGGGAATTGCTCACCATTACAAATGTGTCACCATTGGAAATATATCACCATAGGAAATGTATCAATGTTGGAAATGGATCACCATTGGAAATTCCCAACCATTGGAATTGTCTCGTCATTGTAAATGTATCACCATTTGAAAAAAAAATTCCGTTAGAAATGTATCCCCATCATAAATACCTCACTATTTCAAATGTCTCCTCATTATAAATTCCCCACAATTGGAAATGTATCACCATTGAAAATGTGTCACCATTGGATATGTCTCACTATTTGAAATGTCTTACCATTTTAAATTTCAAAATTTGGAAATGTGTTGGAATGGTTCATCATTGGAAACACTCACATGTCCCAAAAATTCCCCAGAAAACACCTCAGACACCTAATTTTTTTGATTTTTTGTTAAGTGAATTTCCATTAGGTTTTTGTTGTTAAAATATGTATAGTATGATCATTTGCATTTTATCCTAATGTTATCATACCATTATTCTCATTTCATGTTGATATCTGCCTTGTTTACCCTTACTAAGCATCTAATCTCACCCATTCTTATGTTTCTTTTCCCCCAGTAATGAATAATGTTATTATGTATGATATGTATAATATGGGTTCTAGTTATGATTAACTTATTGGGAGATGATGTAGTACACTTTTGAACCAGTATTTTATGTGTCCATGTTTCTAATGGAACTATTATTAAATGATTCTAGCATGAATCATTATGTTATGTAATGAATAACCATATAATATGATGTAATATTTGTGTATGAGAAGTTTATGTCTCTAAATATATCATTATGATTGTTTTTAAAAACACAGTTTCCCTATTTTAGGAACACGTTCAATGGGTTTTGGAGATTTTTTGATATCCCAAATTTCATGTGTTAAATTTAATGAGTGACCCTTTAGATAAAATGAAACTAAAATGGACTGGATTGAAATTTTGAGAAGACTATATTAAAACATTTGTAAATCCCACCATAAATATTTAATAATGGTAATTAGTTAATTGTTTCAATCAACAGGTGGTTATATAAAAAAATATGAAGAAACATCGATAGGGGAAATGGAAAGTGTAAATGAAGCCCTCTTTATTCTAAAAGAAGGAGTTTTATCCCATGATAATTTCAACATATATTGTGAATAAAAATAATAAATTCATCTTACATAAATTCAATTACCACATAAAATATGAGAGGAAATATTGATATAGAAATATTATTTGACCCCATTCAATGGGAGAGTGTGAGTTATCATTGTGGAACAATATTAAATTAGAAGTAATGGTTCCATGTTCATATTAATGGGGATAAAAAATATGTGCCAAATCAAATTAGAATTGACCATTTTCATTTGACTCATAATAATGGTATGATTATATGAAATGAATGGTAATTTTATAAAAAAAATCTAAACAACTAATTGTTATTACCGAAAGGTGGAGTTGGTTTTTTTAAAAGAAGAGGTGCATTGTTTTTGTTGATAAGAATAGGATTGTTAAAAAGTTAATGAATTTATTGGAGTATTTTTTAGAGTGATCTATATTTCTAATGTTTCTTTTTTGAAAATACATCTTGTGTAATGGAATAGAGTCATAATTTCAATGTGTAAAGGTATTATATAAAAACAATCCTGGTGGAGATAAGGTTCAATAAATGATGAAGGAATCATAGAGAACATAATTCCAAAATGGGAAATTATATAATGAGCATGTCATGGTGGTCTCCATGGGGATATTCTAGAGAACCTATATCCTAGTGAATCTTATCCTATGAAGGGATATATTTTTTCCTCTATGGGCTGCATAAATGTATCATAAAATGATTTCATATTGCAATTATATTGTTTCTGGTTGATGAATTTACCACTATTTATGATATAGAGATCTCCAATTTCAAAATTTTCCACATAGAATATAGATCTAGGCATGTTGGTTAGAGGATTTTCCTTTGTAAAATGAGGAGAATGACCAGCAGAACGTGGTAATGACCTTGAGCTTGTCATGGTGGAATACAAGTCCACCTATGGGAAACAAAATTTATAAAATTATAAATTCATTGGTTAGAGTGATTAAAAAATGGATAGCTGCAGGTATCTACACCATAAAGAATTGTGTGGTGTATTTTAAGTCCACATGTTATAAATGAGATACCTGCAATGTTTATTTTTATGTTTATAGGGGGAAACTGACAAAAAAAGATGAAATTTTCCATGTTCAATTGAAAAACCAATAGGAAATAGAGGTGGAAGGGTTTAATGGTTTTTTCATAGAGGGGTATATGACATTCCATGTTTTTTTGTGTAAGGGGTTGGGTTTGGTGTTATCGTAGGAGATATACCAAATATAAAGGTCAAAACTTATATGATGCATATACTAATCATTAGTGATTTCATAATCATGTGCCTCTATTTAATACCATGATTCAAGCTAGGTTCAATGGTGTTTGTAAAGATCCAACGGTGATTTAAAATATTATCTAATTCACTACATAAAGAAGAAAGATGTTTCACTACAGGGAAATTATTTTGTTGACAATAATTGTGGAACCCGTGGAGGAAGTCATGGAGGTGTATTAAAGAATTTATTAGTTCTTTTTAATATATATAATGATGCTCAAATGTGTCCATTTTATTTTTGAATAAAGTCCCTATTTTAGAAAGGGAGGTCATATAGAAGTACTAGAATAATATAGCTAGATAAAATATAAATAATCTTAATAAAAAGGTGATAAGTGGAACTGAGGATATTGAATATCTAAATCTCTTTGGGAAATATATTTTGAATGATTTGATGGATTAAAGGAGTTATAAATCATTGATGACTTTTAAAAAGGAATAGAATAATATATCACTTCTTCATATTGAAGAAGTGTAATTCCAGATATGTTCTGGACGAGAAGAAGGTGTTATATGAGGAGGATTTAACTGAATATTAAAGAGAATCCAGAGGAGATCAGTAAAGCATACACACAAGTATAGGGATGAAACTCAAGCATTTGATACGTTTTAAGGGACCTACATACCCTGAAACTATGTAATGGTGATCCTTTCTAGCATAGTGGTAGGATGAATGATTTTTGAAGGAGTATCTCTTGTGTAGATTTTAGTTATCCAAACATTTATAATTGTGATGATCCTAGGAGAGGAGTGAACTATCCCAAACCCAAGTATGATTAATAATAATAATTTTTTTGGATCAAAATTTAAATGTCGATGGAACTCTATTTTTTGTATCCTAGCGATGATGAACCATGTAAAACATTCCATTTCCAATGTACTTTATCCATGTAGACCAAAATTGGTAAATAAATTTAATGGAAATAAGTTTATGGGAATAGTCATAAAATTCATATTCAGATCAATATTTTTATGAAGGAGATTAAAATTTTACTAAATGGTTGAGAGTTTATGATCGAAGTAGGTCTCTGAGAGGTAATGAATAATGTTATTTAAAAAATAGACATTCATAACTTATTAACCCCCCTCTGAGGGTTTATCTTACCAAATAATCTAACATGTGATAAATATTACATGAAAGGTCGAATTATATTTAATCATGAATTGCTTCATTTAATATAACTATTGTGTACTTTATAAGTTCCCTTAATGAATTCTAAATACTTATAAGGAATTTTAATAATTATTTTAATTCTTTCCAACTGCTTTATAGACTCATCGACTTCCAAAATATCAATTTATTATCCATTCCTTAACCTTTAAATATACTAGTATATATATGATGGATACATAATCCTAGTAGAACAAATTTTTATTTAATAATAACCTATGGATACAACTTTGATGTTGGAATCTTATAGATACCGTGAAGGGATATTTATCATGTATGATCAAATATGGATACAACAGTGAATGGTGATGTAAGGTATATATGGTTGTTCATATTTTTTATATATACCTTAATTTTAGTATATATCATGGTATATGTTGGGAATTTTCTTTTCTCATTATTTTCACTATCTAAATAAATTTTTAATTCATCATTAGAAACACATCATTACCATTATCATTATATAAGAGAATAGAATTCATTTAAAACTCAACCATCCATTTTTATCCAAACAAGTCTAACCAAACATTTAAAGGTACATAAGAATATAGTAAAATCAAAATAATATATCACACTCCCTCCTAGATTTACTATAAACTAGATCATAGGAAGTTAATTGTGATGTGTTTAATATTAATCATATCCCAAGGAAAATAGGTTTTGATATCCATCTAGAATAATGAATCCTAAAAATCGATTATATATTCACTATATCCATGCACATAATACTATATTCCATCATATAGAAGATAATTCATAATTAATATAGTTGAAAATTCCCCCATGATGATATAATATAACACCATTTATATATGGAATGATCCATGTGTAAATTATTCTTCCCAATTATGGAAATTTGGATAAATAAACTAAAAAGAGGTTAATACAAATGATTGATATGGTTTAGGTAATTTACCTAAATCTATAGTGAGGAGAAATAAATTCATTAATTTCTAGAGATATAAGTATCCTATGATCATGAATACTTCTATTCCATGTATACATTCAATAGTAGAAATAAAAATTGGGTGTTTAATTTCCACATGTGATTGTTTTTTGTGTGAGATGACACTCTATAAAATTTTAGTGCACACCAATATGAGTGTTTACATTTATGTTTCCATACTTATACCTTGTAGAATTTTCTTATAATAATTTACAAACCCTATATGAAAATGAAATTTCTGACTATACATTCATTGTAAAACCCATGAGAACATTTCTTCAGAAACTATTTGATATGCATGTACCAAACTTGATATTTTAAAACAAATTTCATTTCATTTGACCCCTAAACCCCGAGAAATTTGGATAGGAGGTTATACCTCTGTAACCAACAAGATCTTAGCATTGAAACCAAACAATGATCATTGGTGTTAAAATATTGTTTGGACCACACCAAATCAAAATCCATACATATATAAATAATAATTGACATAAAAAATGTTTATGGATACTCTTTTTCTACATTCCTCACCACCAACATTATTTAATTTCACCAGTTAACTCTTTATTATTTTTAAAGCCTAATTAATGCATAACAATCCCTAAAGTTTCAAACAACCGTTTCATTTTTTATAATATATATATATATATATATATTATTTTGGATTCAATTAATCATCATCATGTATAGAAAACAATACTTTAATAATCCTATAATAAAATGATATTTAATCTAAATATGACTTGTCTTGAAATAAAAAATTGAATTCTTTTCAAGATGATTTATGGCCTTACATTCAAAAAATAATTCATTATTATCTTTATTTTTTTATAAGTCTTTTACAAATATCTTCATCCATATTATTTCAATAATTAATTATATAATAATTACATATTAAATATCTATAGTAGATAATTCCATTATATTCTATAATTTCATATCACAACCCAAAATTATACTAAAAAGGAATAAACATAATGTGTTGTGCTTATTCTTCCTTTCGTATCCCCTCCCATTTTTATGACCATGTTATTATAAATAAATGGAAATAATAAATAATAGAGGCATATATTAGCTTTCCTTGAATAAACATAGAACCAACATCATAGTGTCCCAATAAGGTTGTCCAAGATTTTCTATGAAGATTTTGACGACTATCTATACTAGTGTTGTGTCTGATCTAGTAAAATCCATCACGTACATCAAACACCATAATAGTTATTTTTATGTATTTTTATCCATTTTTTAATGTTCATTATCCAAATTTAGTGATTGGAAGTTCATTAACAAAAAACTACCCATACTAGGAATAGAAAATATATCTTTAATAATCATCATATGAAAACTATATACCTTCTCAACATAGAAAATTTATGATTACTTTAGTTCTGTAGTGATATATTGTTGAATTTTCATTATTTAAATAATCATTTTTCTCTTTTCAAATATCCTCCACCAATAATTCAGGAGAAAATCACATCTTCAACTCAATAAACTTTATTTTTTATATGAGTCTATAGGAATATTACACATATACAACAATGATATGAAATTGAAATTTAAAAATGATTCAAAATAGTTATATTAATCCTTATCAAATATCTTATTATTTTTTCGATGAATGCTTTTAATTTTTTATCCAAACTCCTCAATTACTATATCAGTATGTATATACTATTATGGGGATCAGAAAATGTTATTTTTTTACACTCCACAAACCCCTTCAGTATAAACACATTGATTTCCTCCTCCTAGTATTTATAAAGAGAGGTTTTATCCATATCCATTTTCCAGAACTTTATACCTGATTTTATTATAATTCTACAAAAACTCCAACAAAATGAGACTTAATAACAAGATAATATATTATAGTAAAAATAATACCATCCTTTAGTTTGAACCTAATCACAATGAGTCTTTAATTTTACTATTTACATCCATCATGTTCATTTGTGACATATTAAATCGATTTTTATGTAGTTATTTCTTACCATCTATTAATGTAGTAATTCATTGGTTTACATATATACTTGAAATGTTGTAATTTTATCCTTAATTAGAAGTAACTAATTTCATGAATAATTTACATGTAATAAGCTTCTATATCAAATGGGTTCTCTTTATTGAGTTAATAAAAAATTTATTTACATCTTTGAGAAAATATCAATTCCATTGTTAACCTTGTCAATGGAATTAGATTATCTAGATGAAATTATAGATGCACTATATCATCCTATGATATTTCATCAAAATCTATATATTCATGAAAAAGAAATTACATTAACCCATAATAAATTCCTAAATCATTAATATCCTTATAAAGAACATGTTAAAGGATGATTACATTCCCAATTCTGATGATATTTTTATTTTCATCATACATAAAATGATACTCAAACACTTCATTACCATAACAATTAAGGAAATATTTTTGAGAATTAATATTAATATTTGGAAAGAATTTAATTCATATATAACATCATATAGGGAACCAAATAATTTCAATAGTTATATATATTTATCATTTGTATTCTATGTTACATCACGTATTATTTCTTTTAATGATTTAAATGGATATTCATTTATAAATAATGCTTCATTGTTAATAGTTTTTTATCAAAAAAACCTTATACAATCAACCATGAAACCTTATAATCATAGAACACTCAGTTAATGTTTTATTAATTCATTCTAAAAACCCATTTTTTATTATATTGTATGAATTAAATTCTCTATAAAAGATATATTTGGTGCTCAAAACCCCCTGATCTATTTCACAAATTATTCAAAACAATTGTAAGATATAAATAACATCACTTTTATTCATATTTAATTATTTATAAGATAATTCCATTTCAAGAATGTAGTAAAAATGTGATACTTAATTTTTTTAAAATATATCCACACATCCCAAATTAATTCAATATTCTATTTTATGTAATAAAGGGATACACAATAATATTTAATGGAATGGGTTCATATAAAAATGAATGGAAAATATCTTGTTTTTCCATTCTTGATTGTATTCTTTATTTTATTAATGAAACCTTCTTGTACATTCCATGAATGTAATCCTCATAGACACTAATAAAATCTTATTTTTTAGTTGATTGATATATATTTTTAACTAGAACCTTTAGTCCTTTGTGTTGATATAATATAATATATAATTCCTAGCTTTACAAGAAAATTTTGATTTCAATGATTTCACATATGATTAATATCATCTACCGTGTAAATGTTTCCACTAATAACACTTTATTCTAAAATATTATTACATTTTTAGATTCTCTATGTTATATTATAAAATATATCACGATATCCATTATCATAAAATTTTATAATGGATATTCATGTTTTATAAAATCTTGGAATATATAAAATATTAATTAACATTTAAAAATTGTATTTTGGGATGTAATTTATACATCATATTTTTTGACAACACTAATCATTTCATTATCGGTTATATTTTCCTTTCCAAAAGTTCTAGCAGAAAATTTTCATAGAAATTACCTCTTTGTAATTAAATTAATTGAAACACTTGAGTAAAATATCTATGAATGCATAAGAAACCATTGGTGTATCATTATATTACTCTATAGTTTTGTTTTATAATTCATCACATGAAGACATTAATTTTTCCTTATCATCCTTGTAGAAATATCCATTTTTGCCAATATTTCTAAAACATGTTAAATTCCCCTTTTGATTTATCTTGGATTTATCATTATTATTTGAAAATTTATATGATTTTTCCTTGATTAAATGACTTTCTCATCCATTAATGATCCTTGATGATTTATAGAATTCCCAAAATTTTCTTCTATGAACATATTCAGTAAATAGTACATCACACACCTCATTTAACATTAATTTAAAATTTCTATATGAAATACTATCCATTATGAAAATTATAGCCTTACTAATAGGTAGTAGTGATATGAGAATAAAATCATTTTTTCATCCTCTATGATAATCGATAAGATAATTAATTTACTTATAACAATAAGAAATTATTTAATATGATTATTTATAGGATTATATTAGCCAAATTTATATGAATGTCAAATTCATGAAAACAACTTGTTTGTTCCAATGGGATTTTAAGACATCTTCTACAAATCATATATAAATCCTATAATAGCCTTCTACACATTGATTTTGAATGAAACATTTCAGACTAATTTTAGGAATTTAATGACATAATATTATTATTCCAACAACAAACAGTATATATCCAACATTATTTATTTTTTCCCTAGAAGTATTCAAGAACATCGTGTTTTTATGAAGACACAATTCATTCAGCAACTTCCAAAAGTTGAATTCGTTTCTATCAATGTGACTAATCATATCATTTCCTTTATTAATTTTCACAATTCATGAAACATTTATGTCGTTCAAAGAATTGATTCACTAACTCCACATATTTCAGTAATTAAATAACATGAAAAACAAAACACAATAATTTATCTCTATGGTTAAATTAATCATACATGCACAAATGCGAAAAAGTACAAATTTTTAATAGAAATGGATTGAGTATTGTAAGGAAAATGGTTACAAATATTCTATAGAACCATATATAAATTTAATGAATAAAAACCCAAAAAGTATTGAATTTTAATATGTAAGTTATTTTTGTATCATAAAACATTACAATGAATTTTTATACACGTCAATGAAATAGTTTAATATTATGATTCCATGTGAAACACATGTTAAAAAAATTTATTTTTGTTTTTAAAAACCCATCATGAAACTGAAAATCATGACTTCATTTTTCATGTAAACCTAATGTTAAATTATATTTTGCAACATGTTCATTCACTCATACCCCCACATGATTCTTCAAAAAAAATATTTTGTTCCTTTAACCCTTGAAACCTTAACTATATCACTGGTCAAACTCTCCCTATAATATAACCACCCACTATAACTTTAGTAACAAGACCAAAAAGTGATCATCGGTGTGCACTATAAATTATTGAACATGCTAAATAAAGTTACACATATACCACAACAAACCTCATATATATCCCACATGAGAATTTCATTTAAACATGAATATTGAATAACCACCATTTAATACACTAACACATTGACCCATGCCATCAAAACAATTTAAAAAACTTTGTTAGTAAATGGAAAGACTTCATTCAAATATTTATACATTAAAAACTCACACCCCTTAGATTATGTTTGACATTATATCATTCTATTTGGATCCATATTCATGTGAAAAAAATTCTTAAATAAATAATATATAATCATAAATGATTATTTATCATTAAAAAATCATAAAAAAAATATTACCCTTTTCATGATTTTCATAATTCATTATCAATATCCCCAATAATCGACCAAAAACATAACCAATATATTCTATGTTTATATAATATATTATCTGATAATGTTCCCAATTCCCTTTATAACATTTCTTAATTTCCAATCATAATCGAATATAACATTATTTTATAAACATTTCAAATAGTAATGTATAATATTCATTTATTAATCACATATTCATCATTCTTAGGTCCATTTTTTAATATAAACATTATTATTAATTGTATTAAATTATCTATGCCACAGAAATGGAGAGACATATTGTTAAATTATTAAGTCTATCAATTAGATGAGAATTCTAATTCACCAATCACTCTTCTATGGCCATCACTAACATCTATATATCATTATCCAAGAAAAAGTAGTGTACTGCCCGTGATGGTTATAAATAGATTATAAGTGAGTAAATATTCTCAATACCTTATCAAAACCATTTCATAATTGATCATAATTTTACTACCTAACATTACTAAAAAAAACAATTTAATATTATTTCAGGAATTTTATTGATGCCACTGACTAATAAAAATATCAAACCCACCAATTCCTCTAATATCACTTTTCAATAATTTTCACAAAATTACCAAGTACAAAATATAAAATAATTTCCAAAATAATCAATTAAAAATAAAATAACATTAATAAATAAATTAATTAAACAATTTCTTCATGAGAAAAATTTTAATATAAATCCGAAAAACAAAGAAAATTTATTAAATTTAAGTCCAAGTGTATAAATCATTATGTGAATCTAATTATATACTCAATTTTTTTCTAATACTATAAATATTAAAGGAAAATTAAATACACTATAGAAAAAGTGTTAAAATTTCCCAAGATATTGAACTCTAAATTATAAAGTATATATAGTATAAAATTATACAAACTAATAAATCAAATCAAACCATCTTACTTTCTATAAAACTCCATTTCAAAAGAAAGATAATTTACCATTCAGTTTTGTAGAAAAAACTCAATAATTATTCACTTGTCTTAAAATTTAGTAAACAAAATTAATATTCATTTTTAAATTTAGTGGAAGACAAAGGAATTTTAAATTATAATTTCATAACACTTGAATAGTAGGTTTTACATGTATACAAAAATTAAATTAATAAATCCTACCTTAAAAGGTATGTTAACTTATAAATATAGTGTTTTATGAAACTAATTCAAGCACTAACATCAAAAAATGCTTACATAATCAATATGATAATTTATTTATGACATTATAGAAATTGTTTCAGGACATGAACATAAAAACATTATCTGGGTGAGAGAAATGATACTGAATATAAGGAAGAAAACATTCTAAACCACCCATGTGTTACCCTATAGTCACATCATATGAAAGATCAACATATATCAAATGAATTAATTAAAAAAATCAATAAATCGATGAAATAGAGACAAACACTCATTGGGAAACCTGATAGAATCAATACATCTTTCAATGACATGTGACTGAGCAGCAAGTAACACCTATAACTTCCTATAATGGAACCCCATAAAAATCAAGGTTTTCTCTACTCCATGAAAAATCCACCCAATTTGAAATCCCAAAAGGGAAAATATTTATTCATGGGGGAATGAAGTGGAATGGGGGAAGTGAGAAGGAGGAAGCTTATAATTCTTTTTGGGTTCTATTATTGAATCCATGTGGAAGAATATGATGACATGGAAGAAGTATGAAGATGTATTATTTATATGGATTCCATCCATTCATTCATTAATTAATAAAAAATTGATACTTCCCATTTTCACTCCGTTATTTCTCAAATTATAATACCATAGAAATTCATAATATTAACTATATCAATACAAATCATATATATTACATAAAAATAAAATTTTAATCCATTTATATTACCTATAATAATTAAAAATTTCATTACTAATGAAATTAAATATAATAATATCTTAATTTTTAACTAGTTAGAATATAAATTAAAATTAAACTGAAACTAGCACATACAGTTATTGATATATTAAAAAATCACATTTAGAGACATATAAATGTAACATGATTATAAAAAAACCAGCGTAAATGGATCAAAGTTCAAAAAAATATTTTGAGAGGGTTATTAAAATCTGAATGATTTTATTGTATGATCCATGTAATGTGTTCACAACCATTCATAATAATCCTGATCATGAATTCAACATACATGTTCCAATGAATCATATAGTTATATGTGATTCATAGTTATTGTTTCATTCTTAAAGAATTTTCACAAAAAATACTAATGAAACATTTTTCATAGTATATTTGTAGACCATTATTGTAACATATCTTACAAAATTATTTCTTTAAACATTTAGAATGTAAAGAAAAACTTTTTCAAAAACTGATTTTCAAATTGAAACCCCATTTAAAATTCCATTTTAAAAATAGATAACATTATAAGATATTATATAACTTTACCAATGTATGTTGTATCGGCAACATAAGTATTATCCAGTTAATAATAACATTATACCCATTTTCTCACTAGTTTATGAAATTTATATTACCACTAAGGTATAACAATGAATTCCAATGAAATTCAAAGAATCAAATTCATATCAAGTAAATATTTATAGTAAAAAAACTATGTAATAATAAATAAATATAAAAATATAAAATAAAAAGTATCACATCATACTAGATATATCTATCTAAATAATAATTTACACAATTCACCATAACAACCCTCAATACAAATTGAATACCAATGAAACATAATATATAAAAAAAGACTCCATTCAAGTCTACCCAATCTAATCCAATGTAGAAATAAATGTATAAAAAATAACTAGTCACCCCCCAATTCATTGAATAACTATATAAAACCAATACAAATAGGTTAATCATTAAATTCACAGTAGAAAATACCATCCAAGACCTCAAAAATATTTCAAAATTGTTTTCTTCCTAATTTATTAACAAAACAAAATATTTGTAGGATTGTTAAGATATATAACTAAGGAAAAAAAAATACTATTTTAGATATAAATATTGGAAAATAACACTAATTATACACACTATAAACTCATAGTGTATTTTAAAATATGGAAAGTGTAATATGAAGAATGGTTTTATGGTACTTGAGATGAAATTTGACAGTTAATAGCTCCTTATACTTTTTTTCATCATATAAAAATACATAAAACATTTTATTATCATTTATTTAACATATTTTTTGTCACAAAATGGGAAAATAAATCTAAATTTTTTTAAGACATTATAATATGATTCATGTAATGACAGAGACTATTTATCATGTATTAGGATTATAATTAAATTCTAGTATGGATTTTATGGCTAAGAGAGAGTATTTCATAATAGTAGTAGTTGGTAGCTTGGTCCCTATATCATTTACATACTAGTATAGACATCCCTACCACCCCCACAAATAATATGCATTACTAAGGTGAATAGTTATTAGGGAGTGTGTAATCGACTATGCGTCATAAAATTCCATTCCTTATACAATCATTGAGACCATTCATTGGAATGTATAACCTAATATACTACACTTAAATTTTTCATCATGTATTGTTTAATGGACAATGATTCAAATTTTACACCAAAAATATGATCCCATACATCTAACATCTATATATACCAATATAAAAACCGTTCCAGTCCTGAAAACTCAACATGTATATACTTTTTAAGGCCAAATACTCAGGGACTTAATTTCCAATATATTAATACTAGCTTAAAAAATACCAATTCTCATATTAAAAATTCTATTACAAGTCTCATTGAATAAAAAATCCACTCTATACACATTACATATAATTCATGTTTTCATTTTTATATCTGAACTAAAATTTCCATCATAATAAATCAACAAAATCTGTCAAATTATCACTTTTAACTTTCAAAAAAGATATCTAAGAGACTAAATACCTAAAATATAAATATTAAAAAATAAAATATATCTAGAAGTATCCAAATCATTTATCCATAACATTTATACCCAAATACTCGATTTCCATCTCACCACCAACCATCCAACCAAACACATTATTTTAATACAAAAAGGAAATATATTAATGTCCATATTTGAAACAAACATGAAATTATAGGATATATAAACTAACATTTAATAGACCATGGAAAAGTATATTTCATGGCCAGTATGACGGAACTCCATGTCATAGTGAATGTCAACATTTCATGTTGGTAATTCCTATAATAATCATTTAATGTGATAAGGTTTAGTTTCCTTCATTTTTCATTCCTTTTTCCTTCCCAAATAGTGTTATACTTAGTTATTCATTATAAAATAATGATTGAGTCATTGGAATTTTATGAAATAATTGTATAAATTTTAAAAAATTAATTATGAGGATATATCCATATGGTCAAGAGCTAACATGGTTTCGTTATATAGTGAAAGGTATCATAAATATAGTTTCACATTTGATGCTCTTTGATGAATATAATGAACAATTATATATTATGAAATGTGTAGTGTTGAGATGTTGTTTTAAATCCAAAAGATGATATGATTTTTGGGAACTAATTTCTCTTCAAGAATTAAACTAATGGTTTTTGAAATCCCTGGTTTTGAGGGATATCTTACCAAAAACTGTTTCATCACAAAAATACATGGATAACTATTGGGGTCGTCATCAAGCTCATGAGATGCTTCAAAAAATAATAATAATGTTATAAGGTACAACAATGTATAATCATTTTAATATTATTTCAAAAATAAATAGATTATTGAAACAACTCTAACTCATATAACCTAGTGCTACAATTAAATTTATTTTAATGGTACAAGATACAAAGGATCATGTCATACTATTGAATCATCTATAATTGGTAAACACTATAAATATTAAAATTAACATATTTTTGTTTGTGAATATATTTTAAATATTTTTAAAGATGTTTAAACAATAATTTACATAAATTAAATTTATTTTTGAATTCAACATGTGAAACTCAACTAATTATGAATTATTTGATTTTTTATAAAAATGATGATTTTGGGGTGAATAGTAAAAAACCATTTTCAAAATACCATAAAATTTATGATATAATCATGATATAATAAATAATTAAATGTTTAGAAAACCATATTCCCTATTAATTTATATTTAATGAGTATAATAAATCTTTTAAAAAATTATTTGGAATTTGGGAACCCATCCTTTACTTTTAAAAAATTAAGTTGAATTTTATTCAAATAAAATACTATTTTTAATTCCTTAACAACAATGAGTATGTAGGTTGATACCGTTATGTTTTGGAATGATTATAATTCCAAATAAATTTGTATGTTTATTAACAACTCTATAATATTATTTGGAATAAAATCAAAACATATTTTCTTTTTATAAATCAATTTTATGAACAAAACTATTTTTTTCTTATGATTTTTTTCATTACATTTTATATACTTATATTGTTATTAATTCCTAAAAATTATATAATTTGAATTTTGAAAAATTAATTTCAAATTTAGAATCATCATATCAAAAAAGTTATAAATTCAATTACATATTTGTCATAATAAATAGTATCTTTGTTAAAACTTTTTAATCATAGTAAATGTTATACTATTTATAAGGTGGCCTAAACTAAGAGATAATATTAAAATTTTCAAATAAAAATATCACCATTTTACATCATGATTATATGGTGGATTTATAATCCTTAAATTTAAATCTATGGTAGTTTGGGTATATTTAACACGAGTAATACATATAATAAATACTTATGTTCCATTTATTTAGACATATTCCACCTGCCTCAATTATAAAATTGAACCATATATCCTGTCTTAATTGAAAAAAATAGCTTTTTATTTCAGAAACTTCTAGATAAAAAACATTGATAACATTATTTCACACTTTCTAGAGAGTGAGGTCTCAGTAAAAGACCACCCTAGAAGGCTTATGGTGTAAGCAGAAAGAGGGTTTCCAAATAATAGGTATAACTCTTAACCAAGATCTTTTGTGTTTATTAATTCTTTTACATCCATAAAATATATTATAAACATTACGTTATAATAACATTTTTATATCCAATATATTATTTCATGTTTATGGCCCAAACCATTTTATCTTTATCTTATCCTATGGGAAATGAAAACATCTCTAGTCCATATGTATGAACTACAATCTCCAAGTATCAATGAATTTAAATTTTCATTACATACTCTTATAAATGATTATATTTATATATTACATTAATATATATTATATTTATCAAATTATTTTGATTCTTATAATATAATATGCCACCTAATTTCTTACTCCATGACCATGTTTTTTAGTTATCCAGTATTGTTCCTATTTATATATAAATTAATGCTAAAATAATATTTCCATTACTTACAAATTTATTTATAATGGTTAAAAAATAATTATTTTTTTCTTCTTTGTATGCTTCCGTTTTTAATAATTTTACAAATTTATAAAAATAACGATTTTCATTAAGTTTACCATATATTTCCTTTACACACTTTAGTTACTTTTTTTTTCCAAAATTCCTTTAAAAAATTATTGTGTTCTCAATGCTAAATATTTTTCTGTTATTCCATATATTTTCCATAATTAAAATGAAGTTTATTAACTATTGCGTTCAAAGTTGATTTTCAAATGTTTTAATAAAATATTTTTTTCATCTGTTTTGAAATCCTTTAAGGATTATCACATTTCACTAGGGATATGTTATAATGTTACCATTCACCATTTCTCTCTATATGGTTGGTGATCATGTTAATCCTTTTATATAATGGGGGAATATATAAGCATTCCATATACCGAATTTTCATTATAGATATTTATTTATTGTTATGGCTTGATGGTTATGTTTAATTTATAATTCATATGATGAATTCATTGGAATGAATGAGTTATAGGTGTGGATGAAAATTATATATCCCCTAGATGAATCAATAGTTTACTTGAGATAAAACAACATTGGTATTTGGTGTATTCCTTACCCACACAAGAATAAGGTATTTGTAAAAGGATTTCATGAATGATTTAAAATGTTCAACATTATGAATAATGCTAGTAGGAAATACATTTTTGATATCCATGAGTCATGTTAAATTATTATGATATCCATGGATAACATTCATTTCTCATGTTATTATTTATATGGTATTCTTTGATGATTATTTATTCATGTCCTATAATTCATATCATTATTAATCCATGACATCTTCCACTATACACTTTCTCATATAAGGAATATGAGCTCCCACTTTTTTTTTTGTTTCCATCCTCATTATTTAATTATTGAAATACGCTTGATATACTGGGATATTACAATATAAACAATATTTTCTAATTGGAATGTTAATTTTTAATTTTATGTTAACAAATCTAATATTACAATTATGTATATATCTGGTCCACCAAGACAACTAAACTATTTGATATCCTATGATGTGATATTGAAATTATATACCAATGTAAAAATGATAACTTTCATCTTTGGGTTAATTGACATAGTTTTATTATAGTTTCTATTAGATCATGTTTTATAGAAACCTTAGGAACTAGAGTAAGAAGAAAATAACTATATTGAATTAATATTATGATAGAATTCTGTGAAGGCAATATAAAATTCGTTACATATATGTAACACCCCAAGCTTCCCCGGTACGTTTCCCTTCGAATAATGCAATAGCGTGTGTTGTACGCAACCTCGAGCTCTAACACACACCACAACCAATTAAAGTAGCCGTTATGAATAGTAATAACCACTTTTTAAAATTATAGCAATTTTATATTTCAAAATGGACTTCATTTTTGGATTCGGAATATCGAAATTAGCCTATGTTGAATTTTTGGTATTATTCTGAGAACTTCTAATTTTTTATGAATAGTGAAAAATACTTAAAACAACTTTTTAATCAAAATAATTTATTGTGATAAATTATACTATTTAGTGGTTTTAAGGTGTAATTAGAATATATTTTTACAATTTTATCCAATGGTGGTCATTAGAATTAATTTAACATTGAAATTGGACATAAACAATTGCCAATCTTTTTATATAAATTGTTTCTTAAAAACACGCTATTTGTCGTAACAGCGGGAATTAATTATAAAATTAATTAATGCAACTTATATGTTTTGAATTTTGTAAAAAAGACATCATTTTTGAATTTGGAATATCAATTATAGCTTAGGGTGAAATTTTGGCTTTGTTCTGAAAAACTTCAATTTTTGATGAATAGTGAAACCACTAAGTGGTAGTTAAATAACTGATTTTTCGTTTAAATGAAATATTACCACTTCTGTGATTTGATTTTCAAAACTCCGACATACATGGTTTTCATTAAGAAGTAAAATGTGGTTCAATGAGATTAAAATAATTTTTTGGTGAATAGTAACTTTTAAGTTCTTAATCGCGATTAGAGGTAATTAGTGTAGTTTAAGGTACAAATAATGTTTTAATAATATGAGATGAGCACGACACTTGTCCTACTCCTATTGGATGAGTCATGGCCGACCAAGACAACCCATGGGTCAACTTGGGGACCCCATGGAGCTACTTTAGTTGGAAAATGACATTAATATATATTTATTTAATGTTAAAATTAAATTGACACAAACATGAGTTATTTTACTAAACCAGTTTTTAAGTGGGGTTACACAAGTCCAAATTTTGAATATAAATATTCATTAGAAAGCTAAAAATATTTCCTACATCATACTAGTTTTTTTTTATAATTTTTAGACATTAAATAAATTAAATTATTTATGACATAATTATGATGCAGCGATGACCTCATTATTTTACGATTTTAATAAAATGAAAAGATAATGTAAAATCCAAGGCTTACACTTGTCCAAAGACTATTGGATGGGTAGATTTCGAACCCTTATCACCTTATCCACGAATTATATAAGTGTGGAACCTTTAGAATCCGAAAAGAATTGTGTAATAATGTAACATTTCAATCTTTCCAAAAGAGCCCCTCCTCTCCACTTATAAAAGGCCCCCACCTCTCCCAACTTATTCACACCTTCAAGCCATTTGGCTCGGCCAAACTCTGCCCAAATACTCTCCCAACTTCCCCCTCTTACTCCTAGAAGCCTCACTTTGGGAAGAACTCTTATCAAGGAAGCCTTTGGCTCAAATCAAAAAGAGTTACCCGATTTTGAGGTAATGTCTTCTCTAATGTTGTTTTGTTTTAATTTTCTTCTCCAACCCCCTAAACTCTTTTTATTCATTTCTTTTGTAACAACACCAGTATCCTAAATATACTAGGATGTTGTTATAATAAGGATTCGAGCTACAATTACACACACCTACATCTAATGGTTAAAGAACATACGGTTTCTGTGGATGACGAATTTCTGCCTCACGAAACGACGATTGTTCAACACTCATATAACACCTTCAAAGGTGGAAATTAAGATGTAACTATATTTATATATGATATATAATGTGTTTATGTTTTACTTATGCTTCTGTATTTCTCATTTATGTCATACTTTATGATTTCCATTATGGGTAAAACGCGATAATTTCATTTTAGGAAGTGCGGACTACCGCCCCCTCAAAGTGATTTGAATCGTTAATGCCATATGTGGGATGTATAAATGATGGATTAAATGGTATTATACAATATATTATACTGTAATTATATTAAAAATTTATATTATTATGATTCCATTCCATTAAATACGAAATAGAAATGAAAGTAGCGTTCATGCGTACGTACGACTTACCGTCTCCATGAACGGTGCATTTCATTTCTTACCTCTAAATGTTACGTGACATTATGAATGAATGTATATACTGGATATATATCATATTTATGATATCTACATCATGAATATAATTCTGGATATAATGGATATTTTACCACATGAACAACTTGAAATTATAGGAAGTTTATTTTTGACTCAAGTACTAAAGATCGACAAAACGACCGTTATTAACTTAAATAATTACATAATGTTCATAATAAGGTAATAAGTGATATAAAAGGAATAATGAACATAAAAAAGGTTCTTAAGTAAATATAAATTAACTCTATTTTATTATTCAGGAGTTTAAAGAACGGTCGATTCAGGACAAGACGCAAGGTAAGGGAATTTCTTAACCCAACTTCCATTCTTTGGGTTAATCTCCTACTTTCAAATTATGTCATGATATTATTATGTCCCATTTTGTATTTTTACTTTATTTATGTGTGCCTATAGTGAATAAACATTATATATCTATTTTATTTTAAAAATGATCTTTTTAAGGACTTCGTCTCAATCCCCTTTCATTGAGGCATATTTGGTTTTATACACAAATTTCTTTTATACAGTGTATAAACCCCTTTGACTTTTACTTTTATTCAAAAGGAATCCTTTTTATACGAAGCGTTTTACTAAACAAAAAAAGGGAATGTTTTTATTTCCGTACTTATGCGGCGACAACGACTTCTCCGCCTCCGTGACCATTATTTGAGTTTTGGCTTCCTCTACAAGCCATACTTTTTTTTAAAAGAAAAATAAATACCATGTTTTACCTTTCTTTTATTTTGGTATTGAAAATGGTTTTGAAAGTGTTTTTATTATATCAATGTGTTGTATTGATATCTTGTGATTGAAATGTGGAAATGTTATGTTTCCTTTATGCATGTTTTATGTGATACGATTATGTTATGGTTTATGATATGTTTAAACCTATTCATATGAGGAATACATTGGACTTAATAAGTGACGGGTGGAGCCCGCTATAGCTCCTCGATGCATCAGCAGGTCTCATGAGACAAAATTGTGTCTTGGCATGAGGCCTTGACAAAATCTTATTTGTGGTCTTGGCACGAGGCCTGGCTATGTGGTTATGATATTCTGGCATTATGCATTCCATAATTATGAAAGTGGTTATTGTTATTTCATGTGATTATTCGACCAGGAGAATATCCATGTGAAGAAGTGAATGGCATTATCTCATTTTACTTTTTCCATATTATGTTGATGTTCAAGTTTAAAAGGCTTTTTTTTAGTTATACATTGCCTTAAATGTTAATGTTTATTTATGAAAGATTCCGCTATATTGTTAACCTTACAGAGCATCCGAGCTCACCCCTTTCAATGTTTTAATATTTTCTAGGATGTGAAGAAGTATGTTATGAATGACCTGCAGGGATTGTCAGAAGAGGATATGAGAGTGGACTATGGAGACATTGTTATTGTAGTTTTTCACTTTACGATGTAATGTAACATTTATGAATGTATCTAGTGTTTCCAAGGCTACTAAACTAATCGGTCTTTCGAGACTTTATCTTTTGTGATCATGGCAATGTTATGAAGTAATGCACCGACTCTGGGTAGCTGGGGTCAGGGCGTTACAGTTGGTATCAGAGGCAGTTTAGTACTAACCTTGGAAGCTAGATTTAGATAAACTCTGATTAGATCACATAGCCCAAAGATAGAATTTGAGGATTAGTATAGAAGAACTTCCTAGAATTTTGTTATTGTAGAGATTTTGTGAGTTTTCTGAGCAATACATCCCTGCCTAGATACGAGCAGGTAGAGGCGGCTTTGGCATAGATGTACCTAGGGGTAAAACCCGAAAACACCGCTTTGATCTAGACTCGAACGGGAACTGGTGCACGACAATGGGCCTTGCTGCACTCTTGGTTACGACACTCCCGAGGGATATACTTAGGATAATTCTCGTTTTCTTTACAAACCACTATGAACGGTTATGAGTATATAATTCTCAAAGAAAACCTTGTTATGATTATGGATTATATCCATAAATAGTTCAATTTATGTTAAGTGTTTTATAAGTATGGGATTATGTATTTTGTTTCATAAACTGATCTAGTTTATGCCATTGTTTAGAAATGGCGCCTAGTGGAAGAAATGGAAACCGTATCAATGCACGCACTCCATGTAGGGATTGCCCTCCTGCTCAAGTTAATTATAGTGGGGCTGGTGATGCAACTGGTGCCGATCAGCTAATCACCATACTGGGACAACTTACTCAGGTTATGAATAATAACCTTACCCGTATGGAGCACCCTGATCCACAGTGTGGAGGATCAATGTTATATCGATTCATGAGGAAACAACCACCAACGTTCAATGGGAGTACAAATCCCTTAGTAGCCGAGCAATGGATAAATTCCCTAGAGAAAATATTTCAGGCTTTGGGGAGCAGTGAAAGGGAAAAAGTTATCATGGCAGTTTACCGCCTCACTGGAGATGCTGATCAAGGGTTGTCATTGATTCAAAACTTGAAGGAAGATGATGAAGTATCAAATATGGAATGGAGGGAGTTCAAAGATCTGTTTTTAGAAAAATATTTTCCTCCCGACCATCGAGAAGATATGGAAAGGCAATTTCTGAGTCTAAGACAAAAGGAGGATGAGAATGTCAAAAAGTATGAGGCTAACTTTACAAGGTTAGCAAGGTATGCTGCAGATTATATACGTAACCCAAGAAGTAAGATTGATCGTTTCTTTGATGGGTTAAAACCATTTCTTCGTCGAGCATTAGTCTCACAAACCTTCTCGTCGTACGAAGACATTGTCTCATGTGATATCAAGACACAAAAGGAATTCTCTAAATATTATGAAAATAAAGTAAAGTAAGAGAAGAAGAGAACTGTTGAACAAGAGACAGATAAAGGGAAAAAGGGAAAGAAGGATTTTCCATTATGTGATAATTGTGGGAAGAATCACCCTGGTACTTGCCTAAAAGGAATGGGAGTTTGTTATAAATGTGGAGAAAAAGGTCACCAGGCGTGTGATTGAAAGGGAAAGAAAGAGGCTATCAATGTTGAATGCTACAATTGTAGAGAAATGGGGAATTATGCAAATGAATGTCCTAAGCGTCAGGGAAACTTACCTCAGAAAAGGCCAAGGGATCAAGGACAATCTTATGCTGTTACTACAGTTGAAGCAGAATAATTAATGTATTGGTGCTTTTGGACTAATGGATTATATTCTGGCTGTTAGAATAATGTGATATATATATATAAGGATTGTACTGCAGTACTTGTTGTTTCAGTAAGGTTTTAATATGATGAAGGTAATTATATTTTTAGTATGTGACAATAAGAGAAACTTTACTTTGTTTGGGGAATCTGATAAACTGATTTTGGAATTAATGGACCTTTTAGAGAAAGTCTGGATAGAGGTATTTTGGATAACTACAATGGTTGGAGTGGATTAAGTTGATCTTTTGATAGTATTGTTTAAGGTTAAAAAATTTATGAAGATTATTTTTGGAATATTATGATACTATAGTTTTAGGAAAAGGACAACCTGCAGGGTGGGGCATAACCCGTCGCGTCGGACAAAGCTGTAGGAATCGAACCCACAACCATAGTGCGACAAGCCTTTATTTCGTACCACTAGCCTACAGGAAGTCCCTGGTTATTACAAAATAGTTCTACTAATCTAAATGGTATGTGTTAACATTTGGAACCTTATACAATTAGGATAAATAGAATATTTTTGAGTTCCGTTACCATTTGGAGTAAAAGTTTGGTTTGTTGTAAAAATTTATTAACGAATGAAAGTATACATAACAAGTATGTATATTCCCTTACGTTCTTAGTAAATCTCCTAAATAAATTCCTCAACATTATAAAAGGTAACTTAAAACAAAAATGTTGTCGGTTAACTTTTCCAACTGGGGATTCAATGACCGTTTAACCAATCACAAGTTTTTGATTTTCTTGTGGTTAAACTTTCTCCTAATCCTGTTTTCTATAACTCTCCATGAGACCTTGATGGTTTGTTTCTCCTCCATATCAATATTTTCATAGAATCCTAGAATGGGATATATCGGGTGACCTTTGTACTTATCTTGCTTTCTTTTAATGTTATATATTTATTAACCTTATTTCCGATGTGGGTTTTCCTCAAAGGTATTTTCTCTTTTCAAACTTTTATTTTCAAAGAAAAATTTCAAATTGCGAGGACGCAATTTATTGAAGGAGGGGAGAATGTAACACCCCAAGCTTCCACGGTACGTTTCTCTTCGAATAATGCAATAGCGTGTGTTGTACGCAACCTCGAGCTCTAACACACACCACAACCAATTAAAGTAGCCGTTATGAATAGTAATAACTAATTTTTAAAATTATAGAAATTTTATATTTCAAAATGGACTTCATTTTTGGATTCGGAATATCGAAATTAACCTATGTTGAATTTTTGGTATTTTTCTGAGAACTTCTAATTTTTTATGAATAGTGAAAAATACTTAAAACAAATTTTTAATCAAAATAATTTATTGTGATAATTTATACTATTTAGTGGTTTTAAGGTATATTTAGAATATATTTTTACCATTTTATCCAATGGTGGTCATTAGAATTAATTTAACATTGAAATTGGACATAAACAATTGCAAATCTTTTTATATAAATTGTTTCTTAAAAACACGCTATTTGTCGTAACAGCGGTAATTAATTATAAAATTAATTAATGCAACTTATATGTTTGGAATTTTTTAAAATAGACATCATTTTTGAATTCGGAATATCAATTATAGCTTAGGGTGAAATTTTGGCTTTGTTTTGAAAAACATCAATTTTTGATGAATAGTGAAACCACTAAGTGGTAGTTAAATAACTGATTTTTCGTTTAAATGAAATATTACCACTTCTGTGATTTGATTTTCAAAAATCCGACATACATGGTTGTCATTAAGAAGTAAAATTTGGTTCAATGATATTAAAATAATTTTTTGGTGAATAGTAACTTTTAAGTTCTTAATCGCGATTAGAGGTAATTAGTGTAGTTTAAGGTACAAATAATGTTTTAATAATATGAGATGAGCATGAAACTTGTCCTACTCCTATTGGATGAGTCATGGCCGACTAAGACAACCCATGGGTCAACTTGGGGACCCCATGGAGCCACTTTAGTTGGAAAATGACAGTAATATATATTTATTTAATGTTAAAATTAAATTGACACAAACATGGGTTATTTTACTAAACCAGTTTTTACGTGGGGTTAAACAAGTCACAATTTTGACTATAAATATTCATTAGAAAGCTAAAAAGATTTCCTACATCATAGTATTTTTTTATAATTTTTAGGCATTAAATAATTTAAATTATATATGACATAATTATGATGCAGCGATGACCTCATTATTTAACGATTTTAATAAAATGAAAAGATAATGTAAAATCCAAGGCTTACACTTGTACAAAGACTATTGGATGGGTATATTTCGAACCCTTATCACCTTATCGACGAATTATATAATAGTGGGACCTTTATAATCCGAAAAGCATTGTGTAATAATGTAACATTTCAATCTTTCCAAAAGAGCCCCTCCTCTCCACTTATAAAAAGCCCCCACCTCTCCCACCTTATTCACACCATCAAGCCATTTGGCTCGGCCAACCTCTGCCCAAATACTCTCCCAACTTCTCCCTCTTACTCCTAGAAGCCTCACTTTGGGCAGAACTCTTCTCAAGGAAGCCTTTGGCTCAAATCAAAAAGAGTTACCCGATTTTGAGGTATTGTCTTCTCTAATGTTGTTTTGTTTTATTTTTCTTCTACAACCCCCTAAACTCTTTTTATTCATTTCTTTTGTAACAACACCAGTATCATCAATATACTAGTATGTATTTATAAGAAGGATTCGAGCTACACTTACACACACCTACATCTAATGGTTAAAGAACATACGGTTTCTGTGGATGACGAATTTCTGCCTCACAAAACGATGATTGTTCAACACTCATATAACACCTTAAAAGGTGGACATTAAGATGTCACTATATTTATATATGATATATAATGTGTTTATGTTTTACTTATGCTTCTTTATTTCTCATTTATGGCATACTTTATGATTTCCATTATGGGTAAAACGCGATAATTTCATTTTAGGAAGTGCGGACTACCGCCCCCTCAAAGTGATTTGAATCGTTAATGCCATATGTGGGATGTATAAAGGATGGATTAAATGGTATTATACAATATATTATACTGTAATTATATTATAAATTTATATCATTATGATTCCGTTCCATTAAATACGAAATAGAAATGAAAGTAGCGTTCATGCGTACGTATGGCTTACCGTCTCCATGAACGGTGCATTTCATTTCTTACCTCTAAATGTTACGTGACATTATGAATGAATTTATATACTGGATATATATCATATATATGATATCTAAATCATGAATATAATTCTGGATATAATGGATATTTTACCACATGAACAACTTGAAATTATAGAAAGTTTATTTTTGACTCAAGTACCAAAGATCGACAAAACGACCGTTATTAACTTAAATAATTACATAATGTTCATAACAAGGTAATAAGTGATATAAAAGGAATAATGAACATAAAAAAGGTTCTTATGTAAATAGAAATTAACTCTAGTTTATTATTTAGGAGGTTAAAGAACGGTCGAGTCCAGACAAGACGTAAGGTAAGGGAATTTCTTAACCCAACTTCCATTCTTTGGGTTAATCTCCTACTTTCAAATTATGTCATGATATTATTATGTCCCATTTTGTATTTATACTTTATTTATGTGTGCCTATAGTGAATACACATTATATATCTATTTTATTTTAAAAATGATCTTCTTAAGGACTTCTTCTCAATCCCCTTTCATTGAGGCATATTTCGTTTTATACACAAATTTCGTTTATACAGTGTATAAACCCCTTTGACTTTTATGTTTATTCAAAAGGAATCCTTTTTTTACGAAGCGTTTTCCTAAACGACAAAAAGGGAATGTTTTTATTTCCGTACTTATGTGGCGGCAACGACTTCTCCGCCTCCGTGACCATTATTTGAGTTTCGGCTTCCTCTACAAGCCATACTTTTTTTTAAAAGAAAAATAAATACCATGTTTTACCTTTCTTTTATTTTGGTATTGAAAATGGTTTTGAAAGTGTTTTTATTATATCAATGTGTTGTATTGATATCTTCTGATTGAAATGTGGAAATGTTATGTTTCCTTTATGCATGATTTATGTGATACGATTATGTTATGGTTTATGATATGTTTAAACCTATTCATATGAGGAATGCATTGGACTTAATAAGTGACGGGTGGAGCCCGCTATAGCTCCTCGATGCATCGGCAGGTCTCATGAGACAAACTAGTGTCTTGGCACGAGGCCTTGAAAAAATCTTATTTGTGGTCTTGGCACGAGGCCTTGGCTACATGGTTATGATAGTCTGGCATTATGCATTCCATCATTATGAAAGTGGTTATTGTTATTGCATGTTATTATTCGACCAGAAGAATATCCTTGTGATGAAGTGAATGACATTATCTCATTTTACTTTTTCCATATTATGTTTCAGCTCAAGTTTAAAAGGATTTTTTTAGTTATACATTGCCTTAAATGTTAATGTTTATTTATGAAAGATTCCACTATATTGTTAACCTTACTGAGCATCCGAGCTCACCCCTTTCAATGTTTTAATATTTTCCAGGATGTGAAGAAGTATGTTATGAATGACCTGCAGGGATTGTCATAAGAGGATATGAGAGTGGACTATGGAGACTTTGTTATTGTATTTTTTCACTTTATGATGTAATGTAACATTTATGAATGTATCTAGTGTTTCCAAGGCTACTAAACTAATCGGTCATTCGAGACTTGATCTTTTGTGATCATTTCCAATGTTACGAAGTAATGCTCCGACTCTAGGTAGCTGGGGTCAGGGCGTTACATATATTTATAATGTTATCATTTAACTCAATGTATTCAATTATAGAGAAATTCACCCTAGATGGATTTTTGGATATTGTGTCAAGCCCCATATTCTATATAGGGATTTCCATTAAGATGAGGTAAATTAATTCAATTATGTTGGTGTTGGAGCTGAGTGGTTCATAACTATATTAGGGAAATTTACTTAGGTGATAACTAATAAACATGATTTTATAGAGTAAACTACTAATAAAAAATGCTTTTAAACAATTTTATAAAATTTTATGTGAAAAAAACTCCATAATATATTATAACTAAAAATCCATTGGGGGTTAAAAAAATGAATAAGTTTCTTATGGAATATATTTCTCACCTTTGGATGTAATGATATTGAAATATTTATATTGTATGTTTATCATTTTGTTGGAGATAGAAAAAAATGTGGTAATTTATTTAAAACACATAGGACATGAAGGAGATAGAGAACATGGTGTGCAATAGGGTTATGATACTTTTATTTGATTTGTAATTTCCTCATGAGAAATTAGAGGATATAAAAATAAAAATCCTGGGTTTGAAAAAAAGTAATAATAAAATGTTTCTAACATTTTAGAAAACTCTAGAATTTTATCATTGAATATTTTGGACTGTGTATATAATCTATATAGAATGATTAACTATTTATTCAATTCACTAAATATAATCCTCTATAGGGAACTAGTATCAAAGATATTATCATCTTATGGTGATTTTATGTTAAATGATATCAATATAAATAATGGATTTTATTAATCATATTAATTATAAGTAAATTAATAAAATAAGATTAAATATAATAATAACATGATAAAAAATTTGTACTTCTATAAAATAATAACATATTTATTTTCAACATGTGACACTTCTAGAAATAAAAAAATTTCAACATGATTGAATGGAATGAGAGTTTATTTTAATTTTGTGGAAAAAGTCCATCATACACATGAATATATGAATATAAGAAAATAATTTATTATATAATGATTTTAATATAATGAATTGGGTTAATAGTCCAACCAATTCCAAAAACAATAGGGGAATTTACCTCAGAAGAATTCATATGGGGAATGTCATTCTTATAATATTACTACAGTAGATATTGATGTTCCAAATGATGTCAAAAGAGGTAAATTGATTATAAATTCAATGGTGGGAAAAGGGTAATTTCTTTCTATATCAAAAATATCTTCTACATATTTAATGTGTGAAAATAACATTAAAAAAATATCCTATAACATTTATTAGGGAGTCGTTAATCAATACACATTGATGAAATTTTAATACAATAGAGGTATATTCGGAAATATATGTTAATATGTATATATATCCTGTGTATTTGAATTTTTTCATTCGTATGAATGAATTTGAAATATATATTAGTATGAATTTTTTCATTCGTATGAATGAATTTGAAATATATATTAGTATGAACTAGTTTGTAAAATACAATTCATCAATATATTTCATGGATAAGGAAACTACAACAAGTGAATATGATATAAGATTATTTGTCGTTAAATAGGAGAGATAGTTATACAACTCTTGTATAGATGGACCTTCAGTATCTATCTTAAATAAATATATTGAAGATGATGAAATATATGAAAAATATAGGGATTTTGAAACCATACTTTGAATATAAGATATTCCTCCTTTATATGAATACATTGATGTATTTCTATAAAAATTATCCGGACACCCTTCTGAATGGGAAGTTTTGTTTTTTATTGATATCTCCCTGATGCAAAGCCTATATATAAGGCTACAAATATAATGGATCTATTGTAATTTTAATATTTTAAGAAATAACTATAGGAATTCTATGACAATGGATTCACACACCCATGTGTTTCCCCTTGGGGAGCCTTAGTTTTTTTTAATAAATAATGACGGATCGATGAAACCAGGAACTGACTACAGGGAAATAAATTCCATTGCAATGATTAATAAGTATCATTTTCCATTAATTTATAACTTATTTGATAAAATTTATAAGTATGGGTATTTTTTATGATTGATATTCACATTTGGTTTTCATTATCTATGGGTGAAGAATGATTATACACCAAATACAACATTCTGTATGAAGAATGAAATTTATGAGTTTAATGTAATACCCTTTAAAATGGATAATAAACTATCCATATTTATGGATCCAATGAACATAATATTCTAAAATTATAATTATTTCACTGTAGTGATATTCATTGATGGTGTCCTTATATAATCAAGAATAATTTTCAATGCATTAAAAATAATTACAAATTATTCTACAAACTCTGAGATAAATGGTGTTGTATGGAAATTTTAGTAACTGTGAATTTTATCTTTAGGTGGTTTATTTTAATTGCCATATTTTTTCCAGGGATATGATTTCTGATAATATATAAATGAAAATGCTATTTGGGGAATGTACTGCACCAATTAATGAAACCTAGTCACATTGTTTTCTTGGATTAGAAGGTTATTATCTGTAATATTTTCAATAAAACCACAATTGCAATACCTATTAACCAAGTGGAAAAGTAATAATGATAAATTTAATGGCTAAAATAATTTGAAGGAATATTTAAAGTGCTTCTGAGGATACTGGTTAATTCACTTTTATTAACTCTTCCTTCAAGATTAGAATGATTTCTTATCAATATTTATGTATCAAAGAATGTATAGGGTACAATACTTATATTAAATAATAGATTTATTTCCTATTCATCATGGAAATTAATCATTCATGAACAAAAGTATAAAACCAATGGCATTGAGTTCGACGTACGGACAGTTTACTTGTAGATATGGAGGCACTACATCTATGATGAAATATTCCATATATAATATATTTATATAAATGATTAATGTAAATATTATCTCAAAAAGTAGTCAACAGGAGGCATATTAGATAATTTTAGCTATTTAATTTCTATAACCACTCCATAAACTACCACCATGGGAAAGGTAACAATGTAGCTAATGTATTGAGAAGGAACAACCATGGAGTTCTAATCATGATGAAAATGGAAAAGGTTTTATTTTCATTGATTTAGAAAGGTTGGATATGTGAATCATCAGGGAAGGGGAAACATTATTTATTTTCTGCATAATTTCTAAACCAATATTATAAGATAAGATAAAGAAATTACAATAAGATGATGAAGGGTTTCAAAGAATGATAAATGCTATGAATGCTGGGAGATTAAATATTTCATTTTAAAAGATGGTGTGTTTTGGTTTTGAAAGATATTATATAATCCATCTATAACTATGTTTAAGCTTGAATTATTAGATGAATCTCATAGATTTAATTTCCCCATACATAGTGGTTGCACAAAGAGTTTTTTGGACCTAATAGAACATTTTTGTTAGAATAATATAAAGGCGGAAATAATAAACATTATGTCATGATTCTTATTGTGACAATAGGTAAAAGCATAAAAACATCTAAATTTTTTCATGAACGATATCCTTATACCTTTCAATAATTAAAATAATGTAATAATAGAAATTTTCATTGTATATCCAAATACATATAAATGGAATTATGGTATATGGTATATTTTTAATTATGGTACCAAGTTAGAACATTGCATAGAAATAAGGGAGGATCAGCCCATTGAGAATCTTTCCCAACAGTATACTAATGAGGTTGTGAGAATCGATGTTGAACCTAGATTAATTTAATGGAATCATGAACCATGGATCATAAAAAAATTTAGGACAAAATGAAATAAAAATAACCAGGCAATTAGTAGGACAAAATGAAAAAGGGCAGCAAGAGTGGAGAGTCGATATTTTGAGTGTGTATTTAGTTACATAAATATAACCAGGCAATTAGTAGGACAAAATGAAATAAAAATAAATTCATATAGTCCATACCTCGTAGGAAAATTGACCTTGTTTATTCATTCTTCTTGAACCCCCTTTGGTTATTTCTAGAATAAAATGCTAGTCTTAGAAATGTATTGAGTTCCACATTGTTGATCAAAAAAGTCATCAGAATGAGGTTGAGGAAAAAAATTCTTGATATTGGCCTGGTTATGTTCTCAATAATAAATTAAAATTATCATTGATCCATATTTCCTGTTAACAAATAGAATAAGTGCACCCTTAGGTGATGCACTTATCTAACTAAATCAGGTGTCATGATTATTAGGGAGATACTTCTTAAATTTTTGTTACCCATTCAAGGTCATTATATATAAATTCATTGATATTGGTTTAGGACCTTATATGAGTTCTATCAAAAACCCAACATCATGATTCAGTGTAATACCAAGAAAATATTATTGAAATGCATTGAAAAGCACTCAAAAATAGTTTTATCTTCTATTTTCAGTCTCTTCCAATCCATATAAGATAAAAACACCATTTTAATAGGAATTAAAACCAATATAATTGGTGTGATTTTATTTTTATGTTAATATTTATCTTCACACTGATAGATAATCATATGTTAGTTTAGAATATCAAAGATGACTTCTATTCCTTAGAAATTTATTTTTTATTTATGTAGATAAATCTCATACATTCCAATGATAAAATCAAACTCAGATAGATAGAGAATAACCATATTTCCAAGAATTGAATTTCAAAAAATATCAACCATAGGATAATCATATAATTCATATGTGATCATCATCCCATTAGGGGTTTTCACTGATAATTCAATGTCAAATAATTGGGAACAAATTCTTTTATAATTATAAAATTTTTATTATAAAAAATAGTGGGGATATCTATAGATAAATAAGATATTAGTAGTTCTAGAGTTGATAGTGTGTGTACCTTCAACCATGTCATTATTTAACCCCTCATCAAAAAAGTGTTCCTGTGATATTCTCCTATGCCTTTAGGCATAAAAGGTTTCCAAAATCAAAATTTATAATTACCCTTTAGATTTGAGAACCAGTTAGCATAACTCCCATACAGCTTAAATTTAAAACATTATATTGTGCATGGTGAATTCATTGATTCTTCTCTCTACTCACATCAGTAGTTAAATATTTCATATAATATTAACATTTTTTTGACTCATTACATTAATTTAAACACATAAAACATTTACTTATCCCCTAATAACAATTTATACTATTTTTCATTCTACACATTGAACAAAAAAGGAGGTGCATCGTCTTCTATTCATGGTTTTAAGAATTTACTTTAAATTTCAACTTTCTATTCTTATAAAAACCGTGATATTGATGTGTAACATTAATATATATTTATACATTAATATAACATATAATTATTTTGTTATACATAATAAAGTCCCCTATGGATAAATCCCTTCTAAGACATGGTTTCTAGACACTGAAGAAATAATCTACCTTACATTTAGGTTGGATTAAAATAAAAATATTGTACCTCCCAATAACTATAAAAATTTCATCAAAAGTAAAAATATGTTCATCATCCATATTCATGGGCTCATGGAGTTACTTATCGATTTTCATAGGAAGAATACAAGGAAATTAATTATTGAGAAATAATATCCAAAACTCATCCCATTCCATGGAGTCAATTACTTCATGTTTCCTTTTTACTATTTATATTATAAATACATTGATCAGTTTCTCCTTAAAAACGATAGACATTCGAAATTAGTTTTTCATGTTCAAAAAATTGGAGAAGGGAAATTAAATTTTAAGTTGTAATAATACATTTCTAAATGAAAACTGTATTAGTAGACCCACTGAAAAAGGGTGGATGTTGTCTCATGATGGGCTCAATAAAATTTTATTCTTTCATTTTCTCATTTGAAAGAACAATATGATTAATATCATGAGATATTTACATAATCAGAAAAATGATATTATACATTATATCACACATAACATTGGATTTCGTATGAGGATAATAATTTCATTTTTGGTCACATTCATCATTTAAATGGCTTCTTCAGTTCTCAACCATTTACTAAAAAAAATCATACTCTAAGAGAAAATAATCATAGTGTAAAACACATAATCTTTAATAATCATTTATAGGATTTCAAAATCAAGTCATATACATTCCAATCTATGAAACCTTGTGTTTTAAAAAGGTCATTAATGGTCAATATCAATACAAATACTTTATAATGATTTGTTATAAAAATGTGAATTGACCTAATAATAACCCCTAACAGTGTCAAACTAGGATCACAGTAAGGTAACACTCATTGTTCACCAAAATGATGGATGAAATATACTCAACCAATGCTTTTCAGGGTGATTTACACTATATGTATATGTACCAAAACCACATCCACATTTATTATCCAGACAATGATTTTTTTGTATGATGACCACACTCCTTTCTTTTCCATTACATTGGATGTTATACTATTTATACGATTATCCTAAGGGCTCTCACCAATGTTATCTCATTCTAGTTTCCAATAGTAACAAAATATTACTCTAAATACAACTATTATTAACTATAATTTGACATACATGAATTATTTTGAAGGTATTTTTCATGTAATTTCCATTATTTCTGTTTTATGGGTTACCCAAGTATTTTTTAAGTAAAGGTTGGTTTTTCAAGAGATGGCCCAAACCATTAGCCAATTTCCAGAGTTAAAGATAAATTTTCTTTAATTTATAAATCCTCTATTTTTCAACATTTTTCACCCATTCCACTTCCCAATTTTACTACCCTAGCCTATTGAAAATACTATAGACATTTGGAACCCTTAAGAACTTATTATCATTTTGTACTTGGGTGATTTATTTAAGCATTTTGCCAACCCATAATCAAATTTCCCGATTTTTAAATATTTTTTATTTATTTAATATATTATAAATTTTTTTACTCTTATTTGGTGATTCATCATAACACAAGAATACAACATCCCTAGGTGAGCCCCATGTTCTGTCCTTCTTCTTTGGAGATCATCATCATCACAGATTACAGAAAAACTTCTCAAGATTTCTCAAATAGTCTAGATTTGAAAAAGTAATTTGATTCCATCATAAAAACTTCATTTTTTACTCTATTTCCCCATTTCAGTTCCTAAATGACCTCCCCACCCTTATTCTAACATCAAAATATTTTTTTCCTGTTTGGAGATTCAGATACTTGTGAATTTGGGGTGATTTATTCAAAGATTCTCAATTAAGTGAGTTTTCACTCATGTTCCTCTCATTTGATTAGGGTTACTTCCATTTTTTTGAAGTTACTAATGTCCATAAAGTAGGTATTAGAACCTAGGGTGTTTTTATGAGTATCTTAGACCAATATTGTGGTTTTATTTTTGTGTTCACTCCATTGTGGTGCGGCGGTGGTGCGGTTGATGTTTTGCCCAAGGATTTGAGGGTTTTGACATATATGGTAAGTGATTCCATGTGTAAGAATTATATAATGTGTTATTTTTCTTAATTTATATCTATTTTATGTTATATATCATTTTTTAGTGTGAAAAATCTTTTGGTACCATTTGCTAAATGGTTGATTTTTAATTTCCAATTTTGTGTGAAAATTGGTCTTTTTACTTGTTCAATCCATGTTGTACCAATTGGTGTTGTTTTATAATTCATGGATTTAATTTATCAATAAATGTATTAGTTATGAGATTTATGGTTTTTTGTAATATTGGTAATGATTTTGTGTTAAAAGAGGTATTTTAAATGTATTTTATGTTCAATGTTTTCTCATAAATTGTGTAATAGTTTTATAGAAATTATACGCATTTCTGTGAGATATAAAAATGGTGAAAATCCAGTTTAGATACTATTTTGAGTGTCAATAACCATAACTATTATTTTTTTGTATAAGTGGAATTTGTTATCACATGGAACTTATTTTACCACAAAGAGGAAAACTCGGGTATCTTGGTGGGAGGACGTGTACTAGCATGCTAGTGATACCGAGTGGGTTTTTCCTTGTTTAACATTGCATGTTTGACATGGAAGCACTAACCAAAATATGATGCCGATGATGTTGTAAACCACTAGGTTATGGGTGATTCTCCTAGTAGTGTCTTGTGCATGAGAGTGGATATTTTTATGGTTACTTTCACATGGAGATGTGAGGTACATGGGGCTCACAACTAACTAGTGCCTAGGTGTGTTCCCGCATTGAGTGCTCATTGACTATTGAGAATTTATATTTGGATTATGTTGTGTTTGGATGGAAAATTCAGTAGCTTACATGATTTATTTAACTGTAACTATTCTTTAATGTTACCCACTTTGAAAACAATTTTTATTTAAAAGATTAACCTTTAGAAATTATTGATACCATTCTTTGTTTATAACATTTGTAATATTTTTATCATATATTGATTGTAACATAGATTCATTGGGTGGGATCATGTTGGGCCTAGGATCTCACCCTACTTACACATTTGGGTGTATGTAAACTTGGTTATGTTTGACACAGGTAATGGCAAGGGTTCTGGAGTTGGCGGTTTGGGTTTCTAGTTTCTTCCGTTGTGCGTTGTTGTGAAGACAGCATGTGGGTGATGACCCCTTGTCATGTTGGGGTCTTTAGTTTATATTTTCTACTACTATTTTAGTTTGGTAACCATTGTTTCATGTTAAAAACCATGTATTTAGTTCTAAATATTTTATTAAGGTTTCTTCGGCGTGAAATTTTAGATTAATTTTATTGATTGTTTTTGGTTGAATTGTGTATCCTAATTCAGGTAAATCATTACCAACCCATTATTTATGATACATGGGAACTTGTTCTAGTATGTGGGTATAGGGAATTACCTTAGGGCCTTTCCATGGTTCGAGTTTCATATCAAAAATGATGGAAACCATATTCGGTTCCTGATAACATGGTAATAGAGAAGGTTAATGTTTTTGGGTTATATTATTATTTTGGGATGAGTTGGGCTTGACAGGATATAGGATTATTGGGGCTTGGTGTTTTGGTCCTAAGTACAGTGCCTAGCTCATACGTCTTGTGATAGACCTCAAGTCATCATGGGATGTTGTAATTGTTAGTTTGGCTTCACATAAACGTGAGACGTGTGGGCTGCAGACTGTACGTGGACATCTGATGGGGGTTAAATAGTTGTTTATTTTATTGTTATAATGTCTTTTGATTATTTATATTTCAGGTTATTGATGAAATTTTATTAATTTTTATACAGATATTTGTCCTTGTGATTGTTGCCTTTTGTAGTAACATCTCTCCCCAGAAATATCTCATACACCCACAGGATGAAGCTGGAGAGAGTTCTCCCTCACCACATGATCAGAGGCAAGTAGATGTTGGGTATTGGGTTGTCTAAGATCTGGGATAGGGACAAGATCATGTTCCAACTCCAATTAGGGAATATAAGACCATTCCAAGTAAGGACAAAGCCCAAGAGTTTCTGAAAAAACAATCCTCCTACTTTCTAAGGTAGCACAGAACCCCCAGAAGTGAATGAGCAGATCAAAAAGATAGAGATAATGTTTTTGTTCCTGGACACACATGAGGAGGTCAGGGTGAAATGTTCCTCTTTACTTTTATATGGTTCGAGCTGAAGGTGATGGGAATTAGTGCTTCATGCTGGGAAGCACAAGAATATGAGTTGGAAGGACTTCAAGGTTATCTTCAATGACCGGTACTGACCTGAAGTGTTTGCATATTCTTGATCTCGAGAGGATATGGAGTTTGTTCAGGGGAATATTTCTAGGATGGGTATGCTAACGCTTTGGGTTAGTTGGTCTGGTATGCTCTAGATATGGTCTCCAATGAGCATTTGATGGCCCAGAAGTTCGAGAGGGGTCTATGCCCATAGATCTATTCCCAGGTCTTCGTATTCAAGCCTAGATTATATACATTGGTGGTTGACCGGGTGTGTATGGTGGAGATTGACTGAAAGGGGGTGGATGATTTTTTTGGGATGATATAATGTCTTGGAATTGGAATCTCTTTTAAGAAGAAAAGGAAGAGAGAGGCTCCGGGAAGGAAGGGGGTTGCAGCTCTGGCAAAACATCCGGGCACATTTCTTCGATGTATTTTGATGAGAGGTCCGCCGTGTGCCACCATTATGGGAATGAAAGGCACATCCAACTAGCATGACTTTTCCTCTGAAGCCTTATTATCAGTGTGGTCGTATGGGACACCTACAATTCTTTTTCAGGACGAAATTCCCACTCCCAAGATGGGTAGGATCAGTGGATTCTAAGGGAGTTCCATCTCAACCAATGCCATTAAGGATAGGGGTATCTTGGTTTGATGGTCATGGTTGAAGGTCCGGATCATCTTCAGGGAAGATCTAGTTCATCTCACAGCCACAGACTAGCGTTCATTCTCAGGTAGAGACCAAGCATCCTCATGTGGTGGATCAGGTACTACCAGGATCATAGGCAGGACCATTGACAGTTTGAGGTACCATTTTGATTGTATCTTCTATATCTGTTTCTTTTTTTTGATACAAGTTCCTCTATTTCAATATTTTCTAACTATTTTGTGAACATGAAGAATTTTACGAATGAGATTTTGTCTTTTACAATGGATTTGGTGACGCCACTGGAAAAGAAGGATCATAGTCTCAGGTGTCCGTTGTGTGTTCTTTCAATGTTAGGGGTTGAGATGGAGTGGGACCTTCTGGTCTTATATATGTATTTATTTGATGTGATACTTTACATGGATTTGCTTTTACACTTTTAAGAGAACATATATTTATATAGGCGACATGTCAGTTTTACGGCACCAGATGGGAGTCATCAAGTTTTCCTTGGGGTCAGGGATCCTCTGTCTGGTCGTGTAGGACCTCCACTCCCATAGATAGAGAATCTTGTCTTCTAGTTATCATCACTCATTCTATAGGATGATGTTTATGCTTTTTAAGGTCCACTACTTTGTGTAGTGGATGAGTTTTTTAAGGTATTCCTAGATAATTTTTCAGTCTTACCACCTGAGTGGGATTTGGAGTACTCGATAGATTTGGCGCTAGGAACACAACAAATATTCCTTACCTCATATCGTATGGCCCCCACCGTGTTGATGGAATTAAAGATACTTTTGGAAGATTTATAATCCAAAGGATTTATTCACCTGAGAATCTCTCCTTGGGCCTCTCTTATTCTATTTGTGAAGAAGGGTGATGTATCCCTCTTGATGAGTATTGATTACCGGAAGATGAATAAGGTAACCATTAAGAACAAATATCCTCTACCCCAAATAGTTGACTTGTTTGACTAGTTGAAGGGGGAAATGGTTTTATAAAACATACTTTCATTCTGTTTACCAGCAACTCTAGGTAAGAGAGGCAGATACCTCTAAGACCACCGTCTGAAAAAGGTATGACAACATTGAGTACTTGGTCATTCCCTTTAGATTGTCCAATGCTCTAACAGTATTTATGGATCCCATGAATAGGGTGTTTCACCAGTATCTTGACTATTTTTTTGTGGTATTCGTGGATGAAATCTTATTTTACTCTAGATTCTAGGAGGAGCAGGAGTATCAATTGTGGATCATGTTCGGAACATTGTGAGATCATCGCCTTTATGCAATGATATCCAAGTGAACTTTCTCAATCAGGTAGGTGATGTTTCTAGGGAATGTGATCTCAGAGTAGGGGGTTTTAGTGGACTCTGAAAATATCAGTGCGATTATTTCAAAGGATAAGGCATAGAATTTTTTCGAGTTCAAGAGTTTACTCGGTCTGTCTGGTTACTATAGGTGGTTTGTTTGGGATTTATCTCAGTTTTATTCAACTAAAACCATGCTAACCCAGAAAGGGATGACGTTTTTAGGGGGCCCTAGATGTCAGGAATCCTTCAAGGAGCTAAATCAATGGTTTACTACCACCCCATGCTGATTACTCTAGAGTCTGGAAAGGGGTATGTGGTGTACTGTGATGCTTTTGGTATGGGTATCACCTGTGTTCTTATGATGGGTGATCAGGTGGGGTCATATGGTTCTCGCCAACTCCGACCACACAAAAATAATTATATGAACCATGATTTGGAGTTAGTAGCTGTGATGCATGATTTGAAGACTTGGCGCCACTACCTCTTTGGGGAGAATTTTGTGGTCTACTCTAATCACAAAATCATGGCCTACATCTTCTCACAAAAGGATCCTAACATAAGACATTTCCACTAGATCAAGTACTTCAAGGGGAAAAACATTGAAATTATCTATACCTCGTGAAAGTGTAATGTGGTGGTGGATTCTTTGAGTGAAAAAGTACTAGTGCAAGCCTTGAGGAAGTACAGTGATGATTGGAATCTAATGAGACTCTTTTCATAGATGCATGTGGATACCAAGGAGCATAGTGGAGGTATGTTCTTAATTAGCATTCAGTTGAATCCTTCTCTCATAAAGTTGATTCAGTGAGAACAGACCATTGATGAGATCTTTCAGTGGTTGATGATATTTGTTTATGGCAGGGAGACGTCTTTTGATTGGTTATTGTCTCCAATGGACATCTTGTTCTTTAAGGTCCATTAAGTAATTACATCATCTCTGTGGAAGGTGGGGATACAAGATATCCACCAGGATCAGTGGGCTGTCCATCCAGGTGCCACCAAGATATATTATGATGTGCAGTGATAGTTCTTGTGGCCAGGTATGAGACGTGATATACCAGACTTCGTGTTGAGATGCTACACATGTGAACAGGTGAAAGTGAATAACTAAAGACCATCTAGTTTTCTATATCCATTATGCATTTCTACCTAGAAATGGGATGATGTTTCTATGGGCTTCATTGTTGGACTACCTCAAACAAATCGATTTAAGAATTCCATTTTGGTGGTTATTGATCGTCTGACAAAATGATCCCATATCATTATGATCAAATATACAACTAAAGTGGATTAGTTGGGCTGATTGTATCTTCAGGAGGTGGTAACGCTTCATGGTGTTCCATACGCAGTTGTCTCAGATAAAGACTACTATTTCACTTCTTAGTTTTGGGAAGGCCTTTAGAAGGCCTTAGTGTATCAGATTAAAATGATAATGACATACCATCCTCTAATGGATGGTCATACAGGGAGAGAGACTTTGATTTTTGAGGAAATTCTTCATGCATGTGTTTTGGACTTTGGCGGTTCATGGGCTATCCATTCGGTATTGGTTGAGTTTGGTTATAATAATATTTACAAATACCCAATTTAAATGAATCCTTTTGAGGTTCTCTATGGTCAACCTTATCGGTCCCCCCTATGTTTCACTGAGGTATGTGAGACGTCACTGTTGTAGTTGATCCTTGTGAAAATTAAATATGAGAAGGTCAAGTAGACCAAGAAGTGATTGTTGAAATCTCAGAGTTTTCATAAATCTTATGCTGACCAGAGGCGTCAAGACCTAAAGTTTTTGTGGATGATAGGGTATTCTTGAAATTGGCCCCTCGTCTGGGCCATCGTGGATTGGGGAAGCAAGGGAAGTTGACATAATGGTATGTCAGTACTTTGGAGATAACTGAGCATATTGGTAGGGTGGAAGACAAGTTGGCCTTTCCTTCTCAGTTGACTTCCATTCACGATGTCTTCCACATCTCCTAGTTCAAAAAGTAAAACTCAGATCTGTCCCATGTGCTATGTTGGAAATAACTGGAGATAGAGCCAGATTTTCTGTTTTTGAGTGGCCAGTGAAAATATTTTATTCCCAAGAAAAGGTTATTTGGGGAAAGTTGGTTACACTGGTTCAGATTCTTTGGTAGCATGGGAATGATACACATGATACATGGGAGTGAAAGTCATGGGTTGAGGAAGATTACCAGTTATGGTTATTCGATCAAGCTTTGGGTTGACTTTCCGGGGTAGAAGTCTTTCATGGTGGGGAGAATTTCCACATACATGACTTATTTTAAATTTAATTTTCATTTAATTTCAATTCATTCTTTATTGTGGGGGTTTCCCATGCATTTTTTGAGTAAAGAGTTGGTCTTCAAAAATTGGTCCAAACCGTTAGGATATTTCGAGATTTAAAAAATAATTTTTTTTCATTTATAAATCCTCTATTTATCATCATTTTTCACCAATTCCACTTATCACTTGGCCTCCCATGACCTATTCATACTACCATATTCATTTGGACACCTTATAATCTCATTACCATTTTGTATTTGGGTGATTTATTTAGGTATTTGGCCAACCCTTAATCAAATTTCATGTTTCAAGTTATTTTTTATTCATTAATATCATATTCATTTTTAATGATGTTTCGGTGACTTCACCTCCCACTCGAAGATAGCATCCCTAGGGGAGATCTCATGTTCGTGTCTCACTATTTGGAGCTCATCTTCATCATGGATTAGGGGAAAAACATATCAAGATTTATCTAATATAAAAAAATTTAAAAGGTAATTTCTTTCATTCATAACTCTTTAATTTTTCACTCTTTTTCCCAATTTTAGTTCCTACATGACCTTATCTTCCTTATTTGAACTGCACATTAATTTTTGGTTGTTTGAAGATTCAGATAATTGTGTATTTGGGGAAATTTATTTAATTTTTCTTAATTAAGTGAGTTTTCTCTCATGTTCCTCCCATTTACTTAGGGTTTCATCCATTTTTCATAATGTTCAAAATGTCCAGAAAGTAGGGATTTGAACCTAGGGTATTTTTATGAGTTTCATGGTCCAATATTGTGGTTTTATGTTTGTATTCACTCCCTTATGGTGCGGTGGTGTTGTTGTTGAAATTCCGCACAAGGATTTGAGGTTTTTGACATTTATGGTAGGTGATTCCATGTGTAAGCATTGTAGAATGATTTAGGTTCCTGGATTTGTTTCTATTTTATATTCCTATATCATTAATTTTAGTGTGAAATCATTTTTTGGTAGAATTTGATAAGCTGATGATTTTTAAGTGCCAATTTTTTTTGAAAATGGGTGTTTTTACTTGTGCATTCTATGTTGTACCAATTGGTGTTGTTTTTTAATTCATTGAATGGATTTATAAAGGTATTTTAGTGATGAAAATTTTGGGTTGGTGTAATATTGGTATGAATTTTGTGTTAAAAGATGGATTTTAAATGGATTTTATGTGCAAAATTTTATTATAACTTGTGTAATTGTTTTATGGAAATTATAAGCATTTGATAAAGTTATAAAAAAGGTGATATGATTGTTTTGATGCTGATTTTTTTGTGTATGACCGGAACATGTATTTTTATGTGTAAATGGAATTTTTTAGCTTGTGGAACTTGTTTGACAACAAATAGGGAAACCCGGGTATCTAGGTGGGTGGTCTTGTACTAGAATGCTAGTGATTTAGAGCGGTTTTGTCCCTATTTCACATAGCACATTTGAAGTTGAAAACACTAAATAAATATGATGATGATGATATTGGGAACCACTAGGTTATGGGTGATTACTCTAATACCATCTAGTGTATGAGAGAAGATATTGTTATGGTTACATTCACACTGATATGCGAGGTACCTTAGTCTCACAGCCCACTAGCGCCTAGGGGTATTCTCATGTTGAGTGATCATTGAATATTTGGAAATTATCATTGGATTATGGTGTGTTTTGATGCAAAATTCAGTATATTACATGTTTTATTTAAATTTACATATTATTTAAGGATACCATCTTTGAAAACTATTTTCATTTAAAAGATGCACCTTTAAAAATTATTGCTACCATTCTTTGTTTATAAGACATGAAATGTTTTTATCTTATAATGATTGTCACATGGAATATTTGGGTGGGATCCTATTGGGATTTGTATCACACCCTACATACACCTTTGAGTATAAGTATACTTGGTTATATTTTACATAGGTTTGGGCACGGATTTGGGAGATGGTGGTTCGGGTTCCTAATTGATTCTGTTGTGCGGTGTTGTAGAGACGGCTCGTGGGTGATAACCCCTTGTCGAGTGGTAGAATATGGGTTGTATTTTTTTATACATTATTAGTTTTTTACCCCTTTTTTAATGTTAGAAACATTTTATCATGTTCTAAATATTTAATTAAGGCTTGTTTGGAATGAATTTTCAAATTTGATTTATTGATTTCTTTTGGTTGTCTTATGTATCCAAATTTGGGTAAATCATTCCCAACCCATTATTAATGATACTCAGGAGCTTGTACCTGACCATGGGGATAGGGAATTACCTTTGGGAATGTACATGGTCTGGGTTTGGTTCCGGTAATGATGGTGACTAGATTCGGTTCATGACACATATATTCCATATGTTGATATTACATCTTAAAATATCAATAATAAATACATAAATTTTTTATCCATGACAGAATCATTTTGGTCTTTTATATTTGGAAACATGTAGACCTAAAAAACTAATTCATAAATAGAAAACTTATCCACCCACTATATTCTTAATAGTTAGCATGCTTTATATAAAATCATACGTAATACAATTCATTATAACATGGGGAAAGGAAACATAAAAAAGTGATCACTTATGCCTATTAAGTGTAAAAATGGGAGTTATTAGTGATGACATAAGAATAACATGTTATTAAGGGTGTGAAACCATGATATTAATCCTTTAAATCAATAACATGAATATCATTGATCATGCTAATGACTCCTGGAATAGATCATGGATTCTCAAAAGTTATGAATCACAATTTAATCAAAGTTAATGATCCATGAGAGAATAGCATTGGCATAATAACCATATTTTTGGATTAAACGTAAGAATTGATAATCATTTACTTACTACTCAAGACCCCTTCTATTACTATCATAGTGGATTTGGTCCACTCCCAAAACCATTTAATTACTAAAGGTTCAATCCCAAGGAAAAGACTTCATAAATATTTCATCAGTACATATAGCATAAAACATTGAAAATGAAGGGGTTTCATAAACATCTTGTCATAATAAACCATACATATAAGTAATAATGACTTTATCCTTGGATCGAATCCCCAATAAATTATAAAAAATCTCAAAGGTTTTTTTCATTGATGAATAAGAATATAAAAAGTTCATTGAAAAAATTATTGAGAAATATACAATTTACATTTTGAAATTACAACATCAAAATAGATTAAAAAATCAAATTAGTATGGGGAAAAAATAATTTTAAAAGAAAATTGAAAAAATATAAATGAAAATTGAAAAAATATAGTGGTAATGATGGTGGAAAATTCTATTCATTCCATACAGGTTAAAATAAAACATTCATTTCAATCATTTATAAAAAGTCTATGAGTACCTTATTCAAACAAATGACAACAAGATTCTATTTAAAACATTTATTTAAAATAAAATAATGGGTTAAAATTACATTCATAAATAATATAATAATAGTAAAGAAATTTTTGGAAACCTTTTTATAAAACATGGACATTGTAGATAAAGGGTTTTTGGATGAAGAGACAAATAATGAACGTTTTCCTTAAAAACATGTTTTTGGTCACCATAGTTCATAAAGAAAGAAAAATGATAGGAAATCATGTATATTAAATAAATAACAATATTATTAGAAAATTAAATTTATTTTTGAGTGGTATATCATAATATTTAGTCATTAACGACTTAATCAAGAACAATCCTAGTAAACAATGAGGTTTTAACCTAAAACCCTTCCTCAAGTTCCACATCCTTAGAATGTGCTCTAACAACCTATGAAAAACATATATAGTAATTATAAATTTATTTAATAAATATAATCTTATATATAAAACCATATAATATTTACTTATAACCTTTTATCACCATTTTATTAACAATTTGTTATTAATGTCACTATTCTTGGTGATAACTGTTTAATTTTCATATATGGTTTGGTTCGATTGATTTGGTCCTATTAATTGAACATGGTTTTATTATATAAAAAATTGATGATATAAATATCATATATATTAATTATATACATATTTGGATTTATCCATAAATTTTCTATAAACAAATATTAATTACACAATTCATGGAGACAGTAGGCTATAAGTATGCATGAATGTTATTTTCCATTTTCAACAAACAGAATGAAATAATGGTAAATAATAATTAGCCTTAAAAAATAATAATTATAACATATATATCATATATACTCATTAAATATATCTTTATTACCATCTTTGTAAAGAGAAAACAAAATATGAATCATATCACTTCATGGAGGTGGTGGTCCACACATACACCCAAGGGACGTTATCATTTTATAAATAATTATAAATTAAGAAGTTAGATATTATATTATAATTATATAATTATAAATATTTCATAAATATCACATATAATTATTAAATCGATTATAATACCCATTAGTATGATAAGGTGATGAAAAAATGAATTTCATTGCTACGTGGAGACGGTATGCAGTACGTATGCACAGGAAATAATTTCACATCCCATTTGGTTTAAAATTGGGTGGATAATGGTGGTTTCAGAATACTAATAACAATTAATTTTATTTAGGATACTAAATATGTTATTTAATGATAACTAAAATAGATTTATAAGATTTAATCAAGAAATAAAAAATAAGTTGATCAGTTAAGGTGAATACCTCCTCTCTTAAAGAACTAATTAGATATCCTCTTAAAGACACTATGGTTTTTCATTTTGAGAGTGAAAATAATATGGAATGTATCTATGGATTCTGGTAGGATAATTTTTCATATTTTATTCTATGTAAATGGATCTACATGGGGAAAAATATCATTGAGGGGTTTCCTTTTTTAACGATGGGATATGACACACTTGAATTTCTTAAAATATTAAGATATAATAAAGAAACTTTAAATAAAAATTATTTTCAATATAAATTAATTTGAAGAAAAATATTTGTTGGATCTGAATCTACGGATTATACACAAGAGGGGGGTGAATTGTGTCTTTTTCAAATTATTACAATCTCTTCAATTTAGACAAATTCTGTTCACTATGCTTTTGCACGATTAAATATGCAGCGGAAAAAGTAAAAGCATGAACACACGTATGTATAGTGGTTCGGGGAACAGAAGGCCCCTAGTCCACTCCACCAACGCTCAAATCCACGAGCTTGGCGATTTTCACTATCTGGTCCTCGTTTCCACAGACCCGTCCACAACTGAGTACAGGCAGTTGACACCTTTACAAGATTCAGGCAAACACAGCCTTCCTGGTTCAAACACGAACCCACACAGCTTAGAACGAGAAGCTGATCACTCAAAAAAATAAAAGGGTTTCGATAAAGAAACACTTCTCCAGTTGTTCTTCACAATTGCAACAGAATGCAATTGACAGTAGATAGATCGTCGTCTTCAGAAAATAAAGATCCGTAATCAAAACAGTTCTGAGTCGATCTAGTTGCAATAGATATTACCAGAAACTTCACAACTTCAGCAGCAGTAGATTCACAACAGGTAGTCGATGTAGAACACATGAATCTGCTATCAAAATCTTCTTTCAGTAATAAAGGTCTTACGCTTCTTCTTGATCACCAGAAAAGAACGCTTCTTCACAGTCTCTGTTTTCTTGCTCGTCAAAAGATCAAAATCTGTATCACACACTTTCCTGTGCATATATATATATGAAGTTTCCAAGATAGAACATAAACATATTCAAATATGAGAAAATCTTCCGCATAAATAGATCCATGAAAATCTCCTTTAGATTCGCGATATTAAATGAAATAACAAAGCCGTTGTAACTCCCCTGAAGAATCGGCATAAAAAGCTCCGTTTAAATCAAACATTAATCCGTTGTAAATCGTCTTTGATTCAGTCAAAGTCGTATTTAAGAATCAGCTCGAAATCCGCCTAATAATCCGCTTGATTGACTAATTCAAAAGGAAATATCGTCTGTCAAAAATATCCCGACGCCAAACGTAGGGTTGATGACGTGACTCCAAACGTAGGGTTCACAAACGTAAGGTTCAGAACGTAAGGTTGAACATACATACTTTCTCTTCAGCATTCAAACGTAGGGTTGATCATCCATACTTTGTCTTTCTTCAACTCTCCAAAGAACGTACGGTTGATTATAAAAGTAAGGTTGACGATCCATACTTTTGAGAAACAAACTCAACATTGAAAACTAACGTACGGTTTCTCTTCCATACTTTTCAACAACGAAAACGTAAGGTTCCTTCCAAACGTAATGTTCTTCTTCCATACTTTTCAACAACGTAAGGTTCATTAACCATACGTTTCAAAATAACATAAAAAAGTAAACTTTTCATCCATACGTTACGTTCATCAATGTAGGGTATGAACAGTGATTCCAGTACGCGCTAAAATTGATCTCGCGCTACAGTGATTCCAGAACGCGCTAAAATTGATCTCGGAATAAATGAAGTATAGAATCTGGTTATATAAAATAAATTCCTGCAAAATACTCAACGAAATAATTAGTAAATAATTAAGGGTATTTGTGAGCATCAAAATCATCATAAAGAGACAGAGTATTATTTAAAATAATCTCCCCCTTTAAAAAACATTATTTTGATTTGTTTAAAAACAATACATTGCTCAACAATCTCCCCCTTTTTGATGATCACAAAACCCATAAAATAATAAAACTAATTTAATTGCAATCTTGATTGAAAAAAAAAGTTTTATAAAATTTTAGAATTTTGAAAGGATTAAAACAATATTTAACTATAAAATTTCTCCCCCATAACTAAAATTTCTCCCCCATAACTCCCATAAAAATAAATTTTCAAATAGATAAAAGATAAATGTCGTATATATCCAAATGCTCCTATATATCCAAATTTCTTCATAGGAAACGAATGAATTTAAATGTTGTGTTTATCCAAATTCTCCCCCTTTTTGTGATATCAAAAAGAATGAAAAATTACGGATTTGAACACATTCAATATTGCACTGGACTATAAGTAAATGCTATAATTAACTGTGTATGAATAAGTGAATTTCGTATACTGGCTAACTTAATCATAAATCAATAAATAATAAAACAAAAAAGATAAGAAAAGAATTTTCATTCACAAGCTATTATATAAAAACGACAGTGATATACAGAGGAATCAAGGTGTAGGGATAAGACAGGGAAAAAGGTGTCTATCTCCTTTGAATTGCGGTCTTGATCTCTGTAAACTGTTCTCTGAGCCTCTTCATCATCCCATCTCCTAACTTGATGATAAGATCTCTGTTCTCCTGAGTCATATGAATATCTTCAATCAAATTAACTCTAAAAAACTCATGCATTCTTTCTTCTTTTTCAACAAAAAGAGCCAGCTTTTCTGATAACTGATTCAAAAGAATCCTAATCGGTTGCTCTCCAGATGTCAACTGATCTACCAAAAATTTCTGATTATCTAGCAAAACTGACAAAGGGGCACTATTACACTGAAGATCGTGTAATCTGTCACTCATATTGCTCAGTGCTCCAGTAATTGCTTGAAATCTTCGAATCAAATCAGGTGAAGAACCTGATCCACTCACAGCACTATTTGCAACAGATTCAAATTTATTCTCCATGTAAATTTTCATCTCAGCCAAATCATCTTTCGTTACCATCTCTGATTTCAACTGATCAACAGCATGCAACATATCAGTCTTAAACAAATCTACTTCCTGTCTTGAAACAGTAGATTCTTTCAGCTTTTGAAACTTTAACTGCTCCAAGTTCAGAGAACTTCTGAGACTAACATTCTCAGATTCTAACTGAGAAATACGCTTGTATAACTCAACAACTTCTTCTTTTCTCGAATCAGGGGCACCCTGTGCTTGATTCTCATGTCCAGAATCAGATTGACGAAGCAGGACAAGGGGTAAAGAATCTGCATCTGATTGTTCTTTGTCCTGAAAAGGTTGATCCACTGAACTATTCTTTGAAGCCTGAAACTCTTCCACTGAAAAATCTTCCTGAAGTACCTCTGTATTAACTTCAGAAGTATGTTCATCACGAACAGTAGTCTCTCTGACTTCTACTGAATGATCAAGAACAATATCTTCATGAACTTCTTGAGGTTGGGCCACTTCTTCACCAGGCACTGCCTCCATAAGTTGTTCTTGTGGAATTGATTCTTCAACAGCCACAGCAGTAGTTTGAGGTTCTAGCTGAATTTCCGGTTAAGCTACTGGTTCCTCTATCGGTGCAGTCTGCTCCACAACAGCTTCTCTCACAAAGGAATAAGAAATTACAGGTTCAGAAGACTTCAAGACAGGAGAGATAATTTCTTCATCAATTGACCTCTTCCTTCTAGATTGAAGTCCTTCCTGACTTCTCTCTTCCTCAACTTCCTCCATCTCAAAGCGAATTCTCCTTGCCACTGTACTAACCCTTGATTCTGCTTGTCCCTCCTTGGACTTAGCAGGTTGAGCCTGAGCACTCTCCGAGTCTTCCTCAGCTCCAACAGGTAAGAGTTTTCCTTTAATTGTGCTCCAGAAGTATCCGACTTTCCTCAAAGTTCCAGCATTAAAAACATTACTGTGGTGACATTTCACCCCAGCACTTACCAATCTGATCATTCCTCTTTTAAACAACAACAAAGAAATGAACCTTCCATATGGGAAAAAGGTCATTCTTGCTTCACTCTGACAGCAGTATCTCAGATATCTTATCATAAATCGAGGAAAATTAAACTTAATATCACTCATCAAAAGATACATTATATACATGTCAGGGTACAGAATTTTCTCCATCTCAGCCATCCTTGGTGCTAAACCAGTCTGAACAAACTTTACTAAGATTTTCTGATCGGGCTCCAAATCTTTAATAAACATCTTCTTTATTACTTTGGTTCCAAACAGAAAAGACATAATGTCTTCAGACTTATGTACAGAATCTCCAATATTCCGTAAATCGAAATGAAAAACTCCTTCATGAGGGCAGTTAAGAATTTGACTTATCTCTACAGATGATATGGAAAAGTCCTTATCCTCTATTTGAGCCAATAAACTATCCTCCGTATCTCCAAGGCTAAACTGAACAGATCTAAAGAAATGTCTCATTTCTGCCTCATAAAGAAACTCAGAGTTTTCACTATTAAAAGCTTGCTCAAGGCCTTGAAACGACAACGCTTGTTTCAACAGCAAATTAGTTTCAAACAGCCATTCTAAATCGATGACTTTACCTTGCAGTATCTTCCGACCAACTACTTTAGATTTCTTTGCAGCACTGCTCTCGGCTTCATCTGGACGCTTAGTCTTTGCCATTTCAACAACGATTTCTGAAGGTTCGTAAGTTTAGGGTTTGAAGATTCAGAAAAGGGTTTTGGAGTAGATGTGCGGTTTTAGGTTTTCGAAAGGGTTTCCGAAAAAGGTGAAAACAGGTTAGAAGGTGAAACGGTTCTGACAGCCTTGATTCCCGTGTAATCACTAATCATTACTTTTATTTAAAACAAAATAAAATAACTTATAGCGAGAAACAGAAAATTAAACAGAATTCGAAAACAGAATAAGATTAAAAAGAAACTATTTAAAATTAAATAAACCTAACTCCCCCTTAATAAATTCAAACCTTGCCGTGGGAAGTGGTTTAGTAAAAATATCTGCTAATTGATTTTCTGTATTTACAAATTCTAAAAATATATCCTTTTTTAACACATGATCTCTTAAAAAGTGATGTCTTATATCAATGTGCTTAGTTCTAGAATGACTAATAGGATTTTTTGAAATATTAATTGCACTAGTATTATCACATAAAATAGGCGTATTATTGAAATTTAATCCAAAGTCCATAAGAGTGTTTTTCATCCACAACACCTGTGCACAGCAACTACCTGCAGACACATATTCTGCCTCGGCTGTTGACAGGGCAACTGAGTGTTGTTTCTTACTAGACCATGATACTAAAGACTTTCCTAAAAAGTGACATGTTCCTGAAGTACTCTTCCTATCTAATCTACAGCTTCCAAAGTCAGCATCTGAATATGAAATTAAATTAAAATCAGAGGTTTTTGGATAAAGCAGAGATTGATAAATAGTACCTTTTAAATATCTAAAAATTCGTTTAACAGCAGTTAAATGGGATTCTTTGGGATTTGATTGAAATCGAGCACAAAGACATACTGAATACATTATATCTGGTCTACTAGCAGTAAGATATAACAAACTACCAATCATACCTCTATATAACTTGTTGTCCACTGATTTTCCAGTTTCATCCAAATCAAGTTTTATATTAGTACACATAGGAGTTGTAAATGTCTTGCTGTTTTCAAGCCCAAATTTATTAAGTAAATCAGTAATGTATTTGCATTGATTTAAAACATTTCCAAAATCTTTTTGAAATATTTGAAGACCCAAAAAGAAATTTAATTCTCCCATCATACTCATTTCAAATTCTTTTTGCATTAATTCTGAAAATTCATGACAAAGAATTTTATTGGTTGATCCAAAAATTACATCATCAACATAAATTTGAACCAACAAAACATTATTTTTCACAGTTTTCTTAAAGAGTGTTGGATCTGCTAGTCCAACAGTAAAATCATTTTTCAAAAGAAAAGAACTTAGTCTTTCATACCAAGCTCTTGGTGCTTGTTTAAGGCCATAAAGAGCTTTAGTAAGTTTGAAAACAGAATCTGGTTTTTGAGAATTTTCAAAACCAGGAGGTTGCTCAACATAAACTTCCTCCATTAAATAACCATTTAAAAAGGCAGATTTAACATCCTTCTGAAATAATTTAAAATTCATATAAGATGCATAGGCTAAAAGGATTCTAATGGCTTCTAACCTGGCTACAGGTGCAAAGGTCTCATCATAATCTATTCCTTCTTCTTGATTATATCCTTTAGCTACTAATCTTGCTTTATTTCTAGTTATTATCCCTTGATCATCCTGTTTATTCCTAAAGACCCATTTAGTTCCTATTACTGGATAATCATGTGGTCTTTCAACTAATTCCCAAACCTTATTTCTCTTAAACTGGTTCAATTCATCTTGCATTGCTATTACCCAGCTCTCATCATCTAAGGCTTCTTCTATGGTCTTAGGTTCTTGTTGGGATAGGAAAGCAGAGAATTCAACTATGTTTCCAAAGTTTCTTCTAGTTTGAATACCAGTCTCTAAGTCACCTATCACAGATTCTAAAGGGTGATTCTTTAAGGTTCTAGACTGTCTAGGCATTACATTCAAAGGCTCTTCAGTATCATGTTCTTCTGAACTGGACAGAATTTCTTTTATATCATTTTCAAAAACATTCTTTAAATTCTCAGGTCTCATGTTTTCATTAGAATCAGGTTCATCTATTTGTTCTATCCTTTTCTCAAAAGGATCAGATTCATCAAATTTCACATGAACTGATTCTTCAACAATCCTTGACTTTTTATTATAGACTCTATAAGCTTTGGAGGTTGCAGAATATCCTAAGAAAATACCTTTATCAGATTTTGGATCAAATTTACCAAGATTATCTTTGGTATTCAGGATGTAAACCTTGCATCCAAAAACTTTAAAGTAATTTACTTTAGGTTTTCTGTTATTCCATAGTTCATAGGGTGTCTTTTTCAAAATAGGTCTTATTAAAATTCTATTCATTATATAACAAGCTGTATTAACAGCTTCTGCCCAGAAATATATAGGTAGGCTATATTCATTTAACATAGTTCTAGCCATTTCTTGAATAGTTCTATTTCTTCTTTCTACAATCCCATTTTGTTGAGGTGTTCTTGGAGCAGAGAAGGTGTGTTTAATACCCATGTTTGAGCAAAAGGAACTAAATTCCTGGTTCTCAAATTCTCCACCATGATCACTTCTCAATGAGATTATATTAAAACCTTTTTCATTTTGAATAGATTTAAAAAAACCTTCAAATAAACTAAAAGCTTCACTTTTAAATTTCAAAAAGAAAATCCAAGTAAATCTAGAATAATCATCAGCTAAACTTGCTACTCTTGAGGGTCCAAACAAATCCATATGGATAAGTTCTAGAGGTTTAGTTGTAGCAACTTTATTAACAGATTTGAATGATGATTTGTGTTGCTTGCCAAGCTGACATGCATCACAGAATCTGTCATTTTCAAATTTGAGACTAGGCAAATCAGAAACTAAATGTTTCTTAGATAATTTATGTAAAGCATATATATTGCAATGACCAAGTCTTCTATGCCAGATCCAGGATTCACTTATATTAGCAGTTAAGCAGTTTACTTGTTGTTTACACAAGGAATACAAATCCAAAGTATAAACATTATCAGTTCTGGGTGCTCTAAACTTAAACAGTTTATCTTTAGAAACAGTACAACTATTGTTAGTAAAATCAACAGTGTATCCATCATCACAGAGTTGAGAGATACTTATCAGATTGTGTTTTAACCCTTGTACATAAAGTACTTTGTTGATTGAGACTGTCTCTGGATCTCCAACTGTTCCAATACCAATAATCTTTCCTTTGGCATTGTCACCAAAGGTGACAAGTCCTCCTTCCTTTCGAGTAAGAGAAGAGAAATTAGCTGAAGTTCCACTCATGTGTCTTGAGCAGCCACTGTCCATATACCATATTTTTTTCTTTCTTTGGTGACCTGCTACCTGCAAAGACATTCAAACAAATTGCTTTGGTACCCATATTTTGTTGGGTCCAGGAGTGTTAGCAAGCAGTGATCTGGGTATCCATATTTTCTTTGTTTTCTTAAAATTGATTGAATCATATAGATCGTTGGAAATATAAGCTTTCTTAATTCCACATATCTGAGGTTGTCTTAGAAAACAGTTTTTAGCTATATGACCTCTTGTTCCACAGTAGTTACAAATAACCTGTTTAGTGCTAGGAACAAAATAATTTTTGTATAACTTAGGTTTTTCTCCTTTACTTCCAATTCCAAACCTTTCCTTTTTAATTACAGTTTTTCCAAGTATCTCATTTAAGGTGTTTTCTCCTTTTGTAAAAATTAATGCAGCCGTTTTATAAGATTCTACTTCATCCTGTAGAGTTTTTATTTTTGATTCAAAATTAATTTTATTTGATTCAGCAGAATTGTATTTGTCAATTAATTCCTTATGTTGTTTTAGCAAAGCATTTCTCTCATCTGAAATAGCTTTGTACAAGTTCTTTATAGATTTATATTTATTAAATAATGAGTCATACCTTTCTTCAAGCATATTGCAGTAAGCTGCAAGTTTTTTATTTGAGAAGCTTGTTTCAGAGTTTGATTCATTATTTGAGTCAGAGGAATAGTATGAGTGTACCTCATCAGTTTCAGCCATGAAACACATATTTTCTTTTAAATTGGCTTCCTCCTTCTCTGAGCTTGATTCAGAAGAATTACTTGAGTCTTCAGAAACACTCCAAGTAGCTTTCATAGCTTTCTTGTCTTTCTGCTCATAATCATCTCTTTTGAAGAATTTCTTCTTCTTTGCATCTCTCAATTTTGGGCAATCTGGTCTGATATGTCCCATCTTTTTGCATTCATAACATCTCACTTCCTTGCTATCCTTTTTAAAGGATTTCTTGAAGTCTTTCTTCTTACTATAAAACTTTCTGAATTTTCTGGCTAGCTGTGCCAGTTCTTCATCCGAATTTGAAGAATCAGAGCTTTCTGATTTAGCACTCACTTCTTTGTTCTTCATCTTTCTATCCTTTTGTTGAGAAGTCACTTTCAAAGCAGTATTTTCCCTTTTTATGTAGACTTTATGCTCATTTACCTCATCTTGCATTTCAGCTTCGTACATCATCAGTGTACCAATCAGTTCTCTCATAGTTAGATCTTTAACAGAAGTTGATTGTCTGATTGCTGCAGAGATTCCATTCCATCGAGTAGGAAGTACTCCCAGTACCTTCAACGCTTGATCAGCCTGCTTGATTGGTTCTCCTAGAGCTGTTATATTATTGACAATTTCTGTCAATCTTCCATTCATCTGAGTGATGCTCTCTCCTTCAATCATTCTGAAAGTATCGAATTTTAACTTAGCAGTTGCATATCTCATCTGTCTTACATTATCTGTTCCTTCATAAGCAACAGCTATTGTTTGCCACATTTCATATGCAGTCGGGCATTGAGATACTCTGTTAAATTCGTCTGGTCCTAGACCACAGATGATTGCATTCATAGCTTTTGAATTTATGTCATACTCAGCCTCTGTAGCAGCACTCCATGTATCGGGATTTTCAGGAATTTCATAGGGAGTCAGAATCTTTGAATAGACTCTGTAACCAAGATTTTTCAGATAAATAATCATACGTGATTTCCAGCAGCCATAATTGTCTCCATTAAAGTAAGGTGCTCTGACCATTGACATTCCCTCTCTCATATCAGCCATGATACACTATGTATAATCTTTAAATACTTCTAGCTTGATAGGACTTTAGAAATAAGAAGCTCCTCCTTTGATACCAATTGTTGGATCTGAATCTACGGATTATACACAAGAGGGGGGTGAATTGTGTCTTTTTCAAATTATTACAATCTCTTCAATTTAGACAAATTCTGTTCACTATGCTTTTGCACGATTAAATATGCAGCGGAAAAAGTAAAAGCATGAACACACGGATGTATAGTGGTTCGGAGAACAGAAGGCCCCTAGTCCACTCCACCAACGCTCAAATCCACGAGCTTGGCGATTTTCACTATCTGGTCCTCGTTTCCACAGACCCGTCCACAACTGAGTACAGGCAGTTGACACCTTTACAAGATTCAGGCAAACACAGCCTTCCTGGTTCAAACACGAACCCACACAGCTTAGAACGAGAAGCTGATCACTCAAAAAAATAAAAGGGTTTCGATAAAGAAACACTTCTCCAGTTGTTCTTCACAATTGCAACAGAATGCAATTGACAGTAGATAGATCGTCGTCTTCAGAAAATAAAGATCCGTAATCAAAACAGTTCTGAGTCGATCTAGTTGCAATAGATATTACCAGAAACTTCACAACTTCAGCAGCAGTAGATTCACAACAGGTAGTCGATGTAGAACACGTGAATCTGCTATCAAAATCTTCTTTCAGTAATAAAGGTCTTACGCTTCTTCTTGATCACCAGAAAAGAACGCTTCTTCACAGTCTCTGTTTTCTTGCTCGTCAAAAGATCAAAATCTGTATCACACACTTTCCTGTGCATATATATATATGAAGTTTCCAAGATAGAACAAAAACATATTCAAATATGAGAAAATCTTCCGCATAAATAGATCCATGAAAATCTCCTTTAGATTCGCGATATTAAATGAAATAACAAAGCCGTTGTAACTCCCCTGAAGAATCGGCATAAAAAGCTCTGTTTAAATCAAACATTAATCCGTTGTAAATCGTCTTTGATTCAGTCAAAGTCGTATTTAAGAATCAGCTCGAAATCCGCCTAATAATCCGCTTGATTGACTAATTCAAAAGGAAATATCGTCTGTCAAAAATATCCCGACGCCAAACGTAGGGTTGATGACGTGACTCCAAACGTAGGGTTCACAAACGTAAGGTTCAGAACGTAAGGTTGAACATACATACTTTCTCTTCAGCATTCAAACGTAGGGTTGATCATCCATACTTTGTCTTGCTTCAACTCTCCAAAGAACGTACGGTTGATTATAAAAGTAAGGTTGACGATCCATACTTTTGAGAAACAAACTCAACATTGAAAACTAACGTACGGTTTCTCTTCCATACTTTTCAACAACGAAAACGTAAGGTTCCTTCCAAACGTAATGTTCTTCTTCCATACTTTTCAACAACGTAAGGTTCATTAACCATACGTTTCAAAATAACATAAAAAAGTAAACTTTTCATCCATACGTTACGTTCATCAACGTAGGGTATGAACAGTGATTCCAGTACGCGCTAAAATTGATCTCGCGCTACAGTGATTCCAGAACGTGCTAAAATTGATCTCGGAATAAATGAAGTATAGAATCTCATTATATAAAATAAATTCCTGCAAAATACTCAACGAAATAATTAGTAAATAATTAAGGGTATTTGTGAGCATCAAAATCATCATAAAGAGACAGAGTATTATTTAAAATAATCTCCCCCTTTAAAAAACATTATTTTGATTTGTTTAAAAACAATACATTGCTCAACAATATTATAGTTTTTAAAATCATTATCCAATTAGATTTAGACTAAAATTTTTTATTTCAAATGCAATCATTTTTATTTACCCCTTCATTAATTATTTTTGAGCATAACCATGCTAACAACGTTTTCAACATTAAAGCATTTATAATATTACCATAAATGGAAATATATCTTATAAATAGACCATGTTTGATATGGTAAACCAGATTCCACTCAATTTTACATATATAATATTTTTATGAGTTTTAAATTGTTTGATGATATATTACTTATTATAAAATATCATTGTCATGATTTTTGGAACTATAAGTTTATTTAGATATTTAAGGCACCAAGATTAGGATGTAATTTTAATATAATAGTTTCAAATATCCCTATTTTGTCGTGTGTATCATTAAAATTCTTATAAAACTATAAATTACTAAAATTATTTTACATTTAATATTTTTATAATCATTTAATTTATTTTTCTATTAGATGATGAAATATTATGCCCTTGTTGTGTAAGAATTTAAAGTAATTATATAATTACTAAATATTATAAATAAATTTCCATTATAAAAATAATTTCATTATATAAAATGTAATTATTCATATTCCTTAATAACTTCCTTTTGTCCCTATGTTGACACATAATATATATCTAACAGATAGTGAGTGGCATTTTTCTCTTTTTCATTACTTTATATATTATATAATCCCTTTTAGGGGTAATGATTTTGTTAAATAAATACACATCAACAATTCATTGATCAGGTTCAAATAAAATTCATCCAATTTTATTTAGGGTTAACAATAATGGTCTTATCACTTTGTTTAAACCATGATTAACCTGATTTACCCTTTATTGAGGTGCTAAACTTCACAACGATTATTATTCATGTTAACAAAAAATAAAAAAATGGTATATTTAAAAAAAATTAAATACTCATTATCAATATATAAACCATATTCCAAAATAATAATTATATATTTGGAGGAAATTTATTTCAAAATAATTTTATAAAACATGAAAACCCCTACTTTTTATAAAAACACATATTTTAGGCATACAAATAGATTTATTCTTATGTTATTCGTAGAAAAAATCTTATATAAATATTAATATTTCCTAATTAATATAAAATATATAAATTTCATTTAAATTAATCATATGTATTGATCAATTTAATTTATATTTATAAAAATACATTTCATGATCAAGAATATATTTCAGAAAAACAAATCATTTATATTTAAGTGATTTTCAATTTGATTTATAATTAATTGAAAATTAATGAATTCATTTTATAAATGCATAAAAAAATATTTTCATATTTTAGTTAGTCCTATTCATACTCACCAATCCTGGGGAGGAGAGATGGTAGACCCTCTCTCACTAGAATCCTCAAGCTTCTCGGGTTTCTCTTCCTGAAACCCTAACTGCAGAGACAAGGCGGATTTCCTCAAGCCCGAGAGGTTTGAATGCCCCCATTTTGGGATCCCTCAAAAGAAGCAGACTCCCGACCTTCATGATCCTATCGTGAAAATTCATACAGAAGATACCCTTGATGAGCATACATGCACCCTCACTTTTGTTGGTAGATCCCAAGGGATTTCTTTCCTGGATGCGCTGAAGGGATCTGATCCAAGAACAGACATTATGAAGAACCTACTCTTGTCAAGAAACTTGATGATGGTGGTTTCCTGGTGGAAGTAGATCCAGATGCACTTCATCAATGCACACAAATGTGAAAATTTTCTATCATGGGCTGAGTCTCTTACCTTAAAGGTGATCATCCTTGGCCTCTTTCCGATTTGCATATGTGTATTTCTCATTGATGGAATGTTTCAAACTGGAAATTGATTCCAATAGGGAAAGGCTACTTCCACATATTACTAAAATCACAAGAAGACTTAGAGAGGGCTTGGAGAGTTGGAAACCTCAATCTAAAGTCGGGACTGCTTAGAATTTCTGATTGGGACTCTACATTTAACCCACACACATATAGAAACACAATAGCACAAGTTTGGGTTAAACTTCAGGGCCTTAATTAGTTCTTTTGGCACCCAAAAACTCATAATGACATTGTTTCATGCATAAGAACCCCTCTGAGAATCAATCACAGAACTATAAATGCTGATCTTGGGATCTTTTCTAGGATTATGGTGGAAATTAATTTAGACTCAAAGCTTCCGAACATAATCATCTTTACTACGAATGAATAAAAAATAGAAATCCGAATTGAATATGAGAGGAAACCTCCATTTTGTGACCTTTGTAAAAATATTGGTCACACAATCTCTAACTGTAGAGTGATTAGAAAGCAAGTAATCCAGCCAATTGATTATGACTGGAAGTAAGCTAGGAGGAATAAAAAAGATAAATCTCCCATGATAGAGATATCTGAACCCCTCAAAAAGAAAGCTGAAATCCGGGTCAGAAAAAACAATATAACACAACTAGGGGGCACCTTAGGTATAAACTAGGTAGATGTTGCGGAAGAGGAGGACAATTCAATTAAGGATCAAAGAATTTTGGATGAGCTATAAAAGTCTAACCTTATCCAAGATGCATATCTCACCACACCTCTACATAAGGATAATGTTCCTGAGATTTCCAGAAGTCAAAATATCATGAAACACACACTGGATTTGAGTTCTGGACAAATTCAGAAGCCAAATGCTGCAAATTTCACTGAAATCTCAGAGGCAAAGATTGAATGCAACAATAAAACAGATAAGGTAGGCTCACCTCACAATCAAGGCACATCTGTTACTTGCTCTGAAAATCTGACTTCCACTGAACAAAGTTCAGAATTTGGTATTCCGTTGGCCACCTAGAATGACAATCTGACCATAACACATTTCACTACTGACCAATCAACTGATTTCACCAAAAAACTAGAGCCTGGAAACTAGATAAAGAGAACTCATCCCTTGGTACAAGCTCATATACAAATCCAAAGCAACAACTACACAAAACAGAAATCTCTCGAATAACCTGGGGTGAAATAATTTGTTTTCGACAACTCTACTCTCACACAAACCTCTTCTGATAGTATCATATTATCAGTACAGGAAACTCAGCCAATGCAGGTTATGAAGGATTTTGTTGAGAAAATGGAGAGCTGTCCAGATCTAGATAACAGCAAGCAGGCTATGAAGGTCTCTGTTGAGCAGATGCAGAGCTTTCCAGATCTGGACAGTAGTAAGATGCAGAATGCATCCACTCCACAGGCGCCAGGTACACTTCTTCCCCTTCCTGTAGATATCACGAGCACTCTAATACCTAAACCTGTGAGGAAGAACACCACAAAATCCAGCAATAATAAAGAACATACCTATGATAATTATAAAGTTAGAAGATATTCAAGAAATAAAGGTTCTGGAAAAAAGAAAAAAGGGGGTTCTAACTCCAAAACTAAATTTAAATGAAGATCCTTTTTTGGAATTGTCAGGGAATTGCAAACTCTGACACCTTCATTGAATTAAAAATAATGATAAGCACTCATCACCCTCTTTTATTTTCTATTGTAGAGACAAAAATTAAATATTCCCTTATATACTCCTACTTATGCCAAAAGAATTTTGTTTTTACTCATGAAATCACTAATAACATTAATGCAGAATCATTGTGGCTTTTTTTCACATTCCTCTTTGCATAATACTAGTGTTTACAATATCTCTGATCAGATTATTACTTGAAATTTTAATATTGATGACACACATATCTATTGCTCTTTTTTTATGCTAAGAATAGATATCAAGAGAGAAGAATGCTATGGAATGACCTTTCTTATCATGGCACTGATATTAATGCACCCTGGTTTATTATAGGTGATTTTAATGCCATTCTCAACCCAAGCGAGAAAATTGGACCCGCTCATGATTCTATTTCCAAAATAGAATTTAAAACCTCAACAGATGACAATAATCTCATAGAAATAAATCTCACTGGTGCAAAGTACACTTGGTATAGAAGGAACTACAACAAAGTAGTTTCCTCTAAATTGGATAGAGCCTTCACGAATTTCCTAGCTTTAGACAATTGGGACACAATTTCTAGTGTTACTCTTCATAGACTAAACTCTGATCATCACTCCATCCTGATCAGTGTCCCCACCAAAGACAAAAAACCCCATATTCCTTTTAGATTCTACAATTCTTGGTTCTCTGATGACGAGTGCTCTCATATCATTCAAAACATTTGGCCTTCAAAGACCAGTTACAATGATGTTCTTCACTGTAGCCTCAAATTAAAACATCTCAAACAGACTCTAAAAATTTGGTGCATCTCTAAACAAAAAAAAATCAATAATGATATCATGACTCTAGAGAAATAGCTCAATTATCATAAAAACATAAACACCACCTATGACCTCAACGTTGATCCTACTCATGAACTAAACACTACGATCAAACTTAACTCCCTGCTCAAATTCAAAGACAATATGAAAAAACAAATTTTTAAAGCTAAATGGTTAACAAATGGTGATATAAATACTAAATTTTACAATTCTATTCAAAGAATAAAGAAGGACTGTAGGTCGTTATCTCTCTTAATGGATGGAAGCAGGCTCCTTGACAATGAAGATGCCATCGCTCATCATATATTCTCCCACTATGAAACCATTTTCAATGGTACTGATATAAACAAAAACCTCTTACCTGATGTCATCCCCCTTGTGATAAATGATGAGGACAACTCATTCCTCCTCAACACCCCGATGGATCATGAAATCAAAGAAACTTTCTTTAGTCTGAATCCTGATAGTGCCCATGTCCCTGATGGTTTCAACAATGGTTTTTTTCAACATTACTGGGATGTGATTCATATTGATGTTTGAAAAATTGTTAAAACCTATTTTGTAAATGGGGTTCACCCTGTCGCTCTAAATTCCCAATTTCTCACATTGATACTGAAGGTAGATAACTCCTCTAAGATTAATTTTTTTAGACCCATTGCTCTTATCAACACTCTTTTTAAAGTCATTACAAACATCATTTCCAAAAGACATTCCACCCTCATGAGTAAAATTATCTCATGGAATCAATTTGGATTTATAAAAGGAATATCCATTCAATACTGCATTTGACTCACCTCAGAGTGTGTCAATAATTTGAAAAAAACCAATATGGTATGAAACATATCGATTAATCTTAACATCAAAAAAGCTTTTGACACCATGGACTAAAGCTTTATTTTCAAATTCCTCCATGGTTATGGTTTTAGAACCTCTTTTATATCTGAAATCAGAACTCTCTTTAATTCGGCGTCTATCTTCATCATGGTCAATGGCTCACCTAAAGGTTATTTTAAATGAACTAAAGGTGTGAGGAAAGGTGACCCCCTTTCTGAAATTCTCTTATCGATAGCAGAAGACTATCTCATCCATCTGATCAACAAGCTGGAAAGCCAGAACAAAATAAAATCTATTCATGTCTCCAGAAATGTGAACACTCCCACTCATCGTTTTTACGCTGATGACATCAACCTTTTCCTTCAGGGGGAAAAAGAAACATTCTTATCCTAAAAAAAATCTCTCTCACACTATGAAGAGGTTTCTGGTCAAACCATTAGCTGGAACAAATCTTGCATCTTCATTGGGATGAATTTCCCTTCTGGAAAGAAATATAACATTCTCAGTAACCTAGGTCTAAAGGAAGGCATGCTCTCTTTCACCTATCTTGGTGTTCCCATTTGTTTGGGTAGAGACAAATCTTGTCACTTTATGACTATAGTTGATCATGTCCTTAATAAACTTTCTTATTGGAAAGGTAAGTCTCACTATATGGCCGGTAGAACTTGCCTTGTTAAATCCACTATTGTCTCCAAGATGGTTTATTCAATGATGGTCTATAAATGTCCAATTGGACTCATTAAAAAAATAAACACAGCCATAAAGAACTTTATCTAGACCGGTAGCACTCTTGAAAGAAAACTTGTGACTGTGCCCTGGTCAACTTCTTGCAAACCCATTGAAAATGGTGGTCTTGGTATAAAAAATATCAAACACTTCAATGAAGCCCTTCAAGCAAGACTCACTTGGAATATTTTTCAACATACCTATGAAGAAATATCCTTTCTTAAAAATAGGTTTCTAGATAAACTTAAAACCGGAAACTCGAACTTCATTAAATAATCTATCTGGCCCTCCATCAAAAACTCCTTCGCTAATATTATGCATAATTTTAGATGGATGGTCTCTAGAGACTCATCCATGAAATTTTGGTTGGATAACTAGATTGGAATGCCTTTAATATCCATGTTGCTTCATAATCAAATCCCTGATACTACCAACAGCTCTATCAAAGACATTTTAAACTCTCAAAAATATCAACTTCCCGACACTATTTTAAACATTATTGACAACTACTCCTTCTCTCCCACCAATGACCTCTTAATCTGGGAACCTGCTCAAAATGGTATGCTCAACTAAAAGAATTTCTACAAACACTTTTTTTGTAACTTAGAAAATGACTATAGTTGGATAAAACACTTCAACAAACCTTGGATAAAGCCATTGTGTTTCAACCTTATATGGAATCTTGCACAGAAAAGAGTGCCCACTGAACTTTGCCTCCAACCTTTTGGCATCCAGCTCTGTTCCAAATGAAAAATATGTAATCAGCACAGGGAAGTACTAACCACCTTTTTCTCTCTTGTGCTACTGCTTCTGCTCTCTAGAAATATATTATTGACATTTTTGACTGCGGATGGTTGAAACTTAATTCTATCAAAGAGAAACTTAAAAAATGTGTAGAAATGAAAGGCTCTAAACAAATCAAGAACCCCGTTCATGAGGTGTTTTCTGAGCTTCATCATGTTATTTGGTATGATTGAAATGCTATTATGCACCAAAATTACTCAATAAATCAAAATTCAGGCCGAATGTGGATCCTCACTACCATACAAGAAGCTGCCTTGATTCAAAAAGGAAGATGCCAAAACACTATCCCTGACTTTGTGATCCTATGGTGTCTCAGGATTAAAGGCAATTTTTGTCAGCCGCATCGTACTCTGGAGGTGTTTTGGCGACCCCCCCCCTTCCTCGATGGATCAAGATAAATATCGACGGCACCTCCAAAGGCAATCTAGGACCTGCAGGATGTGGTGTTGTCTTCAGAAATCACCATGGCCAGATCCTTGGTTGTTTCATGGTTAAATGTGGCATTGCCACCTCCCTCGAAGCCGAGATTCTAGTCTTGATTCATGCCATTACCTTTCCCAAATATTTTTTTTGGAATAACCTATGGATAGAAAGTGACTCAACAACCATTTTCCAAGCAATCTGGAATGGCGTAATCCACCGTGCTTGGCCGATCACCACCCGCTGGATGGCTTGCTTCCGCTCACATAGCGATCTTAACTATATCATCACACATGTTTACCAAGAAGAAAATGTGGTTGCAGATGGTCTGGCCAACATGGGAATCAATCAGGAAATTACTTGGCTTGAAGACCTCCCCATTGCTCTCCACTCCTTGAATGAAAAAGATTATAATATGATCCCGTCTTTTAGACTCTTGTAATCTTTCTCCTCTTTTTTAATAAATATAAGGCTTTGTTCATTTTTTACTAAGGCATCACCTTCTATTCATACTCACAAATCCATAAATTAGGTGAAAATAATATTTTAACAATGTATCATGCTTCATTTAAACTCGTTGTTGCATGTTACACAAGTTGTCAAAGAAATAAAATTTATTTGTAAATATTTCCCACAATGTTGAGGGGTTATAGAGTACCATTTAAATTTTGAATATTTCTTATAGACTCTCCATCTATATGAGGATGATAATGAGTTCATAAATGTTTCTTGATTTTATTATCCTTATGAATACTTTTCTAGAATATTGATATCAATTTGGCTCATGATCAGATATTTTAGTTTCAATGGATTAATTGTATGACACACCTAAGAGGGTAAGGGGTGTATCAATGATCACATTATATTGTATAAAAAGGTTTCTAATATTCATAAGGAAGTATTATTATCCTATTAAAAAGAAATTAGAATTACACTCTACCCCATTTAAATCACAACCTCTCCTTTCATATGTAACAAATATAGGTAGGGATAAAAAAACTATATTTGCAAGGTTTGATACAATGAAATATTCCAGGTCATATTGGACATCCCACAACATGTATTATTTTACTATCATCATTGATGATTACTAGATAATTTTTATAAACTGGTTCTACACCACAATTATTTCCCTCTACAAATCATCCCTTCCAATATAGTTGATTATCCCCCCCAAACTATACTAATTGTATCACTAATAGTAATAGATAGTTAGACCCCGTATGAAACAAAATTTTTAAAAAAATTCATAGCCCCAAATACATGATCATTCCCTCTACTTTTCTGATCTATAGTAGAAACCTCTTCATATCTGCTATAAGAAAGATGGATCAACATCACCTGTGTACAATCTTGAAGAGAAATAAATAATTTATAAAGAGTCTATTGGTCTAGAAAATTCCTCTTAATATTTTTAATACATGGATATGAAAAAATATTAAATTTCCCAAAAAATGGAAAATATCCATTGATAATATTTGTATGTTTATCCTTTGTAATGTATTCACTTTCAATTAGAACTCTTTATGGTGGAACTTTGTCCAATTTAACTCTGTTCAATAAAAAATGTATTACCATGTTCACTTATTACATCATCTATGTAGAAACGAAATCATAAAAACTCAACTTCATTACAGTTTTTTGGATGTTCATCTTGAATCTCAATTTGAACATGTATGTTAACATTGGTTGGAATATCATCTGTACAAAAAAATTCTACGGTGGTAGTTTTTTTACGGTTGAATACTTTTTCGTACAATGATAAATATTGGTTATCCTAAATGTAGATAAATCCTAAATTTAAATTTTCATCACAAAAATATCCTATGATATATTTTTTAAGATAAATTTTATTTATAAGATAGCTTTCACTACATACAACACCGAGTTTTAAGGAACTACAAAATACTATTTATATTACTATTTAACAAGGTTATTATTAAAATTCTATTAAAAATTTTGGTAATAATTGCTATATAATTTTTTTTATATTAACTATAATGGTTTTATATGATGAAAAAATATTGATAAAAGTGTACTTATTTTTTGGTAAAGAGTCAATATATTTTGAAAATACTATTTATCAAAAAAGTTCCTATTTATTTTTGTGAAAATATAATTAATTAAATATATGTAAATTTAAAGAAATTTATTTAAAAAAAACTATTAAATTATGAATCCTTCATTAAAATATTAAATTTGGGTTTTTTTATAATTTTATTACAAGATTAATTTTTATTGACTATTGGAAAATAATGATTTTTATTAAAAAATAGTCATTTAATTTCAAAAAATTACAAATACCAACATTCTATTAGAAAAAAAAATCAAAATTAACTCAATAATATTATATTTAATATTATTTAGGTCATTGGTATATATTTCATGTTGAATATTGATATAAAAACCTTTTAATCTTATGCTAGTTTTATCAATTGAAAACATGTTTTATGTCGCGTCTATGATATTAATTTTAAAGTAGTTTTTTCAATTATTTTAATGCAATTTAAAAAATGGATTCCATATTTGTAATAATAATTATTAATATTTTATAATAATATAACATTTTTTCCACAATGAATAGTTAAATAATAAAAATTAACTATCTTGGTTAAGGATAAAGGGGGTATCCTGAGGGTTAAACAAAAAATATATGGTGTCAAATTACCTATATACTTATAAATATCCTATTTTATGGAAATTGTTACACCTTATAACCTTCAATGTTTGATTATGAACAATTTTGGGTCCTTCTTACTTACGAAAAAAATTGTTACAATTTATTCTTTTGAAAAATTCCATGCATATCCTCTCCCCCACATATAAAAGGCCACCCCCTCTTCTACCCTCTTCACACATTCAAAACCCTTTGGTATGGTCAAAAATGTTATAATATATTTCTTACTTACGTCCCTAAATCATAAAGGAATTATTTTTATAATTAATCCCTTAAAAAAGGAATTAAGTATAAACATAAAGAGACTCTCTGAAGAATAGGTAAAACTATTAAACATGCATTTTTATATCTTCATCCACTTAATTAAAATATTATTAAAATATGGTAATATAAAAAAGATGATATATTACATATTATAATATGTTATTATGTTATGTTCCTGACCTACACCCATCTCTTATTACCTATAAAAAGGAAAGAAAACAATCGGTTGTGTGTACAACAGCCTACCGCCTCACGAACTGATGTAATTCTTTTTACATTTCCGCTACATAGGGATTGGTTTTGTTATGGATATAAATTATACACATATTATATTTATTATATTATTATAATTCTAGAATGAAAATTTCATGTATACCTTCTTACATTCCATTATGTGGGAATATAATAACATCACTCGTGTGTACAGAGGACAACCGCCTAATGAAACATTATAACCTGTTCTTCACATAAAATTTACATGGTTGGTAATAAAGATAAATTTATTGAATATATGTGATAAATATAATATAATTATTATTATATTAAGGTGATTTTTTATTTATATTACTTTCATTTCCTCCCGTTCAGAAAATGGAAACTCTGTGAATTAATATGTACGGCCCACATTCTCTATGAATGGTGAATATCATTTCCAATCACTAATATTTATTGATTAATCTGAATACATATATACATAAAATATATATTATATTCATATCATGGTTTAAATTCAAGATATGATGTAACCATTACCAATGTAATTGGACTGAAAATACCAAATCAGAACATACACACAAAAAAATAGTTATTACTCGAATTAAGATTTTAACTAGGTATTATTAATAAACAGATAATAAAATTTCATAAGTAAATAATATATGGTATGATATATATAATTACAGTTCTTTAATAAATTTATGACACACTTATATTCATTGTATAGGAGGTTTGAACGTGCATGAATAATGGTAAGACATAAGGTAAGGGTTTATTATCACAAATTTCCTTCCTTGAGATGTATGTTATATTATGCACCTATCATATTTTATAATGTTTATATACTTCCCATTTTTCTTTTTATATCATAATCCTAATAATATTAATGATATAAATAGTTTCTTCTTATGTTATTATTGCGTGGGGGATATGATTCAAAAGAAACCAATGTGGTAAATGTTTCATGTTACATTCTCATTGATTATTGGGATTGTTTATGATTAAGAATACCATGATAAAATATTATGATCAACCACTCAATGATGTAATTTATTTTAATATCTAATATTTATTCCTAGGAATAAAATTTTTCCTTTAATTTCCTCTCTTAATTGATTAAAAAGACCGAAATAATATCATTATGAAAAGTCAGATTAATTTTTCTCTTCAGTCGAAGACCCTTTTTATTCAATGTTATTGATTTCTAACAATGTTTTCGAATATATTTTAACATTTAAAAAAAGATTTTGTAAAGGAATTTTAACTGAGAATATTATTTTTAAAATGTATTTTAAAATTAATATTTTTTCTTGTTCAAATCAAGGCCCATCGGGATTTTACATAAAATTTGAATGGAATATTTATTTTAACATGTAAGGAATGAAAATAATTTCTCGCCATCATTACCATTATTATTATTGAATACCCTCTATAAGTTTTTATGGTTGTATTCAAAGAAAATTATTTACATAACATTTTATGAATTTATAATTTTAAAAATGTGATTTTTGAGGAAGGATTATTTTCCTCATGAAATTTTACAAGTGATTTCTCATCAAAATCATTTTCTATGTAATATGAAATTCTTTGATATTTCTTCATCATTATTCCAGATATAGTCCAATGATATCATATTTATTCTTAATCTATTTTCTTATTATGAAAATATTTTTATTAAACCTATTTATTTTCCCCAGGTTAAGCTACATTGAATTTGTTTATAAATACCATATCTTTTATGTGTTTTGATATAATGAATGTCCTATTTAGTGAATTTCAATTCCTGGGTTCTTATAGGATGCATGTTTTATGTTAGTTTGGAAAAAATGTTATTGATTTTCAATATGTGATAGCTGGGACATATATCTCCCTCTAATTGATTAGGTAAAAATTGATATCTCGTGAGATAAAAATCACTATAATCGGGAGTGATTCTAGTTCAGTAAGGGGATATTCCACTATGATAGTCTATGAGTAAACCTTGAGTACTATGATCGTTTAGGGAGTGAACCCATCCTACAAAGATCGACTTTGAAATGGGCCTTAACTATTAAAAAATTATTTTCTAAGATTACTTGTATGCCATAATTCCATGTATCATGCCAATGTTATGTTATAATGGATTATGTTCTTTGATTAACTAATGATTCACGAGTTATTAAATAAGAATATCTATTCCATAAATAAATATTATGGTCTTTGATATTATCGGTATGTTTTTTTATTTTTTATTCTCATGTTCTAATACCCTTATTATATAGTTATGTTTACTTATCTCCCCTTTTACCCTTAATGAGCATATGGGTTCAACATTTCATATGTATCCTTTCCCTGGGATGTTAAGAAATGTATTGCATATGAAATGTCTCAAGAAGTTCCATGATATAGAGATCTTATTCAAGGATTACATAGCTCACTTATAGACCATAAGATTATGTTCCCCTGTTTCCAAATGTTGTTGAACTAAATAATTATGGTGGGGCCATTATATAATGTAATGATTATTTTTATATTACAATGTAATATGTTTTGAATTAGAGGATTGGGTCATTAAAATTTTCACTTTCCCACTCACTAAAATTCCAAAACTGAATATCCCACATATTTGAACTTCATTAGAATTATTCTCAAAAGTTTTTGCAACATTATTGAATTCCCCTTATGTTTCCCTAAATCATTCCATCTCTTAAAACTTCTTTAAACATAGTGTCACATAAATTTGGACGGCTTCCATAACCTTAAAAAATATATCAACGATTGAATAACCTACTTTAGTACCAACATATTTAAGAAAATTATATAGTTTATGTTTGGATACCTGTACTTAGTTTGTATGGTGTTTGTCTATCTGTTGCCTTCATTAAGACTCCTATATTAATTGGAACACGTACAACATTCCATGTTTGCTGATTTCATCAAAATAAGTCATCCACTCCATCACCGTATAGTTTCCTAATATTAGGAAACCTTTTTCAGATGTGCCCACATTATATCTGCCTATTGGATCTTCATAATTTTCTCCATCCCATAGATGATTTTTCGATTCCACTAATATTTAACTCAATATTCATACAGCCTTTTATTTCATGAGTACATTCATATTTCTTAATTTTTTCTACTCTGATATTGCATCCATTCGATCTCTCATATTTCTATCTGATGAACCTTCATCCATTTTATCTACTTAGAGATATCCTTTATATGGATGTACATTTGTTGTTTGTTCATATGATGGACTTAATCTCATGAATTTCATTTTTAATCACTTTCTAGTAACCTCACACTTCATCATTTTAACTCTATCTAAATCTATATATAATATATATATGTCTATAATATGTTCTTCCAGTGGAATCAATCCCCTATCAATCATTATATATCACTCTTTAAAATATTATCTACATCACACATCACGTATCCTAAAACAAATATTTTCCCACGTGTAAATTTAATACGATTAATTCATTGAGAATATTCTGAAAATAAAAATAGTTGACAACATTGTTACCACTTATTAAGACTTCGATTTATGAATTCTTATATGTATGATTCATGGCTCCATCATTAACATTATACTCCTATTTATACATCATTAAAACCTTTCTAAACATTTTTACGTCTCCCCATCTATTGTTATTTAAATATTGTTGGATGAATAGTTTTTTTGAGTATGTATGCCTGATTTATCATTATGATACATTGTACAGATTGTATGTAAGATGAATCATTTTTTGGTAATCTTAATCTAATAATATTCAATTTCACTGCATTATAAACAAAATTGATTGATGATGTACCTCTACCTTCTCAAGTCCAACTTATCATAATAAATAATGTTTCATCATCCATTTTATGACCATGGGGATATATATACATGATGTTCATTGACTAGGTTCTTCATAAATTTTACATCAGTTGGGATTTATACATCTTATGGTCGTTGTATAGAAAACAAAAACTTATTCATATAGACTTCATCTGGAACTTTTATCACTTTATAAAAATGTGTAAAAACTTTTATTGGATCATGAAAATATTCCTAATTTTTGGAACATGGTAGAAAATCAATATCATTATTTGAATTTTTTATGGAACTTTATTATACTACTAAATAAGAAAATTTCATGCAACTTCCTTCAGACACTTTTAAGACACTTCCTCTTCTCATAAACATATCCAATATTTCTTCAGTAAATTTCAACCCATAGAGATATTGATATATTAAAAATGTAATAAAAGGAACATGGTCCTAAAAATATCATCTTTTTTTTGTTTTTTTGTCAATACCCACATGAAACATAAAACATCTTCATCAATATTTGTACACAAATATTTCTCCCCATATGATGTTTTCATCTTCTTTCTCCCCTACTTTTCCTCTCCCCCTTATTGATAATAATATTTTAAGGATTTATCACATTATATCATATTTATCCTAAAATAAATGAATAAATTTATCAGGATAGACATAGAATCAATTGAGTTTCTTAAGAAATATCCATTCGATAAAAAACTCTATTTTTTATGGGAAAACCCAGTACAAAAAAGAGTGTATAATAAAGGTGATCAATGTTGTGTATAAAAATTCATTCATGAAAACATTAACTAAAGATCATTATTATTACATTGTATCTATGGAAATATATGGAAAATTGGTTAAGACAAGTCTTTCACCAATTTCAAAAAACATATCAAAATATTTCATGTGTATAAACACAATTCCCCAACATCAGCTATTTCCTAAAATTATCACATATTTTAATGAAATGTGTGGTTCTCATTCATCAGAGTTAATTTTCCACCCCATTAATGTTAGCACATAATTTCTCATTATGTTTGTAAATTTTCCAATATGGAAGATTTTCATTCTATAAAACATCTATAACACTCAATCATCTTCCATACTTATACTCTCTCTCTTTTTAGTTTAGCTAAAAAAGAATTTTTGGAATAAGGAGGAATCTTAGTTTTTCATTATAAGTAAATTACAGATTGAGAATCTTCTCTTAGAAATAAAGTTTTATTCTTCTTGGATTATTCGTTGCATGTATTTTCATCATTCAATTCATCTGTCTCGGATTTTTTAATAGACTACTTCTCATTAATATAATCTTTATAATAAGCTATGAACATTTCTTCGTCATTAGTAAATTTTTTGTTAACTTTAGTTTGAAACAAATTTTGTAGGATTTTTTCTTGGATGGTTAGATATTAATACAAAATTTTATAACATTAAAATCTTACTCACATCTAATTGATTTTTTTGGATTTGTATCTTCTCATATGTGGATAATTTTTCTTAACTATTCAATCATATTTAGAAACGTTTTAATTCATCTTTTTTCAAATTATATTTTTACTACATCCATACTTCTATCCATTTCCATTTTTCTCTTACTAATAACTAATAATAAAAATATTCCCTACTCAAACATATTAAGAAACTTTCCTTTCTCATCTTTCTAACTCTACTCAATTTTCTTAATGTTGTCAACTTTCTTATTTTTTTCTTTGTCTTTATGAATTATTCAATATACTTCAGAATATGAACCTTCATTGGACCCTCAACTTAGTTTCTTAAAAAATCTTATTCTATATTCATTCTATATACCCTTTATTAAAACATTTTTTCTAGTAGATATATGTTGTACAAGCATGAATTTTCTCTATTCCTAAAAAAATACTTAATTCTAGTAGTGTCTTCTTAATCATGATATTTCATACTGACATGAGTAATTATATTAAGATTGTTTTTCTTATCTATTTATAAATTAGAGGATAATTGGTTTAGATATACATATGTGAAGAAATATACTCTATATTTGAAAAATATTATTTCTCACAAATCATGGATATTTCACTTGTAGTATTAATCGAAGAAGATGTACATTGTGATTTTTTAGGAATAAAAACAACCTAATTCTGTAGACCATTAATTTTTTAATATTGAGATATTTCACCTTTATCATCAACTAATTTGGTGAAGTTTTTTTTACAATTTTATTAAATTTCATGATTTTGTAAGATACATTGATTGTTTTTCTAACAAATCAATTTTTTTAGACCAACTATCTCGATGAACACTAACCACTTTTTCAAATTCATCAAACTTCCACATGTTTTTCATACATTATTCAACATGTGTAGTTTAATCCATGTTGTTATTCTAATCACTATTTAATTTTTCTTCATAATATTTCAAATTCCTTCACATCTCACTAACTTTTCTTTTTTGATTAATAATCACATCGAGATTTATTTACTCCTTTTTTATTCTAACACCATTCTCAAATGTTAATTTGTTAATTTATTTCTCCAGTTTATTTCCTTCCTTATTATGATAATTATTTTCCACAAGTGTTGATTGAAAATATTATTTTATAATCAAATCAAGTTTTTATCTCTTTTCCATCTCCATCAGTTCTTTAGGAAGATCATAATGTTATAACTCGGGTATTGAAGTAGAAAAGATGATCATATTCATTATTGAATGAAGAGTTATCCAGATAGCTTCATAAGAATAATGTTTTATTATTATAATAAGAATACACATTCATAATTTTTCATCCAGTTCTATTTTTGATACTTACTATATTTTTCTTCTAACTCAGAATCATCATACTTTTTCTTAGGATAATTTTCTTTTCAAAATGGCCCATAGAATTATAATTCTATAAATTAAGATAATGTTTAATTTTCCTTTACAATTTCATTTGAGGAATCTTTTGGAAATTAGAGAAATGAATGTATTGAAATATTATACTTCATCCCATGTCTTGAAATTTATTGGTTATTCTTCATATTCATTGTGTATAATATTTCGTTTCAATAAAAACTCAAAATTTGTTTCATTCACACAAATTTTCTTAAAGAGTGATTATTTTATCATTTTTTACTCTATAATAATATTTTAAATTTCAAACAATGAAAAATCTTCTTCATAGTCTATATGTGATACTCTGGCATCAAATATATCTAGAATTATTCTCTTCAGTTTCTTAAAAATATTAAAATCATAATTATTCTCTTTGAAGCCTCTTGTACTTCTGAAACTTTTATTTAGTCTAGTAATGTATTCATTCACACATTCTTCATATGATATCATTATATATATATAAACCTTACTATCTATTTTTGTAACTAAGCTTCCTTAAAATAATCATTTCCTTTATAGTTTCTTCTCAACATATCAAAAAATTTCATAAATATGGGTAACCCCATTAATGTTTTATAATCATTTTATATAATATGCAACAACATTGAATTATGATCTTATCAGGATTCTTCATATAAACTATATAATTTTATTGATATCTCACTATTGTGGAATATCAAACATAAATTATAAGTTATAGAATATGGGTTTGAATCATATTATTCAAACCCTGATAGTTTATTCCATCAAAAACTACAACACCATTGTTTTCTTGTTGAATTGAAACTAATCGTTCTCAAAGTTAGATAGGTTACAGGAGACCATCCCTTTGATACAACTTATAGTTTCCTTTGATCATTTTTATGATATCATTGAGAGGGTTATGGGGTGAAATGGTGACATATTTTTATTTTCCATGATCTTTTTTCAAATTTATAAGAACATATCTTAACCTATAAAAACTTGTAAGCGTTATGATCCAGTAAAAAATAAATTACATCCTCATATTTCTTATGCATAAAATAAAAATATAGATTCACAAATGATATTTAATAGTTTTGGTACTTAGAGATACCACTTTCCATGTTTCTTATTCCCCTAAACATGCATTATATTACTATCTTCCTTTAGGATTACAAATTCATAGGTGGAAAATGGTTCTATACAACATTATTCATCCTCTGGAATACCTTTTTTCTACCCCCATAAATTATCCCTTATTACATTATTAGTTATACCCCCAATATTCTTAAATATATCAACTAATGTCACAACTATTTTACCCCATATAAAAAACCTTTTCATAAAATCTCTATACCCCCAACTATAGGTTATCAAATTAATCTTTTATTATTCACAATATAAAGTTCATCAATTCATCTACAAGAATGTTGGGTCAACTTCACATGTGTTGAATCATCAACTTCACCAACCACTCCACTTATTGTATTGTTTACTCAAGACATCATATTAATATTTTCAAGTCCACGATAATATCAAAATGAACTTTCATAAAAAAAAGTTAGAAAACTTCCCTAGAAAATGATTGTCTATTGGGAATTTATCTGGTAACCTCTTTCTGTTGTAACTCATTCTGGGGAAAATCCATTTTGTGTAACTTTATTTGATGGAAGTAAAAATGATGGGATATTAGTGAACCAATTCACATACTATACAGACTAAGTAAAAACACAATCGACCAAACATAGTTTATTCTTCATCTGATGGATGTTTTTATGGTTTCATAACATCAACCAAAAAGTAAACCTTTTTGAGTGTCTCATCATACTATAATGGATCCAAAGTTTCATATTATATATATGTGAATAGAGTTATGTACAATTATACATTAACAACTTTATATGGATACTCCCAAATGTATAAATGGAGGGAAACCTATTTCAAATTATTACTCTTAAAAATTTCAAAACTGAATCTCTTACTTTTTTAAATTTCATGGAAATTATTATCTACTATTCTGGACAGATCTCAAATACCCATAATGATTCATAAATGAATACCCATTATTTATACTTCCTTATCCATTTTTTTAGGGATATTTTTAAAATCACATCAACCTCAACAAGATATCAAAAATTATATGACAATATTTAGCATCAAAATATTTAACAACATTATATAGTTTATGTAAAGATTCATGTACATCATTTATTTTGTGTTTATTTCATCTGTTGGATTCATTAAGACTTCTCATTCCATTAGTAAACCTCTAAAATTATCCATTTGATGAATTCATTTATTTTCATCATCCTTTCCACCATTATATAGTATCCCTCTATTAGGAACCCTTCATCTAATATTCTCAACATATCTCTATATATTATATCTTCATACTACTCTCTATAAAATAGAAGTTCATCTGATCCCAATAAATTTTATCCAAAACATAATACACCCTTTTTTTGTTGGAATGCCTTAATATTTCATTTCACATTACACTCCATTATATTTTATTTACTGGGTCATTAATTTGTCTATTTTATTAACATTCATCCATTTTAGCTCCATTGAAATCTTTATCCAATTGATGTGCATCTATTGTATGTTCATCTAATAAAATCAAACCACTGAATTTACTTATATAGTTCTTTTCACTAACATCACCCTTCATTCAGTCTAGAACTATGGAAATCTCTATCTAATGGACATACATCTGTTGGATGTTCTTCCAATGGACTCAATACACTGACATTCCATTAACACCAATTTTCACTGATGTCACAACATCAAACATTCTATATCCTTTTAAAAATATTTTTTTTACATGTAAACTTTATAAAAATCATTTTTCTAAAATCTTCAACAAATTATGATGGTTCAAAAAATTATTGGAATTTAAAAAGAATAATTTACAAGTCTTATTTATTCTTCTTGTCTCTATCATCGACATTTTAATCCTTCATAGACATCATAAAAACATTCTTTCACTTTGGACATATCCACCTTTTCTCTTATTTTAATAGCATTGGATGAATAGTTGTTCTAAGAGTTTTTATGCAATTCATCATTATAAAATACTGTGAAAATAATTTTTTTGTTGAATCCTTCTCTAGTAATCCTAATCTTCTTTATATTTACATTCACCACTTTCTAAAAACAAGGATGTAAGATCTAAAACTAGATTCTTCAGTCATTCTACTCACAAATGTTCAACAAAATTTATTCAGCCTTTGTATGTATGATATAAATTTTAAGTTTAATGGTCGTTATCCTAGTTCATTGGCCATTATATGTTAGATGAAATTTTTATTATTAATGCATACTATATGGAAAAATAAAACTTTTTATGATGGACTTCTTCATGGACTTTTACCACTTTTTAAAAATGTTTAAAAATGTTTCTTGGATAATGAAAAACATCATTATGGTAAGAACATAGTAGAACAATATAACATCATTCAAGTTGTTATGAAACTTTATTATACTCCTCCATAATAAATTTTCATATAACAACCCTAAGACACTTTTTAATCCACTTCCTCTACTTATAAACTTCTTAAATATTCATTTTGTATTATTTTTTCCTTCCAAGTTTAATACCCTAAGAGGGGGTGTGAATTAGGTTATTATATATTAAAAACCTTTCCCTTTTTGATCTTTTTTCATCAATAAATAAAACAATATTCTCTCCTCTTCCCATAGAAATGTGTGGGTAGAGATATAAACATTCATGAGATAATACAATTTCTCATTGTTCACCGACACTTTATTGATTTCAAGGAGAATATGAATGTAATTTTATAATTTATAAAATACACTAAATATCATTGTTATTAATATATTTAGAGTATATAAAATATCCCTTATAGTTCACTAAAATTAAAAAAAATGAAATCTCCCTTCTCTCTAAATTGATGTGTCATCACAACTCATTCATAATATTTTTCTATTGATCACTTAATTCACTTGTTTTTTCACCTCATTTGATGTGTGTTGAAGCTTCAATTTCATCCAATTGTGAAATAAAAAATTACAATATATTTTTAGGGAAATTCCTTCTAGATTACATAATATTATATTCAATTAAAAACTTTCACAATATTCACTAAAAATTACAAATATTTATCCCAAAATTTCACTTTTTTAAAACAAATAACCTTTCATAAACCTCCTTAATCATTAAAGAAACTCAAAAACGCAAATTGAGAATGTTTTTTTGTCATGGAGCTGATGTTCTTATGAATCCGCCATGAAATAAAATACTTCGTGAATATCTTCCACTAATTCAAATATGTTGGATCTTCATCCAAGATTCATATATGAAATTTGGAAGGTAGAAACCAATTTATAGGCATTTTCACTCATTATAGAAACATCATTGGTAGCCAAATTATATTTATGAATCTCTTCATTATGTTCTTGACACTACATGTCTTTGTGAAACTTTTGGGAAATTTTATGATCACGTATGCTTCTAAAAAACATATTCATTTTGTAACTTTTCAAATTAAGGAATCTTATCTACTTTCATGAATGATTCTTCTAAAAAACATATATCATTAATGAAAAGATTAAACATTCAAAAAATATTTATATTTTCCATGTTTTCATATGGTAGTCCTAAAACTCAATCTTTTTAAAAAAAATTCCCTCTGTCCTATATTTTGGACCCCAAAATAGTGGAAAACACATGGAAACTCCACCACCATGTATGTAAAATTTTCAAAAAAACGTTTAGAGATTCTATACCTCAATAAAATATCTTTTTTCAATAATCCCACTTGTTCTTCATGTCAAAGCTATCCAACCTGCAGTTTTAATATTTACAACCAATCCAAACAAGATACAAAGTTATTTGGACAGATTATGGAGATATAGGCTTAATACATAAGGATATTAAATCATTTTAGATGAATATTTAGCACACTAAAAAAGTAAAATCATGAGGACCATAATATTTCTATTTCATTGGAAGCATAAAACACAATATTCTAATCATGGTGGATGATCGTCAATGCTTCCCACAAAGATCATCCAATTTAGTACTCCTCCTTAAAATCCCTCATCATAACATGGGTAAAGGAAACATAAGAAATGGTGGAGTCATTATATTATTAAGGGAAAATAATAAATACATGTAAAGATAACATGGAAATAAGGGTGTGAGAACATGAGACAAACATTCGGTGTTTACAACCAACATATCAAAGATAATAATAATGAGTCATGGAATTATGATTGGAAAATCCTTAGACATGAATCATATATAAATCAAGGTGCATGAGTCATGAGAGCATAAAAGTTTCATAAGACATAGAATTTTGGCATTAACATAATAATATTAAACATTTTTTATAGGTCATGTATAATTTCTAAAACTGATCTGGGCACTTCATGGGGACTACAGCTAAAGGACAAGACACCCCACAACCCACAGTCAGAGTCTTTTCTATATAGTAGATCAGGTTACACCTTCTTTCCATAGTGGATTTTGTTTTCCCTTTTTTCAATAGTTGATTTATTTTCACATAATTCCAAAACTTGAAAAAGCCCATCGACTTGGTTCCCATTATTATATAACAAGATATAAATCATTACTCAATTCATTAGAGGGAGATATAGGTTTCACCAATAACATAATAAAATCATAAATACATGTGTTATAAGATAATAAAACATTAATCATATCATGGACCATGCATGTTATTGTTTTCAAAAGAATTATTCCATAATCTATGAAATGAAATGGGTATCAAAACAATTTTATCTTACTCTAACATGTGGAAAACAAAAAAGTTTCATAATAATTTTATCACATAATAACCTATGAATGGGAGTAGGTTTCACTATTATTTTAATATGGTATAACCCATGGAAGATAATTCATTTTGATAAAAAAAATGTCAATTTAAACATAAACCATTCAATAAAATATTAATAATGTTTTTTTGAATCATATCTTTAGTAAATCATAAACTATATCAATGGATTATATCTTATATAGAGAAAGATTTTGAAAGACTGCTTGGAGAATTTCTTAAGGCAAGTAACATTTCATTAAAAATAATTTTCTTATAAAATAAAACAATTTCAATGTAATTTTATTTGGAAAAAACATTTAAAAATTATGAATTATTCTTTAGAAATAATTTAAAATATATCCCTATAAAAATATCATTTCTTCTTTGAGAAAAACTTTAAATTATAAATCATTTTGGAAAACATTTTCATTAAAAATAACCTTGAAATCATATAAAGAATTCATGAAAACTTTTAGAAAACTTTTTTCATAAAAATATATTTGAAAAAATATAATGGAATCATGAACACATTTTTAAATACTTTTCCTTGAAAATATATTTCAAAACATATAAATAGAGATTTGAAAATCATTTCAAACACATTTCAACATAAATTTTTTTCAAGACCTCTTTCTTTGAAAACCATATTAAAAATAATTAATTTCTAGAATATTAGTAAAATAATTTTATTTAATAATACCCAAGTAAACATGAAAAGGAATATCAATGGAAATTATAGTAATGATGATGAGTAAACCCATACAGGTCGAACATTACTTTTTATTGTAAAATGTTATGAAAAGTGCCTCGATTAGAAAAAAAATAAGAATATTCCTTTTAAAATAATTTATAACAAGGTCAAAAATGGGTAAAAATGTACTTTAAAAATAATATGAGAGTTTTGTAATATTTGTTAGAAACATTTTTTGAAAATTTGGTTTTTAATGAAAACAGATTTCTGACTGAAGAGAGATATAAAGTCGTATTTTATTAAAAACAATTAACAATTTTATATGTTCCAAATAGTGGAAAATTGTACCATTACATTAAGATAACAATAATAAGTATTTGAGAAATAATTTCATCTAAAATATTGAGATGTGGATCATAATATTTCATCAATGAAAGCTTAATCATAAACAATCTCGATAAATGATGAGATTATAGAAATAAGCGGTTTCCACTTTGGTAAGTTTGATTCAAAATCCCCATGAAAAAGTAAAATTAATAAAAGAAAAAATATCATTAAAGTAATTATATTCATGATAAAACATGTAAAAATAGAGTATATACACATCTTAAAAGAATATAGGTGAACAACAAAACATGTGTCTTAAAAAAAGGAAAATTGAGGGAATGTTACCTTACTGGTTTAGTAAATATCTAACTGTAAACCCCATAAAAAAGAAATAATCTAAATGATATGTAAATACACATAAAAAATAAGGATAAAAAATAATATAATACTTTAATTTTCAGTATATACACCACATAAAATAAATGAGTGGTAAATATGGCCCAAGTCTTGCATAAATAAGAGTGAGACTAGAAATCCACTTATATCTGAGTAACTTTTGTATCATGATACCCATGAAAGAATAACATAAATTGAAAATTTTAATATTATTTAAAAAAATTAAATTTGTTATATAACAATCCATGGGGCTGTATATACACCACACAATAATAATAAGTGATGATTATATCATATATCACACAAAAATAAAATCATGAAGGGAAACCCCTTACCATAAGTCTTGACATTTCTCATACTTGTCAAAACCTCCTGTATAAATAATATAATTTCATTATAAAACTAAAAAAGAAAAAAATTATTATATCTAATACCATATATTATATTATTATTACTTTATATTTCCTTTTTCTTAATAATTTCATTTTAATGATACACTTCCGTTAACAACCACTTTGTTTTTTGAATGTGTTTTGATTTTTTATATTTTTGTTATTCTTACTTATATATTGATTTAATCACCTCCACAAATATAACCATAATATAAATATCATATATATTATGTATGTGTATATATTTATATTAAACTACAAATTATAGTAATATTAAATGGAATAAACTATTTCTATAGACGGTAGGTTGAACGTACGCATAGATGTTGTTTCTATTTTCTTATTATATTGAATGAAAACAATTAAATGAAATATATATGAGTGTGTGTGTGTGTGTTTATTATCATATAATTACCATTCCTATTTCATATATATCATATAATTTTCATAATAACATACTTAATACATTCCATGTATAGTGTGAATAAATCATATCCTTTTGAGGAGGTGGTAGTCCACACGTCCACAAAATAACTTATCGTATTTTCACAAATTGGGAAGCATGATAGTATGTGTTATACATTAATTACATAATTATAAATAAATAATAAATAAAATATATGTGTGTAAATATATATATATATATATATGTAATATAAATCATAATTTACATCATTATTTCTAACCATGAGAGTTGGTAATGGATGAATGAACGACATCAGTTCGCGAGGCGATAGTCCATCGTACACAAGAACGATTATTGTGTATCTCATTTTATGGAAATGTGTTTTATTGTAAGTATAAACCTTAATATAAAGATATATATTTACATTTAAGATATTTTTTTATATCCATATAATAAGAATTATTTTGGGGTGAAGAAAGAAGATAAAACAAAATGTTTTGTTAAAGGATGTTACTTCTTCTTTGGGTAAATCCTTTTGGTTTGCGCAAAATGAACTAAATTGGTTCTTGTTATGACCAAATTCAGTCTTATGGGATGATATGAGGATATTGGGAACTTATTTTGGAAGTTCTGGATGAGCTAAATGGAATGATACGTTTTAAGTAGTGAGTGGGTGAGTTTCCTTTTATAGTAGAGGAGTGTCATTCTTGTAAATATAAAAATAAATCCACTCCATTATGCATCCATTATATAATTTTCCTCCAATAATATTCCATTTTATGATTAAATGGTAATATGATAAAAATATATCCAAAAATATTAATGTTTTTTTCCTAGAATGATAATAACTAACAACTATGTAAACTCATTCTTTCTTTTATTCACTGTAATTAATTTTAATTAATTTCACTTATAAATTTTTTAAAGACTATATTTTACATAGTATAAAATAAAAAAATTTCTGATTAAAAATATGGAGTCTGTATTTTCAAATTATTATAATTGGTGTGGTAAAAATTAATTTTAAAAAAACATCGTGTAGGGGATGAAGCAATTGGGTTTTAATGTGAAAAAGTCCAAATGTTTGAATTGTTTTTATATCCATTTTCAAAGTGAATTTTGTTATAATGGAAAACATTGTGTTAATATATTATTAATTTATCTATATATACATTAAAACCAATTTATATTTGTAACACCCCGAACTTCCACGATACGTCTCTATTTCAATAATGCAATAGCTTGCATTTTACGCAACTTCGAGTTCTAACACACCGCGACTAATCAAAGTAGCCGTTATGAATAGTAATAACCACTTTTTAAAATTATAGAAATTTTATATTTCAAAATGGACTTCATTTTTGTATTCGTAATATTGAAATTATCCTAAGTTGAATTTTTTGTAATTTTATGAGAACTTTCAATTTTTTATGAATAGTGAAAAATACTTAAAAATAACTTTTTTAATAAAAATAATTTATTGTGATAAATAATACTATTTATTGGTTTTAAAGTATAATTAGAATATATTTTTACCATTTTATCCAATGGTGGTCATTATAATTAATTTAACATTGAAATTGGACATAAACAATTGCCAATCTTTTGATATAAATTGTTTCTTAAAAACACGCTATTTGTTGTGACAGCGGGAATTAATTATAAAAATTAAATAATTAAACTTATATGTTTGGAATTTTTTAAAATAGACATCATTTTTGAATTCGAAATATCAATTATATCTTAGGGTGAAATTTTGGCATTATTCTGAAAAACTTCAATTTTTGATGAATAGTGAAACCACTAAGTGGTAGTTAAAAAACTGATTTTTTGTTTAAATGAAATTTTACCACTTCTGTGTTTTGAATTTCAAAAATCCGACATACATGGTTGTCATTAAGAAGTAAAATGTGGTTTAATGGGATTAGAATAAATATTTGGTGAATAGTAACTTTTAAGTTATTAATCGCGATTAGAGGTAATTAGTGTAGTTTAAGGTAAAAATAATGTTTTAATAATATGAGATGAGCTTGACACATTTCCTACCCTTATTGGATGTTCCATGGCCGACCAAGACAATCCATGGGTCATCTTTGGGACCCCATGGAGCCACTTTAGTTGGAAAATGACATAAATACCTTTTATTTAATGTTAAAGTAAAAAAATGACACAAACATGAAATGTTTTACTAAAACAATTTTTACATGGTGTAATAAAAGTAATATTTTTGACTATAAATAGTAATTGGAAAGATAGAAATATTTCCTACATCATAGTATTTTTTTTATAATTTTTAGACATTAAATAAATTAAATTATTTATGACATCATGATGATGCAGCGATGACCTCATTATTTAACGATTTAAATAAAATAAAACGATAATGTAAAATACAAGACTTACACTTGTCAAAAACCTATTGGATGAGTAGATTTCGAACCCTCATCACCTTATCCTCTAATTATATAAGTGTGGGACCTTTATAATCCGAAAATCATTGTTTAATAAAGTAACATTTTATTACTTTCCAAAAGTGCCCCTCCTCTCTACTTATAAAAGGCCCCCACCTCTACCACCTCATTCACACTTTAAAGCCATTTGGATCGGACAACCTCTACCCAAATACTCTCCAAACTTCCCCCTCTTACTCCTAGAAGCCTCACTTTGGGAAGAACTCTTCCCAAAGAAGCCTTTTCCTCAAATCAAAAAGTGTTACCCATTTTAAAGGTAGTGTTTTCTCTTATGTTCTTTTGTTTTATTTTGCTTCTCCAACCCCCTAAACTCTTTTTATTCTTTTCTATTGTAAAAAAACCAGTATCCTAAATATACTAGGATGTTGTTATAAGAAGAATTCGAGCTAAACTTACACACACCTACATCTAATGGTAAAAGAACATATGGTTTCTGTGGATGGCGAATTTCTGCCTCACGAAACGATGATTGTTCAACACTCATAAAACACCTTCAAAGGTGGCCATTAAGATGTCAATATATTTATAAATGATATATAATATGTTTATGTTTTACTTAAGGTTATGTATTTTTCATTTATGGCATACCTTTATTGTTTCCATTATGGGTAAACGCGATATTTTCATTTTAGGAAGTGCGGACTACCGCCCCCTCAAAGTGATTTGAATCGTTAATGCCATATGTGGGATATATAAAGGATGGAGTAAATGATATTATATATGATGTTATACTGGAATTATAATATACATTTATATCATTATTATTTCATTAAATACGAAATATAAATGAAAGTAGCGTTCTTGCGTACGTACGGCTTACCGTCTCCATGAACGGTGCATTTCATTTCTTACCTCTAAACGTTATGGGATATTATAAATGCATGTATATACTGGATATAGATGAGATATATGATATATATATCATTAAAATAATTCTGGATATAATGGATATTTCACCACATGAACAACTTGTAATTATAATAATGTTATTTTTGACTCAAGTACCTAAGATCGACAAAATGACTGTTATAAACTTAAATAATTACATAATGTTCATAACATGGTAATAAGGGATATAAAAGGAATAATGAACATGAAAAAGGTTCTTAAGTAAATAGGAATTAACTCTAGTTTGTTATTCAGGAGGTTAAAGAACGGTCGAGTCAGGATAGGACGCAAGGTAAGGGAATTTCTTAACCCAATTTCCATTCTTTGGGTTAATCTCCTACTTTCAAATTATGTCATGATTTTTTTATGTCCTATTTTGTATTTTTACTTTATTTATGTGTACCTATAGTGAATACACATAATAGATCTATTTTATTTTAAAAATGATCTTTTTAAGGACTTCGTCTCAATCTCCTTTCATTGAGGCATATTTGGTTTTATACACAACTTTCTTTTATACGGTGTATAAACCCCTTTGACTTTTACGTTTATTCAAATGGAATATTTTTATATGAAGCGTTTACTAAACGACAAAAGGGGATGTTTTTGTCGTACGTATGCGGCGACAATGACTTCTCCGCCGCTGTGACCATTATTTGAGTTTCAGCTTCCTCTACTAGCCATAATTTTTTTTAAAAGAAAAATAAATACCATGTTTTACTTTTCTTTTATTTTGGTATTGAAAATGGTTTTGAAAGTGTTTTTATTATATCAATGTGTTGTATTTATATCTTTTGATTGAAATTTGGAAATGTTATGTTTCCTTTATGCATGTTTTATGTGATACTATTATGTTATGGTTTATGATACGTTTAAACCTATTCATATGAGGAATGCATTGGACTTAATAAGTGACGGGTGGAGCCCGCTATAGCTCCTCGATGCATCGGCAGGTCTCATGAGACAAACTAGTGTCTTGGCATGAGGCCTTGACAGAATATTATTTGTGGTCTTGGCACAAGGCCTTGGCTACGTGGTTATGATAGTCTGGAATTATGCATTCCATCATTATGAAAGTGGTTATTGATATTGAATGTGATTATTCGACCAGTAGAATATCAATGTGAATACGTAAATGGCATTATCTCATTTTACTTTTTCCATATTATGTTGAAGTTCATGTTTAAAAGGCTTTTGTTTTAGTTATACATTGCCTTAAATGTTAATTTTTATTTATGAAATCTTCCGCAATATTGTTATCCTTACTGAGCATTTGATCTCACCCCTTTAAATGTTTTAATATTTTCCAGGATGTGAAGAAGTATTTTATGAATGACCTGTAGGGATAGTCAGAAGAGGATATGAGTGTGGGCTATGGAGACTTTGTTATTTTAGTTTTTCACTTTATGATGTAATGTAACGTTTACGAATGTATCTAGTGTTTCCAAGGCTACTAAACTAATCAGTCTTTCGAGACTTGATCTTTTGTGATCATGCCAATGTTATGAATTAATGCACCGACTCTGGGTAGCTGGGGTCGGGGCGTTACAGTTGGTATCAGAGGCAGTTTAGTACTAACCTTGGAAGCTAGATTTAGATAAACTCTGATTAGAGAACATAGCCTGAAGATAGACTTTAGGGATTAGTATATAAGAACTTCCAAGAATTTTAGTATTATATAGATTTTGTGAGTTTTCCGAGAAATACATCCCTGTCTGGATACGAGCAGGTAAAGGCGGCTCTGGCACAGATGTACCTAGGGGTAAAACCCGAAAACACCGCTTTGAGCTAGACTCGAACAGGAACTGGTGCACGACAATGGGCCTTGCTGCACTCTTGGTTACGACACTCCCGGGGGATATGCTTAGGATAATTCTCATTTTCTTTACAAACCACTATGAAGGGTTATGAGTACCTACTTCCTAAAAGAAAACATTTTAATTATTATGGATTATATCCATAAATAGTTCAATTTATATTAAGTATTTTACAAGTATGGAATTGTGTATTTTGATTCATAAACTAATCTAGTTTATGCCATTGTTTAGAAATGGCGCCTAGTGGAAGGAATGGAAACTGTATCAATACACGCACTCCGTGTAGGGATTTCCCTCCTGCTCAAGATAATTATTGTGGAGCTGGAGATACAACTGGTGCTGATCAACTTATTACCATACTGGGACAACTCACTCAGGTTATGAATAATAACCTTACTCGTATGGATCACCCTGATCCACAACGTGGAGGATCAATGTTAGACCGCTTCATGAGGAAACAACCACCAAAATTTAATGGGGGTACAAATCCGTTAGTAGCTGAGCAATGGATAAACTCTTTAGAGAAAATATTCCACGCCTTGGAGAGTAGCGAAAGGGAGAAGGTTGTCATGGCAGTTTACCGCCTCACTGGAGATGCTGATCAATGGTGGTCATTGATTCAAAATACAAAGGAAGATGAAGAAGTATCAAGTATGGAATGGAGAGAGTTCAAAGATCTTTTCTTAGAAAAATACTTTCCACATGACCATCGAGCAGATATGGAAAGGCAATTTCTCAGTTTGAGGCAGAAGGAGGATGATAATGGCGCAAAGTATGAGGCAAACTTTACAAGGTTAGCGAGGCATGCTGCAGATTATATACGTAACCCAAGAAGTAAGATTGATCATTTCATTGATGTGTTAAAACCATTTCTTCGTCGAGTATTAGTCTCACAAACTTTCTCATCGTACGAAGATATTGTCTCGTGTGCTATCAAGACAGAAAAGGAATTCTCTAAGTCTTATGACAACAAAGTAAAGCAAGAGAAGAAGAGAACGGTGGAACAAGAAACGGATAAAGGGAAAAAGGGAAAGAAGGATTTTCCATTATGCGATAATTGTGGGAAGAATCACCCCGGTGCTTGCCTAAAAGGAATGGGAGTTTGTTATAAATGTGGAGAAAAAGGTCACCAGGCGTGTGATTGCAAGGGAAAGAAAAAGGCTATCAATGTTGAATGCTACAATTGTAGGGAAATGGGGCATTATGCAAATGAATGTCCTAAGCATCAAGAAAACTTACCTCAGAAAAGGCCAAGGGATCAAGGCCAAGAATATGCTGTTACTACAGATGAAGTTGAATAATTATTGTATTTGTGTTTTTGGACTCAAGAACTAGATTATGATTATAAGAATAATGTGATATATATAAGGATTGTACTTCAGTACATTTTTATTTCATTAAGGTTTTAATATGATGAAGGTAATAATAGTTTTGTATGTTACAATAAGAGAAACTTTACTTTGTTTAGGGAATCTAATGTGACAATTGATTTTGGAATTTAAGGACACTTTAGAGAAAGTCTGGACGGAGGTATTTTGGATAACTATAAAGGTTGGAATGGATTAAGTTGATCTTTGGATAGTATTGTTTAAGGTTAAAACATTTCTGAAGATTATTTTTGGAATATTATAATACTATAGTTTTAAGAAAAGGACAACCTGCCGGGTGGGGGCATAACCCGTCGCGTCGGACAAAGCTGCAGGAATCGAACCCACAACCATGGTGCGACATGCCTTTATTACCTACCACTTGCCTACAGGAAGTCCCTGGTTATGAAAAAATAGTTTATGTAATCTAAATGGTATGTTCTAATATTTTGAACATTGTACGGTTAGGATAAATATATTATTTTTGAGTTCTATTATCTTTCTGAGTGAAAGATGAGTTTGTGGTAGAAATTAGTTGATGGTTGAAACTCTACTTGTCAAGAATAAATATATATATATACCTATATCTTATTATATGAATAAATTAATTCTTAAACTTTATTAAAGGGATATTAAAACAAAAAATGTGTTATCCTAATACCTTATGTCTTGTTAAACTAATGATGTTTTAAATCAACATAGATTGAAGGCTTTGAGGCCCTCAATTTGACACTTGTTTGTGATTGATGACCTCAATCACTCCCTAAAAATATTTACATTTTTCCTCCAATTATATGTCTCTAATTTCCACCAATGTTATCCTTATCGAGATCATAGTTTGGTGGTGACTTTCTTATTTCCATTTACCTCTTATTAAGGCTAAATTTTATTAACCTTATTTCTGATGTGGGTTTTCCACAAAGGTATTTTCTATTTTAAACCTTTTATTTTCAAAGAAAAATTTCAAATTGCGAGGACGCAATTTATTGAAGGAGGGGAGAATGTAACACCCTGAGCTTCCACGATACGCCTCTATTTCAATAATGTAATAGCTTGTATTGTACGCAACTTCGAGTTCTAACACACCGCGACTAATCAATGTAGCCGTAATGAATAGTAATAACCACTTTTTAAAATTATAGAAATTTTATATTTCAAAATGGACTTCATTTTTGTCTTCGTAATATCGAAATTATCCTAAGTTTAATTTTTCGTAATTTTCTGAGAACTTTCAATTTTTTATGAATAGTGAAAAATACTTAAAAACAACTTTTTTAATAAAAATAATTTATTGTGATAAATTACACTATTTAGTGGTTTTAAATTATAATTAGAATATATTTTTACCATTTTATCCAATGGTGTTCATTAGAATTAATTTAACATTGAAATTGGACATAAACAATTGCCAATCTTTTGATATAAATTGTCTCTTAAAAACACGCTATTTGTTGTGACAGCGGGAATTAATTATAAAAATTAATTAATGCAACTTATATATTTTTAATTTTGTAAAATAGACATCATTTTTGAATTCAGAATATCAATTATAGCTTAGGGTGAAATTGGGGCATTATTCTGAAAACTTCAATTTTTGATGAATAGTGAAACCACTAAGTGGTAGTTAAAAAACTGATTTTTCGTTTAAATGAAATTTTACAACTTCTGTGTTTTGAATTTCAAAAATTCGACATACATGGTTGTCATTCAGAATTAAAACGTGGTTCAATGGGATTAGAATAAATTTTTGGTGAATAGTAACTTTTAAGTTCTTAATCACGATTAGAGGTAATTAGTGTAGTTTAAGGTAAAAATAATGTTTTAATAATATGAGATGAGCTTGACACATTTCCTACCCTTATTGGATGTTCCATGGCCGACCAAGACAATCCTTGGGTCAACTTGGGGACCCCATGGAGCCACTTCAGTTGGAAAATGACATAAATACCTTTTATTTAATGTTAAAGTAAAAAAATGACACAAACATGAAAGGTTTTACTAAAAAGCTTTTTACATGGGGTTATACAAGTCATATTTTTGACTATAAATAGTCATTGGAAATATAAAATTATTTCCTACATCATAGTATTTTTTTTATAATTTTTATACATTAAATAAATTAAATTATTTATGACATCATGATGATGCAGCGATGACCTCATTATTTAACGATTTAAATAAAATAAAAAGATAATGTAAAATACAAGGCTTACACTTGTCAAAAACCTATTGGATGAGTAGATTTAGAACCCTTATCACCTTAGCCTCTAATTATATAAGTGTGGGACCTTTAGAATCCGAAAAGCATTGTTTAATGAAGTCACATTTTATTACTTTCCAAAAGTGCCCCTCCTCTCCACTTATAAAAGGCCCCCACCTCTACCACCTCATTCACAGTTTCAAGCCATTTGGCTCGGCCAACCTCTTCCCAAATACTCTCCCAACTTCCCCCTATTACTCCTAGAAGCCTCACTTTGGGCATAACTCTTCCCAAGGAAGCCGTTTCCTCAAATCAAAAAGTGTTACCCGTTTTAAAGGTAGTGTTTTCTCTTATGTTCTTTTGTTTTATTTTTCTTCTCCAACCCCCTAAACTCATTTTATTCTTTTCATTTGTAACAACACCAGTATCCTAAACATACTAGGATGTTTTTATAAGAAGTATTCGAGCTACACTTACACACACCTACATCTAATGGTTAAAGAACATACAGTTTCTGTGGATGGCGAATTTCTGCCTCACGAAATGATGATTGTTCAACACTCATAAAACACCTTCAAAGGTGGCCATTAAGATGTCACTCTATTTATAAATGATATATAATATGTTTATGTTTTACTTAAGGTTCTGTATTTTTCATTTATGGCATACCTTTATTGTTTCCATTATGGGTAAACACGATATTTTCATTTTAGGAAGTGCGGACTACCGCCCCCTCAAAGTGATTTGAATCGTTAATTCCATATGTGGGATATATAAAGGATGGAGTAAATGATATTACATATGATTTTATACTGGAATTATAATATACCTTTATATAATTATGATTTCATTAAATACGAAATAGAAATGAAAGTAGCGTTCATGCGTACGTACGGCTTACCGTCTCCATGAACAGTGCATTTCATTTCTTACCTCTAAACGTTATGGGATATTATAAATGCATGTATATACTGGATATATATGAGATATATTATATCTATATCATTAATATAATTCTGGATATAATGGATATATCACCACATGAACAACTTGTAATTATACGAATGTTATTTTTGACTCAAGTACCTAAGATCGACAAAATGACCGTTATAAACTTAAATAATTACATAATGTTCATAACATGGTAATAAGTGATATAAAAGGAATAATTAACATGAAAAATGTTCTTAAGTAAATAGGAATCAACTCTAGTTTGTTATTCAGGAGTTTAAAGAACGGTCGAGTCAGGACAGGACGCAAGGTAAGGGAATTTCTTAACCCAATTTCCATTCTTTGTGTTAATCTCCAACCTTCAAATTATGTCATGATATTATTATGTCCTATTTTGTATTTTTACTTTATTTATGTGTACCTATAGTGAATACACATAATAGATCTATTTTATTTTAAAAATTATCTTTTTAAGGACTTCGTCTCAATCTCCTTTCATTGAGGCATATTTGGTTTTATACACAACTTCCTTTTATATGGTGTATAAACCCCTTTGACTTTTACATTTATTCAAAAAGAATCTTTTTATAAGAAGTGTTTACTAAACGACAAAAGGGTATGTTTTTTTCGTACTTATGCGGCGACAATGACTTCTCCACCGCCGTGACCATTATTTGAGTTTCGGCTTCCTCTACAAGCCATACTTTTTTTAAAAGAAAAATAAATAACATGTTTTACTTTTCTTTAATTTTGGTATTGAAAATGGTTTTGAAAGAGTTTTTATTATATCAATGTGTTGTATTTATATCTTGTGATTGAAATTTAGAAATGTTATGTTTCCTTTATGCATGTTTTATGTGATACTATTATGTTATGGTTTATGATACGTTTAAACCTATTCATATGAGGAATGCGTTGGACTTAATAAGTGACGGGTGGAGCCCACTATAGCTCCTCGATGCATCGGCAGGTCTCATGATACAAACTAGTGTCTTGGCACGAGGCCTTGACAAAATCTTATTTGTGGTCTTGGCACGAGGCCTTGGCTACGTGGTTATGATAGTCTGGCATTATGCATTCCATCATTATGAAAGTGGTTATTGATATTGCATGTGATTATTCGACCAGTAGAATATCCATGTGAATAATTAAATGGCATTATCTCATTTTACTTTTGCCATATTATGTTGAAGTTCATGTTTAAAAGGCATTTATTTTAGTTATACATTGCCTTAAATGTTATTGTTTATTTATGAAAGCTTCCGCAATATTGTTATCCTTAATGAGAATTTGAGCTCACCCCTTTCAATGTTTTAATATTTTCCAGGATGTGAAGAAGTATTTTATGAATGACCTGTAGGGATATTCAGAAGAGGATATGAGTGTGGACTATGGAGACTTTGTTATTGTAGTTTTTCACTTTATGATGTAATGTAACGTTTACGAATGTATCTAGTGTTTCTAAGGATACTAAACTAATCTGTCTTTCGAGACATGATCTTTTGTGAACATGCCAATGTAACGAAGTAATTCACCGACTCTAGGTAGCTGGGGTCGCGGCATTACAATATTATAATTTTACAACATAAATAAATTAAATTAAAGAGCAGTTTCCAACCTAAAATTAGTGTTTTTCACTATTAATGAAAAAATGAAACTTCTCTGAAAAAAAAACAAATAACCATAAGTAAATTTTGATATTAAAATTTAGAAAATAAATTCTATTTTTCATATAGAAAATAAATAGTTGTCGAAAATTATATTTTAAATCGGTTCTTTATTTAAAGGTGGTAAAATTGCCTTTTAGAAAAATATCTCTTTTTATTCATTTAATTCGACATATTATCATCTTATGCATATAAAATCTATTGGATGAGTGTAAAAATAAATTATTGAATATATAATATATAATTTTTAAAAAAAACATTCATCAATAGTGGTTTTCTAATTTAATGATATAAAATTATCTTTGTGAATAGAGAAATAGTTTTCTTAGAAAATGAATTCTTTTATTTTCAAACTGTTTGTACTTCGATTTCTATCTAATTGAGAACCAAAGGATTTATTTTATATAAATATTTAAATCATATGTTCACAATTTATTTAATTTTATTCATAAATTCCATTTGAATGGATTGGTGATAACTATTATAATATTTTAATAATATTATTAAATGTATATTGTAGTTTGAAAAAAACAATGTCTTGCGTGTAATGCAAGTGATCAATAGATCATGTAATTTTGTTTAACTAAATCTAAATATTCTTTTATGTGTACGACAAGATAATATAATTTTTTTCATGTAGCTCATGCTTTATTTGGTGTTGTCTGAAAATAAATAATTACTTGCTTCTTTTAAATTACAAAAGCTATATTTAGTGTTTAGTGAAATCTATAATATTGAAAAGAATAAATTAATTTGAAAAAAAACATTTCAGAGAATGTATCCATAAAAATAATTCACCCACTTGAAATTATTCTGGTATATCAATGGTTTAATACATGAATTTTACTTTTATAGAAACCCACATTTTAAAAATGAATAATAAAACATCCCTTAAAATGGGAATGACAGAACCGTAACGGTTACCAAAACTAACTCATAAATATGTTTCCATAGAGGATAACATATATTGCGATTGAATATTGGACATTGAAGAAAAGCATAAATAATTATAGAGTGTGACAAAGATCAATGATCACCAACAATATAATTATTAGTGGAATGTTAAGGGCCTTAAAACCGTAAATTTATGAGGATTTATAAGACTAATAGTTCAATAGACATTATGGTATAATGATAAATATTTTTCAATATCCTTTTTTAAGAATTGAGTAATTCTTTTACTGTCTAATAAAATAAAGAAATATAGTAATCTAATTCCATTCATTTAAATATTTACAATATCACCCATCATTTGTTCCTTTTTTGATTTACAGTGTATATATTAATCTAGGAAATGATTGTGTATTTTTCATTCCTAAAGTACTACCAGATCATGATCTTGAATGATAATCCATTAAATATTTATTTTTTTATCATCATATTAAATTGTTAGCATAGGTAATATTATATACATAAATTCTTATATATTGAGATGATACTTTAATCACTAAGACGTCATATAACTTTTAACATAAACCATTTCAAAAATAGTTAAACTTTAAAAACATCTGAAAGATGAAATTTAAAATTTTTAGAAATAAGGTCAATGTATTTTCTAAAAATTAACATAGCATTGAACCCCTATATATCATAATGTATCTCTTGGTTTCATATACCAAACATAGGAATAATTTCATCATGTATTCTCTTGAGAGATGGTAATTACCTTAATAACCATATAAAATTATTGAAAACAAGAATTCATTCTTATTAAAAAGACTATTTTATATATTCCTTAAATATAAAAATGTTTTAAACTCCATCCATGATTGAATAAACCACATTTTCAATAAATCCTTAATCAGTTCCAAGGTAATTAGTACCATCCAATTTACATATTCATATCTGAAATATCTTTATCCAAATATCACTATATCAACATTATAAATTCATAAATGTTAATATTTCCAAAAAATATTTGTTTCTCATGAATAAAACCTTTCCATTTAATCACTTTTCTAGTCTATTCAAACTATTCAACATATTTTTGTACATCTTAAGAGAAAATATTAAACATAATAATCCTTATATAATTTACCATTCATAATTACTGAATCCAAATAAATAAACACTTTATCATTCCACGAAATCCTTGTGACATTATCTAGGCCACCTCATCCTATTCATTAATAAATATTTGATTCCACATTTCTTGATGTATTCTAGTCATCATTATTAGTTGACCATTGCTCATACCACCTTTCTAATTCTCTTTTAGAGCTTTCCATTTTGGACATCAATTTGAAAAATGCCAATTCATTCCACATTTAATGCATTCAACCATCGATGATCCCTTATGGATTCCATTATTCTTATTCATTATGTTAACCAAATTTTTATTTCTCCCTTTATAGATACTTTAATTTTTCCTTCATTATTATAGCAAAAACATCTTCTTTTTCCTCTAATACATTCAATTTGGTTCATATTTCCACAATCTCGAAAAAAGTTAAACTGAATCTTCTTTCCTTGATGGTCTCCATTATCCAAACTCACAGTGAACACTTTCTTTATCTTCATTAGTGAGTATGAGATTTTGTTAAGTTAGGCATTATTAATCATGTTGTGTGAAAACTGATTAGGAATGATAACAACATACAAAACTCAAGTCATCATCCCCTTTGGTTTCTAATTAGAAAATTATCCCCAACATTCCATGCTAATATAGTTTCGTTCAGTTCCCTCCATTTACTAAAATAAAAAATCATAGTGTGAGTAACACATATCATAATATAAACCACACAATCATGAAAAATCGCTTACAATATGTCCAAATCATAACACAAACATTTTAATATATGAAAAATTGGGTTTATCTTAGGTTATTCATATTCTTATTCTTTTTAAATCACTCATAGTGGTTTATTAAAGGTTTGTAAATTCCTAATCATATCCCTCAGAAGTTTCAAACTTATTGTGAAGAACGTCCTGTAGTTGTGCAGTAGTTAACAATTGAGTCTATCTCAATAAGGTGTTTTCAGGTTTTAGACCACTACATATATTTATTTCATACTCATATCTATATTTAATAATCTGAAAAGGATTTACTTATAGGAATCCATTCACTCAATCCTTTAGAAAAATTCATGAACATTTTCATAAAGATTAACTCATCCTAAGACTTATCCTTAGAGACATCCCTAGAAAAATCCATAGAAATATCCCTAGGGATCTCACTAATGTTGTATCTGTTGGGCAAAAATCCCTCAAGGTAACATTGAAGTATTTTTGGGTTGATTGTGTTTGTTGACAAAGCAGGGTTTCATGGATATTTGTCGAGTTCCCAAGATGTTGTTGACAATCATTGTTGACAAAGAACGATGACAAAGGAAAAGGACGATATGGAGGCGGTACAAAAGAGCAGTACAAGGTGGCGCCGTTTCCCAGTGTTTGCCAAATTTTTGGGGTCCAAAATTTGGAGTTTGTTGAGCATCGCGAAAAGAGGATTTCCATGAAGAACATAATTTAATATGTCAAAGGCATGAATTTCGCGAAGATATGATGCATGGTTTGGAAATCGCGAAGACCAGAAGAATGGAGGCGGTGATGCTTCGCGAGTACGTCAAGCTTCGCGAACGGCAGAGGCTGAAGTGCATCGTGGCCGAGAAGGGCTTTGCGAGAGAACATCGCGGCGAACGTGCGAAGGAATGTTGGGCTTCGCGAGGGAGCTTCGCGGCGAAGGCGCGAGCCGCGAAGGTAAGTTGACGGTGATTCATCGCGACTACGTCAAGCTCCGCGAACGGGAGATTGCGGTGGAGCTTCGCGATTTGGACAGAATTCTGACAGAAACATTGGAGCTTCGCGATTTGAGATGACGTGGCGTTGACTTCGTGCGGAAAGGATGAGGGTCGGTGGAATCGCCTATAAATAGAGGCTGACCCCTTCAGGCGAAGTAGAGAGAATTTTCAGAGAAAATACTTTGCTCTCGATTTGCGAAGGTGGTTCGCGGAGCCAGTGTGCTTTGCAAAAGAGGTGCTTCGCGGCGGCTATTGTAGCTCCGCGAAACCTGCGAGCTCTGCGTTGGCGTACTTAGCTTCGTGAGGGTCATTGCTTTGCGACGGCTTGAGCATCGCGAGAGTGCTTCGCGAAGGATCTTCGCGAGTGAGCTTCGCGAAAAGGAAGGAGCTTCGCGAAGGCTTGTTTGAGCTTCGCGAAATTGGGAGCCTCGCATTGTAGGGTGCTTTGCGAAGGTCTTTCCAAAGGATGTTTTCCCAGTGTTTAGAGGCATAGAGGTATTCATCTACGGGTGAAAGTTGAACATCAACAGAGCATCTACATACAGAGAAAGATGCATTCCTTCATGGAAATGAGGAGACCTACAGGTCTATAAACTGTGAGTGAATCCCTTCCAAGAGAAGTGAGCTCAGGAAGAGGAAGAAGGTGATCCTCTCCACCGGCAGTGAGCCAGAGAGAGAGAAACAGGGAGTGACCCTTGGGAAAGCAGTGAGCTGACCCTAAACTTTGTAAAGGCAGTGAGCCTGGGCATAGAAGTGATCTAGCCCGAACCTTGTAATCCACAGCTAGTGAAGATTAGTGGAATTTGGTACGACCGGCAACCTGTCGGCGTATGCTCCTTGGACGTAGCCCTTAGCGGTGAACCAAGTAAAATTGCTGTGTCCTGTGCTTGCTTTACTTTCTGCTTATATCGTGCAACAGGGAAAAGAGAGAAGAGTGTTTTGCTTAACAGCGAAACAAGATCAGAACGGGCATTAATTTTTAATTAGTCATACCCTGATTCACCCCCCCTCTCAGGGTATCCAGCCTAGTGGATCTAACAAGTGGTATCAGAGCGAAAGGTTGAAAGTTGTTCTCCTCTCAATGGAGGTAACCAATCATAAAGGGATTCCGATCTTCGACGGATATAATTTTCAGATATGGAAGAATCGGATGCAACACTATTTCTGATCCTTGGGAATGGATGTGTTTTCAGCAGCTATGCATGGTATCACAGCTGATATTAATAGTGGTGCCTTATCAGAAGCTGAGCATAGAGAGTTGGATGCTGATTCCAAAGCAATCAATGCCTTAGGGGGAGCCCTTTCCAATCCCATCTACACAAAGGTGATGTCATGCAAAACGTCACATTCCATGTGGGAAAAGCTTTTGAATATATATGAAGGGGACACAAAAGTCAGAGAGGCAAAGCTACAGGTGTTGTGGAACAAATATGAAGATCTGAAAATGAACCTGAATGAGTCTGTTGACGCATTCTTTGATAGGGTAAACATTGTTGTGGAAGATATGCGAGGTCTTGGAGAAGTCATTGAAGACATAAAGATTGTATATCGCATCTTGAGGAAACTTCCACCTCAGTTCAATCCGAAAGTTTCAGTACTAGAAGATAAAGATCCAAAAGAGCTGACATTGGACAATTTGCACAGTACCTTGGTTGCATATGAAATGAGGAACGATGATAATGAGGCTGTGGAAAAGGGGAAGTCTAAAGAGGTGGCATTTAAGGCCATGAAGAAGCTCACCATTGAAGATTCTAATGAAGAAGAAGAGACAGATGAGGTGATGTCATTCCTTTCTTCGAATCTACAAAGAGGAAGAGGAAAGTTTAAAGGTAAACTTCCACTAGCATGCTTTAGATGTGGAAAGGTTGGTCATCTTGCGGCAAGATGCCCCAAGAAGTTTCAAGATGATGATGATGATGATGACGTTGAAATTCCCAAAAAGAAGTCTTCAGCTTTTGTAAAAGGGAAGAAACAATTCAAGAGAAATTTCTTCAAGAAAAATAATCTTCTCTCACAAGAATTTGAAAGTTCAGATGAGTCTGAGGATGAAGAAGTTGAGGAAATAGAAAATTGCAGAGATCGTGGGGTAAATGCCTTGGTGGCAATTGTTGGTAGTTCTCAAAAGGGAGAAGAAGCTGATGCTAAAGAAGAAGAAGAAATTGAAGGGAGAATTGATATGGAAGCCGAATTGGAAGCAGCTCTTGAGGAGATAGATGTTTGGAGAGCCAAAACGAAGAAATCCAATAAAGTGGTTCATGATGCCAAACTCTACATGCAACAACAGGATGAAGAAAAGTCTGAGCTGTTAGAAGAAATTGAAAGACTAAAATCCTCAACACCAGAGAGCTCAGAAAATATTGTTGAGTATAAGCTTAAAATTGAGGAACAAAAGAAGGAAATTGATTGTCTGACAAACACAGGAAAGGAGCAGGTTAGATGTATCACAGAGCTTGAAGAAGAAGTGGTCAGTCTGAGACAAAAACTCAAGGATCAAGATAAACTCTTGACCCCCAATGTGATATCCGAGAAGCAGGCTATTCAGAAGACAGAGAAGATGAAAGCGGAGCCTAGCAGTTCAGTAGGAAAGAAACAGCAATTGAGCTCAGATGTTAAGATCGTTTCTGGGCTTAGTCAAGAACAAAAATTGGCGACAATTGTAGTCAGAACGCAAGCACTCATCCTGAAAGTGAAGGTTGATTTGGGAACAAAACAGAATCAGAATATTCAGAGATCCCAAAGGGGAAATCACAGTGCTGAAATATCACGAGGGAATTCATCCTATATCAGGTGTTATTGCTGTGGGAAAATGGGACATTCACAGTTTGTGTGTTCCATAGCCAAGAGATACAGAAGGGAACATGAGCAGAGACGACAGCCAAACAGAGAACGGTTTTCCAGAACACATTTTGAAGGACACTGTTTTTGGTGTGGAGGATTTGGACACATGGCTAGGTATCGCACATCAATCATTCAGAGAAATGTGTCAAAGAATAATCAAAATGTTCGCAAGCAGCAGATCAATAAACCAACAAGTGAGTTAAAAGTTCAGAACAGATTTGCAGCTCTGCAAGATGAGGGTGGTCCGTCATACTCTGAGAAAGAACAGAAGCCTCAATCCATGCCGAGTGTGAAAGAAAAAGTATGGACCAAGAAGAAGAAAAATGAGAAGGTTGTGGTGGCGCAGATTGCCCTTAAAGCATCAGATCGATCTGGTGTTTGGATCCTTGATAGTGGTTGCACATCCCACATGACGGGTAACAAGGATCTTGTTACAGGCATCAAATATGACAAAGAAGGAGTTGTCAAATTTGGAAATGATGAAGGCCTGAAAATTGTTGGCTCAGGGAAAGCCAAGTTTGGGGGCAAAGAGATGAGACGTGCTGATGTCTTGGTAGTAGAGGGTCTCAGTCATAATCTACTCAGTGTCAGTCAACTATGTGACTCTGGGCACTCTATCCAATTTACCAAGAAGATGTGTGTTGTGAAAGGAAAAGATGGAGCAGCTGTTCTGCAGGGAAAAAGGTCAAAGGGAAATCTCTATCTTGTAGGTGGGGAAGAAGATACTTGTCTTTTATCCAGAGAGGAAGAAAACCAGCTGTGGCATAAGCGACTTGGTCATCTATGCCAACCATCTATGGAGGATCTCGTTAAATGTGATGCTGCTAGAGACCTTCCCAAACTATCACGTGATCGTACTCATACATGTGATGCTTGTCAGCAAGGGAAAATCATCAGAAAGACATACAGGCCAAAGGAACAGAAATCAACTAGAGTGCTCGAATTGGTGCATGCTGATGTATGTGGACCTATCTCACCACGAGCTATAAATGGGCAAAGGTACTATATTCTTTTCATTGATGACTATAGCAGAATGGCATGGGTATTCATCATAACCCACAAGACAGAGGTGTTCAGTTGCATAAAGCAGTACAGGAGGGAATCAGAGAAGATGCTTGGGCAGAAAATTCTGAAGTTTCGTACTGATAACGGTACGGAATTTACAAACAGTCAGGTTGAAAACTATCTCGAGAAACATGGGATAAGGCATCAAGTTTCATCAGTGAGAACTCCCCAACAGAATGGAGTAGTAGAAAGGAGGAATCAGATCATTAACAACATGGCAAGAACAATGCTTATTGATAAGGACCTACCAGAGAAATTTTGGAAGGAAGTAGTTTTGACATCGGTCTATGTTTCAAACAGGTCCCTGTTATGTCCGAAGCAAGGGAAGACTCCGTATGAACTGTGGTACGGAAAGAAGCCAACGTTGAAATACTTTCGAATCTTTGGAAGTAAGTGTTTCATTCTCAACAAAGAACATCATAGGAAGTTTGAGGCACGAGGAGATGAAGGGATATTCCTCGGCTATTCAGGGAAAAGCAAAGCATATAAATGCTTCAACAAGAGGCTGGGAAAAATTGTTGAGAGTAATGATGTCACTATAGTCGAAAATGAACAGACTGCTCAACGACCCAGTGAACAGTTCCTGGATGAAAGTGATGATGAGATAAGCAACCCAGGGGGAGCAGAAGTGGCAGAAGCTGACTCAGAAGAAGATACTAATGATGAAGAGGAAAGTGTCAAGTCGGTGTCTGCGAGGAAGCCAAAGAGTCGAGCTGAGATTGATAGGCAGAATATCATTGGTGATCAAACAGCTCCAGTTCAGATTCGAAGAATGAAATCATCACAGCAAGCATCGTTTTTGTCTCAAGTGGAGCCGAAATGTTTTTCTGATGCAGCTAAAGATGAAAACTGGGTTCAGGCCATGAACGAAGAGCTTGATCAGATTGAGAAGAACCAGACATGGGAGATTGTTTCGAGGCCAGCGGACAAGAATGTCATTGGGACCAAATGGGTCTATCGCAACAAGATGAATGAAGATGGCACAGTGATTCGGAACAAAGCACGTCTAGTGTGCAAGGGGTACTCCCAAATCGAGGGAATTGATGTTGATGAGACATTTGCACCGGTTGCAAGGCTGGAGACAATAAGATTATTCCTAGCCATCGCAGTGCAAAGGAAGTTCAAAGTGTTCCAGATGGATGTCAAATCCGCATTCTTGAATGGGGTTCTGGAAGAAGAGGTGTATATTGAGCAGCCAGATGGTTTTCTCATTCATGAGGATGAGAACAATGTTTGCAGGCTGAAGAATGCATTGTATGGGCTGAAACAAGCACCAAGGGCATGGTACTCAAGGCTTGATCAGTACTTGAAGAAGCTTGGTTTTCAGCGTGGAGGAGTTGATTACAATCTCTATTTCAGTAATGACAGTAATCAAAGGATGATGGTGTTGGTTTATGTCGATGACATAATATTTGGTGGATCAGATGATGCTCAGTGCAGACAGTTTTCCGAATTCATGAAAAATGAGTTTGAAATGTCAATGATTGGAGAGCTAACGTTTTTCCTTGGTCTACAGGTCATACAAGGAAGGAATGGAACATTCATTTCTCAATATAAATATGTCAAGGAGGTCCTGAGAAGGTTTGGAATGGAAAATTCCAAGGAGATGCAGACTCCGGTGGCTACCCGGATGAAATTATCAAAAGATGAGGATGGAAAGGCAGTTAATATCACAGAATACAGGCAAATCATTGGAAGTCTGTTGTACTTAACCGCAACGAGGCCTGATATTGTTTTCGCCACATGCCAAGCAGCGAGATATCAGAGTAATCCCAAGGAAAGTCACATGCTCGCAGTGAAAAGAATACTTCGGTATATTAAGGGCACGGTGGACTTCGACTTGACATACAATGACAAATCTCAGACAGAGTTACTGGGATACACTGATGCAGACTGGGCCGGTTCAACGGATGATAGAAAATCAACGTCCGGTGGTGCATTCTATCTTGGTGGATTGTGTATTTCTTGGCTAAGCAAGAAACAAGATTGCATTTCATTGAGCACCGCAGAAGCTGAATATATTGCGGCCACTCAAGCATGCACACAGTTATTGTGGATGAAGCAGCTGCTTGAAGATATGGGAGTTGAAGTGAAGTCTCCGATCGAAATCCAGTGTGACAACTCAAGTGCTATAAATCTTAGCAAAAATCCCGTCCATCATTCAAGGACAAAGAACATTGAGATTAAGTATCATTTTATCAAGGAGAAGGTTGAGCAGGGAATTGTAAAGTTGGAGTACGTGCCTACAGAACTACAGGTTGCAGACATTCTGACAAAGGCCTTACCCAAGTAAGCTTTTGAGAGGCATCGACTGGCTCTGGGAGTTCAGTCGATTCCCTGCACTTGAAATAGTGTGGATGTGGGTCCCCCCACCTCCCCCTCTCCCCGAGGTATGGTGTGTTTTTCCCTAATGTGCTGATATGTGTTCTCTACTATGTTACAGACTACAAAGGCGTGACCTTTGGGTTCGTTGACAAAGGGGGAGAAAAGTGCTTGAAAAGTGCTTGACAAAGGGGGAGAAAAGTGTTTGTTCAAGGGAGAAAACAGTGAGGAGATTTGATAAATCATAATTGTTACGGGGAGAAGCTGACAGGTGGAGCAGCCAGAAAGGGGGAGCAATGAGAAAGGGGGAGTGTATGAAATCTGACGATGCTAGACGTGATCGATCAAATCATAGAAATCACGACAGCTAATGATCGTGATAAAAGCAGAACAGTGGTGTTGGAATGGTTTGAGACAGTGTCCAGCTATCAACAATTGGTATCAACTTAAGAATTCACCAATTGGTATCAGTGTGGTTCAACAACTGGTTTTATTTTAACAATTGGTATCAGGGTGGAATCGACAATTGGGGTCTAACATGAAGTGATTCATTGATGAACTTTTCATACTACTCTTGTTTCTCATGCCGAGCATTGCTCATGTGGGCTTAGAGTACGTGTTAAGTGAATCCTTGAACGCTATCAGAATCGCAAGGGGCGAATGGTGGTAGCGGCTGGAAGAAGACTCAGTGAGGTATCAAAGTGCAGAAAATCATCCTGAGCAGAATTGTGAAGAGTTGTCAACAAACCCAAAGGGGGAGATTGTTGGGCAAAAATCCCTCAAGGTAACATTGAAGTATTTTTGGGTTGATTGTGTTTGTTGACAAAGCAGGGTTTCATGGATATTTGTCGATTTCCCAAGATGTTGTTGACAATCATTGTTGACAAAGAACGATGACAAAGGAAAAGGACGATCTGGAGGCGGTACAAAAGAGCAGTACAAGGTGGCACCGTTTCCCAGTGTTTGCCAAATTTTTGGGGTTCAAAATTTGGAGTTTGTTGAGCATCGCGAAAAGAGGATTTCCATGAAGAACATAATTTAATATGTCAAAGGCATGAATTTCGCGAAGATATGATGCATGGTTTGGAAATCGCGAAGACCAGAAGAATGGAGGCGGTGATGCTTCGCGAGTACGTCAAGCTTCGTGAACGGCAGAGGCTGAAGTGCATCGCGGCCGAGAAGGGCTTTGCGAGAGAACATCGCGGCGAAGGTGCGAAGGAATGTTGGGCTTCGCGAGGGAGCTTCGCGGCGAAGGAGCGAGCCGCGAAGGTAAGTTGACGGTGATTCATCGCGACTACGTCAAGCTCCGCGAACGGAAGATTGCGGTGGAGCTTCGCGATTTGGACAGAATTCTGACAGAAACTTTGGAGCTTCGCGATTTGAGATGACGTGGCGTTGACTTCGTGCGGAAAGGATGAGGGTTGGTGGAATCGCCTATAAATAGAGGCTGACCCCTTCAGGCGAAGTAGAGAGAATTTTCAGAGAAAATACTTTGCTCTCGATTTGCGAAGGTGGTTCGCGGAGCCAGTGTGCTTTGCAAAAGAGGTGCTTCGCGGCGGCTATTGTAGCTCCGCGAAACCTGCGAGCTCTGCGTTGGCTTACTTAGCTTCGCGAGGGTCGTTGCTTTGCGACGGCTTGAGCATCGCGAGAGTGCTTCGCGAAGGATCTTCGCGAGTGAGCTTCGCAAAAAGGAAGGAGCTTCGCGAAGGCTTGTTTGAGCTTCGCGAAATTGGGAGCCTCGCATTGTAGGGTGCTTTGCGAAGGTCTTTCCAAAGGATGTTTGCCCAGTGTTTAGAGGCAAAGAGGTATTCATCTACGGGTGAAAGTTGAACATCAACAGAGCATCTACATACAGAGAAAGATGCATTCCTTCATGGAAATGAGGAGACCTACAGGTCTATAAACTGTGAGTGAATCCCTTCCAAGAGCAGTGAGCTCAGGAAGAGGAAGAAGGTGATCCTCTCCACCGGCAGTGAGCCAGAGAGAGAGAAACAGGGAGTGACCCTTGGGAAAGCAGTGAGCTGACCCTAAACTTTGTAAAGGCAGTGAGCCTGGGCATAGAAGTGATCTAGCCCGAACCTTGTAATCCACAGCTAGTGAAGATTAGTGGAATTTGGTACGACCGGCAACCTGTCAGCGTATGCTCCTTGGACGTAGCCCTTAGCGGTGAACCAAGTAAAATTGCTGTGTCCTGTGCTTGCTTTACTTTCTGCTTATATCGTGCAACAGGGAAAAGAGAGAAGAGTGTTTTGCTTAACAGCGAAACAAGATCAGAACGGGCATTAATTTTTAATTAGTCATACCCTGATTCACCCACCCTCTCAGGGTATCCAGCCTAGTGGACCTAACAGTATCATCATTGTTTCAAAACGATGACTAAAACATTCATTTCATACCATCTATATTGACCTTGGAATAGAATATATTACTTTTTCAAAGGTTGGGGACGAATCCTCATTTTTATTTTTAAATTAAAGAAAATACACCCTTTTCTTGGTATAGGGAGACCCATTATATATCATGAAGTCCCAGGGGCCTGAAAGCCCACTTTTTAGCCCAATGGGCCCACCAATGAATAGTAATTCTACAGTATCTGGGATGTTATTGTAACTTCTATAGTACCAATGCCACTACATTTCCTGCTATAGTACCTCTTCTACTATAGTGTCACCATCGCTATTGTTCTGCTGCTGCTATAGTACTGCTACAGTACTCATGAATTTCATCCCTACCTGAAATCAATCCTGGGTATTTTGGATGAAAATCATGAGCCTTTACCACTTTGGTATAAGATCTTTCGTATAAGAAGAATATACCTAGATATTACATCATTTTGGATAAATATTCAGCACATATAAAAACTATATACCTAATGATCATAATAGTTTAGTGTCTTAGGAAAATTCCATCACAATCTTCTAATATTGGTGGAAGATCTTCAATGTTTTCCAAAAAGATCTTTTCATTTATTACTCATACTTAAAGACTTTTTCCTAACAAGGGGAATGGAAACATAATTAATTTTTTATTAGATGCTCATAATTGATATGTAAAGTAGATATGTAAAATTAACATGTAAAAAAGACTCTGAGGACATGATAAAAATATTTTTAGTTTACACCATGCTTGTAAATTATCAAAATCATGAGTCGTGGAATAATTATTGGTAGTTCATAAGGAAATATATATAAGGAAATCAATGAAAGGCTCATGAGAGCATCAAATTGGTATAAGGAATAAATTTGTGGCATACCAATAAATATATAAAAACATTCCCATAATTCAGGTCTCCTTTCCAAAACATATCATGGAATTTCATAGGGACTACACCTACTTCCCGAGACATACCACCATCTCGAGTCATAGTCAATTCCTTATAGTAAATTTGTTACACCTTATTTTCATATTGGATCAGGTTTCATCATCTTCCCATAGTTGATAGAGTTTCCCCTAATCCCCATTTTGAATCAATATCATCAACTTGTTTCCTATAATTACCTCATCAGATATAAATAATTTCCTAATCCATTAGAAGAATATATAGTTCCCTCTCATCACATAATGTAATCATACACACATATGCCTCATGATAATAAAAACGTTATCATATGATGACCATAAAATAGAACTGTTTCATAAATATCATATCATAACTAATGAAATGAAATGGATATCATAAAATTTTCATCTAATTGTAAAATGTGTAAAAGAAATAGGTTTTATAATCATTTCATTATAAAAGAACCCATCAATAAAAGTTTTTTTCAAAAGAATTTTATGATGGAAGAACTCATGGAATATAATAAGGTTTCATACATAAAATTTCAATTTAAACAAAATCCATTAAAAAAATATTAGTAGTTTTTGGGATCATATCCCAAGCAATGAATAAACTATATCAAATGATTACATATTAGGGGGAGAGGATTTTAAAAAACCTATTAGAGAATTTCTTAAGAAAAATAACATTTCATTAAATATCATTTTTTAAAGGCTTAGAATTTTTTCATAAACCTTATCTCACAAAACCTGTTTAAAATCATATTAATTAATATAGAAAAATAATTTAAAACATTTCTTGGGAAAAATATTATTTCTTATTTTAATAACTATTTTTTAAACATAAAAAATTTATAAAAACATTTTATTGAAAATAACATTAAAATCATATAAATGAATCATGGAAACATTTTTAAAACCTTCTCATTGAAATTAGCTTTGAAAATATATAAATGATTATTTAAAAAAAATCAGAATCATATCATTGAACATATATTTTAAAACTTATAAAAGAAGATTTGAAATTTTTTTAAAACACTTATAAAACAACAAACATTTTTTAAAACAATTTTCCTTGAAAAAAATTTAAAAACAATAGATTTCATAAATAGTAAAAAAAATATTCATTAAAACTAACCTTGTAAACTTGAAAAGGAAGATTCAAGGAAATTGTGGTCAGGAGTTAGTGTAAACTCGTACATATCAAACATTCCTTTTGATCCATAAAATGTTTAGTAAAGTGACTTCATTTGAAAATTATAACAAGATTACTTAAAAACCATTTTTAATAGGATAAAAGGGATTTTTTAATACTAATAGGATAAATGTATAATATTTGGGAATTTTTTTTATGAAATCAGGTTTTTGATGGAAAATAGATTTCTAAGTGAAGAGTGAAATAAACTTGTATTTTCATAAAACAATTTTCTTAATTATAATATTCAAAAAATAGTGGAAAAAGTTTCCATTATAATAAGATATCATAAATAACCCAAGGATAAAAAAATTAATGAGATATCTAAATAAATTGTTCATAATATTTCATCAATTCAATCATAATCATAATCAATCCTGATAAACAATGAGATTATATGTCCTTTACAAATTTGGTGACTATGAATCAAAATGAAAATGAGAGAAAAAAATTATATGAAGCATAAAAGTTTATAAAATGTATGATACTCATGATAAAACATTTTAATGGTCATTATATAAACCTCATAAAAGAATACTGGTGAATAAAAAAACATGTGTCTCAAAGAAGGCATATTGAAACAAAGTTACCTTATTGTTTTGATAAATTTTTAACCATACACCCCATGAAATATAGATCATAAAATTGGTAAGAAAATTACAATTTATTAAAGTATTAAAATAATTGAATTAATTCATGGTATTTATATACACAATATAAAATAAAATAATAATAAATATGGAATAAGTCTCATAGAAATAAGAGTGATACTAGAAATCCCCTTAATACAAGACAGACTTTTGAATCTTGAAATCTAGAAACTTATAACATAAATTAAAAAATTTAATATAAATAAATAATTTATATTAATTATATAACATTTAATAGGTAATTATATCTACCACAATTCAATAGTATGTGGTGAATATAGAATATGTCTCACAGAAATAAAATTAATACTAGAAAACCCTAATCTTATGTCTTGGATTTCCTTGTACACATTAAAACCTCGTGTATAATAAATATAATTTTATTATACATCTAAAAAAGAAAAATATTATTATATATAATACTATATATGATTTAATTATGAATTAATATTACCCATTTATTAACAATTAAATGTTAATGTTGTGTTTCGGGTAATAACTACTTTGTTTTTTCCATGTGTTTTGATTTGTTATATTTTTCGTCTTACTACATATATAATGATTTAATAACATCTAGAAATATTAAAATGATATAAATATCACATGTATTCATTATATATAAATATATATATAATAATATATAAAATATATAACTATGAAAAATAATACATTGTTCATGGATACGGTATGTCGTTTATACACATGAATGTTGTTTCCTTTTTCTTGTCGTATTTATTGAATTAAAGTAAATGAAATATGTATATATATATATATTAATTACATTAGAATTATTATATATATATATCATATAAATTTAATAAACCCACACTTAATACATTCTGTCTAATTTGTGATAAAAACACATCATTTTTAGGTAGAGGTAGTCTATATGTCCACAAACGATGTTTTCAAATTCCCACAAAATAGAAAACATGAAAGAATGTGTTATAAACTTATTAAATAAGTATAAATAAATCATAAATAACACATATATAATAGAAAAATGGAAATTATATCTTTATTTACAACCTTAAGATGTGGTAATGAGATAATGAACAACATTGGTTTGTGAGGCTGTAGTCTTATGTACACAAAAATGATTATTGTGTATCCCATTTGATGGAAGTGTGTGATTTTTTAGGTTAAACAATTAAAATAAAAACAAATCAGTATATTTATTATACATAGATTATTATATAAGAAGGTAATAAGATGAATTGAGGGGGTGGATGAAGAAAATAAAACAGAAGTTCTTGTTGAAGTATATTGCCTCTTCTATGGATAATTCATTTATATTGGCACCAATGGACTCACATGTATTAATTTATCCCTAAAGTGATGCTTCTATGATGAGAGTATGGAATTTTGGATCATATTTTGTCTACATTAGGATGAGAAAAAGGGCTTGATAGGTGTGAGTATTGAGAAGGGTGAATTCCATTTTATAGTGGAGAAGGAGTGGAATTGTTCAAAATATAAAAAGGTAGACAATATTGAGATGTATCCCATACATCTGGTGTTTCCAATAAATTTCCATATTCTATAAAGTGGTGTATAGGGTCAAATTATTTCCATAAAATTCCTTTTGGACATGTTTCTATGGTATTTCTACCATTAACTTAAAGAATAAAGAATAAGTAAACCCATTTTTACATTAATTACTATAAAGAATTTCTAATTACAATTAGTAATCATTTTGGTTAAAAATAAAATAAATTTTTTATAAATTGTAAATAATTATGATTCCCAATATGGAACCCAATTTTCCAAATTATAATTACATAAGTGGATCAAATTAATTTAAAAATAATATTGTAGATGGGATAAAACAAAAGAGTTTTAATGTGAAAATGTTCAAAAGTTTTAATTGAATTTATATCCAATTTCAATTTTAAATTGAGTCTAATGACCTTAATTGTATAAATATATTTATAATTATTTTAAATATAATTTAAAAAAAGTTGAAAATAAAATAAAACTGTATAAATAAATTAGGTGAAAAGTAGTTTTCAATTAATATTCTCTGTTTTTCATTATTTATAGAAAAATGAAACTTCACAAAAAAAACACCAAAAAATTATCCAAAGTGAATTTAGATAATACTATTTCATAAAATAAGTTTAGTTTTCAAATACAAATTATAAAATTTTCAAAAATTATATATAAAAAAGGTTCTCCATTAAAAAGAAGCAAAATTGCCTTTTGGAAAAATACTTCTTTTTTTATACAATTGGATTTATTCTTATCTTATTCCTATAAAATCTATTGGATGAGTATAGAAAAATTTCATCAAATATATAATATATAAATTTCATTAAAAACAATCATCAATAGTTTTTTGTTTAATTTATTGAGACAAAATGGTGTTGTATATAGAAAAATAGTTTTCTTACAATAGGAATTCTGTTGTTTTCAAATAGTTCCTACATACATTTCATGCTGATTTATAACGAAATGATTCAAATTATATAAATTTTCATGTCATATTTTCAAATTTTAGAAAATATTATTCATAAATTCCATTCCAATAGTTAGGTGATGACTATAATACAATTTTAGTAGTATTATAAATTGTATATTCTAGTTTGGTATAACTCATTCATTCATGTATTACAAACTATCCATGGAAAATTCCATTGTGTGTAACAAAATCCAAAAAAATTGTTACGAGAACCAAAATATAATCTAGGTGTTATTTCTAATGAAATCTTGATTTGGTGTTGTGTAATAAGTAAGAAAATCATGGTTCTTTCAAATAACATAGGCAATATTCAATGTTGTGTGAAATGCAGATTATTGAAAAGGTTAATTTAATTCCAAAAAATGTTTCACAAAATATTAGATTGTTATGAGGAGTATATCCCAAAAATATACCTCTTTGGGTTTGTTGAAAACTCTTCACATTTTTATATCCCTATTTATCTTATTTCTCTATCTTGTTGATAAATATTTCCATGCCTACATTTCTAACCAAAAATTACATCTTGTGACTCCATTTCATTAAAATATATTTACTCAACCCCTGCTCTAATCCCACATGGGAAATACTCAGTGTGAGAAATATATAGAGTATGAAAATTTCATCAATAAATCACTTCATTTGAAAAATACCCCTTTTTAAATAATTATTGAACTCGATAATACCAAATATTCATACTCACTAGGAAACTTCTTTCATCAAAAAACCCCATAGGTAAACTTTCCTGATATATAAACATTGAATGATCATCTTCAGCATTTTTAGATTTAAAACTGCACACTCCCCCTATTTATCTGATCTCCTTAACAACTTATCACCATTTTATGAACAAAACTTCTTCATGTTTTTCAACATACCAACTGTTATATTCTCTTAATTAAGAATGAATGTAAAGAATACATATCAACATTTATGGAATAATTCACCATACCTTAATGAGTGGGGGTTGAACTTCCACACTTTTTCAAGCATGGGGAGTCGAAAAAACCCCATTTTCCTATCAATGAAAATCAAATTCTTCTTTGGATAAGGTATTAATCAAAATATTTTCAACCAATAGTTATGTAGGAACATACTTCAACTTTAGAATCCCATAATCCACATTCTTCTAGATAAAATTATACATGCTTTCAGTGTGACATGTTCATGAGTGATGAACCATATTTTTTATAATATTTATAGCACTTGAATTATCACAATGCATTATGATTGTAGATTTCACTTCAACAAAAATATATTCCTGTTTTTTCCTCATACATGGTAATAACATACAATCCTAAATGTCCATGATATAATTTGAATAAGAGGTACTCGTGGAGATGAAATTCTTTTATTTCTTATCCATGAAATACACAATCTTATAAGATTGAATTCACCAAGTGGAATTGAATTCTTATCATTTTCTAAACCATTCCAATATACATCTGTATAACCCAGTAACTCTTGAAGAAATTATCATTCTATAAAAATCTGAAATCAATCGTTCATTTTATAAAATGAAATATTTTTATCATATAATGTAATTGGAGTACCATTGGGGTTAATTTTAAATAATTTCTACACTAATGTTTAAAATACAATGTTTGGTTGTGTTGATGTCAAGTGCAATGAGATCCCAATAAGTTTCCCTTAATCAGTAATATAAAAAACATTTCTATCATTGTCTCATGATAGTTTAATTCAGGTATCCACTATATTTTTCATCTCCTTGGAATTTTCCATTTAAAATTTTCTCAAAACCTCCCTGAAATATTTGGAATGAGAGATAAACATATCTTTCCTTTCTTATCCCACCTATAAACTGTTAAAAAACATTATTTCAACCATCATTGAAATTTCAAAACTACATTTCTAAAATTCTATGAAATTTTTTCACAAGAATTTATCTTATCCACCAATTATTATGTCCAAAAAATACTAATACACAACCATCATTTGATTAAATTCATTATTGACATATAGATTGTAATCAACTCCACAATGATAAAAACCAAGATTATTCAAATATTGATAATGTCTTAACTACCATGCTCATTATTCATGCTTTAATCAATAAAAACCATTATTTATCAAACATTATTTGTTCCCATATTTATGGATAAGAATACAATCTTTATGTTTTGTGTACACTTCCTCTTATATATTTCCTTTTATAAAACATGACTTGACATCCATCGACAAAACATTGATCTTTTTTTTGCACTCATATGGCTAAAAATATTAAAATATAATTAAAAATTAAAATAAGTTCCAATGTATCATCAATATTGAATACCTTGATCTAGGTGTATAAATTTCACACTATACATGCATTTTGTTGAATTACCGTGACATATTCGTTCAGTTTCTTCTGGAAGACCCATTTGGTCCTGATGAAAATATTATCTACTATACATTAATCAATCACACGTGATTAATTCTTCTTCATATGTAAAATATATTCATTCATATGAAAAACATGTCTTTCATCTCTACAAACTTCTTCAAAACTTTTCATCACTTCATGTGATCGAATGAATGTTTATTTTAGAGACTTCATTATCGATTTATTGAACTAGGGGTCTCTAATCACTAATGGAAATATTCTTTTCAATTTGATCATAACTATTTTTGTTCCATGTATATATAGATATTACGTCCTCATTATCTTCATTATTAACTTCTTCTAAATGATCAATTTACACTTCTGTCCCCCCTAAATTACAAACATCCTTATCAATATCATTAATAAACAATTCAATGTGTTGTTAATGATTATTTCCATTTTTAATAAAAGTGACATCATTTATTTCTATTACATTTCCACGAATCTTATTAAATAACTTATATAACATAAATTTTCATTAGTAGCCAATAATTATCTCCTCATATCTATGGGATTCAAACATTATTATATTCTATTTATTACGAATAAAATGTTTACATTTAAAGACTCAAAAGTATTTCAATGTTTCCTTCTTTATGAACCATATTAACAAAAGGTATTATATTTTTTTGTATATAATACGGTTCTATTAGACTAGAAGACTTATGTAAACATTTATACGTTATAAAATTGAATTTCTAGGTCCTTTTCAATAAGAATCATTCCGGACATGTTGTTTATCATCTGATTTCTCCTTTCAACCACTCCATTATTCTATTGATTTATTACCAATAAAACAAGGTTTCTTATCCCATGATTCTTCAGATAATCCAACACTTGATAGTTTTTTAATTTTATATCATTGTTATCACAAAGCATCCAAATAATTTGTACAAGCATCCATTCATGATCACTTTGAGAATGTACAATGTAACACAATACCTTAGACTTATGGGAAATGAAAAAGATCTATTCCATCTTACTCATACCATAAATAAGATGAATATGATATATATTCTCTTCAATGTATCTTGGGGAGATAGGTCCACACACATATTAATGCACCAGTTCAATAACCCTTGTTGACATATATTCTTTTTTCCTTGTATATCATTTGAATGGCCTCACCTTATTGAAAATAACTACCTGTCTGCATAAAAATCTCTTGACAACATTGGATGATCTAGAGATGTATCAAATTTTACAAGATATGTTATGGATGGTCATCTCTTATAGACAATATTTTTATTCAAAAAAATATTTTCATCCTCCTTCGATAGAAAACACATATCTTCTATTGAGCATGCATAGTAAACATCCCCATTCATTGACATTTTTTTCAAAACAATGCAATATCCTTTCCGTTGATTATACAAAACAAATTGTTAAGTCTTGAAGAATTACCTATGTAACAGTGTCCACTAATTATTAGTAGGTCATGAATATGATCATAAGCAGCTATTAAATAATAAATCCTTATATATTTACCTCTAAACCTTTATTTTTCCTCGATAAAAATCTCCAGGCCTACATCATATCCAAATATATTGATAGATTCTTTTTCATTCAAAATTCCTTTGAATTGATCCTTTTTATCCGTAATATGGTACTTTCAACCACTATTAATGATCTATATTAAAATATTATCTAATTCTCTAAATAAAATACTTGCAACCACATACTGTTTAGATTATTTCTTATTGGTCTAGATCATTGGCATTATACTTGATATTGAAGAGTACTCTTGATCTACCTCAAAGTATGATAGACCAACATGATCTTGCATATATGTACATTAATTTTATATTTTTATTTTATTCAATTTTTCCTTGAGATGTTTCTTATGTCCACCATGGGTCTACTTAATCACATTCCTTTACATCATTGATTACAAATACCTAGCCCAAAAAAAGTGATTATCCAAATTATTTCATGAATATTCACCAATGTGTGGATGCTAATATTTCTATTATTCCATTCATTACCTATGGGATATGGAATTTTTTTTTTGAAAATGTCCCATAATTCCATAGAAAAACACCTCATAAGTGGTGCATTCATGTGATTCGATGTGACGTGATCAGTTGTTCCTTAGCTTATTTGAAGAGTATGATTATAATTCATACCCAATTCAATTTTTAACCTAACAGTGGGTGTTTATGATATTTCTTCAATAATTATAGATCATTTTTATGATCAAATAATATTCAAACCCTTTCATTAATATATGAATGTTTCATATATTTTGATGGACCTCTATTCACTAATTCTACATTTTCTATTTCCTCATGGATCTACTTTCCAAATTTCATACTAGGATATATGATTCTTTCCTGACATTATATGTTTCTTTACAGGAAGACAAATTATTCATAATGTTCTTTGATATTTATAATTTTATCCATTGATGTGTTATTCCACACATCGATAAATTTAAATTGTTCATAAAAATTGATCTTTTTTTAAATGATATTATATTAGTTCTCTGGATTTTATGTGTAACACCCCGAGCTTCCATGATATGCCTCTATTTCAATAATGCAATAGCTTGCATTGTACGCAACTTCGAGTTCTAACACACCGCAACTAATCAAAGTAGCCGTTATGAATAGTAATAACCACTTTTTAAAATTATATAAATTTTATATTACAAAATGGACTTCATTTTTGTATTCGTAATATCGAAATTATCCTAAGTTGAATTTTTTGTAATTTTCTGAGAACTTTCAATTTTTTATGAATAGTGAAAAATACTTAAAAACAACTTTTTTAATCAAAATAATTTATTGTGATAAATTATACTATTTAGTGGTTTTAAAGTATAATTAGAATATATTTTTACCATTTTATCCAATGGTGTTCATTAGAATTAATTTAACATTGAAATTGGACATAAACAATTGCCAATCTTTTAATATAAATTGTTTCTTAAAAACACACTATATGTTGTGACAGCGGGAATTAATTATAAAAATTAGTTAATGAAACTTATATTTTTGGAATTTTTTAAAATAGAAATCATTTTTGAATTCGGGATATCAATTATAGCTTATGGTGAAATTTTGGCATTATTCTGAAAAACTTCAATTTTTGATGAATAGTGAAACCACTAAGTGGTAGTTAAAAAACTGATTTTTCGTTTAAATGAAATTTTACCACTTCTGTGTTTTGAATTTCCAAAATCTGACATACATGGTTTTCATTAATAAGTAAAATGTGGTTCAATGGGATTAGAATAATTTTTTGGTGAATAGTAACTTTTAAGTTCTTAATCGCGATTAGAGGTAATTAGTGTAGTTTAAGGTAAAAATAATGTTTTAATAATACGAGATGAGCTTGACACATGTCCTACCCTCATTGGATTTTCCATGGCCGACCAAGAAAATCCATGGGTCAACTTGGGGACCCCATGGAGCCACTTTAGTTGGAAAATGACACAAATACCTTTTATTTAGTATTAAAGTAAAAAATGACACAAACATGAAATGTTTTACTAAAACAATTTTTACATGGGGTTATACAAGTCATATTTTTGACTATAAATAGTAATTAGAAAGATAAAAAGATTTCCTACATCATAGTATTTTTTCATAATTTTTAGACATTAAAAAAAATAAATTATATATGACATCATGATGATGGAGTGATGACCTCATTATTTAACGATTTAAATAAAATAAAAAGATAATGTAAAATCCAAGGCTTACACTTGTCAAAAACCTATTGGATGAGTATATTTAGAACCCTTATCACCTTAGCCTAGAATTATATAAGTGTGGGACCTCTAAAATCCGAAACTCATTTTATAATAAAGTTACTTTTCTTTACATTCCAAGAGTACCCCTCCTCTCCTCTTATAAAAGGCCCCCACCTCTACCACCTCATTCACACTTTCAAGACATTTGTCTCGGCAAAACTCTGCCCAAATACTCTCCCAACTTCCCACTATTACTCCTAGAAGCCTCACTTTGTGCATAACTCTTCCCAAGGATGCCTTTGCCTCAAATCAAAAAGTGTTACCCGATTTTTAGGTAATGTCTTCTCTAATGTTGTTTTGTTTTATTTTGCTTCTCCAACCCCCTAAACTCTTTTTATTCTTTTCTTTTGTAACAAAAACAGTATCCTAAATATACTAGGATATTTTTATAAGAAGTATTCGAGCTACACTTACACACACCAACATATAATGGTTAAAGAACATACTGTTTCTGTGGATGGCGAATTTCTACCTCACAAAACGATGATTGTTCAAATTCTTTTAACACCTATAATGGTGGCCATTTTGATGACACTATTTTCATATATGATATATATATTATGTTTATTTATTCCTTATCCTTATTTATTTCTCATTTATGGAATACTTTATGATTTCCATTATGGGTAAATGCGATAATTTCATTTTAGGAAGTGCGGACTACCGCCCCCTCAAAGTGATTTGAATCGTTAATGCCATATGTGGGATGTATAAAGGATGGAGTAAATGGTATTATACATTATATTATACTGAAATTATATTATACTTTTATATAATTATAACTTCATTCCATTAAATATGAAATAGAAATGAAAGTAGCGTTCATGCGTATGTACGGCTTACCGTCTCCATGAACGGTGCATTTCATTTCTTACCTCTAAATGTCATGTAATATTATGAATGAATTTATATACTGGATATATATGATATATATGATATATATATCATGAATATAATTCTAGATATAATGGATATTTCACCACATGAACAACTCGTAATTATAAGAAGTCTATTTTTGACTCAAGTACCAAAGATCGACAAAACGACCGTTATTAACTTAAATAATTACATAATGTTCCTAACATTGTAATAAGTGATAAAAAAGGGATAATGAACTTGAAAAGGTTCTTAATAAAGTAGATATTAACTCTAGTTTATTATTCAGGAGGTTAAATAATGGTCGAATCAAGTCGGACACAAGGTAAGGGAATTTCTTAACCCAACTTCCATTCTTTGGGTTAATCTCCTACTTTCAAATTATGTCATGATATTATTATGTCCTATTTTGTATTTTTACTTTCTTTATGTGTACCTATAGTGAATACACATAATAGATCTATTTTATTTTAAAAATGATCTTTTTAAGAACTTCGTCTCAATCTCCTTTCATTGAGGCATATTTGGTTTTATACACAACTTTCTTTTATACGGTGTATAAACCCCTTTGACTTTTACGCTTATTCAAAAGGAATCTTTTTTATATGAAGCATTTTACTAAACGCCAAAAAGGGAATGTTTTTTTTTCGTACATATGCGGCGACAACGGCTTCTCCGCCGCCGTGACCATTATTTGAGTTTCGGCTTCCTCTACAAGCCATCACTTTTTATTAATGAAAAATAAATACAAAGTTTTAACATTCTTTTATTTTGGTATTGAAAATGGTTTTGAAAGCATTTTTATTATATCAATGTGTTGTATTGATATCTTGTGATGAAATGTGGAAATGTTATGTTTCCTTTATGCATGTTTTATGTGATATGATTATGTTATGGTTTATGATATGTTTAAACCTATTCATATGAGGAATGCATTGGACATAATAAGTGATGGGTGGAGCCCGCTATAGCTCCTCGATGCATCGGTAGGTCTCATGAGACAAACTAGTGTCTTGGCACAAGGCCTTGACAAAATCTTATTTGTGGTCTTGGAACGAGGCCTTGGCAACGTGGTTATGATAGTCTGGCATTATGCATTCCATCATTATAAAAGTGGTTATTGATATTGCATGTGATTATTCGACCAGTAGAATATCCATGTGAAGAAGTAAATGGCATTATCTCATTTTACTTTTGCCATATTAAGTTGATTGTCAAGTTTAAAAGGCTTTTTTAGTTATACATTTCCTTAAATGTTTATGTTTATTTATGAAAGCTTCCGCTATATTGTTATCCTTACTGAGTATCTGAGCTCACCCCTTTCAATGTTTTAATTTTTCCAGGATGTGAAGAAGTATATTTTGAATGACCTGCAGGGATAATATAAGGGCATATGAAGAGAAGATGTTGTAGTTTTGTTTTACTTTATGATGTAATGTAAGACTTATGAATGTATCTAGTATTTCCAAGGCTACTAAACTAATCGGTCTTTCGAGACATGATCTTTTGTGATCATGCCAATGTTACGAAGTAATGCACTGACTCTGGGTAGCTGGGGTTGGGGCGTTACATTATGCCATTATATTTTAAATTTCCTCCTTTATATAAAAATTAAATTTTTCTTTCTACATTATATAGATTATGGAATCATGAACCACATTGTTTTCTTTCATCATTTTCAATCTCTAAACATATATATCCTCAATAGGGACATCTAATTATACAAGGAGATCAAATATTCCTTCCAAATATCCTTCTTAATTGTCTCTAAATTCACATGTCTATTGATATACAAAAACATAAACCAAAGACTTATCATTATGACCATTTTAGTTTTTATTTTCTTTTACCTCTGTCTCCTTGGAACAATCTTTAATTTTTTATAACGGTAAATTTTCATGATAAATTTTCTCGTAACACTATTATTCCCTTTAATTCAATATTATTACACATACAATAAAATTTAATCTTTATCTTCATAATCATCATGAAATTTCTAGGGTACACCTGGATACATAATGTCCAACCCATATACATCAAAATCATATGAAGGGAAGGCTTTCCTTAAACATTATTTTCCCCCTTTATAGATTTAAGGAGAGGAATAAAATGAATTTATAAACATTTTATTCTTCTGGAATATATTATATAGTGAACATCCTCATGGACTTAAAATCCACATATTTAGATTTTACAATATTCGCATTTTTTTATCATTATTTCTCATCTTTTATATGAAAACAGTGTTGTGTAAAATCTCTAATATCACCTGTTTTTGATATTTTATCATCAGTATAAAGACTGCTAAATTTATCTGAGGTGGTGGTATTCTTAGGATAGACATGAGAATATTTAAATCATTATGTATTTTTCAAATACCACACATATACATCATAATAACATTTACCCATTGAAAGAATTCATCAACTGACTCATTAGGGGGAATTCTCAATCACCCATACCTGTAACATAGAACATTCATTTTAGAATCTCAAAATATTTGAGTCTCCCACATAGATATTGATAAAATTCCCCACATTAGATGTGATGACTTAAAAATATCATTATTTGTATTCTATGTTGAATAAGGATCCTCCTAAAGCATTAATTCCTCAGGTGTCAACATCTCATTCCCTTTGGTCTACTTTTGGTCAAATTCTAATATCAATTAAGGTTGATATACAATGCAAAGATACTGAAATTAAATCCATTAATAATGATCATAAGTAGTATTGAATTTTATTCTTCAATAATTTAAAAAAATCATTGAAGATTGGAATCCCTTGGTGATTAAAAAACTCTATCACATCCACTGAGACACAAACACTAATTTAACCCATTACGATGATACAAATTTTTGTCTATTATAGGATAAATACCATAATATCGGGGTCCACGCATGATAGATTTCATCCAATCCCATATTAAATATCATATCACCACTAAAAAACACTCGTCTCTCCCCTTCCCATAGAACTGTATGATATGAAATGAAAAAAAATCAAGAGACATAACAATTTTAGTAAGATAAACTACACTGGGAAACATATAGGGGGCTTATAAAAGAAATTTAATAATGTACCATATCCACAAAAGAGTAATGTTATGTGAATTGTTTGAGTAGACTCACTATCCCTCCTGGTTCACTACCATTAACTAATTGAAATCTAACTACTCTTAACTAAAGTGCTCTAGCTTATCCGTAAGAAGATTCTCATGTCTATCACTTAAATCATTATAGATTTCATGTCATTTTATTAATATTTATATTTTTATTTTATCCAATTCATTTATAACACATTACCACATAATTTATCATAAATCCCTTCTCATTCAAATAAGATTTGATTCTGTGCAGCCCTTGATCCAACTTTTGAAAAAATTTCAAATATTCCATTAAAAGTTCCTCTTTTATGTTTTACATGACCTTTCACAAAAATCACAACCATTTTAAAACTCATTTATAGGGTTTTTATACATTTTTATTAGGTCTTTGTGAATCTACCTTTTCAAAAAACAGACATGATCTTCATATCATACCTTTTTAACCTTCTTTATCAACAAACACAACCAAACCAAAAATTTGGAAAGGTCAATTGGAAGAAATTTTCCTACACAATTTTACTTAAAACACATATTGATACATTTAAAATATTTTCAAGAAAAACAAAATTTCACCTAAAAGATACAATTCAATGTGTTTCACTACAATTTCTCACAAATTCATTAATATGGATTCGTGTGAAGAGATCATGTTTTAGGTCCTCCAATATACCATGGAAATGTTTTGAATTGGGACGGTGATTGAAAATAAATGATATGAAATTATTTATTATAATATTCATTCATATTATGGTGATAATTTCTGAAATAAAATCTTGACACATCCATATTAGAATATAAAGAGGTTTCATGACTCCTTTTGGATGTTGTCTCTTATCTATTACCTATAGACAATCCAAGAATCTTGGTACATAGTTTAAATTTTTACATTTCATATTACCCCATTAATTATTTTGTCTTAAATCCGTATATGAATTTGTGATACTAGGGTAAATTATAAATTTTAACTATGGGCATCATTATGTAATTCAATATTTAGCTTAGGTGTTGATGGACCACATAACCTATTTCCAAATTTCAATATACCGTCTTTATAAAAAATATCTTCCAACTCCCAATATTTTAAATGTTTATTTTCCGTTTTTACACAATTATCATGAATTTGTGATCATTTAATAATCTATACTAAACATTTTTTAGAATTAGTTTAGAAAGATTGTTATTTATTTCCTTCTGTTAATGATTTATAGATAGAACAATTTACCACAGTTGCGTTTTAAGCAGGTTGAGATTTTGTTTTTGGGGTTTTAGTTTAAAATAAATAAAATTGTGTGAACAATATTATTTTATGTCTTTGGGAGTTATTCTATCCCATGGGAAGTTGTTGGTGGAGCCCATGACCAACCAACTTCCCATGAGTGGACACTTGAAAGGTGGGGCCCACACGAGCCCCAACCTTTCACATTCCTATAACTCTCCTTTAACCCCCCATTTAATCTCCCTTTCTTTAACTCTTGAACTTCTCCCCCTTATTAATGAAAACTCTTCTCATTCCACTCCCCCTCTTAAGTGCATGCCAACACTTTTTAATTAATGAGTTCAACTTCTTAAATTAATTAATTTATTTGAATTTTGGAATTTGAAAAGCATGGCATGTGTTAATAAAATAATGGGAGACCTTATTTTATTAGGATGCTTGGTTAAGTGAGGATTTTGAGAGAGGAAGCTCTTAGTTTTGAAGAACTCCATCATCATCGTTAAAGAACGTCGAGACTTCGACAAAGAATGTGATGAACACCGACCCTCCGACGGAGAACGTGAAGGCACCAACGACGTGCCTTCTCTTCTTCTTTCTCCGCGTCAAGGGAGGAGGCATCACCATGGGGAACGTCGCCATCGACGACGTCGCTCACTCTGACGACGACGAAATTGATACCGTTCTACGGCGACACTACCATTCCGTGACTTTGTCAACAAACGAAGGACGACACGAGGTAGGGGTTTTATTTATTTATATTTGTTCGTGAATTTCCGACTTGATGATCTTCATGGTTTAAAACCATTTGATATCGAATTTGATCTTCGTGGTTTAAAACCAAATGATATTGAATAACGTGAGGGGGCCGGACCGCACGAACACGGCCGACCCTCCTCCTTACTTTTCGTGTTGGTTCTTTGTGGTTTGGTTCAGGAAGGCGTGGTGTCGTCGCACCACGCGGTTTCATGCGGAAGGAAATGCGCGGCGCCGTCGCACCGCGCCATGGAAAGAAGTCTAGGAACGCGACGCCGTCGTGCCGCGTCGAAGAAAAACAAAGGCGCCGCGGCTGGAGCGGGGCCGCGGAGGAGGGACGCGGTGTCGTCGCACCACGCCGGCCGACAAGGGCCGCGGCCGATTCTGGGCCGTGGCAGAGCAGGGTGACCGGTGGCCGGTACCGGGCCGCCGGCGACAGAGCGGGCCGCAGTGGTGGTGTGCGGCACCGACGCACAGCGCCGGAGAACCCGTGAGAGGCAGCGATCGCGGCAATCTACGGCGGAGGGGCGCGGCGCCGTCGCGTCGTGTCAATAGAACAAGGGCCGCGGTTTGAGCCACGATAGTGCAAAAAGGGACGGCAGGAAAACCGGCCGCCGGCGGATAAGGAAGAGCCGCGGCCCTATGGCCGCGGCGGAGCAGCCGGAGGAGGCCGGCCTCGCCGGCTGCCAGAGATCAGGAGAGCAGCGACCATCAGGCCGCGGCAAGGTGGTGGAAGGCGGCGGCCGTACCAGCCACCAGTTTGCAAACGAGGCAGGACTCGCAGGTCCCACGTGTGATAAAAACGGTCGGCCTAAGGCCGGCCGTGATCCTTAAATACCGGGGATTGAATTCCCCAGTTTTTGTAGAGGCGCCCCCCCCCCCCCCCCCACGTGGAGGGGGGCGTTTTATTCAAATGCGCGGCATAATGCCACGCCGCCCTTTTTGAAACAAAGGGGGGGCTTTACCCCCGCGCGCGGTGGACATGCGGCGCCCAGGCCGCGCCGCCGCGCTACCGGCCGGGTCGGCCCGGGCCCAGACCCCCAGTCTTCGGACCATTTTTGGTCTTTTGTCTGTAACTTGAGCTACGGGCCTCCGAACGACGCGCCGTTAGCGGCAATGCGATCCTTGGATTGAGACGGGCGTTTCGGTATATCACACTCAAGGTTTCGGATTACTTTGAGTTCGGTCGGGTTGGTTCGTACACGAAACCAAACGGGCCCTCGGAGCGGAAACGCTCATATCTTGAGGTTCGGACGTCCGATTGACGTGCCGTCGACTTTGTTGAATTCCTCTAAGTGAGAAGAATCTTTTGGCTTAATCCTCCCGAGGTTTGGATGTATTCGGTGTGCGGTCAGGTTGGTTCGCTCACGAAATCCAACCGGGCCCCTGGAACGAAAAAGCCAATAACTCACAGATCGGGCGTCCGATTGATGCGCCGTCTGTCTCGTTGAATTCCTCTTGATGAGACTGAACTTTTGGCATACTTCGCCCGAGTTTTGGATACAGTTGGATAGTGGCCGGGTTGGATTGTACCCGAAATCCAACCGGGCCCCTAGAACGGAAAAGATGATATCTTTCAGACCGGACGTCCGTTTGACGAACCGTCAGCGGCGTTGGTGGTCACGTTGAGAAACGGTTCCTATGAGCATACCCTATGAGAGTTCGGGGTACAGTTGAGATACGGCCGGGATCGGTTCGCTCACGAAACCAACCGGGCCCCTGGGATAAAAAGGCTTGTAACTCACAAACCGGGCGTCTGATTGACGCGCCGTCTGTTGCGTTGAGACCCCTATGACGAGGCGTTACTTTGAGATACTTCTTCGTGGGACTTTGAGATACTTGGAGTATCGACCTGTAGCTTGTGGAGCGGACCCTCCCAGAGATGAGCGTGCAGAGTACGAAGATCCTGTAGCTGACTGAGACCTGACGACTGCTTGACCGACTCGAATTGGAGTGAGTCGACTAGCCCAGTGGAAGGAGCACTACTTTCTGAGGTGCAGACCCATGGCGAACGGAGCACTACCTGTGTGACAGTGCAGACCCCCGGTACTCATCCGGAGAGTACCTCAGCAGGCTACTAGGGGGTGTGCACTACTGTGTTTGGGTGACATACCTCGGCTGGAAGCACTACTGTGTTTGGGTGGCTGAACCGCGGTACTCGACAGGAGGAGTACCTCAGCAGTCTTAGGTTAGTGAGCAGTACCTCGGAGTTGTGACAGGACCACTGTACACTCTAGAGATGGAGGTCTTTAGCAGTTATGGTTTCGATAATGAAAATCATGGTTTGAGATGAGACTTTTGACCTTTGTGTATACCTCATGATTGAGATGGGTCACTTGATAACTTAGGTATATGTATGGGCATATACCTGGGTAGTGGTTATCCGTTGATTTCATGATCCTTGTGTTTCCTCATGGTTGAGATGGGTTACTTGATAACTTAGGTATATGTATGGGCATATACCTAAGTAGAGGTTATCTGTTGAGATCTTATTTGTGGTAATCCTTGTTGGTTTTAGAGAGACCTTGAGGGTCTCGGGGTCCCTACTGAGTATCGTTATACTCACCCCTACACGGGCTATTCCCACACCACGTTGTGTTGGTTGCAGACGACAGGCAGTGCTGACGGAGGCCGAGTGTTCGAGGACTGGACGGTACCCGGAGGTGGACTACATGACGAGTCAGTACCCGGAGGTGGACTACACGACGAGACGACACACGGAGGAGGTTGACGGACGAGAGCGTGGAGGATGCTATCTGTACCCACCCTTCAGGTAGGATCCGTTGTGGACGACCAGGAGCTGCGCCATCTGTACCTACCCTTCCGGTAGGTTCCGAGAAGGACGACCCAGGAGCCACTTCTGTCCTTCCAGCTGTTATCTTTTCTGTTCAGTTGTAGTTGTACTTTCTTTTGGGTTTGTATTCTGGCCCATTTTCTTTTCAGCACTTCTCTTGTACTTAGTGTTTATGTTTTCCGCTTGCTTACTCTGTGGTGCTTGTTTTCTTTTATAAAGGCAATGCCTTCACAGTTATCGGGATTTACGCCTTTGGTGCTAGTCGCCAGCCCCTGGCCTATGGAAGGCGGGCTTGGGGTAGTCACGGCACGGGCCCCGAGGATGGGTCATGACAAATTGGTATCAGAGGAGTCGGTTCTACCGCAGAACTTATAACTCTGATATTTTCTTTCTGTGAAACAATAGTGATAAGGGTACCGAGTGTGGTCTTCAGTTCAGGGAGTCCAGTGTTGGTGCGGGCAGCTGACGTATCCATACACCAGGACCCTGACAACTGATTTCCAACTTTGTGCACGAAAACACTGATTGTGTGTGTGTTTTCAAAGGTTTTCCCTTAAAACAGCTCAAACCAGTTCAGCTCACCAGGTATAATCGTTTGACCGTGTTACGTTGTTTCTTTCAGGATTCCTTTTCTCGGACGACCAGCTAGAGCCCCGAGAGTGGTTCGTACTGACAGCCCACCGAGTGACGTGGCCTCAGTACAGGGCCCTTTTCCAGTTGAGGCACCAGCGGTACTACTAACCGTTGGGCCACCGATGCCACCAGCCCCAGCAGTAGAGGGTACACGTCGCTTGAGCGCACTGCACGAGTTCCAGTTCCATAGGTCACCCAGGTTCCAGGGAGGGACGGACCCGCAGGTGGCTGAGGATTAGCTGGAGGCTGTGGTGAGAATCTTCATGCAAGTGGGGACGCCGGCAGACTTCATGGTGATCTTTGCTGCTAGCCTCCTTTAGGAAGCAGCAGGGAGGTGGTGGGGCCACTTGTTTCAGTTTTGCGACGGGATGGACTTCGCATGGGAAGACTTCGAGACCTTCTTCAGGTTAGAGTTTGTGCCAGTAGCTCTACACCCCGAGCATGTACAGGAGATTCTGCCTTTTCCGCGTGTTTTTCGATCAGTAGTCGATTCATCTGTGGGCAGTAGACAGATGATGCAGAGGTCCAAGAGGACCAGACCAGCAGTTGGACGATCTCGGGATTTAGGACCGGTGGTGCGGGGCACCCGGGGTGGGGTCAAAGCCAGGCGTGCCAGAAACAGACAGTGTTACTCATGCGACAGGAAGGGTCACCTGGCACGTGACTGTCTGACACCTCGTACAGTTGATCCATAGGAATTGGAGGAGCCACCAAGAAAGTAGAGCTCCAGGACCAGGTGGACAGGTGCGGAACTAGTGGATACGTCTCTTGTACTTCTAGTTCCATGTTGCTGTTGTATTTGTGTCTTTGTACTATGAGATGCAATAATAAAATGACACTTATCTTTGTTTGCTTTCCTGTCCTTTTGTTTGGTTAATACTGAGTTGTTCCGGTTAAAACTTTTGACTTGACCCTCACTTTCGAGATTTCTACTGGAGGAGACCCAATGACCTCACACTGATGCCGACAGTGTGACTCGACCCTTGGAGGCGAGAGTGACAGTTGGATCTCTTAGTAGTTACGTCGAGGCCTTACGACGTCATCCATGGCATGAATGCGTCATTCATGTCAGGATTGACAATATTAGGCAATGGGAGTGGTTCATCCAGGGGATGAGACCGAGTTTCCCTTTTTGGAAAAAGAGAAATTTTAGCAGCTCTTTCAGATCATAGGCAAAGCAGGTGCAGATCATCCAGGAGCGGATGAAGACTACACAGTGTAGTAAGAAACAGGAAACCGGTGCCAGTCTTAGAGACTCGGGCGTGTTAAATGTTAAAGAAGAGGAAGCTTAAAGGAGAGATGAGTCTACGAAGCAGTAGAAGTGGAGGTAAAGCTAGGAGAGCAGCATGAGGTGGTATACATCTAGCATGGTACGACCACCCGCCTTAGTTATTCCCTCCAGGCTCAGGGAGCTGGAGGGCAGAGGAAGAGTGCGGCTACATGCGGTCAAGGAGTGTGACCCAATGGCTCTAGAAATGATTCAAGGGATAGTCTGTGTCCACTACTAGCTATTGTAGTAACATACGTCAATATGAATCATTCCTTGCTTTCACAAATCTTGTTCCAGACCAAGAGCTTCCGGTAAGCCGTGGACTTGACCCTCACGTCTGGAGATACCTTGGGAGGAGACTTGATAATCAAACTTACGCCGACAGTGTGGTCAGACCCTCGAGGCGAGAGTTCCGGTTGGAAATCTCTTGGTGGAAGCATCGAGGCCTTACAACGTTAGTTTGAGTATGGAATGGGCAATAACTATTCATACTCAAATTGACGGTTTTAGGAAAACATCGGGATGGGTTTTCCTTGGTCGGCGAAAAGGAAGCCCTGGGAAGCACAAGTTAAACTCATACACGGGAGGGAGCGACCGACCACTCTTGAGTCGGCCAACCTTACCCTCGTGGCGGCAGTCGTTTCGAGTTCTAGTTCTAACAGGAATTGGAGACCTCTAGAGTTCAAGGATGACGATCATGTCCTTATACGGGTCTCACCTCGACGAAGTTTATGGAGTTGTGGACAAGGCGGCAAGTAAACTCTGAGGTTCAACAGACCTTTCTAGGTCCACAGTTGGGTAGGCGTGGTGGTCTACCGCTTGACCCATTCACCGAAGTTGCACCAGGTGCACGATGACTTCCACGTATCTCAACTGAGGAGATACGTGCTCGACCCTTCACATATCATCGACCATGAGGAGATGGACGATGGCGATGAGGTGTTTTTCACGGAGGTTCTAGTGGGGGTCAAGGATCGACATGAGCAGATCCAACGAGGACGATCGATTCCTCGGGTTCACTTTCTTTGGCAGTACGGGAACCTCCAGGTAAGCACATGGGAGCGGAAGGCTCAGATGCGTGCTCTGTACCGCTTTTGTGACCCTAGTTTGTGTTGAAGCTTTACGGGGACGTAAAGCCCTGAGGTGGGAATAATGTAAAGAACCGGAAATTTCAAGGAAATTTTTTCTTAATTTTATTTGGAATTTTACAAGAACGCGGTTTCTGACGGCACTTGATTCTGAGGCCCGGAGTGCCCGGAATCAACTTCTGAAGTTTGGCTCGGGTACGTTCAGTGAACGAGCGAGCGGGAATTTCTATCTTCTGAACCGGTGCTCGGAATTGAAATCTGATGGCACCGATGAACCTGCAACGCCGGTAATTGCTTAAGGGGACCTTTACTACAGTTGCGTTTTAAGCGGGTTGAGATTTTGTTTTTGGGGTTTTAGTTTAAAATGAATAAAATTTTGTGAACAATTTTATTTTATGTCTTTGGGAGTTATTCTCTCCCATGAGAAGTTGTTGGTGGAGCCCATGACCAACCAACTTCCCATGAGTGGATACTTGAAAGGTGGGGACCACATGATCCCCAACCTTTCACATTCCTATAACTCTACTTTAACCCCCATTTAATCTCCCTTTCTTTAACTCTTGAACTTCCCCCCCTTATTAATGAAAACTCTTCTCATTCCACTCCCCCTCTTAAGTGCATGACAATACATTTTAATTAATGAGTTCAACTTCTTAATTAATTAAGTTATTTGAATTTTGGAATTTTAAAAGCTTGGCATGTGTTAATAAAATAATGGGAGACCTTATTTTATTAGGTTGCTTGGTTAAGTGAGGATTTTGAGAGAGGAAGCTCTTAGTTTTGAAGAACTCCATCACCATCGTTGAAGAACGTCGAGACTTCAACAAAGGATGTGATGAACACCGACCCTCTGACGAAGAACGCGAAGGCACCAACGACGTGCCTTCTCTACTTCTTTCTCCGCGTCAAGGGAGGAGGCATCACCGTGGGGAACGTCGCCATCGACGACGACGCTCACTCCGACGACGACGGAATTGATACCGTTCTACGGCCACACTACCATTCCGCGACTTTGTCAACAAACGAAGGACGACACGAGGTAGGGGTTTTATTTATTTATATTTGTTCGTGAATTTCCAACTTGATGATCTTCGTGGTTTAAAACCATTTCATATCGAATTTGATCTTCGTGGTTTAAAACCAAATGATATCGAATAATGTGAGGGGGCCGGACCGCACGAACACGGCCGACCCTCCTCATTACTTTTTTTGTTGGTTCTTTGTGGTTTGGTTCGGGAAGGCGTGGTGTCATCCCACCACGCGGTTTCATGCGGAAGGAAATGCGCGGCGCCGTCGCGCCGCGCCGTGGAAAGAAGTCTAGGAACGCGACGCCGTCACGCCGCATCGAAGAAAAACAAAGGTGCTGCGGCCGGAGCGGGGCCGCGGCGGAGGGACGCGCTGCCGTCACACCGCGCCGGACGATAAGGGCCGCGGCCGGTTCCGAGCCGTGGTGGAGCAGGGTGACCGGCGGCCGGTACCGGGCAGCCGGTGACGGAGCGGGCCGCGGTGGTGGTGCGCGGCGCCGACGCACCGTGCCGGAGAACCCGTGAGAGGCACTGATCGGGGTAATCTACGGCGGAGGGGCACGGCTTCGTCGCACTGTGCCAATCGAACAAGGGCTGCGGTTTGAGCCACGGTAGTGCAAAAAGGAGCGGCCGGAAAACCGGCCTCCGGCGGATAAGGAAGAGCCGCGGCCCAATGGCCGTGGCGGAGCAGCCGGAGGCGGCCGGCCTCGCCGGCCGCCAGAGATCAGGAGAGCCGCGGCCATCAGGCCACGACAAGGTGGTGGAAGGCGGCGGTTATGCCGGCCGCCGGTTTGCAAAGGAGGCGGGACTCGCGGGTCCTGTGTGTCATAAAACCGGTCGGCCTAAGGCCGGCCATGATCCTTAAATACCGGGGATTGAATTACCCGGTTTTTGTAGAGGCGGCCCCCCCACGTGGAGGGGGGCGTTTTATTCAAAGGCGCGGCGCACCCCCCCCCCCCCCCCCCCCCCCGCGCGGCGCACATGCGGTGCCCAGGCCGCGCCGCCGTGCCGGGCCGGATTTTCCAAGACGGGCCGAGTCGCTGCCCGGGCTGGGTCGACCTGGTTCGGCTGACCCAGGGGGGGTCGGCCCGGGCCCAGACCCCCCGTCTTCGGACCATTTTCGGTCTTTTGCCCGTAACATGAGCTACGAGCCTTCGAACGACACTTCGTCTGCGGCAATGCGATCCTTGGATCGAGACAGTCGTTTCGGTATATCGCACTCAAGGTTTCGGATGACTTTGAGTTCAGCCGGGTTGGTTCGTACACGAAACCAACCGGGCCCTCGGAGCGGAAACACTCATATCTTGAGCTTCGGACGTCCGATTGACGTGCCGTCGACTTTGTTGAATTCCTCTAAGTGAGACGGATCTTTTGGCTTACTCCGCTTGAGGTTTGGATGTCGTCGGAGTGCGGTCAGGTTGGTTCGCTCACGAAATCCAACCGGGCCCCTGGAACGAAAAAGCCAATAACTCACAGACCGGGCGTCCGATTGACGCGCCGTCTGTCTCGTTGAATTCCTGTTTATGAGACGGAACTTTTGGCATACTTCGCCTGAGTTTTGGATACAGTTGGATAGTGGCCGGGTTGGATTGTACCCGAAATCCAACCGGGCCCCTGGAACGGAAAAGCTGATATCTTTCAGACCGTACATCCGTTTGACGAACTGTCAGTGGCGTTGGTGATCACGTTGAGAAACAGTCCCTATGAGCATACCCTATGAGAGTTCGGGGTACAGTTGAGATACGGCTGGGATCGGTTCGCTCACGAAACCAACCGGGCCCCTAGGATAAAAAGGCTAGTAACTCACAGACCGGGCGTCCGATTGACGCCCCATCCGTTGCGTTGAGACCCCTATGACGAGGCGTTTCTTTGAGATACTTCTTCGTGGGACTTTGAGATACTTGGAGTATCGACCTGTAGCTCGTGGAGCGGACCCTCCCAGAGATGAGCGTGCGGAGTACGAAGACCGTGTAGCCAACTGAGACCTGACGACTGCTTGACCGACTCGACTTGGAGTGAGTCGACTAGCCCAGTGGACGGAGCACTACTTTCTGAGGTGCAGACCCATGGCGGACGGAGCACTACCTCTGTGACAGTGCAGACCCACGTTACTCGTCTAGAGAGTACCTTAGCAGGCTACTAGGGGGTGTGCACTACTGTGTTTGGGTGACATACCTCGGCGGGAAGCACTACTGTGTTTGGGTGGCTGACCCGCGGTACTCGACAGGAGGAGTACCTCAGTAGTCTTAGGTTAGTGAGAAGTACCTCGGAGTCGTGACAAGACCACTGTACACTCTAGAGACTGAGTTTTTCAGCAGTTACGGTTTCGATAATTAAAATCCTGGTTTGAGCTGAGACTTTTGACTTTTGTGTATACCTCATGATTGAGATGGGTCACTTGATAACTTAGGTATATGTATGGGCATATACCTGGGTAGTGGTTATCCGTTGATTTAATGATCCTTGTGTTTCCTCATGGTTGAGATGGGTTACTTGATAACTTAGGTATATGTATGGGCATATACCTAAGTAGAGGTTATCTGTTGAGATCTTCTTTGTGGTTATCCTTGTTGGTTTTAGAGATACCTTGAGGGTCTCGGGGTCCCTACTGAGTATCGTTATACTCACCCCTGCACGGGCTATGCCCGCACCATGTTGTGTTGGTTGCAGACGACAGGCAGTGCTGACGGAGGCCGAGTGTTCGAGGACTGAACGGTACCCGGAGGTGGACTACACGACGAGTCAGTACCCGGAGGTGGACTACACGACGAGACGACACACGGAGGAGGTTGACAGAAGAGAGCGTGGAGGAGGCTATCTGTACCTACCCTTTAGGTAGGATCCATGGTGGACGACCAGGAGCTGTGCCATCTGTACCTACCCTTCAGGTAGGATCCGAGGAGGACGACCCAGGAGCCACTTCTGTCCATCCAGCTGTTATCTTTTCTGTTCAGTTGTAGTTGTACTTTCTTTTGGGTCTGTATTCTGGCCCATTTTCTTTTCAGCACTTCTCTTGTACTTAGTGTGTACATTTTCCGCTTTCTTACTCTGTGGTGCTTGTTTTCTTTTATAAAGGCAATGCCTTCCCAGTTATCGGGATTTACACCTTTGGTGCTAGTCGCTAGCCCCTGGCCTATGGAAGGCGGGCTTGGGGTAGTCACGACATGGGCCCCGAGGATGGGTCATGACAAATTGGTATCAGAGGAGTCGGTTCTACTGCAGAACTTATAACTCTGATATTTTCTTTCTATGAAGCAATAGTGATAAGGGTACCGAGTGTGGTCTTCAGTTCAGGGAGTCCAGTGTTGGTGCGGGCGGCCGACGTATCCATACACCAGGACCCTAACAACTGATTTCAAACTTTGTGCATGAAAACACTAATTGCGTGTGTGTTTTCAAAGGTTTTCCCTTAAAACATCTCAAACCAGGTAAGCTCACCAGGTATAATCGTTTGACCGTGTTACGTTGTTTCTTTCAGGATGCCTTTTCTCGGACGACCAGCTAGAGCCCCGAGAGTGGTTCGTAATGACAGCCCGCCGAGCGACGTGGCCTCAGTACAGGGCCCTTTTCCAGTTGAGGCACCAGCGGTACTACTAACCTTTGGTCCACCGATGACACCAGCCCCAGCAGTAGAGGGTGCACGTCGCTTGAGTGCACTGCACGAGTTCTAGTGCCAGAGGCCACCCAGGTTCCAGGGAGGGACGGACCCGCAGGCGGCTGAGGATTGGCTGGAGGCAGTGGTGAGAATCTTCAGGCAAGTGGGGACACCGACAGACTTCATGGTTATCTTTGCTGCTAGCCTCTTTCAGGCAGCAGTAGGCAGGTGGTGGGGCCACTTGTTTCAGTTTTGCGACGGGATGGACTTCGCATGGGAAGACTTCGAGACCTTCTTCAGGGTGGAGTTTGTGCCAGTATCTCTACACCCCGAGTGTGTACAGGAGCTTCTGCCTTTGCCGCGTGTTTTTCGATCAGTAGTCGATTCATCTGTGGGCAGTAGACAGATGATGCAGAGGTCCAAGAGGACCAGACCAGTAGTTGGACGATCTCGGGTTTTAGGACCGGTGGTGCGGGGCACCCGGGGTGGGGTCAGAACCAGGCGTGCCAGAAACATACAGTGTTACTCATGCGGCGGGAAGGGTCACCTGGCACGTGACTGTCTGACTCCACGTACAGTTGATCCTCAGGCATTCGAGGAGCCACAAAGGCAGTAGAGCTCCGGAATCAGGTGGACAGGAGCAGAAATAGTGGATAAGTCCCTTGTACTTCTAGTTCCATGTTGTTGTTGTATTCCTGTCTTTGTACTATGATCTGCAATAATAAAAAGACACTTATCTTTGTTTTCTTTCCTATCCTTTTGTTTGGTAAATACTGAGTGGTCCCGGTTAAAACTATTGACTTGACCCTCACTTTCGAGATTTCTACTAGAGGAGACCCAGTGACCTCACACTGATGCCGACAGTGTGACTCGATCCTTGGAGGCGAGGGTGACAGTTGGATCTCTTAGTAGTTACGTCGAGGCCTTACGACGTCATCCATGGCATGAATGCGTCATTCATGTCATGATTGACTGTATTAGGCAATAGGAGTGGTTCATCCAGGGGATGAGACCGAGTTTCCCTTTTCGGAAAATGATAAATTTTAGCAGCTCTTTCAGATCATAGGCAAAGCAGGTGCAGATCATCTAGGAGCGGATGAAGACTGCACAGTGCAGTAAGAAACAGGAAACCGGTGCCATTCTTAGAGACTCGGGCGTGTTAAATGTTAAAGAAGAGGAAGCTTAAGGAGAGATGAGTCTACGAAGTAGCAGACGTGGAGGTAGAGCTAGGAGAGCAGCATGAGGTTGTATACATCTTAGCATTGTACAACCACCCGCCTTAGTTATTCCCGCCAGGCTCAGGGAGCTGGAGGGCGGAGGAAGAGTGCGGCTGCATGCGGTCAAGGAGTGTGACCCAATGGCTCTAGAAATGATTCAAGGGATAGTCTGTGTCCACTACTAGCTGCTGTAGTAACAGACATCAATATGAATCATTCCTTGCTTTCACAAATCTTGTTCCAGACCAAGAGTTTCCGGTAAGCTGTGGACTTGACCCTCATGTCTGGAGATACCATGGGAGGAGACTCGATAATCACACTTACGCTGACGGTGTGGTCAGACCCTCGAGGTGAGTGTTCCGGTTGGAAATCTCTTGGTGCCAGCGTCGAGGCCTTACGACGTTAGTTTGAGTATGGAATGGGCAATAACTATTCATACTCAAATTGATGGTTTTAGGCAAACGTCGGGATGTGTTTTCCTTGGTCGGTGAAAAGGAAACCCTATGCAGCACAAGTTAAACTCATACATGGGAGGGTGCGACCGATCACTCTTGAGTCGGCAAACCTTACCCTCCTGGCGGCAGTCGTTTTGAGTTCCAGTTCTAACAGGAATTGGAGACCTCTAGAGTTCGAAGATGACGATCACGTCCTTATACGGGTCTCACCTCGACGAAGTTTATGGAGTTGTGGCCAAGGTGGCAAGTAAACTCTGAGGTTAAAAAGACCATTCTAGGTCCACAGCTTGGTAGGCGAGGTGGTCTACCGCTTGACCCATTCACCGCAGTTGCACCAGGTGCACGACGACTTCCACGTATCTCAACTGAGGAGATACGTGCTCGACCCTTCGCATATCATCGACCATGAGGAGTTGGACGATGGCGATGAGGTGTTTTTCACGGAGGTTCCAGTGGGGATCAAGGATCGACATGAGCAGATCCAACGAGGATGACCGATTCCTTGGGTGCACGTTCTCGGGCAGTACGGGAACCTCCAGGTATGCACATGGGAGCGGAAGGCTCAGATGCATGCTCTGAACCACTTTTGTGACCCTAGTTTGTGTTGAAGCTTTACGGGGACGTAAATCCCTGAGGTGGGAATAATGTAAAGACCCGGAAATTTCAAGGAAAATTTTTTCTTAATTTTCTTTGGAATTTTACAAGAACGCGGTTTCTGACGGCACTTGATTCCGAGGCCCGGAGTGCCCAGAATCAACTTCCGAAGTTTGGCTCGGGTACGTTCAGTGAACGAGCGAGCGGGAATTTCTATCTTTTGAACTGGTGCTCAGAATTGAAATCTGATGGCACCGATGAACCCGCAACGCCGGTAATTGCTTAAGGGGACCTTTACCACAGTTGCGTTTTAAGCGGGTTGAGATTTTGTTTTTGGGATTTTAGTTTAAAATAAATAAAATTGTGTGAACAATTTTATTTTATGTCTTTGGGAGTTATTCTCTCCCATGGGAAGTTGTTGGTGGAGCCCATGACCAACCAACATCCCATGAGTGGATACTTGAAAGGTGGGGCCTACACGAGCCCCAACCATTCACATTCCTATAACTCTCCTTTAACCCCCATTTAATCTCCCTTTCTTTAACTCTTGAACTTCTCCCCCTTATTAATGAAAACTCTTCTCATTCCACTCCCCCTCTTAAGTGCATGCCAATACTTTTTAATTAATGAGTTAAACTTCTTAAATTAATTAAGTTATTTGAATTTTGGAATTTGAAAAGCTTGGCATGTGTTAATTAAATAATGGGAGACCTTATTTTATTAGGTTGCTTGGTTAAGTGAGGATTTTGAGAGAGGAAGCTCTTAGTTTTGAAGAACTCCATCACCATCGTTGAAGAATGTCGAGACTTCGACAAATAATGTTATGAACACCGACCCTCCGACGGAGAACGCGAAGGCACCAATGACGTGCCTTCTCTTCTTCTTTCTCCGCGTCAAGGGAGGAGGCATCCCCGCGGGGAACGTCGCCATCGACGACGACGCTCACTCCGACGACGATGGAATTGATACCATTCTACGGCCACACTACCATTCTGCGACTTTGTCAACAAACGAAGGACGACACGAGGTAGGGGTTTTATTTATTTATATTTGTTCGTGAATTTCCAACTTTATGATCTTCGTGGTTTAAAACCATTTCATATCGAATTTGATCTTCGTGGTTTAAAACCAAATGATATCGAATAACGTGAGGGGGTCGGACCGCACGAACACGGGCGACCCTCCTCATTACTTTGCATGATGGTTCTTTGTGGTTTGGTTCGGGAAGGCGTGGTGTCGTCGCACCACGCGGTTTCATGCAGAAGGAAATGCGTGGCGCCGTCGCGCCGTGCCGTGGAAAGAAGTCTAGGAACGCGACGCCGTCGCGCGGCGTCGAAGAAAAACAAAGGCGTCGCGGCTGGAGCGGGGCCACGACGGAGGGACGCGGTGAGGTCGCACCACGCCGGACGACAAGGGCCACGGCCGGTTCCGGGCCGCGGTGGACCAGGGTGACCGGCGGCCGGTACCGGGCAGCCGGCGATGGAGCGGGCCGCGGTGGTGGTGCGCGGCGCCGACGCACCGCGCCGGAGAACCCGTGAGAGGCAGCGATCGGGGTAATCTACGGCGGAGGGGCACAACGCCGTCGCGCCGTGCCAATCGAACAAGGGTCGCGGTTTGAGCCACGGTAGTGCAAAAAGGGGCGGCCGGAAGACCGGCCGCCGGCGGATAAGGAAGAGTCGCGGCCCTATGGCCGCGGCGGAGCAGCCGGAGGTGGCCGACCTCGCCTGCCGCCAGAGATCAGGAGAGCGGCGGCCATCAGGCCGCGGCAAGGTGGTGGAAGGCGGCGGCTGTGCCGGCCGCCGGTTTGCAAAGGAGGCGGGACCCGCGGGTCCCACGTGTGATAAAAACGGTCGGCCTAAGGCCGGCCATGATCCTTAAATATCGGGGATTGAATTCCCCGGTTTTTGTAGAGGCGCCCCCCCCCCCCACCTGGAGGGGGGCGTTTTATTCAAAGGCGCGGCATAATGCCACACCATCGCGCCGCCGCGCCGGGCCGGATTTTCCAAGCCGGGCCGGGTCGTCGGGCCGGGTCGCTGCCTGGGCCGGGTCGACCCGGTTCGGCTGACCCAGGGGGGGTCGGGCCGGGTCGGCCCGGGCCCAGACCCCCCGTCTTCGGACCATTTTCGATCTTTTTCCAGTAACTTGAGTTACCGGCCTTCGAACGACGCGCCGTCAGCGGAAATGCAATCCTTGGATCGAGACGGTCGTTTCGGTATATCGCACTCAAGGTTTCGGATTAATTTGAGTTCAGTCGGGTTGGTTCGTACACGAAATCATCCGGGCCCTCGGAGCGGAAACACTCATATCTTGAGCTTCGGACGTCTGATTGACGTGCCATCGACTTTGTTGAATTCCTCTATGTGAGACGGATCTTTTGGCTTACTCCGCTCGAGGTTTGGATGCTGTCGGAGTGCGGTCAGGTTGGTTCGCTCACGAAATCCAACCGGGCCCCTGGAACGAAAAAACCAATAACTCACAGACCGGGCGTCCGATTGACGCGCCGTCTGTCTCGTTGAATTACTCTTTATGAGACAGAACTTTTGGCATACTTTGCCCGAGTTTTGGATACAGTTGGGTAGTGGCTGGGTTGGATTGTACCCGAAATCCAACCGGGCCCCTGGAACGGAAAAGCTGATATCTTTCAGACCGGACGTCCGTTTGACGAACCGTCAGCGACGTTGGTGATCACATTGAGAAACGGTCCCTATGAGCATACCCTATGAGAGTTGGGGGTACAGTTGAGATATGGCCGGGATTGGTTCGCTCACGAAACCAACCGGGCCCGTGGGATGAAAAGGCTAGTAACTCACAGACCGGGCGTCCGATTGACGCGCCATCTATTGCGTTGAGACCCCTATGACGAGGTGGTCCTTTGAGATACTTCTTCGTGGGACTTTGAGATACTTGGAGTATCGACCTGTAGCTCATGGATCGGACCCTCCTAGAGACGACTGCTTGACCGACTCGACTTGGAGTGAGTCGACTAGCCCAGTGGACGGAGCACTACTTTCTGAGGTGCAGACCCATGGCGGACGGAGCACTACCTCTGTGACAGTGCAGACCCACAGTACTCGTCCGGAGAGTACCTTAGCAGGATACTAGGGGGTGTGCACTACTGTGTTTGGGTGACATACCTCGGCGGGAAACACTACTGTGTTTGGGTGGCTGACCCGTGGTACTCGACAGGAGGAGTACCTCAGCAGTCTTAGGTTAGTGAGCAGTACCTCGGAGTCGTGACAGGACCACTGTACACTCTAAAGACGGAGCTCTTCAGCAGTTACGATTTCGATAATGAAAATCCTGGTTTGAGCTGAGACTTTTGACCTTTGTGTATACCTCATGATTGAGATGGGTCACTTGATAACTTAGGTATATGTATGGGTATATACCTGGGTAGTGGTTATCCGTTGATTTCATGATCCTTGTGTTTCCTCATGGTTGAGATGGGTTACATAATAACTTAGGTATATGTATGGGAATATACCTAAGTAGAGGTTATCTGTTGAGATCTTCTTTGTGGTTATCCTTGTTGGTTTTAGAGAGACCTTGAGGGTCTCGGGGTCCCTACTGAGTATCGTTATACCCACCCCTGCACGGGCTATGCCCGCACCACGTTGTGTTGGTTGCAGACAACAAGTAGTGCTGACGGAGGCCGAGTGTTCGAGGACTGGACGGTACCCTGAGGTAGACTACACGACGAGTCAGTACCCAGAGGTGGACTACACGACGAGATGACACACGGAGGAGGTTGACGGACGAGAGCATGGAGGAGGCTATCTTTACCTACCCTTCAGGTAGGATCCGTGGTGGACGACCATGTGTTGCGCCATCTGTACCTACACTTCAGGTTGGATCCGAGGAGGACGACACAGGAGCCGCTTCCTTCCTTCCAGCTGTTATCTTTTCTGTTCAGTTGTAGTTGTACTTTCTTTTGGGTTTGTATTCTGGCCCATTTTCTTTTCAGCACTTCTCTTGTACTTAGTGTTTACGTTTTCCGCTTTCTTACTCTGTGCTGTTTGTTTTCTTTTATAAAGGCAATGCCTTCCCAGTTATCGGGATTTACGCCTTTGGTGCTAGTCGCCAGCCCCTGGCCTATGGAAGGCGGGCTTGGGGTATTCACGGCACGGGCCCCGAGGACGGGTCGTGACAGTGCCAGTCTATCGATAAACATATTTCTTATGTAGATATATCTATCTTAATTGTCTCATTTTTATCTCATTTTTTAAATATATTTAATCCATCTTTTGTGATCTATATATATCACATATTTCACCATAGAGATAATAGATATCTAACATTAAGGGTAATATTATGGATAATTGGAGAACATTATTGGTTGGATAATTATTTTCATTGATATTTTACTATCCTATTTAATAAGATACAACTCTATCATTCTGAATAAGGAAGAATCCAGTAAATCTTTTGATGCATCACTAAATTAAAAAAACAATCACTTCCTGATGGTAACATCAATATCGGTACCTTGACCAAAATACACGTTAATTTTTCAATACATTATTTGTATTCTTATGAACTTATGAACTTAACACCTTTACATTTCAAAATGGCTATGGGATAATCTAATTGACAGTATTTTTGAACAAATCACCAATAATAACATAAAAATCAAAGTAAACTACAAAGTTCATTCATATTTTTTATAATTCATCATTATTAATGTAGAATTTTCTTTAGTGGATAAAATGAAATTCATAATATTTGGGGAAAAGATTTCTCAAAAAAGAATCATCCCTAATAAAAATTTCAAAATATATAAGTTTCCCATATAACTATTTTTTTAAGAGTTTAAATAATGATTATCAATTTTATTTTTGGATCTTCAGTGTTTTTAGAGTATACCATGATATCAACAATAAATTTCCTAGTGAAATTAGCAATATAATATTTCATTAATCCATTCATAGGTTAAATAAAAAATAGAAGTTGGAATAGTTAATCTAAATGGAATTCCTATTAACTCATTGCATATATACAATACATGAAATCTCATGTTTGGAATATATTCTTTCGTAAATCATAATTAATTATACATAGGTCAGAGAATAATCTTTGGAAAATATTTATCTCCTTGAACTAGAGAAAATAAGAAATAAATATGATATATGATACATATTATTTAAATTATTGGTATTGATTTCCTTATAAGTGATGAAAGGATCATATACTGATCATTCATATTGTCAAAATTAATAGTGGATCTCCAATGTGAAGCACTTGGGTGAATGAATACATTATTACACAAAACCTATTGAATTTTCTTCAATTCCAAAAATTTCACTATGAAAATTTGTAGTGAGTTTTAGTTATTAGTTTTTCATCATGGATGAATTCAACAGAAAACGATAATTCATGCTAGGGTGGATTTGACTGTAATTCAACAGGATAAAAATCATTGTGTTTCCTCATAATAGGTATATATTCTATTATAATGTCACCATTTCCATTTATAGGCAAAATCTTCTCATCTTCTGCTATAATTTCATTAAGGTGAGCTACTTGAGGTGGATCTGAATGTGATTTAGATGATTTAGTCACCCCTATATACATAATGGATTCCACATCCCCATTGTGTATCATAGTATCCTACATAAAAAATTATTAAATATATAAATTCCATACATATAATGTATTATTTCAAAGTCAACTAGAGGTATAATTACCATTTCTAAAACAGGTTATGTTTATACTTTATAATATGAACTCGCTGATATATAAATTTTGAAATATTATTTTTTATAGGTTCTTTTATTAGAAACACCACTAATATTGTGACATAAAATTATTTAATTTTCCTAGAAAACATTAAAGATATGAATGAATTTCAAAATATAGAATCAAAAAATAATAATTATCTGACAATGAGATTATTATCATAGTAGCTTCCACCATATCCATAGGTACAAGAAAATTTACTTTAGTAATCTCATAAAAACAGATTTATCCCCTTATCCTCTTTTATATTTGCTTTCATTGATTCTTGGGATGTTGGTTTGAATGATATCACCTCTTCTTACACTAAATAACAATATTACAGTGGTTTCATTATTTCTCATTCATTAATGCAGAAGATGGACATTATCTTCACACTTGTAAGAAACTCTCATTCCCTTTATGAAATTATGAATATGGTTTTATTATATTGAACCAAATATATCATACATAGAATTTATATCTAGAAAGATTAATATTCATTTCATAACATAACAATCCATGATATAATCATTTAATTCTAGTGCCTTTGGAAACATGGAAACATAAACAATCAATTCATATTGTTACGACCCAACCCTAGATAGCCTAGAATCGGCATCTTCTACTAATTAAATTGGATTTATTACAAAACCTCAGAGGACCAAGATTTTAGTAGTATTGGAAAAGAAGACACATTAATGAGTCCTATGTTACAAATATTTACACTAATTGCGACATAATTTTTTCTTCGTTTCTAAATAAACGGATTTGAGGATAGCAATAATTCATCTAGTAAATCCAATTATATCTTTCATAGTACACTTCTTGGATTCCTTTGGAAAGAAACATAATAAGGTTGTTCTGAAATTCTTAGTAAGGTTAATGTATAGTGAAATCAATAAATAAATAATGAATATAATAATTATAAGATGGTAAATAATTGAAATCACATTCCAGATAATAAATAAATTGAGAAGGGACTACATGAACAATATGGAAAGGTAATATCTATAATTTAATTACATTCAAATAACTATATAAGGAAATATCAACATGGAGTGGTATGAAATAGAAACACATTCCATCTATGTAACTAAAACAGAAATGTAACCATATTCATGTCAAAAAAAAATATCATGTATGAGTAAAAAATAAAACTAAATGAGGTAAGTTGTTAATTAATAAATTCCATATTTAAGAGATACATGGAACCAATATCATCAAGACCATTCAAAATATGGTCAAGCTATCTACCTGTAGAGATTATTTCTCTTTGTGAAAGGGATTGTAAAAAAAGTCCCTTACTTCAAAATCATGTAACCCCCTATTATCTTTTTAATAATAAATTGTGTCTTGGTCCTTGACTGAGACTCCACCTGTTTAAAAAAAACGCCTTTAAGCATTCCAGAGTGTCCCATGCCACTTTGAAACATTTTAAATCATGATCCTCATGAAAGAATAACTGTAATTAAAAGGTTAATATACCATCAAGATAAAATTATTTTTGATATAATATAAAAAATGGTTAGTATATAAACAACACAATGATGTAATTGGTGAACATGACATTTATCTCAATGATGTAAAAAGGGAGATGAGAACCCCTTACTTTGTGATTCCTTTCTCGTGAATGTCCTTCAAATTCTTGTATAATATACGTATTTTAATTATAAAAATTATTGAGAACCTTATTCAAGTTTATCATTACTTCTATTTAAAATACTACTATTTTTTATATGACTATTTAATCAATTATGTTTATGTCATGTGTTCACACCAAATTCGGTTTATGTGTTAAAAATTACTTTTGTAGGTAAACTATGGTCAAATGTGACACTATATTACATCTCCGGAATAATAATAATAATAATTACATAATTATTATATTTATACAACTATTATATATTTAAAAATTATCATTAAATAAATTTATGGAAAATGAATCAATATTATAATAATGGATATGGTAGGTCATATGTACGCATGAGTAACGTTTTTATTTTCCAATGGTCATTATGAAAAGAAGGTAAGTAACACCATAATATTATAGAATGGTCATTATATGATAAATACAGTATTATTTAATCATATATTCTAATATATTTAATTATTTTAAAGAAAAATGACTCACATGATGTTGATGAGCGTCCAGTACACAAGTCCACGAATGACATTATGACTTTTTAAGTGTGTTAAAGGGTAATAATGAAAATGATATATATATATATATATATATATTATTTTTTCAGAATCGTATTTATTTAATTAATATCATATACTTATATATATATTATTTCTATAAAATTTAGTTAATTAATACTATCCTTTATACATTCCATGTATAGTGTAAACGAATCACACCCCTTTGAGGGGGTGGTAGTCCATACTTCCACAAATGATGTTATTGTTTTTACACACAATGGAAAGTATTAAATGTATGTGTTATAAGAGTATTAATGAAGTAAAAAATACAAATAAATATCATATATAAGATAAATAATAATATTTTCTATAATAACTTTGTAATCATGAATGTTGGTAAAGGAATAATGAACAGTTATCGTTTCGTGAGGCGCTAGTTCGACGTACACAAACAACCGTATGTTCATTACCCATTTGATTCAAGTGTATCTTAGTGTAGTTATTTCCATTAATAAAACAATATAACATTGTATTTTGGATACTGGTGTTATTATATGAACAAGTGTGAAATATATTTGAGGTGTTGGAGAAGTAAATGTATGAAAAGTTGTGGTTGGAAAGGTTTACCTTAAAAATCATATAACTCCTTTTTGTTTATACCAAAGGGATTAATTGGAAGGATATATGTACAAAGGGGGGATTCAAGGTAAATGGGAGAAATTTTGGAAGACTATTTTGGCAGTTTTTGGATGGTCCAATGTGACATGGGAGGTTTGAGGTGGTGGGAGAGGTGGATGACTTTTATAAGGGAGGAAAAGGCTCACTTAGAATTTTGTAATGAAGTTAGGTGTACCAATGGTTATTACCTGAATCAAGTCTTCAAAAACCCAAAAAACTACATAATGGAAGTTTCATGTCCGAAATATGGCCATAAAATGTGTGTCAGATAAGTGTATAGTTTATTTTTTCCAATACGATAAAGGTTTAGTCCCTTATTAAGATTAATTTTGCCTTAATAATTGTAATAAATTTTAATTAACTTAACTAATATTTTTTAAACAAAAAGAGGATTACCTTATTTGACATCATAATTTATGATGGTTCACAATATAGAATCCATTATTAAAAATAAAAATTACGTAAGTGGAAAATATTAATTTTGAATTCATCACATAGGGGGGATAACAATCCATGTTTTTTAAGATAAAATATCCAAATGAATTATAAGTTTTTATATTCAATTTAAAATTGAAATTGATCCCAATTACCTAAATTTTATTAATTGATAAAAATATAATAAAATTAATCTTTAAAACCAATTAAAATTGTAATTTTACTATATAATTAAATTTAATGAGAAAGAAGTTTGGAATTAAATTTCAGTATTTTTCATTATACAATTAAAATGATCTAATTTTGAATAAATATAAAACATTCTCCCTGACATAATTTTTATGTTTTAGTTTAAAATAATAAGTTTATTTTTATATATTAAATAAAATAATTTATCAAAAATCAGATTTAAAATGGGTTCTCCCTTAAAAATAGATAAAAATGCCTTAATAAAAATATAGTATTTTATGCATAAAATTGGGTTTGTTGTAATATTATGCTTAAAAAAATTTGAGAATTAATATCACCAGTATTTTATTGGATATATAAAATATATAATTCATCATGATCAATAAATAATTTTTATTAATTATATTTGTTAACAAAAAACTCCATTGGAAGAATAAAAATAAAAATATTTCATTTTATATCCAATTGTTTATTATTTTTGTTTGTCATTAATTGGTAAGAAATGAAATAATTTTATATTTGTATGAACCATCAATTTTCTTAAGTTATTTAATACTATTCATAATATCTTGTTTATATCTTATTACTTTATATAATTATATTTTAAAAATATATTATTGTTTGATAAAACTCGGTTTTGTTGCAACAAAGGTCATCGAAGAATGTTTGCTCTTGCGTGTAATGCATTCTATCTCGGTGTTGTGTGCATTACCAGATATTGACTATATAATATTTATTTAAGATAGTAATTATATTATAAAGTAACATGTTATTATTTTTCTTTTTTACACAAGTTTTGGTATGTTATACACGCCATTGAATACAAAGTTGTACTTTATAATTTCATGCTGTTATATTCTCCCCACAATAATTAAATAGCATCCTTGTAATTTAAACTCAATTTTTGTTATAATTTTTTGATATTTTCTACATTAAAATCCCACATTGCTAGAAGGGATCACAGAACATCCATTATAAAAGAGAGAATGGTAATTAAAAAGTTCACACGGATAAACATATAACTGTTTTTCTATATAGAAGAACATTAGTGAAAGTTGAAAATATATACTTGGAGGAAAAGTGTAAATATTTTTAGGGAGAGAATGAGTTCATCAATAAAAAAATTGAATGATCAATGGTAATCTGAGGGCCTCAAATCCATAAGTAATTGATGATTTAAGAGACCATCAGTTAAACAGAAATTAAGTTATTAGGACAAAATTTAATTTCAAATTCAATTTCCATATTTTGGGTAATTATTTTATCGAACAGGAATATAGTGAAATATTCATTCATGATAAGTTTAAATTTCATGTGAACAATTACAACTATTGGTTGTTCTTTGATCAAAATATAATTCATTCCATTACTGCTAGAAATTAATTTCCAATAATGAATTTTTCAGTGAAATAACATTTTAAATGTTCGTAAGGCCTATAAAAGAGTGAAAAGTCTAACTTTTTTCCATTAAATATCATAAAAAACAAATATAGTTAATAAATTAATCATTAGTCCTCAAAGTTGATACTTTTGGTTAACTATTAACATTTATTAGTCAAACTCTTCGACAAAAAACAATTAAAAAATTAACCAAAACTTATGTTTGTTTGTGGTTGGGATGAAACCCTTATTGTCATTCATTCATGGGTTCAAGACACACATCCTTTCATGATTTTATTGGTTTTCACCCGAATTAGAGGAATTCATTTTCTGAATCAAAATTTATTTAATTTCCAAAATAAATCTATTGGAAATTATTGAAATTAAATCATTAAATTGACTTGTGACTATGGTTTTCAATACATCATTAATACATAACTGTTTTATCCATTTATATCCATAAATATCCTTCCATAGTCTAAGGTTTATCCACAATTTCATTTGATGTATTTCAAAATAATGACACCGTATTTTAAATATAAAACACCATAGGTTTATGCTTGATAATTAATTTTCATTATCCATTTAAATTCATCAAAAAATTAAATAAAACATGGATTATCCTAAGTATATCCCCTAACAGTGTCAAACCAAATGCATAGTAAGTCATGCTTTCATATACCATGTTACATCCATTCAGGCTCGAAACACCTTGTTGGAGTTATTAATCATCTGTACCACATCCACTTATAGAATCAAAATATGGATATATTGGTAGAAAGACCCACATAATCAATAACATAAAAAATATAGAATGTTATTATATATTTAACCTCAATTTCTACCATAATGTTTTTATCTATAACCTGTGTTTTCCAAAATCTTGTAACTATAGATTCTATTAAACTTATGTTGATAAGAACTGTAGTGACCCAACCCTATGTAGCCCAGAGCCAGTGACTTCTACTAATTACATTGACAAGATTAAATGGAATCATGCCCTGAAACACCAAAATGGAAAAAATATCTGGACCAAAATATAACGATCCGAATGTGAAACAAAAGTACATATTCTGAAATAAATATGGGAAAAATAAATGATCAATAATAGACGGAAACTATACCAAATAGATAAATAGAATAAATTCCTTTATCAAATCCCAAAAAATCATTATATGTAATTACTACCTCTAAATCTATTAAATTTCACATATATCATGCTCACCAATTTCGTTATTGAACCATCTATCATCTTCATAAATCATTAAAAGTGTAGGAAATGGTACCCTTGTAGGGATGAGTATATATATATACAAATATGGATGGACTAAAACTCCACAAAGGAAAATATTTCTAGGATAAGTTAATTAAATAAAATATTGGGACGGTTGGGTAGGCTAAACCCAGATATTCTTATAAGGTGAAATATAGATCCTCAATGTTTTTTAAAGAGGAATGATTTCATGAATATAATTGAATGTAAACTATAGAAATATAAAAACGACATAACCTCTCTAAAAATGTAGTTGACCCATTCTTTTCCAGTGCATACCTACTTTTCAAGGGAGTACTGACCCTAATGGAGGAATCATACCCTGCTTCGGTACATAGGTTCATAGGCATTGGGAAACCAAATCAACATATTTATGAATTTATCCCCAAATGTTTTTGGGTAACTACCAGTCCTATGGATACATATGTTATGGGGGACTCACACCTTTACATAATCATGTTGCCTTCGGGGTACTATCCCATTTTTCACTCTCATGATTATGCATGAAATGTTCCTTTATATAACCATTGATGAATATAAATACCCACTAATACCACCTCATATTGTATTTTTTTTATATAATTTTTAATGACACCATTCTATTGTAAATAGACATTTCACTAATAGTGACCTAATAAACCAACCAAATATGAATCTCATAATAGACTTATGGCTAGATTGTAGGTTTTGATGAAGTACATGGAGTATTCCATTGGAAAATGTCATATATCTCTAAATCAATGTTATTTTATGTATCTATACCCTACATTGTGTAAACATATCCACACACATGTCATATAGGTTTAGGTACATGACATAAGTTATTATGAGTGGCAATCTATGAATAACACAAAAAATTGTGTCATTTTCAGTTATATTATATGTTGTGTTCTTTGGAGATATAAATCATGTAGATTTTTTGGTTACTCAACATGTATTACATTAGTAAGTATGTTTTTTTTCAAGTAAGTTTACAAGGTACTTGAAATGATTAACATGCTGTGTGAAATTTAACATGCATAAAAACTCTAGCTACTACATTACTCAGAGTAAATGAAATGTGTTCTTCCATAAAATATGTCATATAGTTAGGTTTTTTATAGAAACATGCATCCCTTTATCTTTTAATTATATCCATAAATTCACCTACAATCATTAAAAATATCTAAGTAATTAACCATTTGTAATATCATGGACTCCTGTGGCCATTTTCAAGTTACCTTTATAAGAAAATGGTTATAAAACCCACTCGATTATTATTACATGTATCATATATCATCTCTATCTATCAAAGAAAAGTACATATCACCGATATCCAAAGTTAATCAAAACCACCTGGGGAATTTTCAGAACACCTCTATCATCTTATTCGAACCATATAATTTGTTAAGAATATAATAATTAATTTCAAATCCTATAAGTCAAAAAATCAATTCAAACTAATTTCCATATAACAAGATGATAATGAAAACCTAAGGAATGGATAGGGTTAAAAAAATCCATGTAAGATTAAATGTTATTCATCATGATTCCTAGTTACTAATCATCAATTTTGGAGTTGAAGAGTGGAGAAAAAATATTGTATTGTAGAGTTTTTCAATCAAATAAAATAAAACCTAATTATATAGGGAAATGAAACAAGAAAATAAAATATTAAAAATATTAAATTATTGATATTTATCTTTTAATAGTTAAATAATAATAATAATAAACACCAAATATGGAATGGGTTGATCATTAGGGATGTAAAAACCTTCTTCAGTAGTGATTGTTATTCCCATAGAGTTCGATTTTTTACTCATTAATCCTCCTTGATCCCACACCAATATCACCCTAATATTTTCTACACTAATAATTCTATGGTTTTGGAGAATCCATATATATTTTCAATAGATGTGATAAAATACTAGAAAATCATCGCAAATAGTTAATTAATAAAATTATAAATTATTATAATCATTAATTATTATAATCCACTCATGATAAAAGAAACAATTATGGGGGATGATGTGAATGGACCTTAGATCATTTCTTTGATAAAAACCCATGTTATAGACTCATTTGTGGTCTTATATTCCTATATGAGACTATAATAGTATTAATATTCATCATTTCGAAGACTGAACATGTCTTCGATATATGTACATATATATATATATATATTAATATATCAATATTATGGCTCCATGAAAATCACAATTTCACACTGGATGCAAAAATAAATGGAAAAATATTCTAAGTTTATAATATTAAAAATTGTTATTTTTATAACTTTTCTCACGATTCAATAGAATCTAGCATGGTTTCCATCAAAAACATGTATCTTTATACTTATGTGGACTAGCTATATCTATATGAGAATGAAATTTCAAATGAACCCTTTGTCCAAGGAATCTTGGACCCACATAACACTATGTAATAAATTAGGTAATTAGAGAATTAATTTTTTTCATATTTATTAATAATAATTAGATAGTTATATTAGTTGTAAAAATTTAATTAATATTTAAACAAATGGAACTTGTTTTAATTAAATAATTTTCATTTTAGGTTTAATTTAAACGCATAATTTCAAAAATTTAGATTTTAAATTTTATAGATTGAAAAAGACAAATTGAATATATCTTGTCCAAATTTTCTTTCGGTGAAATATTAGTATTTTTTGGAAAATATAGATTTTTCAGTGAATATTGAAGATATACATTTTTGTAAAAAAGTCATTTTTGTTAAGTAAATTATGTACATTTGAAGAATAAATATGTTTTAAAAGTTATTTTCTGTGACCAAATTATTATTTAGATATATTTATTCCACATCAATATTTCAGAATCGACATTATATTGTTTTTTATGATATGTTTTTTAGTCCAATGTTGGTTTTTTTGGAAAACTGTTTTGAATGCATAATGTTTAACATATTCAATTAGATAAAATAATATCTAATGGGTATTCTTTCAAATTAAAGGTATAGTATATAATTTATAAAATTATTAGTTAGTTATTATAGAATCATATTTTTCTAAAAAATTATTTTTTATAAAAACTTGGTATCTCGCAGTAATTACAGGATTAATATTAAATGATTTTTTCCACTTATGTGAGTCGAATTTTGACAAATTAATTTCATATTTAGAATTAAAATATTTAATAATTTATAAAATGAAAATTAAGTTTTTTAAAAAAAAATAATTTTGTGAAAAAATTAATATTAATCAATGTGATTGAGTTAAAAATTAGTTTATAAAGTGGCTAAACATTAATCTTAAGGGGAAAATGAACTAGAAACATATTAATCACACCTTTTCTGGACATATTTATACCTTATACCATATAGTATATGGTTTTATGCATTAATATACCCACTTGACATAGAATTATGTGTGATTAATTCCATCTTTCCAAAATTTATATGTTTTCCACCCTCTCAACATATAAAATCCCCTCACCTATTCTCCTATCTTAACACCTCTCAAGCCCATTTAATTTTAATATTACTTAAAAAATAACTTATTCTATTTTATAAAATTTCCCTAGGATACTTAATTTGGTTATAATTCAAACAATGTAATTTTTTTTGGTGAAAACAAAAAGTAGTCTCCTGAAGAAGAGATAGTGTTCATCAACATGTGTTTTTTTAATTTCTTTCTCCACTGATGTAAATTATTATTATACAATGATAATATAATATAAATAGTATCTAAAATATATTTATATGTTATTATGTTAATTTTATGACCTACACCATTACACACTTCCATCAAATGTGCTACGAAATAATCATTCCTTTGTATTGGGGAATACCACCTCACGAAATACTAGCATTTTTCTTTACATTACCACCTCTCACGGATGGGTAAAATGATGGAAATAAAATTTATATTTTATATTTATAATATTTATAACATAATTATATCATTTGTTCAATTATTTCATATACAACTGTTTCACATTTTATACCACAGGGGATACGATAACACTGCTCGTGTCTATATTAGACAACCGCCTTGAGATGCGTTACGAAGCGTATTTCAGTAGTGTGTTACATAAATGGTAATAAGGGTAGATATAATGAATATGTATGATATACATGAAATAATTTTTATATTCATCAAATAATTATAGTTCTTTAAATATAATATATAATTTTCTTATTACTGTTTCAAATGTCGAAAAAAGTGATAACATCGTTCGTGGACTTGTAGACTACCTCCAAATCAAAGTGATTTGATTATTCTGGTTTATCAAAAAATTACAATAAATATATATATAAGTATATATTATTAAATAATATTTTATTTATGATATAATAACATTCTGGAAAGATATTTTTTACAAAACCACATTCTATAATATTTATTGAAAAATGTTAATGTTACTCATGCGTACGTACGACCTATAGTCTCCATGATAATAACATTGGTTCAGTTTTCATAACCATATTTCATGATTGATTTTAAGAGATTAATTAATGTATAAATAGGAAAACCATTTCATGATTAATATTCTAGATATTTTTAAATAATGACCACTTTGACCATAGTTGGCATGCCAATGTTGTTTTTGACACATAAAAGAAGTATGACTTAAACTCCCGATATAAATATAAATGATTAATTAATTGTATAAAACAATATAATAAATTAAATAAAAGTTACAATAATCTTGAAAAAGGTTCACAAGAAATTAAATAATTACCATAACTTTTTTATTCAATAATATAATGGGACACATCAAAAGTCAGGATCAAGGTATATGACTTCATCTCAATCTCTTTTCGTTGTGGAATATCATGATTTTTTATACCTTCATTATTTCATAAGGTGTGTATACAAATAATCTGACATGTTATAAAATTAATTTGTCTATTATCATTGTATTTAATCATTTTTAAATTTTATTATTCAATTTGTCTTAGGATTCACGTGTTTCCCATGTGATAAGGGACATTTCCTTTAAAGAAATAATGTGTTAATATTTTCCACTCAAACTCTATTTCTATTCCATTTATATATATTAGAATGATTTTATATAGATGTTAATGAATTAAAATGTATATTTTGTAAATTATTTTAAATTGAATTTAAAATTAGTTTCTTATATGTTTTATATGAAATGTTTTAACAATAAAAAAAGGAATGATCTATTCATAATGCACACGGAAACAACGTACTTTTGTATGATGTGACCATTATTTGATTTCCAGATTCCTTTGAAATTTTACAATTTATCCTTCAATGAAAAAATATTTTTTCTTTTATTTTGTAATTCTTTCTCTAAAAATGGTATTTCACAATAAAAAGGTTTTTTATATTGAAATTGTTTTTCAAAAGAAATGGGTATTTTGATATACAATAACGATTTTTATATGAGTTTAAAAGAGTTTTTGAAAATGATTTATGATGAAAAATTGTAAGAATGAAAAAATTATTCATTATATGGTACATTATCATTACATGATGTAGTGTCCCAAATATCTATATGGAATCCCACTATAGCTTATGAAATGGGGTAGCAAAGAAGCATCAGTTGAGCTTGTTACAGCTTATACAATGGGGCAGCCGAAATAGCACCGGGTGAGAACGTTGTACCTCACCAATAAATTTTTTAATGATAATATTTTATGTTGGCCATATGTTTATTCCAATTAAAAAGTTTTTGAAAGAGTTTTTTATATAATTCTCTAAGTTACCAAAAGTGTATTTAACTGCTTATTATTGGTTCTAATTATTTTATTTGATAAAAAATATTCAATGATTCTCATGTTAAAAAATTTTATTTCATATTCCCAAAAAACATTAAATATAAAGATAAATATTAAATTATATTTCATTTTTTCATAGGAGTAACATTTTTCTATCATTCTTTATGCCTTACTGTGCTTTTTTGTGATCATCAAAAAAACTTAAATGTTTTTCACATGGCTTATGGATGGGTAAGGGAATGAGAGAAGTCAAGTTAAATTTCATGAACATTTTCCCTGAAAAAAACAAGCTTTCTGTTAAAAGTTTAATATTATATGAAAATTGATACTTATTAGAGGTTTCAATATTGTATTTAATGGTCTTGTTATGTAAGAGTTATGGCCAAATTATAAAAAACTATATACATGAAAAGATTCTCAAATTGAATGAAGTTAATTCTTGAAAAGACTCAAGATTCTATAATGTATTAATATGGGGCATTATAGTTGGTATCAGGGTCGGTTTTGATAACTTGGGAGGTCATGCTAATGAAAATAGCATGCCCTTGAAACATTTTCTTAATTGTCACGATAAAATGATATATTATTTTATGATTAATTGGTTTTATTGACAAAAAAACTGTTGTTCAGAATTCCCTTCTATAGAGTAAATAGGGATGATATGGTCGAAGGGAACAGAGAGCAAAATATCCTTCCAAATTAGTATCCCAAGATGGTTTGAATCAGAACAGAATAATTTTTTGAAGTGATGGTTTATTTGAAACAAGAGATAAATGATGTTGGTATCCATGATAGATAGGAACTCAATCTACCAAGAATTAAAATTTATTTTATGAAGAATTTCACGAGGAAACATACCCCATCATTCAATGGATCATCTAAAAATGTGATAGCTAATGGATTTATTATCCTCTGAAAAAAGATACTTTATGTCATGGGATTTTTAGAACGTTAGAAGTCAATCTTGTCAATTTTTCATTTTGAATGTGAAGTTGATTGATGATGGGGTATGGTTATGAATACAAAAGATATAAATGATATCAATTATATGGAATGTGAAACATTCAATTGTATTTCCCTTGATAAATAATCCTAATGTTGTTTTGGTTATAATTAAAAAACTAACAGAAATTGAGATAGAAAAATGAATATTATATAGTTGAATATGAATAATAGTTTATAAGATTGTATAGGTATGTGCTAGATATTATTTGATACATGTTTTGAGAGATTAATATGTTTCTATCATGATTGAAAATAGGTTTATAATGATAATTGGATTCATGGGAATTTAAATGTTATGAGGATGTGCTTCACAGTGTAGATAAATACGAGAGAGGATTTTTTGACACATATTTTCCTCAAGATGAAAAAAGTAAGAAACTCTCAGGGTTGAAGGAAATGGAGAAACAAACCTGCTAAAAAGTCCATAGGTAATACAACATAACATTCCATGTGTGGAAAATGAAATTTTAAGGAATGTTTTTTATAATTTGGGAATTGTTTCTGGTATGGTCAGTTTGGTCATAGGGCTCATGACTATTAAGAAAAGTGTCTTGAGAAAACAATTATTTGGTAACCGATATCCATTTAATGGTAATGAGTTTTAATTTTAATGAGTTCATTCATTATGATAATTTATTTCCAAATTAATTTCAAAAGATTTATATCATCATGATCAGAATCAAAAATGTGTATCAAAGTCATTTCCTACTCCTACGGTTGATGTTGGCCCATTGAATGAAGTTTTTTGGGGTATATAACTTGTGTATTAAAATTAGTCCAATACCCTATTTGACTTTTTATATTCATATTATTTTATTTTAGAGAAATTATCAAGAAACGTTGTAATTTCACCTCATAAAGGTAAGACATAAATTTTGGTGAAAACTCCATGTGTAAGTATTAAATAAAACATAATTTATAAGAATAATATAATTATTATCAACTGGATGGTATTTCTTCAAATTTTATTTTAATTGGCCATTGTATAGTTTAATATCATTCATTTAATGGATTAGATTTAACATTATCATACAAATAAATATTTAAATGCAAATTAAGTTGTGTTCAATGATTCCATGCATTTGATAGCTTACGAAGAAGCTGAAAAATTTATTAATGATGGTAGTGAATGTTCCCTAGATCATATTGTTGTAAGTAATAAAAATATTCAAATTATTAATGTGGATATTATTTATTAATAAATGGATGTTTTGGGTGATTTACTTAGTTCAATTCCTAATCAAGAGGTTGAGTTCACAGTTTATTTAGTACCTGATGATAACCATATTTATAAACCCCCTTACCAAATAGATCGAATTGAACTTTTATGATTGAAAAAGAAGTTTTTGGAGTTATTATATAAAGGATTCATTTGATTAATAACATCACTATGGGGTTATCTTGTATTCTCTGTTAAAAAAATATTGTTCAATGAGACTTTTCATTCATTATAGAGTGTTTAATAACATAACTATTAAGAAGAAGTGTTATTTGAATCATATTGATGATTTGTTTGATCATATCCAGGGAGCACAATATTTTTTGAAGGTTGAACATTGTTTTGGACATAAAAATTTGAAATTGAAGGAATCATATATTCCAAAGACCGTATTTCATACAAGATAAGGGCACTATTAATTAATAGTTATGTCTTTTGGGTTATCTAATGCGCTTTCAGTTTTTATGAACCTTATGAATAAAAGTTTTCATGAGTTCTTGGATACATTTTTTGGTTGTGTTAATTGATGACATTTTGGTATATTATTAATATCATGAGGAAAATCAAATGAACCAAAGGATTATTTTGAAAACTTTAACAGAAAATATACTGTAATGTAAATTTAGAATGTGTAAATTTTGGTTGTAAACAAATTTATTTCTGGACCATATTGTTTCTAAATACTGTATAATTATTGACCCCACAAAAAACAATTTGTTGATGAATCACCATGTCCCAAAAATATCATAGAGATTCATTATTTTCTTGGATAAGAAGGTTGATATCGATGGTTTATTGAAAACATTTCTTTGTTTTATATCCCATTGAATAAGTTAACTCGAAATGAGTTATGTTAATCTAGAAAAAAGAATGTGATTATTGTTTTTAGGGAAAAAAAGAATGTTGGTGAATTATCTATTTTTGGTTCTACCTTCCACAAATGTTGAATTTTTCATCTATGGTGATGGTTTATTGAATGGAAATGGTTGTTTCTTAATTCAGAATGATTATGTAATTTCATATATGTCACATTAGTTGAAACCTTGTCAGTTAAAATACCCTACAAATGATTTGGGTTTAGCTATTGTGGTTTTTTTCTTAATGTATTTGGATGCAAAATTTTTATCTAGTAAATTATGAAATATATATTTATTACGAAATTATTAATTATATGTTCACTTATTAATAATTTAACTTGAGATAAATAAGACGGCTGAAACAAATCATGGATTTAGATTTCACAATTCATTAACATCAGGGAAAATTAATCAAAGTGGTTGATTTATTAAGATGAAAAATTATTGATATATTAACCATGTTAAATTTGTAATGTGACCGTTTGGTTAATGATATGTTCAATTTTTTTTGAAGAATATGTATATGTTTGGACATCTTATTTTTTTCCAGGTTCGAGTACAATTGAATTTTTATGAAATATTTAAGAAGGCTCAAAATAAGGATTTATCATTATATGAAAAGGTAGAATCTATTAATAAGGGAAATTTAAATGATTTTAATATTTTTTAGGATGTTTTTTTATGATTTTGGAATGGGTTATGTGTTTCTTGTGATTCCAAATTGATGAAAGAGTTGTTTATTGACCCTCACAGTTCTCTGTTTTCCATTCATCTGGGGAGCATTATGATTTAGAGAGACACTAAGTAGTATTACTTATTGTACAGAATGAAATGGGATATTTTTGAATTTACAATGGTTTTTTTTACTTTTATTCAAGTTAAGTCATAATGAAAATTACGAAATAGTATGCATCACTATTTTCCAATACCGGAGTGGAAATGAGAAAATATGTGAATGGATTTTTTGGTGTGAATTCCATTGACATCGGGATGTAACAATGTGATCTAGGTTATTGTTGATCGAGTAACTAAATATACCCATTTTCATCTCATTTAAGATAAAATTTATTTAGATCATCTTTCTTGACCATATATAATAGTTATTTTCAGGTTACATGGAGTGCTTCTCTCCATTGTATCAGAATGTGATCCCAAGTTCACATAATATTTTTGTAAAAGACTTCAAAAGTCATTGGGAACATAATTATATTTCAGTATAGTTTTTCATACTCAATCTTATAGACAATATGAGATGATTATTCTGAACATGGAATATATTTTTTATTCTAGGTTAATTGATTATAATAGAAGGTGGGATCAACATCATTCTTAGGTTGGGTATTCTTATAATAACAGTTTTCATTCAAATATAAAGATGGCACCATTTGGGGAATTATATAGAAAGTGGTTCTGAACAATATAATTTTGGGATGAAGTATAAGAAATAAAGTTGATGGAATTATAATTGGTATAGAAGATGGCTTATAAGGTTCAATTTATATATTGACACACGAGGACATCTCGGAGAATGGAAAATGGTTATACATCTAACCAGTAAAATATCTTTATTTCTAGATTGGTGATCATGCCATTCCTAGTGGTTCTCCAAGGAATGTTTTTATGTGTTTTGGATAGAATTCTAGGCATATTACATGTTTTATTGGACCAAATGAAATATTTTATAAATTTTGATCATTTTTTCACTGAGTGTCTTTAACACTGATTTTATCTCATGTACACAACATATTTCATGTTTCAATTTTAAGGAGACATGTCCTGGATTCATATGATGTTTTGAGCCCTAATGTAGTTCAGTTGAAAGAGAAAAACACTTATGAGTAACAACCAGATCAGATTCTTGACTAGGGAGAGAAGGTGTTGGGGAATAATGTTATTCATCAGATTAAGGTATTATGGAAAAACCATATATTTCAAGACGCATCATGGGAATATATAGATTCTATGAGGGAACGATATTCAAAATTGTTCCATAAATAAATAAAATTTTACCGATGAAATTTATAATAGGGGTAATTATGTAGAAAAATATTAAATTTTAGAATAAATAAATTTCAAATATTTTTAATATGAATTATATTGTTATATTAGTTATAAAAATATTAATTAATTCATAATCAAAAAGGAAATTCTTTTAATTAACCACTTTTCTTATAATGTATTACGTTATAGAATAATTTCTATATTCAATATATTAAATTTAATAAAATTAAAATCATTTTCAAAATCAAAATAACAAAATTAAATTTTTTGTGGAATTTTATGATTTTTTAAAAAATATTTAATTTTAACATAATAGTTAAAATACTGATTTTTTTTAAAATTTATTTCTTTTTAATAAATTTAATAATTTAAATGTATAAATACGTTTTGAATATTATTTAATGTATCATAATTATTATATTTTAATATTTATTCCATATTATATATTTTTAATATACTTTATAATATTTTTAAATATAAGTTGTTTTTTGGGTTTAAAGTCGGGTTTTTCTAAAAATTAGTCTAAAATGCCTAAATAATCACCTTTTTAATTAGGTAAATTAATCCTTAATAGGGTAATTTTTAAATTAATTGTATAGAATATATATCATTAAATATTAATTTAATTTAATATAATTATTATTAGTAGTCATGGACTTAATATGTAATCAACCTTTTCTAAAAACATAATCATCTTAAAAAACCTATTGTATCATAGTGACAATAGGATTAATATTAAATTATTTTATTCACTTATTAGAATTGAAATGGAAAAATGGATTAAATAGTTTCATTCATAATAATAAAATCTAATAATTTGATCTTAATTATTAACCAAAATGATTACTGTAATTAATTAAAATTAATCATTGTGATGAAGATAAAAAACAAGTTTTCCAATTGACAAAATTTTAACCTTACGGAAAAAATGACCTATCAACATGTAAATAAACCATTAGATGGAAATATTTAGAAATTTCACCTTCAAATATCTAGTTTTATGCATTATTTTATCCACTGTACATGTAAAAACTGTCATTGGAATTCCCACTTTCAAAACATTAGAAGTTTTCCACTAACCCCACTTATAAGAGGACCCCATCTCTCCACCTATCATAACATATCTCAAGACCTTTGGATCAGCCAATAAATCCCAAAATCACTTATAATATTCTCTCATATCATCCTATAATTCTTAAATTGTAAATGAATCAAGCCAAGTATTTCTTTTGGTGCAATAAAAAAAGAGTTACCTGAAGAAGAGGTAACGTTCATCCATAGGTTTTATTATTTTATATTTTTCTTTACCCCCATAAATTATTCTTATAACATTCTCATATAATTACCTAAATATACTAAATATAATCATATTTTTTTATGTTATGCTTATAACTTACACCCTTACACCGACCCATCAAATGGGTTATGAAATCGTTATTTTTTTGTACGGAGGACTACCACCTTGTGAAAAAATGTTGTTTGTCTTTCTATTACCAAAACAAATGGTTGGGATTAATGATGTGCATACTATTTATATATTATATTTATTATATTTATAAAAAAATTATACCTATTTAGTAATTATATAAAATCCACCATTTTATATTTCATACCATAGGGGATACGATAACATCACTCGTGTGTACTGCGGAATTCCACCTCACGAAGAAATGTGAAGTGTTTCTCACTAACATGTTACATGAATGGTAATAAATATAAATAAGACAAATATATATTATAAAAATGAAAATTATATTATATTCATGATATAATTATCTTTCTATAAATTTAATATATAATATTCTTATAACTTATACGCACACTGAAAAAAGTCACAACATTGTTCATGGATGTGTAGATTAATGTATCCTCGAAGCGATGTGATTCTCCTTTTTTCATAACCACATATTTGAAATGATATTTAAAATAATATATAATAAAATAATATCGTATTTCAGATACAATGATCAGTCTATAATGATAGCTATTATATACCCTCTTTCCATGATGATCTTTGAATAATGGTAACATTACTCATTCGTATGTATGGTCTACCGTCTCTATGATCGTATCGTATGATCCTTTTTTATAACAATATTTCAAGATTTATTTTACGATGATAATTTTTGTAATAATATGATAATTTTCTAATGATTATAATTTTTATATGTTTAAATAATGATCCCTTTGACCATATCGGCCTACCAAAGTCGATTTGGGACACATAAAGTGGATATGGTTAAAAGACCAGTCATAAACATAATTAAAAAAGTAATTATTTATAAATTATTAATAAGTAAAAAATATAATTAATAAAAATGAAAAATTTTATCTGAAACTTAAATAATTAACATATGTTTATTATTCTTGAAGATAAATACATAGGTGACATGTCAGACTCAAGGCAATGGAATTCTTCACATTATCATTTTTTGGGGCATCCCTTGATGTTATGAAGCTTTATTATTTTATAATATGTAAATAAAGCCACTTTTACATTTCATATTATGAATTTATCAATTCTCATGGTATTTAATGATGTTTAATGTTATTATTAAATGGGTTTTATGATTCATGTGTTTCCCAAGTGATAAGGAACCTTCCCTTTAAAAAATAATCTTTTAATGTTTTCCCTCAAACTCTTTGAATCGTTCATTTATATGTTCGTAAATGATTTTATATAGAAGTAAAAGATTTTTCATGAATATTTTATTCAGTAGTTTAATTGGTTTTTAAAATAAATATTTTTATGTGTTCTATATGGTACATTTTTTCAAACAAATACATTGTTTTAATCTTAACGAACATGGAAATGATGACTTTTCCACCACCATAAATAGTACTTTATTTCATCATTCCTTTGTATGATTTCATTTTTTCCTTCAATGAAAAAAAATATTTCTTTTTATTTGGATATTTTGGTATTTAAAATGGGTTTTCAAAAGAAATGTTTTTTTATATTAAAAATGGGTTTTTTTAGAAAATAATATTTAGATATCCCAAATTTATATTAATACAAGTTTAAAAGAAGTTTTAAAAAAATATTATGGGAGATTGAAAGAATAATAGAATTTTATTCATGATATGGTACATTATCATTACACGGTGGGGCAGTCCAAATAGTGTCAGGTGAGCCTGTTAGAGATTATCTGACTGGGAAACCTAGATAGCGGTGAACCCATTACAGCCTATATGATTGGGTGGCCTAGATAGTGCTGATTGAGCCCATTATAGATCTTTAATGCATTGGTTAATGATAATAATAAAATCTAGTTGTATGGTTATTCCAATTAAAAGGGTTTTGAAATGGGTTTGAGTCTATGATTCTTTGTGTTACAAAAAAAGTTTTTAATTGCTTTCTACGGGTTTTAAGATTTTTTATTAGAAAAAATATGTGTTCTTTTTTCATGTGAAAATGTTTTATTTCATATTCTCAAAGAACATTGTGGATAAAGGTAAAAATTATAAGGGTTTTCATGTTTCCATGAGACTAATAGTTTTCCTTCTTGGTGTATCATTTACATATCATATTATTCTCATCCCACATTTTTAAATGTTTTTCATATAACATAAGGATGGGTAAGGGAATGGAATAAGTCAAGTTTTATTTCTTGAATATTTACCATGAAATAAATCATTATTTATATAAAAAAATATATGTTTTGGGAAAATGGATTCAAATATAATGTGTACACTTTGTATTTTATGGTTATGTTATATATGATTTATGACCTAACACTCTAAAACACTAAACATGAAATGATCCCAAAAACAAAATAATGTAAATTAATACTAAGACATAAGATTATTTAATGTTTAAGTTCTAGGCCCTATACACTAATTATGGATGTCTTGGGTGGAAACTCATACATTCTAGATTCTCTGAGTGTAGATTGAATCGGCTGATGAATACGTAACTTGTCATTCATCATTATGGATGAACACATCACATGCCCTTCCCTTGATAAATGCTAGCATCATATATATTTTATAAATATGGTCATATAATTTCTCTTTCTATCATAACTGATGGACCTAATTTCATACATTCCATTTGAATGACTTTTTTGTTAAATATTAAATGGTGACATGATTAACAACATACCCAACTAACACATGATTAGATAAGACTCAAGTATTATATATCAAGGGTACCATGCTAGGTATCTCACTAACCATAGGTATGGGGAAATAAAAATATGAACCATCCACCCCTATTATACCAAAGGAATGGTGTATTAAACTCTATGTTGTATAAATAAGAAGTTATCTAGTGAAAAAAACCCATTTTGTGCCTTGAGGAAAACATTTATATCGCAATGCAGGAATCCTACTCACACTAAGCATAATATGTAATCACAACTTATAATACTCCATGTATAACATTGGTTCGGGATAACTTAATGTCATATTTTGAGAGTTCAATTATTAGTTCACTTCAAGAGTATTAGAATCCCAACAGAAAGAAATATATAGTGGAGACTAACTTTTATATAACATGACACATTTTATATTCTTAACATCTATTACAGTTACAAACAAAACCATACATAATTGATTGTATCTTTATATCATATATGATATATTTTCTAATCATTCATTTTTTTGTATATTTTGTGTTTTTTAAATATGTTACGTCTCTATATAATCACTAACATATCTCTATATAACCAATTTTTAAACTCTTTATTAAGTAAAATATACAAAGAAGCCTATTTTTAAAAATTATGAGATTTAGGAATCATATTCGTAATTTTCAACTACTGAAAAAAGTATCCATTCTACTTAATTTCTCTACATCATATGGTTTGATGTTAATGACATTTATTGTCTATATTTAACTATATATAAATTCAAAATCATCATTGTAATCCTTGGAATCATTTCTATTGAGTATTTCTTATATTTATTGTAATGACTAAAGAAAGTAATTACATTGATATTTTACAAACATTCCTTAAACAATATAGTATATTATGTGACATTCAGATTATATTTCAGTTGATATAATATTTTATTTAATATCTTTAAACATTTGAAATTATAAATATACTCCCACTAGTCTCTTAGAAAAAATATTCAATCTATTATATCTATTTTTTAATAAGAAAAAATATTTATTAAATTTAGTTTAAATACTTGAAAAAAAAATTATATATATCTTGAGTATTTGATGTGTTTATATCTATATTATGAAAATAAGAGGTTATTTATTAAAATATTCCACTTACAATAGGATCAAATTCCTCGTATTTTCATAAAAAAAGAATAATAATTTTATCAAACATAAAACACTTTCCCTTGAATTATTCTCAATGAAATTTATTGATTCCAATTAATTATAAACCATGTGTATTCAATCAATCAAAAAATATTTTGAATAAAAAATCCATGTTAACAAACAACAACTCTTATAATAAAATATAAATAATGTCACTATACTTATCCTTTTTAAATTCATATAATATATGTTTTTTATTACATTAAAATATATGAATCATGGCCATTTTTTCAATATATGAATAAAAACAAGATGATCCATAAATTCATTCGTTTATATAGAAATCATGTATACTTAATTTTTAAAAAATATACATTTGATTTCATACACAATAAAACTACTATGAATATATTTCATTAAATTTGATTCATGACATGTACTTTCTCTTCGTTTTTTCAAAATTCATCTGATATCCTTGAAAATTCACATTATATAGAAACAATTTCCTTTATTCTCGTAATTATCTTTATCTTTCAATGAACATACATGGCTATTAGATGAAACATTATTGGACATTCCAACATACTCATTTTTCTATATTAATGTTGTTCCCACCTGTGTTATCAATAGTACCCCTAAATATAAACATCTAATTCTAAATTCATATAACCCAAAAATTTGAGAATATAAGGTAAAAAATTCTTAAACTCAATCATGGTGTCTAAAAATTTCTCATGATGATTCTATAATAAATTATATCGATAAAATAATATGTATGGAAACATATATTCTCCCCCTGTAATTAACAATTTAAATCATATTGTATTTATGAAGGTAGAATAATGTGTCTTTTATCATCTTGTATATAATTCTTTTGAAACATTTTGTGTATAACTCTATATTTCTCATAATTATTTATAATCATTTATGGAATGATTTCAACATTTCATAATTTGGGAAGAGGTTTTTTTAATGCATTAATGTATTAATTTAACTTAAAAACCATTCTTAAGATTCTATAATTTTATAAGAAATTTTTTAAGTTGTTATTTTCCTTAGTTAAGGAATTATATAAAAGATAATTATGGACGATTCTAGTAATTATTTATGTACAAAATTTATTTTTCAGTTCTATATCATTATTTACATATATTTTTTATAAACTTTTACGCTTTTTCATCCCACTAAAATGATTATTCCTTTTAAATTAATCATATCCATTAGTGGACCAAGTTCCATACTTCACTAATTAATTCATTCTATTTTTTATTCATTTTACTAGATTGTAATTTAGGCCAGATATTATTCCAATCATCTTCTAAATAAATCTTGGATGTTTAAGGGGATAACTCTTTTTCTAATCCTCTTTATGAATAAACTCAACACCATTACTCTATTATCTATAATTAGGATTTCTTACCAATTTTTAACCAAAATCAAACTGAAAAACAAGGAAAGTAATTATTATGGTCACCTAATTATTTTCCTAACTTATACATGATAATATTGGGGAACCCTACATTGGTATAACAAACCCTATTAATCTTGAAAATAATTTTCTGTATAAGTAATCTATCACTAAATATTTTTAATGGGGGTTTAATCTCACTATATTGTTTCATGTAATTCCCTCCACATTTATTAATGAATCTAATAATTGATTTTGGAAGCCTATACCTTCCACCAAATCAACATGTTCAAAACATAATTATGTGTAACTCTTTATTACAATCATAGTTTGTATTATTAACCCAATTTAAATGAAAATTATATTTTTAGATAACCTAATGAATCTATTCATAAATACATGAATCCATTTTTTGTAAAGTCTTAGATTCGTATGAGATCATCAATCCTTATTAGAGATATCATAAAGTGATAGATGACCAAACAATACATTTATAGGAAAGGCAAAAGCCTAACAGACAATGAAAAGTATGACCTAAAGTCCATCTTCCAATTTATACTATACACAAGATACATTTATATCACATAGTAATTAAGAACATTATTTTTATAAATCATAACATATTTCTTAATTCAATTTCATAACAAAGTACATTAAAAATTCAAGATAGAATAAAACTAATGCCATTATCATACATAGAATTTGTATAAGGACCCCACCCTTATTACATTACATAATCTTTAATTTATTCAATAAATCACTTAATTTCACATTTAGGATATTTTCAAGTTTATATATTTAGAGAATTGGGACATAATACATTCATAACATTACACATTAATATAGATTGGATACCATAAAATTAGTATTCATTTCTTCCAAAATATGAAACATTTCAAAAAACGTGATTTTTTGAAATTTCATCAAACAATTAACTTCGATTTATTCTTTGTCTTAAACATAATTTTAATCTATGTAAATAATTTAAAAACATGGTATTAGCACAAAAATCTCATTAAGGGATATAAAATGAAAGAAATAACACATTAGTCTATAAATACTTTTTATGTAAGAAATCATTTTCAAAAGACATACTTGTCACCCATATATACTTACTTTTTGAAACATGAGATTTTTCTAAGATCCCCATAGAAAATAATAACATAAATATAACCATAAAGGTATATTGGTGCATTAAATTCATAATCTTGTAACACTCTCAGCTACCTTATAATTTTTAACCCTCGCAGCTACCTTACAATTCCTGTAACCATCATAGTTACACTTAGATTAACCATACATCCAGCCTCAAACTTACACATACCCAAAGAATTTGAGGGATAATTAGGTCCCAAACTTCATCATAATCAATTCCCACAAACCATAACACAATCATACAACATGAATAATTTCACAAAAACATTTATTTTGAATTTTTTAAAACAAGATTTTAAAATAGGTTTTTAAACGAGAAGTCCCTTATAAATATCATATAATTTAACTGAGACTTAATATAGTGGATATAATATGTATATATACTCTATAAAAACAAAATTAACCATAATATAAACAATTTTCATTACACATAAAAGTTTAATACAACATAAATTATGTACTACAAGGTTAACCCAAAGAATGGAAATCGGGTTATGAATTCCCTTACCTTGGATTTTTCTTACTTCAAACTTGTTTAAAAATCTAGTATAATGGTTAAAGGAGTGTTATTAATATATTATAGAAACATATTAATCTTTATAATACCTTAAATAGTCATTTTATTATATCATTTCACCCTTTAATTGTTAGTATTCTGTTCATTGCACTGTTTTGGGTGCATTCTTTACATTACTTCCAAGATCGATTCATAATTGATATTCTTGTCTATTGGAAGTGAAACTCCTAAATTGTAAATTAATGGAATTTAAATATTTCCAGAATTATAAATTATACCACTTAACATTTTGAATTATGACATGAGGATGTTTCATAATTTGAAACATAATTGATATTTTTTAGGTCATTTTGGCGATTCTTCGATCGTAATGAACTCATTTTGTTTTATAAATTAAAAATAGGTGTAAAAAATAATTATAGACCCTTATATATGATAGAATACATAAATTATAATCTTATTATACCATAAAAATGGTTTCATGACCTGTCTTGAAGTAAGTAAATGAAATTGAAATCACATCATCTGTGAAGTCGGTAAATCGACACATCACGGACAATGTTTTAATTTCTTGATTAAGTTGCCGATGAGAAGAAGTATACTGGTGAGTCTTCCATAAACATGATGAAATATAGAATATTTATGATACTAGATAATTCATTTATAACATCCGAAGTAAGTAATGAATAATAGATATTTTTATCTATGTCTATTAATAAATTAGATAGTGTTTTAGAGGCTTAAAATGAAAATAAATCCAATCTTAAGCATGGAATACACTAATATTTTTTAAAAGATTGTTTTACTGCCTTTTGATGGCAAACCATTTTTAAATATATCTTTTGAAAATTTTATAATCTATATTTGGAAAAAAAAACTTATTCTTTATAATTGGGACATCAAAATTTACTTTGTGTGAATTTTTGGTATTTTTCTGACAATGTTCATTTTTTAATGAATAGTGAAAAATACAGCATTTTACATCAAAACTGCTTTTTACTCTACTTTATTTATATGATCATATTATATTTTGATTTGGTTTTAAATTTAAATTATAATATATTTTTACCATTTAATCCAATGGTGATCATTAGGATTAATTTCACTTTGGAATTGGGCATAAACTAATGCCAAACTTTTCATAGATATTGTTTCAAAAAAACCCGCTATTTGTTTTGACAATGGGAATTATTTTTAAATAAATTATTGCAATTTCTGTGTTTGGAATTTGGTAAAATTTATTACATATTTGGAATCATAAGGTCCAAATTATGTAATCAAAACTCTTTTGTTTTGGGACATTATGAATAGTAATAACGGTAATTATCTTTAATTATCTTGATTAATGAGTAATCGGGTAGTTAAGGATAATAAAATGATATCATAATAATACAAAAAGACCACAACATTTGTCCTAAGGATACTGGTTTTCTCATGACTGACCATGGGATTCCTTGTGCCAAACTTGGGGGCCCCATGGAATCACTTTTGTGGAAAGTGACTTGTTATCTTTTTATTTTTTTTTAAAGAAAGTAAATATAACAAGAATGTATCACCTGATTAAAACATTTTTTATTTTGTCTAAATAAATGATATTTTAGACTATAAATATTCATTGGAAAGGTAAAAATATTTCCTACATCATAGTAATTTGTTTCATAATTTTTAGACTTTAAATAAATTAAATTATTTATGACATCATGATGATGCAGCGTTTACCTCATTAATAAAGGATTTAAATTAAATGAAATGATAATGTCAAATCTTTGACCTACACATGTCCAAAACCGATTTTATGTGTGTATTTAGAACCCTTATCACCTTACCCTCGAATTATATCAATTTGGGACCTTTTGAATCCGAAAATCATTTTCAAATAAAGTAACATTTCTTTACTTTCCAAGAGTGCCCCTCCTCTCCTTTTATAAAAGGCCCCCACCTCTAAATCCTTACCCACACTCCCAAAGCCTTTGTCTCGGCCAAAACCTGCCCATTTTGTCTCTCCCCTTCCCTCTCTTACTCCTTTAAGCCTCAATTTTTGCAGAAGTATTCGCAAGGAAGCCTTTGAGCTCAAACCAAAGGGAGTTACCCGATTTTAAGGTAATGTCTTCACTTGAGTCCTTTTGTTTTATTTTGCTTCTCCAACCCCCTAAACTCTTTTTATTAATTTATTTTGTAAAAAATCCAGTATCTTCAATATACTAGGATGTTTTTATAAGAAGTATTCGATCTACACTTACACATACCTACATCTAATGGTTAAAGAACATACTGTTTCTGTGGATGGTGAATTTATGCCTCCCGAAATGATGATTGTTCGACATTCTTTTAACACCTTAAAAGGTGTACATTGAGATGTAACTATATTTATATATGATATATAATATTTTTATGTTTTCCTTAAGATTCTGTATTTTTCATTTTGGGCATACCTTTATGGTTTCCATTATGGGTAAACGTGATATCTTCATTTAAGGAAGTGCGGACTACCGCCCCCTCAAAGTGATTTGATTCGTTAAATACCATATGTGGGACGTATAAAGGATGGAACTATGATATTATATATGATATTATATTGGAATTATAATATACCTTTATATCATTATGATTCCATTCGATAAAATATGAAATAGAAATGAAAGTAGCGTTCATGCGTACGTACGGCTTACCGTCTCCATGAACGGTGCATTTCATTTCTTACCTCTAAATGATTATGTAATATTATAAATGCATGTATATACTGGATATATATGATATATACATCATGATTATAATTATGGATATAATGGATACATGAACAACTTGTAATTATAAAGGGTTTATTTTTGACTCAAGTACCAATGATCGTTAAAACGACCGTTATTAACTTAAATAATTACATAGTGTTCATGACATGGAAATAAGTGATATAAAAGGAATAATGAACTTGAAAAAGGTTCTTAATCAAGTATAAATTAACTCAAGTTTATTATTCAGGACATTAAAGAACGATCGAGTCATGTCGGACCCGAGGTATGGGACTTCATCTCAATCTCCTTTCATTGAGGCATATTTTTTTTATACACAACCTTATTTTATACGGTGTATAAACCCCTTTTACTTTTACGTTTATTCAAAAGGAATATTTTTTATATGAAGTGTTTACTAAATGACAAAATGTAATGTTTTTGTCGTACGTATGCAGCGACAACGACTTCTCCGCCGCCGTGACCATTATTTGAGTTTCGGCTTCCTCTACAACCATACCTTTTTTTAAAGAGAAATAAATACCATGTTTTACTTTTATTTTATTTTGGTATTGAAAATGGTTTTCACAATTTTTTTATATCAATGTGTTGTATTGATATCTTGTGATTGAAAGGTGGAAATGTTATGTTTCCTTTATGCATGTTTTATGTGATACGATTATGTTGAGGTTCTTGGGAATTATTATGAAGATGGGTGGTTCCGTGATAAACTAAGGGTGGGTGAGCCCGATATAGCTCTCCAATGCATTGGGTAACATGAAGGAGTGAAACGTTAAGGTTTCTCTAAAGATATTTAGGGAATATACTGTGATGGGTATTCCAAACGTAACCAAAAGGGTTACTCCCTACGTAAGAATGTTATGAATGACTCAAGTTACCTTTATGTCTTATGATTTCTATGATTTATTCATGATTTGATGAGGTATGTTAAAGTGCTTATGTTTTATGGGTAAAGTATGATTTCAATCTTTTTTATATATGTACCCATGTTTCCTTTCCATATTTTTATATCCCTTACTGAGCTTTTTATGCTCATCCCAAGTTTTTTTGAAATGTTTTTCACAGGTCAAGGGAAAGGTACATGATATGATGATAGTGTCAAGGAAGTGTCAAGAAAGAATCCATGTTTTATTTTAAATATGTTTCCATTGATGGGAAAGAAGAATACTATCTTTATGTAACCACTTTGTTTATATGTGGAATGTAATGCAAGTTTTATGATCTAATTCTCTAAAACTCTAAACCTGAAACGATCCTCAATGTGTAATCTTGTAATAACTCAAGATTAAGTAAGGTTTAAGGCTGGGGCCTTAGAGTTGGTATCAAAGGTCAGTTTAGATAAATTTAGGAGTTATAATTATATTAAATGGTTATCCAAAAATATTTTTTTATGGTCAAATTGAAGTGATATAGTATTTGAAGATTACCATGTTGCTTCATCTAAGACATGTTTGTTCAGAATAGTTTTCCATAGAGGAAATAGGGAAGCAGTGCTAGGAAGGCATGCAGAAGGAAATAACCTTCCGAATCAGCATCCTGAGATGGTCAGAATTGGAACTGAACAATTTGTTGCAGTAATGGCGTAGTTGACTCAAGTGATAAATGGTGGTGGTATCCATGCACGAGATCAGCCAGATCAACCGCAGAGGAACATGTCAGTGTTGGAACATTTCATGAGGCAACATCCCCCATCATTCAGAGGATCATCTGACCATGTACTAGCTGAAGGGTGGATTAAAGCACTGGAGAAGATTTTTGATGTCAGGGGGTGTTCATACAATCAAAAGGTTAGTCTTGCTATTTACTGTTTGGAGGGTGAAGCAGATCAGTGGTGGTCGATGGTTAAAAATATCAGGGACGCTGATGACATTGATGCTCTTGACTGGGATGCATTCAAAGGTATTTTTCTTGAAAAGTATTTTCCTAAGGCTGTTCGACATAGGATGGAAAAAAAATTCTTGGAATTGAGGCAAGAGGAAGACTCAGTGGCTACCTATGAAGAAAGGTTCACTCGATTGGCAAGGTATGCTCCCAATATTATCCAAGACCTTGATAGTAAAATCAATCATTTTTACTCAGGATTAAATCCAAAATATCGAAGGGCATTAGCTTCTCGTGAGTTCAAAAGTTATGAAAATCTTGTTCGATGTGATGAGAAGGTGGAAATGGAGTTTTCTGATGATCAAGTGTTCTATAACAACTAGAAGAAGAAGAGACCAAGGTGGCAGGAGAAAGGGAAGAATTCTTCAAAAAAGTATGATGGTATGAAATCTAAGTTTCCAGTTTGTGATAAATGTGGCAAAAGGAATGGTGGGTAATGTCTTCTGAATTCTAGAAAGTGCTACTGATGTGGTAATATGGGACATAAGGCTCGTGATTGCACTGAAAAAGATCAAGGTGAATGTAAGACCAAATTTGATTTACAGTAAGTGAAATGTTTTAAGTGCAATGAGATGGGTCACTACGCAAACGAGTGTCCGACAAAGATCTTGAGTGATGGGAAGAAGTTAGAATACAAGCAGAAAGGGGTGGTGAAATCCTTTGCAACTACTTCAGCAGATGTCGGGCCATCAAATGATGTTGTATCAGGTACTTTGTTTGTTTTTTCAGATTATGCCAGTGTGTTGTTTGATTCGGGGTCCACACATTCTTTAATCTCTGAAACCTTTTCTAGTAAAATGGGAATACCATCTCAAGAAATAACTCCTGGACTTCTGGTAAAAACACCTGGGGGAAATGTTGAGGCAAAAAGAATTTATAAGAATCTTCTTATCCTTATATGTGGAAAGAACCTACTTGAAAACCTTATTATTCTGCCTCTAGTAGAGTTTGATGTTATCCTGGGTATGGATTGGCTCTCTATTTACCATGCTAAGATTGACTGTAGAGATAAATAAGTTTTTTTCAGAAAGACTATCAGTTTGTGTACAAGAATGAACCCTTACTGTTGATAACTTATCAAGAGGCCAAGAAACTTGTAAAAGATGGAAATGAATGTTACCTTGCACACATCGTTGAAAATAAAGGAACTGTTTAGATTAATGATGTACCAGTGGTAAATGAGTATCCTGGTGTTTTTCCTGATGAGTTTCCTGGAATAATACCATATCACGAAGTTGAGTTTACCGTTGACTTAGTTCCTGATGCTAAGCCAATTTCAAAACCCCCTTATCGAATGGCTCAAATTGAACTTTTAGAGTTGAAGGAGAAATTGCAAGATTTATTAGATAAAGGTTTCATTCGACCTAGCACATCACCATGGGGTGCTCCTGTTTTATTTGTTAAAAAGAAAGATGGTTCAATGAGACTTTTCATTGATTATAGAGCCTTGAATAACATCACTGTTAAGAACAAATATCCTTTGCCTCATATCAATGATTTGTTTGATCAGCTCCAGGGAGCTCAGTATTTTTCAAAGATTGACTTGAGATCGGGGTACCATCAGCTGAAGGTAAAGGAAGAATATGTTCCGAAGACCGTGTTCTGTAAAAGATATGGCCATTATGAATTTGTAGTAATGCCTTTTGGGCTAACCAATGCACCTATTTTATTCATGGACTTAATGAATAGAATTTTCCATGAGTTCTTGGATAAGTTTTTGGTGGTTTTCATTGATGATATTTTGGTGTTTTCTAAAAGTAAAGAGAAGCATGAAAGACATTTATGGATTATCTTGCAAACCTTAAAAGAAAATAAACTGTATGGAAAATTCAGCAAGTGTGAGTTTTGGTTGCAACAAATTTCTTTCCTTGGTCACATTGTTTCTAAAGATGGGATAACTGTTGATCCTGCAAAAACAAAAGTTGTGGAAGACTGGCCAAGACCCACAAATGTAACTGAGATTCGTAGCTTCCTTGGTTTGGAAGGCTATTACTGAAGGTTTGTTAGAAATTTTTCACGGTTATCTAGTCCAATGACTAAGCTAACTCGGAAGGGTGTTAAGTTTATCTGGACAAAAGAATGTGATGATTGTTTTCAGGAATTGAAAAGAAGATTGGTGAATCCTCCAGTTTTGGCACTACCTTCTAGGAATGGTGAGTTTGTTATATACAGTGATGCTTCATTGAAAGGACTTGGTTGTGTCCTAATGTAGAATGATCAGTTAATTTCTTATGCTTCACGACAGTTGAAAACTCATGAGGTAAATTACCCTACGCATGATTTGGAATTAGCTGCTGTTGTTTTCGCTTTAAAAATATGGAGGCATCATTTGTATGGAGTAAAGTGTGAAATATATACTGATCACAAAAGTTTAAAGTATATATTCACTCAGAAAGAGTTAAACATGAGACAGAGGAGATGGCTAGAATTAATCAAGGATTATGATTATACAATTCATTACAATCTGGGAAAAACAAATAAAGTGGTTGATGCTTTGAGTTGAAATAGTAATTCTTCATTAGCAATGTTTCATTTGGAACGTGATCCTTTGGTTAGGGATTTGATGAACTTTGGCATAGAAGTTTTTGGTGCAGGATGTTCTTCTATTTTGTTTCAAGTATCAGTGAGATCATCTCTATCAGATAGAATCAAGAAATCACAGAAGCAAGACAGTGAGTTGCAGAAAATGGTAGAGCTGGTTCCGAAATGTAAGTTGCCTGAATTCAACATTGATAATGATTGCGTTTTGAGATTTGGGAAGAGATTGTGTGTGCCTTGTGATTCACAGTTGAAGAGAGAGTTGTTAGGTGAAGCTCATAGTTCTCCGTTTTCAGTTCATCCTGGGAGTACTAAGATGTACAGAGATCTGCAGGAGTATTACTGGTGGGATGGAATGAAAAGAGATATTGCTGATTTTACTGTAAAGTGTTTGACATGTCAACAGGTTAAAGCAGAGAGGAAGTTACCGAAAGGGATGCTTCATCCTTTACCAGTGCCAGAGTGGAAATGGGAGAATATATCCATGGAATTTGTTGTGGGATTATCGAACACATCTCGAGGTAATAATGCAATCTGGGTTATTGTTGATCGCTTGACTAAATCTGCTCATTTCCTTGCTATACGAGATACTTTTTCCCTAGATAAACTTTCCCGTTTGTATCTTAAAGAGATAGTTAGGTTACATGGAGTTACCCTCTCCATTTTATCTGATCGTGATCCCAGGTTCACTTCTAACTTTTGTAAAGGCCTTCAGAAGTCGCTGGGTACTGAATTAAATTTTAGTACATCATTTCATCCTCAATCAGATGGGCAGTCAGAATGAACAATTCAGACCTTGGAGGATATGCTACGAGCTTTTTCGATGGATTATTAGGGAATTTGGGACCAACATCTTTCTTTGGTTGCATTTTCATATAATAACATTTTTCATTCCAGTATACAGATGGAACCATTTGAGGCATTATATGGGAAGCGGTGTTGAACTCCAACTTTCTGGGATGAAGTGGGTGAAAGGAAGTTGATGGGACCATAATTGGTAGAAGAGATGGCAGAAAAAGTTCATCTGATTTAGAAACACATGAGAACAGCTCAGAGTAGGCAGAAGAGTTATGCAGACAACAGGAGGAAGGATCTAACTTTTGAGGTAGGTGATCATGTTTTTCTCAAATTCTCACCTTGGAAAAGTGTGATGAGATTTGGTAAGAAAGGAAAGCTGAGTCCAAGGTTCATTGGAACATATGAAATTCTGGAGAGAGTTGGATCAGTTGCATACCAGGTGGCTTTACCTTCGAGTTTATCTCAGGTACACAATGTTTTTCACGTTTCGATGTTGAGAAAGTATATGTCAGATCCATCTCATGTTTTGAGTCCAGAGGTAGTTCAGCTGGAAGAGAACCTATCTTATGAGGAACAACCGGTCCAGATTCTTGACCACAGGGAGCAAGTGTTACGAAATAAGGTGATTAATCAGGTAGAGGTTTTGTGGAAGAACCATATGATGGAAGAGGCAACAAGAGAATCTGAAAAATGAAATGAGGGATAAGTACCCCCATTTATTCGATAAGTAAATAAATTACGGGGACACAATTTTCTAAATGGGGGAAGGATGTAACATCCCAAGTAAGTAATTAATAATAGATATTTTTTATCTATGTCTATTAATGAATTAGATAGTGTTTTAGAGGCTTAAAATGAAAATAAATCCAATCTTAAGCATGGAATACACTAATATTTTTTAAAAGATTGTTTTACTGCCTTTTGATGGAAAACTATTTTTAAATATATCTTTTGACAATTTTATAATCTATATTTGTCAAAATAAACTTATTCTTTATAATTGGGACATAGAAATTTACTTTGTGTGAATTTTTGGTATTTTTCTGACAATGTTCATTTTTTAATGAAAAGTGAAAAATACTGCATTTTACATCAAAACTGCTCTTTAATCAACTTTATTTATATGATTATATTATCTTTTGAATTGGTTTTAAAGTTAAATTAGAATATATTTTTACCATTTAATCGAATTGTGGTCATTAGGATTTATTTCACTTTGGAATTGGGCATAAACTAATTCCAAACTTTTCATAGATATTGTTTCAAAAAAACCCGCTATTTGTTTTGACAACGTGAATTATTTGAAAATCAATTATTGCAATTTCTGTGTTTGGAATTTGGTAAAATGGATTAGATATTTGTAATCATAAGGTCCAAATTATGTAATCAAGAATCTTTTGTTTTTGGACATTATGAATAGTAACAACGGTAATTATCTTTAATTATCTTGATTAATGAGTAATCGGGTAGTTAAGGATAATAAAATGATGTCATAATAATAAAAAAAGACCACAAAATGTGTCCTTAGGCTATGATTTGTCTCATGGCCGACCATGGTATTCCTTGTGCCAATCTTGGGGGCCCCATGGAATCACTTTTGTGGAAAGTGACTTGTTATCTTTTTATTTTTTTTAAAGAAAGTAAATATAACAAGAATGTATCACCTGATTAAAACATTTTTTATTTTGTCTACATAAATTATATTTTAGAATATAAATATTCATTGGAAATATAAAAATATTTCCCACATCATAGTAGTTTTTTTTATAATTTTTAGACATTAAATAAATTAAATTATTTATGACATCATGATGATGCAGCGATTACCTCATTAATAAAGCATTTAAATAAAATGAAATGATAATGTAAAATCTATGACCTAAACATTTACAAAACCTATTGTATGGGTGGATTTATAACCCTTATCACCTTACCCTCTAATTATATCAATTTGGGACCTTTTGAATCCGAAAATAATTTTCAAATAAAGTAACATTTCTTTACTTTCCAAGAGTGCCCCTCCTCTCCTCTTATAAAAGGCCCCCACCTCTACCTCCTTACCCACACCTCCCAAAGCCTTTGGCTAGTCCAACACCTGCCCATTTTTTCTCTCCACTTCCCTCTCTTACTCCTTGAAGCCTCACTTTGGGTAGAAGTCTTCCCAAGGAAGCCTTTGAGCTCAAACCAAAGGGAGTTACCTGATTTTAAGGCAATGTCTTCATTTGAGTCCTTTTGTTTTATTTTGCTTCTCCAACCCACTAAACTCTTTTTATTCATTTCATTTGTAACAACTCCAGTATATTAAATATATACTAGGATGTTTTTATAAGAAGGATTAGATCTAAACTTACACACACCTACATCTAATGGTTAAAGAACATACTGTTTCCGTGGATGGCGATTTTATGCCTCCCGAAACGATGATTGTTCAACATTCATTTAACACCTTCAAAGGTGGCCATTGAGATGTAACTATATTTATATATGATATATAATATGTTTATGTTTTCCTTAAGCTTATGTATTTTTAATTTTGGGCATACCTTTATGGTTTCCATTATGGGTAAACGTGATATCTTCATTTAAGGAAGTGCAGACTACCGCCCCTCAAAGTGATTTGATTCAGTAAATACCATATGTAGGACGTATAAAGGATGGAACTATGATATTATATATGATATTATACTGTAATTATAATATACCTTTATATAATTATGATTCCATTCTATAAATTATGAAATTGAAATGAAAGTAGCGTTCATGCATACGTACGGCTTACCGTCTCCATGAACGGTGCATTTCATTTATTACCTCTAAATGATTATGTAATATTATAAATGCATGTATATACTGGATATATATGATATATACATTATTATTATATTTCTGGATATAATGGATACATGAACAACTTGTAATTATAAAGGGTTTATTTTTGACTCAAGTACCAATAATCGTTAAAACGACCGTTATTAACTTAAATAATTACATAGTGTTCATGACATGGAAATAAGTGATATAAAAGGAATACTGAACTTGAAAAAGGTTCTTAAGCAAGTATAAATTAACTCAAGTTTATTATTCAGGACATTAAAGAACGATCGAGTCAAGTCGGACCCGAGGTATGGGACTTCGTCTCAATCTCCTTTCATTGAGGCATATTTTGTTTTATACACAACTTTCTTTTATACGGTGTATAAACCCCTTTTACTTTTATGTTTATTCAAAAGGAATCTTTTTTATACAAAGCGTTTACTAAACCAAAAAAGGGAATGTTTTTTTCGTACGTATGCGGCGACAACGACTTCTCCGCCGCCGTGACCATTATTTGAGTTTCGGCTTCCTCTACAAGCCATACCTTTTTTTTAAAATAAAAATAAATACCATGTTTTACTTTTCTTTTATTTTGGTATTGAAAATGGTTTTCATAATGTTTTTATATCAATGTGTTGTATTGATATCTTGTGATTGAAAGGTGTAAATGTTATGTTTCCTTTATGCATGTTTTATGTGATACGATTATGTTGAGGTTCTTGGGCATTATTATGAAGACAGGTGGTTTCGTGATAAACTAAAGGCGGGTGAGCCCGATATAGCTCTCCAATGCATTGGGTAATGCGAAGGAGTGAAACGTTAAGGTTTCTCCGAAAATATTTAGGGAATATACTGTGATGGGTATTCCAAACGTAACCAAGAGGGTTATTCCCTACGTAAGAATGTTATGAATGCCTCAAGTTACCTTTATATCTTATGATTTCTATGATTTATTCATGATTTGATGAGGTATGTTAAAGTGATTATGTTTTATGGGTAAAGTATGATTTCATTCTTATGTATATATGTACCCATGTTTCCTTTCCATATTTTTATATCCCTTACTGAGCTTTTTATGCTCATCCCAAGTTTTTTTGAAATGTTTTTCACATGTCAAGGGAAAGGTACATGATATGATGATAGTGTCAAGGAAGTGTCAAGAAAGAATCCATGTTTTATTTTAAATATTATTCCATTTATGGGAAATAATAATACTATCTTTATGTAACCACTTTGTTTATATGTGTAATGTAATTCAAGTTTTATGATCTAATTCTCTAAAACTCTAAACCTGAAAAGATCCTCAATTTGTATACTTGTAATAACTCAAGATTAAGTAAGGTTTAAGGCTGGGGCCTTATATAATTCCTCTTGGATGAGGGGATGTTTGGAAATAAGAAGTATAGAAAATAAAATGAAAGGAAAATAATGAAAACAAAAGAGGATGTACACCTCTTGTTCTCTTCTCCTTGAGATTTCTCTTAAGTCCATTGTTTTTTCTCTTTCGGTAAGACTAGAACCTATATGACGTGGGTAGGAAAATTGGTAGGAGTATTGGTCGGAACATAGGTAAGGCTCAATGCTTGAGAGATGTGGTAGGATGATGGGAATGAGGGTGGTATTTATAGTGGAGGAGATGAGGGAAATTACATTATTGTAATCATTATTATAAAATATTTTCTCAAGTATATGAATAATATTAATTAATGAGACCCCGTATAGTAATAATGGCATGTGAGTTCGAACCAAGAGGGCTTACATCACTTATGATGTCATAAATAGTGTATTTATCTGATAATTTCAATATACGGTATTTTACTGTATTTCACTATTCATAAAAAATTCATGATTTTCAGAAAAATTACAAAATTTCACCCTAATAATTCATCGATGTGTGGGATTTAAAAATGTACTCAATTTTTTGAAAATAATTTTCTAAATATTATTAATTTAATTTTTAAATAAAATCATACTTTATTCAAAATTTGAATATTTTAATTCAATAACTACTTTTATACCACATTAAAAAATTAACCAAGATGTAAATATCATAAATACTAAAGAAAATAAAATAAAAATAATATTTAATATTCATTAGGGTCATATTACTATTAATAAGGGTGTGTTACTATTCTCAAAAAGTGAATTTGGTTCTATGAGACTCCAAATAACTTACTGAACACAATTGTAGATGAATGGTTTTCAAAATTCAAAACATGGAACTAGAAAATTTATTTTTAAAGTACAGTTAAAAAATATATTCTTAAAGAAAAGTTTCATGAATTTCAATTTATTTTTAAAACCTTGGGATGTTACAATTTGACTTGTTATATACATGATTGCTAATTTATAAAATCTATTTAACACATTAAACTAATAGATACATCATAATTAGTAATATAAAATTTATATTCGTGATTAAACATGGGAATAATACTAAATAAGTGAAAAATTAATAAATTTATATATAGGAGAAACTATTTATAGGCAATTCATAAGATAGAAAAATATAAAAACTTTTTAATTTTTCAATGAATTAAATATATTCCATATGTAATTTAAAAATAGATAATTTATATTTATTTTCTCTATGAGCTAAATTATATTATACATTATATGGAATTCAATTGTGATATATGATATCTAAAATGTAAACAAAATATTTATAAACTATTCATATATTATGTAAATATTTAGTATAGAAAACATTTAATATTATCTTAACCATGATCACATCAATTATCAAAAATATTATTAATATGGTTTAAAAAATTTCTCAAATAATCCATTTTAATTCAAACAATTAAAATTTATTATTTTAAAATAATTCATAATTTTAAATATAAATCTGATTAAATCCATCATCTCTCACTATGAAGAGGTGTCTGGTCAGCATTTTTTCTGGCATAAATCCTTTATCTATTTTGGTAAAAATTTCCCCTCAATAGGAAAACTCATTTCACTGATGTTTTTGGGGTTAAGGAAGGTTCCATGCCCTTCAATTACCTTGGTGTCCCCATCTTCTAGGGACGACCCAAATCTTCTTATTTACAGTACATAGTGGAGCAATTTCCTAAACAACTTTGGCCCTAGAAAGGAAAATCCTTTTCAATGGGAGGAAGGGTTTGCCTTGTGAAATCCACCATTGTTTCTAAGTTGGTTTACTCCATGATGGTCTACAAGTGTCCTGTGGGTCGTATTAAATTCTTAAATACTGCTATAAGTAACTTCATCTAGAGCGGAAGCACTCTGGAGAGAAAATTGGTCCTGGGTTCTTGGACCTCTTGCCGTAAACCTATTGAAAAAGGTGGCATAGGAATTAAAAATCTTAAAACCTTTAATGAGGCTCTCTAGGCTAAATTTACGTGGTCCATCATTAATAATAACTCTCATCCCATGAAATTTCTCAAACCTCATTTTCTTGATAAACTTAAATCTAGTATTTTTCAATACATGTCTTCCTCTATCTGGACCTCAATTAAATCTACTTATTCTTCTATCTTGGAAAATTCTAGATGGATTGTTAGTAAAGAATCCACTGTAAATTTTTGGTTTGATAACTGGACCGGTTCCCCTATTATATCAGAGATTCTTAATTCTTTTACTCCTAATCCCACTAACTGCTCCATCAGGGACGTGATCAATTTTTCTAGTTTACATCTTTCCGATTCTATTGAGGAGATTGTCGAGAATTATAACTTCACTTTCAATGATGACTTTCTGGTTTCGGAACCCGCTAAAAATGCCTTGTTGGACTCAAAAAAATATTATAATCACCATTTCTCTAACGTTGATGATAATCTTAGCTGGATCGCCAACATCAATAAGGCTTGTATAGAACCTTCCCATCTTAACCTCATTTGGCGAATTGCTCACCAAATTTTTTTTACCGATGGTTGTCTACAGTCTTATGGATTTAATCTTTGCTCTAAATGTAGATTGTGCAACCAACATCGGGAGGACATAAAGCACCTCTTTTTATCTTTTGAGACTGCTAATACTCTTTGTCATTACATATTTGACCTTTTTGAGTGCAGATGGCTTTTGGATAAATTTATTTTCTCGCAGTTGAAAAGGACGATTGAGTTTTTGAGGTCACCGCAAATTAGAAACCTTTTTCTCACTATTGTTGCAGAGCTACTGCATATCCTATGGTATGGTAGAAATGATTTCATTTTCAAAAATATCTCATTTAAACAAAATGTAGGTAAAATGAGGATACTTCTTGCTATCAAAGAGGCTTCCATTATCCAAAAATATAATTGTGACGATTCTGTCATTGATCTTGAAACCCTCTGCTGAATTAGAGTGAGTGGAATGTATCCAAAACTGAATTACACTATTGAAGTGTTATGGAAGGATCCTCCTCCTAGATGGATTAAAGTCAGTGTTGAAGAAGCCTAAAAGGGAACCCTGGACCTTTAGGATGAATATGTGTTTTCAAAGACCATCTTGATCAGATTCTCGGATGTTTCTTTGGAAGCTGCGACATTGCTTCTGCTCTGGAGGCCGAAATGATGGGTATCATTAATGCCGTCTATTTTCCAAAACTTTTCAACTGGAGAAACATCTGGATTGAGATGAACTCTTATAACATTGTGCAAGACATCTGGAAGGGTGTGACTCACCTAGCATGGTCTCTCACCCCCCGATGGATTGACTGCCTCACCTCACTCAATAGTCTCAACTTCATTTCTACACACACCTTCCAGGAAGAAAACAAGATCACGGAAGGTCTCGCCATCATGGGAGTCTATCATAAATTCACTTGGAGGAATGATCCCCCACAGGATTTGATTCCTTTTTTTATTAGATATTCTAGAAAATTTCCCCCATTTCGACTCATGTAATTTGTATGCTCCTTTTGTTTGAATAAATTGCAGGGTTCTAATCATTGACCAGAACTCATCCCCCCCCCCAAACACTTTAAAAATAACTCTAAAAATTTTCCTATAAAAATTTTATATGTAAATTATAATTCATGCCATAATATTTTGAAAATGTATATTAATATTAAGATTTAATATTATTGAATTTTTATTTAACAAAAGTTTCATCAATATGGAATAATTTATTATAAACCATTTACAATTGAACAAATGACATACAATTTATATGTTAAAGAAATATCCTAAAATATATTTTCCCATTATTTAATAAAAATATATAAAAAATATAATTCAATTTATATATTAATTATATAAAATAAATAGATTTTATATGATATTGTATTGTATGATATAAGATATAACATAATTCACACTTCATTTCAAAAATGATACCACATTTTATAATATAGTGTATCGTAGCTTAAAATGATAATCCCTAATTATCAATAATCATGTATAATATCTTGTGCCATACACCATTATATTGTTTAAAACTTATAACATGTCTTGTGAAAGGCCTTTAACATCTCCCTTTAGAACCATGAATCATATTTTTTGATGTAATTATGTATCCCTAATGTGATATAATGATATACTCTTCATTCATGGTTTGAAACCATCGTAGTATATGATATCCCATATCATCTTCTATGGTCTAATGAATATATAAGGAGTTCAATATGTCACTATAAATGATATCCTATATCATATTCTATGATCTTGTGGTCTACTATGATATTATATATCAAAAAACATGGAATATATGAATATATCTATCGTTTCTTATGATATCATATATCATAAAAGGTGTAACAGATTATATTTTTAGTCATTTTAACATCATGTAATATGGTAGCTATCATTATTTATATAAAAATTATTATTATAACCCAATGATCATATCATTTCTCTCATGCCACTTTTGGGTATTTAATGATTCATCAAAACTCAATAAATATATAAAAAACAACATGAATCCAAAATTCTAATATAAAAAATTATATATATTGAAACCATGTTAAATGGAAATGAATAACACTTGCACACCATTCACTATATATCAATACATCTAATTAATGCATAACTATATTTGATAAATATCTCTCAAATGAAGCAATTTCACTCACTTTTTAATGGTGTCATCATTGTATAATGTGAATCACACATCATGTAGTTGGGATATTTTTTCCTTCCATCACAATCAAGTCTCTCAGGTAAAACCTAAGGAATAAAGTGTTCTTTAAAGGAAAGATATTTTTTTGTATTTGGAATGCTTGAATGATCAAAATATAATTCATTTCATCCTTTTATAAGCCCTTAGGTACTCTCCCTCAGTGAACATGCATTTACTAGGAAATTATAGCTAAATTCCTTCAGTTAAAATAGTTGTAACCTTGATATGATCAAACTTCCATGTCTTTTATCTTATAAAAGAAAATTGAAATAGATATAGATTATGTGTGAAATATTAATTTATATTAAATATTAATATTTATTTTCAACTATAAATTATATGGAATCTCAAGAATCAACCCATCCAATTATTCATAAAATGATATGAAAAATTAAAACTTTATGACTAGTCAAGGTAGGGTTGAGGTATAACTATACTTCTTCATACAATATCTGAAAACCTTGGAAAATGATTCTATTCCTAATCATGCAAGTCATAATATATGAATTTCATATATCATAAAATATTATATGAGGGATTTAGGTTGTAGCACTTTCATTATTAAAAAAATTTCAATCTTCCCCACAAATTTTTATGTTGACACTAAAAGGGGTCATCATTTTAGATGGTGAATGGTAAATAAAGTTACATATTAAATGAATGTAAAATAGTGATACATAATTCATAAACTATTTTATTTAAGATATAATGGAATCATATTTATATATCATGACCATGAGATCAATCCTAGAAAATGATAAGCATAATATAAGTAACATCATAGATGAGTAATCATGCATGAATGATTCTATTGAGGTTTAAAAGCATAAAATATAATATCAAAATTGCACATAAGTCTCCACTCATGAAATCAATATGATTCTGTATTTTTATATATTGAAGGAGTATTATTTTTCCCTTAATATCATGTTATGGTTATGGAATTCATTCCATCGTTATTTTTTGAAAAAAATTACAATGTCAATCAGTTTAATAATTTTTTTTAAAATTATCTAAATAGTGTTGATGATAGTTGAACATAGTATGTTGTGTCTAGCTTCTAGTGAAAAATTGATAATAAAAGTGGGTCAAGGTTTTGACCTAAAGACGAAATTTTCATTATAAATTCCAAAAAACTGTTTCTTTGAGAACAATAAAAAGGATATTGAAACATAAATGAGTTGTTAGGAAGGAAGGGAAATATTTCCATATAATAAAATATTTCAATATGATAGAAGAGTTTTTAGAAACTCCATAGATATTCAATGTTAGTTATTAATGCTATAGAAATAAATTCATTTTTTTAAGGGTATATAATACCAAATATATATTTTACATTGTTATTAAATATATAAGAATTAAAAAACAAAAAAAATTAATGGACCCTATAGTTTACATTCAAATAAAGTTGTTGTAATACCCCAACCCAGATTACATGAACAACACTTGAGTAAATATTCTACAAGATAGTATACCACCACCCCATTTGAAGGAGGATGTAGATTAGCAGCAAGGGTATATGGGGGTAGTGCGAAGACTATAACCTTAGTAATGATAAATTTTCACCATAAACATATTCAAAAATAGAAACCCAAAATATTACGGAGGGAGATAAGGATGAAATTGTGTAGTAAAAAATTTCACTGATTTCATACAAGTAATATGAACCAAGTTCCCACTATTGGAAGAAAAAACCAGGTCATATAATATGTAAGAAAATAAGTAAATAAACTGTTGTTGAATTCCTCCAACGACCATCCCAGTACCACCACCAACATCATACTCCTAATCTAATCTATTTATCATGGTCCCCTTTCCATTAAATAGGCCCCAAATAATGATGTCTACATGAACATAAAGAAACATTTAGAATATGTGAGTAACAACCCATGTAAGAAACCAGAAATGCATCCTTAACCTGATAGAAAAAGTATGACATATGTATTCCATGATAAATATAAATGAACAGGGAAGAAATAAAAAATATATTTCCATAATTTGTGAGAAAAACAAGATACTATAAGCCCTAATATTCCTTATTCTATTCTATTCTAGAAGGATAGTTTTAAAGGATTTCTAGGGTAACCAAGAGCTATCTCTAGGGATGGCCAACATGTCTCTCAGTAGTCATAAGGAATTGAGATGGATTGAGAATCAATTTCTTTTCATCCTACCTCCATCAGGTGCTAGGCCTAAATACCATCAAATACTATCATAGGGTTGGGCCATGCCTCAATGGAATCATATCATGTCTATTTCTATGTTCAGGAAATAATATTTTCATACTTATACTACTGTTTCCATGGGTCTAGCCTCAAGGTCCTCATACCTCTACCCTAGGTTTAGGTCCTTCATCTTCATTTTCAAATTATAAGTACACTCCCCATATATTGGATAAACATAACATGATGGTCCAGTTATTACCATTACTAGTAGAAATACCTCCAAAGGTATGACAATCACACAGAACAAGGTAGATCATAAATTGTAATAACATAGAATGTCATCATGTAAATCAGTAACATTATACAAGTACATGTGATAAACATAAAAAATGGTCTAACAAGATAAATAGTAATATTCATGGAATAAAGTATCATATAAGGGTCATATGGACTCTTTGGTCTCACAAATACACACACAAACATGTGATCACTATCAATCATAGTCAATCAAGAAAATATAATGAATGTATAATAGCAAGAATACAAGATTATACGAGTGCCCAATATGGAAAGTAACTTCTTATCGTTAACTATATAAGTAAAATACATAAGACCCATTGAGAGATGATACCTAAGTCACACTGGAGCACCAATCATGCCAAACTCACACCCCAAGGACCCATATAACTAGTTCCAACATAATAAAATCATGGTTCTTGAACAAGATTCAAGGATGTCCTAATCCAATTGAAATGATTCTACATAAACATACCTCTCAGGATTCACCAATTATTCTACATATAAGATTGGTCAATGATACACCATAAATGCATTATATCCTTTGTCAATATAATAAAAATCCAAATAATCTTCATTATATTGTATCAGTATCCATAAATATGGAAGTTACATGAATGATTTATGATTCATTTCAAAGTAATAAGGGTAGATATATGATAACCATGATTAATGGAGCTTCTTTTATTGCATACCTTAATTCCATGATCAAAAATATGCTTCGATGAACCATAATTGTGATTAGAATATAATGAAATTACTTAAGAGAACCTATGGACACACTTGGTCTACGAGGGATGGATTTAGTAAGAATAATGTGTCAGATCATGTGGTTTGTGGTCATTAAGGTAGATTTTAATATCATTAATTCACATACACATGATTTGTTAATATGTTTATACAAGTTGTGCATAAGCCATGAAAGGTTTACAACCTTCACAGAGCACCTTCATGGTCTGGTCACATAGTTTTTCTAACACTCTTCTAAATGATATTTTTTACACTATAACAAGTTTCTCCATTTTTAGTAATAGTAGACATGGTTTCATAATTTTTTTACCCTAAACATGTTCCCCCAAAAGTTCCTATACAATAAAAAACATTGTTTCCTATAGAATTATCTTATATTTGAAAAACAATTCTTCAATTGTGTACCATTACAAAGGCCTCAATGACTCTCCAAAAAAACTAGACAACCCTAAAACTCATCCAATGAAATTTATGGTAAAAAATTCATGAATAATGGATTAAATTAACTCATAGATAATCTAAAAATTAATTTTCCATTAAATTATCTCCCTAAAATGACTTCTCATCCTTGAATCATCTCTATGAATCTTTCTTGAACAACTCAGGCCCTTACCCAATTATTTGACTCATGATACCATGGTTCCCCCAAAATTTATATATGCCTCTATATTATCCAGACAAGTGGAATTTTCTTCCCCCTTAGTAACTTCTTTCTCCAGTCTACAATATATGATAGGATCTCCATATAATATTCAGTAGCCTCCAACTCAATATCATCATAGTTAATCACATACATAAGACCATACATGTACCTCTAGAGATGAGAACCATGAAAAACATCATGAATATATCATTCTCAAGGAGGAAGGGTTATTTGGTAGTCCATACTCATGATACACTTGGAAATATGGAACATATCAATAGACCATAGTGTTAGAATTGCTTTATTTTGAATCTATCGATGCCCTAACTGAGGAGTCATTAGTATGAAAACTCTATAACTAATAGTGTTTTACAAAGGTTTAATCCTCTATCTAGTTAGTATATGATCACTTCTAACTCTAAAAGGTAAATCATCCACATACTGACTATAAATTATCTATAAAACTTCTCCTACACCATGATCAACCCCATACTAGTTGTCTCACATACTTTGGTCCAGCACAACGGTGAATGACACAGCCATCCATAGACATCCTCTAAAGGTTCCATGAGAGATGAATATTGTAAGTTATTTTTTTACTTGAATTCAACCCATGATACATAATACTTAAAAGATCCATTGAAATCCTTTATTCATTCCTACAACATATTCTCCAATATGTATATCATTATATCTAATCATTTCCTAGTTTTTGGATGATACATTGTACTCAGTTTCATCTAAGTAATAGTAGCCATCTATACTACCTATCAAAGAGGTGATATGAGTCACCAGTCTCTATTATATAATATTCTTTATTTAAATCCATAATGGTTTAAAATATCATATATATAAAAAAATTATAACTAATTCATTGAAAGGGTTTTACTAATTTTCATGAAATGGGAAATATTCATCAGCTGATTAACTATCACTCTAACTGCATCATCACTATTTGGGGTTTGGGGAAACATTTTCACAAATCCCATTCTCATGTTATAACTCTTCCAGATTTCCACTAGAATTATCTAAAGAAATAATCTAGAATACTGATGTTCATTCTTTTCCCTTTGATAAGTAATATGTCTTGAAATAAAACTATCAATGTCCATCTTTATACGAGGCCACCAAAGCAGACGTCTCTTGTAATGGTATATCTCTATCAACCTCGAATGCAATACCCATTTTAAATCATGAGAGTTTCTCATAATAACCTCCCTCATTATGGTTTCAACTATGATATACCCTTACATGTTGATCACATCGTCATCCTTTACAACCCATCATGGGACATGGTCACTACCTGCAAATCACTCTCACATCACCTCACACTCAGAATAAAAATCTCTTCTAGTCTCATCCTAGACCACTAATAAATATGTAATGAGAAAAGATTCAGATTCTATGGATCCATGACCCAAAAATTCATCCACACACTATTCCTCCATGAAACAGATTAGACACCCTACTTTCTATGTTGTATTCTGAACAGTCTCATGTTTCTATGGTGACTTCATGCTAACATAATATACATTTAAATTACCATTCCTTATAGCATAGTTCATAACAATTTCTAATTTAATTTAATACTATACACAATTCCTCTAACTTTGATAGATATCCTACTGAGAGAATATATATCAGAAACACTTTTAGTCTATGAAAACAAAAAATATCTCACCGAACTGATAATGATTCCATCACTACTTTATGTGGACCAAAAACATGAAATATATGTCATGTGTTAAGTAGTTATATTCATTTTTTCATGGATAAAATGACCCATAATAAAATACATGACCCAACTACTTCAACACAAATCCAAACACATCAGCCAAGGGATTCAGGTGCACTTGGTATCTGAAACCAAGCTCTAGAAGAATCAAAACTGGTTTTATCTTCAAATCAATAAATTATTCTTCACGCTACTGCATCCATTAATAATTTGACACAAAATTGATAATCCTTATTGTTTTATATATTATGTATAAATAGTTCTCAAAGAAACATCAATATTATCTAGAAAACCCATGGTAACTCTTTTTCTAAATAATATTCTAAGCATGATCCCTAGACATCACCACTTACACCATTATTGGTTTCATAGAAATTCTATCCATAGATATAAAATGTCAATGAAAACATGTCTATCAGATCCAGAAATTACACTTCAAATGACTGGAATAAAACTAATGTTCATGGATTTTACCCAACACAACCTCAAGGTGTCTATAATTCAACATAGAAGTCATTAAATGTATAAGGAAATATTCAAAAAAGACCATATAGAAATAGTTGATATATGGATGAAAGGTCATGTTCTTGAGATCCATGAACACACCAAGTTAATTTTTCTAACTTAAATGCATGAATATATACTCATACAGTCCATATATAATATTGGGTTCCATCTTAGGTATATCATCCTCTTTGAATTGCAACTGGGGGTAGCCCAAATGAATAACAATATTGGAGATCCATGGGGTCCCCATAAAAGATAAAATAGATCATCAATATTGTGAACCTTTTTTTCACTATCATTTCATTCAGATTCATTTAAATTTTATAGAGTCATAGAATACCTTCCACCTTTTTTGTAAACATAACTTGAGCACCACTTAAAGGAAATATTGGACTATTGATATACTTACTCTCCATATACTCAAAATATATTTCATGCTCTCTCAACTATGATTAAACCATAAGATATGAATGAATACAAATATTTTATCCTCTTTTAATGAGTTATATCTCAAAAATATACTTCTTTCTTAGGGGGAAGACCTAAAAAGTTATCTAGAAATTAATTCCCAAAGAGTTTTGAAAATATAGTAAAAACGAGAGGATAATAAATCTAGTCTCACTGCGAGAGATAAACCTTCAAAATGACATTTCATAGCTCTGTAATAGATCAATTAGGGTCCCATTCTATATACTTTGACATCCTACTTAACGGTCATCAACATATTCTCTCCCATTGGAGAAATAATGTACACTCACCTTTTAAAAAAGTTGATGTGGGAATGAAATCTTATATGCCTATCCATTTGAGGGATCACATCAGAGGTAGTCATTTAAAGGAATATTAAATCCAATATATATATATATATATCAATAACTACTATAAACTATGGTGGGTACCCCACCATTTTAATCCAAAACTTGTTCCAAATAAAACACTGAGCCTACCTCAACTTTAATGCCTTTACTCTAAGGTCCCTTACTCGCCTGAGTCATCATCTTCTGAGAGTTATGAACCTATGATAAGGACCCCAACTAGATCACTATGTCATCATTCACCTTTTTACTACACTACTATGGAAACATGACCTAAAATATTTGGAGATTCACTGTTAGAGATAACCCATCTTTCCACATTATATAAACATACCTTATGGTTTTGGGTGGAACTTGTGGTAATTTCGGACATTACCATAGTTGAATAGTTTGGGAACTCCACCTAAGGGGGATAAAGTGGAAGCACTCTAGTAATCCTACCTACCAACATTGAATTTTATGTCATATATATTCCTCTTACTTCTACCATATGTGACACTCAGTGTGGAAGTTACATGTCCACCTTCCTGAGTACTAATAGATGGAAGAAGACCAACTAATAGATCCTCCTACATGATTTATTCAATGGTTTAATCCTTTTATAGAACCATTGAATACAATATTTTTTAAAATATACTTAACTTCTATATTATGTCAAGTTGAATTTAGATTCCCAACATTCTAGACTTTTGTTCCTCATTTCTAACTAGGAGTGGACAAATATGAAGAAGTTTGTTGAAACTAGTAGAGGAGAAAGATAATGTTTGGAATCCCAGTTGAAGCTCCATTTATTCCAAGCCAGGATCCATATTTATCACGTCCATAATGATTTCTCTATGTAACAGGTTCTTAGAGTCCTCCAATGAAAGAACCCCGCATCTACCTACTTGTATTATGACACCCCACAATCTCCTGGTTGGTCCCTGAATCATAAATGTATCGATAATAAACTGTCATTCATCTAGTGTCTCAATAAATTCAAATATTCCCTCATTTATTTATATCTAATCTTCGATATCCTATGGTTATCATGTTAAATGGAATGTTGGGGCATGATGAACCTAAAAGTTGTGGGAATATTCAACCATGGTCCATTATACCCTCTCCACCATTGAAAGGTACAATCTCAAATAATCTAATATGGAGTGTCTCCAATGTTTTCACAACCAGAACAGGTGTGGGAGAATGCTCTAGTGAATCCTCCTATGTAAATTATACTGGAACTACTGTGTCCACCATAGCTGGAGAATTCTGGGCTTCTCCACTGAGAAGTTCAGTCAGGCATCTTTGAGGAAATATTTTCATAAATTTCAAATGAATATTTAAAATTATTATAAAAACAAATCTTATGATTATTACATAAGTAGTCATGAGAACACATAAGGTCTTATTATTGGAATTTAAATCCTTGCAGATACTCATAGACAAGGTATAACCCTTCTAGTTATACCCAAGGCTCATGTCTAGACCTCCATACATGTATGTTAGTCACAATAATATATATATATACAATGAATAATTATATTAATAATTTCAAATAATTAATTCCAACATAGTTGTATCACAGTAACTTGGAATAAAAGTATATTACTCAACTTATAGTACAACCAATGACTGAAACTAAGGAACTACTATGTTCAACTCAGCAGATATATATATATATATATATATATATATATATATATATATATGACATGTGATCCTATGTGTTGACCCATGATGCGTGAACACAAAATCCCGTAAAACTATATCATTGATACAATCACCAATAATATGGAGGTATATTACAGAAGAGTTTTATGGGCACTTGGAAACTCCTATATATGATTTATTGACTACCTTTATCCATTCTACCATGTCCCATGATAGCTAAGAAGACGAAAATGGAAACTTATTCCTCAATTTCCATTTTTTAATTACCGTATCCATATTTTATGAACAAAATCTGAGTGGAAATTCTACAAGACCTCATGCACACCTCTCTATATACCATAGGTCTCTGACTTGCGGTGAGGGTATAAGGTTGAAGTTGTGGGACTATTCCCTTTGTAAACATACTTATACACCATACACATAAACAATATAACAATCCAAATATCACAGTGGAATATAATGAATGGATATTATAGTAAAAAATTTCACCCATTCAATACATGTAAAATTAAATAATATATTAATGTGGAAAGAAAAAATAGACCATATAAAGTGTAAGAAAATAAAAAAAGAATATTCTATGTAAATACACTAGATCGTATCCTAGTTTCACCACCAACACTATCATTTTCATTTCATTTATCTTCTGAGGGACCCATACACTTACCTAAATCCTTAATCATGAATTTTATTTGTTCATGGTGATTCCCATTCATGGTGTGAGTAATAAACCCATTATGAAACGACCATTCCATCCTTAACATGAGAAGAATAGTATACTAGGTGTATTTTAGTATAAATATAAATTCATATGCATGTAAGAACAAACATATATCATGAATTTTTGAGATAACCAGGAAACCATAACCCCCAACCAAACCTTCTTATAATCAATTCCAATAGGATAGTCCAAATGGATTTCAAGAGTGATAAAGAGCTAACAAAAATACTGGTGAACATGTCTCCAATTTTTCATAAGGCTTTGATTTGGGTTAGGACACAAGGTTGTCACATATTTTTTCAATCAGATGTCTTTCCTAGATACTATTTAACCTCATCACAATCGTACGATAACCCTCTAGGCCATCATATTTATTATATGTCTTGGGTCATTCCATAAGGCGTCCATACCGCTTCTCCAAATGCCATTCTTCTAGCCTCATGGTTTTCATGTTCATACCCAATGTTCAGGTTGGTCTTCATCATCGCTACATATCATTCGCACTCCCTCTCTAATATATAACCATATCATGATGGTCCACCAATTCCAAATACAAACAAAAATACCTCCAAAGGTATGATAACCACAGAAAACATGGTAGAAAATATATATGCAGAATATAAAATCTCATTTTGGTAATTGGAATAAATATAAATTTTTAAAATTATGAATGTAAAAAATGTTCAAATATGTTATATATATGTATACTCGTGGATTCAAGCATAATATAAGGGTCCCACATGTTAAACACACAAACACTTGAAATCAAATTCAATCATGGTCAATGCTGATATTCTAACACATGTATCATATCAAGGAAACAGTAGTATATAAACACCAAATATGGAAAGGATGTTATTATCCTTTATCATTCTGACAAAATTCTCTATGACACATAGAGAGATGAAAATTGAGTTACATGTAAACACCAATCAAACTAAGCAGGGACACCAAAGTCCTCTAAAACCGATTCTAAATCAATAAAATTAATGTTATATAATGAGATTCAAGAATTTTATTGGGAAATTGAAAAGGTTTTTCAATAACCTACCTATAAGGATCCACTAAAAATTATAGGTTTTAGATTGATCAAAGAGATTCCACCAATCCACTAGATCCATCACCAATTTAATAACGGACCAAAAATTCATTACTAGATGGTATCAAAATCTATAGAACCAAAAACTATATGTTGTATCTAGGATTTTTTAGGTGGTTAAGGGTGGATCTATGATAATGATGAAGAACATAAGTTCATGGATCACATACCTTAATTCCCTATTCAGAAACATTATTAGATCCACTAGAATTAAACTCAGAATGCTTGAAAAATTATAAGGAGAGAACATTGATTCTATAAATCAAGATGGATGAATTTAAAAATAATAATGATTCAAAATGGTACATTTATGTTTTTAATTTTGGATTATTGGAAAATATATTCACACACACAGGGATTGGTTGCACTGTTTGTCAAATAATACACCAACCATTTTTTTCAACTAGAATGAAGTATATAACTTTTAAAGAGACTCTTAATAGTTTCATGGAACCATGAACCCTAATTTTGATCTACCAAAAGTTCCCATATAACTATCTATATTGTTTCTTGGACAATCACCGTGGTTTGGGAATTTTATTCTTCAACTTTGTAACCAAAAAATGGCCTCCTGAACTCTAAAAAAAACCGAAAACTCTTGAAAATCATCACAATAGATTCAGTACTCAAAAAATCCCTATTAAGGAAAAAAACAAACTCATAACATACTTATAAAATTTGATGTTGTTACAGTGCCTTTGTATGCTACTATAGATATTTTTAATTTAAATTAATATAAAAATCTCAAATGGATCTATTTAATATTTTTGTGTAGTTATCTTTTTTAAATTATGTGATAAGAGATGTTATTTTTTAACAAAAACAATTATATGAATAATGTTAAAAAAATGATTTATGATTCATCAATATCTACAAAATTCAGGAAAAGAAGAAAAATATAGAATCATCTTTATCTAAAATAAAGTGTTTATTCGATATATTTATTAAAATATGAAGGTAAGACTTCCTAACACATTTAGTGGAATATTATAATAAATTCATATTTATAGAAAATTTATATAAACACAATGAATTCCTTAAATGATTTGGATATAATAATTTATATGTTCAATATTCAAATTAAGAAAATAAATGCTATTTTATCAACAAAAAGGGGTTTCGGTTTCTTTATTCTGTATTCTAAAAATAATATATTTTTAAAAGGGCAGTGAGAGTATTTTTTAAAAATAGTGCACAATCATAGTCAGATTATGAATTATTTTGTCTTAATTATCCAAAATATTTTATGGTATATGGATAATGAAATTTTTTAAAAAGGTTACATTTAGTCACTATAATGAAGTGAGGGTCACATTATATCCTAATAGATTTTAGGACGTGTTAGTACTGAATAATGTTAAAAGTTATATTTTGTTACCAAATGATGTCAATGTAAATTTTTTCATGAAAATATATAATAATGATGATGATGATAAACATATATAGAGTTTATAAGTTGTTAACATCAAAATATTGATGATGTGAAGTAAATTAGTTTTGAAACTCTATTCATAGAGTTGAAAATTTTGAATATGATTACAAAATATCACCATTATTCATTAAAAAATTCTTCATAGAGGATACTAACTAAAAGGGTTTAATTAGAGGGTTCCATAAGATACTCATATAGATATGTTACATGAATTATATAGAGATGTAATGAGTTTAATAAAACCTAAAAAGTCATGCAATAATAAGGTTGATCTAGAAGTTTACCATATGATATTTTCAAATAGAAACTTAAATATTTTTTTAAGGATTATTAAAATATTTTTAAGCATATAAAATGTATCTTGTTAGACATTATCCAAATTAGCATTACTTGAAATTGGATACATACACTCTTGGAGATTAAATGAAAATAGACAACTTAAGGTATGAATTTTACTTATTCCTAATCCATGGTAATCAAGGAGTAAAACCTGTTTTGATTACATGTTATGATTAGTGTGGTTTGGGTCTCTAAATGGGATATAAGGATATTCTCATAAATCATAGAAGGATTTTTATATTTTGGTTAACCTACCATGTATATACCACATTGAGTTCCAAACACTATATATTTAGGGAACTATGTGTCCATATTTTATACTTTTTATGTTTTACCTATGTTGGGTAATATAACTATCATGGGAACATTTTAACATAAATATATTTTTTGGGAAATCCTTAAAGTTGGGATAAATAAGGGGTTGTTGGGTACATCAATAATCTTGTCATTAGTTAGATCTTAACCAAGATATATATTTTTAAATCATATAATGAGTATGATATAAGAGTCAACAATTGAGATAGACTGAGGAAGTTTATAGGGATTACTAGATATGGCATATGTGATGTTATTATCTATTTTAGATTAGGGTTATGTGATGTGATCATATACTTAGACTAATTATATGTGATATATTTTTTGATGTAGTTAGTCAATGAATAGGGAATAGAAAATATATGAGATAACTCTATGGGATTTACATAAAACCATATCCTATGTTCACATGATATCACGGTAAATGGGATTAGATGATTATTCATATTGAATGATATATAAATAGCTGAGATGACATGTTATGAAATGTATTTGGTAGATGTCATTCTAGATCCATTTATTTCTTTATTTTCATTGATAATTTTCTAGTGGATTCTCTTTTCATATATTTTTTCATTTGATAATTCAATATTTTCTTCAATGCTACAAAATCTTGTAGGGTCACATTTACTATTTTGGGAATAAGGATTATGTTCATATAACATTTAGAACTACTCTCAATGTGTTTTAAAGGTTATTAAAAGATGTTTTGGATGAATTTTCGCATGTTTTTAATATGATGTTGCACATGGTGAAATCATACGATGTATTTTCGAAAAGGAGTTTTGGAAGATATATAAAAGTGTTAAAGATATGGTTTCATGGATTTTGTTTATATTACTTGAATGTGGATGTTGTGAAATGAAAATAAATACTTCATCAATATGATTTTAAGGTTAATTGTGGGAATACATGGAATTAATAAGGTTTGTATTCTTCACCAAAAAGAAATTGGTATCCCACATAAATCTATGGGGTTGTATTTAGTGAAATTCTATGATATTTCCATTATGGTGCGGCACAACAATCATTTTAAGTGTATTGGTGGTTGAACATTATGGTTACATGATTATATTCTATTCATGTTTCATTTATTGTGTCAATGTATTGATTATTTTAGTCTATTTGATTCCCTTATAGCTGGATGTCTTTTGTGGATTTTACACTTTGATGATTTGTTGTTGTGTAATCCCATTATAGCCCAATTTCATTTATAAAATTAAGATAGAATCCCTTTTTAGTATTTCTCCTTCTATTTGAATGTTTTGTGAGGGACTTAAGATGATAATTTATATGGCATGCCTATAAATAAAACCCCCAACCCACATTTTTATGAGGGTTATGTTTCTCCATGACATGATGTTTGAGAGAGATCAAATCCTTCGTGATCTATTCTTTTTTGAAAGGAATCAAATAATTTTTAGCAGTTAGATTTTTTCTTTATTTCTGAGAGAGGTAAGGGAATTGTATAATCCCTTCATGATAATACCCCATCCTCATAAAATCATTATGGTTTTGTAAATGTAATATCCTTTCTAAGGGACCCTATAAGTTTCCTTCATAGTGGGATGCTTACTGTTTAAATCTTATGTAGTAGAGCCATATTATACCCACATACCCTTATGTCAACCCCACCCACTTGCATAATGAAATATAATACAAATACGTGATACATAAGGTATAACATGATCTCTTTATAATGTTTTAATATTGTAAAATATTTGACCTATGGTGAGCCACTTTTTGGAAAGTCCCTTTTGAAAACATCTAGACACCCACAATGGCCCCTCTTTCACTCAGGTCAATGGCATGGGTTGACTTAATTACCTAAAATACATTATTGGTCTCATTAAAGCTATGTAAAAACACTAAAAAAACATATTCCATAAATGATTCCTATAAACCCATCAGAATAACATGATCAGGTTACTATGAATGTCTATATTCCACCTTTCAATCAAGGGTTTCATTAATAGTTAGAGTCTTGATTTTTTAAGAAAATATCCCACATGTGTTTATCTATAAACAATGGGGTCTATGAGGTATTAAAAAAATTTCTTAAATTTATAATGTGGGGCCATATCATTAAGAAATTAGTGGCACCTCTCATGTCCTAGGATAATCATCCTAACTGATGTATACTATACTTTATATATTATAAGAATCTATTAGGGATTTATTATTCCTAATAATTTAACTAGAGACATAAATAGGCTTATAATTTCTTTTAAGATCAAAAATTCACTCACTAGAACATGTACCACATGATTTCAGTTATCATTGCATATTAACAAATGAGACACCAAGAAAAGACCGCACATGTGTAAGCCCCACAATTACTATGTCTATGTTGCATTCACCATGTAATCTATTCAGCATGACTTTAAACTTCATGGAATGGTATTGGTTTCATAAAAACGAAATAAATGTCATGGGTTTGATATTCATAACATTAAAATGCACTTCATTGGTCATGGATATATAAACATAAAGACACCACAATGGTCTATGTCGCAAAAACATTAATGTTGCAAAGATTGTTGTAAAAATTCACAATTCTATGTTATTTTTGAATTACATAATTAGGAGAGACTTTCTCATAATCAATTAAACATTATATGGTTAAAGGAAGGTGACAGAAATTCATGATTATTTCAGTACCTGAATAGGGATAAAAAAGAAAGGAAAACTCCCACTACCCTTAAAATTTATGGGAATCTTATTAGTTCTGAGAGAGAGATTTATAATGTTGTGGCATGCTATATGGGGGATCTATATTCATTAAATTGTGAGGAAAAAATGGATAAAATTTTCAAAAGCATTAATCCTAGTATTTATGACATTCAAAATCAAAGGCTTGTTGAAGATTGCAGCTTAAAGGAGATTCATCCAGCTCTTTTTTCTTTGAATATAGATAGTGTTCCTAAACATGACGGCTTCATTAAAAAATTATTTATTGTCTAAGGGGATATTATTCACCTTGATTAAATTAACACTGTGAGAGAATTATTTTCTCATTCATCAATTCCTTATGTAGTTAATTAAAATTTTATTAATTTAATTCAAAAGAAAAAAATTATCAGAACATACAATATTATAGTATTATTTCTATTAGAAACACTATTCATGGGGTCATTAGAAAAATCATGAAACATAGGTTTGGTGAAATTTATAAAGGATTTATCTCTTCAAATCAGTTTGGATTTGTCCCAAGATGAAATATTCAAAACCATCTTTACACTACCTCTGAATGTTTGAACATTTTGATGATAAATCATAAATATGGTAATATGGCCCTAAAGATTGATATTTCCAATGCTTTCTATATAATAAAATGGAGCTTTGTATTTTCTTTTCTAAAAATTCTTGGTTTCTCAGGGAGATTTATTAGGATGATTTGAGATATCCTAAAAAATGGTATGCTTTCTATTCTTATTTATAGATCCCCAATAGGTTTAATTTAGTGTTCTAGAGGATTTAGGAATGGGTATCCCCTATCTAGACTTCTATTTTCCGTCTCTGAGGATTATTTAAGTTGGTGCCTCAATGATTTGGCTAATGTTGTCCATTATCAGTGCATATTGGTAGGGATATATTTTTATTTCTCCTCATATTTTCTATATGTAGATTACATATTACTTTTTTAGAAAGTAGACATTTTAACTATGTCATACGTTAAAATAATTTTTTTTCACATTATGAATAATTTTCAGGTCATTTCAATAGATGGAGAAAAAAATATATCATGTTTGGGAAAGGTGTGATTTCCTTTAAATAGAATAGGGTGTCATGACATTTTGGTATGATATGGGGATATTTACCTTTCACATATCCCTATGTGGGACTATTTTGGTTGGGAGTGAAAAGGTTTCATCTAGAGAATATCTCTCTAAAGATGTTTAATCAGATGGAAACATGGAAGGGGAGGATAATGCCTCAGGATGGTAGAATTTTCTGGGTCAACTATGTGATTACCCGAATGTTTTTTATTCCTTTTCATTGTACAGATACCCTAGAGACCTCATCAAGGAGTTTCAATGTTTTATCCATAATTTTATATGGAGTTTTTTGACTCAAGAGAGGATGCTAGTCATGGATTCCTAGAATGCTTGTGTTATGCCAGTAAATGTGGGTAGTCCAACAGTCAGGGAACTTAGGATATTCAACGATACTTAGATCAAAAAATATTATAGAGGTTTATTTCCAATTTTGCCAATTCTTTGGAATTTCATTCCACAAGATTTATTAATAAATTTTATAATGGTAATGTTACATATGCATCCTCCTCTGTCTATCCTACTATTAAACAAGATTACAGTGATATTATGGATTGGTCGAAATTAGTGGTATGTAGACAATCTTCATGGATCATTTGGAGTACTCCCAAGTTATTTCGGCATGTTACAACAACTGATAAAATTACTCCACCCATGAAACACTTCACTATTTCACAACTAGTGAGTAATACTACTTTGCGTGATATTCTACCTACACAGCTCGTTGAGGAGTTTCCGAGATATGTTTATTTTCAGACTGTGATACACTGCTTTGGATTCTTAACCTCAATGGCCAATTCACTATAAGGGATTGATATAAGATCCATTCTAGATACTCAGATCATCTGCCAGATTGTGTTTTTGTATTTCAAAAGGCCTATATTTCACCTGATAATTTTCTATTGTTCTATAAAATTTGGTAAAATGGGTTTCCAACCCAATATATCATACAATTAAAAGTAATATAGACTATTTCTATGTGTGTGTTTTGTCTGAGTACTGAGGAATTGATTCATCATTTGTTTGTGTGTTATGATTCTACCCTCAAAATATAGATTCATTTTTTGGATTTAATCTATTTTAGCTTCAACATGAATAGTATTTAAGAAGTTATCAAATTTATTTGTATCATGTCATAGAGTGACCATATTTACTCTCTTCCGTTGGCTGACGCGGTTGGTATTTTTCCAAACACGTGGTGTGTAAGGAATGATATTGTTTCAATAATCATGTTCTACCATTTTATACTAGTGTATCTACCATTCATACTGGGATAATGGGTACTTCTAAAATACAAATTGGGGAAATGCACAATTATTTTTCTGATATAGTTGTATTCAGATCACTTGGGGTTAATGGTAGGGTGAACAAGATATTAGTTTCTAAGTAAATTAAATGGATACCTCCACTAGACAGGAGGTACAAGTCAATTTTTATATGGTGGATTCATGATCCCCAGGGACCTCATCTTGTGGTGGAATCTTTTAGACCTATCAAGGCACCAATAAGGGTTGTTTCATCCAAATTTTTAGGACTGGAAGTTCCATTTAAGATGAGATTTATACTAAGATTATGGCAATTAGGTATGTTGTCCATTATGGTTTGAATTCTTTATTTTTTGAATTAGACTATTCTATTATAGTCCAAATTCAAAAAACTTAATTCATGAATATACTATGGAAGATACTGATGTCTTGGATTGATTGAATTTTTCTTTCATACTTCATCTCCCTTGATGTTACTCATGTCTATAGGGTGGAAAATCAAGTTGTTGACGATCTCTCTAGGAGAGAAGTCATTGTGGTTAGTGTAAGTTGGTCCTTATTTTACCAGAACATTGGTTTTGTTTTGTGGAGATGAGTTTTCATGGAGTTTTTCATACCCACCTTTGTAAGGCCTCTTTGTAAAGAAACTTCACATTACTTTTTTGGTAAATTATTATAAATCGCAGGCTCACCTTCCTCCTAGACTTTCAGGGGATAATCACATCCATGATATCATATAAAAACTAGTATCCCAATGGTAGGATAATATTTATAGAAATAAAGTAATAATGAAAATAAAATATAAAAAGGTTATAATACAAATCTAATTTCATAACTCAATTACTATCTCTAAACACCGACCAAGTTACACCAAATAGATCCTTAAGAATCATTTAAATTATCTGATTCGATCATGAAACAGTATGCCTTCATCCTTTCAACAATTCCTCTTGTGCTCAATATGAAAGCATAAGGTTCTTCACATCACCAATTTTCTTTTGTTGTTTTTGAGAGATAAATTCTCAGTAGGTCACCCCCAATAGTGGTAACTGTTTTTTATCAACATAAAATGTTTATAAAAACATTATATTCCAAAACTATTTGAACAATACAATCTAGAATAAAAATAAAAAAACTAAAAAAAATTATAATTAATCAACTTCTCTCGAGTTGTAATGTCCTTCCTAAGAAAAATATGTCAACAATATCCATAGTATGAAGACTCAGATCCCACGGCTCACTAAGTCACATAATGTAAGTCAAATTAACTATACCTACTATTAGCCTCTATGAATCTATCATATGAAATGGAATGAATGTTTAGCCTTGGACCTTTATATCTATAAAATATAATAACATGAATCACTACCATATACCTATGCATCAAATACTACGATGTGAACCGAAGATAAGAATTTTGGTTGACACAAGAGAACCTATCAACATATTATTAGTCTTGTAAAACCATATAAGTTCCACCACAAAAAAACATTAGTGAATCGCTTCGAGACTATGAAAAAATCAACTAAGAGATCACACTACTCCCATGAGGCATAATCCACCAATAGGTTGCATTTAACATCCATGAAGCATCACCCAACCTATATCCAGAGTGTAATCCTAACTAGGGGAACACTCATCTAGATTTCCCAATATCTACCTAGAACATTCCTAATATCAACCATTGCATGTTAATGTCTAAAAACTCATAGGTACAATTCACCATCCCATAACATCCATATCTATGTCCTCACCTCCAGTACCTAAACTATAAATTCTTGGATCATATAGTCCATTAGTCATAAAATTCATGGGTTGAATAACATATGAAACCAACATCATCCTTACATACACAATAGGATAATTCCACCAATATATAAGATCTATGGTGACAAATGAGGTCAGAAAAACTAGAATATTTCACTAACACTATCATGGTTCAACATAAACCATGACACCTGTAGTGGTCCAATTAATTATAACCCATCCTCAGGAAAAGCCTCCCAAAAATAAATCTCTAAGTGACCTCATTGAACACAACCCATAATTGGCTATCACAATTCCTATAAGTGAATCATCATGAAATACCTCACCTTTAATGGTATCCTATAGTGTATACCATACAAATAGAAAATCTCAACTCAATGACACCTGACCTTAACTAATACCTGTGATTTCATCCCAAAACAATGGTTCTATAAAAAATAATCCCAAATGATATGTCATTGAACCCATCAACTCAAACCTTGAATGACTAGTTCCATAATCCAATAACCATCCAGATGACCTCATACCATCCACCACGGAATTCACATTCTAGGATCTTTTGACACAATCCTAAACCAGATCTCTTGGATTTACTTTCCTAAGTTATCCCACAGCATCACAAACCTCAGATGAGACCTAGATCATATTGATCATTATAGATCCATCAGGCCCACTACATGGATTGAATATAACTATGGAACATACATTGTAGTCCTTAATGACTTATCTCACTATCAACATACACTGAGCCTTGACTAGTGATTTAGAGTGTGTGTCTCACCAAGTGATAGGCATTCAATCATCTAAACCATCCCACTAGGTCTAAGCCCTCCATATATATGACACCCATCTCTAGGGACCTAACAGGGACATCACATATTTAATTTTAATTCCACATACCATCCATATGTTTTTTTAAACTACCCCAAAACCCTCAACCATTGTTGACATAGTCTTCAAGAGATTCTAACCTACATATTTACTAAAGGGAATTTACTTCATGAATATGAGTTTAAATAATAGAATATATATACACTAGGGATCTATCTCAATCCATATAACTCTACCCAAACCCATGAATCATTAATATTGAAGACAAACATGAATATATTATTATACGACTCGATATAATAAATACCACATACCTCAATAAAGTAGATTCCATTTTTATTAATCTTTGAAACACCTCCAAAAAAACATTTTCATGCCTCCTCCATGGTCTTACATAAACCTATCTCTTACCTCACACTATAAAAAAATTAATTAATTATAAAAATTTATAATAAATTAATTAAATTAATCCAAAGAGGAATAACAACAAAACCATTCACTAAGTATCACTGCTATAATTAATCTTTGTCCAACCACAACCAGAAGGTATATGGTGAACCTTAGACAGCAACTCAGAAACTTTTCCTATGAACTAAAACTAATTTAATGATTAATAACATTTAAATACACAAAAGGCATAAATAAAACTACTGGGAAATGATCCTAGGAAAAAATTATTCAATGGTGTTCATTCCAGATCATGTGATATAATCATGCCAATCCTATTGAAACACCTATCATCCACAAATGATTTTAGAATGAACTAGTAAAATCGTCACAAAAACCCTAACCAGATAAACAAAAAATAAAAATCAACATGGGAGAAGATTAATGGTGAAGTAAATAATAATCACCATGAATCTATAATGAAATGAAACCAATAATAACCCCAAAAAATGTGGGTCATAGGAGGAAGAGAGGGAGGGGATTTTTCCAGTTAGGACACAAAAGGATAGAGAAATTGGGACTCATAGGTTAGAAGATCAAAGGGGTAATTTTTATTTGAATCTTTTCAATCAGATGAATTGTTGTTGGATGGTTCGTCAAACGGTGGATAAAATATAATGTTGGAAATACCTATAACCCCCCCCCCAACACACACACATGGTCTGGATATATATTTTACATAATCATGCTCAAACAATGTTAAATATCATTGGGATGAAATTATACATTTTTCAATTTCTTGGAAACTGTGTGAAAATAATGTGTTTTCACCTTATACAAACCCACCATGAATGGTTTTCCCTAATAACGTGATATGGATTAAAACATTTTAAAATCTCCAAATATGAAGCTCAAGTAGCATAAAATCCATTCATGCACCTAAAGAACATATGAGGTTCTAAAACATGACTGATAACAACCATTTATAATTCCCCAACATTGGGAATTTTGATTTGAATTCTAATTCTCAAAATAAAAACTACTCTATTAATAAAAAATCAAAATTCCCCTTGAATTTCCTAACCCATAATGTTGATGGTTGTTATAATATTCACACCAAAATGAAGATTACCCTTCATAAACCCCAATGGTAATTAAGTCATCATGTTATTTCCCTAATAACTAGAACACCTTGAATTTGAATCACCCTCGGATAACATACAACTCATCAGTAGTCTTCTACAACCACCAAATATCCAACACACACCATATTTGAATATCAAATCTAACACTTCAAAAAAATAGATATATCTACATCCTACTCATGAATAAGAATCTGATGCAACCTCTACCATCCATCTAATTATTCTATCCATACCCTTGAGCCTTTCATCATTAAGGTCATTAATCTACAACTAATATTATTCCCCCCACAATAAGAGTATCCTTGTCATCACCACTAAACAAAACTCAAATATCTATAAACAACAATCCAATCACTACTGAACACTATGACTAGATATGGATGACCCACTTAGACATGAACAATAACTTCAAATCACTGACCACCACCCATTTACAACTCAATAGGTCTGACATTCTATATATTCAACCACCCACTTATAATGAGTTTTATTTCCATAAATTGACAGTGAATTTCTGACCAAAATATAGATACTCTTACATAACTATTAGAGAACCACCCTAAATAGGTCCAATATAGAAACACCCATCAGATTTACCCTTGACTTAAACACAATGGTCACAAAATACCACTCAACTTAATCAAATAACATCACTCGGTATCAATTTATTCATGCCCCATCAAACCATTGATAATGTTTTTAAACCAAAAACCATTATTCTTTCACAAGATTATTCCATCTTGTTGGAAGGACTTTCCCTTTAAATCTTGTTGGCCAATAAAAATTTTAAAAAAAATCCTTATGGTTACAAGAAGGATTATACCAGAGTGAACCAAAATTAAAAAGGAAATTTTTACCCAAACAATGATCTCCAATTTTATCATTTTTATAGAAAAATAATAAATATAGGGGTAGAAATGATACCCCAGGTCTAAAGGGCCAAAAAACAGGGAATTTTTTATTTACATTATTTCACATGTAGAAATTGAGTAGTCATGCTATATATTAATGAAAAAATAAAAAGTAAATGTTTCCCCTAGAAATGATCAATTTTTATTGGTAGTAGAATCACACATCACTCTATAATATATACTATTTCGTAGATATGATTTTAAAATATGGAATTTAGAATCAAATTGTAAGAAATACCAGTATAATTATGAAAAAAAAATATTCAGAAAGAATTTTTTTTTCATTGTGTATTATTTTCTTTCACGTGGAAAAAATTAAATTTTGTTAAATTATAATACGATTGTTAATCTAGACTCACAATGGCCAGAGTGAAAATCCTAGCAACTATCCATACATAGCACTAGCATGGGTCACATATCCACTAAATAGGGTAAGCCTAAAAGTTTAAGGTATAATGACATTATAAATTTTTATATAAAGTAGAATATAATATTAATTTAGTGAAACAAACATTAAAACTAAATAAATAATTCCTTTACATCCACACATCTTATGATAATTTAAAGATGATATTTATGAATTTCATATAGAGTGAAATCAAGGATGATTAAAAAATATTCTTCTCTTGTATTCTTCTTCAATATTTTTTATTTTATCTCATTCCCTAAAACAATTATCCATTCATTATAGTTTTTTTACAAAGATATGGATTTTGAATTTCATTATTAATAACACGAAAAACATGTTATTTCATTATTATATCAAATTTAGAAAAAAAAAATAAGATTCAAAAAAATTATATTATCCATCTCATAAGTCTTTACATTTGTTCCACGAATTGGATGTTATTCTATGAAAGTTCTTTTATGACCCCAATTATTGTTATAAGTTCTAGATTCCAACAAACTAATTTTATATCATTGAGAAATTAATTATTATTGAGAATTATTTATTTATTTTTAAGTCTTCTTTGCATGTCCAACAACCTCACAACATCAAAAATGTGATACAAATTTATTTCCTTATCATTAATCAATTATGTAAGGTTTTTAGATCATTAATTTCTACTTTGAACAAATTAATATTCATCAATATAAACATAAATAATTTAAAACATAAACAGAATACCTTGTCCAACTAATTACAATACAAAAGACACTTCCTCAAATGATTTTCAACGTTATGAAGGAGAAAAAAGTAATTATTATTTGCAAAATATATCCCATGACTAACTTCCTTATAAAATGCATCATTTTAATTTAATACATTAATCCAGCCACATAGAACAAACAAAATTATCATGATATCAATGATAGTTTACCAAAACCTAGGATCATAATTCACACCCACATCTTTTTTAATGTCAATATTGCATTGATCTCTAAGATCATGAATCATATGAATAGTATTTTAATTACCATAATCCTTATAATCCACATCCACACTTTCATTAATCACATCAACACTTTGAGCTATATGTTCCTCTTTATATTTATCATTCACTCCATAAACATTATCACCATTATATTTCTCATTAAGTTTAACAGATAAACAGTTTTTTCACTTCTTAAAGAAAAAATTTGGAAATCAGACACACTACTGATATTTCAATTTCATTATTTCATTAGTTGATTTTACATTATTGAGATCCATAATTTTGAATTTTTTCAGTGAATTACCTACAAGATATAAATTTTAATTCAAATAATTAAATCTCATTTAGAATAATATTATATTTAAAGTATGTAGTCATCCTTCGAAAACTAAATGATGCATTCTTAATAATTGAATATTTATTTAAAATTCAAAAAATCTTGTCAATGTTAAAATAAAAAAATAAAACATATATAAATCATTTAATACATTTTAAAACTAAAATTTAAAAAATTTAATCTCAAATTAAAAACAACAAAATCAAAATTTTAAAAGTAGTTATTTAAAAAAATATTAAAATAATAAAATGAATTGTTAGATTGATTTGTAAAGATAAAAATTATTTACAATTTTTTAGTTATAAAAATTTAATGAAAAACATAAACTAAAATTAAATATACATTGTTTTAAAACAATATATTTATAAAATATTCCTTAATAAAAAATTCATTTTATATTTCATTTATTAGAAAAGTATATCATTTTCATTTTCATTTCCAAATAATATTTTTAGATTTATAGAATCTAAAATATTTTTTAATACATGGTTGGGGAATTTTTTTAGTGTAATATTAAAATTAATTGGATGATTTTTAAGATAATATAGTGTGTAAATCATAATAGATTATTTTTAAATATATATAAACTATCCAACTAATTTTATTTTCAAATTAATTTTTCATAAAATAATTTAAATATAAATGTGAAACTAATAGACTACTCAGAAATAAAAAATTGAAAAAAACACAAGTAAGACAGAAGTGAATCCATAGTTTAAGTAATTTATAAGGATAAAAAACAATTAATAAAAGTAAAAAAATTGACAATTAAAATATGATTATAAAAAAACTAATTAAATATGGAAAACATGTAAATTAAAATTAAGATGGAAAAATTTTAATTAATATGTGGAAGGAAAATGTTAATCTGAAAAATTAATTAATAAAATTAATAAAATTTAAAACAACAAAATGATAATTAAAAATTTATTATTAAAACCCTTAATTACTAGTGGAAAAATCCCAAATTCAGAATGAGATGAGAAAAATGAAATTGATATGGGGAACACATCAGTGAATCCACAATTCATATAATTTCATAAAATAAAAAAATTAAAAAAATTAAAAAATTATCCTGAACACACACAATTAACTTAAGGATAGCCAAACAACAACAAGGGAGGGTAGAGGGCATCTCTTATTTTTTTTGGTCAGTTTGAAAAGCCAAGCATGCTGGGGTCCCTTTGAAAGAATTCTTAGTTAGGATCAACTTACTAAGGAGGCCAATGGTGAGCTACCAATGGATGATATTAGGGAAACTTGGGTTGGGGTAAGTGGGTGAGGATGCAGTGGGAGAGCTCGCTGGTGGGGGTGTATAGCGAGAAGAGTATTAGAGAACAATGAAAGTGGGGGAAGTTGAGTGAGGTGATATTATACTGAACTACACTAGGAGATCATACCATAGGGACCAAGGGTGGATAGAAAAATGGTTAGGGTGGGAGAGGGTGGGGGACGGGTTTTGTTTCCCCAATTAGGGGAATTTTCCATTTCCATGGACAAATATGGGTTTCCCATGGGCTAGCCCAGCTTGGTTGACCACTCATAAAATCCTCATCATAATTTAATCCTCTCACACTAATGAAAAATATAACCTCGTGATCATACCTGTCATTCTCTCACCATGCCACAAAATGAACACACATAACTAAAATGGTCAAACATCCAACTGAACCTGCCATCATAACCCAATCATGATACCAAGAGTAGTCCCACTGATCCCCCCTCTCCATCCAATGTATTCCACTTGGATATTCAAAAAATATCTCAGGGATACTCTTTCTTGATCTACCAATTTATCAAGCATCTAATTTCTCATCGATCCTTCAATAGGGAATTAAATTCCCACATAGATGGACTAATCCTTCCACACATACCTCAACAAAGGGGCTATATTTCCATCACTTGATTACATATTACCACAAGATCTATATGACCTATCATCGGGAGATAATTCCCATAGTTCAATTGAGTAGTATGCAATAAAAAAACTGTATATGAAAACACCATTTAGGTTATTAATGAAACACTCAAAAATTGTAAAACAAACATAGATAATACCAATAATACATAATTTTGTGTCATGTGAATCATATATGCCTAATATGACACATGTACATGTTATTTTTTTGGATAGTCCAAGAGAAAAAAACAAAAATATCAATATTATATCTAAACACCTTATTCTTAAATAAAACTCCCATCTATAATAATTAAAACTAAACATTTAAATCTTGTCACCATGTTAAGTAGGATATCCCATTAAAAGGTGTTCCAGATGAACTTGTCAAAGGTCTATAAAATGTTCTCAAACATTCCATAACTCTCTATCTTCCATATCTGAAATAGTAATACCATCTAAAATACTCTCTTGACCATTTTCTAATCAACAAACATGGGATGACCCAACACATCACCCAATCTAGATTGTCACGAGGTGTTAGTCGTGCCTCCCTATATGCTAGATACTAATGACGGGTGGTGGGGTATATGATAACATAGTGAATATACTATACTCGCCTATCATATTAATCAATAAATGAAATAAATAAATACATACATGTATATAAAATAATATTGTGTAGTAATAACTTAATTGAACAATGATATAGTAAATAAAATATAGTTATACCGACATGTGATCCTACCAATATATAAACTCAAAGTCATTCTATCAGATAAAAAATAATTACCAAATAGGCCAATCATATATTCACACTAAAAAAATAAATTGGCATATAAATGTCTTTATTATAAACCAATATTTGTACCTCATTCTACAAACATCGTCTGATCCCCTCCATCTCAATCCTCATACTCAATTTGAGTGATCCCACTCTGTTAGAAAATATTGGGCCTTCACCCTATATACCATACAACATTTTCTAAAATAGAATCTATACATAAGGGTATGAACATGAACCAGAGTTTCCATATAGGGGATAAAAATGGAATTCTCACTAGTACATCCCCAATGGTGGCACTCATCATCTACTATATTAAAAATTTCATGTACACATGATATTCATATCCAAGCTGAAGAGTCAAAAATTGCATAAATTTTTAAAAAATTAAAATTTAAATTAATGAATCAATAGAACTTAAGTTCAAATATACCACCCATGAACCATACTATATAGATTTGGAAGAGTTGGAGAACATTTTTCACTACACCACATATAGTTAGGTGCATCTTCTATAATGAATTGAAGCTTTGAGATATCTAACATATAAAAAGAAATAATTAAAAAACCTAGGTTCTCAATAAGAATACAACATGCCAACACACATCACTACCATACCCTAGTGACTATAATAGTATTACATGAACTAGTGATAAGAACTCATACCCATATGGGAAAACCGATAAATATCCTAGTAGTTCAACAGAACCAATTGGTTCCTGACACCTAAAACGTCCTTACATAACTATATAATAAAAAAGACACATTTTTGGAGAGAATAAAACATCTATAGGTAATAATAAACCAACCTTTCATTCTTAACATCCATGGTCTACCATCCACCACTGTAGCAAGAGCATAATCCTAAACTAGGGGACACACTCTTCCATATTTCCCATTAGCTCTTGAGAACCCTCCTATAATTTTATAACATAGGCGAACATCTTAAAACACACAGTTACAATGCCTTGACCCATAACATCAATATATCTCACCCTACCTTAAAAACTAAATTTAAAAAATATTCCATAATCCTATCCATAATTCATAAATCCCACTGGATGTAAAAAATTAATATCAAACATCATCCTCAAATCCATAAATTTCCAAGAGAATTGATATATAGGTTCTACTATGAAACTAGAGGCTGTCTGTATAAAAATATATCACCAAAACTATCTATGATCAACATATCCTATAACACAGAAAACAATCCCTTTAATCAGAATCAAACCTCAGGCTATGGCCATCACACATAAATACAAAATGGCCTCCCAACACAAAACTCACACTCTTCCATCACAACACATATAAATTCTTCCTAATGAAATAATACACCTACAATATCATTCTAAAGTGTACCAAAAATATATATTAATCCTAAACCCAATGGAACTCAACCATACCTAACATGCCATAGCTTTCTCCTAGTCTAAAGTCTATATCTAAATCCAAACTCTAAAGAGTAATCAATGAACACATCCACTCAAACATTGAATAGTATGTTCCATCATCCATGAACAATAAAAAAGATCACATACCTTCTATTTATCTATTACCCCTTTTTAGGAACCATCAAAATAATCTGAGCCAATACCACTTGGAATTCCAATAATTGTTCGCCAATATGCTCAGAACCCTCATTTGGTTCCTAACTCACATTTCTCTTTAATGAATCCTTAATCCCACTAATTAAAATAAATTCATCCCCTAAAACCCATCCAAATACTAAAAGACTCTTCACACTCATGAAACTCACCATGTTGTGGACTGCCTTAAGGAGGGTTATGTTTGAACCATGGTCGTCTATGCATGAATTGGAGTATGGTTTGTGTTTATTGTCAATCCTCAGTGGAAGTTCGGAATGTGTGCCAACAAATTGATCATGCAGTTCAAGCAGATAACAACATTGAAGTTGGCGACGTTTCCCAGTGTTTTCCAAATATTTGGGACTGAAAATTGACAAATGGAGTAAAGTATTTTTGGAAAAGGGACTTCCATGCTGAAGTCTTGGAGGAAAGTAAACATGCGCGCTTAGTGTTTTTCAAGATCAGAACTTGAAAAAATGGAAAATGAAAGGGGTTCGTGCAGGTATTGGTTGGGTCGCGCAAGTGAGTTGCGTGACAGAGGCTAGGGGAGATGATATGCGTGCCGGAACCTACGCTCCGAGAGGATACTTGCGCGCCACCACGCTGTGGGTCCAGTTTGCCTATAAATAGAGTACCACCCCTCCTCATTTGGAACTAAGTTCAAGACTTAGTGATTTTTTGAGCTCTCGTCCCGCAAGTTTTTGAGTCACGCAAGTGGTGGTTGGGCCGCGCAAGTGGAGGTTGCGCGGTGGTTGTTGGTTGCACACCCAAGAAGGTTTGGGAGAGAAAGGAAGTCAGTCGCGCGGGTTTGAAGTTGAATGAGGCAGTGTCATGTAGGTGGTCTGGTGATACCTGCACGCCAGTTTAGACTTGCGCGCCGAAGACCTGTGTGCCATGTTGGGACTTTTTCACTAGGCTTGGGGAAGCACCCCAGGTGAGGTTGAAGTACACCGGTCCTTTTTGGAGCTGAAAAAAAGATGGAAGACTGCCCAATACCTTCAGTGCAAAGTGAGATTAGTCTACGGGTGACAGTTGGATTTCAATAGAGCATCTACATACAATAGAGGATGCATTCTTTTTCAATGATGAAGAGACCTTTACGTCTATAAACTGAGTGGGACTTCACCAAGGGCAGTGAGCTAGGGGGAGTCAACAGGAGTGACCCGAGGGATGCAGTGACCTATCCCTGAACCTTTGTAAAGGAAGTGTGCCTAGGACAGTGTGATTGTTCCTGAACCTTTGTAATCCACATCTAGTGAATATTAGTGGAATTTGGTATGACCAAAAACCTATCGGCGTATGCTCCTTGGATGTAGCCCTTAGTGGTGAACCAAGAAAAAAGTGTTGTGTCATATCTCTGCATGTGAAGTTTTGCATTCTGATCATTTTCATCTTACGGGTTTAAGAAGTTATTACCAACGTGGGAACAAGATCCATCACATTAAAAGAAAAAAAATCACCCTGATTCAACCCTCCCCTCTCAGGGTGTCCCAGGGTTCTACAAGTGGTATCAGAGGGTAAAGGTTGCTGGTGTTAAATCTGTCCTCTGTCATCATGGAGAATGCTGTCAATTTCAGGGGAGTCCCTCTCTTCGATAGAAGTAATTTCCAGATCTAGAAGAACAGAATGAGATCTCATCTAAGATCCCTTGTAATGAAAGTCCTATTTTCCACTGTCCAAGGTATACTTGTTACTTATCCAACAGGGCTGGCTATGATGGATACTGATAGAAAAATTCTTGATGCTGATTCTAAAGTGTAGAATGCTCTCACTGCAGCTCTTTCAGATCAGATCTATCTAAAGGTGATGATTTGCACCTCAGCAAAGTCTATGTGGGATAAACTTGAAATCTTCTATGAAGGAGATAGAAAAGTGAAGGAGGAAAAGATTCAAGTCTTACACAACAGGTTTGAAGATCTAAAGATGCATCCTAATGATAATGCAGATTCATTCTTCAATCGAATTACTGAAGTAGTTGGAGAAATTAGAGGTCTTGGAGAATAAATCAAAGACATTGATATTGTTAAGAAGATACTGAGAATACTTTCTCCTATGTACAATGGAAAGGTGTAATCCCTTAAAGAAAGAGATCTATCCAAACTATCTCTGGATGATCTTTTAAGTAGTCTAGTGGCATATGAGATGAGAGTCAAACCCGAAGATGCCACAACTCGTGTAAGCAAGGAAATGGCATTCAAAGCAATGGACAAACTAAAAATTTCATAAGATATTGGTGGTGAAGATGAAGAGGAAAAGGAAATTCTTTATCTCATCACCAAGAAGCTGAAGAAGGAAACGGGTAAATTTAAAAGGCAAGCTACCTCTGGCATGTTTTCGTTGTGGAAGAGTTGGGCACATTGCCTCTCAGTGCCAAAGAATGTTTGATGATGATGAAAGAGAATTACAAGACATCGAGAAGCCTCAGAGAAGGTTTTTGAAAAAGGGAGACTACACATCTGGAAAGAAAATACAAAGGAAGAGTTTTTTTGTGAAGATAAAGATGATGATATTGAATTATGTGAAGAAGAAGAATCAAAATTCAAAACAGGAAACCACGCTTCCATGATGGCTACCATTGAAATGATAGAACCCTCGATTAACAAAGATAGAGATAATCAGATTATTGTTAATGGTGGTCCAAAGATTCAACTTAAGGATTCCTTTTCAAAGCTTGAGAATAAATGCAAGAGATGCAATAAGTGGAAGGAAATGGTGGAAGAATCATCAGAATATGTTAATGATCTTGAAGAAAAAATTGAACGACTAGAAGAACTAGTGAAAGTTCAGTCATCAATCCTTGAAAGCATATATGACATTGTGGAAATAAAGCTTAGAATTGAAGAACAAGCAAAGGTCATCAATGACCTCACATCCAGACTGGAAGAAAAATCCAAGACTGCTGAGGGTCTTGAGGAGGAAGTTGTAACTCTTAGGAGTAAACTAGAGACTAAATCAATTTCAAAAGAATCAAGGAAGAAAATACAGTTTGGAAGATTCTAAGATGTAGAATTACTGGCAAGAGCCAAGTGTGGTTCAGATGGGGTTAGAAAAATCTCGAGTGATCAAAGACCCGCTTGCATGGGAAAGAGTGGAATTGGCTATGAAGCTGAGACATCAACTGCTGGAAGTAAAGAGAGCCAAAAGAAAGACAAAATGAAAGTTGGACATGTTGAAACATTGCCTGAAGTGCTGAAAAAGAAACCCTCAATCCAAACAAAAAGGAGAACTGAAAATTATCCTCAAACATACATAAATGACAGGCAGTCCAACTATTCTCCCAAGGAAGAAGGTATGAGTAAAACTTCAAGTGAGAAGACATTTCCACTCATGAACTGTCAGTTCTGTGGATATTTGGGCCATACCATGTCATATTGAGAAGAGGTAAGGAGCTACTTGAATGGGGAAGATCTGGGACGTCAACAAAGGAGACAGACTTTATATCCTCCATCTTATAAAATAAACAATTTCTATGGAAATTGTTTTCGCTGTTCTAACTTTGGTCATGAGGCTGTTAATTGCAGGCAGATAACGAACATGGACACCTCATACCAGAGCCCGAGAGAAGTGAAACCTCGTCAACAGGATTGTGTTGCTCTTACAAACAGGTTTTCCCCTCTCGAAGAAGACATTGACTATGAAGAACCAATGTACATAGATGAGATAATTAAAAGGCCATCAGTGCTTTATACTCGATCAATTATCTCATGGAAAGAAAGAAAGAAAATTGAGAAATTCAACCTTGAAGAGGTGGACCTCAAAGCTAAAAAAAGAAACATTACCTGGATTCTGGATAGCGGATGTTCATCTCAAATGACAGGAAATGATGGCCTGTTAACAAACATTGAAATGAATGTTGATGGAACATTAAGGTTTGGTAATGACGGTGCTTTGAAGATTAAAGGCAGTGGGAATACTGCTCTTGACAATGGAGAGATGAATAAGACTGAAGTTCTTTATGTGGACGGTCTACGCCACAATCTCCTCAGTGTAAGTAAACTCTGTGACTCAAGGCTCATTGTAACTTTCAATCAAAAAGGATGCACTATAAAGGGAAAAAAAGGGAGCTCTCCTATGAAAGTCTGTAGAACAGATGGAAACATATATCAAGTTGACATCAAAGTAAACTCTTTCTATGTTTCTGTTGAGGAAGAAAGAAACCTCTGGCATCGAAGGCTGGGACACATTAACCAACAAGACATGGAAAAGATATAAAAGATGAATATTGTCATGGATATTCCCCTTCTGAAGAGTGAACATGAAAATTCTTGTGATGCTTGCATTCGTGGGAAGCTGGTCTCTAGTTCTTATCGGCCAAAGAAGAAAAGGGCATCACATATTCCTGATCTCATCCATACAGATGTATATGGCCTGATAAATGTTGCTGGAACTCATGGAAAAAGGTACTTTGTCCTTTTCATAGATGATTACAGTAGAATGGCATGTGTAATGGTTATACATAAGAAACGACAAGTGCTTGACTGCATGAGGACGTATCGTCGAATTGATAAGAATGATACTTGAAGAATAATCAAAGTGTTGCGATCAGACAATGGGTGGGGGGGAATACACGTCCATTGAATTTGAAAACTACCTGGAGAAGCATGGGATACAGCATGAGGTAGTTGCTATAAGAACGCCACAAAAAAATGGAGTTGTTGAGCGTAGAAATCGACAGGTTAACAATATGGATAGGACAATGCTGATTGAGAGTGGTATCTCTCGCCATTACTGGAAAGAAGTTGTTGAAGCTGCAGTGCACATTCAAAATCGAACAGGGCTTTATATGGGAGAAACAAAGACAACATATGAATTGTGGCATGGAAGGAATCCTTTGTTGAAATACTTTCTTATTTTAGGAAGAAAATGTTTCATCCATAATAAAGAAGGACATTAAGGGAAATTTGGTGACAATGCTGATGAAAGAATTTTTCTTGGATATCCGATGAACAACAAAGCTTACAAGTGTTTCAATAAACGCTTGGGCAGGATTGTGGAAAGCAATGATGTTAAGATCATTGAAGGAAAAACCCCAAATGATCCAAATAATTCCTATGCTGATGAGATAGAAGATGAGGATGAATGTCAACGTGGAGTGAATACAAATACCGAAATTGAGGAAGGTGTACAAAACACACAGGGGTCACATCATGATGTTGACTCAGAAGAAGAATCTGAAGAGGAAATCTTGGATGAAGAGAACGCGAATGAACCTCAAAGGAGAAATCAAAGATCTTATATTGATCCGTCCAACATAATTGGGGATAAGAATGAACCAACACAAACAAGAAGAATGAGGAATAACACATAGTCTGCATTTCTGTCAGTTGTGGAGCCAACCTCATTTGATGAAGATGCAAAGGATGAATCTTGGGTAAATTCCATCAATGAAGAGTTGGATTAGATTGGAAAGAACCATAAATGGTATCTAGTTTATAGACCCGAAGGTCAGAATGTGATTGGTACAAAATGGATCTTCAAGAACAAGTTTGACGAGCATGGAACTGTTATTAAAAACAAGGCACAACTGGTCTTTAAACGATACTCTCAAATTGAAGGTGCTGATGTTGAAGAAACCTTTGCTCCAGTGGCTACACTGTAGTCAATCAGTTTGTTCCTTTCCATTTCACTCAAAAGAGGATATAAAGTATATTAAATGGATGTCAACACAGCAGTCTTGAATGGATTACTCTAAGAAGAAGTCTACATTGAACAACCAGTGGGTTTTGTTTTTGGTACTGATGATACAAATGTATGTAAGCTTAAGAAAGCTCTATATGGTTTGAAGTAGGCACCATGGGCATGGTACTCCCGGCTGGACTCGTATCTCAAGAAGCTGGAATTCAAAATAGGAGGAGTAGATCACAATCTATATGTGAAGAATTATCCAAAAGATTAATTCATGGTTTTTGTCTACATTGATGATATCTTTTTTTTTTGTGGTAGCAGGAAGAAATCAATGGATGAATTTTCCAATCACATGAAATCAGAATTTGAAATGTCTATGATTGGAGAGCTCACGTATTTCTTGGGGCTGCAGGTGATTCAAAAGAAGTATTACACTTTAATTTCTCAGGAAAAGTATGCAACAGAGCTGCTAAAGAAGTTTAATATGCAAGACTCCAAACCAATGTCAACTCTGATTGCAGTTGGAACTAAACTCGGAAATCATGAGGATTGGACCTTTGTAGATCCCACTATGTACAGGAAGATCATTGGGAGCCTATTGTACCTAATAGCGACACGTCTAGATATTTTCTTTTCCACATGTCTTGTAGCACGCTTTCAGAGTAATCCAAAGGAGGAACATATGGTAGCAGTAAAAAGAATCATGATGTATATTCAAGGTACTCACAATTGTGTCTTATACTTTTCTGCCAGAAGGGGCAGTCAATTATCAGCATTCTTTGATGCTGACTGGGCTGGAAATGTAGTGAACAGAAAGTCCACCAGTGGTGGGTCATTCTATATTGGGAATAAATGTGTTGGATGGTTGAGAAATAAACAAGAAAGTACATCTCTTAGTACTTCTAAAGCTGAGTATATATCTACCAAAAAGGCATGCACTCAACTACTATTGATGAAGCAACAACTCATAGATATTGGTGATGAGGTGAAGCAACCAATGGTGATTTACTGTGATAACAAGAGCGCAATTGATCTTACGAAGAATCCAGCTCTGCATTCTCATAGAAAACATATTGAAATCAGGTATCACTTTATCAAAGAGAATGTTGAGAAAGGCGTGATTAGAATGAATCATGTGGGAACTGATGAGCAAGTGGCTGATATCCTGACCAAGTAACTGTCAACGACTGTGTTTGAGAAGCATCGTTTGAACCTCGGTGTTCAGCCACCTCCCAGTGCATAAGGAGGTTAAAAAATTCCCCCCTCCCTGTTTATGATAACTGTTTTTGTCTGTTTAAGGATGTGATGCAGGTTTTTGGGGGAGATACTATCCAGGGGGAGTATGATTTGAGCTGAAAAAAAAGAAAAATTACCGGTCTTTGGGTTTATTTCCAATGGGGGAGAAGGAATAAATTCAGTTAATGGTGAGGGAATGTAATGATGAGGACATGTAATTCTGATTGACATGTAATGATTCTATGACATGATGAGAATTCAGCGTCGGTGATAGGATAATGTTGATTGACATGTAATTCTTCTGTGACATGAGAACAATTTAGTATTGGTGATAGGATGAGATGGAATTTACTATAAGGAAATTTATTGGGCATAATTGATAATTCCAAAACACTGGAACCCAATTCAAGCTTCCTCTCTTGTTTTCTACATAGAGCACTGCTCACATAGACTTAGAGTGTTGGCTGATTTGGTTCTTGCGTTCTTGGTTTACATGTGGATGATACTCTATTGAATTTATGTATTGATTTCCAACAAACCCTAAGGGGGAGATTTTTGGAACCATGGTCGTATATGCATGAATTGGAGTATGGTTTGTGTTTTTTTTCAATCCTCAGTGGAAGTTCAAAATGTGTACCAGCAAAGTGATCATGCAGTTCAAGCATATAATAGCATTGAAGGTGGCGTTGTTTCCTAGTGTTTGCCAAATTTTTGGGCCTGAAAATAGACAAATGGAGTAAAGTATTTTTGGAAAAGGGACTTGCACGTCGAAGGCTTGGAGGTAAGGAAACTTGCGTGCTTAGTGTTTTTCAAGATCAAAACATGGAAAAATGGAAAAGGAAAGGGGTTCGCGCAGGTATTGGTTGGGTCACGCAAGTGAGCTTCCCGACAGAGGCTAGGGGAGATGAGCTGCATACCGGAACCTGCGCGTCGAGAGGATACTTGCGTGCCACCACACAGGGGGTCTAGTTTGCCTATAAATAGAGTACCACCCCTCCTCATTTGGAACGAAGTTCAAGACTTAGAGATTTTTCGACCTCCCTTCACACAAGCTGTTGAGTCGCGCAAGTGGTGCCTGGGCCGCATAAGTGGAGGCTATGCACCGGTTGTTGGATGCACGCCCAAGGAGGTTTGGGAGAGAGAGGAAGTGAGTCACGCAGGTTTGAAGTTGATGGAGGCAGTGTTGCATAGGTGGTTTGGTGATACCTGCGTGCCAGTTTGGACTTGCGTGCCGAAGACCTGTGCGCCATGTTTGGACTTGCGCACTGGGATTGGGGAAGCGCACCAGGTGAGGTTGAAGTACGCTGATCCTTTTTGGAGCTACACAAAAGCCGGAAGATTTCCTGATACCTTCAGTGCAAAGTGATATTAGTCTACGGGTGAGAGTTGGACTTCAATAGAGCATATTCATACAACAGAGGATGCATTCTCTTGCAATGATGAAGAGATATTCACGTCTATAAACTGAGTGGGACTTCACCAAGGGTAGTCAGCCTGGGGGAGTCAACGGGAGTGACCCAAGGGACGCAGTGACCTATCCCTGAACCTTTGTAAAGGAAGTGTGCCTGGGATAGAGTGACTGTGCCTGAACCTTTGTAATCCAAATCTAGTGAAGATTAGTGGAATTTGGTACGACCAAAAACCTATCGGCGTATGCTCCTTGGATGTAGCCCTTAGTGATGAACCAAGTAAAAAGTGTTGTGTCATCTCTCTGCATGTGAATGTTTGCATTCTAATCATTTTCATCATACAGGTTTAACAAGTTCTTACCAACGTCGGAACAAGATCCATCACCTTAAAAGAAAATTTGTCACCCTGATTCACCCCTCCCCTATCAGGGTGTACCAGGGTCCTACAGGTTATTCTCACTTGGTGTGAGATGTAGTACTATCACACCCATACCAATAGTCCTAATCCCTCAATAGATGACCAATCCCATTCAAAGAACTTAAACGAGGCTATCACAAAACTCATCTTGAATCCCCCATCATTTAAGGGATCTTTTTTAAAATCCACCAACACCTTCACCACTTATTGACATAGTCATTGGGTGAATACAACCTACCCTTGTGATAAAGTGAACTTAATATGTTGATAAGAGGTCCAATACCATCCAATGTCCACTCTAATACTATCTCTCTCTCTATCCATGTAGCTCTAACTGAAAACATTCATCATTCATAGAGAAGTAAAACATCCATAAAAGGCTTATGACTAAAAAAATAAATACTACATACTTCAATGAAGGAGTGGTAATCCTCTATACACTCTAAACCACCTTAGTCAATCTTGATCATTGTTCCCTTATGCACATACTACTGACCAATATCCAATCTCACATAATAAAACATAATTGGATATCTAAATCAATTTATAATTAATGATGTAATTAATACATTGAGTAATAAAGGATTAACCTTTCATCAAACAACACCATTATATTGATATATCAATAAAATTCATATTAATGGGACATGATAATCTCCTAGAACTATACTTGGAAAAATACCTATCAACGGACACCAATTTAGTTATAAATAATGTTTAATGAGGTACACCCCCTAAACAAATCTAACAAGAAACACACCTTCAATGAAAAAATGTACAATGGATTTAATTAATTATTATATGAAACCCCTTAGAAAATTCAAATGAATTCCCTACCCTCTACCGATGATTGCACCATGCTCTAGTGAAATCATCACCAAAAAACCTAATCGATGTAACAAAAATTAAAAACAATTGATGGATAAAATTGTTGTGGGAGGACGGAGGAAAAATCACTTTGAATCAAATAAGATATCAAAATTAAAATAACCACAATCCATGGGTGATTTAAGTAGGGGGATAGGGATAGGGTTCATCCAACCAGGATGTGCAAGGGAGAAAAAATAGTGCCTAAGGGGTTAAAATAATAGAAGTTCAAAAAAATCACTTTTTAAAGAGTTTTATGGTTACCAGATAGTTATTCAACCCTTTATGTATCCATTTAGTTGAAACTAACCCAGACCCCACCTATCACACTATTTAGAAACATATTTTAGCTAACTATGTGCTAACACTAATAAATAATACATAGATAATATGGAATTTATTTCATGGTTTCATTGAAACCATGCACCAATTGTCCACCATAAACCTATGAAAATCCACCCCATATGACTTTAATTTTCCATGAACCAACCATTTAATAGGGTAAAAACATTAAAATATCCAAATTGTAAGCATGAACCACCCAAAATTAATTCAAGCACTCATGGAACACATGAAAAGTAAATCCAATCCAAAAAATTCCTTTTAAAATTTCCCATTTCCGTGAATATGGATCAAAATTCTTATTCTCAAAACAACTAGTACTCTGGAAATCCAAAAACAATCCTCTTGAATTTCACAGCAAATAATAAAGTGTTTTTTTCATCCCTTATTATCATAGCTTCTTACATTTAAAAACATAATTACTCTTCTTGAGTGTGACATATTAATCAAGATATATCTACTTCCTTTTTCCATAAGAAACACACATTCCATAGTGTAAGAATAGCTCACCAAATTTTCCGTGAGTATTTTAGAATTTACATTAATGATAACCTTCTAGGGAACATGTTAAATTATTATAAATGAACTATATGTGTTGGTCATATTAAATGTTAAGAGGGGGTGAATTTCCTTTTAAAAATATTAATTTAGAAGGAATATGATAATTCATATTAAAAAAAGTGAAACCATAAAGAGAATAAAGGAAATTAAATTCATTGAATAATGATTCGTGAATTAAATCCATGTTATAACGATCCTATAAATATTAATATAAATTATTATGAACACTGGAAAGGATAAAATTGATTTTACTCAAGTATATGAATCAATGATATAAGATTTCATCCGATAAAGTAAATTGAGTGAATATAGAATTGATAAGGAGTTTGTAAATAGCCTAATGTGCACCTCCATGTCTCCACCCCTAAAGTATATGGGTAAATATTATTAATGACTTTATCATAGTAATGTTCAAGAAACGTTTCCCACATAATTTTGGTTTCTGAGAACCCTCTTGATCATTATTGGTAGCCAAGGAACCCTTCCCTCACTTTTACTTAGTAAGAACACATTAGAGAAAGTTAACCATAAGAGAGGGATTTTATTTTAGAAAACCCATTATAATTATTCTCATAAATATCATTAATTGATTATTACAAATTAGGATGAGATATTTTGGAGAAAGGGAAGAGGGAATTGTATCTTTGAGGATGTACTGTGATTTATAGTGATTTTGAATGTATTCAACCTTCAGATAATTATCAGAGAAAAGTTTTTATTTTTTAGGGGCCAAGGGACTCCTTTTACTAGATCCAATAGTCTTTGGAACATTTTAGGGTTATTCATTAGTAATTATTTAAAATAATATAAATATAATGGAATTTTTACCACATTAAACTCACACTCGAAATAAAAACTTCAATGACACCAAATATGCGATAGAATCTACCAGGTTACAGATGGCCTACCTAGAGATGGGGGAATATTTGGAACTAGTACCAGCTAGCCAGCACATCTATACTGGTTAGACTATAGTTTTTCGAAATGTGAGTGATTCTTCTACAATAAAACCTCATGGTCAGTGCCCTACACAAGTGATCCAGTTCGACCTGCACCACTTCACCTTCAAGAAGGTTCTCCTCTACATCCTTAAAAGGCTATCTAAGGTTATTTTAAATTAATTCCTAGGACTTTAAATATAATAACAGAATGTAAAATCCCTCAACAAGATCAACATGATGACTTTTAATTGAAATTATGATCTCTGATAGAACTAATAGTGAGATGATTTTAATCGAAAATGAGGATTTAAAAAATAAACCAAATGAAATCATTAAAAATACAATATAGTAAATGAGACCATGAAAACACCATGAGATAGAGGGAGATGCGAACAAATATAACCCTTTTTCATGGTCACAAACACTAAAAATAAAAAAATTTAATTAAGTAAAAAACATAAATGAAGGATATAGAAATGTAATTAAGTATATCATAAAAATACACATTGAGGAAACACTTTAATAACTCTTTATTTTTAAAACAATAAATATAAGAATCCTCATCCCCTATATGAATGAAAATCCGACAAAATAGTATCCCCAATTTACACACAGATCTATAACATAATTACCCCTAATTCCAATTACATATACCACATTTTTATTATAAAAAAGTGAAAAAAAGTGATGAAGGAGAAATTTAAGAAATATTTAATAGAAAAATAGAGATAGATTTCAAAAATAGAAAATATAAATTGGGAAATATAGTTCAAGAGAGAAAATGTTGTTGAAAAAGGGGAAAATTCATCTTTAAAACAACTCTTACTTTCATAATTCTTTTTAAAATGGATTATTTAAAAGATATAGAGAGAGATATATATATATATGAATGAAAAGCATAAGAGAATTATAAAACAAGATAGAAAAATAATGAAATAGTGAAAAGGAATAGTTAAAGAGAAAGAAATGAAAAGAAAAAGATAAATGGGAAGAAAAGGAGAAGAAATAATAAAAAGATATAAGTTTCTTCAACAACACAACTTTCCACATGTATTAGAATTACCTCTATTGATTCTTTTCCTCGTTGATAAATCTATAAAAAGAATTTCCATTGATTTAAATAATGATTTTGAATATTCCATTAATTTTAATTTTACTAGGGACATCTCCAAAGTAAATTTTAAGAGATAGTTAAATATATAAAAAAATTAATCATCGTTAATATAACTTTAAGAGAGATAAAAAAAATATGAAATTTGATCATATAAATAATTACTCATATAAGGTTTTAAAAATAATTTAAAATAGGGTTAAAAAAATACACAAGGTTCTTTTCTAAAATATTCATTTAAATACAAGATTTTGAAAAAAAATTACTAAATTTTAAAAGTCTTATTTATAAATCTTTATAATGAGGAAAAAAATTGAAAATTGATTTCAAATAAAAATATACACTTAAGGAAAATTTCAAATAGAAAAGAGATAGTGATCCCTAATAAATGATAAGACATGGGATAGAAGGGGAAAGTTACCATGATATAATGAGTAGATAAAACATGACTTTAAAGAGATTAAAGTGATTTCAAACAAGATAAATTTTGAAAAAAGATAACTCAAGGTATACATATGTCAAATGAAGAGTTTTTAAAATGACACATTCCAAATTCACCGTAAATAAATTTAAAACAATCACGTTCTAGGGGTTTATTGAAGATATATGGGATCTCATATTCCATAATATTGGATTATAATAATATATTATTTTTTAAAATATAATATCATATCAAATGGTTCAAAAGGTTAATGTGTTTGGTGTGGTAGAACTGAATTTTTTTTTGGAGATATTAATATAATTAGAGTTATCACACATAATAGGGCTCTAGTGATTTAAAATCCATAATTCTAAGAGAGTGTGTTACATCCATATTATTTTTGTTATAACAACTATTGGTGGAAATTTATTCCTCTTCATCTATAGAATGATAAAATAAGCTCATCTTCTTAATATTCAATAATATGAGGTATTTTCATAACAGAAGGAATATTATACTGATACTTTTCCTATCTAGTGGTAATCTTATAAAATTAGAGTCTGAAAACCTTTTAATTAAAAAAAGTTTCCTTTTAGAAAACCCATATCATGATTTTTAATACCTTTTAACTAACACAAAATAGATTTGATAAATTTGAGATTATATTCATTTGGAATTTATGAAAAATTAGTATAAAGAAAGAAATTTATCATGATACCATGTTAGGTCACGATAATGTAAAGCAGACTACAAATCATACATCTATGAAGATTATTTTTACTACTTTAATTATTTTATCCATTATAAACTTACAAGTTTTACTCTGGGGAGAATTAATTTCCTTATAATAATACATTTCAAATAATTTTATTTGTTAATCAATTTATTTTTATTGGTTTAGGAAAATATAATCAATTCTATGAGAAATTTGAAAACTGATAAAAGATTTGAGTTTACCCATATATCTTATTTAAAATTCATTTTTCATTAAATCAAAAACATCAAAACCAAGTGATTTTTTGTTTTAGTAGAAAATATAATCATTGACATAAATGTTAATGAGAAAAAAATTGATGGATAAGTTTTTTATAGATTTATTTGAATATACATTACACGTTTTTCAAAAATAAATTAAATAAATATTTTAAATAAATTTGAACAAAGATTTTGAATATTTTTTTAAAAAAAATGAATTAGTTAATTTTAGAATATATTTTGAAAAAATTTGGATTTTTAAAACCACATAGTTGTTTTAAAAAATTATTTTCAATAAAAATACATTTAAAAGGTCTCTTTTCACATCCATTTGAAAGTTTCTTAAATTAATAAGAGATGTGAAATTGGACAAGATTCCAATAGATTCTAACTGAGTGATGGGTTTAATAGTTCCCCATAGTTGACTCATTAAACTTTGTTTTAACCTTGGAAAAATATACAAGTTATATTTCTTTTTATATTATCAGACTCATCTAATTTATTTCTAATGACCTATTTTGATACAAAAACAATATTAAGATTGTGTAATTACAAGATAGTATAATGATAATTTCAGGTGAATTAATTTAGTTCCTCATTCATGGAATGAACAAAATTTTATTTATAAGGGAATCTATATGGTTTCGGATTTCAAGGTGATGGATAGGGGAAAGGTGTTAAACCTCATCTAAAATTGAACTTTTAGTATGGGTTCCAGATTGAAAAGCCACAATTTTTTTAAGGGGATGGTCTTTATATTTTTTAAAATATATATCTAATTAATTTGGATGATATTTTTATTTATTCTTCAATTTTTTTAAAGGTTCATTAAATGTAAATTTTTCAAATATATTTTACAATGAGTTTTTGGAAAAATTTAATAAAAAAATTGATTGATTATTTAAATAATTTATTCCTTTTTTTAATTAGATGATAATATATACATTGGTATGAGTAACCAAGAAAAATACCTTCATCATATTTAGAGTCAATTTTACCACGACTTTCACCAGTTTTAAAAAATATATTTTCAACCAAAAACATTTAAAAATCCAATATTGGGTTATTTATTCATCCAAAATTCAAAAATTTTTGTTAGGTACATTTCTTATGAGAATTTTATTTTTGATAAAACAAGAAGTATTCATATCCTCAACCAAAAACTATTTTGGTAAATTAAATTCATTTAATATAGATTGAGTGATTACTTGGATTTTTTGATTTTACCACTCTACTACTTTTTTTTATAAGGGATTCAAGGAGTAGAAAAATAATTACTATATCCTTCAAAATAAAATGGATCACAATATTATTTATCATCAAAATAACTTCCATGATCACTTAAAATATAAATAATTTTAAAACCTTTTTTATTTTAAAGTTTTTAGGAATCAATCATAAAGGCGTTTAATGAATAACTCATATGAGATAAGAAATAATCCCAGAAGATTCATTCAAAGTTGTCAAAAATTGTAAAAATATATTATTTTACTCCTAATAATTCAATTTTATATGGCGTAAATAAATCAAGAACAATTAATTCTAAAACATTTAAATAATAAATACATTTCAAATAAGATTATTATTTCTTACCATATTAGGTTTCTTCAAAAATCAAGTAATGTTTTTAATTAAAGTTGTGTAGATATCATTCTAGTTGATAAAAATTGTGTTTAATAAGTGAGTGCATGATATAATGACCAATTCGTTTATACCAAATCCAAGAATCCCTGACCTGTTGACCCAAAAATTTTATTTTTTCTTTTGGAATAGATTTTATGTTAATTGAAAAAAAATATTAAATCAAGAAACAATAAATAAGTTTTTTCATTTTAATAAAAATACTATGAAAAAATAATTTTCAAAATAAATTTTATAACCACATTAAAAAAATAGTCTAATATGTAAAAAAATATTTTAATCCATTAATGAAATAATTTTTTTTATAAATGTGGAGTTAGAAAATCTAATGGTGCCTTCATTAGTTATCTTACCCATACAGTTATCATGGAAGGTGAAATGTCCTTTTTTTAGTTTATATGTTTTATTAAATTCATATGGGATGACATATAAGTGTATAAATAAAAAAATTCTAAGAACCAGAGTGCTTCATGGTTTTTTTCTGAACACCTTTTATAAAAGATAATATGAATAATGGTTTTGGTAACCACAAAAACATTGGCATGTTTATGTTATCCATTAATGATTTCAGAATACATATATATTTAGTATTAATTTTTCTATTTGAAAAATTAGAAGAAGGATGGATTGATTTTTGTCTCCCATATCATTAATTCATTCATTCCTATTTAAAAATTTAATTTCCAATTTATTTATAATAATTGTATTGTTTTTTTAAGAAATATTTATTGAAATTTATTTTTAAGTTTAATTGTGGTGTTTGTATGACTTTTAAAACCATGTATAAATCATTATTTACCATTTATTTAAAATCCCAAAACATTATCTAGATTATTTTCTATTTTAGAGAACTTTGAAAGAGCACATTTGTGATCCTTAATGGTGGATTTGAGTTTATTAACTTCTAGTTGACTCATAAATTTCATGGATAGATATTCCATCTCTTTGATGAGAATATCCTTATCATTTTTAATTTGATATTTTTCAGGAATCCAATATATATATTTCTTTTCATGTTCATTATAAAATGAATTATGTTAATGAAATTAATTTTGATTTTGATTCTGGCCATATTATAGATCTCCATAATTAAGTTTAATATAGGTGAAAAAATAATAAATAGAAGGAGTATAATTAAGAGACGAATAAGATGTGGAAGAAATAGGAACAAGAATACTAACCTTGACCTCTTAATTATCATATGTTATAACATACATAGGAATTTAGTTAATTAATGTGGATGAAAAATTTAAATCCATGGATTCATCTATTGAACTCCATATTGTTACATTCAATGATTTATTACCTTGTTTATTTTCTTTAATATTATTTTTTAGGACTGGAAATTCTAAATTTTTATGACATTTTTTCATACATTCCTAGAATGTGACATAAAATTCAACTTTTTGATATAGCTTGTTGGATCAGTTAGAAAATTTATTTTAATTGAAAAAACATTAATTTTATTGTTGATTATTAATCCTCACATCTTGATGAATCATCGTTATTTTGTTTAATGGTGATGGTTTTCATTAATTATTTTTATCATTATCCTTCTAATTATCTTTTCTCATCTTTTATATTTCATATTTCATTAGGTATTTGGTGATTTTTTCGACCACCACTTTCTTCACATCAATTTTATCTTGAATAACTATTGTGTTCGGCACATAATTACTTGGACACAACCAAAGTATCCATTTTCCTAGTGTTTCTATAGATAAATCATCACCCATAGACATTCTATATTTTAAAATTTTAGTAAATCATGTAAATATACTAGTTATCTATTCATTAGGATGTATATAAAATTTTTTATAATCTTGATGATATGTATCTATTCAATTCTCTTTATCTAATTTGATTTCTTCATGAGTATCCTCTAAAAATTTCATTTTTTCATGAGATGTTTTTTATTTCAAAAAATGATTGAATCCATTTCTATCAATACCACAAAGTAAATCATTCAAAATAATATATTAATATCATGATGTCTAGTATCATTAGGTGTCCATTTATCTTAAGATTGTTTAGTTGGAATATATTCATGAATCACCATTTTCTGAAAAGGGTAACTAATCCTATAATGAAAAGTTATCATTTTATTTTCCTAATTGGAATAACTAGTGCCACAAAAAATTTGATCATGTTAGTAAGAATAAGTTGTTATAATAAGATTGAGATTTGATATCAATTAAACTTTTAAATAAAAAAATTAAAATATAAAAAATAAAATATAAAAATATATTTATTATAACACAAGTAACATCTCTAATCATAAATATGTGTCATCATAAATGGAATGCGGTGGGATGAATTTCCATTTAAACATTTTATAGTGCAATTTAATGGATAATTAAAATTTAATCAATGTTGAAACAGTAATGTAAATAATTGTGATTAAATTTATTGATTGATGATTAATTAACGATATACAAGTTATAATTATAATATCAAAAATAATTTAACTAACTAAGAACAGAGGAGATGATAGAATCGATTTTATGAAAGTATTTGAATCTATGATAAATGATGAAATGCAATGATATAAAGATAGAGAAAATTATATTTATAATGGATTAAATAATATCACAATGTAAGACCCTATATATCAACCCCTTGACTCAAGATATCATTATTAATAATACTTTGGTCATGATAGTAACCAAGAATCTCATCGGTCAAAATTTTGGGTTTTTTCCACCATCTTGATCTTAACTAGTAGAAAATTAATGCTTCCCTCACTTTTAATGAGTGATAACCTATTTAAGAACAATGATGTGAATAGAGAATACTAATTTTATAAAAAACATTACAATTATTCTAAACAACATCTTCAAGGAATATTACAAATTGGGATGACAAATTTGAGATAAAGGGAAGAAGGAATTAGATATTTTAGGAGATCTTGAGATTTATAGAGATTTTGAAATGTATCAATCTCGAGATAGTTTTAAAGAGAATGGTTTTATATTCTAGGAGTCTGAGGGAATCCATTTAAAGGCTCCATGTGTCTCGGGAATATTATGGGTTTTGCTAAAGGTATTTAATCTTAAGAAGACCTTTATAATGGAATTTTTAATCACATTAAATTTACTCTTGGAATAGAAGCTTAGATTCCACTACATGTCTAATGTCCTCCACCAGGTAGCTAGTGGCTTACCTAGAGCTGCAACAAATTCTATAATTGGTACATGTGAGATGGAATGCCTCCATGAGCTACCTAGTAAAACTCCACTGGATGGTTGGTGGGGCATATGAATTGAGTTATTCTATTACCTGAGTATCAGATGGCATGTGCCCTACGCATATGAGTCAGTGGAACCCACACGACTTTACATTAAGAAATAGATCCTATATATCCTTCCAATTCCCTCAAATATTATTCTAACATGATTCTATATAAATTAAACACAATAATATATATTTTAAATCCTTCATCAAGATTGACATGATGCCTTTGAATTGTCATTAAGATCTCTAATATAACCATTAGTGACATGACTTAATGCCAAAACAAGGATCCTAAAAATAACTAAAATAGAAACATCATATACAAATGTTTATGTCTGTGATCATGAAAACACCATGAAATAGTTTTATATAACAATTTAAACATGACACCCTCTACAATCTCCACATTATTAATTTTCTCAACTGATGCCTCTCGTTAAATAATTTCACTACATATTATCTCTTCTATTTTTTCATGGATAAATATATATTCAATTTTTCACTACACTATCCTTGGAACTATTATTTTTAAATTAATTCCACAATGAATTCACTTTAATCTCCCTATATTTATTAGAATCACGCAACACATCAATTTTTGGGGAATATGATGCTCTCGTGGTGTAGAATCTACTAAAAACTATATACATATTCAAGTATTGATTTCTTTGAAACAGATAGTATCTATACAATTTTTATTCTCTTACTCATCCTGAGTCACAAATATTTTTTGATATTTAAAACATCAAAACACGACTCCAATATCTCCATTTTTACATTTGACTATTTATGAAAACTAGAAGCTTTATATTTTAGTATTTAGTAAATTTACATGCTTCAATCTCATTCATAGTTGATTCCCTATGACTAATTTGTATTTATCATTTAAAAGTATCCCATGCATTGACTCAAATTAATCTACATTATTTGGAAAAACACATGATGTTTTTCTTTACTTGTTAAGGATTGAATCATTTTAATCTCCTTAAAACACATGCCAAAATAATGGTTAATCCTTTTATCAATATGTTTTTAACATTAATAAATAACCCTTGTATCTGCATATATTTATTTTATAATTAATTATTAGAATTATCAAATTTCCTTCAAAATTTGATCTTCCTCCCCAATACAAGCTTCTAATGTACCTCATCATTGAAACGCACACCCTTTATGTGTTTATGATGTTGGAATCCTTAATGAATGCCTCCAATATCATTCCAATTAAATTATTTTTCAAAATAAATTATTTTGGAAAACTAATAGTTTTATGTTATAGGATATTCAAAATTTTCTATATTTCAAAAGATCTTTACATAGACGACCCTTATGAATTCATTGTGGCATAGTATAACTTCATGTATACACAGAATTTAAATCATCCTTAATGAGGTTTATGCCTATAGTGATATTTCTCACACAACCTCCAACCATCCATATGCAGATACAGTTCATATTTATAATAAGGGAATGATACATATAAACTTGGAAATGATTCTTACACATTTCATTCCTTTTCCAATTTTCATTATACAATATTATGTGTGTTTCTATGTTATCGATATATGACTCACTCAAAAATATCTAATCATTCCTATATATTTAGTTACAACTTCAAAATTAAGTATTTCAATAACTTAATTCAAAATAATTTCAGCTGACATTAGGACATCTCCACTCATCTCATAAATTCATGAAATATATATTTATCACTAAATAAAACAATTTTCATCCATGAAATTTGACACACTAAATTTACATTCATATTTTTAATCAAATTTCAATGATTTTAAAATATTTTTCAATTTACAACCCTATGATTTTAAATGTTATAATATAATATGGGAGTTTTTAGTAGAAGAAATGAAAATGGTTTCGGAGAATAGAATAATGATGATTTTGTCTTTCAGTCTTATTTAATAATTTTTTATTATGATTTTGATTGAGATTTGAAATTTTTTGAACTCTTTGAACAGGTTTTTACAAAACAAATTAGTGCATGTAGGCCATCCCTCTACCAAAGCACCCAAAATCCACATAATAATGCCACTAGAGGATGGATGAAAAAGATGGGTCCTGGGAATTCCAGCTAAACCAGATAGCTTCATGGGTGATCAAGACCCATGCGTAGTGCCCATGGGTGTTAACCCCATAGGAAGAATGTTGGGCCCAATGGGATCACATGGGTCACCTATATGTGTGTCCCACATATGTGGTGTGTGTAGGTGAAATTGTGAGTCCATCCCCAAAGTATCCCTTTTGGATATCCATCTGAAACTTAACCTTTTAAAGGCTTTCCCGGACATCAGGTGTTTCAATGTGGGATCAAGGCTCTACCACGATCCTCTACTCTTCACCATGCCACCATAGCTCTACCACCTGAAGTGTATAGTCTGCCAATACTCATCAGGAAAACCACATAAAATCCTCTCTGATGCTCAGATCAATCTTATTTATCCCTACCTAGGCTTTCTACCACCCTCTATAACATAGAAAAACTCCCCTAAGACAAATTTGAAGGATCATCTAGCCACTATGAAGGATGAATGTGTTAATGGAGGACAAACCACCACTTCTACCTTACCCTTCCATGTGGAGAAAATTCCATGTATACTATTCACGGGAGGAGGCTTGACACCTTCCACACTACCCAGGTGGATCTCTTCCACCATGAATTTTCAACTCCATGAACCACATGAGTGATTAAATTCAAAAATTCAAGGGGGATGTATCTTGTAATTGAAAGGATCATGGGGTGATCTGATCCCTAAGGATCTCTCTTATAGGTTTGATGAGGATTGATCCTTAAACACTCTTCTTCACTACCCATAAATATTAAACCATTTACACTTCCTAAAAGGATCGAGCACCCAAAGGGAGAAGAGAGTTTATGTTTCTCTCCCCCTTCTTCTTCTTTATTTTTTATTTGATTTATATTTTTTAAATTCTTATTTTAATTTATAATTATAATTTTCTATTATTGAAATTAATACTTCATCAATGTTTTATTTTTTGTTTTCCCCCATTCCACACCTCTTGTTCTTGTTTGTTTAATCCTTATTCTTCTTATTTTTATTATTAATAATACAATTATTTCAAAATTCTAATTTTTATTTTATTTTCATTATTTTATTTTATTATTTTTTCCTTTATCTATCTCTTACTCTATCTCTCCCTCACTTATCATACACTATTCTTTCATTTTTATGTTATTCTTATTGTTCCTTTAGTCTTAATATTGTATTCTTTATTTTATGTTTTAATTATTCACTTATATTATTCTTCAATCCACCAAAGTTATCTCTTAATCCTTATAATTGGAGGTTGGATCGAGGCTTTTCCTAGTGGAGTTCAAGGTGTTTTGGAAGTCTTCCTTGTGTTAATTTCATGTTTGTGGTATATATGAGTAGAATTCATGGGTGAGGGGAATTTCCCTAGTGTGGTGATTGACCCCCATTGCATGAAACTCAAATTATTTCTATTAAATTTTTAAATCACTTTTCCCTCTCTTCCTTTCCAACCACTTTACACTAAAGTTTTGATCTAATCTACCGATGAAACAACATCGATAGAGTTGGGTCATGGAATATGGAACACCCTCAACCAATATGTTTCATCAAACTAGATTACAGGAGGAGGTGGAATTGATAAAGAGTAGGAATTCAAACATTCCAAAATTTATAAATTAAATTAATAATAATTCATCATGATATATCAGGTTTTTAGTATCAAATTAATATCAAACAAACAAAGGAGAATAATGATTGAACCAAAAATTGAAACCAAAACCAATCTCATTATTCTTTTAATTATCATTCTTATCATTGAATATTAGTTTATTTTAAATTATTCTTTTTTATTTCATTTAATTAGTTTCTAAATTAATAAAAAATCGAACAAATATTTATCATTATAAAAAAATATAAAAACTAAAAGAATTATTTTAGGTGATTTAGAATTAGTTAATAAATAGATATCCTACTCAACATGAAGTTAGGCTTCTAGCCTAGTGGTTGTGAATATCACGTGATCCCAAACCAACCATGGTTAAAAACGTAGAAGCCCCAAATTTCTGGATTTAGCACCTATTTTTTGTGTGTTTAGGATAGAAAGGAATGCCTCTCAGAAGCGGTGATGGTGGAAGGCGTCGATGGACCCGAGGAAGTGGTGCTTTATGAGGGATGTGGTGGGGCTCTCGGGTGGTCAGCATGATTTCCATATTTGGATGAAGAGTGATAATGGAGAGTGGAGGACGTTGATGTGAGGGTGGGTTAGTTGAAGTTCTATGATGGATGAGTCACTGATGGGATAGATGTCGATGTTGGAGGATGATGACTCGGCACAGGGTAGTGAAGCCACACAGACAGGGATGGCGACGTGGTCGGTATGCCTTGGCGGTGGGGGATGATGACTGAGAGACTAGGTCATGCGAGTCTGTAAAAATTAGTGTTTCATTCCCTTCAGGTCATATGTGGGTCTTTTTGGACCACAGGTCTCGATGGCCATGTAACAGGTTCCCACCTCACCTGAAAAAAGTGGTGGTTTCTGATTTAAATAAAAATTAATTGGGGATTCCCTCCTACCTTTATAAAAAATTCTAACCTCCTCAACTGAGATAACCCTGGTCTACCACTATGCTTGACTAGGAAAATAATTTTCTTTTTCCACTCCCCATGACAGGTGTGCGTCAAAATCTCACAGATGGATTCCCCAAACCTCATCTAGTTCTTCTGTAACACATTGTGCATGTCTTGGGATTTTAATTATATCAATACAAACAGTCTATTAATAGGTTCAATAAAAAAATAATTTTACCTTATCTCCCCCATTGTTAACTTGTTGTATAAAATAATTATCACATTAAAGAACTTGATTTTGTATTGAGGAACACCTCAACAATCTTTAAATTTTTGTGGTCAAAAGTATTTATCGAGGAAACTATTCAAAATATATAATTTATTCCCCTTTTCCATTTAAAGACAATGGAAGTGACTTAATTTTCACAGCCTATATAGGCTGATTTATCCATGGTGGGATACTAAATACATATATGATCACTCCATATTTTCATAATTCCATTTATAAAAAATCTAGTTGAAAAAAAATTATAAATTCAACACATTCTGGAACATAAATATCCCCCTTTTTTGAATTCTAACTTCCCTCCAAGATTAAATATTATAGAATCACTCTTATACATATAAAATTAAAAGGAAGGTTTTTCTCCCCCAAAAGAACTATAGAGTAGGTTTAAATTTTTCTTCTCCCCCTTTATTAATTTCTAAAATTTTAAGGGATTACTTTATTAACATCAATTAACTCTTCTAAATTTAATAAACTTATCCCCCTTTATGTTCATCCACATTCAATGTTTTTTATTGATTCCATGAGAGAAGGGTGATATTAAATTTTCTTATAAAAATGTGACATTAATTTACCTACTCTAATTCTAAGTGGGATAACCCAATTCAAAAATCAAGAGTAATTTATTTAGACAAAAAAATTATCCTAATTAACCTCAAAGTTATACCAATACCGAATTTCAAATTGTGGGGGATCTTTTCATAGATTTTTAAAAAATAACTTCTATAAAAATATGATATATAAATAAAAAATTAAATTAAAACATAATTTCATCAAAATTTGATTAGATAATTACCCCCTTGATCAAAATGTTCAATATTAATAAAAAAACATTACTTGGGAAGTGAAAACCCATAACTCATAATTTATTTTTAAAATGGTTATCAAGGATTCTATAATCAGTGATATAAATTTATTTTTGGAATATTTAACAATATTAGAAGCTCCCCCTCGAAGGATTCTATCTACTTATGAATTTTTTTTCTAAATATGTGTGATATCAAATGATATGTCTGATACCAATTGTGAGATGGATACTAATTATAGTTTTCCATCATGAATGGTTCTTCCTTACCTAGATATACAATTTAGCCTTCAACATATATTATTCATTCATTAACATAAATTAAAATTTCTATGATTCACAATATATATAGTATGGGAATAAGGTGGAATTTATTGGAACTTCCATGTGAGAAATAGAATATGGAATAATTAAAAATATTATTAATTAACATTTTGAAAATTATTATTGAGTAATTGTAATTAAATTTGAATTTGATGAAATGAAAATTATATACACTAATGAACAGTCAAAGATAAGTTACAAACATGACATGAACATAAAACGATCATAAATTTTGATCTAGGTGTTTATTTAGGCTCTACCGTATATAAAATCAATGTCAACGAAGTGATATATGAAATGTTAATTAATTGGGACCTTAATCATAATTTTATAGGGAAAAGGCTTAGAATTCCTCAAAAAAGGAGTTTACAGTTGGGATACCATAGTTTTTTAATATTAAATTAGATTTTATCTTCATTTAAGATTTTCTTCTTATCCTTTTTCCATGGAGAATGAATTTTTTCTCAAGGATTACATTTATATAGATACTGTTGTTTTAAAATCTTATCATTTTTTATATTGTAGATTTATTTATAATTAAATATATTCATATTTTCTATAATTTAAATATAATAAATAAATTCTTAAAAAATATATATTTAATCATATATAGATAATATTTTTTTAAAAAATATATAAACAATATGATAATAAATATTTATTATTAAATTTGTTTAAAATAAAAAAATTATACATTATATTTACATTTAAAAAGCACACTGATAAATATATATACCTATAAAATTAATGTTTATATATAAATATGTGTGTCAATAAACATTCATGAATTATTTGTATATTATAATATATATGAATAATTACATATATATAAATAATTATGTGTATGTGTGAAATATATATATGTACATGTGTGTGTGAACATGTGTGTTTGTGTGTGTGTATGAATATTGTGTAAATAAATCGTATATAAATTTATTTTTATAAATATATCATTAACAATAAATATATTATATAAACCGATTTATAGTAAATATTAATTAATACTTTAAAAAAATTATATCTTAATATAAAATTATATGAATATATGTATAAATATATATATATATGTAAATATTTAGACTTATAAATGTATATATATGTAATGGGTAATATATATATATATATATATATATATATAATTTTTAAAAATTTATTTAAAAATAATTATATAAATCATAGGGAATTGATTATTCTCTATTTTATTCAAAATAATATCTAATCATTTCTTTACACTATAAAAATATATACTTATATATACTTACACATATTTATATATAATTTGTATATATACAGATGTGTGTTTAGTAATAAATAGATATAGATCTATATTTATTTTCTAATGTATGTTAACAAATATTAATATATACTATTTTAAAATAATAATATATATATCTCACAAATATATATTCTATAAATGTATTTAAAAATAATTATATAAATATGTTAATAAAAATATTTACATATATATATAATATAAATATCATAAAATACACAGAAAAAGAGGCACGGTGTAGTGGAAAAGGAGTGTGAATTTCACTAGGGAGGTCATAGGATTTATTACTGGCACGAGAAAGGTTGAGCATGATAATTTGCGATCACTGAGAAAATGGTGGGTTCATGTGAATTTGGTTGTGTATTGGTGAACAAGAGTGAGGTGACCACTGAGAAAATGGTGGGAGTGTATTGAGAAACGGGTTGCTGAGTTGGAGTGTGCTAGTGTGGGGGATAATGGTTCAAAAAAATATTTTTTTTCATATTTTATCAGTGCTGAAAAAAGAACTCCAAATTCCCCCATTATCAGTACTAAAATGATATCTATGATAACAAAATATCTTCATATTGTTTTTGAAAACATTGATCAAGGAATCATTTATCAGTGCTAAAAAAGGGTTGATAAATGGGTATTTATGATTGAGAAAAAATGTGATGATTATGAGGGCCTTTATCAATGATTTTTTTGTCCTGATAAAACCACCTTTTATCAACAATTTTTTATCATGGATAAAATATGCAACTTTTAACATTGCATAGATATTCCATACTTTTAAAAGTGGATAATACCCTTTTTGGCACTAATACTAGAGGGTTTTTATTAGTGATGTATGTATTATATATTGCATGAAATTATCAGATGAATGGGAATACTATTTATTTTAAAAGTAAAGATAGATGATCCACTAGTAAGAGAATCATGTTTTTCTCTATGGTCAGACCATGGGAAAGCCCAAAGAGTTTGTGGTATTGGGAAATGCTCTATATCGGGGCACCAAAACCCAACAGCCCCCAACTACTCCCACCCTAACAAATATTCATATCTACCACTACAACCTCTAGCACACTGTTCTAGTTCACTGAAGACCTATATCTCATTTACCAACACCCCCACCTCTTTTCCATTCTCCTTATGGTCAAGCCTGACCCCCCCCCCCTCTATGGGATCCCCTACTCTTGCCTCTCCAACTCACCCCAACCCTCATTTCCCTATATTCCTCCCTCCCCTACTCTCCAATGATTGCCTTAGTTCCCTAATCCCAATGATGCATTCTTATTAGCATATCATGTGCGCTTTTCCTTTCCTTTTGATCGATTCTATTGACTAAGACCCCCCAAACCCTTTACACCAAATGGCGTCTCCCATGTGAATTTTGGGTTTTTCTAAAATAAATTTTCATTTTTTTTATTCTTATTATTTTTTTTATTTAATCTTCAAAAATTATCTAAAATTTGGATAACCTAGTGTATTTCTCATATCAATTGTAATTTTCCCATCTGAATTGAAATTTTTTATTGGTCTATAAGAAAATATTATTTTATATAATTAATTTCTTATTAAAACATTTATTTATTTATTGTTATTAATTGTTTTGTTTAATTTTTAGAAATTCACAATTTACTTTCCCATCTAAATTGAAATTTTTTCATCTCATTTTCAGTTTTCAATTTTTACATAGATAATTATAGTTTTTTATTATAATTTTTTATTTATAATTTATTTCTTATTTCATTAATTATTTTTCTTAATTTATCGAAATTATCAAAATTGTTGAGTCACTATTTTTTTTACCCATCTCATTTTTAATTTGGGATTTTTTAATAGATATTTAGTTTCACATTTATATGAAATTTGTTTTATGAGAAATTATTTTGAAGATCATATAAGATAAATGGTTTTTATGTTTTATGAATAGTCATTTTTTATTTACCCGTAAAATTATTTTCTTAATCATCAATAAACTTTTAATATTATGTTAATCCATGTTGTGACCATGCATTAAAAAATATATTAGACTATATAAATTTAAAAATATTTTTTTGAAAATGAAAATGAAAAGGATAAAATTTTGAAATAAAAAAAATTAAAGAAAATTTTCCTTTAGAGAAAACATTTTCATAAAATTTTGTATGACATGGAAAGAGTTATGTTAGTTTATTTTTTTATTAAATATTGATAAGAAAAATAATTGAAAATAAGAATCATTTTTTAAAATCAACTCCAACTTTAAAATTTACTGTTTTAATGTAAAAAATTTTCTTCTAAATAAATAAATTTAATATTTTTCTTATAGTTGATACTAATTTGAGTATATATTTGTTTAATTTAAGTTTTAAAAGTATTAATTGAATTAAATATGTTTTAGTTTATTATATAAACATATTAAAAAGTTTTTGAATATTAAAGATAAAATCAATCTGTTTGAATATATGATTTTATTTTTGAAAGATTAATACTTACATTAAATATGTTCTAATTCCCAATGAATTATAATTATTTATGTTGTAACATTAAACTTTTAGGTACTTCGTTGAAGATAATTAAAAATTCTAGATTAAAAAAAAATAAAAATCAAGAAAAAAATTAATGAAATTGAAATATCACTACTGGATTTGATTTCAAAATATTTTTCTAAAAGAATTGAAATGAGATTTTATCTATTCCATTTAATGAGAAATATCAAGAAAACAATGTTTTTATATTGAATGAATTGTACATAGAGAAACCTAATTATTAAGCTGTAGATATGATAAATTAATGTGTTGATGTGGATTATAAGGAAGATGATAATGAAAATACTATTCATATTATTCATGATCTTGGATAATAGTGTTTGTTTTCCATTTAACATGAAATGGATTTGAATTATCATCCTGGAATATGGATATGTTTTAATGATATCAATAGAATTTTTTTTAGTTTAACATGGTCTGATTAAAATATTAAATGTAAATGTCACATTTCTTATGGATTTTTATTATGGGAGATACTCCACACCGAAAAATTATTTTCATATTCGTCTGAATGGTGAAAAAATTAGGTTATGTGGATTGTGTATTTTAATGTGTTAGGAAATTTCTTTTGTTTTTGTTGTAAATTATATAAGTTAAAATGAATGAAAGTGCTTCTACCAAAATATGAACAAATTATTGGAGAATCCATCCAATAAGGGTTATTGAGCATGAAAGTAATTTTGAACACATTTCTAATGTTGTGATGTGGGTTGACATACACAGATGACATCAGAATAAATGAAAAATTAAGAGGAACATTGAGTGTTTCATTAAGAAGTGAATTATTGTAATTACTAGAATCATTGGAGTTGTGAAAGTACATGTAGAAAGTAACATACCATTTAAATGAATAAATGAGAAGATTTATGAGAAGGATGATGCAATTTTTTTCAACTTATTGGATTTTTTTTGAATTTTATCTAGTTATGAAAGATCATGTTATTAATTTTCCTAATAATGATATTCAATAAAATTATATTATTCATAAAATTCAGATTGAATTGATAATTTTTTTGGGGAGTGTGATTAGAGAAAAAATCATGGATAATATTATGAGAGTAAAATATTTTTAAATTATCTTTGATTACACTCTAGATCTATGTCAAATAGATCATATATCAATTATCATAATATGCGTGGAAGTCGAGGAAGGATATATTGAGTTTTCATGTTGGTTAAACATTTTATGAGGCTAAACTAATTGAGTGGATAAGTAACCTATGATAGTGATCTATATAGATATTTTTTAATGTATATTATGGCCTTGGTGATAAGGAATTGTGATTGTAATTATAATTTTGCTACATTTTTCATTTTCCCATTCAAAGAAAATAAAACATTAGATAATAGGAATAGTTATAATCATATGAAACATTTCTGGAATTTGATTATTTTTCTATCCATTACATTCTGGGGATCATTATTTATATCTTCATTACCAAATTGTGGATTTTGTAAAATAATGTGTGTTTATACTTCTTATAAAGACATGATAAGTTTTTTAGGAAACATTTACATTTTCTCTTTGTGTTCATTAATATATAGTTCGAATAATAAATTTTTATACATGCAGTCACAAACTTCTTTATTTCCATTATTTCTTATCCTTGAAACTATGTTTTATCATTTCTTCCCCTTTTCTATATAATTTTCAAAAAAATAAAAAAAATGGAATCATTGATTTGGGAAACAATTTATTTTTCTTTTTAAAGCACTGTGGTCTAATCCTTTATGTATCCCTAGGGAAGAATTTTTATAAATTTTTATAGGAAACAAGATTTCTCAGGCTTATCCTACTTATCACATTTCAAAATATTACTTTCTGTGACCCAAACAAAAAGTGGTCTTGGGGTATGTTTATTACCGACTGTTGTAGTAGTGACTTTTAAATGTTTTTTTTAATTTCATTAAAATATATTGGGTGTTTCATAAAACCCCCTCTAATTATTATATTTACTATATTTTTTATTAAAACCATCACTAAAAACCTAATTTTCCTCTCCCCCACCCTCCCCCACCCCACATGACCCATGTGGCTATAACACCTCGACCCCCTTAAAACCCCACTAACTCTACTCCCTCAACTACTTTCTTTATAATCCCCCACCCATAATGTCAACCACTCGACCTTGATCCCCCCCTCCCTTGACACCAACCCCTACTCCCTGACCCTACACCCCCTTCGATGATAGATGAACTACAACCCTCCCAACCTCAACACTGACCTAGAAGACATCCCTTGATGAGTCTTCACTGAAGATGTAGACCCGTCTTCATGATTTCCTAGTGACAATCACCTCCAATTGAATATGATCCCTATCCCCTTCTCTACTACCTTGTACTCCTACCTCACTCAATGATTTCCCATAATATTATCTGATTTCGATTATTCTAGGATCAATTTTGTAATCACATTGACCTTAGTATCCCGTAGTTGGTGCCTTAATTTATTATATTAGCATATATGCAATGGGTTAAATCCCAGAGGATCATTTAGTTTAGTAATTTTGAAGAACTAAAAATATACATAATACCCATTTTACATTGGGAATAGAAACTAAAAAAACACATAACTGAATAAAATAATCATCACCCTTGAAAACACATTCAAAGGATTAATCATCACAACTTAGGGAAAGGAAAAAATATAAGGGTGACCTAAAATTCCCAATAAGGGTTATGTATAGTAGAAGTGATCGTGAATTGATAAGAATAATCAACATAGAAAGGTATTTAATTGAACACAAATTCCATTTAAATAAATTGACTATCACGGTAAGATAAGTAAAAATCAATATGGAAAGGTAAATAACTAAAAAAACATTGCATTTACTCAAAAAACAATGAATGAACGTAATACATAAATAATATCATAATAAAAATTTCATGGATAATAATAATTAATCAGTTCCCAATGAATTATATTCTTAAACATTATAAATCATGTCTCAGGTACATAAATACATATACTATCGAGATCTATATTTTACGCAGTTTAATACTGTAGGTAGAATTCCAATTAATTTTGGTCAACAGGTTTGTCTAATGAGACATGTTGCTACTTTAAAGGGATGTATAATGTTTAGTTCCCACCCATCATTGCATATTGAAATCATTCCACATATATCAAATAATATATTTACTTCAAGAATCACTTTGGCTTATAAAAAATTATCTTGATTCAGTAAAAGATATAGATTTATGTATTTATACCGAGTAAATCAAATTACTCTCAAAGTAAATCATTTTATATATAAATTATATATGGTTTCTGAAATAAAAGTATCAATGATAAATAATATTGACATTTAGGGAAAATTTAATGTCCACATGAAAGTGAATAATTCAAGCATAAGTTAATGACACAAAAAATGAATCAAAGAAGTGAATTTATATAATTTTCTTGGTCAAAATGGACATAAACCATCCAGAGGAATAATAATGATGGTATCAATACAATATATACCAATTAGAGTAATAATAAAGGGTTTTTTCAATGATGAATATAAATACCGTAACATGATATTTAAAAACATTCCTGAGGAAAATATCATTTTCATTTTAAAATTCAATTTTTAAAACATAAAATCTTATAAAAATAATTTTATTTGAAAATAAATATGAAAATATATAAATTAATATTTAAAACAATTTAAGGGTATGATGGTGGGAAATTATATACAGCCCATACATGTTAAAATAAATATCCCATTTGCATTTTCATTAAAAGCTAAATAGAAATTATTTGAATAATGATATAATATTGCATTGAATTTTAAAAAAAAGTAAAAATGGGTAAATAAATCATGTAACAAATAACATGAGAGATTAAAAAATTGAAAACATTTTTATAAAACATGGTTTTAAATGAAAAATAGATTTCAGACATAAGAGTGAAATGAAGTCATATTTTCATTAAAACAATTTCTTAATTGTTTTCAGTACAAAAGATTGGAAATGGTACTATTACTTGAATTATTCATGAATAACCAAAGTACACAATTATGAAATGGATTTATTTATAATTTTTATGTAATTTCATTCAAATAATATTCAATAATAAACAATCTTTATTAGAATAATATTGTTAAATAAACCCTTAAAATTATCATAACATTGAAGTTGAAATTATTAAATTAATAGATTATTCGTATCAACTATATATACAAATTAAATAAGTATTAATAAAACATAGTATAATCATAGTTAATTACACACATAATCTTAGCATGACATTATCAATGAAGTATATGTTTAACCCATTGAACGGAAATTGTGTTATGAAATCACTTACATCACACTTCTATTTTGTTTAACATTATTTAACCTCTTTTATAGTGGTTTAAAAAAATTTATTACATTATTACTAAACCATGTTAATTTTTATAATATAATATATGATCTTTTTATAACACCTTATCATATATATGTTAATAATCATTCATTAATTTCTTTGTTTGGGGTTTTAATTGCCTTGTTTTCCAATGTTTATTTCGTTATGAAAGATCATGTTTTTGTGCATATTTTATATTTTTATCATATAATGAATAATAATATTGAAATATTTATCATATTTATACATCAATTATATGTATAATACAAATCATGAAATATGTTTTTTATAAATGAAGTTAGTTACGATAGTGGAGACGGTAGGTCGTATGTACGCATGAGTAACGTTTCCATTTTTCAATGATCATTATGGAATAGAGGTAAGTAATATTTTACCACTAAATATTGAACATAATATCATATATAACAAATTATATACTTATATATATCATTTATTTCATGTGGGGATGAAAATAGAGTCACATCTCTTTGTAAAGACAATAGTTCACTCATACAAATACGATGTTATCATCATAAAGTGAGTTAAAAGGTAAGAAAAACATATATGTATTATATTTAAAAAATGATAAATTTTACAAGAATATAATAATTATTTCATTTATATCACATGTAATAATTAACTTTATCCTTATTACATTCCATGTAAACCGTCAGTGAAAGGAAAATGACATCGCTTCGTGAGGCTGTAGTCCACCTTAGACTTGAGCAACGTTATCGCCTCCATTGTGGAACGAAAAGTAAAAAAAGATATATTTGATATAATGAGTCAAGATTTATAAATATATTATAAATATAAATTATATAATTTATTTACATCATCATACACAATCATGAATGGTTGTAATAGACGAACGAATGACATCAATTCGTGAGGTGGTAGTCCACCACACACACGAATGATGATTTCTTAAAAAAATTTAATAAACTGGAAATGGTTTCAAGTCATGATCATATTATAAAAATATATACTTATATAAATATATTTATTTACTTATATCATAATGGTTTAATAATAATATAATTAGGTGATGAAATAAATAAAATAAAAATGCTTGTTGAAAAACATTACCTCTTCTTTGGGTATCCTCCTTCGGTTTTCACTAATGCCTTACTAATATGTAAGTATACCCAAAATAAGGCTTCTATAGTGATAGGGGTGAATATTTTATGATATCTGTGAAGGTATTTTCAAAACCAAACATGTTTGAAGGTGTGAATAATGTTGGATATAAGGTGTCCTTTTATAAGTGAGGTGAGTGACACACTTGTAATTTTTTTAAATGATGCAATGATACCCACATTTTTTGAAGAAACAATCTTCCAAAATGGTCCATTAGATAACATATAATGTATATGGTCTAAATATGGACATCAAAAGGTTGTTTTACAAGTTTTTATGTCATTTTTAATCCTTATCCTCTTATTTTATCCCCTTATAAATCAGTTTTTCCTTTAACCATGGAAATTATATTTTACTATTTTAACTACTTATTTTGGTCAAAAATTAAGTTTATATTATTATATATCATTATTTTTTATGATTCCTATTATAGAATCCATTTTTACAAATTGAATTTATATAATTGGAAAAAAGTAATTTAAAATTACTCCCGCAAACATGACGTAAAGCGGGTTTTTAATGATAAAATGTCCAAAATTTTATATAGTTTTTATATAAAAAATCATTATGAAAATTATTACACTAAAATAAATTGGGTTAATTTATATAAAGTTTATAAAATTTTACATTAAATTCTATTCAAATTATAATTTAACATATAAATTTTTTAAACAAAGATGTAGTTTTCAATTAAATTTCATTATATTTCCCAATTCATTTAAAATTGATGTTTTTCAAAAAAGTCTACAAAACACACCCAAAGATAATTATAGTATTCAGATTTTATAATAAATTTTATTTTTTCTAATAAATTTTCTTAAAGTAGTGAAAATAATTTTTAAATAATGTGCTCAAGGCACGACCAATCCATCATTAAGAAGAATATAGTTTTTCATAAAACATTTATTTTTTATTTTAAATGATTATTTTTTAATTAAATAAATAAAAAACGAACATGCATAAACTCCATATTTTTGTAACTTATTTAATCCAATCCATACCTTCCATTCTAATGGTTAGGTGATAACTATCACATTAAATATGTATATTTTATAATATGTTACATTGTATTTAAACTCGGTGTTGCATTTAATGCAAACTAAAGATGGGGTTGCAGGTAAGGTAAAGAAATAGTTTTGTTTTTATTTAAATATGTTGAATATGTTTAATTTATTTAAAAATAAATATCTTTTAAAAACTCTAGGAGTAATTTTCCCTTCTAATATTAATGTTTTGTATCATATATTATGTTTTTATTTTATAATTTTGGGGTTTTACATTCTCCCCACCTTAAATAAATTGTATTCTCGTAATTTTAACTTGATCTCAATAATCAATTGTTAGATATTTCAAAATTTGTTTGTTGAAATCCCTCATTGAAAAGAGATTAGATAATATATCTTCTTAATAAGAGACGAATGGATGTAAAAGAATAACTAGAATAATCATATAACCTTGTTTCCAAATTACAGTACATAGGTGGGAAGTGAAAACTTTGATAAATAAGAGAAAACTAACACATAGATAGTGATATATAATAGTGTGAAGATTCCATGTATTCTGATGTAGTTGAATTTTTTTCATATATTTAGAATATGAAAATTCAATTAGTTTTAAATGTTATGATTGAAGATCTGGTTTTGCATTTATAAAAACTTATGTGGTTGTTTATTTGAGGTTCACACAATGTTTATGACATATTTACAGCATCTAATTAATGAGAAGAAATAAGAAATGGGAGTTGGAATTTAATTTGAAGAATTAAAATGTGATATGAAAAATATTGTTTATCATTGTGGAAAAGGGTTTGATTATAGTTGTGTTGATTTTCAACTTATTCATATAGGGATCTTCAACTGTGCGGGGTGGCACAATACCACAGGTGTTCTTGGAAGGGGACTATGTCGAGCCATGATATGAGTGAAAATTATCTAATTTGCCGAATGAGATCATCATTCCTTCAATTATAAATGATTAAAAAAACTATGGGCATTTAAATGTGGGAAAGGATTTGTGAGGCTCATTGTACCTCTGAATGAACAGAAACTGTCTGATCGATTGGTTGATTTATCGCGGTCGTCTTATCAGCTCAGATGATATCTGTAACCATTTGATCTTATGATCTAATGATCTAGGAAATTCAAACTCTTTAGTAGTGTCCTCTTCTACTCTAGTCACACCCAAGGGTTTTGATCATCGAATCTCCATGCAACAATGAAAAATGGTCCAGTCGAGCTTTCTAATCACCATATGAATTTCTTAAAAATATGATCATGATCAAAATCATTATGAGACTGAAATATCATAATATTAACATGAAAAAACAAAATCTATACATTTTCTCGAAGATTGAGTTGTCTGTGATGATGATTCTTGGAGTCGAGAAAGTGAGCCAGTGCGTATATGCTTAGTCAATGTTTTGTTTCATATAAATATTTTGTCCTTCTCCTATGAGAACTTTCTTAGTTATTTTGATGATATTGTTTTCAATTAAATAAATCCAACATGAATGTATGGTTTTCCAAAGATATGTTCTATACTGTTTCTGTTTATGCAGAGAAAATAAGAATTTGTGAGGGTTCAACCTGTTATTTTCACACTCAGATAGATTCATGATGAAACTGGTCTCTTTGAAGCAACTGTGTTAGCATGAAATGTGTTAGTTCCTTATCTTGCGTGAAGAAATAGGGAACCCACACATTATTATGTCAAGGATTTGATAATTTCATTATATTTCTTTCATGAATAATGATGAAATGTCACATACATTGAATTGATAAATTGTCTATTTGAAGAGTATGTATTGTGTGAATTATGATGTATCAACCATTCAGGTTTTCTGAAAGAAGAAAGAAATCCATATGAATTTTAAACGTCCTATAAAGAAGAAAAGTTAATTAAGTGTACACATTCACATTGTGTCTTGTGAGGGATTACTTTCAGGCATTACCAGCCAAAACCCACTTGGGTTAGCATACAAGAAGAAGTGGAATAGTTACTTTTTTGTGTTTGAAGGAGACTTTGGACTATACATGCTGTGCATGAATTAAAATGATGTAGATAGTGTGTTCATATTCCATAAGAAAAACATCAAATGAATGAATTCATGCATAACCATGCATATGTGGATTCACATGCATGACATACATACAGAACACCCAAACCAAATAAACATTGGATAGTGTGGGTAGACAATGTTTGTAGAAAGAAACAAAGAAGACAATTTAGGATCTTGTACATCTATGTTATTGCACAAATTTAAAATACAATGAAGTTTATTATAAATATGGTTTATGTTTGAAGAAGTGGACGTGAAATATTTTTTTATTAATGAATAGTTATTTGAGAATGAACCTATTATATTTTTTCTATAAGGGATTCATATAAATTTCATATCCATGTTTTTCGTGTTTAATATGGTCGGCTCTTCACTGCAAGAAAGAATATTTATCTGAGTAGGGTTGCATAGAGACATGTGATGATTTATAGGTGATCATAATTAATTGAGAAAGACCTCCATTAGTGAATAGTTTATTGAATTGTACAATAGAAACGGTGATCCAGCAAGTTCATGGTGGAATATCAAAGTGATAATCCTATCTACAGATCAGATATTATGAAAATAATATAGATCTTTTGACTAGGGATCTAACTATTTACTGAAGCAGCTTGACGGAGAATTAGGTGGTCTAAATAGTCAAATGGTAGGGGTGTCTAGCCAACTGGGGTAGAAGAGTTGGATCACTGGGGGTACAAACATGATCTATTGGAAGATCTATTACTATGGTGTATAATCACTTACTTATTGATCCATTTTAATTGATATGGAGATTATACTAGATAATCCATGTTGGGGAGTCTAACCAATATGGAAAGGATGTATGTATTAGTAACAAATCTTATAAAAATATTATGTGATGTTTTTTATTTACTTTTTTGAATGTATAATCCACTCATCTTAATAGGTGTTATTGTTCTTAATTAAAAGCTGAAAAATAATTCCATAAAATAGGTCACACCTGATTCACCCCTAGTGTGACAACACTATCCTTAGACTCTTAAAATAGCATCAGATCATATTACACTACTGATTGGATATACATTATTTTTCCAGTGTTTTATATCAGAAATATATGAAGTATAGACTTTAGATTAAAGAAAATTCAAAAGAATTTAGATAAAAAATATTATCTTTAATCATGTTGTTATAAACGTTTTAGATTCATACAAAACTCATAAAAATATGAAGAAAATACTAAAACAAATGATGAAAAATTATAATATAAATAAAGAACAACTACTAGATGAAGAAACATAGAGTGGTTATTGTTTAGTGAAATCATTTCATTATAATCCTGATGAGTTAAGTTCAATCTGCGATGACGATAATATTAATTTAGAAATTAGAAATAATTTAAACACGGTTCTCAAATAAGTGGTCACTTGAATGTCCATAGATTTCAAGGAACATCTAGATGAAAAATTACATCTAGAAGAGGAGGAAATTTATATTAAATAATAATTGACTAAAAAGGTTGGAATACCCAAAAACTCCCAAAAACATGTGAAGGAAAAGAAAGAAAAAAATATAAACTTAAAAAAAATGTCATGCTAGGGTTATTGAAGAATTTAAAAGTAATGTTTATGATAATGATGTTTTTGAAATTTTCTTTACAGAAGTAATCCATGCTCCTGAAAATATTCTTAATACATACATGAATGTTAAAGATTTTAAGCCAAATGATAGAGAATAAATAATCAAATAACATGAATTTTTTTTACTGAAGTCAAATTGGATTCCTTATGATCAAATTAAAAAGATGAAGATTCAGTGGGAAGAAAGCATGAAATCTGTTGAAGTTGAGAAGATTACAATCAACATAATGTGTATTGAACTAGATGTGAAATTTAGAAATGTGGAAGTGAAATAAGCCGAGAAATCCCTAATTACTGATAAAATTAATTGTGTCAAGGATTCTTCGGATATGATTCCTATTAATGAAAGAAAAAAATCGATCTATAGGAAATAAAACCTTGAGATTTTCTAAAGATAAATCTACTACTAGCCCACTTAATAAGGTAAGCCTTTTTCATAAAAAATATATGTGTACTAATGTTTTTTTGTTAACTTGTGAAAATTCAACATTTATATTTAGACAAAATGGGTAAAGAAACTTTATCATGAATCAACCAAGTCTTCAAAGAAGGATGTAAAGAAGTGTGGAAATTCATGTTCCCCAATGAATGAACCAATGAAATTGTCAATATTTGTTTTCTATTATTGGTGTTGTTGGAAGTGTTGGAACCAAAAAATTAATTGCTTTAATAACATTCTAGTGTATAAAAATTGAAAAATCTCTATATTTAAGGGGATAAATGATTAAAAGAATTGTAATGATTCACAATAGAAGCATAACCCACAAAAATATAGTATGTTTATCATGAATAGATATTAATACCATGAAAATTTTTATTCGTATTGCAATAGAAGTGGTCATTTTTATGTTGAGTTCCAGTATTTACCAATCATGTACAAATCATATATTTATATGAACAGAAGACCACAACAAAACATAATTAAGGAATGAGATGAATATGACATATCATCCATGGGTTTTGAAAAAAAAGAGAAATATTGTTAAATAAATAACTCTGTTGACACCATGAAAGGAGTTCTATTCACTTCTCAATAGAATTGAATATGTCAACCTCACTTAGACACAAAATTCTATTTTTGAGAAAAAATACATATTTATACATGAAGGGGATGTTTAGATTTCCATGTGTTTTCGCCCAAAAATTCATCGACTGGGGTCGAAAATTTTATGGTTCAACTCAATATTTTTCATGGGGTTCGGTGAAGGTAGCTAAGGAATCGACCCAAAGGGATGAGACCATAGCCCTACAATGATCTCGAGCAAGGGTGTTGGGGTGAATCCACCATGGAATATAGAAGTCAGTTAACCAAGGTGGTTTCACAAGACCCCTTGAGTGGCGCACCTACGCCTGGAAGATGGGCCTACCACCTATGCGGCCCGTAATTTTTTCCACCCCCTGTGTGGGACACCTGCATCATGGACCTATGACATGGACCTACATGGTACACCTACATTTGTAACCTAAAATGAGTACCAACATGTCCTATTAATACTTCCTCACTTATGCAGGATAGTTGCATCATGGATCGGTGAAAATGACATATGATGACTACTTCCTTGGACTAGGTCCGCTCTTTCCTTATAAATATTATGCCTTGGGCTCCTCATTTGAGATCTAAAAAATCTCAAGATTCCCTATATATCGTATTGCATATAACCTTCTCCCAGGTCCCCCAAATTATCTAAGGATTCTATCTTAAATATAAGCGAAGATAGAATTACAGGGGATAAATAATATCAAGCCCCCTTCACAATCTAAAATATAAAGACACGTGTTCAATGATCCTTCTTCCATAAAAATAAGTCATGTGAAAGGCCCTTTCCTTAAGTAGGGACCTTTTTTAGGCTCTTCCAAGGACACCAGAGGAGACCCAGGGTGTTTAGGTTAAGGCCTCAACCATGTTTCGTTGCCTTGATAGTCTATTTCCCGTTCCAAATCAATATTGAGAAGTCCAATTACCCTTGTACTACGAACTTTTTAGTTTCTCATAGGACCTGTGCGGCACACCTGTGCAGCATACCTATTCTAGGAACCCATGCCTGGGACCTATGTGAGACATCCTTTAATCCTTCTTTCATGCCACCCATGGAAGGGCCTTACCTTACTTGGCTCCCTTGATTTAAAGGGACCATGTTGAAACCTCCACCAAGACCTCATGATTTACAAAACAGAGGGGAGAGGCATATTATCATGTCTCTCATTTGGATTTTGACTTATACAGTCAATGGTTTCCCACACATGTCCTACAAAAGGGTAAGGATCCTAGAGGCATCTATAGATTTGAATATCTATGGTCAAATGTAACCTTATCCAAAGGATGGTGTTGTGGATTTCCCGATCATTGATTACATGGATATGACTCTATCTATCCCTTACCATCCTTGAGACCTAGAGCCTCTAGTTTCAATAAAGGAGGGTAAGGATCACACATAATTTTCCATTCCATATGTAATGAGATCCTACTTCTAATGTGGAACCAATTTTATGGCTTTCATCCAGGTGTATGCCCCAAATATCTTACATAGGAGGTTGTTGTCTCACTCCTCTCTACATCCTTCACCTATTTTCATTTCGTTCGTTGGACCAATTTCTAATGTAAATTGATGAGAGGGAAGCATTGTAGCCATGGCCTCCTCCACCATAGCCCCAACCTTTTCCATCATAGAATGAGGAAAAGTGTTTGGATTGTTGAATCTTTAACATCCTCTTGTTTCTCACACTTATCATGACTCACGTGGGTATAGAGGTTTGTGATGATCACAACACCAACATGATCTATTTTATGGAATGATCTAAGAGAACTCTGATTCCTGTCATAACTAGGATATGTAGGAATCATTCTTAAGGCCTAACCTATGTATAATCACATCCATGAAACAATAAGTCATTCCTCATTAATCTAGGAATCCTTATTAGGAATAAGCCTCAAATTAAGACCCCCTTCCCTAAATCACTATGTGTTTACACATCCCTCATAGACCCTATTACTAAGGAATCCTCTTCAAGAGTAATCCCAAACTCATTTTCTCTCACTGGATCATAATCTCCTTAGAGACTTACCAAACTATGTGGGATTTTATTCCTATCTAAATGGGATACATAGAAAGCCTCCATTAGGTTCAAACCCAACAACCCAATTCAACAATATCCTTTCAGGGCCATATCGCATGTTGGGTCTAATTAAACGTGGAATCTCATATCCCTTCCAAGTTCCTCGGGTTACCTCGGTATACGTCCCACCCCAAACATTGAATATGAACATGTCTCCAAGATGTCATTACCACGTGATGTTAAACATTACGATTAGATTCTTATCACATGAACTTAAATTATATGGAATGTCCCATTCAATGGCACCAAACTATGTGTGTTCTGATTCCATTCACAGGGATACTTAAGTAGCCATTCTATGGGTTCAATCCAAACATCATCAAAAAATCCGCCTCCATGGATGATGATAAACTCCATAGTCAAAGTCATCTACCTAGATGATAATAAAATCCATAGTTCCCAACTATGTGGCTATAAAACCAGCATCCACTTAATAATGACCAAAGAATCTCAATGAAGTGTATAATAGGATACCATTGATTGAAAATGTTAGATTCATATAGACATATCCATTGATGAGGAACCTCGAATACATAAATATGATTCTAAATTCCATACATACTAAAATTAGATTGCTAACTTTATGGGTAACACATGTCATACGTGGTAAATTAATAAGGATTCATTAATATATCATAAATCTAAAATAAATTCCCATAGTAGGAAATAATTCCCCTCAATATGGTGTGATGATCCCGAACTTCTATCCTCTCAACCAATGTGAGTTCATAATCATTTTGGGTGAAAATCCCTAATGATCCCCTACCTTTGGAATGCAGGTCCCTTTAGATACAAAACCATTGAGTATTTCTAGTTTCAAAAACAAACTAGTTGGAAACCATTTGGAAATAACGATTTCTAATTTAGTTATATTTTAACATGAAAAAAAAATCTGAACTTGATGTGAATCCTTAACCAATATGATAGTGTTGTGCATCTTTCAGTCCCCTATCAATTGATAAGAATGGGCTGACATAGAAATAAATCACACATGTGTTCATCCAAAATGATGATGGTTTAACATGGTTTTCCTGATCATGTTTATCACATATCTTCAGGGATTATTTTATATAACTCACATTAATCCAAAGGGATTCCTTCATGTTCTCACAATTGAACGCTCCACATGCTGCTCAGGCTGGATCCTTGTCCATGAAAAGTATTCCATAACCCACGTAGTTTTTTCACTGCTGGGTATCTAATGCACTGGTTTGGGTGAAACATCAACATGGTACTATCCCAACCATGGAGGATTCCTGACAGGCCCCTTAGATCAATAATCTCCCACGATTGTCTGGTCAGTGATGACTGATGGTCCAAAATCAGAAAACCCCAACTTTTATCTTCAACCTTTTTGGGAGCTTATACATGGAACAAAAAATTACAATATCTCTCATAAATTATGTATGTTCATGAAGAGTCCACCCATGACCTCGTCCTGAAGACATAGGGATACTTTCCCTAGAATCCTAGTAATAATCGCCATGGCCATCGTCATGAGACAGTGAGGTAGCAACATGATAAGGGTGTCTACTTTGACCATCAAAAGTAGTTTCCTCAAACCTGGTCATGCATGACAAACCTTCAGGGATGAAAATCATCCAATTGGGAGTAGTTTCACACATTATCCCCCTCTGAATAATCCCACCAACCGAGTTTGGAGGAAAATAGAGAGCGAACACATACACCCATTCAACTTCATTAAGCCAGCCAGCAGACTCACCTAGCGGAATTCAGAGAAAGCCACCATCCCAGTTTAATGTAAAATAATAAGCAGGAAAATAGACCCATTTGCATTCATTGAGCCATCTAGAAAACTCTCCTAGAGGCATTAAGATAATCCCACCATCCAAGTTTGGTGGAAAACAATGAACTGGCACATACACCCATCCACTATCATTATACTAGATGACATACTCGTCTAACATCACACAAACCATCCATCCATTCAAACCTGGTGGAGTGTTATGAGAAGGAACTTAGACATTCCCACAGCTATCAATCCTGTCATTATTTTCCTCTTAAGGCATTAAAAGAAATCTCCAACCTACTTTGGTGGTAACCTATATGAAAGACCAAACACCTACCTGTACCCATCAATCCGGTAAACATTCATTCTTAGCAGCACCTGGGGAGGTCAGTTGAAAAGATCTAATGATAAGATAAGATAAGACTCAACTATCTTCCCCCAAACACGAGTACTTTCAATATCCACTGGAAATAATGGAACGACAGGAGCATGCACATACACCTACTCTAGTTACAGAATAGATGTATATTCTCATTCAAGTCATGGATGTCAACAAGAACATTCTTGAAATGGTGAATGGGTAGAGGAAAATCCCTTCCCATATCTAATAAACATTTCATAATATCATAATGACAGAAATATTAGTACCCGAGGGGTGGACACAAAACTCTATCCCCACAACTATGGAATATCATCATCTATCACCCCATATAAGATAGATATCTATGTTCTAATCTAGGAGGGTCAGGGGCACACTCCCCCATATCACACTGACAACCACATTATGAACAAACACTTTCTCCGATGGGAGATAATCAGAATATCCCAATGGTCACTCCATGGAAGGCACATACAAATTCCTATGACAACCATTTCTTCGAGAAAGTGTTCCTATTTTTTTAGAAAAAGGAATCTAAGAAGAAGTCTCATCAAACATAATTGGATAATCAAGATCCAATCTATGAACTATCTCCACTTATTTCTATAGTTATTTAATAAATAGACATTTATCTATTATAGATCGGGATCCTACCTTCATGGTACCAAATTATGGGACCATTAGCAGTAATTATGAAGGTTGTTTTTGTAAACTTCCTCATGAAGGCTTGCTTCATGACAATTTGGTCAATCTCAAGAACCAATCTCTTGATGGGATCCACAAAAACTCTCAGTGTGACCAGAAGATGAAGAAGCATATGGATCTATACCTTATCGTAATCCACCATGATAGTCATACCCACAAAGTAATTCACTATGAAAGTCCTCTATGTAGTAGTAATTCCCATTTTAAAGAGAATTATCCATATTTCAATGTAATGATGAGAAAGACATGTTATCTTCAGGAACTTTTGATCACAAGGCCAGACATGTCTGATGCCTTGTCACTAGCAGGAGAAATAATTTCTTAGATGGAATTCAACCCAAGGAAATGGTCATTCTCCAAACCAAACAAGGTCCTATTACATTCTAGTGCAATATAGGAACTCTCAATTGATCTTTCAAGTTTTCATAAAGTGGTAGTTAAATTCCTACTTTTGTCTTATCTGGTAGAGAAACATCTGGAAAAAGATGAAGAAGATATGTTGAACAAGAGGAAGCAAATGTCTAAGGGTGAAATCCCAGTCATGTTCTGTCCTTTGGACACCCCTCAATAAAACATTCTAGAGATGTTGGAAAAATATTGTTTGCATGATATCCACCTTGACATATGGAAAAATAATCATCATCTAAAAGAAAAAGTATTACCTTATAAAGAATATAACTGTCATGTCATGGTAATAGATGGTTAACAAATCCAAATTGAACTGGTATCTCTCACGGCATCCTGAAATACATGTATCATTAGAGATCCCATCAACATGCATGCCTTAATTCATTAAATAGGCTATAAATATTGATTGCAGACACCCCATCTGGTGTCCGTATCATAAGATGTGGTGTACATAGAGCATTTCTCTTCATAGAACTCTTTATCCAGTAAAGACCATAGAAAGTGGTCTCAGGAAATGTTATTTCCCCATAACGGATATAATAAATGGATTATGTTCATGACTATAGATATTATCAACAATAAAAGGCCTTTATCACCTATTATTGAATCCAGGCCTGAAGATATCATGATATTGAGATACTTTTGTAGAAAGAATTTGAGAATATCGATCAGGGTCTTGTTTAGAGGGTGTTGGCCATCAAATTGTGTAGATGTCTTAAATAGTGTAATGTCCATCCAAAATGGGTGATTTATGTGAGTGTCGAATAATGCACCGAACCCATGTTCGGGCCAAAATCCATAAAATTAGTAGAGAAGTTGTGGTAATACCATACATAGTATTTTAAGTGAAACCCCATCCTGGTGGGATGGGGTAATTTTTAACCCAACCTTATGAGCCAACAAAAAGGTCCCAAAGGGTTGAGAAGGAAGAATAGGAACAACCCCAAAACTCACAGATGGGGATTTTTTAACTAAACAATCCCCTCCTCTATGGGAATCATTTTTCTCAAGGAAGAACATAAGAGATGAATCCTATCAATTCATGCCATCCCGTGGTCCTATATTTTCACTTTTCACATGTACAATTGAACTATTAGATGATTCCCTTCATGTTAATATTCACTAGGCAATTCATGGGGAATCAACAAACAAGAAGATAATGTTTCATGGATCATGTAGAAGAATACGGTCTCGTAGAGATACAAACAGAATGCATATAATGATCTATGTGTCAGTTAAAATCATCAATATGGTCATGGAAAATACATTAGAAAATGGGCCAGGTTCATAGGAGTCTATAGAAGAAGTACTTGTTCTTAATGTGGTCCACATCGAAGAAAATTAAGGGGGTGTGCATATCCAAAATCAGAGGCTTTCTCAAAATCAAGTAATTACCTCAAAATATCCACCTCTACCTCAAAAGGAATTTAACAGGGAAAAAGTTAAAAGTAATAATACATCTCACTACCCCCTAGAGAAGGTCAATCCTTTTCATTACTGGAATGTTTTGTGTAGTGGGAGGAATAAATGAATTAGTTGAGAAGGCTCAGTGTAGAGTTACTCTGAAGCAGTCATCATAAATTTTTTTTTCTAAAATCATATATATCATCGGTATTTCCCATTGGTTTACAACAACAAATAGGGTTTGTCACAAAAATTGAGGAAGATCAGGAATTCCCTCCATTATAGAGGCATTTTCCAATTGGTTATCCATGATAGATTCCAATAGTGCCACCACTGGTTGTCCAACCTATCAGTACACCTGTTCAGGCTCTAGCTGCCACACCTATTCATGTCCCGGCTCAGCATGATGATTCATGATTTCTCATGAATAAAATTGACACATTAACATCTTGATTGGAAGCTATGGAAGAATAGTGTGCACCAGTACATCCTTAAAAAAGGCTTAACAATAATGGATAGATCATACTCCCCCCACCAAAATTTTGGAATCCCATTTTTCCAATCTTCAACAAATCAGGTGATCCAGAACAACACTTGATACATTTTTTCTCTCACCCTGATCCTATGATGGGAATCTATGAACAGCAAAAAACATTTAAACTTAGATTCATTTTTCAATCACTATAGGTACATCCTTCATCTGGTACACAAGTTTTTATTCATGATCAATTATTGAATCGGAAGATCTCACTCAGAAGTTCCTCTTCTAGTTCATCTCAACACTTCTGAAGATGACAACATTTGATCTTACAAACATCATGACAAGGTAGATTAAAAGAGTCTCCGATTTCATTTCATGGTGTAAGTGATTGACTTATTCCTTCAATCTACCACTCCCTCAAGATAATTTGTTCCCTATCTCTATGGAAAAAATTCATGATGAGTTACACACACCATTGATACTAGTTAAATACATTGGAGGATTTCAGGACCTTTATTCATTTTCCCAACAGGTGGAGAATTTCATTGTGGAGACCATAGCTATTTTATAGAAATCCCATCATCTCGTAGAAGAATATCAAGAAAAGCATAGGCTATGAAAGTTAAACATATGCTGAAACCTATACCAGTACATACTTTAAATCCATTATCATACCCTATGGATCCACCTCCTAAGCCTCATCAGTAATGAACACCTCATCAATATGATCAAGGAGACCAGCAGTGAAGACAGTTTGAGGAGTTAAAAAACAAGTTATCTTATTTTCAGAATGAATAGGTTCCGGACTACATCATATTAGCTTTGGAAAACAACTTAGTATAGTTACTAGAGCCCAATAATTTTAATGAAGAAGGTGATTATAATCTCCTAAATTATTTCCACATTCATCAAATGTTGGGACACCCCATCAAGGAATGATTTTGTTTCGATGACATCCATTAGATGATGGTGGACTTTGGTAAAGTGAAACTGAAAGGCCCTCTATCCTAGGTAGAATCTATTTACGTTACTGATCCTAGTGAGGAAAGTGATTGGAAGAAAGTCTAATGAAATAATGTATATAAATTTGATAATCCGATGGTCCAAAAGACAATAAATAGGACTCATGCCTTTCTACGAACATAGTTGAAACAACCAGATGTTCCTCTTATAGCTTTCTCTAAAGAAAAGTCATCTTTATCGAAATCCAAATCTTCTAAAGGACAATCCTAAAAAAGAAACATGTAAAAAATATATAAGGAGCAGTTATAAGAATATGAGCTCATGTCAAGACCAAATTTTTCCTTGACCTTGGCGGATTGCATGCCGACAATCTCAAAAACACGGGCACCACACTGCTAAATAACACAACAATAGTCAAACTTTCAGAGAAAATCTTCTTCATATGAGGAGCTAGTCTTTGGTTCTATTAAATTTATTCACATAACGAACCCCTTATCAATTTATGAGTATGATTAGGAACCTGATTTCCCTATACATGATTATAGAATTGAAGGATAGGGTCATTGAGGTCAAGTTTATACGAGAATACGTGGTCATTATAAGAGTTATCACTTCAACCACACACCTATCTATGCCAATTTAGCCTACCAACAGTCTCAACTAATCAAATCTACAGAAGACCATCAATCAAATAGAGAAGTACATTGTGAGTAGGAACATACACATGCCCTCATTAATTCAGCCTACTAGGAGTCTCAACTAGAAGCATCTAAATAATCCCTCCATTCAAATCAGGTGATCTATAGAGAGTGTGAATATACACCTACCCATTCTAAATCAACATAATTATAGTATTGAATAGAAGTATCTAAAAAATCATGTTGTTCTAATCTGGGGGAACATAGTGAGAGGTAATATGCACATGCCCTCACTAATTCAGCCTACCAGCAGTCTCAACTAGAAGCATCCAAAGAATCTTGTGATTAAAATCTATTGAAAAACATTGAGAAGGAATATAAACCTAGCCACACTAATCAAGCCTACCAACAATATCATCTGGAAGAGTCCAAATAAGTTTGAAGATGCAATATTTTGGCACACAGTGAGTATGAACATACACCTACCGCATAAAAACTCCAGCATGTCATCAGACTCGCCTGGCATCATACAGAGAATCCCACCAATTATATTTGGTAGAAAATGATGAATAGGAGAAACCCACAGCCCACAAGGCTCGAGTTCTTTTTCATCATGTTAATAACGTCCTAGTTCCCTGACATTAAATTATGTAACAACCAATGTCCAAGTCGCATGACGTTAATCTAGATATCATCAATCGTATAACCTGCATGATGTCAAACTACATAGAACCATATACATCCACACTAAATGAGATTAAACTATGTGGTATCTTCATCCTTTTCACATCATTATTAACTGCACGACATTATTTCCAAGTTACATGAACTAAATCTAAAAAACAACATTTGTCTTTACCACAATACATTAAACTATATGGTTAATTCCTCTTTTATTTGATATTAAGAAATACCCCAAGATACAATGACTACACATTCCTTGTTTTCCCTAAAAATATGAGTAGATTTCATAGTTAACCATCACTCACATCATTGGTGCTCCTCAGTGTCACTTGAAAACCATTTTCCACGTGTTTAGATTAGACCCACATAGGGAAACCTTTGTCAAGAATTACTTGTGGATTGAATCTTGTTCTAATAATACGCATTGTGACTCCCAGATATGCAATCTGGAGTCCATCTATAACCCTAACAAAAATCCCAATTATTCCACGTATATGAACCAAAATTATATAGACAACGCTTCTAGAATATATGGCTTGATTCTCATACCCTCTTGTGTATTGGTTATAAAAATTATTTTGGAAAGTATTAAGACCCCATATTTCTTACATCAAATCTCAATTGCTGTGGGGAATGGTGTTCTTCAAGAACTATGTATATATTGATTCATTAACCTTGAAATATACATATGAAACTTGGGTTTTATCCCCTAGTTCAGCCTTAGTATTTCTTTCATGTTAGGTGACCTATGTCCTTGTCGCATGATGATAAACTGCATGGTTAGTCCAAAACTACATGTGTCTTGATTATCATTCTAATGAGATACATAGTAATGCCCAGATCTCCAATCTCAGGCCCATCCATGACCAAAAAGAAGAAAATTTCTCATTTCCATGTATATGAACCAAACCTATACAGAACACTCTTACAAAGCATGTGGATTTACTCACATCCCATCTTCTTTCTTGGGCCTAACCATTATTCTGAAAGAAACCCTTCCTCACATCAAAACCTATTTCGTTGGGGGAATAATCTCCAAAAACTATGAATGGATTGATTCCCATCCCAATTAGATACCTATTGAAGCTTAGATCTCCAATATTGTGTCCATCCATGACAAAAAAAGCGCATTTGTTCACTCTGTGTAGGAGTTAAATCTTCATAGGGAACTTTTCATCAAGAAATACATGTGACTTAATTATTTTTCATGGTAGGATACATAGTGACACTTGGGTTTTATCCCATGTCCCAACCACTGTATCTCTATTGTTTCACATCGATTCATCTCTATACATACCATAAGATATTAAACTATATAGAAGTTCAATAACTATGTGTAGTTTAATTCTCATCCTAATTAGATACGTAGTGATGCCTGAATCTCCGATCCTCGGTCCAGTCATGAATTTGGAAAATAAAACCCCTTTACTTCTACCCGTTCATGAATCAGTTCTATATAGGGAACATTTTCCATGACTTATGGCCAGATACGGTCAAGAAATTATCAAAATACCCTTTTCCACATGTCAAAACATGACTGCTGTGGGGAACCATTGTCAGGAACTATGTGTGGATTGATTATCGCATTAAAAAGATATGTAGTGATGTCTGAATCCTATGCTCTGTCTCAGCCACCATATAATCATCATAGCCTTATCCTTAACTTTTTTACGTTGCTATTATAGAATAAGAATTTACCACTCCATGTTTCTCACAGTGAGCACAACTCAAATGGGATTATGAATTTGGTAAAATAATTCTCTACATAATTTTGGTTTCTTAATTCCCATTCGCGTTATCAATGGTCTGGACATAAGACCTTAAAATGAACACTAGATGTCCTCATTTCATGAAAGTGAACATCACAACCTTCTCAAGAACTACATTCTCTTTGATTCTCATTCTATTGAGATATGTACAAAAGCCCAAATTTTCATTATTGGACCCAACCACAATGTTTTCCTCAATTCATGTCAGTTCACATTCATCCTTACCATATGATGTTAAATTGCATGGAATTTCAATAACTACAAGTTGATTGACTCTCATTCTACTGAGATATGTAGTGATGCACAGATCTCTTATATTAGGTCTAGTCGCAATAAAAAAATACCAACTCCCCATGTACGGATTAGAACTATATTGGGAACCTTATCAAGAACAATGTGTGGCTCCATTCTTGCACCATCAAGATACAAAGTGATAGTTGGGTTCTTTCTATGTTTCATTCCACAATATTACTTTTCATGTAGGAATCACCCACATCCCCACCACATGATGATAAATTGCATGGTCCTTCAAGAAAAATGTGTGGCATAATTCTCACCCCTATGAGATACGTAGCGATGCCCGATATTTAAATTTTTGGCCAAGTCGCAGAAATATGAAAGTAATGACTCTTTTCTCCCATATATGATTAATATCCATGTGAGGATATTTATTCCAAGTTATCATCCTATGTGTGATAATTTATTAAATTGTCCCATTATACAATACTTATGAATTCAATCAGGGTTTGGGACCTTTCTTTATGAACTACGTGTGGATTGATTATCATCCTAATGAGATACATAGTTACATCCAAATCATAAATCATAGGTCCATCTACAGCATGACTTGAAAAAGACCTCACTCTCCCATGTAAGAGTAGGATTTACATGAGGAGGTCCAATATGAGTTCTCATTTTAAACATGAACTCGCATTATCTTATTTATCTTTATGTAAAGATACATATGTATTTGTTGCATGACTTTAAACTGCATGGTACATAGAGAACAATGTATTTATTTATTCTCATTTTGTTGAGATACATTGTGAATATTATGTCTTAAATCATTGTCCTAGCCACAAGATCATGGAATTGAAAGATGTACCCCTTACATATATGAGTCACATCTATGCATGGGACCTAAAATGAACGCCCAATATTGGTCCAAATGATTTCTTTCTGCATTGGAAAACACCCCTTTCACATAACATACTGCTAATCATGAATAATTTTATATCTTCATAATATTCCCATTGTTTCTGGAGGCAGAATGTCGGATACCAGAGATCTCCTTTACCTAGAGATGCAGCACGTTCCCCAGTTGTCCTTGCATAAGTCTCCCATATAACATGTCTGTTAGCATAAGGATACCGATATTGACTATACAGTATGTTACCTAGTTGTAAATGCATAGAACAACTACCATAATGGGTTTTTCAAGTTGTGTTAACATCGTTCTTGGGAGAATCCTCTTCTTTGAATTTAATATTTAATTATGGTTTGCAGGAAACCACAATTTAATGTGTTCATCCTTTGCATATTTGTCCCATATTTTTTCTCCTGAACTAAATTTATTTAAGATAGTTGTTTTCTTTTCTCCCCCTTTATATGTTTAAAGCATTTTTGAACAATCTTGAACTATTAGACCACATATCGTCCAATTTTTCCATAACATTATGGTCCTAATTGTATGACCTAACACTAAAAACACCTTACTTCCTACATTTTGGTTAGACCGTCATATAGATCATATTCTCATGATTCTTTGGAAATTATTACTGGAAATACCCTTCTATATTCAGGCATTTTTTCCTACAATCCAAACCATGTTTTTTTTAAATAAGAATATCCAAATACATTCATTGGATTTTAGAAATATAATGTTAGAATTCAAAAGATCTGGTTTACTTGACTATGTATTACATTACCCAATTGGCCTGTCATGAGTCACATGCATAATGGGTTTGTCATCCTAAGGATATCGTTATTAATTTTTGTAGTATGTTCCCCAGATGGCCTTGCTTAAAACAACCCCCATAATTGGTTTCTCATATAGTGGTAAGTTCTTTCTTGGGAGACACCTCTTCTAATTCCATTATCCAATTTAACATATCACACTTGAGATCTAAAAATAAACAAATCAATGCTTACAAACCTCTTCTTATATACTTGAATATATTAGAATATTTTCAGAAAAATTACCAAGAATTGGAGAATCATAAACATTTGTTCAAATCTAAAGGCCTTATATTATTTCCCCATAAATACCATGTTTCATGACATTAAACTGAAGAGAATAATTTCCTTTCTATATGAATTTATACTACACAATATAATATCCTTTCTACATGAATTCAAACTTCACAACACAGTGTCCTTGTTGCATGATTTTAAAATGTATAGCCTCCAATGGCCTAAAGGCCTTCATTTTTTATTGATTTTTGATAATCCACCTTTCAAGGGGTGAGGTGGAACCCTTACAAGGCCCATAGGCATAATTATTACATGGACCATAGGCCTTAGAGGAATTCATTTCTTATAGGCTTCAAAAATTACATACAACCCAGAATAACTACTTGGAAATTCTCCTCCCCAAGATCATCATTGTGAAAAAAGATCTCCACCTTTGCATGGCTATTTGGCTAGGATTTCTTGTACATGAACAGGCTTGTCCCGATGGAAGGTGTCATACCCACTCATTATAGAAATCTGTTTACCTTCTTCACTGGTGAAATGTCCTTGCTCATCCTCTTTCTGAAGCTTGTTCCTTGTAGGTTGTATTGTTTGTATCTGCAATTAAGGTGGCCCGAAGGCCTTGAGGTGGCCCGAAGGCCTTATTGACCCGAACTCTTGGGTGGCCCAAAGGCCTTAAAGGACTTGGGGACCAAATCGGTGGCCCGAAGGCCCAAATGGTGGAATATTTCTAGCTGCTATAGTGCCAAACAGTGCCTACTACAGTGCTGCTATAGTACCTTCTATAGTACTACACAGTTAATGCTACAGGCATGCTACAATACCTTCTACAGTACCTACTACAGTATTAAGACAGTACCTGAAAATTATCCTCCTCCTGGTTTTGATACCAGGTCTCTTGGATGCACTTAAGGAGTCCTCACCAACTCGGATGAGGCACATGTTATATTTTAAAAGATCCTTCTTCTGATGGCATTGATTATTTAACAAAATATATCATCCTTGATACACCAAATTTGTATAGAAGTGGTTTACCATTCATGAACTCTATCGAAAAATATTACCCTTCATTATCAGACATCTTTCCTTTGAAAATCCACCCTCTATATTCTTTATGCCGGAAAGAGAAGATTGGATTTCCATGTAATGTGGCCCAAAAATTCATCAACGTGGCTCAAAAGGTTAACGGTGTGACTCTCCATCTTTCATGGGTGTAAGTGAAGGTAGAAAAGGCACCAACCCAAAGGGTGGAGACCACAGATCGATACTGATCCCGAGCAGGGGTGTGGGGGTGTAGGCCCTAGGGTATGTAGAAGTACAATTTCCATGGTCATTCTTCCATCCCCCTACATGGTGAACCTACTTTGGAAATTTGTTCCTACCACCTATGTGGCTCATTAGTTTTTCGCCCCTTGTGTGGGATACCTATGTCATGGACCAATGCCATGAAAATACACAACAAACCTTCACAGAGGACCTACATGGCCCAGTTATGTTTATACACCTACAAGGTATATATGCACTGTAGAGTTGTTCCAGATACATACACCAACTACATCTTTTTAATAGGTCCCCTTTTGTCTATAAATAGGACCCCTTAGTCTCCTCATTTGAAAAATAAAATGTCAGAAGAATCATTGGATCTCTTATTGCGCATCACCTTCGCCCAAGTCCCCTATATTTTCTCAGGTATCTCTCTTAAACATAAGATAACAGAGAATTAAATGGGATAAATCCTATATAGATCCCTTAAGGGACTAAAATATAAAGAACCTTATTCGAGGATCCTTCTTCCATAAGAATATCTCACCTATGTGAGGCACTTTCCTTAAACAAGGACCTGCCAAAGACTCTTCCAATGATTCCATAGGGGACCCAGGGTGTTTAGTTTAAGGCCTCACCCATGTTTTGTTGCCCCAGTAGTCCATTTCCCATGACATATCAAGCTTTCATATGATAATTATCGCTACACCAAGAACTTTTTTAGTTCAGCCTAAGACCTACGCAGCACACCTACACGGCATACATATTCCGAGATCCTACACCCATGACCTATGCGAGCAATCATTTAAGCTCTCTTTCCAACAACCCATGGTAAGACATCCCCTTACTTGGATTCCTTCTCTAAAAGGGACAAAGTTTGAACCTCTTCTATGGACTCCAGATTTAAAAAACCATGGGGAAGGTAACATCAGCATGTCTCCCATTTGGATTTTTATTTTTATAGTCAGAGGTTTCCCACACTTGTCCTACCATAGGGTAAGGATCCTTAAGGTGTTTTAGAGTTGAATATCTATGGTCACAGGACCCTTACCCCAAGGATGATGTTTTGGAGTTACTAATATAAAATTCTAGGGATATGAATATATTTTTCCCTTCTCATATCTGAAACCTAGAGCCTCTACTTTCCATCAGGGAGGGTAAGAATCACACATGTTTTTCCGTCCATATGGAATGATATCTTCTTTCTACTGTAGAACCAATTTTAGGGCATCCATCTTGGTGTAATACCCTAAGATTTCACATAGGAGGTTGTTTTATCTCTCCTCTCTATATCATTAACCTACATTCCTTCCTTACATTGGACCCATTTCCAATTTAAATTGAATAGAGGGAAGTATCATAGCCACATCCTCTTTTTCCGTAGCCCCGACCACCTCCATTAGTGATAGAGGAAATGTGTTTGGTTTTTTCTATCTTTCACATCATCTTATTTATCACACCGAGCATGAATCACATGGGCATAAGGGTTTTTTATGATCACAACACCCACATAATCTATTTGAATGAATGAATTACAAGAACTATGATTAACATCATAACTGGTATATGTTGGAATCCTTCCTGAGGCCTGAGCCCCATATCATCACATCATTTAAATGAGAAATCATTCCTACTTAATCTAGGAATATTTATTAGGAATAATTCCTAAATTAATCCCCCCTAAATAACTATGAGTTAATACATCCATCATGGACCTTATTACAATGGAATCATCTTTATAACTATGACCAAACTCATTTTATCTCAAAGGAATATACTCTCCTATGTGACTTACCAAACTATGTGTGTTTTGATTCCCATATAAATGGGATTTGTAGGAACCCTCCATAAGGTTAAAATACAACACCCCAAATCAAACCTATCCTAATATTATAATTCATCTTGGAAACTCATATTCCTTCCAGGTTCCATGGTCTGATTAGTCCTACACAACAAATTTACTAAGAACCTTTCACTTAAAAATCAATATCACATGATGTTAAACTATATGCCTAGGTCCTTCTCAAACGAAACCAAAAAGTATGGCATGTCTCATTCAGCATCACTATACATTGTGGGTTTAGATTCATTTCACAATTATACGTAGGTAGCCCGTCTATGGGGTTGACCCCAACATCCAAAAGACATTTATCACCATGGATGATGATAAACTTCAGAGTTACCTTCAGGTAAATGGACGATAATAAACTCCATACTGCCCTAATATGTGTCTATAAAACTATCATCATCTTAATAATGACCAAAAAAAATGTAAGTAGTGTATAAAAGGATACCATTGATGGAGAACATTGGATGCATACATATGTCTCCACTGATGAAGAACAACAAATACATACATATGATTCTAAATAAAAAACATAATAATAATTTATTTCTAACATCAATGGAAACCCATGTCAAATATGGTTAATTAGTAAGGATTCATGATGATATATTAAATCTATAAGAGCGTCCTAGAGTAGGCTATAATTCCCCTCAATAGGGCTCCATGAGACCAAAATCCCATCCTCTCGACCAATGTGAGTTCATATGCATCATGGTTAAACATTACTAATGATCACCTACCTTTGGAAAGATGGTCCATTTGGATACCAAACCATTGGTGTTTCTGGGTCCTGAACAAAATCGTTGTAAATAGTTCAAAAAATAATAATTTCTAATGAAGTCCTATTTTTTAGGGAAACACACTCCTAATAAGTTTGTGAAGAATGATGGGAAGAGTGGCTCACCGAAGATAAAATGTTTTTATTGTTCTAAAATATCTCACATCATGGACTATTGTGATTTTACCATGAACATAAATACTAAAGGAAGAAATAAAGAATCAAAGAAAGGATAAATCCAAAATAGAGAAAATAAGATTAATATGGTGAAATAAATATCTGATGAAGAATCTTACAAGATTCCAAAACGAGGTAACTTGTTAAATTATAATATTTTGTGTGATAGGTGGAATATGTCTTGACATTTAGGTAAAAAATATTTGACATGGTTGTCAGATCAAGAAGAATTATTTAAGAATAAAGGGAATTCATATACGACTTTTACTGTTAGGAAAAAAGATATCCACATATAATGTGAAGACTGTGAATGTTCCAAAAGAATGTTTGATCATATAGCTAGAATAGTTAGAAGAGGAATGAAAATTGGAACAAGTAGAGAAAAATAAAACTAATTTATTAAAAAGTGTGAAATTACTTTTTCATATATGAGGTTTTTTGGGTTAAGAAGAAACTCTCAACAATGTTTCTCTATCTAAGTATCATTTAATATCCTCTTTATTCCAATACATATTGTGATTGTTTTTTAGGAAGGGTACTGAAGGTGAAGGATATTTACAGGGGATAATGTTAATTTATAAAATTTATAAACATATTAAATATAGAATTTTGTCGATTATTGAAAGATAATGCCTTTATTTTTTCTATTTTTAACATTTCATATAATCACAAAAGATTCTTGGAGTTTGTTTTTGAAGAAAGTAAATAATGATGAAAAAGTAATGAGTTAATCTCTTGTTGGGGACCATATAAGACCAACCTAAACTTATTTCTATCTCAGTTGATATCTTACAAATTTCAGAAATTCTATTGAGGTATGCATCCGATAATTGTGATACAAAATTTCTAGAAATTTATGCTTGTCATCATTGATGTATGCTTGTTACATTCACCCATTTTCATAATGAGAAAAAAATAAATTCTAATAAGGGAGAGATTTATTACTTGATAAAAAAACGTTATGTTAGTTTTATAGGGGAATACATTCTTGAACATGAATGTTTCTAATATATTTGTTGAAATGTATTTGGGGGCTATGTTGAAAACCTTTTGAGCGATTTATCAAAAGTAGTATCAGTGAGTAGTATAACATGCTGGAAATTCATTGATAGTATTGATGTTTAATATAATCACTCTTGTTTTCTAAATAGATCATTGATCATGTTGACTAAGATTTGGTTAATTCTATCTCATTTATTTTATAGTGGTGATTTCATCCATCTCACAATAAAAATAGATAACAATTTTTTGAAAATAAGAGGATGTTCTTAGAATTTTAATTTTTGAAATGATAATTACTTCCCATGCTTAAATTATTGGCTTGATATCTAATAAGGGGTAGAAGACAAAATTTATTTTTGAAAATAAATGGTTCTTGACAACAAATCCAAAGGGTGATATTAAAGAGTACATGTGTTTTGTGTAGATGAAGTTGTTTTCAATATATTAAGAATATAAAAAGACAATGAGTTTTAATTGTGACCATTATAGAGCTTATTTTTTGTTCATATAAAATTGTTTCATTGGTTATTTGAGGTGGACACAATGATTTCAATATGATTAAGACATTGATTTAATTGGAAGAAATAAAAAAATTTATTTGGAATTTATTTGGAGTAATTAAAATGAAATATGAAAAATATTTTTTATCATTGTGGAAGAGGGGTTGAGTATGATTGTGTCGGAGTATTTTCATTCATTTGTCTTTTCATCTTATGGAATAGTTTTTATGGTTTTTTTACAAAAACAATTATCATCCAACAGAAAATTCCCATGAAGGCTCCACCATCAAAACATGTGGGACCCTGGAGGGTCAACCACAGCTTAGCGAACCTTCCCAAGACAAATCAGTGGGTGGTGGAGTGCACCCATAAGGGTTGATGACAATGAGCAGAAACCACCATATGGGGAGGTATAGAGCTAGAGGATATTCTGGTATAGGGTGGTTTCATGCAGTCATATGAGTGACCAGTATATGATTTCTTATTAGCAATCATTTCCCATTATATTATAAAGCTATGAAAAAACTGATGGTGTTTCAAGGTGGGATCAGATTTGTGCAGGTTACTATAGAACCAAATGAACCAGAATTGTTTGATCACTCAATTGATTTATCATGGTCATCTGATCAACTCATATGATCTCCAAATCCATTTCTTTGATGATTTAAAAATCCAAGTCATCCAAACTCTTCAGTAGCATCATCTTCAGCCTCAGTCGCACATGAGGGTTCTATTCATTTATCTTCCATCCAATGTTGATATAAGTTCTCGTTGATCTCTCCTATCACCATTTGAATTTCCTAAAAATATGATCATGATCTAAATAATTATGATACATAATTTTCATAATATTAGTATGAAATAAGAAAAGCTATAAGGTGTGAATAATGTTTATTTATCTAAGAAAATGATTCCTCGAGCCGTGAAAGTGAGGCAGTGTGTAAATGTTAGGTCCATGACTCATTGCCTATAAATATCAAGGCATACTCCTGTGAGAGTTTTCGTAGTTTTGTAGGATCTTTGTTTTTGAAACAATTCTATTATGAACATCTGGTTTATGGAAGATAATTTCTCATTGGTTTTTTTCTAAATAATATAAGAATATGTGAGTGTTCGACTTGTGCTTTTCACACACAAATAGCTTTGCAATGAAACTTGTTTCCATGAAGCAATCCAGTTAACACAAAACATGTTACTTCTGTGTCTTATGGGAAGAAATAGAGAACCCTTACAATCTTATTATAAGGATTTGATAAATTTATTATATTTATTTAATGAAGAAAGATGAAATAATGAATAGATTGAACTGATAAAAGCTCCGTTTAATGAATTTTTGTTTCCCATATTATGATCTTTCACCCATTCGAGTTTTCAGGCAAGAAGGTAGATTGAAGTATAAATTTTACACAATCAATGAAGAAGAAAAATTTATGTATTTTACACATTCACATCATGTCTTGTGAATAATGGACTGTATTCCTTAACAACCAATGCCAACTCAATTTAGTATACTAGAAGAAGTGGAACAGTGCATTTGGTTTTCTTGAAGGATTCCTTCCATTATACATGTGGTGTATGCATTAAAAGTAACTAGATGGTGTCTTTGCATTCCATGAGATAAAAAACATTCATTCATTCAGGAATAACCATTCCTATGTGGATTCACATGAAATAGAAACATACATTTCACCCAATCCAAATGAAAATTTGATAGTTTCTTTGTATACTATGTGTGTAGAAAAACAAAGTGATGAACATGTTCATGTGTGTTATTTCAAAAAGTATGAAGACCATATGGTGTATTATATATATGCATGATGTTTGAAAAAGTTCATGTACATTATATGATACTTAATTAGTGTATATTTATTTTATACTAATCCCGAGATAGTTTTTCTATCCGTGATTTAGAAGATTTTTATATTCGAGTTGCCAATTTTTAGTGAGGTCATGTCATCATAAGAATAATAAATATATTCCCAAGAAGTGTTGCACTGATAAAAATAGCAATTTATAGGTAATCATAATAATTGAGATGGTCTATCATCAGTGTAAAGGTTCTTAAATTGTACATGAACTGGTCTTATATAGGATGCCCATGGAGTAAGATCCAAGTGATCATCCTATTTGTGGATCAGATATTTTGAAAAGAAGATATTTCTTGTGAATGTGTGGGTCTAACCAATTACTAAAGAGGATTGAGAGAGACTGGGGGTCTAACTAGTAGAACAGTTGGAATGTCTAATCAAGCATGGAAGAAGTGTTCGATTGTTGGGGGGGGGTATAACCAGGATCAACTAGATGATGGATTACTGGGGCGTATATCCCATTACTTCAAGAACTACTGTAATTGATAAAAATGTGATAGTGGATAATCCATGTAGTCGAGTCTAACCAATATGGGAAGGATGTAGGTCTTAATAAAAAAACCCTGTAAAAATATTTTTTTTGATTTAGTTACATTCTACAATACATGCATGATCTACTCATCTTAATAGGTGGTATAATTTTGATTTAAAAGGTGTAAATTATTTCAACAAAATAGGTCACAAATGATTTACCCCCCCCCCCCCGCCCCAATGTGATTGGAAGATCCATTGAATCTTCACATTGATCACAATTAAGTGGGTGGTCCAGATAAGGTTAACGAATAATATTCCATAATATAAATAGAAATAAAAAGGTTTATTAATTTCATCTAAAATGACGGTAACTGGATAGAATTTTTGTATCAAAACCCTTTTCCTAGAATTTTAGAATTATTTCACTCTATAAGAATATAAGGAAATATACTTACTCGATATATTTTTATTTCATAGGAACAATTTCAACTTTTGGATTTTATTAGATCAATTTCAACTCCATCTCTTAATAAATGAAATTAATATCCAAAAAAACATTTTTTCCTAAAGTAATAAAATTAACATTTAATGAATTGTGAGGTCTATAAAATAGTATCAAGATATTATTACTATCTTTACTAAAACATAAATGGTTTTAAAAAGTTATCCAATAACACCCAAAGTTCAAATTAATCCATTACATATGTAGTTATCCTTAAGACTCTTCCAAAATATATCTTTCCAAATTCAATGCTTAAATTTTTTGGAGGAATGTCACAAAATCAAAATTATATTTCATAGAAGGAATAAAGTGAATCTTAATATAACATAAAAATACATGAATACCTTTATCATGTATTCTTTTGAAACATTTAAATCATCCAAACTAACATAAAATCATATTGAATACATGCATGATTCCTTATTCCTTAAATAAAATAATGATTATTTGATATATTCCATAAATACAAAGATGTTATTAGCCCCATCAATGATAGCATAAAACACATTGTCAAAAAATAAATAATTAGTTCCAAGGTAGTTAGTACTATCCATATTAATTTATCTATATCAATAATCTCTTAATACCAACATCATTATATCAAACTTAGGGACATATTAATAATTTTCTTTCCCACAATCATAAGTTATCCATGAAATTTAACTCACCACTGAATCATTTTTTTGTACCATTTAACACTTGCATTCAAATCCATTAAAAATAGTATTTCGATACAGTTATTTTCCAAATAAAATATTTTTATTTCTGAAAGCACTTTTAAGGAAAAAGTGGGAAAGCAGACAGTTCAAAATACAGAAAATGTTCAACCTCATAAGAAATTTTCAGGCCATTCCAGAACAAATTAAAGAGGTTAGAGTCCTTTAACTTGAATAGACGCCATTTGATGGAGGTAAACTCCATATCCAGGTTGTCATTAATGAGATCCTCAAAGTGAAATGTCACCATGTCCCAGGTAACCACAAGCTCCTCTAGGTTTGTTTTCCCCTCATTGAAACCACGTATCAAAATCATATTTTGTTTGTCTATCCAAGATGATTGTTCTTCATTTAAATCAACCTTCATCGGTCTTTCGTACATTCTATGAGCATCCTCCTCTGATAACTTGATCAGGAAAGACTCCTCTAGAATTTATTCATTAGAATTCATGAGAATCTCTTAGATGTTTTCTGATTCAGCATCCTCCTTATTTTTTGAGATGTTAGTAGCAACTTACAAACTCTCTTGAGGGATTTTTCCTCTGATAGAAGCCCTTCTAATAGGAGGACTAGGTAAGGTTGAGTAGTCCTTTCGTCTCTAAAGCCTTCGACTATGCTGAATAAACCCATCAGAATCAACCAGGGTGTTCTTTCCCTTCTTTGAAGAGGATAGAGGGTACTCTTCTGCAATTTTGGTATCCTTGTCCTCCGAGGACCAAGGTTCTGAGGAAGACTCATTGACCTATACTTTATCATCTGACCTCTCTTGTAAATGCTGTAGTTTTCCATGTCTCTCCTCATCAAGGGATCCATATTCAAATAGGGTAGGATTAGCTTCACCCAGCAACACAAAACGGTTCTGGGAACAACTAGACCCTCCAGCTATACCTGTATTAATAGGAGAGGGAGGCATCTTTCCCCTGCCTGGGACCTGTTCTGTCCACTCTGAGACCTTAACTGAGCATGGGATGTTCACTGAACTCAAGACAGAACCCTTTTCAATAGTAACCTCCATATTTGAAGAACTGCTAAGACCATAAGATCCATCCTCATCTATTTCCCGGGTCAAGACCACTTGGGTAGAATTGCAAACAGATTTCAGAGCTTCTGCATATGTGGGAGGGTTCCTCAGTCCCGCCTCTTTCTGGGTGGCAGAAGAAAGTCTCAGTTTACCACTACCCCAATGATCCACTACAGGATCCATATTACCGGAGACCTCAACTACTTCCTACATGGGACGATCCTCTCCTAAAGAAGGTAGGACCTCCCCAGAATTACAAAATAGAACATGCCGACATTTACCAGCTTTATGGCCGAGACGCTTGCAAGACGAGCAGAAAGGAACCCAAGATTCATAGCATACCTTCTAATACCAGCACAATTCTCCTTCAACCTCGACTTAGATGACATCTAGCGGGTTCTTGTATACATCAACTTCAACGCAAATCCTCGGAGATACAGGATGATACACAGCGTGAGTGCGAAGGTCTGAGCAGAGAAAACGCCCTACCATATTTCCGCTCAAATGAAGAACCACCATATTTTGAAAATGTAAAGGGAGACCTGGAAGGGATATCCAAATTTCCGAAACATGAGTGTCACGCTTCAAATGAAATTCAAACGACCATTGAAAGGGAGAAAACTGGAAACCTAGAAGAAACCACAGAGCATGAGCCAAGGCAGAGATAAGATCTTCCTTATTCGCAAACCGGATCAGAAAGTGCCTCAAATCCAGAAGCCCTACAATCGCTCGATCATACAGCTTCCAAGAATAGGATACGAATATATCGAAGACGTCCACGAAGGGGAACCACTTCCCGAAGCAAGCAATCAAGGATAGATCCAACATCACTGAAGCTCTAGTGAACTCCAGGGAAGAAAGAGGAACCGATGGAACTCCATTTTCGAAGGATTAGACCTTAGGGAAAACCTCAATTGATGGAAAGTTAGGAAGGGTAGTCGAGTCAGTGAAAGAGGAGAATAGGGGAACACGGGTAGATGATGAGGTCGGGGGAAGTTCCTCCACCCCTGGCCGGGAAGGGCCATGGAGGGAAGGTGATGGTGTGGTTATGCCCTAGGCCATCTATGGCGAGAGAGAGCGCGGCCCTGTTTGAATCCCTCGGTAAAGTTATTTTAAATATCATGATTTCTATAATAATAATATCATCAATAAAATACATCTACAACATATTTAATGGATCCAAATACACAATAACATTAATAATTAAACTTTTTTTTATTAATATCAAAATATTGACCTTGATCTGTTTGCTTCTTTTGAGATATATTTCATTGATGTTTGTGGAATTCATTTATGTAGTTCCCCATATTATTATAGTGGGATAATGTCACATTTTAAAATTATATATTTTCCTTGAAATCAAGAGTATGTTGTCCTTCATCTCTATACATTTTTGAAACTCTCATTATCTTCAACTAATTACCGAGATGTTTTTACAAAACTATTAATGTGTGAAAATCCATCTTTCCATTCATATTTTTTCCATTTTTTTATTTTTCATCCTCTTCTTATCTTCCTTACCATCAAATCCATAAGACTTGGAGATTTAATTATCTATATTTATAGAACATAAAACTATTTCTATCTTATAATGATAATGTTTTAGAGATTAGTGATCGTCAGAGAAATTGCTTAGTCCCTTTATACCAATAGTCAAGCATGCACTCTGTATTTAATTTGTAATATTTTTCTTACCAATACATCCATATAGAGGTATCCTTCTACTCCACAACACTTTATTATTCCTTAATCATTAATTTGTGGATATTTCTCTTCAATTCAATGTTTTTCTAATGAGTGGAATATTTGTCTAAGAATGTACCCTCTAATGATTTCCATTCCATGAGTTACATTTCATATTCCCCCTTATTATTCTTGATCAATGACCACCATTGATCCATATAACCATTAAGATAATACAATCCATGTTAACCTTTTCCCTTTTAGGGCATCACAAGGGAAGAAATATATTCTCCATAGAATTAGTAACCGTATTGAATACCACTTGATTAGTAGTCACACAAAATTATGGGGGATTCTATCACATAATGAGATACATAATATGATAATATTTATGTGGAATAGGTTGCTCCATCAGAGAAAGGTTTTATTCTTATAACCTGATTAAGCTTCCCCAACATAGACATAATTTTCTTAGTTATAATTCTAACTATATTGGATTCCTTAGCTGGAAAATATATACATTTTCCCTGAGTATTGACACACTTATTCTTAATATGTGACATTGTTATAAAATAGAATATACAGTATTAGATCATAAAATTATGAATTTTAAATCATAATTTATAATTCAAAATATGGTTCAAGACATATAATAAATTAAAATTTATGCATTTTTTATATCATATTTATAAACATGGTTTCTTTAGTGATATCATTATTTTCAAGTCCTTTAAAACATATTATAATGAAATTTGAATTATATTATGAAAATCCACCAAGATTGTAAAACCAATCATTTGATAAGGCCCGTTTTTTGGACTAGGTAATGATCAGGTCCCACCCAATGCACCCTTTTTAGAGTTATTACCACTACATACCTCTATTCTAGAACCATGTTCACTTGTAGAATTAATAAAGGGATGTATTTCTTGAAATAACTACATTATATATTCCTTACCCAAACATAAGGATATTCCCCTATACATATCCTAACATTATATAATATGGTTATTTTCTGTAAACTATGTTTTCCTAAATCTAGTTCCTGTGTTTTATACTAAACACCCTCGGATACCAACAGTAACAACCCTGACCTCAGTATCCCAGAGACGATTCATTATGTTATAAAATTAGAATATATAAAATGGTTCAAATCATTAAGGACCAATAAAATTAGTAGTTTTAGAGATCAATATAGATTGGTGATACCCATTATAAATTGGGAATATAAAATAAAACATAATAAAGAACAAAATAAAATTCTCATTATCCTTGAGAACTCATTCAAATTATTCATCTTCATAACCTGGGGAAAGAAAACAAAACTAGTGTCAACTCAAATACTTAGTAAGGGTTAAGTATAATAGAATATATCATTAGTCATTAATAATAATAAACATATAATGGTTAATAACTGAACACACATTCCATTTAAATATAGTCACTATCATGTTATGATAAAGAGAAATTAATATGCCGTGGTAAATAACTGATAACACACACAATTACATCTATAAAATGAGAATAAAATTCATCCATAGAAAATATCATATAAATATGTCATTAATAATAAAAATAATTTAAATCTCGATGAATAAAATTCAAAATTATTGGACATCCTGTCTTAGGAACATGAAAACATCTACAGTCAACATCTATCCTCTAGAAAATTTAATACTATAGTTGAAAACACATTTAATTATGGGAAATTTATTTGTATTTAAAGGACTATTAACTCATCAAGGATATATATAAATTATATGCCTTTCACTTCCCTAAATGTCCAAATGATTCCTCATATATTGAATCATCGATATAATTCATAAAACAATGTTCCTTATAAAAATATATTTATTGCGTAAAAGATACAGATTTATCAAAATTTCTCCAGTAAATAAAATAACTATCAATGTAAAACCCCATATATTGAAATGATATTTAGTTTAGGAAATAAACATATCCATGATAAATAATGTTTATATTTAGGAGGGATTTAATGTCTACAAAAATGTGAATAGTTGAATGGAAGGTTAATAAGCACGAAAATAAATCAAATAAGTGAATTTCAATACTTTTCTTGGTCAAAATGATCAAAAACCATATAGTAGAATAAAAATTATAGTATCAATAAAATATAAACCTATTACAGTAAGAATAAATGGTTTTTTTCATTAATGAAAATAAATACCATAAAATATATTTAAAGACATTCTTGAAGAAAATATAATTTTAATTTTGAATCATAGTTTCAAAAATATAAAACATTTTAAATATACATTTCTTTGCAAATAAAAAAGGATAAAAAAGGGAATATTTAAAACATTTTTAAGGCATGATAGTGGATAATTATTTACATGTCATAAATTTTAAGACAATGATACCTTTAATTTTTGTTTTAGAATCCAAACGGGCATTGTTTTAAAAATGACAAAAGATTCAATTTAAAAAAAATTATAAGAAGTAAAAATTGGTATAAAATTTCCTAAATAAAACATTTTAAAAAAATTTGAGACATTTTTCAAAACATTTTAATAAATCTTGGTTCAGGAAGAAAAACTTATTTCTGACCGAATATAGAAATGTTGTGCGATTTTCTTAAAAATATTTATTAAATTAATTTAAGTACCAAACACATGAAAATTAGTAATGTTAATTGATATTATTATTATTAACAATTGGAAAATAATATTCAATGGTTTAATTAGTAAATTTTCAAGTAATTTTCTTTAATTTATATTCAATAATAAATAATTTCAATTAGAATTAGATTTTGAAATAAACTCTTAAAATGATCATAACCATAAAGTAAGAATTAGTCAATTAATCTATTATATGTATCAACAATAAATAGACATAAAAATTTTAAATAAAACCTAATATGATAATAATTCATTACACACATAATCTTAGAATGACCTAATCAACAAAGTATAATTTTAACCCCATCAATGGAAATTGATTTAAGAAGTCCTTTACATTATGCTTCATTTTAGTTGAACGTTATTTAACCTCCTATGTGTTGGTATTTAAAAATGATATTAACTTATTATAAAACCATAATAAAATTTATAATATCATATATTATAATTTTTATAACACCTTATCACCCATTCGTTAATAATCTTTCATTTGTTTCATTGTTTCGGTTGTTAATTTTTTTTCTCTTACATGTTTCATCATGAAATATCTGGTTCATGTGTATATTAAATAGTGCAATCACATAAATAATAATAATCATCACATGATTATAATATCTATTCAACAATTATACGTTTTTTTCTAATTGTTAACGATGTATTTGGTAAGTGAATTATATTACAATGATGGAGACGGTGGGATGTACGTACACATGAGGAACGTTTCCATTCTTCAATGATCATTAGGGAAAGGTGGTAAGTAATATTCTACCAATAGATAATACTCATAATGTCATATATAAGATGTTATATAATAATATATATCATCCCTGTGATGTTTTGATGAAAATAGAGTCACATCAATTTGTGAAAGCGGTAGTCCACATGTACACGAACGATGTTATCAACATTAAGTGACTGAAAAGTTATGAAATGAAATTATATATAATTTAATTATATAATGATATAAGTTTCATTATTATCATAATTATTATATATATATCACATACAATATTTCAATTTAACATTGTTTCATTCCATGAAAAGAGTTAATGAAAGGCGAATCGCATCGCTTTGTGAGGTTGTAGTCTGATGTACACACGAGCAACGTTACTGTATCCCCTACGGAATTGAAAGTAAAAAATTTATATATGATAAAATGTATCTATATGTATAAATCTGGCATGAATATTTTATAAATAATTTATATCCATTATCATACCCAACTGTGAATGGTGGCAATGAAGGAACGAAAGGCGTCGGTTTGTGAGGCGGTATTCTGTTGTACGCACGAATGATGATTTTGAATCCCATTTCATAAAGGTGGCGGTGTGTATATGGATTGAACATATTATAACAACATTATAGTATATTTATGACACTTAGGATATTTTATCATAATAATTTAAGCATGTGGAGAATGAACTAAAATAAAAAATTATCGGTGAAAAACAATATCTATTCTTCTAGTATCCTCCATAGGATTGCAATGAATCCTCCCTAGGTTGTTTTTATACAAAAAATGTGGCTTATAGGATGATTTTAAGATATTTTTTAAGTTATTTGGGTAGGTCTTGGTTAAAGAAAACATGTTTTATGGTGTGGATAAGGATGGAGATGGGGTGTCCTTTTATAAATGTGGTGAGTGGCACACCTGTAAGTTTTTTAAAACATTCAACTATAAAAAACTATTATCATGAAAAAATCATTGAAATTATTATATTCCTGATATTAGAAGGGATATAGTCGAAATATGTCTATAAAATAGGTTTTGTAAAAAAAATAGGTCATTCTTGACCCTTATCCTTTTATTTTAACCCCCCATTAAGTGAGTTTTTACCTTAACCATGGTAATTATTTTTTATTGTTTTAACTAATCATTTTGGTAGAAAAATAATTTTACCTTAATAATAATTATAAATTATACTAATTCCAAAAATTAAATCAATTATTCAAAATTAAATTCAAATATGTGGAAAATTTTAATTTAAAATTAATCCTACTAAATTGATGAGAAACATGGGTTCTAAAGAGAAAATTTTCAAATGTTTACGATGTTTTTATATCAAAACTAAATGTGAAAATTATTACAATGAACTAAATTAGATAATTTCATATAAAGTTTCTATAAATTTACCTTAAAACCAATTAAAAAAATAATTTTTGATTGTAAATTTTATAAGTGAAAAATCAATTTTCAATAAAATTTTCTCATTAACATTATTCATCAAAAAATGAATCTTTTCAGAAATAGACAAAAAATTCAACCTAAGATAATTTGGGTATTCTGGTTTAAAAAATTAAATTTAATACTTAAAATAATGTTTCTAAATATGGAAAAATTAATTTTATATTATGTATTAAAAGAGAGACTAATATGTATTTTAGAATAATACTGCTATTCAGAAAACAATGCTTTTAATTTTAGATGATTCTTATTTTATTTCTAAAAATAAATAAAAAATTAAATTTTTAAAGATGTAAATTTTTATAATTTAGTTTATCATATTCTTAAACATCATTCTAACGTCTTGGTGACAACTATCAAATTAAATACTAATATTTTAATAATATGTCATGTTTCAGTTAAACTCGGTGTTGCGTGTAACGCAAACTAAACTTAATTTTTCATGTAAAAAAAAGCTAAACACAAAATTTTGTGAAATTTAATATATTGAATATATAGTATTTCTTTACAATTATATTTATTTTTAAACTCTCTATGTGTTATAGTTTTTTTGTGATTGGTTTTGTGTGTCACATATAATGTTCTTATTTTTGAATTTTGTGATTTTACTGTATCCATGACTTCTACATTGTATGTTTCCCTCTCCTTACCTCAGTGACATTATTCCACAACATCTGATAATTTTATTATGAGATTTAATGTTTATTCATTTGTGTTTATTTTTTTCATGTCATTTATAATTAATTTCATGTTAAATTCTTATTATGTCAAATCAAGACCCTACCCTAGAAAATGAAGAAATTGGGTGATGTTAAAAATTGATTTGAATTGTTTGATTAAACATTTATAGAATATTTATTGAATAAATAGAGAAAATATTGAGAATCAAATATCTATGGAAATTTTTTGAATTAATTTACCTTGAAACTCACCATGGTATTCGAAGGGTTTCGAATAATATTTAGATTATGCAATTGAAAACTAATAGGTGGATCATATAATAAATTGTTTATGTCCAGATTGAAAATTCAAGTGATATCTTGAGTAACTAACAAAATTTGTTTTATAAATTAGTTGAAGATGCACAATAATAACTGTATAAAGGGTGTTCCTATTATTTTAAGTTAAAATACCTATTTAATTTGCATTATAACAAGTTCCCCTCTATAATTAACGAAAAAATTGTTCATGGTTTTATTTTTTCTTAATGAATCAATTAGGGAAGGGAAGATCCTTGCATAAATTTATGATATTAATAAAATAATCATTAAACATGGACTTTATAATACAATGATACATGCATTCACTAATTATTCCATGCTTTACTAAGTATAATTTTAAGCTAAAGAATAATGCATAAGATATCATATAAGAAGAATTCGGTCAATGAAGAAAAATGAGAGTTCAAGTAAAAGAAATAAAAGAAGGAAACTCCTAAAAAGTCATTTCATTACATTCCTCTAAAACTACACATGCAATGATTATTCATGTCCTCTAAAACTTCATTTGACATGAAGTGGCATGTTCATGATAGTAAAAATGGTAACTTGATGAGACATCAAAAATATTCAACATCATGGAATATTTTTGATTCATTATATGCATAATTTTTCCTAGATTATATAAATGTATGTTTCGGATTGGATTTTTATGGTTTTATACCATTCATTACTTTAAATACAAATTATAGTTTTTGATTAGTAGTTTTGATACACTATAATTGACCTCCAATTATGTGTACGAATAAGACATTTATCATTATTTAGATGACTATTCCTAGAAAAAAATGTCTATAAGTGACTTTAGTGTATACCCTCAACATCTAATCAATGAATTGTTAGATTTATGGGATGGTGGCACAGAAGAAAATGATGATTAAATGAGAAAACTATTAAAAATGAAAGATATATTAATATTTATAGTTAATGACATTCCTAGACTAGGAAACTTATCTAGTGGGAATATTCATACTGGTTTGTCTTGTCATGTTTTTTAATTTGATTTTGAACATCAATTATTATCTCATTGGGGAGAATGGGGTTTTATGTTTCATCATTTATTTATTAATGATTCTCATAAATTTATGTTTAACAAGACAGAATTATATTGAGATATTGAATTAATAAAGACATAGAAGTTATTATCTGGTTTAGAAATAATGGAAGAATGATTTACTTTCACTTAGAATATGGAAAATTTAATCAGTTTAAAGAAGGTTGGAAAAGGGTATGAGGTACAATATCATAAGCATCAGGAACAAAATAGTGGACGACAATGAGTATATTTTTCAAATTCCCTTATTAGGTGTATAATTTCATATGTCAGAATTTTCATGTAATGAAAATTGATAAGAATTTATTTGATAATTTAATTTCTTAATTTCTTAATGTGTAAGGAAAATAAAAGGATCATCTTAATTCTTTTAAGTATTTTGAATTAATTAATATAAATACTGGTTTGTGGTAAAATGATAATCGGAAGTACCCTTCGGATATTTATACACTGAAAAATCATGATAAAGACCTAGTCAATCAGAATTTGTACAATAGAAGAGTTCCAAATGGACATTAAAGTAACAATTCAAGGTGACTTGACCTAAAACATCAATACATAAAAGGATAGAAAATCCATGGTTCGCATATTCTTTTTGACAAATTTATTAACATTGGAATTGCATAACACATTACCTAAAAAACTAACTACAATTCTAGTTGAGTTGTCTACCTTTTTCTTAGATATTTTTTGAAAAACTATAAATCCAACTAATCTTGATAAACATTAATGAAGAAGTTTTTATAAAATTTTCATTTGGAGATATTATTTTCCTTTTTATGCTTTACAAAAATTATTTGTTTAAATGTTTATTTTTTTAAAGAAGATAAAATTGGTGAACTGGTACACTATCGATGGATGAATCCAATTGAGAATTATGCTAATATTTTTATGTTCACTGATGAATTCAAATTTATCAAATAATTAACTATTATTTTTTATTTTATTTTCCCTTTTTTTCATTATTTACTTTGTATATTTGAAATCATATTTGAGGAATATATCTAAACTGGGAAGCTTTATTGTTGAAGGTTACATTTCTAAAGAGCGCATGACCTTGTGTTCTTGGTATTTGGATGAGATTGAGATAGATTTAATCATGTTGTACGTGTTTATGACATCTCCACTAATTTTAATTCTAAGAAATAGTCATCAGTATTTCCAACTATTGAACTACCGATTTCAAAGGAGTAAAATTTTATACAGATTTAATTTGTTTTTCTACATGTACATTGATTTATGGTACTCAATAGAATTATTGTAGATCTGGTTATTAAATAATATCTATTGAAAGAAAATAGGTGACTAATTGAAATTAGTTGGAATTAACAAAACCACTTTGTAATGAGATTGTTGAATGGTTATCCCATCATATATTTATATACTTCTATTCACCTTATTTATGTGAATTTATTTTATCTATTTTAAAAGTAACAACTTAAAAATTCTTATCAAGATAAATAATGTTGATAATTTAGATGAAATATCAAATTATTTGATATTATTAGATTGAGGTCCTCTGAGGGAATCCAAGAGATTTGATGAATACAATATTCATGGCTTCATGTTTCATTCATTTTATCATAAAGAAGACTATAAAACTCAAAATGGTAGTGAATTTTAACATGTGGAGGTGGAAACTATTGAAAGATTATTTATATAATCAAACTTAAGTATGATGGTCAATTTTCAGTTTTCTAATTCAAATGCAAGTGGGTAAAAAATAATAGGGGTTTAATGTATGATTCATTAAATTTTACTTCTATCATCTTCTCTTACCTGATCCATATTAGTGAGATTGCAGAGCATAATCCATTTATATTTGCTTTACATGTGAAGATGGTTTATTATTGGGTTGATGAAATACATGAATTTTGGAGTGTTATTTTACACTTAATGCAGACATACCAGTATGATATGGGTGATGAAGATCAATTAGTACTTTTTGATAGTGAGCCTCATCAACCAAAAAACATTGAATAGTTTTTTCCTAACAATATTGACATAATTGAACAACAAACGGAGGGTGAGAATAAATTATTTTTCCCAATGGATTTTGATAATATTGATGATAATAATGATTAAGATGACTGAATTTATAAATTCATAATTAATTTATATTATAGTTTCTTATTTATAAGTTTTCTGTATATATATACATTGTATATTTTATTTATTTTTTGTAAAAACAATTATTTCTATATTTTATATACATATAATATATTCTAAAATATTTGAATTATAAGAATATCTAGAAGAAAATTCATGATCCTAACTGATCAACATCTCATAAAACATCACCATTATCGTCTTCTTTAGTGGATTTGAGTGATCCCATTGTACCAAAGACTTCTAGTGATCCAGAATTTTCCACTTATATTAATGGTATCCCACCATATGATTCACCTTCGGTTATAGAGTAGTGGGTATCCCCTCCGTCAATGGTATATTGGAAAGTTTCCATTTAGGTTATGTATATAATTGAATAAAATTTATTTTATTAATTGTTTAATTTTGTTTTCAAAAATTTAATGACAGAAATGAAAGATATATAAATTCAAAAAAAGAGTAATGGGACCTGAAATAGTTCAAGATTATCATTCCATTTAATGATTTTGGGGTGCCTAATGGGGATGTCGCATGAATATATGGATATATTCTTGGGTAACTTGTTTTTGAGACTGTAATATTTTCTGTTATTAATAATGATTGGAGGCATATTCCCATATCTCGTAAAAATTTTGTTTTTGATAACCAAGTAAAAGTTATATTAATTTAATATTCATTGTTAAATAATTTAGAAGACACTAGTAAAATTATTACCATACTTATAAAGTGTTGTCTTTTTTTTCTATATGTTTTTAATTTTGATTGCATCTACTTTGTTTCACAATCATAGACTCTAAAAATTTTGGACTAGAAATGGTGATATTTTTAATAGAGATAATGGAATGTATTTAATGACACATCTTTGAGCTCAAAATAAATATATGAGAAAGTTGTTGAAGGTGTTTTCCATTATAAATGGATGATGTTTGTCTATATTAACATATATGTATATCATGAGGTAATTGTATATTTTTTAGTACCTTAATAACATAACCATAATAAAATTATAATTTCTTAAATCTTTCTATTTTTTTTAGTAATTATCTAAAAATACTAGGAATCGTGAGAAATAATTCATCCCTCATATCGTTGGGTCATACTGTTTTTCAGGATAACGAACATTATATGTTGTATTTTATCCATTATTGTTTATATTATCTTATTATTAGTTAAGGTTTTTTTCTAACTTGTATATATTTTCTATAATGGATAACTAATTAGGTCAATATGTTGGCTAGATAGAGAATTGGGATAATATTTATAGGAAAACCAATGAAATTTTTGTGAATTAAACTTCCAGAGACATTGTAGAAAGTTCATTACATTACTATTTAATGATTTTTCATTACTATAAAAATTTATTAATGAAAAATAAATTATAAAAACATAATGAAACCCAATTAAATGGGACCAGCTACAGGGTTACAACTACACCAATTAGCTCTGTTGGTGTTATTTGGTTTATCTAGCCAACCCCATTTAATTAGTTTAATGTCATGTTTGTTATTATAACTTATTTTTAATTATTATAATTTTATATAAATGAAATAAAATTAAACAGAAATGAAAAAAATTATGAATTCGATAATATTATTAATTTCATATAATTTATAAAACATTGTTAATATTATTCTATTGACAAGTTGAAATTCATGAATCCTGGTTTCATGACCCTTTATAATCATCATCGGTATCCCAGAACGATGCAGTTGCAATCATTTTAGGGGAGGATCTTCTCAGGTGGGTGCATGGGATGGGTTTCTGGTGTAATCCACCATCTATCTTTTGTAGAGAAACATTATAACTTACTACTACACCTATTTTGGGTTCAATAAGTACTGTTTATTGGGATACACAATGATAAATTTCATGGTTGAAAGAAAAAGTGAATGAAATGAATCTTATAGACAACCATAGAATCAATGATAGTTGGCAATGGAAAACTCATTAGTTTATGTATTTTAGAGGATGATAGGAACTGTCGCGAAGGAAATTTCTAGACTTATATCTTATCCTTCTGAGGAAAATTCAAAACTTCAAATATCATTTAAACAAACACAAACACTAAAACAAAAATAGGGTTTAGCGGCGGTTTTGTGGCGGCGGTTCACAAAACCACCACTAAATGTTTTCCGAAAAAGGTTTCACGACGGTTTTTAATAAACCGCCGGTAAACCCATATTTTTTAAAAAAAATCCTGACTCTTCCATACCCAGATTCTGGTTTCCCCCAACCCTCCCGACCTCGTGCTCCCTTCTTCCCGCAACCCCCCCCCCCCCCCCCCCGGCGACCCCGTGACGACTCTTGTGTGACCTCCGTCTCCGGTAACCCCGCAACCAGCGCCTACGGTGGAGCCCACGACCAGCGACCCGCAACCCCCTTCTCCCGGCGACCCTTCTCACTGCGACCGTGACCCCAAAGTGAAATTTCCAACATTTCTCATCTTTTTTTACAAGCTTTTGTGCAATATATGTTTATTATTTGAAGTCGATGTTTGTTTCGGAGGGCGGGTTGGTTCGGATCGACTTTTAGTTTTTATATTTTGTGAACATTTTTGTGGCTTTAATTTTATTTTTTAATAAATTACCTTTGTTTATTATGAGAGGATAAAGTGGAATTTTATGATTCAAGATATATAAGAATATAATATTATTGTTTTTTTTGATCCTATGATTTTCTTGGTACATTGCATATAAATTCATCCACAATGTAAATTAATTTTTGGTAGTCATAAATAGTAAAGTGATGTATATAGTGAAAAATTGTAAGAAAATCACTAACTGTAGCGTTTGATATACTTTTTGTTGGAATTTGCATTTGATACAAATTCAATTTACTCAATGTGATGCTAATTTTCAAAAATGTTATTAAAAAATTTGTAATTGCAGGGGTAGTGCATTGAATAAAATACTCAAATTTATTCATCATCTTAATTATTTTAATTTTTTTAGAAATATTTTGATTGGTGTACCCATTGATAACATGGTGTTTGATTTTTTGTCAAATATGCATTGAAATTTTATGCATTCACTGGTTATAGTGTATTGTTAGGAAATACTGGATGGGGAGATTGAAAGTTTAAAGTTGGATGTGTGATATAAAGAGTTATACTTAGTGTGTTTGATGAGTTTACGTGAAGGGTTGTGATGAGTTTATGTGAAGGGTTTAACACAACATGAATTTAGTAAGTTGAAAATTACATTATCTTGATAGATATGCTAATGTAAAAGGCACAAATTGAAGAAATAGTAGACATTGAGCTTCATGAAGAAGAGAAAGGAGAGACGCTTGAAGCGTTTCAAGATTTTAATACGACATGGAAGTGTAAGTTATTGTAGAGATCCTAGAATTCAGATTCATGTCTGAGGTTGAGGCCAACACTTCATGAGATAGAGATGAAGAAACGAGAGACTTGGAGCCGTTGTCATCTAGATGACGACCTCCGAGGTGCTGTTTCTAGAAATTATGCAGTGAATTCCATTGCAACAAACAAGACTGGCTGTACTTGGGAAACACCAGGTACACTATATCCTGGTCTCAGACAATGGACTTTGGCACTTGTAGGGATAGCTTTTCCAGAATCAAAAGGTCGAGGTCCATATCCACACAGATTCGTGCCACTACAGTCTCCTCGCTGCGGTGAGTGTGCTTGGCCGAGCAAAGATACCTTGGTGTGGCTTGCCCTTAGATTCAGGCAATTTCTTACAATACATACATCTTTAAGTGTGGAGTTTACATGTGATAATGTAGACCCCATGGTAAAGATGTTAATGTGGTTGGTTGGGTTGAAAATGGAATACTAAAAGTTGTTCTAGGGTTGATAATTACACAATGGATTGTTTGGTAATGACATGAAAATGGGATTAATTGAGTTAATTAAGATTGTACCAATTGACTTATGAAATACATTGAAATTCCTAAGAGGATTAGTGTATACAAAATTATGAATATGTTAAATTGGTAATGGATTATGTATTGAGGAATATGTTAAATGGATTTTCTTAAGGTAATTAATGAATATGTTAAAAGGGTTAATATAAGGGAATTATTGAATATGCCTCATTGGATGGGGCATGAGAATGGAAATTTGGCTAAATTGGCTATGTAATGTAAATGGAAAAAGTGTTAATGGGTTATGGAATAATATTAATTCATATACTGATTGTTATGGATTGATATTCTTATGTGTATTGTTTTGAGTATGGTTGCGATATGGTGTGTGTGTGTGTGTGTGTGTGGAAATGGATAAATAAGCATGTGCACATGGCTTGGGGGTGGGATAAAGGACTGAGGCTCCTTCCATAGGTCGGTTTGGACTGATGCTCTAACCCCACCCAAGAATGCAAGGGTTACGGAGTTGAACTGATTCTCTATACCCCTAATTGTTGAATTTTATGGAACTACCTAGACTGAGGCTCCAAGGTAAGTGTGATGTATTGTTAGGAATGTTTATACCTTGTGAGATAGGGAACATGAATTATACTCTTATGCATGATAACTAACCCATATTTATATTAATGTAGACTAGAATGTTGTATGTGAAAGACTTTTGAATCATGACTTATATCTAGTAATAGTTACACGATGTGTAACCTAGTTATACAGTGTGAAAGACTTCTGAATTATGTAGAAAAAGATGGTTAAAGATGAAAGTACGACAAATATTTGACTTCACCGTTTTAGGTATCTTACTAAATAAATGGTTAATAGATGAAAAAACATTGAAATTAAGTGGGGGAATTATCAAAATGTGTTATCAATGTGTTGGATCTAGTGAGAAGAATATTCATTGGCTTATAAAAAAGTATCAATAACATTGTTCAAATTATGAAACTAAATATGGTAAAAAAATGTTCCATATTATTTTTATTGATCTATAATATTGATAAGTGAAGGTAATGATTATCAAACTTAATCCAATGAGGGGAAACTCTAGAAATGGGAACCCATGCATTGGTATTTTATACTAGTGATTTTGGATGGATGTTATAAATACCGACTGGTATCCCATTTCTAGATATGGAAAATAAAATAAAACATTTAATTGAGATGACCAAGCATGTGAGTACATGAGATGTTCAGGAAAGTTGTAGTATTTTTTGTGAGGGTGTGGAAGTAATATGAGTGGACCAATGTATCTCATTAATGTAGTGGGGATTGAAATTGTTTGAGGCAACATAAATGTGTGATTGACAGTGTTATGATAATTGTGTATCCTGATATTCTTACTGCTCCTCAATGAGGTGTTCACGCTGTCTCCTAAGGACCAGACTTGTTTGGTTTGTCTGGGCATGCTAAGTAAGTGGTAAATGTGATCAATGAATCATCTTTATTATATTATGCATACTTTATGATCAATTGGTCATCTTTATTATATTATGATTCTGCAATCTTACACTATCGTATATTTTGTGTAGGCACATTGTGATATACATGGATAAAAGCTGGGTCACATTACCGAGGAACACAGCTTAGTATGTCAAGGGTTTGAATGAGTTTTTAGATTTTGCGATTTCTAATTGATCCGTTGAATGGTGAATAAGATGTCCATGTCCTAAATGTAAATTTAGAACACGGTTGAAGAGATATGAAGTTTATGAACATTTAATACGGAAGCAATTCCCTGGTCAATATTTGTGTTGGAATTGGCATGGAGAATCGAACAATACAGAAAAATTGACCACTGATGTTAATCCACAGAATGAGGCCCCAAGTTTGTCGACAATGGAAAATGAAATGCAAAACCTCATAAATGATGCATTCGGTACTGCAAGACACCACTATCAGCATCAAAACATATCAGAACAACCAGAAGAGGGTGCTACAAATTGCAACATGACAAGTGATGTTTTTGAGACTGTAACACAAGTAGATCAAGATTGGAACATATCATTGGATCCTCCTCTTGATTCTGTAGAGCCAAATGTAACAGAAAACTTCACTGATAAAAATGTGTTTCATGATTTAGTTGATGATGGAAATCAAGAGTTGTATAGTGGGTGTTTGAAATATTCAAAGCGTTCATTTCTGCTGAAGTTGTACCATATCAAATGTCTATGTAGAATTACAAATAAGGCAATGTCCATGATATTGGAATTGATTCATGATGCATTTCCTGAAGTAAAAATACCAGAATCTTTTTATGATATGAAAAAAGTTGTTAACAAGCTAGATTTGAATTATATAAAAATACATGCATGTCCCAATGATTGTATGCTTTATTGGGGAGAGGATTCAAGTAGACAGAATTGCAAGAAATTTTCTTCTTCTAGATGGAATTCAAAGGGTGATGTTGGAAGTCTGACTGAACATAATTTCATGAAGAAGAAGAAAATGAACACACCTGCAAAGGTTTTGCGTTACTTTCCTTTGAAGCCGCGATTGCAAAGATTATTCATGTCATCAAAAACCTCCAAACACATGAAGTGGCATTCTGTAGATAATAACAATGATGGGTTAATGAGACATCCACGAGATTCCCAATCATGCAACACATTTGATTCATTACATCCAGATTTCTCAGCTGATCCTAGGAATGTTCGATTGGGATTGGCTGCCGATGGATTCAACCCATTTGGGACTTTGAGTACAAGTTATAGCATTTGGCCAGTTGTTTTGATCCCTTACAATCTGCCTCCGTGGATGTGTATACAACAATCATCTTTTATCATTTCAATGATTATTCCTGAAAAAAAAATGCCTGAAAATGATATTGATGTATACTTGCAGCCTTTGATTGAAGAATTGCAAGAGTTATGGAGTAAAGGGGTTGAGACATTTGATGTTTGTTCTAAAACAATGTTCAAAATGCATGCTGCTTTACTGTGGACCATTAGTGACTTCCCTGGGCTTGGAAATTTATCTGGTTGGAACACTTATACGGGTTTTTCTTGTCCCTTTTGTAACTTTGATTTTGAGCCCAAACGGCTACCTCACAGTAGAAAATGGTGCTTCTTATGCCATCGAAGATTTCTCGATGCATCTCATAGATTCCGGCTGAAAAAAAAAATTTAATGGTTTCATTGATCATAGACCACCTCCAAAATTGTTAACCGGTTCTGAAATATTGACACAGCTTGAAAATGTTGAAACAGAATTTGGGAAGGTTCATCATTTGAATGATAGCGAAAACGGGTCCGAAGTGCATCGTCAAGTGAAATCAGAACGCAATAATGGAAGAAAAAAGTATATTCCTTAAACTTTCGTATTGGGAATTTAATTTGTTGCGCCACAATCTTGATGTGATGCATATTGAGAAGAATGTCTGTGATAATTTTATTTTCACATTACTTAATGAGCATGGAAAGTCGAAGGATCATCTTAATGCTCACAAAGACTTACGAGTAATGAACATAAAACGCGATCTCTGGCCAGATGAGAATGAAAAGTATGCTCCGACCATTTTCGCAATGAAGAATAGGGATAAAGATATGTTCCATCAAATTTTAAAGAATGTGAAGGTATCTGATGGGTATTCGAGTAACATCTCGAGGTGTGTTGACTTGAAGAATCGTAAGTTACATGGATTGAAAAGTCACGATTCGCATATTTTGTTACAGTAGTTACTACCCTTGGCATTGCGTACATTATTACCTGAAAAAGTTACTGCTGTTGTACTCCAATTTTTCACATTTTTCAGGAAATTATGTGAGAAAGTTGTAGATCCATTTCAGCTTGACAACCTCCAGGAGAGGTTTGTATTGACTCTTTGTGCAATGGAGATGATCTTTCCTCCATCATTTTTTACTATCATGATGCATTTAACTGTGCATTTGGTTGAAAAAGCTAAATTAGGAGGCCCCGTTCATTATTGATGGATGTATCCAATTGAGAGGTATTTTATTTATATGTTTTCCAGTTATGTAAAAAAAATTTGACCTTTAAATAAATGCATAATATTATTATTTTATTTCACAGATATCTTGGGCATTTGAAATCATATGTGAGAAATAAAGCTCAACCAGAAGGCTCTATTGCTGAAGGCTATTTGGATGAGAAATGTCTTACCTTTTGTTCCAGGTATTTAGATGATATTGAGACAAGATTTAATCGATTTGGACGTGTTGACGACACATCAACTCAATCTCAAATGCATCAGAAATCAAAAATATTTCCTGCTATTGGCCGATCAGTTGGGAGGACCTCAAATGTTATACTGACAGAATTGGAATTATTACAGGCACATAGATATGTGCTGCTGAATAGTGAAATTGCAGATCCATTTATTGAAGATTTGAGGATACAAACAAAGAGACGAATGAGAGGCCGAACACGAAATGAGAAAGATATAACGAAAGCAGTGAATAAAGATCTTGTAGAATGGTTTGCACGACGTGTAAGTTCATAAATATTGCAATAAATAAGAATATTAGTTTGACACATACAATTTGTAAATCTATTAAATTATATTTCTTTTTTCAGATCATGAATACTGATACTCGAGCAGACTTGTCAGAAGATTTGAAGTTTCTTTCTAGAGGTCCTATAAAGCAAGTTAGAAAGTTCGACGCTTATAATGTGAATGGCATTAGATTTCGTACAGTTGATCGAGAAGTGGGTTTGAAAACACAAAATAGTGGTATATTTACATTTGCTGAAGTGGAATACTATGGAAAGCTGCATGATATTATTGAATTAAACTACCATGGACATTTTTCTGTTATTTTATTCAAATGCAAATGGGTTGATATTATCAGAGGTGTTAAAAGAGATTCATTGCAATTTACTTCTGTGAACTTCTCTCGCTTGATGGATGTTGGTGATCGTGAAATGCATGATCCATATATCTTATCATTGCAAGAAAAAAATGGTATATTATGTGAATAATGTTGTGGATGAAGGGTGGAGTGTAGTTACTCACGTAATACAAAGAGATTTGTATGATATGGGTGATGAAGTGGAAGATTTGACATCTGAAGTTGAATGTCATCAACAACAGGAAGCAGAATTATTTTTCCATCATGATATTGAAAATATTAGTCCTGCAAGGATGAATGAAGTAGATGAAGCAATGGAGTAGGAAACCGACATTATTGAAGGGGAAAATGATTGTATGTACAATTATTCATTCTTGCAGCAACCACTTGTTTCATTCATGCATTCATTCATTATCATTGTTATATATATTTGGTTTGTTAGTACTGGGCATCTATTATCATTTTTAATTTTTTAACTACATAATTTTTTTTAAATATATATTCTGAACTTAATTTTATTTGATTAAATGACAGGAATGCCAAGGAAGAAGTGGTATACTATTTCTTCTAGTCCTACGACGGATGTCGATCCATCTAGGTCACTCCCCATGACATCTGAGGCACCAGCTGCCTACACCCCCGCACCATCTCCCCCTGCACCGTCTCTCACACCATCAAAGAGTCTCCCATTAGAGGCTGAGTCGTCGACTCCCCCTACAGGTGCCCCATCAGTTGGGCGGCGACAAACCCCTTCCAGTTCATCCCGGACACACTGTAGGTTCATAGTCATAGGTATAAATTTTAATTAAATAAATTTATTTCATTTTGTTTATATTAATTCTTTGCTCATTGAAGATGAAAAAAATAAAACTGTGGAGAAACACTTAAAAAGCTCAGATGTTTGGAACTTGAATGGCGAAAAGATAGTCATGCCATTTGATTCTTATGGGGTCCCTACGGATGATGTCGCAGGGTTACTTGGCCAGATTATAGGTCAGTTGGCAGCGGAGCCCGTTTACCTTCCCATTTCATAGGATGATTGGAGATATATGCCTCCAAACTAGAAAAATGAAGTTTTCTATTCTCAAATTAATGTAATGTTATTACATTATGGTTTAATTGAATGTCATGTTACTAATATGTTCAAAATGAATTTCTGTATACAGATGTTCTTCCACTTCACAGTTGCTGATGTGATAGCACGAAAGTGGAATTTGAAAAATCTCAGTAAAAAATGGAAAGATTTCAAATGGAGATTACAGTGTGATGTCAACGATACTTCATTGACCTTGGAACAAATGTATGACAAGCTACCCAGTGGGGTACCGAAAGAGTAGTGGAAAGTTTTTGTTGACAGACATCGTGATGAGAAGCGGATGGTATTGAAATATATATTATTATATTATCCGCATTTTACATTAATACATGTATATGAAGAGGAGATTACATTGGATACATTACTGTTAAATTTCATTTTATTTATTTGAGGATCTTTCACGACAGAATGCATCAAACCGGGCGAAGCAAGTAATCCCTCACACGGCGGGCTCAAAAAGATTTTCTAGAAGCCGAATTTCATTGGTAATATTTTAAATAGTTTACATATTTATAATAAAATATTATCTATTTAATATATTGAATTTTTTATTTATCTTTTCTTAATGCAGTCACAGAATTTAGGGCGAGAAGCCTCCCAGACTGAACTGTGGTTGGATGTTCACAGAAAATCAGATGGCTCTTTTGTTAATGAGCCTACCAAAGAAGTTGGGGTATGAAGTCAAATTTTTAACTTATTATCAGTTTTTACTGTGTTAATATGTATTGATATTTGATTTATAGGTAAAAATTAAATAACTATGGGATGCCAGTCCTGGGCAGTCCTACTCAGTCTCCCAGGATGACCCGGTTGCTCAAGTCCTTGGGAAGGAGCATCCTGGTAGAGTGCGCGGGATGGGTTTTGGACCCGTACCATCTGAGGTCTTTAGCAGGCCATCAGGGATTCCAGTTGCATCTACTCCTGGTTATGGTTAGCCCATACCTGAAGATGCTCAGAGTGAGATTTCTTCTCTACGAGCCATAGTTCAAGAACAAGGGGCTCATATATCCACTATGCAGAAAGTGTTGACTGATTTATCTCAGCAGATGAGCTGATATGCCCCCAGTGGTAGTGTACCGAGTGGTGGTGAGCAGGTAAATCACAAAAAATCACAATCATTTAGTTTTCAAACTTTTATTGGTTTTAAGTTTAATTATAAATATGCAACAATATTTAATTTTCAATATAATGTTCTTACAGGTGGCAGCAGGAGATGGAGGTGGAGAGGGTGACGATGCATCATCGGACCATGAGTAGTATTGTTGATGTGTTGAACAAATATGGGAAAGGTTGGTTTGTATATATAACATGTGTGGTGTATGGAACCATTAAAAACCCATTGTTCTTGGAGGAGCTTCAGTGTCTAACCTTGAATGATCACAATAACCTCAGGTGGTAAAGAGAATGATGTGTTTGTTTCATTGGTTATATGATCTATGGTAATAGGCTCTTTGATGTTTCTGTTGTAAATTCAGCATTGGGAATTTGACTCATTAGAGTGTTGCATGTCCAAATATGGGGTTAGAGGCTGGTCATTTGACCGGTGACATGAAGATCCATAGCTCTCAAAACCCTATCTCTCGTGCGTTTGTTTTTCAAGACAACTTTGCATGACCTCATCACAAGAACCATACAAGAGACCTAATCATGTGATCATGTCACTTGACCTCTTTGTGTGATCACCTTGTCTAAATATCTCACTTAATCAATCCATGAACTAATCAATGGTAATTTATTAGAACTTTGATGCACACCCTTGTCTAAATATCTCACTTAATTCCAGACATGATATTCAAATTCATTATGTGTAATAATAAAGGGCTGAGGATACATGAAATTCATGGGAATTTTGAAATATGTGAATTCATGTCATGAATTGGATACACAATGTGAATTATCCGAGTTCAATATTTTAAATGAGGTTTTACTAGATTTTTTTCTCTAGTATTTAATACATAATACCCAACTATCATTCTGAGTGAACACTAGGTGTCTTGAGGAAAAAATATATCCCACTTCATCCTTTATTTGATTCATGGGATATGGTGGATTCCTCTTGGAGATCCATTGCGTGTTCTCCTATTTTTATATTTCTTTCATTATGTACCTATTTTGGAGATCCAATATAGAGGTGGTATTTTTCTTTGGTGCGTAAATGTGCATGAATTTCTACAACCCCTTGTTTAGGTGTAGTTTCATGCATGGTTTCCATGTGTGGTTGTGGTTTTTGAGTTTATTTTTCTTCATCCTACAGTGAAGAGTTAGAAGTGACTTCTTACATGTGGTAGAGGATACCCATTCTCAATCTTCTATATTATATGTGTGGTATAATCAAGTTCTTTCTCTCTTTCAAGTAAATATTAAGGGGTTTTTAGTAATAAAATAATTTATGAAAAATATAAATTTATGATAATGGGAAATTTTCTCATGCCTTACTGCATTATTATATGTTTTTGAGATATCTATGCATGATTACATCCAATTCCAAATATAAGTACTGTTGGGACCCTGTTTGTAATATAGTTGTAATGTTTTCAGGACACTTTCAATGTTGTAATGTAATTTCTCCCTGAATAAAAATAAAAGGAATATATTTTTGGATAGTAATTGGTGTCCCATTGATGTATTTTTTTGTGTGGGGATAACCATGATTAGTAAAAATGATATGTGATAATTCCCATGAATATTCATTGAAGTCGTTATCTATGATGTTGTGGATAATTCATCTTATTGTGTTTCACTATATGGTTTAGGAAGTTGTATGGTGATGTTATTGACCAGATTTGTTGTGTAGTACAAGGGGATGTGATTCTTTGGTCGATTTTCATGTATGTGATTTTGGTAGTAGTGAAATGTGCTATGAAGAGGTTGTGGTACATGGTTATGGGGTCATGGATGTGGTGTAGTGGTTTTAGAATAATGTTTTTGTAGCATATTCGTTGATTTGGTATGTGGTGATAGAGTTTCATGATGGTTTTAAGGAGTATTTGATTTTGTGATATGGGATGGGCAATGTGGTGTGGAAAGAATGGTGGATGTGTGGTTTTGTGGTGATAGTTTTGTGAGTTGAATTAGTTGTAGCATGGAGTGGATATGTCAGTTTCTCGGTTATCCATGAGATGAACTATGTTGATAATGTAAATGATCTAGGTTAGTAAATAAAAAATATTTATTGGAAATAGATATGTTATAAATTAATCAAATGAAAATGTAAAGTGTTATGTGAATTGTAATGGATAAAAAATAAAGGTGGTGAAACACGTATGTGGAAAGTGGAATGTTGTGTTGATAGTGTTGTGATTGTCTTGGGTGATTCAAATAGTGATTTAATTGGTTGTGATTATTGATTTGTATTATGGTGTGGTGATCTAATAAGCTCAAGTGTAGTTTATGTGGACACATAGGTTTGGTATTGTGGGATATCTATATACCATGGATGTTTCTATTATTTTATACACCAAGCATAATTTATATAAAATTACCACTACTCAAAGGTTTAGAGTTTTAGGTATTTTCACCAATAAATATGATGGTGGTGAAATTTAGGCATGGGTTCACACACATCCTCTCACTTCATTCAGAATTTGTGACACATGTTGGTGTTGGAGAATTCATAGAAACGATGTCATGTCCATGGTGCCTTCCGGTGGGAATTGATCTATTAGACCCAATTTCTATGAGTGATAAGTTATGTGTTTCTATGTGATATATTGTGGGGTAATTGATGGTAGGAGGAGGGGACAATGATTATGTCCATCACATTCATGATACCTTAAGACTCTTGTTCTAGTTTGGATGCCATTTGATAGAATATGTGTCCGTGGGTGGTAAGAGATGTTTGGTGGTAGTGTATTTGTCTACAAGTATGATTTATTTTGAAGTTATGGACTATGTGTCTACTGGTGGTATGTGATGTGATGTGATGGCCTAGGTGACTACTGTTGGGATGTTGTGTGATGTGATAACCCATTTGTATACGGGAAGGATTTGATGTGATGTGACGTGGTTTGTTTGGATGGGATGGGAGCATTGCTAATTAGATATAAGGTTGTGAGAGTGGAAAAGTAACGTCTAATCTATAGTGGGGTTACATTAATTTTTTGTTGAACACAGTTCCATATGATAATATTGGATCAATTATTTGATGAGTAATCCATGGTGTACAAAGGATTATTTATATGAAATGTATGGGGTTATATGGTTTATTCTATTTGATGGCCAGCACATTAACACACCATTTTCACCTAAAATTGAAGACTTCATTAAGACCTAGATGATTATATCTTTTTATTTCTCGCACTACATATATATTATAGTTTTTAGGATACAAGAATAACTTTCGAGACTAAACTGGACATTACCAATTCAAATAGTATTCATGTTACTTAACTGGATTTCAATTATCATTTGGAACATTGGGATACTTTTATGGAATCAAATATTTTCTATTTTGATCATCTGTAAACTATAAGTATAAATCCATGTGACCCCCAATCTCTTGTTTCATTTGATGTTATCTTGTGTTTCATTCTAAATCCATAATTTTAGATATTTTGTATACTTTAGGTATTCTTATTGAATTGGATCAACTTTTTCATCAACATTAAATGAAAGGGTGTTTATGAATATTCCGTAGGTGGTGCATAAATTTTGACCTTATTATATATATGTTGTATGTGTTGTTTGGTTTGTTTCCCAGGGCAGTGGTGGAGTATAAACCGAAATGCATTTTTTTTTCCGGGTCAGAATTTCGCGGCGGTTTTAACTGCCGCTAATGTTTTACCACTAATACATTTAGCGGCGGTTTAAACCGCCGCTAGATGTATTCGGAATACTGTTTAGCGGCGCTTAGAACCGCCGTGAAATCACGTCGGAATTTGCGGCGGTTTTAACTGCCGCTACGAAGGTGCCTGGCACGCCTAAATTTCACGGCAATTATAGCCGCCGCTAATTAAATAGCCCTTAAAACCGCCGCTAAATTTACCAAAAACTGTCACGAAATGAGGTACTACGACGCTTTTCTTTGACCGCCGTGAAATGTATAAAACTGCCGCTAATAGATTGCCGAAGCCAAGTTTAGAGGTGGTTTCTGTAAACCGCCGCCAAACCATGTAGCGGCGGTTTAAACCGCCGCTATAGGAAAAAAAACCGCCGCTAAGAGGCGGTTTTCCTGTAGTGAAAAGAAACATAGAAATTCCATAAATAAAACTAAATTGATAATTTTATACTAAAAACAGACACTTTGAGTCATACCAGCCACATCATGTGTTGTATTGACATTAACTTTATTCTTGCATGTTAAATATTATTTATGGACCATTTTACTAATGTTTGAAAATAATATGATCTTGTTTTCTGGGATTTTCTATTTGATAGGCGTTTTAAAGTAAAATGAAACTTCTTTTGAAAACATACTCTTTGTACTACCAACTTCATGTGTCTGATTGTTATGAAGTTGATTCATAAACATCCCAAATAAATTATGGATCATTTCCATAATGTTTGAAAACAATTTGATCTGTTTTTAAAGATTTGAAAATGTGTTACATGTTTTAAAATAAAACGACAATTATATATTGAAAACATGAACTTCAATTCATATTGACCAAAACATGTTTCATATTGATTATCAATTAATTACTATATGTAAAAAATTAATTATGGTCAATTATCTTGATGTTTTAAAACAATTCAAGACCGTTTTCATGGTGTTGACTATGTGACATGTCTTCTGAAGTAAAAAAATGATGCTTTTAAATTGAGAACACACACAATGAGTCATACTGACCACTCATTGTATACAATGATCTTGAAATCAATCGTGAAATTCCATATATGGATTTTTAAAATGCAGGATTTGATGTCACATCATTCTGTGTTACAATTTTCCCTGGATTCTCATAAAAGGATTTTTTGTTTTTTAAAATAATAAAATGTTCATGTTACTATCAAAACCAATGATAAATACCTTATATTGATTTGAAATTATGGGAAAATGACCACGTAATTATTTGTTTGTGTACATGAAGAAAAAATATCCATCTGACATGAATTTTTCTTAGAATGACTGATGAATAGGTTTTAAAGATACTAAAGTATTTAAAAATGTATTAAAGTGGTTCAAAACTAGATAAAATATGTGTGATGGCTATGAAATCAATATACTATGACCATATTTTTATTATTTAAATGTAAGAACTAATAGAACATAATTATAAGTTACAGATTTTTTGGGATACCCGTAAATGCATTTTCATTGTTCTGAAACACTAAAATGTGCATATAACTATCAAACCCAAAGTAAACAACCTCATATTGATGTGAAATAATGGAAAACCCACCATTAAATTTTTTTTCACATGTAGGAATAGAAAACACATCCATCTAACAAGTAGTTTCCTCTGAAGGACTTAATAATAAATTTTTAAAGATACCAAAGTCATCCCAAATGTGTTTTTGGGCATTAAAATCATAGAAATGATATTGGATGCTAGTGAAATCAAATGAATATGATGATAGATTGATTTTTTAAAATTAGGAAGTAGAAGAACATCTTGATAAGTTACATTTTTCTTGGATTCTCGTAAAGATGTTTTATGTGTTTAAAAAACTAAAACATGTTTGTAATGATCGAAACCCTTGGAAAAGACATCAGATTAATTTCATATCATGGGTAAACCACCAATGAATTATTTTTGATGTATACATGCATCAAACACACCATTCTGACATGTGGTGTGATTTTAATGACTCAATAAAAAAGTTTTTAAAGATATCAATATCTTTAAAAATGTGCATCAGAGTGTAAAAACTAGAAAAACAATAATGAATGGTTATAAAATCATAGAAAAATGATTTTATGGGGATTTATGAATTTTATTTATTGATGGAATGTCATTTTGATCTATGGTTTTTCTGAGATACATGTACACATGTTTCTATTTTTTTAATGCATTAAAACTTGTATTTAACAGTCAAGAACATAGTAAACAGCCTCATATTAATGTGAAATCATGGGAAAATAACTGCAAAATTATGTGTGATGTGTACACACAAACCACACACCCATCTGATATGTGCACTCAAATTGACTCAATATGTTGTTTTTTAAGATACTATATTCTTTAAAAACATGTTTCGGGGGTCAAAATTATACAGACAGCAACAAATAACTATAATATGAGAGGAAAATGATTGTAGATTGAATTTTGAAATGTAATAACTGAAGATATGTTATTTTGAATTACAGTTTTCCCAGAATACCTATAAATACATTCACTACCATAGATCAGTGTAGATTCTGCATCTTCTTTTATCAACATTAAATAGGAATCATTGATAAAAGGGGAACCTTTATCAACACTAGCTAAAATCATTGATAAAGATTTCTTTTAGCAGTGCTCAAGAAGAATTGACAATGGTATAAACTTTATCAGAGATTTTTTCAGAACTGATAAAGGATGAAAATTTTTAGATTTTTTTAATAAAAAATATTATTAAAATATATGAATTTATTATATTTAAATTAATAAATAATTTTTATTTATATACATTAATTATAAAATGCATGTTTATAATTAATATAAACATGATATATTAATATATATATTTTTATAATTACAATATTCATAGATATTGTTTTAAAAAACTATTTACTTTATTTTAAATGGATATATATATAATTATAAAATTATAACAAATAATTTTAAATAATAAATATTTTTATTATATTTATGAATATATACAAATATTATAAATTTATTTATTTATAGTTAGAATTGTAAATAAATATATATTTAAATAATTATAAATTATAATAAATATTTTTAATTAATATATATTTATTATATTTGTTATTTTATATACTTATTTATTTATAAATTTATATTATTATATATAAATATATAAATATAATCAAAAGGCACATTTATGGGCTTGGAGGCCAAACCCATGACTCAAAACTATATTAACAAATAAAACGAATAAGAAAATAGAGGAGTAAGTCAAATACGACATAAATTTCCCACATCAAAATGAAATAAACCAAAGAAAACATACCACTTATTTCATTCTAGGTCCCAAATTCCTCATGAATCTTCATTTTCCTTATAGATTTAGTCCATGTCTCCATGTATTTTCCATTTGAGGAACCTCACATTCTTTTTTTAATAATGATTCAGATGATCTCATTAGGGTGATATAGGGTTTAAACTCATAAGATAAGTCCCTAAAATCCAGATCTAGGTTGGAACACAATCCAAATTCAAGATTAATGGATATAATATCATTTACTACTAAATAATCATTGAATCCAAAGAAATTTTGTTCCATCATATAAACGGTAGCATCAAGATGCAAAAAATACCATTCTGCTACTTCCTCGATGATTCAATCCGTAACAAACCCAACCCCATTAGCCTGGAGTTAGTGTTCATTTTATTACAATGGAATAGATACAAGAGATGACATCATTAAGGATTAATCAGTTTTGTATTCTTTAAGAAACTATATACATACATGGATCCATTTTTACATTGGGAAAATAAAATGCAATATAAAAAATAAAAATTCTAATAAACTGTATCCTTGAAAACTCATTAAATTGTATCTTCTCGATAACCTAGTGAAGGTAAACAAATAAAAGGGTGTGATCAAATTCTCAATAAGGGTTACCTATAGTGGAAACATGATTCTATAATAATTGAATCATAATAAATTACTTATAATCATTATTTCATGGTGAATGACATAAAAACACACGCAATCAATAAACTGAGAAGGTAAACACATCCATAGATTTTTTCATATGGAAACTTCTCTGGATAATAATAACTAAATACTGAATAATGAAAATTATTAATTATTGGACATCGTGTATTTGGAACATGAACCATAATACCATCAACAAGGTTTAATTCTATGTGTAGATACTCATTTTTTATGTTTGTTAACAATCATGAAGTGTTTTCACCAAATATTTTATCTCATGAAACATTACGATGCATCGAGGGGGCTATAACGGGCCCCACCCATCACTGCATGTCCTATGAATTCTTCATACATAGATTCAATTCATGAAAAATATGACTTGTAAAAGTATCCATATTGAGTACAAGATTCAACAAATAATGTTGAAATAGAAGAAGATACTTTTAAATGAGATCATGAAACAATTCATGAGTAAAAGAATCTTTAAAGATCCCAAAGTGTCTCATACCACGTTGAAACATTTAAACCATAATCCCAATAAAGTAGTAATACAAAAAGAAACTTATAATTTCATGATAATAATATACTAATGATATGATATATCAATGGTAGTACATACACCACACATCAGGAGTAAGAGGTGATCAAGTCATATATCTCATAGAAGTAAAAATGACACCAGATAAACCCTTTTTATTTTGGAAGGAAGATTTATTTTAAAAAATCATTTATGTTTATCATAAAATAAAATTAAAAACATGTATGTCCTAGAAAATATTATCTAATTACCATGAACATATGTTTGAGGCATAAATTATTTCCAATATATAAAAAGTGTTTTTTAGAGACTTTAGAATTGAGCAACATTAGTGTGTATTAAAGGGAATTTTTAATGATTATTTTTAGGGGAAAATAAATAATTTTTTGTATAAAAATGAATTTATTTGATATAGTTTTTTCTCCATAAAATGACTTATTTTATAAATATAATTTATTTTTAATAAAGATTATGGAGTGCACTAGAAAATGGATTAGAACTATGAAGATTCCCTTTAATTGGGTTTGCTTATCGGGAAGAATTAAGAATGGATCCCTTTTAAAACATGTATATCCCCAAAAAAAGAATGAACTGATCTAGATACATAAATTTGGAACATATAAATTGAATATGTAAGAATTATATGAATATAAATAATAATTTCATTGGGTTAATGGGTGATAAAGCATTACTCGAAGGAAAAAAATGGAGGTTCGGAAATCTCCCTTACTAATTTGTAATCAATCAAATCAGATGCCAAAATTATAATAATCATCAAATGAATCATTTAATAAAATTAATATAAATTGATTCATTATATTATGAATCAATGGGAAGTATATATACACCACACAAAATAAAATAGTGGTGAATGAATTATATATCACAGAAATAAAAGTTAGATGAAATCCCCATACCACTTGTGTTTCATTTCAGGTGAAAAGCCTTTGAACTAACACATACTAGTTTATAGAGTTTTACTAACATATTAAAGGACTTTATTAATGTTTATAATATCCTATATTATCTTGTTATAATATCTTATTATCAATATGAAAACTGTCTTTCATTTTTTCACTACTCCGGGTGTTAATTGCTTATTTTGTCAAGTTTGTTTTCACTTGTCACTTGTTGTTCATAATAATTAGATCTTGGTTTAATAATATATAGAATTTAACCAAACATATAAATATAATATATATTAGTTATATTTTATTTTATAATAATTCATAGTTTTTTGACATATGAAATGAAATGAACTATCTATGGAGATGGTAGGTCGTTCGTACGCATGAACGTTACATCCATTTCATTGTCTTCTTTTAAACGAATGAAAAGTAAATGATATATATATATATATATTATAATTATAGTATAATATATATTTCATATTAGTTAAATATATTTATTAGAATCATACTTAATACATTCCATGTATAGCGTGAACGAGTCATGTCGCTTTGGGGAGGCGGTAGCCTGCACTTACACAAACAACGTTATCGTATTTATACAAAATGGAAAGTATAAGGGTATGTCTTATAAAATAATTAAATATTTAATAATATATAATAAATATAATATAATATAATATATATATATATATAGTGTCCATCATAATTCCCAACCTTGAAAGGTGGTGCAGAAAAGATAAACAATCGTCGTTTCCTAAGGTGGTAGTTCATCGTACACATAAACAATATTTTTATTACCCATTAGATGGAAGTGTGTGTGAGTGTAGGTAAAAATTGTATCCTAAAAACATCTCATAATATATATTATATTTTTTTTATAATCATGAAATAAATAGATTTAATGGGGTGGAAATGGAAATAAAACTAAAGATCTTGGGGAAAGGTGTTACCTCTTAATCGGGTAACTCCTTTTGGATTGTATCAAGAGATGTTCTTGGATGGATTTATTCCCAATGTGAGAATTCTAGATTTATGGAGTTATGTTTAGGAGATATTTTGGTATAGAATGGTTGAGCAAAATTGGATTGATAAGTGTAAGTAATTGGTAGGAGAGGAGGCATTTTATAGTGGAGGAGAGCGGTGTTTTTTATTATTTTATTATTCAGTTTATTGATTTCTCTCAAGACTATAAATAGTTTTTATTATAATGACTAAATATAGTAAAAAGGGAATTTTAGTTCCATATTATTGTCACATACATCATCCATGACCCAATCATGACTCAAAAAATCATTAATTTTCTTATAATGTTAAATACAAAGAATTATTGTATTTCACTAATCACCAAAACAATTATTTTAAAAAAATCAAAAAAAACTAACACTTAATATTTTTATTGTGTAAAATTAAAAAATAGACTCTATTTTAGGAAAAATATTCTAAAAATTTGAAATTTAATATTTTAATAATATTATCATTTACTTAAAATCTCTGATTTTAAAATTATAACTGCTTTTATGACTCTTTCAATAACTAATTAAGGTCTCATAAAATTACCTTATAATAATTAGAATACAAAATAATATATTAGTAATTTATATTATGAAAATAAATTTTATTTTAAAAAATAATTTATTTATAAAATTTGAATAATTATTTATGTTTCACAAAAATACAAATAAAAAAATTATCATTTTTAAAACATTTATTTACTTATTCCATGATACAAATATGTTATATTTTCATAAATAAGATTCGTAAATTGTTTTTATTCTATAATAGGTGATAGTACTGTTAAGATCATAAATAAGATTTTAATATAATGAATAACATAGTTTTATAAAAAAATAGTATTTGTCATTATTCACTAGAAAATTTATATATTCATAAAAATACAATAAAAAATTACCTTAAGATAATTTTGACATTATTCTTCTAAAAATGACGTTTCTGTTTTCAATATAATATATAAAAGTGAAGAATTGTACCATTAAAAGGTGGTAAAACTCCCTTTAGAAAAATATATCATTTTAATGTGTAAAATTGGATTCATTATTATCTTATGGCTATAAATGTTTTTGGATGAATGTAAAACTATTTTATTAAATATATAGTATATAAATTTCATAACTTTTTTAATACTATTTATTCCCATTTAGTTTAGAGCAGTTGTTTAAAAATAATGATATTTATTTGTATATCATTGTTCGTTATGATTGGGGGTGTGTGAAACCTGTGATATCAAAGAAATTAAATTTAAAAAAAGACATACTATAAAATCTGTGGGTGTTACACTATCAATGGCACTTTAGCATTCTCGTTTTTCCAGAGGTATGATACTAGAATTGTTTCCCATGAAATAACAAACTCCTCACTTATATCCCCACAAAAATAAATATATAAATTTTTCATAAAATCAAAAACATTAGGTGGGTAGTACAACTTATCACCCTCAGGATAATCCGTCCTACCATTTGCATCCTATAGTAGAAACATATAATCAGAAGCATACACCGGCTACAGAAATGAAACCTATAATGTGGATTTACAAGGAATAACCAATTGGAATCCCTCATCCTTAACCACTAATTTCTTTCCTTTGTATGGGGAGCCTTGCATACCAACATATACTGAACATCCATTAACATGAAGATGATCATGATTAGTATCCTCTGGGTAAGAGGGAGTATCCCCTTCTAGAGATACCAGTGAAATCATATTTGAGCCACCAATAGCCTCAATCATGTGCACCTAAACATTCTTTTTAATCTTCATAAATGATTCAGTATTCAATTTTTGTTTACCTTTACAATCTCTAGTAATTAAAATTTTCTCTTCTATATTTCTATCTTTAACAAAGTTTTGAATAGCAGCTTCATCAGGAGACTGATCACCCATTGAGTCTTTAATCAGACTAACATCTATATCCATAGATCCTTTCCCAGGCTGAGTAATTTCATTAGAAAAGCCTCTATTCTATTCTGATGATTTGGTTAGGGACCCAATAGATTCAACGACTATTTATTTATAATTATGTATTCTCCTTCTACCCATAGATTTTTTCAACATCACATCACCTTTGGGAGGAGAAATATCCTCATCTGAGTGAACAGAGGCTTCCTCAGCAATGCCAACCCACATTATATTATTCACCTACTCATTTGGACCCAAGGATAAAGTCCCTATATAACTATTTATAGGAACTTCATTTCCTTTCTCATCAGCAATCATTTAATTTCCTTAAAGGTCGGTCACCTTAACCGTCTCATTCAACATATTCACATCCCTTGAAGGCTTCCTTCCGACCACCTACAAGAATATTTCCATGGAATAACCAATGGATTTAAAATTGAAATAAAATGGACATTTATCACTGGATAACATCACATTGTCAACTGGGATTGAATTGAGATCAATATCCACCAAAAAAACACACACAAAATCCATATCGTGCATCCTCTATAGCACGATCAAATCTAATTTTGGTCCTAATTGCTAACGTGATATCAGAGAGTTTTTGAGGATTCCACAAGACCCATCTCAAGCCATAAATCCTAAAAAACATGGGTCCTTATGCCATAGGGTGCAGGAGTATTGAAGCTTGGATGCCAATTTTTCATACACACAATACATGGAGATTTAAATGTTTTTTTAATAATATTGTAATTTAAATAATTAATTATACATTTATAAATCTATATAATTAGTTCTAACATGTATTTATGAAATTGTAAATAAAAAATATATATTTAAACAATTATAAAATTATTATAAATATATTTAAATAAAAAATAATATATTTATGATTATATATTAACATATATTAATAATTATATATTAAAATACATATTTATATAAATATATTTATTATTATATATAAATACTTTTTTAAAAAAATTATTTATAATTATATTTATAATTATATTTATAATTATTTAAATAAAAATTTAAATAATTATAAAATTACAATAAATATATTTATTATATTTAGAATTATAAATTTTTAATTATATATAAATAAATTTTTAATATATTTATTTATAAATATATGTATATGTAAATACATACATATTTAATAATTATAAAATATCAACAAATATTTTTATTATATATATAATTAAATATTGATAAATATATATAAATATTTTTAAATATACTCGAAATGGTATGAGTGTGAATTGGAACAACCAACTCACACCCACATAATTTATTAGAAAAATCATAAATTGAACAACATAGGAAAGAAAAATAAATCGAGGAAACATACTAATAAATCCTCTCGATAATAAATGCAAGAGAACAGTTCCTTCTGCACCCTCTAGAATCCATGCTTCTGAGATGCCAACCTCTACCCTTTGGATGGAAACCTCTTCACCATGCTTTAGTCTAAGTAGGAGTGGGCTCATCATCATATAACAAGTTAGAGGAATCTTCCTAAATGAAGTAGATGTTGTATTTCCAAGAGAGATCCTGAACACTCATGTCCAGATTCTACTAAAAACAATCTTCAATATATAAATATATTTATAATTATATACAAATATTTTTTATGTATGCATTTATTTGTAATGATAATTGTAAATATAATTATAAATATATATTTATTTATTATATATATAATTTTATACATTTATATAATAATATAAATAATTTATTGGGAGTATATCTTAATTAATGCTTTTTTAACGCAGATAATGACACCCCTCTATCAGTGCTAAAAAATCGCAAAACAATTCCTCTTTATCAGCTCTAGAATTTTGGCAGTTATAATGACGCATTTTATCAATTCATTTTTACAATAAAACAATAATAGGGATGAATTTTTATGAGGCTCTATACAGTGGCACCAATGGTATTTGGGGAGTTCTTCGGTCATGTATCTTCCTCATTTTCTTGGCTCTTATCATTTACTGGAGAAACCTCTACAGAGAGTAGAATTTGTCCCAAGGACTGAATTGAGTAATTTTGAATCCTCAATTGTGAATCAATGATCGGGCTTGTCTAGATATCTGAAATTGGACTTTGTCAAGAGGGAAATTGCATCATTCAATGATTCTTTCACCAAAAAATTGATTGTAAGGGATCCTCCGCTCACCTTGATAAAAATCAAAAATATTTCTCTGAAAGATTAGAAATGGGGAATAATTACTTGATTACGTGACTCTTCACCCTTAAAGTTGATCATCCTTGGATGTTCAAAAACCTAGGTCGCCGAATATGGACTATTGATGGATTCTCATATTCAAGATGTGTCTCAATCAGTAAAGGCTTATTCCACTATCTATTTACTTCAGAAGAATCCAAATTTAGGGAATGATGCACTATATTGATGTTCTTGAAGCCATGATGGTCTTATCTCCATGAATGGTCCTTGTAATTTAATTTCCTGAGGATAATGAATTATTTCTCCCATGTTGGGATATGTATTCATGGACTCAACTAGGGCTTGTTTCACTGGAAGATTATGCACAACATCCCCACAACAATAGGAACTCAGATCTGGCTTTATAGAAAAAACCAAGTAAGTGTGGTTTGGGAATTTAGCTAGGATTCTTGTGGAGATTGATCTCAGTTCCACCACAATATAAGAGGTAAATTTTTCAACTCCTACTGATGACATACATTTTCATGTTGAATATGATAAAAAATCATTGTTCTATAATGTCTGTATGGTTATTGTTCATACGGTGGTTGTATGTTAGAGGAATGATTATTGTGGGAGGTCTGGGTTGAATGGAAATCCTGCTATTAAGTGTCACTAGAATGCAAAGGGTAATGTTTCTACCACAAAGCATCCATCTCAAGATAATGATGAGTATGGGAATTTGATGATGATCAATGGAGTTGATGTGCATGTACCTGATAAAATCAATTAAAAAATATGATTTTAAGGATAAGGACCCAACAGTCTTTGAGATGATATAGGTTAGAGAGAGTAGTTCCCCTGCAAAAACATGGGCTGTAATCGATGAGGTGGATACACCAATTGAGTATAAGCATCTCTGTGTATTTATATCCTTTCAACAGATGGGTTCTCATTCTGAATCATCTATAGAGGATCTTCATTACCTCTCTTTCAAGGATTATATTTTTGGTATACGGAGGAGAAAGTTCAAGAAGACCCTCTTTGTGAATAGGATGAGGGTGAAAGTGAGTTTCATGCCATTATTGATCATCACTTATGGATTGAACAAAAATTGTTTAATTTTATGAGCCATAGGGGTAAGAAGGAAACTATGTTTGCATTTAGTAGGGGCTTTAAATGCATGAAATTATCCAACTCTCGTAGTTTAAAGACCCTTCCATGACCTGAAATTGTTTTTTATCAATCCAAAAAAAGAATCACTCATGGGTTGGACTCCAATTCTACCAGTATCAAAATATCCTTTGGATCTCATGGAGTCAGTGAATTTACTGAAAATGGGACGCACACCTTGTGGGAAATCAATCCATACTTGGCTGTGACAAGGGTGTGACTTCAGAATCAAGGATAAAAGATAAGAAAACCTATGTGGATGATGAAGGACTCCAACATGTTATGTACTGAAAACCGAAATTTCATGAATCTAAATCTCATGTGGATGTTTCATATTACTTTTTCCAAGATGATACTCAACAGTTTGAGTCTATATAGATTTATCCTCTATAGGATGATCACTCAACTAGAATGAGTACCGATGATGCTGGGAAGTTGGAGTGGTCATTTCCACCTGATTTCAATAATCTAATGTAGAATTCTGTTGTATGTTTTGGGAAGGCCTCAGATAAGGAATCCCAGACTGCATGGAAAAATAATTTGAGCATTATACCCCTAGAGGATCAAGAAGGGGAATGGACCATTGAAATAATTATCAAGAAAGTGGTAGTGTGATATTTCTATCAAATTGGAGTAACCTTTTTATCAATAAAACTAGAGGTATTTGGTTTCAATGATCATATAGAATTACAAAATCTATTATCCATTAATTTTTTAGATGGACTCAGATCCATTCAAAATATGAAATATCTAGAATGATCATGGAAATTCATGATATGATCCATCCCAAAATGGTCATCTGAATCGATATTAGATGAAGAATGTACAACCCTTCAAGGATCTCAAACATGGTGGCAAGACTGACACTCAAAAAGTACAGGACGATATTCTAAGAACCTAGGATTCTAATGACAAGAATGTTCAGTTCCATTTTTCCTTTTATGTGGGAATGGTGTGGATTTTTGGAATTCTTTCATATTTCCTTGTATGCTTTTATTTTATTAAAAAAAATAAGGATCATGGACTTGGTTTTCCAAGCCGATGGACGAGCTATTTGGGTATTAATTCTTTTTTAGGGCTGATAATACAAATATTTATATGAACTTTTAGAAAAGTGATGATAAAATCCTTACCTAATATTAAAAGAGAACCCCAAATGGAGGCTTCTCTCTTACACACATTCAATATTTCATAGAACCTTACTCTTATCGCATCACCACCATCATAGCTGATCTCACTTCCACTCTCACCACTACCAATCTCACATTCTCTCTCACTATCGATGCCTCTTTATCCTCCGCTCTTTCCATGACCGCTCTCTCCATCTGTCTTTAAATCTAGATTATATGATAAATAATTTCACCACATCACAAAACTGCACCACATTGGGACACCCATGAACCACATTAACCCATGCACAACATCACACCCTTACACCACTTTGCACCACCCTTGGACCACATTGCACCAACCCTACATGCTGATTTCCTGTATAAAAACCATACTACGAGGGAAGGTTGGTGCTTCATGTGAGTTCAAGTGAACATGGGAAGACCCCATAATTGGAAACATAGTTGTAGTGTATATTTTAAGGACTATGGATAGGAAATCATGTATCAATGTTAGTAGATCACATGATTAAGATGTAGTCAGTCGATCTCAAAGGAATGGGTTTTTTCTACGATGGCAAGGCTAGATTGAGATCACGTGATGGAACAACTGAGGCATATAGTCAATAGTTCCTCATTCCCATCATCCCTCAGCCCATATAAGTTTAATAAATTTATATTAATTATTTTATTTTAATTAATTGTATAAAATAAATTATTATAGTTTGATTTTAGTATTGGTGGGGTAAATTGAATTTACAATTGCATAATTTTATTAGAGAAACAAAATAATTTTAATGTTTTAAAATATTGTTTTATCGTACAAACTATATTTGATATAAAAAATTAGAATGAGAGAAATAATAAATGTATCAAAATATATGTCATTTTTTCTACATGTATATTTAGTTTCAACCAAGACATTAATAAGTTGTATTTAAATTTTCTATTATATTTTATTGACAATTATTTTTTAAAAGCATTATAAAATTTTAAAAGGAATTATTTTTGGATCATTTTATTAGTGAATTTAATATATTTTTTATCATTTTCAATATATTAACTAAATTCAGTAAATTTAAACTAAAATAAAATACCAATAAATTTTTTATATTGTGTTATTTAATGCAACTCTTAAATAAATTTTGAAATAATTAATAACACTAAATATTTTATTCAAGTTTATATTTTTATTTATCATTAAATATAGTTATATATTTCTAAAATGTATATAATTATTATTATTATTTGACTATGTTTAAAATGATTGGTAGACAATTTTAGTAATATAAAATTAAATTAAATATTAATTTCTTTTACTTAAAAAGGTAATTGTTAAAAAATGTCTAACTAAATTTTCAAAACAAAAATTATGATTAATTCCTACATTCTGGATAATCATTCTTAATTTATGAAAAAAATTACTAAACTAAAATTTAATTAGATTCTCCATGATATTATGTTTGATATATCAATCATATTTTAAAATTGATGAACATTTATGTTTAAACTTCACAGTATGGCCATCAATCAAAGGTGTGGCCGACACTTCACCTCTTATAGGTCAGATAATTAACCTTATGCATCTCCCTTGAGCCATTAAATCGAATCTTACGTATCATACCACATTTTTGTAAATGAATCTTACGTACCACCCAATTACATTTATCGGAATTCTAGATTCAAACTTACATATCATGGTGTGGTTACATACTTTTCTAATTTTATTCATTTATAAATTTAAATACTTATAATAAAATTATACTATATCATATTTATATATATATAGTTTAAATATAACATTTTATTGATTATTTATACTTTTAATGTTTTATAGATTTAAAAATTAATATATAATTACAATTTTATTCATTATAAACTATTATACATTAATGTATTAATAAATATTACATTCATATATTATAATTTTTTACTTCTATAAGTTTGTAAAACTATTTACTTCTATAAATTTTGTATACAATTATAACATATATGTACATTTATATGGTTTTATAAATTTTTATATATTTATAAATTATGTATCTTTATTTAAAATATATATATTCGTTTATAATTTATATATAATTTTATACATCTATATACATCTACAATTTTATATACTGATAAAAATATATGTAAATTTGTAATTTATTCTTTTATACATGTATAATTTTTTCAATTTATCAATAATTTAACTCTTTTATACGTTCACAACTTTTATTTCTATATATTATACTTTTATATTTTTATAATTTTGAATTGTTATTATTTCTACAAATTCATTTGGCCAAACAAGAGTTATTTTATTTTATTAAATATTTTATGGTTTAAAATATAATGGATATAAGTTGGATGTATGATTTTAATTGATTGTTGAATGAGTTTTAGAATTAGATTTGTTTTTTATTTGAGGTTCAGCAATGTATCAATGGTGTAACTTATTTGATTCTTATTTATAATTTCATTGATTAAGCATGGTTTACTCATAAAGGGTGATATCTATATTTATTTGATCATATTAACTTTCATAGATCTCATAGATACACATAATATCACCTCTTATATAATACGATAATTACACCATGGAAAGGGAATGTCTCTAACTCTATCCAAGCCATAGGATATCCATTATGACCTCATTCCCATGAAGGGTGAATTAATTTTTAACCCTATTGAAACTCCTAAACCTACATTTCATCCAAAATCCCATACACAGTCTAAATTTGGGTAGTCCTCCACAAATAATTATTCTCTATGATTTGGGATTATCTTCTAAGGGGGTGAGTCATAGGTAACCAAATTCAATAATAGTTATCACCCTCATCAGCTTAATCTCCAAAATTGATATTATTTCCTTTTGTTTCCCGATAATCATCCCTCGTCTCTTCTATACATACACCTATGTTTCTTGAATTACTCTGAGTAGTATTCATCCCATATAAGGAACCGATGAACACTATGTATGAATTCAGAGAATAACACTTACCACTAGTGGATTAATTATTTTCCTAAATTCAATTACCCAATTCCTTCAAAGTATTATGGAATTATTTGAAACATTAAAATGTTTTGTTCCACATATTTTTTAGGACCCTTTTTTTATTTATTTATTTTGATACATATAAACATTACTGAACCAAATAGTAAGGTTGTGAATATGGATTGGGTGGATTCCAATCTTATGAAAAAGAGTATGAAGAATTGTTGAAAGAGTTCATCAGTGTCGATAAAAATCAGGAATATGATCCTTCCAAAATCCATTATCAATGTTTACACTATTTTTATTCAAGAATAATTAGTCAATAAGAGTTTTAAGTGTGCATGATCTGTCATGGAATAGATCAAAGTTATAAATGTTGGAATAAACATGGTGAAAATGTGAATATAACTTGTGATTGGTATTACACTATGTTTTATGGATCATATGATATGATAATAAGTGTGGAAAATGAAGAATTCTATATTGAGGAAGTAATTAAATGTGTGAATGATGATAAGGATCATACTGAGGAAATGAAAATGAAATTTGAATATGAACTTAGTTATTATTAAAAATTGTTTGAGAAGTAATAGAGTTGTGAAAATAGACCATTGTATGCTACTTGCACTATATATATAGAATTCTCAGTCATAATGAAGTTTTATAATTTAAAATATAGAAATGGATGGAGTGAAAACATTTTTACTAAACTATTTTCTCTCTTCCGTGATATGATCCTAGAATATAATGTGCTCTCTATCCTAAAATATGATACTAAACAATGTTATGTTTGATAGGTATGATCTCTAAAAGAATACATACATTTATAAATGACTGTTTATTATTTCAAAAGGACCAAAAGTCACTTTACGAATACCAAAATGAGGTGCTTCTCAATACAAGAAAGTTCAATTTGTTAATATGAAAGATATAGGGTACATTCCAATCGTTCTATTGTTTAGGAGCCTATATAGAAATTAGGAGACTATATGGCTATTGATGTGGCCCCCATTTACAATAAATAAATATGGTAAACTTATTTACCCAGTAAACTCTCCTCAGATGAAGATAATTGATCATCAGTATACTGAATTTGAAAATGAGATGAGAAACATTTATCTTGTGTTATATAAAAATTGTGTGAATCCTTTTGGTTTTAAAGGTAGCACTCATAGTACATGGGTGGTTATGTTGGTAAATTATAACATTTCAGAGTGGTTTTATTTGAAATGAAAATACATTATGTTATCTATGATTATATTAGAACCAAAACAACAGAGTAATGATATTGACATTTATTTGGATCCATTGATCGAATATATGAAATTATTAGGATATTCAGGTGTTATGTAGTATAATACTAATAAAAATGAATATTTCATGTTGAGATCCATTTTGTAAGGGATGATAAATGACTTTTCTACTTATTGAAATTTTTATGGATATTGCATTAATGGTACTCAAGGGTGACCCATTTGTGAGAATTGTACACAGTCAATTAGTTTGAAAAAGTCATCAAAGATTATATTTTTAGGAAATCACATATTTCTACCTCGACAACATAAGTACCAATATTGGAACATATCATTCGACGGATGTTTAGAATAATTTACAACACCATCTCCAATAATAGGTGAATAAGTATTTGAGAAAGTGATAGATATGGACACAACTTTTGGTAGACATTTTTTAAAAATCATTATCAAAACCGATTGAAAAAATTAATCAATTTTTTTCTTCCCATACTATAATTATGTTTATGTCATACATTTTAATGATTTTATATATTTTGAAAAAAAATAAATTTGATAATTTCACGTACACATTACTAATTGCACCCGAAAAACAAAGGATGGAATTAGGTCTAGGTTGGACATGATTGTCATGGGAATATAGGAAGAGTAAGAAAAAGTGAAGGGTAAAAATGGTCTTTTATTCTTCAAAATACATACAATCTTTTTAGGGAAGTGAGATATCATTTTTGGAACATCTCTAATTATATAAAGGTTCTATAGTGGTATTCATAAAATGTCAAGAATATCATTTTAATGACTGATTTAAAGTTAATGCGTCTGAAATCACATGACTGTTATGTTTTGGTGAAATTTCTAATGCATGTTTATTTACATTGAATTCATTCCATAATTTTCATCATATATTTAAAATAATTATTTTATTTTTCAATGTTATGTACAGAAAAGTTATAAACCAACTGAAAGTGAAAATTGTGGAAAATGAAATATTCATCATATTATGTGAATTGGAAATGTTCTTCCCCCATCATTCTTTGATAAAATGGTTCACTTAGTGAGAGAGATTCAACAATTTTCTATTTTACATTATAGATGTATTTACCCATTTAACACTATACGATAATTTTAAAATCATATATAAGTGAATGAAGGCAACTATAGGGTTGTATTTTGGAGAAAAATATTGTTGAGGAAGATATTGAATTATGAACCAACTACTGGCCCAGAGTGGAGGGCATTGACACTGGGTGGATTTTGGGTGAATGGATTTCCATAATATATGTTTTCACAATTAATAATAAAAATCTAGAGAAGGCCCACCTTTATGTTTTTCATTACAGTTTATATGATTACCAATAAGTTGAAACCCAATATGAAAGTATTGGTCATTCGAATCCATTAAGGGTAAAATATTGGATATCAAATACACATAATCATCATCTTATTGGATGGTTCCAATACCATGATTTTAAGGAGTTAGATGAAAATATGGGTTTGATTATATAATGAATTCAATGGCTATCCAAAGGAAAAAAATTCATCTATTATCTTACAATGGTTATGTAATTAATGTTTATACATTCTATAAAAATTAACATGATTAAGGAAGTACCATAAAAAATAGTGGAGTTCCACTTATGGCTAATTCTATGCATGTTTCTTGTACGAAGGAAACAATCTAACTTATTAAAATATGTCATATTGTGGAATAATCGACAAATATGGGAGTTGGGATATAAAACATTTCAAATGGTAATTTTTAAATGAAAGTGGGTTGAAAATAGGAGTGATTTTAAAAAAGATTAATTGGGATCCGTGAAAGTGGATTTTAATATGGAAGGGTACAAATTCAAACTGTTTATAATGTCATCATAGGAAGTAGACACATTTTATGTTCTCGATCACATAAACTAAAAGTGGTCAATTATTCTGTTATCGACCAAAACCACTAATGGGTCAGATGAAAATTCAATTGCGGAAGACCCTTTCATTGGGATGTCGCAATCATTTTTCACAGGTACCAATCGAGATGGGGTTTTTATGTGATAGGAGACCACAATGAAGGGATTTTTATTCTCCATCGAGGGGTGAAATCCATTTAACCTTTTAAAAAAATAGAGTTAAATTACTAGTTTATATATATTTTAATATAAATTGTGTTTCCACATGTTATTAAATGTTTACTAGTTCATTTACATAATCTAAATTTAAATTTGAACCACTTTTGTAGATGATGACTTCTACATGTTTTATTCTCCCAATCTTGAGGAACAACAGGTTTCTCAACCTGATTCTCCTCTCAGTGTAAAGGAAGAATGGACTTATACACATTTTGATGCTACCAATCTAAGGTAATAGCATGTTTCCCAACATAATACCATTCCCAATGTAGATGAACAATGAATTCTACACATACTGATGCTACCAATCCAGAAGAACAACATGTTGAGGATGTTGAACCTCAGAAATTTGTAGATTATAAGGGAATGATTTCATTAGAAAAATATGAGTTTTGTATCATGATAATGTTCGAAATAAATATTATAATGAAAATAAAATGAATCAAATTCATGATCATATGGAATGCACGCTGCCATCCTATTAACCCCAACAAGATCATTTGTAGTAGTTTTATTAGGATCATCACATGGAAGTGCGGGCCGATTGGTATAAATTCATGGAACCATGTTTTACCAATGATTAAAGAACTTATTTTGGAAAACCATATTGAAATATTATGATATACTATATTTATTTTACAAAAAAAAAGAAAATAATGTAATATTTTCCTACTCATCATCTTATCTTGTAGAGTGTATTTAAAGTAGATGAATTCCAAAAGAAAATTTTGTTAATTATTACTTGAAATCCTCATGGAATATTTCATACAATTATATAGAACTTTAGTCTTAAAAATTAAAAAGGGAAAATAATCATGTACCCACCACATATGTATGCACACCGGATAAGCCAAGAAGCATGGGATGTATTTACTAGACACCATGGGGAGATATCTTTTCAGGTACAATGTAGTTAGTAATACATTTTTTGAAAATATGTGTATTCATAACTTTGATTGATAAATTTTAATTTTTGAAATAGAAAAAGGGTGATTAAAATAAATAACGGGAAGTAAAACCAATATAATCTTATCGTAAAGCAAGGATGGTGTACGCTTCACTTGGAAGAAAATTACTTATTTTTAATCTATCATAATACATTGATGTGACATGAAACAACTATATAATTATGATCCTCTATTTATATACAGATTGGTGAATCCAAATACAAATAAAATTCTATCCCACCTTAAGTGTTATGGATGAAGGTGCGTATAAATAAACATGAAATACTAATATATGAAAACACTAAGTGTGGGAAGAATGTGTATGTTTGACATAATAAAAATTTGGTTTGTCTTAAATCATTATTACATTAAAATGATAAATTATTTCCCTATATTTTATATCTTATATAGACACGAATTCATAAAAATATGTATCAGATGAACACCTACTATCAGTGGCCTTAAAGCAGTCATGTTAGAGGTGTGACTATTTGACTGACAGTCATCATAAATTTTTAGAAATTAATATAATAGGGGGGACAAAGATAATTAAATGGAATAGATGAAATAAATATTTTCTTCCCTTTAATAAAAATTTCATTGGTGGTTTGAGTTGCTAAAAATTTTATGGGGGAGAAAAGAGAAGAAAAAACTCATTAATAACCTCTATATGATGATCCCGCCCAACCACACACCAGCTTTGTGGTGATGAATTCCCGTAAAGATATTTCTTTGATGAGGTAACCTATATTGTCATAGTTTTTTCTGTGAAATGTGAATCAGATAGAAATTGAAACCTTTACTATACTGATATTATTTAGGGTGAAAAATAATATGATTTATATCTATTAACCCCCACCTAACTCATTGTTTCAACAGGCATCATTTTCAATATCCAAGAAGAAAGTTTACACAATAGACTGCTTCCAACATGTCATGTGAGAGTGTAGATTTTAGTATCTCATTAGCTGATCACCGAGCTACCTATTTCATAGGATGAAACATATATTCATATAGTCAATAAATATATTAGAACATTCACATCATGTCCATCAGATCCTCAAAATATATATCTCTTTAAGGAGTTTTTCATTTATAATTTATTTTTCATGCCAAACCTTTAACAATTAATTAAAATATGTCTCAACTTATGAATTTTATTATAGACAAACAAAGAGAAGTGGATGGAATGAATGGTCATATGAAAACCATATAACAGAATGACCAAATGATTGAAAATATATTTATAAAGAACCATTACCCCACCCATTCAATATACGCATTTACTAACATTCATTGTCCCTGTGGATACAAAAGTTACATCATGGGAGTAATCACATAGTTGATTTGAAAGAGAAAATGTATGTAAATACCTTTAGGGACTACATTTCTCTTAAAAATTTAAATAAAATCCTCAAGTATGAATGGCTAGGACTCTCATTTGTAATTGTATACATGAGGTGTGTTTTCATGAATTTTTTCTAATAGATGAAAAACTGTGTTAATTATGGATAAATACATTTAAAATTGTTTTATAGTTTGTATATGAATAATAATTTACATCATTACCCAATGAACATAAATATGGACTCATGAATCAACACATAACTTCTAATGGCCAAACATAAATGGAATAAAAATGGATAAAATGGTGGAAAACTGGACAAATCATTTGAAATAAAACTGATGGATGATGGACACATCTTAATACTACTGATGTAGCGGAAAAACTATACAATTTAATCATATCAAATATATTTTCATTCCTTTAATTACATGTTCCTTTTTTTGTATTGAGGCAACATTGGGTACTCATTGCGGTCAATTGGGATAATCCAAATATATTTCTCAAGATTCTTTACATGGAAACCCAACAATCTATCCACATGTGATGACATTTTCAAATATTAAATATAGTGCATCCAACGTTTTAGAAATAATCTTTAAAATATTTATTTTATATAATTTTTTAATGAGAATTCTGTTATGACTGGGAGATGTTTAAATATTATGGAAATCATGGAATGAAGATAGTCCATGTACATAGGGAGCCTATAAACTTCTAAAAATGGATAGTTATTAAGGTATATATAATAAGATTTACTTATCAAAACACATATAAAAAATACTTTCAATATTTCTACAGGGTCTATAAGAAACAAATGGAAAATATTGTGGTTGTTCTGTTGGAAAATTTATGATATATATCATATACCATCAACAAACTAGAATCCTTGAAAATGTATTTTTGAAGATATTTTCTATTTCATTTAAAATATTTATTATTCCTTTGTTTTTATATATTTTTTCAGTACTACTATGACTATCAGAAAAACTCATATTCACAAGAAAAAAATAGATTTATTTTTAAAAAAATTGGTAGAATACCTTGTGTAATAATGTACACATATATCATGAATATGTGACATATTACATTTTATATAGTTTATTTTATCATCATTTTATCTATTTTTTTAAAATTTACATAGCATTTCTCTCTGATTATTATTTTTTTAATTTTCACAAGGATCATAAAGAAATGACTTCTTCAACAAGGATGATTCACTCGTGTACTATAATCGTTCACTTAGTTTGATACAGAGTGTTCCTGGTATGACTCAAATTGTATGGTTTCAGTTAAAAATTGGCATTTTATTAATGTATTGTTTCATATTTATGTTTAATTTATTTCATTATATTCTTATTATCATAAGATTTTTTTTCATATACATTTGGATTCATTTTCTCAGGTTAGGGTGGTTTGTTTGAACCTACTCAGGTTCATGTGATATTGGACTTAGATGATGCAACTAAGATAATGACAACAATGTAATGGGTCAAGAATGTAAGCAAAAATCAAGAAAAGGTATATTCTTACTACTTATTTAATTAATTTTGACATAATTTTTCAACTATTTATTAGTTAATTTCCTTATTAATTTTATCAAATACTTATTCTTTTTCATATATCTTATGGGAATCAATATTTTTCATTAATATATATGAAATTATCTAGAAAAGATATAACATTTTTATTTTTTATGGAAGTGAAAACCCCATACTGCCTGAAACTTGAAGTGTTTTAGGGATCATGGAGTTTCTCTTCCATCAGAATGGAAAATGTTTTCCATTTTCATTATTTTTATAGATTTTTTAAATAAAAGCACATATCACATACTCAATCAGAAACACCTCAATCGGATACACAATGTTCGTAGTCTGAATCAAAGTGTATGTTTTAGTTATTAATTTTAATTTTAGTTCAAAAATGCATCACATACAAAAAATTGAGGAAATGCATTACAATTGTTTTGATACTTTAGGACATAAATTCTTATATAATTTATGATTTGTAAAAATTATATGTACCTCAATATGAGGCATGGTGTGGTCGGTATGACTTAAATTGTGTCTTTAAATTTAAAATTGACATTATTTTTAGTAAAAATAACAACCGACATATTGAAAACTAATCAAACATATTCAATTTTTTTGATATTATAGGAAAACGAGCCCTATGTCATTTGTGAAGTGTAAGAATCAACTGCACCACAATCTGACAAACATCACTATTGAAAATATTACATATCTCAATGGTTTTAAACCATTGGGATTGACCCCAAATTCGTTAGCATTGTCTATCCCAGTGGTTTTGGAAACCATTGCGGTATGGGGGTTGAGATATCCATATACCAGTGGTTTCCTGTAAACTATTGGTATAGGGAGGTTTGGATTTCAATTTACAAATAGTTAACTGGGATCTTTTGCTAAATTCATATAAAAATATGTTACAACCATTGTTATAGCTAAATACAAATGGTTCAAACCATTAGTATAGGAATTTACAAATGGTTCAGAACTGTTGGTATAGAGTTATACTAATGGTTCAGTTTGAACTGTTGTAATAGTGGTATACCAATAGTCTAAAAACTGTTGTTATAGAACCTCCCAAACTCAGCATCCACCATCACTACATTTCCCACTCACTCCACCTACAAGAACATATATTCAACAAAACACAAAAAATACTCAACACAGACAAAATCTTCACTCAACATCCCACTCACTACACCTACACTACCCACTCACCTGCACTACCCACACCTCCACTGCCTACTCACTATAGTACCCACCCACCTGGACTAGACACTCATAAAAACTACCAACTCTCTCCACTTCCAATGAAATTTCCACTCACATGACTACCCACTCACTTCACTTGCACTGACCACTCACCTGCATTGCCCACACCACCGCAGACCACTCACCTACAGTGCCTACACCTATAATGAAAGCAACCCCACTACCCAGTCACTGCAATAACAATCCAAAAAAAAAAAAAAATACTCAAAACACGGAACACCTAAAATGAAAATATAACTCCACTAGGAATACCACATTTAACCAATGATAAAAAACATAAGAAATATCACACATATTCATTCACACCAAATCATCAAATAAAAAATTCCATAAATATCAATAAAATAAGAAATGGATTAATAAGTCCCTCTTCACCATCACTATCAACATAGTTATCCTCATCATCACCTTCATTCATGTTCTCATCCTCATCCCAATCTATATCCATGGCCCAACCCTCTTCATCACCACCGTCCTTATCCTCTTCCTCACCATCATTTATGCCCTCTTATATGAGGTCGTCCTCACCATTGCCATCACTATCACCAGGAATGTCATCGTACTTACCACCACAAGGAATAATCCTTGGTGAAATATAAAATGTATACATCCTCAGCTTATATGCATCATAAGAAACAGTGGTCAATTGTGGAAATGAAAGACATAATACTTCCATCAATTTCAGAAATCCAATGTTTACTATCTGAGACCATTCTTCCACCTATATGACCTTATTTCGTCATTTTCTATCATAACCTCAGCATGTGCTACCTATTCTAAATTTTTGTTACTAGAACTTACACCTAATGTGGTCTAATACCTTGTTAGTACAATACTCTTACCTGGTGTTCAATGTACTCCACCATGGTGCTCATCTCCCAAAATTTGAGGCAAGTGATTGATTGGGAAAAATTTGTTGGGTTCCTGATCATCAATGGACTCCAAAGGATACTATTAAAAATATAAATATAATATTAATTTAAGAAATATAAATTTAAAATTTTAAATCAAAAAATTAGAACTTACAATTCACCATTGTGTCTATTTTTTTAATACACTTCCATATTTTTTTCTTTCTGCTCGAGCAAAATAGTTTTTCTTGAGGATCACATCCTTTAATATTTAAAACCTCCTTCTGCAATGACATTATTATGAAACATTTAATCATTGAAAAAATAAAAAATAAATATTCAATTTCCATTTATATATAAAAATTATAAAAAATATTTAACAGGGAAAACATAATCATTAGATCATGGCAGTATCAACATGGGAAAATTATGAAGTACGAAATTGTGATGATTTGTATACGACTCAACGAAAACAAAATTAGATTGGTTGATAAAATTTCATTAATTCATTTATAAAATTTAATCACTACATGATCTTTTTCAATGAATCAATTGGTACAAAACCCAAATATAAGAAAACAATTTCTCACTATAACAAAAATAATTGAATGAAACAAAGAACATATTCAAATTTATAGAATTATTTAATGTTCATAAAATAAGTATCCTAATTCATTTTTTCTTTAAAATCAAATATAAGAAAAATATATCAGGTAAAACAATTATAATTAAACTAGATATGATTTTTATTGTTAATATCCTCAAAATATTAATGAAATAGGTAAAAATATTATGTTTAATGCGTTTAGGTTCATTTTAACATACATTCAAGGGGAAGATACATCATGGTGTTTCCACTATGAAAAAAAATAGAATATAACAAAAAAATACATATTGATCTAGAGAAGAGGAAGTACAAGGATTTATTTACTCTAAGATATTTTAGTCCTACTAAGCTAAAAGAACCAATATATTCCTCCAAACTGAATGGACTAATGCAGTGAACATTTTGAAGCTCTATAAATACAACACGAACAAGGAAAAATATAGTAAGGGTAAGTAACTAGATAAAAAATCACTTATCAGAGATTAGCCACACCTCTAATAAATATTATCATTCATTTTTAGGAATTGATTATTATCATATACAACTCATTAATGATGATCCTCTTGGTTGACTTGCATCAACGGTTAGAGAAAATATTCCCCTGGCTATAAGGTATTACCCCATGTGAATTTAACCATGGAATAGTAGAATCGGGTAAATGGGTGAATCATCCTAACATCTAGAAAATGACGACTAACTAGAAATTCCCTTAGGACTAGAGTGATCTTATCTCTCATGAAACATGAATCCATCCCAAATCAACAAAATTAAAATGAATAAGGTGATCCCAAACCATAGGGATCTAATTCACACAATCCATAACCAATGTCTCCACCAAATCGATGTATTTAAATACAGAGGTTGACACTTTCCCCATATATATAAAACCTGTCAAATGTGGTAAGGATAGTTAAAGTTATCATAATGTGACTAGCTTAAGGAAACCACCATGATATACATACAACTCTATACTCAATAGAGGCTAAAGTAATCCAACTAGGGCATTTACATCATGTATATCCAAGGATACTTCCATCTTGGTTATAGTATCCCGAATCCATATCCCTTTAATTTCACCCCACGGCCTTCAGTGGTCGTGACATTAAATGGATGGTTTCCTAACAGTACATACTCTCTCCCAAGTGATGAATTGAATCTATTGATAAAATAAAATGCACCTGTTTATATTAATTACACAACTCTCTGATGTTCAAGGAGAAAAAAGGCACTGAATTAGGATCCTATGAATTATATCTGTAACAACACATGTCATTACTGGTTGGTAAAAAAAGAAGAAATATAAGGTTTTAGGTTTGAATCAATATTTTAATTATTGGAACATCTCTAGAGGTGTTTCAAAATGATTTCAAGGAATTGAGATTTATTTCAAATATGTATAAAATCATAGAGATGAAATCTTTAGGAATTCTATACTTTCTCATTACTAAATCATAGGATATGAGTGGTTTATATTATAGGATTTGACTGATTCTAAATTTTTTAATATTTTTGTAAATTGGTTAAGTTCCCATAAATAAGGTTACCCTAATACATGTACATAAGACTAATCATCTCATTTGAAAAATCGGGAATGTTTTCATGCATAATGGTAAATATTGGTTATGTGTTTGAAGAATTTATAATATGTAATGGAACTACTTCGGATAAATAATTTTTGATTGTGATGTTGTCAGTTAAAGTTATGATATGTGATAGTTTCCTAGATATATAAGGGTTCTTATAGTTTACTGAAATCTAACTAAGAACTAGTCACTATGTGATACATAAGTGATTACCATATAATTCCTAATGATTCTAATATAAGGGTTTATACATAAGGGTTTTGATTTAACAAGTTCTTCGTAAGGATAAACTCTATAATATGTGAGGGTTTTCCTATGGTAAAGGGGATTCATAAGGGTTTTCTATGTATGATATATAAGGGTTACTAGACCTAACTTGATGATATATATTGGTTGATTTAATACCTAAGGGTTAGAAAAATTGTAATCATAAGGGTATAAGGAATCAATATATAAGGGTAACCAAAATCATCATGTGATACATTAAGGTATATTAGATTATAAATAAGGATAACTCAAGGCTAGCATATGGCTTGAAAATATTTTTATGGATAATACATTAGAGTATCTTAATACATAAATTTCCATATGTAAGGGTTAATCTATGGTGAGAATTAAGGGTTCCAAACATTTCAAAAAATTACAAAATGAAGGACATTTATATAGGTTAACTAGGATGACTCTTCAAGCACTCTACAAAATTACATCAACTCTAGTAGCTCAAAATGAGTATAAGGAACCAGTAAGTAAAAACCTCATATTCTATAACAATGTTATCTCTTCATTCCTTAGTGAATAAGAACATAAACGTTAGTGTGACTCCCTCACTCTCTCCCTTAGTGGATTAATTCAAAACAATTCGAAACCCCATAGTGTGTATCACCTAAAAATGAAATTTTCCAACGAACTAAAGTGGATCAATTTGAAAATGATTTAGGAGGGGTAGATTATACCAACCTATCTGGGTGGATATCTTTATAGAATTGAGGCAACACTCCTTACATAGGAATATTCAGAAGCTATGGATAGAGTAGCTCATTAAGAACACATAGCACATGTCACTTAGAGTGATTCAAGAAGAAGAACTGAATGAGTGTTTTACCTTCTTCCTCTCATGGTTTGGTATTATAGTCCACCCCAAATTATGGATTTAATAGGTCATAATTAAGATATACACCACACACATGTGTGTACGCCCTCACCGATTATCTATAGATCAAGCTGTTAATGAATAAAAACAAATACTATATCAATAAATATTATAATTAAAATAAATTAAAATACAAAAATTTTACCACGGTTATATAAATATAAATGAGGCAGCCTGGTCTGTGGGTATCACTGGATCCCCAAGAATTGAATGAACATCAACTTGTACAGATTTTGTGGGTCTATGTGTATTCTCTACAAGTTCATAAGGTGTTGGAGTTGTAGTGGAAGAAGTAGGAATGTAGTTGGCTGGGGAGAAGGAAGTATAAGTAAAATAAGATGGCACATATGGATGTGAAAATGTATAATAAGGTTGGGGAGTAAGAATCATTGGTGGGTAAGTGAAAGATATGCAGTGAGGCTCAAATAAAAATAGAGGTGCATACATGGGAGGCTTAAATATCTCAGGCATCTGTAACGGCATAGAAAGATGTGAAAGTGTGTAATGGAAACAAGAAATAAGATGCTGCATGATATTGAATTTCATTATATCAATGAGTTATAATGTTTCAAATATATCTAGGGTCATGGATTTAATTATGAAAATTTTTATTATGGAATATAAATACCTTTGTGTGTTATTTAAATGAGATTTTCTATATATAATAGTACATATCCATACATCTATTGATAACCCCCCATAATAAAGACTAGGTAATCTATCAAACGATCCAAATTTAACCACTAAAACTCCACACTCCATGTACCTCACCTTCTCTAGGAAATTTCTATTTCATAGTAGTAATATAAAATGATTTTTACACATATTTCATATTCCTATGAATAATTATAGTATAATATGTTTAAACATCTAAGATATTCAAATTAAATAATTTTTACTTTTTTATATTTACATGATGTATAAGGACATATTACATGTTGTGTACAACCAAATAATTATATATGATACATTATTCATATAATTAAGGAATCTCATGTAGATATTAATGTTTTTAAGACTATGCATATTTAATTAGAAAACAACACGTACTTTATATCATGATGTCCCATGTAGGTATATATTCTGTTTAATTACATAGTATACCTCCATGATCATTAAAAATATTTCAAAAATTCCCTATCCTATAGAGGAATACATTTTAAGAATGGATGATCATATGGATGGATGGAATATATATGTGTGTTTTTTTTCAATTTTATGTAATTAATCATTACCTAGGTTTTTGAGATATCATTTTTAATGGAATAAAATATGATGACCTTCATATCTTCACTTCTTATTTTTTATATTTATTGGCTTGTCTGTAACATCTACTTACCAATCCATCATGCATGTCCTCAACCTTTTTAGGGTATTCCTTTTCTCATTGACTATATAAGGGGGAGAAGAAATTGTGGGGATACCTACAATGGTGAAGTTAGAGGTTTGTTGGGAATATAGCTTTAAATATTGTTTTCAGTAGTCTGTAGGATAATTTCACACCATTTAACCTTACAAGACATGTAATAGATATAGTATGCAAGTTTTGAAAGGCTTCACACTGTGAATGGTTACACGTCATGAAGGCGTGTTTCACATCCTGAATGTTTTAAATCATGAATTATTAATCCGAGATGATGGGGTTTTCAGAATACTTAACTAGTGCGGACTTCACAATATGAATAGGGGTTTTACATCATCTAATTCCCCGAGCAGGGAAGACTTGGGGTGGAGATTGGGTTTTTGGGTCCCCATTTAGTCTCTTGTTATCCCTTAGTCTCAAACTCAGGATCCTTTATAGAAATTTTTGGAGACTTCATTCCTTCACCATCGATATTTTTGGCATTTGATATTGATTACGGTCATGGTGCATCTCTCCTGGTGAGTAATCTTTCCACTTCTTCATTTTCATTGATCATTGTATCACCTTTGGGTTGAACTATCGAATCTGTTGATCTATAATGGTGTTCTCTCTTGTCTTCTTCCAAGATCAATTTTGCGAACTCTTTTTCAGAGGGCATTCCTTTCTCGGTCAGGGTGCAGCAGGCATTCTCTCTTGAGGTATGTGGTGTCCCTTCTCCACCGACCCTTTTTATCAATTAGTTCAATCCTAAGATGTGTGGATTGGATTCTAGGGCCTTCACCATTTTCGTTGGTCTTTTGTTGTTGGTGAATACTATTGCGGGTGTGTGTGACCCGAGCATTGAGGTAGGTGGTTCAATATCTATAATATGTTAATGAAACTTATGGTTCCTATTTTATAAATTGATTTGAAAAAGGAATTGGTATGATTGTTTTGTGTGTGTCGAAAATGGTTTTTAAGAAGAAATGGGTTTCCCAAATATTTGATAAATGGAATGAAAATGAATATTTTTAATGTATTAAAATGGATTTGTAAAAATGAGCACATAGGTTAACTTGGGTACATAGGTAAAAGGATTATCATTAGGACATCATCCATGTTTTGTGATTATCAAGAAGTTAGCTCATTGGGATTTCCACTGTTTCATAGGTCTATTTTTCTAGGTAACAGATATAGACATTGGGGGGGTTACTCTAGGGGTTTGTCACTTCTTCAAAGTTATGTGTTCTAGGATTAGTATTGTGTAAGATAATTATCTGTGGTATGAGTAGTCTTATAGTCTGATCTATAGTGATCCTTGGTGCTGATACTTGTGATTATTTTTTGTTTTCTTGGATTTGTTGTTTAGCCTTGATATGCATGAGATATAGTAAGTTTTCTTTGAAATTAATATACCTTATTTTTTTAGAACTGTGATAATAATGTAAATTTTTACCATGTTTTCTTTAAAAAAATTATTTACTTCATATCATGCAATTTTTTATTTAAATGGGAATACAAGAATTATAATATAGGGATGTGTAATGAATCACCAAGGTGAGATCCTACTGAACTTGTTATCTTACACCTTCTGCACCCTTTCGGTGGTGTGTATACCTTTTTATGTCTTCCAATGCAGGGAGAGTCAAGGACCCATCGTGAGGTGTACAATTTTTGTGTTAGCTGGTTCGGTAACTGGAGGTGAGATGGTGGGAGTTCTCCCATACAATCGCATGGAGTAGCTATTTGGTTTTGGTCCTTACTGTTGGATTTTATCTCCTAGAGTTTTAACTACTTCTAAAATTGTTTGTTTCCACAATATTTTTACTATTGTGGAATATATATTTCTTTAGTATTATGTTATTCCTTCTTGTTATATGTGTTGATATGATCAATGTCTCTATTAAATTTGGGTGAAGTTGTTCCCTCTGGTTTGTTGATTAATTCTCTAGTACTTTTCGCCAGCCCATGGAGATCGGGAATGCCCTTCCGGTATGTGGAAGATAGGGACGGGTTCTAAGATTGAGGGTAACCCTAGTTGATTCATGAAAAAATTATATTAAATGGGGTTTTCCCCAAGAGTTATTTTATTGGGATGTCTTGTCAGACTCAAGATAGGATTTTTGAGGCTTGATAGCTATGTTGTGATAAGTGTCTAGCCAGATCTTTTCGTGACAATGCCCAAGTTTCCATAGGATGTTGGGATATCTTTCTCTACTATTGGGTTTTTTTAATCTTAGTTTCTGTTCCTTGGATTTATAGTTTAAACTGAGATTTAAATTCTTTTCTGATTGTTCTTCTTGTTTCGGTGTGCAATAGTATTCCTTTGAGATGTATTTCATGAGACGCCCAAGAAGGTGTAGTGGATTCTCATAATGGAGTTCATCAGTTAATCAAAATAACATTCAAACTATCATGTGGGTAGTCCATGTTGTTGATCTGGATGTCCCAAGAGTTTAGAATGTTTCTACTATGGTCCAACTAGGAGTTGGAGCAGTAAGAGATCGATTACGAGAATTCTTACGTAAGAAGCCTCCATCCTTTAAATGAATTAATAAACCTTAAAAGGCCCAGGGCATATAGTATTGGATCTATCAAAAATTCAACTTCCTGTAAATTCTAGAGAATATTTGGGTGAAGTGTGTAGTGATCATACTTGAGGCTTCCGACAAGCGACGGTGGGGTTCTTTGGTCCATGTAGAAAAACATGTGGTCCTTAGCTGGAAGGGTTTCAAAACCCTATTCTTTTATCTATTTTGTCCAAAGTCTCTAATGCTGGCTAAGTCTATGGAGTTATTGTCCATGCAATAGGGAGAGAGTTCGGTGTCTGAATACACAAATTTTTTTACTGAGCTTATCTGTTTTTCTCTGGACTTGGTGAAGAACGACCAGCTGAAGGATCAGAAGTACCTGTAGGGTTTGCAAAAGGATATTAGACTGTATGTGTTTATTCAGAATATTTCTTCTTATATGGATATGGTGGAAAGATATATGATGGTAGATATTGATATGGATGTCAAGGTTGAATTTTCCACCACTTATCTTCTTATATATTTGCAACATAAGTAGCACACAAGGGAAAAAGAGTAAGTGGCAGGATCATCGTAGGAGTTGTAGAAGTGGGTCTCAACAGCGAGTTTCCTCCAAAACATCTTCTATAGCTATAAGTGTGCCACTAACTTATTATCAATGAGGAAAGGTCAGAAACACTATACATTCATTCCCTATTCTACTAAATAGGTGCTATAGTTTTGGTCGCTTTGGTCATTTCTAGCGCTTCTGTCAGGCTATGACTACGCCCTGTTATGGTTAGAGTTCGTCAACTCTAAAGTCTACTGTGGTGCACTTAGAAGCATCAATGACTATAGGGATCCAGCCACAGGCACTAGGAGTGAAGAACATATATGAATTAGATGATATTCATATGAAATTCAATGTAGATCCAGTAACAATGAGAGGTACTATCATTATTGCATCTTCAGTAGTAATTTCCTTATTTGATATTGTTTCCTCCCTATCATATATCCTATCATATTTTATTGATATTATTAAGCTTCCAACTAAACATATGTATTTTTAATGGATTTAGAGACACATATTGGAATGTGGAGAGGGAAAGGTTTTGGTTTCCTTGTTTGTTAACAATAGTCGATATGGTGTTGGTCTAGGATTTCTTCGTTCTTGATATGGATTTGTTTGACATCATCATCAGTATGGACTACCTTGTCGATCATTGAGATAAGGTTTAAATTTACCATCATTGTGTCTTATTTATTTCTCTAGATGGTATCTCTCATGTATTTCAGGGTGAGTGGGATCTGAGATCAGGTCATACATGGACTTCCCGCCCAGAGCTCAAGAGTTTGTTGTATGCTGTCTATTGTTGTGTATGAGTCTGATAACATATCTACTATCATTGATATTCCCATTATTGTTCAGTAATTTCATAAATTTTTCTTATATGACTAATCTAGTCTTCTTTTAGTGAGGTAGGTACAGTTCAAAAATGATTTGGTGTCCAGTACGCCGCCGACATCGATACCTTCTTATCGCATGGCACCAGTGGAGTTGAAAGAGTTCAAGATTTAATTGGATGACCTATTGTAAAAGATTTTTTTTCACCTTAGTATTTCATTTGGGGAATCCCCTATGATCTTTCCCAAGAAAGTGTATAGTTAACTTTATATAAGTGTGGATTATTTGATTTTGAAATGAGTAACAATTAAGAACAAGTATTCACTTCCTCATGTAGATGATGCATTTGACTAGATAAAGATGGAAAAGTGGTTTTTGAAAACTTATCATCGGTTAGGTTATCACAATCTCAGAGTTTGGGAGTCTAATATACCGAATATATAATTCAAGAGCAGGTATGGCCATTATTAATATATCGTGATGCCTTTTGTTATAGATAATGCCATTGCAGTTTTTATGGCTTTGATGAATCAGATATTCCACCAATATATCGACACCGTTGTGGTAGTGTTCATGGATGATATTCTTATATATTAAAAATCTAAGCATGATAATGAGTTCCATATGAATATGGTTATCAAAATTATTAGAATTCACCATTTGTATGGAATTATTTCAAAATATCATTTCAGGATTCAAGAAGTGATGTTTCTAGGGAACAAGATTTCAGAACATGGCTTATCAGTTGACTCAGATAAGGTTAAAGCTATTTAGTCAAGGAAGGAACCAGAGAACGTTATTGAAATTCATAGGTTACTTGGGTTTTCTAAATACAACTAGTGTTTTGATAAGGATTTCTCCATGTTGGATTCACCTTTAACTACCCTTACCCAGAAAGTAGCCAAATTCGCATGGGATGTGAAGTGTCAGTATTCTTTCAATGAACTGAAATGACTTTTCACAATGGCTCATATTCTGATCTTACCTAAGCCCAGTAAGGGGTACATTGTGTTTTTCAATGCTTATGATACTATTTTGGGATGCATGATTGTGATGGGTGATCATGTGGTGGCTTACACCTCTCTTCATCTTCACCCACATGAGAATAATTACCCCACTCATAATTTAGAGCTTGCTGTAGTTATGCATACTCTTAAAAGTTGGCAGCACAATATTTGTTTGGAAAAGTTCATAGTCTTATCTGATCATAAGATTATGAGTTATGTATTTTCTTATAAAGGATTGAATTTTGGACAGAGACTATGGGTGGAATACATTCAGACTTTTGACATTTATATTTCCTACACCATAAGAGAAAAATGCTATCTTGGTGATCAATGATTGGTTGACAAAGTCTGGTCATTTCATTCTAATCAAGGATACCACTAAGGTTCATGATATTTTTATTCTCTATGTGTAGGAGGTTGTGAGGGTAAATGGGATTCCTTCTTCCATTATTTTGGATACGGATCCTGGGTTTACCTCGATGGAGGATTCTTTAAGAGGCAATGGGAAATCAGGTCAAGTTAAGCACATCTTACCACCCACAGAAAAATGTTCAGATAGAGCATGGGATTTAATTCATAGAGTACATGATTCATGTTTATATATTGGATTTCAGTGTATCATTGGATATCCATTTGGGAATGGTTGAGTTTTTTTACAACAAGAGTTATCAATCATCGATAATAATGGCTCCCTTTATGGAGAGGCATGGCCACCTGTTTAGATATCCTCTTTTTTGGGAGGAGGTGGGTGAAGTATCTTTAGTTGGACCATGTTTGGTCTAAGAGATGTCAGAAAAAATTCATGATGTGCATCGATACTTGGATATAGCCCAAATCCAATAGAAATAATATGTCGATTAGCAGAGTCATCCACTAGAGTTTTCTGTTGGTAACTTGTTGTCTTGAATGTTTCTCCTCAGTTAGGTCATTGTCGACTTGGGAAAAAGGGATAGTTGGATCTAAGATATGTTGTTGTATTTTAGGTCACTGATCATCTCGAGAAGATTTCTTATCAGTTATCATTAATGATTCAGTTGACAGGTACTCGTGATGTCTTCCGCATATCTCATCCTAGGAAGTACCATCTTGATCATGCTCATGTACTGAGTTGGGAAGAAATCGAGTTAATACAAAATTATATCTTTTTAAAGAAACTAGTTTATATATTTTATTTTCAAAATAAATTTTTGCATGGGAAGTTGATTACTTTGGTTAGATTGTTATGGAATCATGGGCCAGCTTCTCATGAGACATGGGAATGTGAGTCATTGATGAGGGAGCAGTGGCCTCATCATTTTCCATGGGTTACATCTTCCACATGACATCCAAGGGATGGAAATTATTTATGGTGGAGATTTTATAACATCCCATTTCCGATCCATCAGGTCTTTCCTCAACATCATCATGGATTCCCTTTTCTCGTTGACTATATATGGATACGAATAAATTGTGAGGATACATATAATGGGTAATTTTATAGGTTTGTTGGACTTGTAGATTTAACCATCATCTTCTGCAAGCTGTAGGAGAAGTTCACACCATGTAACCAGGTTACATGACTTGTAATAGTTGTAGGATGAAAGTAGTGAAAGGAATCATTTTGTGACTGGTTAGACATCATGAAGCTATGTTTCACATCATGAATGTCTTAAATCAGAGATTTTTAATCTGAGATGATAGGTTTTTTAAGTACTTAACCAATGTGGACTTCATGATGTGAATGGGAGTTTCAAGTAATGTAATTCCCTGAGAGGGGAATATTTAGGGTGTCGCTCAGGTTTTTTGGTGCCTATTTAGTCGCATGTTCTCCCTATATCTCAAATAGAAGATTCTCCCCAATGATTTTTGGAGACACCATTTCTTCTTGATCGATCTGTTTGGATTTCAATCTCCATTATATACATCGTACATCTCTCTGGGTGAGTAATCTTACTACTTCTTCTTTGTCATTTATCACAGTAGTACCTTTGGGTTGCACTATCAGGTATGTCGATCTAAGTTGGTGTCCTTTCTATTATTATTCAAAGATCTATGGTGTGACCTATTTTCTGGAGGATGTTTTTTTTCGATCATGGTGTGGGGGGAATTATCTCTTGAGATATGTGGTTTCCCTTCTCCAAAAACCTTTTTTATTAATTGGATCATTCCTAAGATGTATGTATTAGATTCTTTTTCAATCATTATTTTCATTGGGTTTTCATGGTTGGTGGATCCCATTTTGGGTGAGTGAGACCTAAGATTTTAGGTATGTGGTTCCATAAATATCCCATGTTAATGAACCATATTTTTCCTCTTTTATTAAATTATATTGTACAGGAATGGGAATGATTGAACTGTGTGTGTTGAAATGGGTTTTTAAATAAGAAATGGGCTTTCCATGATTGTTGATAAATGGAAATAAAATGGATATTTTAAAAGTATTGAAATGGTTTTATGAAAATGAGAACCTGGGTTTTCTTGGTTACATAGTTGAAAGGTTTATCATAAGGCCATCTTCCATGTTTTGGGATTATCAAGAAGTTTTCTCAAGGGGATTTAATCTTTTTCATATGATCGTTGTTCTAGGGAACTGATGTTTATATTGGGGGGGTTTAGTCATGGGGTATTCCTCTACTTCTTAGGTTTTCATTATATGAGACTTATTGTGCACTTAATTGACTCTGGTATGAGTAGTCTTCTAGTCTCACCTGTACTAATCCTTAGTGTTCATACCTATGTTTATTTTTTTGGAGTTCTCATTTATCCATGATATGCATGATATTTTGAAAAACAATTAATATTGATATACCATCTTTTGTTTTAGAAGAGCGAACAAAAAGGAAAATTTTTACCATGTTTTCTATAAAAACTATTTTACTACTTATCATGCCATGTTTTATTTAAATGAGCATACAATAATTTTTATACAGGGACTTTTGATGTCACACATGGGTGGGATCCTACTAATCTTTTTATATTACACCAAATTAACCTCTTCAGTGGTTCGTAGAACTCTGTATGTCTCCCAATATTAGGAGAGGCAAGGTGTCATAGTGGGGCAGTGAGGACTCATGTCAGCTGGGTTGGGTAGCTAGAGGTGAGATGGTGGGAGTTCATCCAAACCATCACATGGTGAAGTTGAATGGTTTTTTTCCTTACAGTTGGATTTTACCTCTTAGTGTTTTGACTACTTTTCCATTTCTTTGTTTCCTCTATCTTTTTATGGTTATGGAATATATATTTCTTTAGCCTTTGTCTAGTCATTCGTGTTCTTCGTGTAGACATATTAAATGTTTCTATTTAGGTTGGGTGAAATCATTCCCTCTGGTTTGTTGATTGATGCCCTGATGCTTTTCACCAGCCATGAGGATCAGGAACGCCCTTGGGCTTTATGCCAGATCGTGTTAGATTCCATGTTTTATGGTAACATAGGTTGGTTCATGAAATTTCGTTTCACCAATTATTTTATATATCAACTCACACCTAGTTACCATCACCAATAGCTAATTAAAATTTAAAAAAGAAAAGGGGCTCCTAGTAATTGGAAGATAGCTCTAAACTACATAAAGATTAATCCATCCACAGATAATACGCAGGTTAATGGTATAATGACAAAAATATATCCAAACCATGTCTAATGGAGTTATCTAAAATGTTTTAGGAGTGATTTATCAGCTTCTCAATAAATTGACTATTAGTGACATATCATGGTGAGGAAACATTTTAATTTTATATTATATTTTAAAAAATTATTTATTTATGTGATATATTTTAATTTAAAAATGATTAAATAATGATTTTAATTATATTAAAATTGAATCTTATATAAAGTAAATTGATTACTAGAAAATTTTATTATCAATACATGGTTAATTAATGATTTTTTAGACCTGAAGCTATATGAATTTAAAATAGAAATATAGTGATTTTACAAACTGGAACCAAAATAAATCATAAAAAAACCATCATTGAAAAAATCAAAAATTTAATAGAACTAACCCAAACTGAGAAAAACCTATCTGAACTAATCGAAAAAGACATGAACGAAATATAAAAAATCCTAAATGAAAACACAATATCTAAATAAATTAAATTCCTATAAAATTAAGAATATTTCGTGGTGTTTTAGTCCATAAATAAAAAAAATCTTGGTTGACATTATCCCTCAATGATTAAGATAATACTAATTTAATATAGAAGAATACTAAAATAAAATCATATATGAGATTGTTTAGATGTTTAGGAATACATGAATTTCCTTACATCTGGACTTTGGGATTAGATCTAGAAGGGAGGAGGGGAGACATGCTTGCCGCTACTTGTTATGGAAGAGATCCGGATGGGACTGATGATAGAACTTAGAGGAGGGAGATACACACGCCGTTATTGGTTCTGGAGGGAGGATTAGGCATGCACACACATTGATACTCGTTCCAAAGGGAGGAGGGGAGACCCATACATTTTTTGCGTTCTTGAGGGAGGATGGGATAAATTCATGCCACTAGGTTTAGAGAAATGGAAGGGATGAGGGGATGAATCATGAAGGGAGGATGGGAGTTGGGTATAATTCATGAGTGGGAGGTGGGGAGGAATACGTGGGAATCAATTTCTTATGAGGAGTTCCCAATTGATTATAAAATCCATTGGTATATAATAGTTTTCCCAATGATTATTTGAAAACAGTTGGGAAATCCTATGATAAAATAGCCTATCCCAACAGTTTGGGGAAACTGTTGCGATATTTTCATATATATTGTAACGCCTCGATCTCAGTTACCTAGAGTCGGTGCATTATTACATAATATTGGAATGATCACTAGGGATCAAATCCCAAAAGACCAATCAGTTTAGTAGCCTTGTAAACACTAGATATATTCATAAGTCTTACATTACATCATAAATTGAAAAACTACAACAACATATTTTCTTCATATCTCCACATATTATCCCTACAAATCATTCATAAAATACTTCTTCAAATCCTGGTAAAAATAAAACATTGAAAGGGGTGAGCACAGATGCTCGGTAAGGATAACAATATAGCAAAAACATTCATAAATAAACATAAACATTTAAGGCAATGTATAACTAAAACAAAAGCCTTTTAAACTTGAACATAAGCATAATATGGAAAAGATAAAATGAAATAATTCTATTTTCTTATTCACATGGATATTCTACTAATTGAATAATCACATGAAATATCAATAACCACTTTCATAATAATGGAATGCATAATGCCAGATTATCATAACCATATAGTCAAGTCCTTGTGCCAAGACTACAAATAAGTTTTTGTCAAAGCATTGTTCCAAGATACTATTTTGTCTCATGAGACCTACCGATGCATCGAGGAGCTATAGCAGGCTCCACCCGTCACTTACTAAGTCCAATGCATTCCTCATATGAAAAGGTTTAAACATAACATAAATATTCGTATTGAAAATAGCATAAAAAATGTCAATACATTATCTATAAAACATGAATGGTATAAATATAACACATCCACAATCAAACATATCACAAAAACTTCAGTACAATATGGAAGTTTTGTATCATAATAAATCAACTTCAAAAGCATAAAATCCATCAAAGGATGTTGACATGGATGAAATCAAAACTATTTCAGAGAAATATCTTCTTTTTGAAATCATTTAAAAGTCACATAATTATTAAATAAAACCTTTATTTTGAAGATAATCTTATAATATTTTAAGGGAAGCTTCGACGATTTTATAACGGCCAAAAAAAGTTTCACCCTCCATATAATTTAAAAAATGACATTCTTACCTTAATTTTGTTGAAAATGTTAAAAAGGACCTTGTTTGGAAAACGAAGGAAAGATTCCTTTCAAAAACATATAAGGTCAAATAAGGGTATAAATGATCTTAAACCATTTTCTATTAAGTAGTAGAAATTTTTTGAAAGACATTTTTAAGAAACATGGATGTGGATGATAAAGAGGCCCCAGTAGATAATTACGTATAAACAACCCTGGATAATGAAGAGATTGTGAAATAAACCTTACATTTTACTTTTCCTTAGTAGATAGTAGTTTAACCTCTTGTATAATGGTTAAATAATTGTTATTAAATTATACAATAATCATATACATTAATATGATATCATATATGATCTTTTAACATTGCTTTGTTAATAATATCTTAGTATTATTGTTTTTTTGGGTGTTAACTGATTCGTTTTCCTTTCTATGATTTGTTATGTAAGTCGTGTTTGTTATAGATAGGTTATATATTATTCATATAAAGAATGATACCAAGTCCTTAAACATTATTTTTAATCATCAAATTAAGATCATTCTTGAATGGATACGATGGGGAATGAATCTCATCGCGTTCGTGGAGACGGTATTCCGTACGTACGCACGAGCGACAATATCATTCTTTTGAAATTAAAATCAAATATAATTGGTTGCTATATAATATATACAAAATAATTATAATTTTATATTTATCATTTACTTCAATTACACATCATTATCATACCCATCCAAATAATAATGTTTTAAATAACAATTACACCACGACGTGGAGACGGTAAGCCGTACGTACGCACATATGGTGAAATGTCATTCAAAGGATGGAAAAATACTGAATATGGTTGTACCATATTTTAAATAAAATCACATTATTTATAATATACTAGAGTTATTATTTTATAATTGAAATAACAAATAAATAAAAAGTGTAAGAATAAAAGAACTTGAAAGAGGGTGGTGAAATCATTACCTCTTTTTCGGGTTCTTCCTTTTGATTTGATCAAAAGGGGTACATAGGTTGGATTTATAACTAAATTAGGGCCTATAGGATGAAGGGAGGATAGTTGAGAGAGTATTTGGGCAGGGGTTGTCCGAGCCAAAAGGATTTGAAGATGTGAAATTGAGAGAATGGTGAGTGCCCTTTTATAAGAGGGGTGAGGGGCACCTTAGGAAAAGCTAGAAATATTATTTTATAATAAAATCATATTCGGTTTCTAATGGCTCAAAAGTAGATTATTTCGATGATAAGGTGGGGATGGGTCTTAAACCACCCAACCAATTGGTTTTAGATAGGTTTGGGTCACTATATTAAACTTATCTTTTAGTTTTAACTCTTAGTTAATTAGTTTGACATTTACCATGTCTCTTTGTATTTTTATATTATAAGGTTAATAAACTTACTATAAACTTCCAATATAACCAAATGAGGTTCATTAATGATACAAAAATAATTATATAAGTCTCTTGTCTGAACCTTATATTTTTAGGAATATAATATCAATTAATAATATAATATTTGTTTTAAAAACTCTTTTATGTCAATTCTGACACTATTTGGAAATTGATTTTTGTGAAAATCATAACAGAATCATTATTTAAAAAAACGTTAATTAAATCAATCCTAACATGTCATATTAACCAATAAAATTAGTTTAATTCATAAAAAGTCTCAAATTACATTTATTAGGGTATTTATAGTATCAATTATTTTAATATTTTAGTATTAAGGTAATTACTGCATTATCATTGTTCATAAGTAAATTAAATTATTTAATGTCTAAAAATTATAAATAAACAACCATTATGTAGGTAATATTTTTATATTTATAATGAATATTTATAATAGAATTTATCTTATGTCTAACCCTATATTAAAAATGTTTTGGTTATTAAACTTTGATTTTAACTATTTTAACTCTTCTTTGAATTAAATAATAATAAATGTACTAATCTAATAAAAGTGGACCAAAGAGGTTCATATTTTATTCCTAAGGTTGTTTTTGGTCGAATTATACTTATCCAATAGAATTAGTACATGTGCCATGGTAAAAATAATTCATTTTTACCTTTAATTACCCTATTTACTTTTAACCGTGGTAAATAAAAGTAAAAAAGTTACTATTCACCATAAATTATTTTCATCTCATTGAACCAAATTTTCATTAATGATATCAACTATTTCTCTCAGATTTTTGAAATTCAATTCACATAAGTGGTAAAATTATGTTTTATGTGAATTTGCAAAATCTCCTAGGAGGTGGGTAAAAGACGGTAAAAAGTTCAATAAACTTTTTATATATCTAAAATTAATATAAATTGACTCCAATGAATTACATTAAACTTATATAGGTATTATGTATCAATTTTTAACTAAAATAAATTTAAATAAAATAAATAATTTTTTAAATAAAAATTCGGTTTTAACTAATAACTTAGTGTTTTTCACAATTCATCAAAAATTGAAAGTTTTCAGAAAAATACCAAAAAATCACCCAAGGATAATTTCGATATTCCAAATCCAAAATGAAGTCCATTATGAAATATAAAATTTGTAAAATTTCAAAAAGTTGGTATTACTATTCATAACGGCTAGTTTGATAGGTTGTGGTGTGTTCGAACTTGAAGTTGCGTACAACACATGCTATTGTATTACTCAAAGGGAAACGTATCGTGGAAGCTTGGGGTGTTACATTCTCCCCTCCTTCAAACAATTTCGTCCTCAAAATTTCTAGAATATTAATGCATAAAAAGTCTCAGGTGGTTCTTCATCATAAGTTCCTCGAGTTCCCACATTGCCTCTTCCATCTTATGTTTTCTCCATAGAACTTTTACCAGACGAGTCGTCCGGTTTCTCAATACTTGTTATCAGTTATCAAGAATCCTAAAGGGCTCTTCGCAATAAGATAGATCGGGTTCCTATTCTAATTCCTCATAGGTGAGCACATGCGTTGGTTCAGGCATGTATTTTCTCAATAGTGATATGTGAAACACATCGTGAACGTTGGAGAGACTTTGTGGCATTGAAAAACGGTAAGATACAGCCCCAATTTGTTCTAGTATTTTGAAATTTCTGATGTACCTGCAACTCAATTTACCTTTCTTACCAAAACGTATAACTCCCTTCCATGGAGATACCTTTAGGAAAACATGATCAACGACTTGAAATTCCAAATCCTTCCTTCGATTATCGGTATAGCTCTTCTGTCTAATTTGAGCTACCTTGATGTGGGTTTGGATTACCTCTACCTTTTCCATCGTTTCCTCCACAAGTTCAGGGCCTACGAGTTTTCTTTCACCAACATCATCCCAACAGATTGGTGTGTGACATATCTTTCTGTATAATGCATCATATGATGCCATCTGAATACTTGAATGGAAGCTATTGTTATAGGAAAATTCTACCAGAGGTAAATATTGATCCCACATACCCTGAAATTCAAGTGAGTATGATATCAATATGTCTTATAAGGTTTGAATAGTTTGTTCTGATTGTCCATCTATTTGAGGGTGTTAGGTAGTGCTCAAAAAAACTTCAGTATCCAGGGCTTTCGAAAGACATTTCCATAATCTTGATGTGAAACGGGGATCATGATCAGAAACAATCAATAGGGGTACTCCATGAAGTCTCACAAATACATTAATATATAGTCTTGATAGTCGTTCAAGTGGTAGATCTTCTCTTATAGAAAAAAATGTGATGACTTGGTAAGACGATCAATAATGACCCATATTTCATCGTTCCTTCTAAGAGACTTTGGTAGTCCCATGACAAAGTCTATCGTAATATTATCCCATTTCCACTCAGGTATGGGGAGTGGTTGCATGACTCTTCTAGGTTGTTGCCTTCCAGCTTTCACTTTTTGGAAAACCATACATCTTGACACAAAATCAGAAATCTCCCTCTTCATGTTGTGCCACCAGAAATGTTCCTTCAAATCTCTATACATCTTGGTGCTACCAGGGTGTATAGAGGAATTGTATCTATGAGAATCATCTAACAATTATCTTTTTAGATCAGTTATATCGGGAACACAAAGTCTCTTCCCAAATTTCAAAATTCCATCTTCATACACAAAGTCACTCAATCTCCCATCATTCACAGCTTTAATATTTTTTTGAAACTCTTCATCATAGGCCTGTGATCTCTTTATCCTTTCTAGTAAAGATGGTTTAGAAATCATTTGAAAATGTATTGATGTTTCACCTTCCATAGTTATTCCCATATCCATCTTCACTAGATCCATGAAAATAGGATCCCTTTCAACTCTCATCTTGTTCAAAACTCCATGATCCTTTCTACTCAAAGCATCTGCCACCTTATTTTCCATCCCCAGGTGGTAGTGTATAGTGCAATCATAATCCTTGAGTAATTCAATCCATATTCTTTGCCTCATGTTGAGTTCTTTCTGTGAGAAAATATATTTCAAACTCTTGTGATCGGTATATATCTCACATTTTTCACCATAGAGATAATGTATCCATATCTTTATATCAAAGATTATAGCTGCTAACTCAATATCATGAGTAGGATAGTTTTTCTCATGAATTTTTAGCTGTCGTGATGCATAGGAAATAACTCTATCATTCTTTATAAGGACACAACCAAATCCTTTCTTTGAGGCATCACTATAAATAAAAAACCCATCATTCCCCAATGGTAGAGTCAAGATAGGATAATTGACTAATCTTCTCTTCAATTCATTGAAACATTATTCACACTCTTTTTTCCAAATAAATTTAACCCCTTTACGTGTGAGTTTCATTAATGGGTTAGTCAATCGGGAAAAATTCGGGATGAAATGTCGATAATAACCTGCTAAACCAATAAAACCGGGTACCTCAGTTATATGCGTTGATGCTGGGAATTCTTGGATTGCTCTTGTCTTGGAAGGATCAATGGAGATTCCATCCTTAGAGACAATATGGACAAGAAAAGAAATCTTTTGAATACAGAATTCACACTTGCTAAACTTCTCATATAATTCATTTCTTCTGAGGGTTTTCAGAATGATGCTCCAGTGATTTTCATGATCTTCGTAGCTTTTGGAGTATAACAAGATATCATCAATAAATACCACTAAAAGTTCATAAATATATTCCTTGAAAACTCTGTTAATTAGATCCATGAAGATAGAGGGTGCATTAGTCAATCCAAAAGGCATTACTGTGAACTCGTAATGCCCGTACCTGGTTCGAAATGTTGTTTTCGGAATGTCTTCATTCATCACACACAACTGATGATATCCAGATTGAAGGTCAATCTTTGAAAAGTATTGAGCTCCATGAAGTCGGTCGAATAAATCATCAATGCGAGGCAGGGGATACTTGTTCTTTATTGTTATAGCATTGATCTCCCTATAGTCAATGCACAACCTCGTAGATCTATCTTTCTTCTTAACAAAAAGAACAGGGGCTTCCCATGGAGAAACACTGGGGAGAATAAATCCTTTATTACTCAATTCCTCGAGTTTTTTCTTCAGTTACACTAATTACACAGTGGTCAATCTATAGGGGGTCTTCGATATGGGCCTTGAACCAGGAATTATGTCAATGGAAAACTCAATTTCTCATTCTGGAGGATGTCCGGGTAAATCTTCTGGAAACTCATCAACATATTCTTGCACAATAGGTACATCCTCTATTTTAACATTCCTTTCATCACCGACAGTTATTTCATTCTCTTCCTCCCCAATAATTGAATTTAGTTGAGCTACTAGAGGTGGATCTAGATAATAATTTGGTGGTGAAGTTTTTTCTCTAAAGATAAGGTACTCCTTATCATTATCAAAAAAAATTACCACTTTCTTCTTACAATAAATTTTCGCATGATGGTCTGAAAGACAATCCATACCGGAGATTATATCAAATTCAATCATGGGTATAACGATGAGATCAGTAGATAAAGAACATTTATATTCTCTAATGGGAACCAATTCACGAAACTTTGTTGCAATGATACTTCCCTTACGAGTTTTGACTGACAACTCCCTTCTAAAATCAAATTGGAAATATCTAATTTTCTTAGCAAACTGGGAATATATGAAACAGTGCAATGATCCAGAATCAAAAAAAGTATTGGATAAACTTGAGGAAACCACTAAATTACCTACCACTATGTCTTTAGGAGCTTCAACCTCAGCAGTAGTGATAGCATAAGCTTGGCCCTAATCCCTTGGCCTCTTCTAAGGTAAGTTTCCCTGACGCTTAGGAAATTCATTTGCATAACGTCCTATCTCCCTGCAATTGTAGCATTGAACATCGGTAGCTTCTTTCTTCCCCTTGCAATCACGAGCTTGGAAGCCTTTTTAACCACACTTTTAACAGACTCCCATACCCTTCAGGAAAGTACCAAGGTCTTTCTTCCCACATTTACTATAGGATGGATATTCATCTTTTCCCTTCATCCCCTTATTTCCATTTATAGAGTGATCAGCAGATATCTTCTTCTCTTGATTTGATTTAAAGTCATAAGATTTAGAGAATTCTTTTTCTGTCTTGATACCACATGATACAATATCTTCGTACGTTGAGAAATATTGTGATACTAATGCCCGATGGAGAAATGGTTTTAACACATCAAAGAAACGGTAAATCTTATTCCTCGGGTTATGTATATAATCTGCTACATGCCTCACTAACCTTGTAAAGTTAGCTTCATACTTTGCGACATTCTCATCCTCCTTTTGCCTCAAACTAAGAAATTGTCTTTCCATATCTGCTCGATGGTCATCAGGAAAGTATTTTTCTAAGAAAATCATTTTAAACTCTTTCCATTCCATACTTCATACTTCTTCATCTTCCTTTGTATTTTGAATCAATGACCATCATTGATCAGTATCTCCAGTGAGGAGGTAACTGCCATGATAACCTTTTCCCTTTCGCTACTCCCTAAGGCATGGAATATTTTCTCTAAGGAATTGATCCATTGCTCAGCTACTAGTGGATTTGAACCCCCATTAAACGTTGGTGTTTTTTGCCTCATGAAGCGATTTAACATTCATCCTCCACGCTGCGGATCAGGGTGCTTCATATGAGTGAGGTTATTATTCATAACCTGAGTGAGTTGTCCCAGCATAGTGATAAGCTGATCAGCACTAGTTGTATCACCAGCTCCACTATAATTATCTTGAGCAGGAGGGAAATCCCTACATGGAGTTCATGCATTGATACGGTTTCCATTCCTTCCAATAAGTTCCATTTCTAAACATTGTCATAAAGTAGATTTGTTTATGAATAGAAATACATAATTCCATACTCATAAAACACATAACATAAATTGAACAGTTTATGGATATAATCCATAATCATAAATAGGTTTTTTTGAGTTAGTATATACTCATAAACCTTTCATAATGGTTTTTAAATAGAATGAGAACTATCTTAATCATATCCCCCTAGAGTGTTGCAACCAAGAGTACAGCAAGGCCCGTTGTCGTGCATCAGTTCCCGTTCGAGTTTAGCTCAATGTAGTGTTTTTGGGTTTTACCCCTAGGTACATCTATGTCAGAGCTGCCTCTACCTAATCGTATCCAGACAAGGATGTATTTCTCAGAAAACTCACAAAATCTCTACAATACCAAAATTCTAGGAAGTTCTTCTATACTAATCCTCAAAGTACATCTTAGGGCTATGTGTTCTAATCAGAGTTTACTTAAATCTAGCTTCCAAGGTTTATTAATAAACTTCCTCTGATACCAACTGCAATGCCCTGAACCCAGTTACCTAGAGTCGGTGTATTATTCCATAATATTTTCATGATCACTGGGGATGAAATCCCAAAAGACCAATCAGTTTAGTAGCCTTGGAAACACTAGATATATTCATAAGTCTTAAATTACATCATAAATTGAAAAAACTACAACAACATATTTTCTTCATATCCCCTCATACTATCCCTGCAGGTCATTCATAAAATACATCTTCACATCCTATGAAAAATAAAACATTGAAAGGGGTGAGCTCATATGCTCAGTAAGGATAACAATACAGCGGGAACTTTCATAAATAAACATAAACATTTAAGGCAATGTATAACTAAAACAAAAGCCTTTTAAACTTGAACTTCAGCATAATATGGAAAAGATAAAATGAAATAACGCCATTTACTTATTCACATGGATATTCTACTGATCTAATAATCACATGCAATATCAATAACCACTTTCATAATAATGGAATGCATAATTCCAGACTATCATAACCACATAGTCAAGCCCTTGTGCCAAGACTACAAATAATTTTTTGTCAGGGCCTTGTGCCAAGACACTAGTTTGTCTAATGAGACCTACCGATGCATCGAGGATCTATAGTGGGCTTCACTCATAACTTACTAAGTTTAATGCATTCCTCATATGAAAAGGTTTAAACATAACATAAACATTCGTATTGAAACTAGCATATGAAATGTCAATACTTTATCCATAAACCATGAATGGTATAAAAATAACACATCCACAGTCAAACATATCACAAAACCTTCAATACAATATGGATGTTTTTTATCATAATAAATCAACTTCAAATAAGCTTAAAATCCATCAAAGGATGTTGACATGGATGAAATCAAAACTATTTCAGAAAAATATCTCCTTTTTGAAATCATTTAAAAGTCACAAAACTATTAAATAAAACCTTTATTTTGAAGATACTCTTATAATCATTTAAGGGAAGATTTGATGATTTTATAATGCTGGAAAATAGCCGCACCTGCCGTATAAATTAAAAAAAGACATTCTTACCTTAATTGTGTCGAGAAAGTTAAAAAGGACCTTTTTTGGAAAACGACGAAAAGATTCCTTTCAAATACGCATAAGGTAAAATAAGGGTATAAATGACTTTAACCCATTAACTATTAAATATTAAAAATGTTTTGAAATACATTTTTAATAAACATTGATGTGGATGATAAATAGGTCCTAGTAGATTATTACGTATAAACAACCTCGGATAATGAAGAGATTGTAAAATAACCCTTACCTTGTACTTTTCCTTAGTCGATGCTATGTTAACCTCCTGTATAATGGTGAAATAATTGTTATTAAATTATACAAGAACCATATACATTAATATGATATCATATATGATCTTTTAACATTGCTTTGTTAATAATATCTTAGTATTATCGTTGTTTCAGGTGTTAACTGATTCATTTTCCTTTATATGATTTGTTATGTAAGTCGTGTTTTTATGGATAGGTTGTATCTTATTCATATAAAAAATTATATCAAGTCCTTAAACATTATTTTTATTCATCAAATGAAAATTATTCTTGAATGGATACGATGGGGAATTAATCTCATCGCGTTCGTGGAGACGGTATTCTATACGTACGCACGAGCGACAATATCATTCTTCTGATATTAAAATCGTATATAATTGGATGATATATCATATATACAGAATCCTTATAACATTATATTTATTATTTACTTCAATTACACATCATTATCATACCCATCCAAATAATAATGTTTTGAATAACAATTACACCACGACGTGGAGACGGTAAGCCGTACGTACGCACGTATGGTGACATGTCATTCAAAGGATGGATAGAATACTGAATATGGTAGTACCATATTTATAATAACATCATATTATAAATAATATACTGGAGGTATTATTTTATAATGTAAATAACAATGAAAGAAGAAGTGGAATAAGAAAAGAACTTGAAAGAGGGTGGTGAAATCATCACCTCTTCTTCGGGTTCTTCCTTTTGATTTGATCAAAAGGGATCCTTATGATGGATTTAAAACTAAATTAGGGCCTCTAGGATGAATTTAGGATAGTTGAGAGTATATTTGGGCAGGGTATGGCTGAGCCAAAATGCTTTGATGATGTAAAATTTAGAGAAGGGGGATTTTCCTTTTATTAGAGGGGTGAGGGGCACCTTAAGAAAAGCTAGAAATATTATTTTGTAATAAGATAATTTCCGGTTTATAATGGATCCAAAGTGGATTATTTCAAGGCTAAGGTGTTTATGGGTATAAAACCACAAAACCAATATATTTTTGACTGGTTTGGGTCACTATATTAACCTTATCTTTTAGTTTTAACTCTTAGTTAATTAGTTTGACATTTACCATGTCTCCTTGTATTTTTATATTATATGGTTAATAAACTTACTATAAAATTTCAAGAAAACCCCATGTGGTTCATTAATGATACACCTATCATTATATAAGTCTCATGGAAGAACCTTATATTTTTAGGAATAGAATATCAATTAATAATATAATATTTGTTTTAAAAACTCTTTTATGTCAATTTTGACACTATTTGGAAATTGATTTTTGTGAAAATCATAACAAAATGATTAATTTGAAAAAAGATACTTAAATAAATCCTAACATGTCATATTAACCTATAAAACTAGTTTAATTCATAAAAAGTCTCAAATTACATTTATTAGGGTATTTATAATGTCAATTATTTTAATATTTCACTATTAAGGAAATTACTGCATCACCATTGTGTCATAAATAAATTAAATTATTTAATGTCTAAAAATTATAAATAAAATACCATTATTTAGGAAATATTTTTATATTTCTAATTAATATTCGTAATTGAATTTATCTTATGTTTAACCCTATATCAAAAATGTTTTAGTTATTAAACTTTGATTTTAACTCTTTTAACTCTTCTTTGAATTAAATAATAATAAATGTCCAAATCTAATCCAAGTGGACCAAAGAAGTTCATATATTATTCCTAAGGTTGTTTGTGGTCGAATTATACTTATGCAATAGATTTAGGACATGTGTCAGGGTAAAAATAATATCATTTTTACCTTTAATTACCCTATTTACTTTTAACCGTGGTAAATAAAAGTAAAAAGTTACTATTCACCAAAAATTATTTTCATCTCATTGAACCAAATTTTACTTACTGATATCAACCGTGTCTCTCAGATTTTTTAAATTCAATTCACAGAAGCGGTAAAATTAAGTTTTATGTGAATTTGCAAAATCTCCTAGGAGGTGGGTAAAAGACGGTAAAAAGTTCAATAAAAAATTTTATATCTAAAATTAATATAAATTGACTCCAATGAATTAAATTGAACTTATATAGGAATTATGTATCTATTTTTACCTAAAATAAATTTATACGAAATAAATAATTATTTAAATAAAAAGTCGGTTTTAACTAATAACTCAGTGTTTTTCACTATTCATCAAAAATTGAAAGTTTTCAGAAAAATACCAAAAATTCACCCTAGGATAATTTCGATATTCCAAACCCAAAATGAAGTCCAATTTGAAAAATAAAATTTATAAAATTTTAAAAAGTGTGTATTACTATTCATAACGGCTAGTTTGATTGGTTGTGGCATGTTAGAACTTGAAGTTGCGTACAACACACGCTATTGTATTATTCAAAGGGAAACGTACCGTGGAAGCTTGTGGTGTTACATGTATAGCCAACAATTACAGTATTGAAATGTGACCAATATGAATTCAAGGGTGTATTTTTTTTTAAAATTGAAATTAATTTTAGTATAAATAACATGCGATAGGATGAAAACTGAGAAAATGAATTTTGATTGTTTTGTTACTTTAGTAAAATGATCCATAAGTCATTGTTGATTTTTTTTAATCACCTTTACCTGAATCTAACACGTTGTGACACTAGTGTAACTCCAAGTGTGTCCTTTTATTTAAAATTGACATTAAATTTAGTAAAAATATAATTTGGCACACTAAAAACCAAGAAAATTCATTCATATTTTTTGATTATTTAGTAAAACAATTTATATGTAATTTTTGACATGTAAAAATAATCCTCACATCAATCTGAAGTATGTACTGACTAATAAGACTCCAGGTGGGTCTTTTAATTTAACATTTACATTATTTCTTATAAAATTAACATGTGACACACTGAAAAATGATAAAAATGAATTTGGATTATTTTGATACTTTAGGAAAGTGATCCATATTTCATTTTCAATGAGTAGAAATCAACAGATGCTCAATTATGATTCATAGTGTGATCGGTACAAATTTTAGTGCATCCTTGTATTTAAAATTTACATTAATTTTAGTAAAAATAAAATTATACAGACTCAAGAACATGAAAAAGAATTTGGGTTGTTTTTATACTAAATGAAAGTGATTTATAATTAATTTTTGATGTGTAGGAATCAACCACAAATCAATATGACACGTGATGTGATAGGTATGACTAAATTAATCCATTATAAGTTTAAAATTGACATTTTTTTACAATTTACAACTTATTTAAAAACTTATGTTACTCAATGATAACATAGAAAAAGAACATTTATTATCATGATAATTTAGTTAAACTACCCATAAGTCATTTTTAACTTGTAGGAAGTAGTCCAACATCAATCTGACACATGATGTGACCTATTTTACATAGAGTGTGTCTTTTCAATTAGAAATGAAATTTTAGTAAAAAACATATATGTGGTACTAAAAACCAATAAAACACATTCTTATTGTTTTTATATTTTAGTAAAATGGTCTATATGTCAATTTTGATGTGTAAGAATCAGCTTCACCACAATATGATGCACAGTGTGACCGATATGACTCCAAGTGTGTATTTTTATTTAAAAATGACATAAATTTTAGTAAAAATAACAAGTGGAATACTGAAAACTGAGAAAAAACATTTGGATTGTTTTGATACATTAGGAAAATGATACATGATTAAATTTTTTTATAGGAACCAGTTGTATGTCAATCTGAGGCATGGTGTGACTAGTATCACTCCAAGTGTGTCTTTTTATTTAAAATGGTCATTAATTTTGGTAAAAATAATAAGTGACATACTAAAAACCAATAAAAATTATTCATATTGTTTTGATAAATTGTGAAATGGATTGATAATACATGTTTGATTTGAAAAAATCAACTACACCTCAGGATGACACATAGTTTTACTAATATGATTCCAATTGTGTCATTTTTATTTAATATTGACATTAATATAAGTAAAAAATAACAAGTGATGTCCTGAAAACAAATAAATCACATTTTTATTGTTCTAATACTTTTGGGTAATGGTATATATGTCATTAATTATGTGTAAAAATCAACCAAACCACAATCCAACACATATTGTGACCAATATGACTCAACAAATTTGTTATCAGTTCAAAATTAACATTTTAGTTCAAAACATGTGTCACTCTTAAAAAACCAAACCAATGCACGCTGATTATCATTATAATTTTGGAAAATGAATCATATGTAATTTTTTATGTAGGAATTAGAATCATGTGAAACCGAGAAATTATGTGACCGTTATGACTCAATGTGCATGTTTCCATTTTAAGATGTCATTTTAGTAAAAAAACACAAACAACAAAATAAAAACCAAGAAAACTAATTTATATTGTTTTGATGCATTAGTAAAATGATCCATAAGCCATTTGTGATTTCTAAGAATCATCATCACTTCAATATGATGAACATTGTGACCAATATTACTCAAAGTGCATCTTTTAATTTAAATTTGACATTGATTTCAGTAAAATAAAATAAATTCAAAAATACAAGAAAATTAATTCAGATTGTTTTGATAATATAGGAAAGAAATACCTATGTCATTTTTTATGTATAGGAATCAACCATACCTCAATATGATTTATGGTGTTATTGAATAACTCTATGTGTTTATTTTTATATATAATTGAAATTAATTTTAGTAAAAAGAACATGTGGAATACTAAAAAGAAAAAAAACAAAATTGTATTGTTTTAACACTATTAAAACAATCCTTAAGAAATTTTTAATCAGTATGAATCAACTACAACTCAGTATGACGTATGGTGTTACTGGTATGACTCTATGTGTGTCCTTTTATTTATAATTGACATTAATTTTACTAAAAATGACTAGTGACATACTCAAGTCCATGAAAACACATTCATAATATTTTTATACATTAAGAAAATGATCCATAATTAATTTTTGATGTGTAAAAATCAATCACACCTAAATACGAAACACGGTGTGACCGGTATTACTCAATGTAATTTTTATCAATTTAAAATTAACATTTTAGTTCAATAAATTTGTTACTCACTGAAAACCAAGAAGACACAATTTTATTGTTTATATAATTTAGGAAAATTATTCAAGTCATTTATGATGTGTAAGAAGTATTCTCACATCAAACTAACATATGATGTGACTGGTATGACTCATAGTTCATGTTTTGAATTTGAAATGTCTTTTTTGTAAAAAAACACATGTGACAAACTCATAAATATGAAAACATAGTCAGATTGTTTTGATACTTTAGAAAAATTATACATTAGTAATTTGTGAGGTGTAGGAATCATGTACACCTCAATATGATGCACATTGTGACTAATATGACTAAAAGTGTGTCTTTTTATATTAAATTGAAATTAATTTTATTAAAAAGGGTAAGTGACATACTGAAAACTAGTAAAACACATTTGGATTTTTTTGATACATTAGTAAAAGGATCAATAAGACATTTTGACATGTAGGAATCAAATACACCTCAATTTTACACATGATGTGACTGGTATAACTCTAGATGTTTTATTTTATTTAAAATTGACAACAAGTATAGTAAAACAGACATCTTACATACTAAAAACATATAAAACACATTTATATTGTTTTTATATTTTAGAAAAAGGATTCATATGTCATTTGGGATTTATAGGAATCAACCTCATCTCAATTGGTCATTTGGTGTGACTGATATGACTCCACCTGTTAATTTTTATTTAAAATTGATATTGATTTTATTAAAAAGAACAACTAACATTAAAAAAATAAGAAAATGCATTTGGATTATTTTTATACTTTAGGAAAATGACCCATATGTAATTTTGGATGTGTAGGAATCAACCACACATCAATCTGACAAATTTTTTTTCTAGTCTGACCCCAATTATCTATTATAAGTCTAAAACTTACATTTTAGTTCAAAACATGTCTCACTCACTAAACACTAAAAAACACAGAACAATTTTCTTTATAATTTATGAAAATGATTCATATGTTATTTGTGACATATATCAAAAAGACTCACATCAAACTGATGCACAATGTGACCAGTACAACTTAAAGTGTGTGTTTCTAGTTTGAAATGACATTTTAGTAAAAAAACACAAGTGAAACCCAAAACTATTAAAGAAAATTAAAATTGTTTTTGATACTTTGGGAAAATGATCCATATGTAATTTTTGATGTGTAGAAATCAGTCGCACCTCAATCTGACGCACATTATGACCAGTATAACTATACGTATCTTTTTATTTAAAATTAAAATTTATTTTGGTAAAAATAACAAAAGACATACTCAAAACAATGAAAACGCATTCAAATTGTTTTTATACATTAATAAAATGATTAATATGTCATTTTTGATGTGTACAAATCACCCACACCTCAATACGATGCATGGTGTGATCGGTATAATTCCAAGTGTATAGTTTTTAAATTTCATATTAATGTATTCATTCATATTTATGTTTAATTTATTTCCTTATATTTTTAATAACATAATATTGTTTTCTTATACATGTGGATTCTTTTACTCAGGTTGGGGTGATTTTTTCGGCAACAAATACCATGGTCGGAAGCCTTTGAGAGTGTGTTGTGGGTTCCAAATATGATAATACATTAATGTATTTTAATTCTTGTGGATAGTAATTATAAATTTATTTATACAAAACATTGATTGAAATGTATATATTAGTGTTATTTTATTTTTTATGTAAAATTTATTTCAAATAAATTATATATATTCATACAGGTGTATTTGCATACAGGTTACAACTATATGTGTTATCATGTGTTGTTATTAAGACAACACATAGAAGCAGGTTCATAACAACCCTGCACTTTATTACACACTGAAACATGATTTATTACACAAACATGAACTTAATACAACTATAAGGATTGAGATGTCTAGTGTATTGTGAAATTTGGTACATTACATGACAACTTAAGACATAAAACTACAACATCTTTTTTGAAAACCTCCTTTACCTGACCACAACATTACCTCATACCAAGCATTGCATGGGATAACCTGAGGACATATAGAAAAAGGGGTGAGATATAAAGCCCAATAATGGAGTAAACAAGGATTATCATAGAGAATATAGGACATATTAGGAAATAGGCATATTAGTAGAGCGAAAGAGAAACATGAACATAAAGGCATATTATTTCATGATTATAATAACATGGAAATGTGGAAACATCATTTAACATAATATTAGTAAGATCCAAGGCACATTGAAAGTGGGGCATGAGTAAACTCTCATTTCAATTGAATTAGAATGAATAAACCCTCATTTCAGTTGATGTATCATGATACTAATCATTACCCATTGCATTGGAGTGCTATTAGGGTGCACAGTTCTTAATCATTTCATTTCATGCATAAATGTGTCACATGGATAACATAACATGGATTCAATAAAATCTTCATTTATTCCACAATAAATGAATGATAAATGCATACATTAAACTCTATAATCAATAAGTAAATGTACATAAATGGTAATACCCTTCATAGATAAATGGGAATGGTATTAACTATATAATGACTTTGGCTTGGAAAATCGTGGTGCAAATTCGGCAGCATAACGGTGTGACATAAGAATTCATAAAAATAGAGAATGGGAGAGAAAGGGGGTTCTCATAATATATACATGAAATGGATAGTAAGGGGTCATATATATACACGTCCCAACATATGTAATGGAATTTATATTCATAATAAAAAAAATTCTTGAATGTAAATGTGGAGAGAGAAATTCCATAAGGAATTTAGGTATGGTAACGGGTGTACATGTGAGGAATTGATGAGAGAGAAACGGGTCTCTCATCATTAAAACATAAGTAGGTATTTATGGGGGAGGTGATAAATTACATCCCAACATTTGTAATTGAAAATAAAATGGCAAAACAACATAATAAAATTTGGACAAAATTGAGAAAGGAAGAAATCCCATACTTGGAAGTGTAATCCCAAAGTCTTGGGAGAGGATTGAGAGAGGCTTATTGGGAGAATGGGGCACCTTGGGAGGATTTTAGAGAGAGAATGTCAGGGTAGGGACGTGCTCCACGTGTTTTCAGTGAAGAAAAGTGGGAGCTTGGGTGGGTTTATGTAGGAAAAGAGAGGGAATTCATTATTATTTTGGTTTTGGCCACCACACATTAAGCTACTTAAAACCAAAAACCAACCCATGGTTTTTCCCAAGTTTTTTTCCAAAGGGGAGTGTAAAAAAATATTTTATAAGGCCAGTGGCTGAACTTCTTAAAATATTATGCTTGCTTATGTGGAGGTGAGTCACACTCTCAAGAAAATCAATTTAAAAAGTTAAAACGTTTTATAAGACTTGGAGGGTCTACTAATGCTATGTAAAATAAATTAAACAAACCTAAAATCAAATTATTTTAATGATGAAAAATATATTTTCTGAACATATCATTTATATTATTTTATTACATCACTATTGAGTCCTTATGATGTCATAAAACACATTATATAATTAAACGGTATTCAATTTTTACCAAAAAATTCGTTTGTCTTAGAAAATTATGAAAAATTAACCGTTGGATAATTTTGATGTCCTTATTCCAAAAAAAAGAATAATTTTAGCTGTATAATTTTCTAAATATGTGATTTTTTACTTTTAAATTAAAAATGAACATTTATAAAAAATTCATGGGTTTTAACAAAAATGACTTTCAATCCTTAATAAAAATCACAATTGTATACATAAAAATTATATGATCATTTATATTTAATAAAACGTAATTTAGTAATAATATTTTATTAAAAAATTATTTAATTAAAATATCAATTAATTCATCAAAATAGATTTCATAATTGAATATTAACAAAAAATACTATTTGTTCTTTAAAAACCATTTATAAAGTAACAATAATGAAATGAATGTATATACTTTATATTAATTAATTTACATAATAATAGTGCTAGGGTATTGTTACATAACTCTATATAACACTTTCATATGACCTAATGGTAAGTTTTTCGATGGTGATAGACTCTTGGGGTGGCTCGGATAACATCGCTCGGGTGGTAATCTCTATCAACTTTCACTTATCACATAGACGGTTCCATTTGAGCTTAACGTATTGAAGCTCGGAATGTGCATGGTGAAGAGAGAAGTCTAGTGATGCCACCTCCTTCCTGAGCTCTAAAAAAATGGGCTTCATATGGGGCAATTCTACTGGATGAGGTCATCTCATTCTTTGTCTCAGTAAATTGGATTTGTTAAAGCCCTATATTCATACTAATCATGTGATCACTGTTCAACGGCTATATTAGAAATAGTAACAATTCTTAACAGTATATTGAATTCCAAAAACATAAAACCAAGGAAGTGCATATGTTATATAACCATTTTACATAATAAAACATTTAATTGGATCAAGATGAATTTTCATTAATAAAATTTTGGGTCTTTACAATCTTCCCCCCTAAAGAAATTTTTCCCTCAAAATTTAATTTCCCCACACTAAAACTGATGTGGGTAACTCTGATTGATCACTTTATATAATTCCCACATTTCTTCTTCAAGCCTGTTCTTTGGTCACAACACCTTGATGAGGGGAATTTTCCTCTTTCATAGAAATTTTTCCCTACGATATAAGATCTTCACCAGCTTATCTTCATATGAGAGGTAAATCTCCAATGGTACCTCCTCTGGATTGAGTACATGCAATGGAAAAGGTAAGTGATTTTTCAAGAGTGATACATGGAATACGTCATGTACTTGAGATGGGTTTAGTTGGAGTTTTAGTTGATAGTCCACTACTCCAATGTGATCAATGATCTCAAAAGGTCCAACGTACCTGAGACTAGGATTTCCCTTCTTCCAAAATCTCATAACCCTATTCCATGGTGATATGTAGAGGAATATCATATATCTGACATCAAACTCTATGTATCATCGATGATTATCAGCATAGATATCTTGTCAACTCTGAGTAGCTTTAATGTGTTGCTGGATGGTCTGATCCTTCTCCAGCATTTCTTTGAAAAGTTCTGGACCTAGGAGTTTTTTCTCTCCAACTTCATCCCAACATGTCGGTGTCCTACACCTCTTTACGTAAAGGGAATCATAAGGATCCATTTGGATTCTTGAGTGGAAACTTCTGTTGTAAGAGACGTCAACTAGAGTAAAATGTTTGTCCCATCCTCATTTGAAGTCCATTGAGCATGCTCTCAACATTTCCTCAAGTGTTTGGATAGTTTGATCAAATTGTCCATCAGTTTTAGGATGATAAGTCCTACTAATGTTCATCTCAGTATTCAGATCATATTGGAGACTCATCTAGAACATAGAGGTGAATCTTGGATCTCGGCCGGATACAATGGATAGTGGTACTCCATACAGACTTACCACATATCTAATGTATATCAGTGCCATTTGATCGAATGAGAAATACTCTCAAATTGTAATGAAGTGTGCAGTCTTTGTAAGATGATCCACAAAAACCTAGATAGCATTTTTTTCTATTGGATGTCTTCGGACTTTCGGTGAAAAAGTCCATGGTAATGTTGTCCCATTTTCATGCTAGTATGGGTAATGGTTGCATCATACCCTTAGACTTCTTCCTCTCATCCTTCACTTGCTGATATACCAGGAACATTGATGTATACTCAGCGATCTCCCTCTTCATGATATCCCACCAATAATGGTCTCGAAAATCTCAATACATCTTTGTGTTTCCTGGGTGAATGGATAACTTTGAACTATGTACATCTTCCAAAAGTCTAATATTTATCTCTGGAATTGATGGAACAAAAATACTTGACCCAAATCTCACAATTCCTTCTTCAATAACATTGAACTCCAAGGATTTCCCTTTTCTAATAGTTTCAACTTTCTTCTAAATTCCCACATTATCCTTTTGAGGATCCTTTAACCTTTCCAAAATAGTTGTTTGATCAATCATTTGTGAAAAGATTTATGATTCTCTATTCTTTATTATTTCCCCGACTATCTTCATCAAATCTAAGAAGATTGGATCCTTTTCAATTTTCATCAATGATATAATTGATGGGTCCTTTCAACTTAGAGCATTTACCACCTTGTTCGCTTTCCCATGGCTGGTAATGTATTGAGAATTCATAGTCATTCATCAATTGTATCCATCTTTGTTGGAACATGTTCAACTCTATCTATGTGAATATATACTTGTGGCTTTTGTGATCCATTTTTATTTCACACTTCTCCCCAAAGAGGTAATGTCACCACATTTTTTAAGAGAAGATCACTGCATCCAACACCATATCAAGTGTTGGATATTTTTTCTCATAAAAATTTAATTTCCTTGAATTATAGGCAATGACTTTGTCTTTATGCATCAACACACATCCCAGACCCTCTTCGAAGCATCACTAAATACCAAACAAAATTACACAAGTGGGTAATGTGAGAATGGGTACAAAGATAAGCCTCTTTTTCAACTCCTTGAATCTCTCTTCTCATTCATCACTCTATGGAAATATTACTCCCTTCCCAGTTAGTTTGGTAAGAGGGTTGTAAAATTGTGAGAAATTTCTCACAAATCGGCGATAATATCGATCTTATCCCATGAATCTACGGATATCTGTCATCGATGTTGGCCGCGACCATCGCTCAATTGCAGCTGTTTTGGAGGGATCCAAAATATACCATTGCATGGGATGATAAAGCCCATGAATGAGACTTCCTTCAACCAGAACTCACACTTGTTTTACTTTTCAGAGAGCTTCTTTTTTTGCAAGGTCTCTAGTATACACTACAAGTAATTAAAGATACATCTACACTGATATTTCCACTATTTAAAAAAACACATGGCTACATCCTATGATACCATAACTATGATTAAAAATAGTGAATTTATCAAAGAAAATTACTCCCTCGCTCGGGACTTTCCTCTCTCACTCACTAACTCACCCTTGATACCATTTTCCTCTTCCTCGCATATTTTTTATGATCGTCTCCAGACCAATGACATCTCTCTCCTTCATCCTCACCGACTTCATTTCCTCAATCCCTCATCATGGTTCCTTCATTCATGGTGTGGCATCTCCATTTTCGGCCTCTCTATTAGTGGTTCCTTCTTCCCTCACCTACATCTTCATTCGATGCATCGGCTGAATCATTCATCCCCTCCATTCGGGTGTTCCTCCTCTATTTGATATTTCCTCCTCTATTCGAGCATTCCTCTTCCATTCGGTAATTCCTCCCCTCTATTCGGGAATTTTTCCTATATTTAGTGCATCATTTCTTCAGGATTTACTCCTCCATTTGGTAAATCAGCCGAACCATTTTACATCATTCTATTTTTTGGATCCCGTTTTCATTATTCCTTCTATTTGTAGTATTGTTAACCTATTTTTTGGATCCCTTCTATTTGTAGGAGGAGTTTGCAGTATTCATTCAAATTTGGGAGTTTTCAATTGAAGGAGGAGTTCACCAGAAGAGTTTTTGTTTATTATCAACTATTTTGAGGGTCATGTTTCTTAACTGGTATCATGTCAACTGTTAGTCACTAGAATTTCATGGTTTATATTTTAATCTCATTCTCTTAATTAATCACGTATTCTAATATTCATGGTTTAATCTGTTTACTATTCTTGTATCTATTTACTATTCTGGAATTATTATGTTTCTATTTACTATTCTGGAATTATTAATATGTTTGTAAGTGTTTTGTGTAATAGTCTTTGTATTTCTGAAATTTATAGAATTTAGAAGTTTTATATGAACATGAATAACTTATGTGACCATAACCATAGAAAACATCATAGATTTCTTCAATCATTCCAAATCGGTTTGATGTAGACATATTCTTTTCAAACTATTGATGTTTCTATTTCTCTAGCCTGAACCCCTTGAAATTGTCTTCCATTGTGATTTAAGTATTGATGGATTGTACAGAAAATCCAATGAAAAATTCCTAAACCTATTACAATACCATCGTTTTCTAGAAAACCTAAATATTGTATTCATTACAACATGTTTTTTAGAATTTCCAGATTTTATAGCATCTTGTTTTGGGGATTCTTTTATCACCAGTTGGGTTATTCTTACATAACAAGCTTCAACACTCATTCCTCTATACACGATTTACATGGTGTAAATATTATCTTCATTTTTATTCACCCAAACTTTAAGAGATTTTGTTTTCTAACCTTCACTTTCTATGAAAATATATTTAGAAAAATCATTACATTATGTCTACTTGAGAATTACCATTAGATGACATAGTGATTTTATTTCAATATAATGGAAGCCTTTCAACCCCATTTTCCTCATTAGAACTATTTTTGGTAGTATATTTTTTATTTTAAACATTTAAAACTCAATATGTTTCATTTATATATTGGCCTATTTTTTCAATTCTAAAAACATCATATTGAGAGAATTCTTCATTTCATTAATTAATTACATGATAATTTCATAGAATTTTCTCATTTTTTCAACTTCATTATCATGAGTTCTTTATCTTCTCATTTAACAAAGTGTTATAATTCTTGATTCTTTTGGCCTTGAAATCATGTTTAGTATTCATTGTGGAAATATCTTCTTCAAATTCATCGAATTTATTCTCAAATTCTTTAGTGAGATCATCCTCTTCATGGATGGTTTTGATCCACTCTTCTTAAAATTTGGAGTATATTTCTTTAATATCCTAATTCATATCTTATTTTAAATTAAATTTTTTAGAGACATTTATGAAAGTTAGATCTCTTTCTCTTAAGTATTTCTCAAATTTTTTTCATAACCTTCAAACTGAATGATCTCTTCCTATCGAATTTGAAAAAATTAACAAATAAAATCCATAATTTCATTGAGAAAGCAATATAGTATATCTTTTATCATTACAAAATATATACTTTATTGACCAAAAAATGTATAATCACTCCCAATTATTCTTAGACCTTATTTGGGATAGTTCGAGAAATAATCTTTACTTACCTCTTTTTCACATTGATCCCTTGAATCAATAGAGGTTGTAGGACTGTCAAATACCTTGGTAGTTATCTAAACCACTATTTATTCACCTTCTAATATAGGTATAACTTCATTAGTATCCTATAATATAGAAACTGATCTTTATTCTTCTTTTTTCAATGTGGGTAACTTCTTCATCCTTTTTTCTATTGTTTTATCCAGTTTAGCTTAGTATTGGTAGAAATGGAATTCGAATATAAAATAGATAAATATTTTCTAAAATTGAACTTCATTATAGATTAGGAATAAAAACTTCCCATATTGAAAATAGAACAACTTCAAATCTATAGATTCCAATAAGATATAAATTTCTCTCAAATACAATCTAAAGAGGACTGGTTGGGATATGAACCACATTGGGTGGGGGTTGAAATAATTTTGGTGACTTGTAATTACCTTTTTTGTACTTTTAAATTTTAATCCCTTTTCTTTTTACCTCTATCACTATTAGGTGAGTGGTTATTTTATTCTCTCTTTCCTCCATTATTTCTTATATAATAATCAAAAATACACAAACAAGTGGCATATTAATTTATAAGGTTTACTACTTAGTATGATAAGTCTAATCCTTAGTTTCTTCTGGTAACACCTAAGGTCACAAAACCCATTAGTAAATACCTTTGATCATTAAACTATAGTCTCCTGATAGTATATATTGTGTATACTACACACTTATTTAGTGTTTTCCACACTCAAGTATTTCTCATAACATTACAATAAATATAGGGGTAACAACAATATATTGTAACACTAATTTAGAATACTTCCTTATTGGTCAAACACTACTCATTTCTTCTTCTTCTTCCATTGCAAAATAGAAAGTCACTTATTTTATTTTTATACATATCACTATACAAAAACTCTTCTTCTTTATAGTATCAAACTGATATTCTATAACTTCATCTTTATATTAATTCATGTATAAAATGAAATACACATAACTCTTTATATCTCCCCTTCTTTCATGTGTGAACTTGGGGAACAAATATCTTCTTCTTATAAACTTCATGAACTACTTGGTTGCCTCTTCTTCTACCTCTTCCCACTTTTTTATCTTATTTTTTTCAAAAAAAAATATCACTAGATCTTCCTCTTCTTTTTAACATTGACACATTGTGGTTATTCAGAATGGAAACTATGTTGGGTCCTATCAATCATTTAAATAGTGTATAGAAATTATTCTCTCTTGAATAATACTGTCAAGCTTCCACTTGTCTATATTTAGAACTGCTTGAGTATATATCAAATATATCAGCAACAGTTTATTCTTTTTTAGCATTCACTAAAACAAATTAATAATTTGGATTCAAATATCCCTGAATTAATGGATCTAGAATTTCGAACTCCATATATTTATAACCATTTTTGGGTCTTATCACTCTTTTACATAGTTCATATAAATTATTCTATCTTGAATAATAGTTTCAAACTTTCACATGTCTCTATTTCAAACTGCATGAATATATATCAAATATAGAATCACTAATTTCTTCTATTTCATAAATCATTAAACCACATGAATATTTTGGATTCAAATGTCCTTTAATTACATGATCTAGAATATATCACTCTATATCTTCATAACCATATGGTAATTATATGTAATAATATCATGTGGACATCCAGAAATAATGTGATCTTGATCCTTTATCAATCAATGATGCATGACGAAGTATGTATGAATACATGAAAAATACAGTGACACGATCATGGATTCTTCCTTCTTGAATTTTGAAATTCTTCCTATTTTATATCCTCAATATTTTCCATGCATTTAATATTGCATATAAATATTAACGAATGAAATAACCTTGGTTGTGGAAGGGTGGGGGGAAGTGAGGGTGAAAGGAGGGTGTTTTATGGGAGTTGGGGTTAGAAGGGGGGGTGGGGGTGAAAGTGGGGGGGTCAAAAGAGTTGGGGTGGGGAAGTGGGAGTGAAGGGGGGTCAAAGAAGTTTGGGTGAAGGGTGGGGTGTAGTGTGTATGTGGGGGTGGTACATGTGGGGGCGGGTGGGGGTGGGAAGTGGGGGGAATGTGGGGTGAGTGTGCTGGGAGTCGTGGGGTGAAAGGGGGGTGGTTCAAGAGATTTGGGGTGAAGGGTTGGGGTTTAGTGGTGGTGAAAGTGGGGGAAGTTGGGGAGAAGGGTGGGGGCTGTGGGGTGATGGGGGAAAAGGGTGAAGGGGGATGGGGGGAAGGGGCTGGGAGGGCTGGGGGAAGGGTGTGAAGGGGGAAAGGGGTGTAGGGGGGTGGGGGAAGGGGGTGAAGGGGGAGTGGTGGGGGCAATGTGAAGGTGTCAATATCTCCATGCATTTCATGGGAAAATATTTTTGTTAGTTTCTACATGTCGGTCCTAGCTCCATGCATTTTTTGAAAGAACAGACTAAAACTGAATGTCGTTGCACTGGTTCTTCTACTGCCACAAATTTACCACCAAATTTTATAAAATCACAAAAAGAATTTAAAAAACATTATAAGTTTTATTAGATTCCTATAAGTAATCCTGAAATTTTTAGGACTTAACCAAATTTTATCTTCCAAATATAATTTATAGATATCTTTAATAAAACATAGAACTTATTGAATTCACCTCAACTCATCTCTAAACATTCCAAATCTACTTTTCTCCTATCTCGCGATTGCAACCTACCTCTTGCGATTGAACCCCTTCCACCTTCCCCTTTCTCTACCTCTGTGGCGATCAAATCCCTTCCCTTATCCCTAGTTTATTCACGATGGAACCCATCCCCGAAGCCCATCCCATCCCCCTCCCACTCCACCTCCCCCTGCCCAACCCCTCCCCCTTCCCCACCAGCCCCCCTGCCCAGCCCCTCCCCCTCCCCCTCCCCTCCCCTGCCGACTACCCAGCCCCTACCCCCCCCCCCCCCCACCAGCCCCCTCCCCCCTACACAGCCCCACCCTCCCCCCTACCTAGCATGTCCCCTCCCCCTACCCATCCCCCCCCCCCCTTCCCCTCCCCCTGCCCAACCCCTCCCCTCCTTGAACACTAGCCCCTCTCTTATAAACATAGTATAACCCAAAATTCTTAGAAAACCCATCCATAATATATATACCACAAGGTCCACTTTAATTTTCTCATTCTAATATGATGTATCACACACTAATCCAACATTTGAATCCTTTTCCACTATATAAGTATCTAAGAGTGATACCCTTTGAACGTATTATTATATTTTAATTAAGATATAAAATTTTACATCCACTTGTATCTCATGTATTTTAGTATATTATTTTTAGATAATGTAAATCACTTATGATTATGATTTATTTATTTTGAATATTTACCAATATCTAGAAATCTAAGAACTTTCTAGAAACCCAAGGTTGACCTTTAATGGTGTAATAATTGATAGTAAGAAATTTCCTTATATATTCTCTTAAGATGAGAAAAATATTAATTAGTGGTTGTGGGTATAGTTATTATATGGTTATGATTTAGAGATATAATATACTTTAGTAAATGATATTGTTATAGTTGGCGCATTAATCCTGAACATTTAATTATGTTTCTCTGGAAGAATGTATGGAATGGAAGCCTTTAAATTAGTCCACATACTACTTTTCTTAAGCATAAATTAGATTCAATGTTGTTATTTACATTAAAAAATTACTAACTATTTTTTTATTCATATTAGAATGGATAAAATTATGATGAATAATGTTGATCAGATCACTGATGAGTTACAGAAGGAGTTGGAATATTTTTTGGAATTTTCATTCAATAATGGTTTAGACGGTGGATTGATTTCATGCCCATGTTTTGATTGCATTTTAAGATCGTGGTTAACATATGACAAAGTAAGTTCCCACATCACTAAAAAAGGTTTTCAAAATGGATATCATGGTTGGTATAATAATGGAGAAAATGTTAAAATGGATAATGACGTTGATTCAGTTAAAAGGATCGTAATAGAAAATTTGTTTTCCGGTCGATTTCTATTTGCTTACCAAGACAACACTTCACGTAGATCAGCAGAATAGGAAATGAATAAGGTAACACAATTTTCATCTATGATCAGAATGATGACATTGAGCATGTTATAAAGTTGTTAGAAGATGTGAATACCCCAGTATACCATTCATGTGGAAAAATGACCAAATTAGAGTTTTAAATGTGACTGTATCGTGGGAAAACAATGTATGGATTTATTAATACTATTACCGACTATCTAATTACTATTTTGAAGGACTTTATACATGATGATGCATGTATTCCTGAAAATGATTATTTAGAATCAAATTTGGTTGAAAAATTTGGATTTTCAAGTACTAAAATCCTCACATGTCCTAAAGATTTTTGTCTATTCTCGAAGGATAATGTCGATTTAAATGAGTGAAAATAATGTTGAACATTGATATGGAAGTCTAATAAAGATGGAACTAAATCCTGTGTACCATAGAATGTGATGTTCCACTTTCCATTGATTCCCAAACATTAAATTTATTTTATTTCAGAAAAATGAATGAGAATATGAGAGGTCATGAAGATGGTAGAAATAAGGATAATGATGATATAGTTCATCCTACTAACGGGTTCGCAGGGGAAAATTTTGATGGGTTGCATCCTAATTTTACAGCCAACCCATGGAATGTTAGATTGGTATTTTCATGTGATGGTTTCATCCCATTTAAGCAGATGCATACTGCACATAGTTCATGGCCTGTTTTAATTCATATTTATACTTTTTTGTCATGGAAGTGTATGGAAAAGACAATTACTATCATGAGTATATTGATTTCTGGACCCAATGATCATAAATGTGATATCGACATATATTTTCAACCATTAATATATGAGTTGATGGAGCTTTGGACTGTTGTGGTGATAACATATGGTACATTTAGAAAGGATTACTTTATGTGTCATGTAGCATTATTATGGACAATAAATAAGTTCCCTGCATATGGAATGATGACTGGTTATAGTACCAATAAGATATTAGCTTTCCCTATATGTATGAAAAATACACTTTCCAGGAGATTAAAATTTTGACGAACTTGCAGTTTCATAGGGAATAGAAAATTTCTATAAATGGATCATCCATACAGGAAAAATTAAAGATAGTTTGATAATTCCAGATAGACAGATGAAATACATCAAAGAATTTTAGGGGGTGATATCCTTAATAAACATGAAAATTTTGAATTTTGTTCTTGGAAAGGGTCAGTTAAATTCCAACAAGTGGAAGAATTTTCCTTTTAATTCCAACTATAATTGGAGAAAGAAAAGTATATTCTATGAGTTGACATATTGGTCATCAAAATTTTTCTGTATCACTACTTGGATGTAATGCATATTGAGAAAAATGTGTGTGAAATGTTATTTGAAACGCCTTTAAATGTAATGGGAAAGACAAAAGATGATTTGTGATCACGTTATGATTTAATGGATTGTGGTATAAAACCAAGACTTCATATTGAGTTAATTTTTCAGAATAAGTGGAAAGTCCCTTTTGTTTGTTTTTCAATGAAAAATGCAGAGAAAAAACAATTTCTTCAAATCATGGAATGTATAAAGGTTCAAGATGGTTATTTCGATTAACATTTAGAAATGAGTGAATACACGAGATGTAAAATTAAAATCCCTCAAAACCCATGACTACCATGCCATGTTGCATGAATTGATTCCTATTTTTATTCGACATTTACTATCATATTATGTCAGGGTCACAGTGATTATATTATGTCACTTTTATTGAGATCTTTATACTAAAATATTGAACAAATGTGTTTTGAAAAAACTACATAATAATGCACCGATCATCTTTACGACTTAGAGAAAATATTTCCCCCATCGTTTTTGACATGTATATTGCATCTGACCGCGCATCTTCCAACAGAAGTTCTTTTTTGTCATCCTCCTTCTAGTCATTGGATGTATCCAATAGAAAAAATGATCTTTAAATTGAAATATTATGTGAGAAATAAGAATCATCCTAAAGGGTCTATTTGAAATATTATTTAGTGTAGGAATGCATAGATTTTTGTTCAATGTATTTGACTAATGTCACCACTAGATCTAATCAACCCATGAGAACTGAAGATGAGCAGTCTGATCCCATTGAGCCAAAATTTGTATCACTGCCCCAAACTGGGGGGGTATCTAGATCATACAAGTTGTGTACTTTGAATTCGGATGAGTGGGAAATGGATCATCGTATGGTATTATTTAACTGTGGCGTGGTTGAAGATTTCAACAAGTAAGTAAAATTATAAATATATATACTTTTGTTGTGTAATTTTTTAATAGTTCCTCATGTCATTAAATTTTAATATTTTTAGAGAACATAGTGAAAATTATAAAAAGAGAACATCTCACGTTATATATTAATAGGAGGGAGAAATTACACAACAAATAATTTCTTTCTTGGTTGAAGTGAAAGGTAAACAATTATTTTTTTACATTACCAAATCGTTGTTAGTTGTTCAATATTCATTGTCAATATATTTCAGGTCAAAAGTTTACCAATGGATGATGTATCTGTAAAGACCTGTAAATTTCAAGGGAAATTTTTTCTTAATTTTCTTTGGGATTTTATGAGTACGCAGTTTCTAACGGCACCTGATTCTGAGGCCCGGTGTGCCTGGAATCAAATTCTGAAATTTAGCTCGGGTACGTTCAGTGAACGAACGAGCGGGTTTTCTTAACTTTTGAACCAGTGCTCGGAATCGAAATCTGAGAGCACGGATGAAACTGAAGTTCCGGTAATTTCTTAGGAACACCTTTTCTGGAGTTTTTTTTTCTCGGGTAAGGTTATTAAATCAATGGGTTAACTAAAGAATGAAATAAAAATTTGTGCTACAATTTTTATTTTCTATTCTAAGTAGTTTTAACCGATGCATGGATATTGGAGTGGGGCCCACTACATCCTAACTCCAATTGGTAGGATATTAGTGAAGTGGGTCCCACATGATCCCCACCCCTTCAAAACCCTTAAAACCTCCCTCGGGCATTTAATTGGGTAACACACCCACACCCCTTTTAAATGACAAGTCAACTATCGCAATTAATTGGACTATTAAAGGATCTTCCATTAATTTAATTAATTTAATGAAATCTTTTGAATTTCAATTTAATTTTTTCATGTGTGTGTTAATAAAATATGACAAGGTCTTATTTAATTGGGGGTTGATTTGTTGTGCGAAAATAAGAAGAGGACTCTTGTGCTCTAAAGAACATCTTTTTCCTCGTCGAAGAATGCGAAGAACGCTGAGTCTACGATGGAGAACTCTGTCACCGCAAGGGGAGTTCGTCATACCGTCTCCTATCCTCTTTGCATCCGGTGAGATATGCCTTCTTCGGAGAACTACGACTCACCGCATCTTTCATCGGGTGAACACCGATGACGCTTACGGAGCCTCGTTCTGCGATGCTGTCTTTCGCGACATCCTTTTCCCGCAACAATCCTTGTTCGACGACTTCATCGAGGTAGGGGATTAGTTTGTGAATAATAATGAACCCATGTTTATTTCCATTCTAAATCAAATAGTGTGGATCAACTTAATATTACGTTGATTCACGAAAGAATATGTTTGCGGGTTGGGAAATTTTGATTGCGGGAAAAATGTAAGGGGATTTTGTCTAATACTCTTCGAGTGATTTAATCTCACATGCTAAAGCATTTAATGGTATGAAGTTAGTATAATTTACACTTGAATAAATTATACCCTCTTCGATATTAAAAGCATGTGTTTTAATGACTGTCATTTGAGAACACCTAACGCGGAGGGATCGGGCCGAACAAACACGGCCCGACAACCCCCCGCAGTTTGTTTATTGATGTGCAGATCGACGGGGGGTGACGGATCGGACCGCAGAGGACATTTGAAGACACTGCAGGGAATTTAGGGTCCCGTAAGGACTCCAGGTGCAGAAGGTGGGTGAAACGGACCACTGGTGCGCGTCTGGTGGTCCGTGGGAAGCGGCAGCGGCGCGCCACCCTGGCGTGGCGGCGCCGGCGACCGGCGGCGCGACATTAAAGCCACGCCGGTTCGCTGGACAACCTGGGGGGGGACAGGGCCACCCCCCATCCACGTCCGCTTGGCCAGCGCTGAGATGCCTCGCTCAGCAAGCGCCGAACCGCCCAGGCCGGACCGGGCCGCCCAGGCCGACCCAGGGGGTCTTGGGCCAGGTCGGTCCGGGCCCAAAAACCCCTAAAACAAGACAGGTTCGTTTTAATGCCCGTAACTTGGGCTACGGACCTCCAATCGATCACCGTCAGTTGAGATTCGATCCTTGGATCTCGAAGGTCTTTTAGGTATATTACACTCAAGGTTTCGGAGAACTTTGGGTACAACCGGGTTGGTTCGAACACGAAACCAACCGGGCCCTTGGAGCGGAAATGCTTATAACTTGATCTCTGGATGTCCGATTGACGTGCCGTTTGTTGTAAATCTCGTTCCCCTCGTTGTTTGATTTTCATGATCACAATCACCTTTCTTATTTGTCTAACATTGTTTTTAAGTGTTGTGGATGATAGGCAAATGATTGCCAAAGGATTGGCCCAAGAAAGCTGGCAAAGTGGACTGAAATTCAGTCCACCGGCCAACCGGTGTGATAGCACCGGCCAGCCGGTGGACCTGGCAGAGGCATTGCCCACTTCCAGGCTCCACCGGTCAGCCGGTGGCTTGACCACCGGCCAGCCGGTGGCATCCAGCCCCAACAGTGATGGCTACTGCCTCACCACCGGCCAGCCGGTGGCTCCTCCACCGGTCAGCCGGTAGAGCCTGGATCAATTTGCTTCTCCTCTGCCAAGGCACCGGCCAACCGGTGGCCCTGTACCGGCCAGCCGGTAGCCCTGGTCAAACTAGCCGTTGGCTTTGACCAGTCAACTCCAAAAGCCTCCCAACGGCTCCGAGGCCTTTTCCAACGGCTCCAAAGCCCTCCAACGGATACTTGAAGGTTCCTAGCCTATAAATAAAGGCCTAGGAAGCCCCGGATCACATAACAAGCCACCGGACACATTGTTGAACATTTGGCGAACCTCCGGCGCTCCACCTTCAAAGGAACCTCAAGTGCTCCAACAACTTCCAATCCAAGGAGCACCTCAAGAAGCTTGGGAGAGCACGCTACATCAACTCCATCTATCCAATTGGCGCCCAAGTCTTCCTCCAATACGGTTTTTCTTGTATATTTATTTTGAGCTTTAATTTTGGGTTTGTGCCTACAAACCCCAACACCTTTTCTCATCCCCCTTTCTTTTGGGTTTCAAATCACCATTAAGGTGTGAAGAGGTTCACAAGCTTTTCCTCTAAAAAGCTTGAGACATAGGTGAGCTATCCTTCACCTGTAAGAAGGATAGTGGGTTCTTGCTAAACCATCAAAAGCAAGTGGGTTCTTGCTAAACCACAAAAAGCAAGCTGTAATAGGTCCTAGTGCTACCTCAAAGCCTTGTGGGTTTCTTTCTAAAACCATTGAAAAGCAAGCGGTAGGAATCTCTCAACGGTTGAGTTGGGAGCGGAGACGTAGGTCGGGTGTTGGCCGAACTCCGTTATCAATTTCGTGTGTCTTGCCTATTTATTTCCGCTGCATTTCAACTTTGATTTTAATTTGTTAATCATTTTTAAAAAGGCAATTCACCCCCCCCCCTCTTGCCATCATTCCCGTTTTGTTCCGACCCAACAATTGGTATCAAAGGGATAATTTGAGTAATACCCTAACCGGTTTCAAATTTAAAGATCCTATTTTTTTTTTTTTGATGGCTTCTACCGTTTCTTCCTCTCAATCCCCCGAAGGACATTCTTTGGATCGTGCTCCATTCTTTGATGGAGCCGATTATAGTTTTTGGAAAACCCGCATGACCACATTTCTTAAAAGTATTGGCTATCCTATTTTTAGAATTTTTATGCATGGTTTTACGCTCTCTTCTCCTGATGAGTCTAAATGGACGCCCGCCGACATTGCAAATTTCGAGCTTGATGGCAAAGCCATGAATGCTCTTCATTGCGGGTTAGATAGGAATGTATTTAATTGTATTTCTACTTGCTCTACTTCTTACGATCTTTGGAAATTTTTAGAACTAACCTATGAAGGTACTAGCGAGGCCCCAAAGCAAGAATCCGATCAAAAGCAAGAACCCGACGAAAAGATCAAGACCGTTTTCCCACCTCACAAGAAAAGGGCCAAGAAGAAAAAGAAGAAGGCTTCAAAGGCAACATGGAGTGATAGCTCCATCTCTTCATTCTCCTCCTTCTCCTCGAGCGACCAAGGTAAAAAATGCCTAATGGCAAATCATGAGGTATCATCTTCCGACTCTTCTTCCTCGTCTTCTAGTTCTTCAAATTCTTTCAATCATTTGTCTTATGAGGAACTCCAACATGTTAGAGATCAACTTGAAAATGGTTTTCATGAACTCTCGTCAAAATATGTTGCTTTAAAAAAGTCTTTCAAAAAACTCTCCTACGAAAAAGAACAACTTCTCAAAGAGAAGGAGGAACTCTCCCTAAAAATCCAAAATTTTCCCAATGTTGATTCTTTGGAATCAACCATCAAGGACCTTAGAGAAACTCTAGCGAAGTTCACCAAAGGGGAACAAAATTTGAACAATTTACTTGGTTCCCAACGCGTTTCCCGAACCACCCAAGGGATAGGCTACACCAATATAGCTTCCTCCTCCCATGCTCCCACTTTTTTTGTAAGGGGGAGCTCAAGTTATAAATTTTGCAATTATTGTAAAAAACCCGGGCACCTCATTTATGAATGCGATTGTAAAAACGCCCGGTACGGTCAACCCAAATCTTTTTACTTTTCGGACGAATTTTATAGGAGAAGACCCGCTATGAGACAAGTTTGGATTGAAAAATCCCTTCTTGCGAGTCTCTCCGGGCCAAAATTTATTTCCTTTCCCCGGTGATTTATTGTTTTTATTTAGGGGGAGTTAGGATCGTTTAAGCCCTTTTGATTTCAAAATTTTCAATTCAAACCTTCAATTTCAAATCTTGGTATCAAATTTTCAATTCAAAATTCTCAATTCAAAATTTTCATTTCAAATTTTTTATTCAAAACTCTCAATTTCAAAATTTTCATTTGGTTTCAAATTTCAAATTTCAATTGGTTTTTGATTCAAAACTTTCAATTCAAACTGTTATTCAAATTTTCAATCTTTCAATTTCAAAAATCTCAATTGATTTTCAAATCTCAAATCTTGTTTTTCAAATCTCTTTTCCCTCAATCAAGTTTTATGCCCCATTCTATTTTGATAATCACAAAGGGGGAGAAATTTCTTGATTGATTGGGGGAGAATCGTTTCTCTCATGCTTAGTATTTATTTTTATCATTTAAAGCATGCCTTTCATTTATGTTTTTACATTAATTGTTTTGGTGATTGTGATCATCAAAATAGGGGGAGATTGTTGTACATCTCGTTCCCCTCGTTGTTTGATTTTCATGATCACAATCACCTTTATTATTTGTCTAACATTGTTTTTAAGTGTTGTAAATGATAGGCAAAAGATTGCCAAAGGATTGGCCCAAGAAAGCTGGAAAAGTGGACTGAAATTCAGTCCACCGGCCAACCGGTGTGATAGCACCGGCCAGCCGGTGGACCTGGCAGAGGCATTGCCCACTGCCAGGCTCCACCGGTCAGCCGGTGGCTTGACCACCGGCCAGCCGGTGGCATCCAGCCCCAACAGTGATGGCTACTGCCTCACCACCGGCCAGCCGGTGGCTCCTCCACCGGTCAGCCGGTAGAGCCTGGATCAATTTGCTTCTCCTCTGCCAAGGCACCGGCCAGCCGGTGGCCCTGTACCGGCCAGCCGGTAGCCCTGGTCAAACTAGCCGTTGGCTTTGACCAGTCAACTCCAAAAGCCTCCCAACGGCTCCGAGGCCTTTTCCAACGGCTCCAAAGCCCTCCAACGGATACTTGAAGGTTCCTAGCCTATAAATAAAGGCCTAGGAAGCCCCGGATCACATAACAATCCACCAGACACATTGTTGAACATTTGGCGAACCTCCGGCGCTCCACCTTCAAAGGAACCTCAAGTGCTCCAACAACTTCCAATCCAAGGAGCACCTCAAGAAGCTTGGGAGAGCACGCTACATCAACTCCATCTATCTAATTGGCGCCCAAGTCTTCCTCCAATACGGTTTTTCTTGTATATTTATTTTGAGCTTTAATTTTGGGTTTGTGCCTACAAACCCCAACACCTTTTCTCATCCCCCTTTCTTTTGGGTTTCACATCACCATTAAGGTGTGAAGAGGTTCACAAGCTTTTCCTCTAAAAAGCTTGAGACATAGGTGAGCTATCCTTCACCTGTAAGAAGGATAGTGGGTTCTTGGTAAACCATCAAAAGAAAGTGGGTTCTTGCTAAACCACAAAAAGCAAGCTGTAATAGGTCCTAGTGCTACCTCAAAGCCTAGTGGGTTTCTTGCTAAAACCATTGAAAAGCAAGAGGTAGGAATCTCTCAACGGTTGAGTTGGGAGCGGAGACGTAGGCCGGGTGTTGGCCGAACTCCGTTATCAATTTCGTGTGTCTTGCCTCTTTATTTCCGCTGCATTTCAACTTTGATTTTAATTTGTTAATCATTTTTAAAAAGGCAATTCACCCCCCCTCTTGCCATCATTCCCGTTTTGTTCCGACCCAACACCGTTGACTTTGTTGGATTCCTCTTAGTGAGACGGACCTTTTGACTTACTCCGATCAATTTTTTGACATAGTTGGAGTGCGGTCAAGTTAGTTTTGACTTAAAAACCAACCGGGCCCCTGGAATGAAAAAGCCAATAATTCTCAGACCGGGCGTCCGATTGACGCGTCGTCTGTCGCGTTGAGTTCCTTTTGTCGAGACGGAACTTTGGGATACATCAACTCCAGACTACGTGTTAATTGATGTATCTTACCCCCTTGGCTCATGGAGCGAACCCTCCCGGAATCGAGCTTGTTGGTGTGCGGGAACCCTAGAGCTAGCTGTGACTGCGAAGACGATGACGACTGCACTGAAATCCTCCATGGGTTCGGCAGCGACGATGACTGCACTGAAATCCTCCATGGGGTTCGGCAGCGATGACGATCGTACTAAAATCCTCTGTGGGTTTGACGGTGAAGACTTTCATACTGGAATCCTCTGTGGGTTCGATGACGACGACAACCGTAGTGGAATCCTCTGTGGGTTCGACGGTGAAGACTTTCGTACTAGAATCCTCTGTGGGTTTGATGATGGAGAAAGCCCTACTGGAATCCTCCATGGGTTCGGCGGTGACGACTACTGTACTTGTATACTATGTGGGACCGACAGTATTGACCTCTGTTGTAGTATCCTACGTGGGTCCGACAGAGTAGCTGGACTAGTATCCTATGTGGGTCTGACAGCTTAGTTGGTCTAGTATCCTATGTGGGTCCCAACTAGATGAATCCGTAACTACATCTGATCATCTCTTTTTCTTTACGAATGATGTATACCTGTGTGAGCTGAGTCTTGACTTTCAATCATTATCATCGATAAGATTGAATTGATATCCTATGTGGATTACGTTGTGCTTTCCTGTGTGGATTGGGTTGTGAATTCCTATGTGGAATGGGTTATGTTATCCTGTGTGGACTGGGTTGTACTTGGGCTCAGATATCGGAGCTGAACTGGAATTGATGACTTAGGTATATGTATGGGGATAAACCTAAGTAGTGTTGGTTGTTACTTCGTTCTTGTATCTTTCCTTTGTGGATTATCTTTTTTTTTGGATTTCGGGAGACCTTCAGGGGACTTGGGGTCCCTACTGAGTAGAGTATACTCACCCCTGCACAGGCTATGCCCGCACTACATTGTGTTGGATGCAGACGACGAACAACCCTGATCGTGGTTGAGGCTTGTGGAGAAATTCGGTGCCTGGAGGTGGAGCACTGGGCGGAACGTACATGGAGAGGATGGCTAGAACTGAGGAGCTGAGGAGGCTATCTGTACCCACCCTTCAGGTGGGAATTCCAGTGGGCGGCTCGGCGTTGCTTTTTTACTTTTAGTTGTTGTACGTTATTTTCAGTTGTACTTTATTTTAGTTGGGTTTGTATTCTGGCCCATTTAGTTTCCAGCACTTACAGTTGTACCTAGTTTACTTAGTGTTTACTTTAGTTGCTTACTCTGTGGTGTTTGTTTACTTTATAAAGGTAATTCCTTCCCTTTTTATCGGGATTTACGCCTTGGTGCTAGTCTCTAGCCCCTGGCCTATGAAAGGTAGGCTTGGGGTAGTCACGGCACGGGACCCGAGGACGGGTTGTGACAAATTGGTATCAAAGGGAGGTTTTATGGGTTTTGAAGGGGTGGGGATCGTGTTACACAATTAAATGCACAAGGGATTCCAGTTTTGGTGCGGCGGCTGACGTATCCGTACACTAGGACCCGAACTTTTGATTCCCGACTCAGTGCACGAAAACATTGATTGCATGTGTGTTTCAAAAGTTTTATTTGTGATTACTTTGTGTCAGCTCACCAGGTATACTTTTTTGACCATGGCGCACCTATTTCTTTTCAGGATGGACCCATGATGGAATCCAGCTAGGGTTCCGAGCTTTGTGCAAGACAACATCCCACCGAGTGACGAGGCCTCGGTGTAGGGCCCTTTCTCGGCGGAGGCACCGGCGGTACCTCTACCTGTCGAGCCACCAATGCCACCAGCCCCAGCCGCTGAGAGTGCATGTCTCCTTAGTGCACTGCACGATTTTCAGTGCCAGAGACCGCCCAGGTTCCGTGGGGAGATGGACCCTCAGGCAGCCGTGGATTGTCTGGAGGCTGTAGTTCGAGTTTTCAGGTTAGTTGGGACACCAGCTGACCTCATGGTGATCCTTGCAGTGAGCCTCCTGCACGCTGCATCAGGTAGATGGTGGAGCTTCATGCTCCAGGTGCACGATGAGGTATCTCTCCTCTGGACGGACTTTGAGAGTCTCCTCCACTCAGAGTTTGTCCCAGCCACCCTCAGTGTGGTGCTCATTCAGGAGCTACTATAGCTGCGGCAGGGCAGCATGACGGTAGCCCAGTACTCGGCAAGATTTACTGATCTCACGCGCTACTCCACAGATATGGAATGGGACCCGTTCTTTCGGGCCGGGACCTTCGAGCAGGGACTGAGGCATGATATCAGGGCTTCAATGATCTCCCTCAACATTCCGATGCAGGAATGGGTGTTGGAGAGATCCCTTCTAGTAGAGAGTTTTCTCGCCGAGCAGTCACCAGCGGCGGGACCCTCCGCAGGACGACCTGTAGAGAAGTCTTCTGCAGCTGGCAGTAGACTGGTGACGCAGAGGTCCAAGCAGGCAGGACCATCAGATGAGCAATCTCAGGATACAGATTCATTTGTCCGGGGCACACGAAGGAGAGCCAGCTACATGAGGAGCAGGCGGTACTATGCATGCAGTGGGCAGGGTCACATGGCACGAGACTGCACGACTCGTCCTGCAGATGATTAGCAGTCGGTAGAGGGACCTCCCAGGCAGAGGTTCGACCGTGGTGGTCTACAGGGAGCAGGCGGACGAGGCAGAGGAGCTGGCCGAGCAGTGGGTGGTGAGTGACGCTTTGAGGCCCTACCACCACCACCTCTAGGAAGACCACCCCGAACGCAGGGAATGGGTGGACAGGGGAGATCTCAGCTTCAGGAAGCTGAGGCCTATGATCATGGAGCTCAGGGAGCATATGGACAGGAGCGGGACTAGCTCCTAACATGGAGACTTTTTGCATGTTTCTTCTAGCTTTGTTGATGTTTGTTTATGGATGCTTTGTGTCTTTTTACCTTGAGCTGCAGTAATAAAACACACTTTTTCTTGTGATGTTTTCTTCCCTATCCTTTTTATTTATTTGATACTGAGAGGTTCCGGTTAAAACCGTTGACTTGACCCTCACTTTCGAGATTCCTACTGGAGGAGACCTAGTGACCACACACTGCTACCAAAAGTGTGACTCGACCCTTGGAGGCGAGAGTAACGGTTGGATATCTTGGTAGTAGCGTTGAGGCCTTACGACGTCGTCCATGGCATGAAATAGTACCATTCATGTCATGATTGACTGTATTAGGCAAAGGATGTGGTTCATCCAGGGGATGAGACCAGATTTCTCTTTTCGGCAGAAGAGGAATCTCAGCAGCTCTTATAGATCGTAGATGAAGAAGGGTGGGGTTAAGTTCTTACATAGGGCTAGTCTCACCTAATATTCGTCGAGATAACGGTTTACAGTTCTCACCATCTCAATAGTCTCAGGTATATAATTTCTCAGATGGACATGAACATGAGATAGTGGCGATGGCTTGAGTTCCTCTAGGACTATGACATTGAGACAGTTTATACTCCTGGGAAGGGGAACGTTGTAGCGGATGCTCTTGGTATGAGATCGGGCATTCAGCTATTAGGAGTGGCGAGAAAACAGATGGTCGCGTTTTCAGATATCCTTTGTGAATAGTGTTGGAGTGAGTACTTGTAGAACGAAAGATGGTTTTGGCTACGTCGGGGAAGGTGATGATCATCCTGGAGTAGATGAGGACTGCACAGAGCAGACCGAAGTCCTATGCTGTTAGGAGGCGGAGACCACTGGAGTTTGAGGATAGTGACCACGTATTCTTACGGGTCTCACCTCGACATGGATTACAGAGATTTATCCATGGAAGAAAGTTATCTCTGCGCTTCATCGAACCATTCCAGGTTCTCAGCAGGATAGGCAACGTGGATTACCGCCTAGCTCTACCACCTCAATTGCACCGGGTGCACGATGTCTTCCACGAATCTCAGCTGAGGAGATATGTGCACGACTCGATGCATATCATCGACCATGGGGAGTTGGACTTTGACGATGGGGAGAATTTTTCGAAGGTCCTGGTGGAGATCGAGGATCGACAGGAGTGGGTCCTATGTGGGTGGTCGATTCCTCAAATTCACATCAGATTGCAGCACCGGAACCTTCAGGAGAGCACTTTGGAGCGGGAGGCTCAGATGTGTGCTCAGTACCCTCATTTGTTCCCCTAGTTTGTGATCTATCTTTACGGGGACGTAAATCCCTGAGGTGGGAGTAATGTAAAGACCCGTAAATTTAAATGGAAATTATTTCTTAATTTTATTTGGGATTTTATGAGTACGCAGTTTCTAACGGCACCTGATTCCGAGGTCCGGTGTGCCCGGAATCAATTTCCGAAGTTTAGCTCGGGTACGTTCAGTGAACGAACGAGCGGGTTTTCATAACTTTTGATCCGGTGCTCAAAATCGAAATCCGAGAGCACCGATGAAACCGCAACACTGGTAATTTCTTAGGAACGCCTTTTCTGGAGTTTCTTTTGCCCGGGTATGGTTATTAAATCAACGGGTTAACTAAATAATGAAATAAAAATTTGTGCTACAATTTTTATTTTCTATTCTAAGTAGTTTTAACCTATGCATGGATATTGGATTGGGGCCCACTAAATCCTAACTCCAATTGGTAGGATATTAGTGAAGTGGGCCCCACATGAGCCCCACCCCTTCAAAACCCTTAAAACCTCCCTCGTGCATTTAATTGTGTAACACACCTGCACCCCTTTTAAATGAAAAGTCAACTCTCGCAATTAATTGGACTGTTAAAGGATCTTCAATTAATTTAATTAATTTAATAAAATCTTTTGAATTTAAATTTAATGTTGGAATGTGTTTGTTAATAATATAAGACAAAGACTTATTTCTTTGGGGGTTTATTCATTGTGCGAAAACAAGAAGAGAACTCTTGCGCTCTGAAGAACATCTTCTTCCTCGTCGAAGAACGCGAAGAACGCCGAATCTATGACGAAGAACTCTGTCACCGCAAGGGGAGATCGTCGTACCATCTCCTCTCCTATCCACAGCCGTTGAGAGATGCCTTCTTTGGAGAACAACGACGCGTTGTATCCTTCAGCGGGCGAACACCGATGATGCTTACGGAGCCTCGTTCCGCGACGCCGTCTTCCGCGACGTCCTTTTCCCGCAATAATCCTCGTTCGACGACTTCATCGAGGTAGGGGATTATTTTGTGAATAATAATAAACCCATTTTTATTTCCCTTCTAAATCAAAGAGCACAGATCAACATAATATTATGTTGATTCGTGAAAGAATATGTTTGCGTGTTGGGAAATTTTGATTGCGGGAAAAACATAAGGGGATTTCGTTTAATACTCATCGAGTGATTTAATCTCACATGCTAAAGCGTTTAATGGTATGAAGTTAGTATAATTTACACATGAATAAATTATACCCTCGTCGATAGTAAAATCATGTGTTTTAATGACTGCCATTTGAGAACACCTAACGCGGAGGGAGTGGGCAAGACAAACACGGCCCGACAACCCTCCGCAGTTTGTTTATTGATGTGCGGATCGACGGGGGATGAAACATCAAGCCGCAGAGACGATTTGAAGACTCTGCAGTGATGTTCGGGTCCCGTAAGGACTCCAGGCACAGACGGCGGGTGAAACAGACCACTGGTGCGCGTCCGATGGTCCGCCGAAAGCGGCTGTGGCGCGCCACCCCGGCGCGGCAATGCCGGCGACCGGCGGCGGCGGTGCGCCGCCGGAGAAGATCGCCGCGGATGGGACGTGGCGAACTGGAACGGGTTTTCCGTTCCGGATTTTGTGGTAGAGGCGTGGCATTAAAGCTGTACTGGTACACTAGACGACTCAGGGGGGGGGGGACAGCGCCACCCCCCTTCCGTGTCCGCTCGACCAGCGTCGAGCCACCTCACTCGGCCAGCGCCGAGCCGCCCAGGTCGGACCGGCCGCACCGGATCGGGCCGCCCAGGAAAGGCCGGCCAAACCCACCGGGACGGGCCGCGTCCCGATGGGCCGGACCCAGACCCGGGTCGGGTCGACCCAGGGGGTCTTGGGCTGGGTCGGTCCGGGCCCAAAACCCCCTAAAACTGGACAGGTTCGTTTAAATGCCCGTAACTTGGGGTACGGACCTCCGATCGATGCACCATTAGTTGTGATGTGATCCTTGGATCGAGAAGGTCATTTTAGTATATTACACTCAAGGTTTCGGAAAAGTTTGGGTATGGCCGGGTTGGTTCGAACACGAAACCAACCGGGCCCTCGGAGCGGAAACGCTTATAACTTGAGCTCCGGACGTCTGATTGACGTGCCGTCGACTTTGTTGAATTCCTATTAGTGAGACAAACCTTTTGGATTACTACGCTTGAGTTTTGGATGCAGTTGGAGTGCGTTCAGGTTGGGTTTTACGTAAAAACCAACCGGGCCCCTGGAATGAAAAGGCCAATAATTCTCAGACCGGGCGTCCGATTGACGCATCATCTGTCGCGTTGAGTTCCTTTTGTCGCGACGGAAATTTGTAATACATCAACTTCGGACTACGTGTCAGTTGATGTATCGACCCCCCTTGGATCGTGGAGCAGACCCTCCCGGAATCGAGCATATTGTGTGTGGGAACCCTAGAGCTGGCTGCGACTGCGACGATGATGACGACTGCACTGAAATCCTTCGTTGGTTCGGCAGCGACGACGACTGCACTGAAATCCTGTGTGGGTTCGGCAGCGATAACGACCATACTGAAATCCTCTGTGGGTTCGATGGTGAGGAATTTCCTACTGGAATCCTATGTGGGTTCGACGACGACGACAACCATAGTGGAATCCTCAGTGGGTTCGACAGTGAAGACTTTCGTACTCGAATCGTCTGTGGGTTCGACGACGGCGACAGCCATACTGGAATCCTCCGTGGGTTCAGCGGTGACGACTACTGTACTTGTATCCTAAGTGGGTCTGACAGTATTGACCTCTGTTGTAGTATCCTACATGCGTCCGACAGATTAGTTGGACTAGTATCCTACGTGGGTCGGACAGCTTAGCTAGTTTAGTATCCTATGTGGGTCCCAGCTGGATGAATCAGTAACTACATCTGATCATCTCTTTTTCTTTACGAATGATGTATACCTGTGTGAGGTGAGTCTTGACTTTTAATCATTATCTTCGATAAGATTGACTTGATATCCTATGTGGATTACGTTGTGCTTTCCTATGTGGATTGGGTTGTGAATTCCTATGTGGAATGGGTTATGTTATCCTGTGTGGACTAGGTTGTACTTGGGCTCAGATGTCGGAGCTGAACTGGAATTGATGACTTAGGTATATGTATGGTCATATACCTAAGTAGAGTTGGTTCTTACTTCGTGATTGTATCTTTCCTTTGTGGATTATCCATTGTGGATTTCGGGAGACCTTCGGGGGGTCTCGGGGTCCCTACTGAGTAGCGTATACTCACCCCTGCACGGTCTATGCCCGCACTACATTGTGTTGGATGCAGATGACGGACAACGCTGATCTTGGTTGAGGCTTGTGGGGTAATTCGATGCCTGGAGGTGGCCCACTGGGCGGAACATACACGGAGCGGACGGCTGGACCCGAGGAGCTGAGGAGGCTATCTGTACCCACCCTTCAGGTGGGAATTCTAGTGGGCGGCTCGGCATTGCTGTTTTACCTTAAGTTTTTTTTACCTTCTTTTCAGTTGTAATTTATTTAAGTTGGGTTTGTATTCTGGCCCATTTACTTTCCAACACTTACAGTTGTACCCAGTTTACTTAGTGTTTACTTCAGTTCCTTACTCTGTGGTGTTTGTTTAATTTATAAAGGCAATGTCTTCCCTTTTTATCGGGATTTACTCCTTTGTTCTAGTCTCCAGCCCCAGGCCTATGGAAGGCGGCCTTGGGGTAGTCACGGCACGGGCCCCGAGGACGGGTCGTGATAGTATCTGCTAAAATAAGGGCATTGTCGTTTTGTCTGAACTATGTGGTTCATGATTGTAATGTAATGGTTTTCAATGGTTTTAAATTCACTATAAATAGTTGTGCAACAAATATGGAAACACAGCATGACGGTGTCACAATAAATGCTGCAACGGATTGTTATGCTAGTGCATCAGACAAACAACCTTGATCGGAAAATATGTTGTATTATGGGGTTGTTGAGAGAATATATTTATTAGATTACTATGAACATGGTCATGTCGTTATGATGAAATTAAAGTGGTTTGATTCAATGAAATGACAAGGTTTTTTTATAAATAGTTGAAGTTTTAGAGTGATTGATATGAAATGTTAGCTATGAACAGATGAGCCAAATATTCTTGCATCACAAGATAAAAAATTATTTTATGTAAATGACCCTTTAAAATAGAAAGTTGGTGTTATTGTTGATGTTATTCCCAGACACATTTTTTATTAAGGATTGGATGATTGTGATGTTTTGGATGAACCGGTCGGTATTCAGTCAAATGTATCATTCGATGATACAGAGGATTGAAATATGAGAATGGATTGTGAACCGAAAATTATAACAAAGATTTCATAGAGTTACATGTTTCAATGTATTTATATTATATTATTCAAACATGGTGCATCTTTTTTAAAACATTTAAAGTAGCATCTTCTTTTGTTTTGTAATGTTTTCATTTAGCGAGTAAATAATATAACTAAAAAAACATAATGGGAGATGTAATTTTTTGAAAAATAATTAGGCTTTTCTTGGGATATTTATAGTTATTTAATTATTTGTTATATTTTTAAAATTTTCCCATCACTTTTGGCATTTACAAATTATTATTCTTTATGAGGAGGTTCAGAGAAAGAAAATAGAGGGAAATGATCGACGACATAGAGAAGTTGTCCTAGAAAATATGATTATTCTAGTGAGTCTCTTATTTATATATTGATTATGCATGAACATTACAAAAATCATATTTAATATGAATAGGAATCATCGAGGAGGAAACTTTCCTTCAATGAAGATGGTTCATGCACTCCAGAGTATATGATCAGCCCTCCATGCACCCCCCCTACATGTACCGCCTCACAGTCCATGGCTCTACAGTCATCGGGGCGGTTTCTTCCCCTCATGCCCCCACTTATATGCCTTATCCATACATGGGAGGTCATCCTTTTTATCCATTTCCTACTCCCACCATGCAGGGTAGTCCATCTCCTTCTATCCATCAGCCTTTTACCCTTATCTATCTTCATCTCTATAAGGTAAACCTCCATTGGTTATACCCCATGTATACCCATACCCTCCTACCCAGCCTCATCATCCACACTCTACTATGGAGGGTAAAACTCCATTGGTTATGTCCCTTGTATACTCATACCCTCCTACCCAACCTTGGCATCCATAGTCTACTATGGAGGACACTTCTCCTGTTTCTACCCCCAGCATAGTGTGCATGATCAAGAAACAACAAATAGTGCTACTAGTAAATGTTTAAAAAGTAAATAAATTAATAATTTTTTTATTAAATTTCAGTTATATATGTGTATAAAATATTCGTTTCTTTTTTTAGGATCATCTTCAACTAAATGACGTGGTCGTAAAAATATTCATAAAGTGTCAAATAGAAACACACAAATTATGGTTCAGTATCACAAGGAAATGCAAATTATTGAAGAAAATTTTAAATAATTGTAGAGTTTCATGGGGACACTCTGCAGACATAGCAATATTGTTCAAGTTCAAGCAATCGAGTGGAGAAAAGTTGGAAAATAAATAATTGACAGGTCTTGGGAGAAAATTTGGGTCATATATTTTTTGAAATTACTTTGTAAATTATTTATAAAGTATTATTGAAAAATTTTATTGAATATTTAGTTTCTCTATAACACCTCAGATGGTATCCATGCTAAGAGAGCTAGGATAATGGGACTAGGGGAGATGTGGCGGGCCTACAAGATTGACCTTCATGTTGGCTAGAAAAGAAGAAGAAGAGGTACTTCTCTTGAAAATGAAATGATCTTAAATGAATGCCCAATTTCAAAATAAAAATAATTAATTGCATATTGGAGTTTTTCCTATTTCAAGGTAATTTACAATCTTAATGTTTTTAATAAATTTCTTTTTTTAATTAATCTTAGATTTCCATAGTCGATGATTATATTATATGTGATTGTGTTCAGTTTTATTTTTCAGAGTATGTTATTTCAGTTTTGTCTTCAACTCCATGAATTGTTAAGTTGAAATGATGATTTTTTATCTCTTTTGACTTGTTGAAAGGATAGTTTATTTTTTTCTTACTAATCATATTCATCTGAAAGAAACATAATAAACAAGGGCATCATGATATATAATCATACACTAGGGAGAACTACACTGCCATATCATGAACTGTCATAGGTAATATATGATTTAACATTGAATATTCATTTATTTTTTCATTAATTTATGTTAAATTTTCATGTAAAATGGGAATTAAATATCAAAGTATGTGTTTCCCAATCATTATTGTTTTGTTCTAGTAGGAAAAAGGAAAAAGGAAATGTTGTGAATTGAGCAACGTAGGAAAAAAATTTAAGAATGTTTTTAAATTTTTATCTTTTAGTATGCAGTTTCATTCACTAAAAATTATATGAGTTGTGTTTTAGTCATAGGGAATGATAATTCTTGATTCAATTATATCACTTTTTCCTATAGTCTTATAGTATGCTCTTCAAAATATAATGGCAAAGGAACCAGACACATTTGGACCAAATGATTATTTACATCAGGTTCTTGGAAATGAGCATAGTGGCAGAGTTCATTGTAAACCAGGAATGAAAATTTTGCTGTCTAAATATTGGTCATCATGTATTTAATCTTCTATAAATATTTTAGGAATGGTTACCAAAGAACAATTACATGATTCCATTGAGACAGCAAAGCATGAAGTAAGACAAAAGTCTCAAAAGATGCGGAAAAAAAATGAAAAATTGTTCAAGTTGAAATCATCTATTTGCTCTTCACTTCTTCTAGAGGGTTCAGTAATAGTGGATGGATGTTTATCAAGTTTACGATTGATTTATGAGGATGGAGATTATTGTGTAGCTGAAGATACCGATGGATAGGCTTAAGATGCTGTTCATGTTGGAGAGGTTGAAGATGTTGCTGATGGTGAAGATGTTGTTGGTGGTGGTATGCACATTGATGTTGTTAATAGAGGTGCTGATGATTAAGAGTATTCAGATGAAATTTTTGAGTGACATTATTGAAATTAGTTTTATATATCATTTTGTTTTCATTGTTTATAAAATTTAAAATTAATATTTATTAGTTGTTTTTTTATTAATGTGGAAATGAGATGTTGGAATGGTTTTTAGATTTCATTGTAGGTATATGTGTATGGTTTAATTGTATAATGCAGGTTTGTGTAGGGGAGGAGAAACTGGTAGGGGTAGGACTGGAAGGGGGAGGGGAAACTGGTAGGGGCAGGGGGAATTGGCAGGGGGAGGGGAAACTGGAAGCGGGAGGGGGTGAAAGGGGCGGGGTGGGTGGGGCTACATGGGGGGGGGGATTGGCAGGGGAACCAACAGGGGGTGGGGTGAAAGGGGGAGGGGACTATCAGGGGTAGAGGGGGGTAGGGTGGGTGGGGGCTGGCAGGGGGACGGGGACTAGCAGGGGCAGGGGGACGGGAAATTGGTAGGGATAGGGGGACTGGCATGGGTAGAGGGGACTGGCAGGGGTTGGGGGTGGGGCTGGCAAGGTCAGGGGCAGGGGGTGGGGGTGCAAGGGTTATGGATTTGTATTCATTCACATAAATGTTATATAATCAATAATAATTTCTATAATAACACAATTAAGCCTTGTTTTTTGAATTTTTTGAAAATTTATTCTCTGTGTACCGGGGGTTGGGTACAATAACATCTAAATAAGGAAAATAACACTTCAGTGAGCTCCAAAAGAAGAAGAAGGAATTTTTGTGGGTCGACGATGAAGATGAAAATTCAATTGAGCTCGCATTCAGAAAGAAAATTATTGAAGATAGAAATAATTTTCTTTGACAGTTTGAGGTTCGGAATTGAGTTTGACATGTGATTTCTAGGGTTGTATGCACCTTACATTGTTATATTATATATTTCTACAGGCTAGAACTTACCTTGATTACATGTAGAATCTTATAAAGTACAGCATCATTGTTAACAAATAGTTGATAATTTTTTCAATAGCAGACCTTCAACAGTCAATTCTATCAATGGTCGATGGCTTGAAGTCGGGAAAATGGAGATTTTCTTATGTTCTTTCAAGGTGAATTTTCTAAAGGATGATAAGGTTTCCCAATTCTCTGGTTATGTATCAGAACACTCGGCTTATCATCATGGAGACACCAGCCTTTCTGGTACACTAGAGAAATGTAGTCTCACCCTCAAATCACAATTTTCATTTTTCAATGATGATTTTCAAGTATTTACGTTGTTTTTTTCTTATAGTTCTTAAATATTTTATTCACCTGCAAATTGAATTCTATGAGAAGAGAAAATTAAGATCAGATCCTTAGAAGTATTGTTTATATATAAAAGCCATGTTTTACTAAAATATCTTTCTACTACTGCTTTGCAGAGAGTGCTCATAGATATTCTTGAACTGGATATGTTGACAAGGTTCGATTTATTCTTGGGGTGGTGAATGGGGAGATCGTTGTGGGCAACAAGATGAGGGTAGAAAATGGGTAACTAAATAGTGAATCATGTCTGTATGTCCTATATTATCTTATTTTTTTCCAGTTTTTTTGTGTTGAGGTTTTGTTCATGTGGATCATGAAAAACATATTGTCTTTCAGCTTATTATATATTGGTCACATGTAGAATATTTTCACGGGTTTAGAGAGTGGGTGGCTAATAATATTTATGGATATAAAGGGAATCTATTATCCAAGGCAGGGAAGAGAATATTAATCTATATAATGTAATTGTCTTGGATTATTTTTATTATAAGATGAATTAATATTTTACTAAATCTGTTTTTGTTTTTTTTATTATTTTATTTCCAACTATTGGTGGGGAGGAGAACCAGATAGAAGACCTCTATACTAGGTTAAGTGGGAGTTTTTGTGTCATCATAGGTATTGTGGGAGACTTGGCAGGGGTAGGGGAAGATGCAGGGACAGGGGTAGGGGATTGGAAGGGGTAGGGGGACTGGCAGGGGGAGGGAAAGGGGGTGGGGAAAAGGCAGGGGTAGGGGGATGGGAAGGGGTAGGGGGACTGGTAGGGGTGGGGGATTGGCAGGGGTAGGGGGACTGGAAGGAGATGGTGGAACTAGGAGGGAACTAAATTTTTTTTATACAATATAAATGGGGGAGGACTGGTAGGGGTAGGGGGTGGGGGACTAGAAGGGGAAGGGGGGACTGGTAGGGGAGGGAAAGGGGGTGGGGCAGGGCAGGGGTAGAGGGGACTGGTAGGGGTGGGGGGGAGGGGTAGTAAGGTGTGGGGGAACTAGCAGTGGGGTGAGGGTGTAAGGGGGTGTTCAAGGAGGTGGGAGGGGCAACTGGCAGTGGGGGTGGGGGACTAGGGGGAACTGAATTTATTTTTTATACCCAACTATTTTGGTTGATATTTCCTAGGGGTGGTTCTAATAGTGTCATACGGGTTTTAGACCTCCTCCAAAAAAATGAGCACTATGTTTTTTTCTCAATCATCAGAAGATTATTTGTCCAATTTAAGGATTATTTGATTATTAATATTTCTTTACTTATTATTAAAACTACTAACACTATGATTTGGGATCCTTATTATATATTGTGTTTTTTATTATGTTATTCTTACCCAATGGCTTGGAAAGTGTATCATCCACCTGATCCAACTTCTAAATTCTACTTAGGATGGGGAGAAAGAAAGAGATAGAATGTTGGGATAGCTACCCTACTATTCGGATGAAAAATATTTCAAACCCTCATTTTATTAATTAGTTAAACATATTAATTTACATTTAAAAAACTGGATAGGAAGTACATTATGGTGCGACTCATAGGGTTCACAACACAATTCCTCTACAAAACCCACATTGTGATGGGGCCCTTCGAGTCATTCCATGAAACATATCCCATAATGCTAACCCAAGAACCTAACTCCACTACCTAGGACCATGTTACAACATGATCCTTCCATTCACAGTGCAACCACCCTATGCGGCTAGGTCATTATAAAGCAACACTATGTGTCGTAGTGTTATCGACCTTCAGATCAACAATGTAACCCTACATTAGAAGAATTTATTTTTATTAAAACAATCACAATGCTGCAAGGTCCTTGTCTATATAGTGTTCCTTTTTTATCCTTAAAAAATCTATTATTATGAAACTACACATCATGTCATGGTTCTCTTGGCTATGGTGTTACCATTGAATTCCTGTAGAATTTTAGCCTTGAGCCCTATTAAAATTCTTAAAACTCGACTCTTGGTTTCTTCCAGCACCTATAATACTTTAAAATGGTTCAAATACACATATAAAACCTCATAAAGGTTCAAATACACATGACTAGTTTTTGATTAGGCCTGAATTATGTCACTTGAGTACCTGATCCATTATAACCTCCCAACCATATTATATTTTGCTCCTGATTTGTCTCTATGTAACATCCCAGGTAAATAAAGAATAGGAGATTTTCATATTTATTAATATTTTTGAATTAAATATTAATTTTACATTTAATGGGATTTTATGTTTGATAGCGTACTCAACTCGCAACAACGAGTTTCTTCAAAATATTACGTTGCACACAACTTTGAGTTATACCGAAAAATAATATAATATTATTATTTTAAGTGGTAGTTAACTCCTAGCCATTGTATTAGCAAGAATGAACAGAACAAACTACAATGTGATTATACATGTTTGTTAAATGACTTTACATTTATCCAATAAATTTTCGAGGCTTAAAATAAGAATGAATCCTATTGTAAGCATGAAATAATCTGATATTCTTTAAAAGGTCGTTTTACCACCTTTTGATGGAGCACCCTTTTTAAATTTAGTTTTTTTCATTTTTATATGCTCTATTTGAAAAAATAAAATTATTATTTATAGTCCAAACATCAAAATTTACTTTGGATGAAATTTTATTATTTTTATGATAAAATTCACTTTTTAATGAATAGTGATAATACTATTTTTTAATTCAAAACTGACTTTTAATTTAATTTATTTATATGTTTAGATTATATTTTTAATTGGTATTAAAGTTTAATTAGATTATTTTTTTATTATTTAATCCAATGTTGTTCATTGAAAGTATTTTTTACTTCGAAATTCGCCATACAAAAGTGTCAATCTTTTGATGGTTATTATTTCTTAAACACACGCTTTTTTGTTTTGATAGTGGGAATTAATTTTAAATTAATTTTAGCCAATTATATGTTTTGAATTGGGAGAAATTGATTCTGTATTTGGAATCAAGGGGTCCATCTTGTGTAAATACTTAACTTTTATTTTTATACATTATTAATATTTACTTCGGTAAATATTTTACTTTCCCCGATTGAAAGGTAAATCCAGTAAATAAGGGTAAAAAATAATATTAAAATAATATTAAATTACCCTAACATGTGTCATAATCCTATTGGTTAATAAATTTATGACCATGGTAATCCTTGGGTCTATTTTGGGACCCAATGGCGCCACATAATAGTGATAATGCACTTTATATTAATTAAATTAAAAGAAAGGAAAAAATGACAAAAACAAATATCTTTTAGTAAATAGATTTGTACATGGGGTTTTATAGGTTATATCTTAAATTATAAATATTCATTATAAATCTAAAATTATTTCCTAAATCATGGTATTTTGTTTATAATTTTTAGACATCAAATAAAGAAAATTATTTGTTACACAATAATGATGCAGTGTTTACCTCATTAATGGGTGATGTAAATAAATAAGATTATAAATATTAAAAAAATATACAAACCCATCCAATTATTATTGGATGATTTTATTTCGAACATGAGTCATCGTATCCTTGACTTTAAAGAATTTTGGACCCTTTGAAACCGATGATAAGTATATAATAAAATAATATTTTCAAACTTTCCTAAAGAGCCCCTCCTCCCCCTTATAAAATGACACCACTTATAACCCAGTCCACACACTTCTCCTACCCCTTGGATCATCCAAAATCTTCCCAATTAATCTCCTTAAATCCCTCTCCTCCTCCTATAAGCCTTACCTTAGGCATAAATCAATTCATGTAAACCTTTTGGTTCAAACCAAAGGGAGTTACCCGATTTAAAGGTAACGTCTTCTCTTAAGTTCTTTTCTTTTATTTTACATATCCAACCCCGTAAACTATTTTTATTCCTTTATTTAATAAAAAACCATTATAATCAATATAATATGCTTTTTTATGAGATTTATTCAAACTACACTTACACACACCTCCATCTAATGAGTAAAGAACTTATTGTTTCTATGGAAGACGAACTGTTTCCTCAAGAAATGATGATTGTTCAAATATCTTCAACCGCCTCTCATGGTGGCCATTATGATGGAACTATATTTATATATGATATATATTATGTTTATTTTTTATCTATTCTTCTTGTATTCTTCATTTATAGCATAAACTTTATGGTTTCCATAATAGGTAAATGCGATAATTTCATTTTAGGAAGTGCGGACTACCACCCCCTCAAAGTAATACAACTCGTTCATGCCATACGTGGGACATATAAAGAATGGAGTTAATGAAATTATATATTATATTATACTAGAATTATAATATAACTATTTATCATTATTTTTTCATCCAATTAAAATATGAAATAGAAATGAATGTAGTGTTCATGCGTACGTACGACTTACCGTCTCTATTTACGGTGCATTTCATTTCTTATCTCCAAATGTTATGTACTTTTATAAATACATGTATATACCAGATATATATGATATTTGTGATATCTAAATCATGAATATAATTATGGATATAATATACTTTTTACAACATGAACAAATTGTAATTATAACGAGTTCATTTTTTACTCATGTTCTGAACATCGACAAAATATCCAGTATGAACTCAGATAATTAACTAATTGTTATAGCAAGGTAATAAGTGATATAAAAGAAGTAATAAAATTTTAAAAGGTTCTTAAACAATTATAAATTAAATTAAGTTTATTATTCAGGAAGAAAAAATGAACAAACGAGTCAAGTCGGACACGAGGTAAGGGGTTTCTTATCTCACTTTTAATTTCGTTAGATTTCAATTATTCGCCACTTATTTATTTCATGTGGTGTATTGTGTACTGAAATTTGATATATATTATAATTATTATATTTATATTCATGATATTTTGTGATTAATTTTGTGATTATTAACTTTTGGTCATACGACTCGATTGATTATAATGTGGTAAGGGATTTCCATCTCACTTTTTATTCCCATGAGATTCATTCTATAATTTCCACTATTTCCTTTTATGTGGTGGATGTACTACCCATGATCCTTTTCATTGTGTAATATAATTTAATTTATAGGTATTTACATCTTCATTTTATGATCTTTATTTCATGGGGTGTATGTTTCATAAGTTACCAAATCGGTATGGGAAGCTTTCACCGTCCTCTTTTTGTTAATGACATCTTTTATGTTATATATTTTAAATTAGCATTTTATCATGATTGAATATGTTATTATATATCATTATTTCTATAAATTTTATTTCCAAGTTATGAGATACACTTCTCTCTTTCATCAACTCATTTTATGAATTTTAAAGTGACGCCGTTGGGCAGTCGAAATTTTGTAAGGGAACTTCTTAACCCAATTTCAATTCTTTGTGTTAAAAATCTACTTCATGATTATTTCATTCTATGAATATGTTTGAATTACCTCTTATTGTTTTAAAATTAATATCCACTTATATTGGGTGTATAAATTTTCTCACATAAAATTTTGTGATTGATTTATCCTTAATATAAGGATATGGTCTTTGTAAGGGACTTTTTCTCAATTTACATTCCATTGAGACTTATTTATTGTTATACACCAATTCACTTTTATATGGTGTATATACATTCCTTTGAAATATTATATCGCGAATATCCTTTTTCTCATGATATTCTAATCATTTTTTATGTTATTCTGTAATTATTTTTATTCAATATATTTTCTCAAGTGGTAAGGGAATCTTTAACTAAAATGTTGTTTTAAAATTTTTAAAGATTTATTCCTCTAAATATTTCTCATTAATTACCATGTTTTCAAAATGGTTTTAAGGATTTATTTATATGGAAATTAATGTTATAAAATTTTAATCCCTTTAAAAGCTACAAATTGGCATGGGACACTTTGATTAAAAATCTCTTTAGTAAATGTTTTAAATGGTTTTGAAAATGGTTTTGAGAAAGTATTGATTGTGAAAATATCATGAAATGTTATATTGTGATTAGAAGTCTTATATTTCCTTTATTATTGTGTTATGTTTTATGACTATGTTATGGTTCGTTTGAATTTTTTACGTATATGGGTGGTTCCGTGAAAAACCTAGTGCGGGTGAGCCCAAGATAGCTCTCCAATGCATTGGGTAATGTGTCAGACATAATCGTTAATGATTCTCCTAAGATATTTAGGGAATATACTGTGATGGGTATTCCAAATGTGACTCCTTGCATTTTTGTGAAATCTACAATGTAAGTATGTAATGTATTCCATAATTTACCTTTATGATTTATGATTTTTGTGTGTTATTCATAAATCTTATGATTTCATGAGGTATGTTATGATTGACAAGTATGGTTTCATTGAATTGTATTTATTGATGTGAAAATGTTTTATTTCCTTGTTTTATAACCCCTACTGATCTTGTTATTTTCATCCCATGTTTTTGAAATGTTTTTAATATGAATTAATTAAGAATAGGGTCAGGGATGGGATCAAGGAAAATTCATGCTATATAAAACATGGAACTAGACATGACACTATTTTTTCAAGAGTTTTTATTTTATGAAAAAACTAGATACTGAGTAGATGTGTCTACTTTGTAATATTTGAGATTTAATGTAATATTTGTGGACTAGTAATCTAAAACACTAAACCCAAAAATATCCTCAATGTGAATTATTCATTTAATTCAGTATTATGTAATGTTTTTGGACGAGGCCTTATAGTTGGTATCAAATTTCGGTTTAGACAACATTAGGGATTTGGTGTTTCTGATAAACACATGGGTAGTCCTTATGTCTATTATTTCAGTTTAATCCTTATTTTATAACTTTTTAATATCAAGTAAGGTCAGTTACAAATGAAAGTATAGGGATATCAAACGACAATCCTATCTCTTTCTGATGACATGCTTGAAATAATTATTGCAAAGTCTTGTTCAGATGATTGTGAATATTTTTCTAGCATACAACTCACTAGAAAGCAATTGTTTTAGATATCAAACACCTCCACTATACCTCTATATTATCGTGGATCATGGTTTTTATTTAATAAAATCCTATTATCAAAATATTCACATATTTTCATGAAAGGTAAATATTATCAAGGAATTTTCAAATATTTTACCTTATCACAAGATTTTGAAGCATATTATGATTTTTAAAAAGTTGCTGAAGAAGGAGACCCTTACGCAACCTGTTTATATTTTCTTTTACAATATAGTCTCTCAGCACATACTTATGGTAATTTAAAAGGATCGTTTATTTAATGTTTTAACTCAAATTCATTCTGAATATTTTATAAAAATAATGTTTTATCAGATGTTTTGAAATTGTATTTCATACATGATTATTTTCCGAACCTATTTTTCTGAGAACACCCATATGAACCATTTTGTACAAGGTGTATTTGGATGAAGGAAGCAAATGATTTTGAAGGATCTCTAAATCATTGTTGCAATGCATGGGCCTTCTACCTATGTGAACAAGATGATGATGAAACTATAAGGACACCATGATAAAGGTATGTGTTTCTTTCTATTAGGAATAGATTTATTTTATCATATGGAGGTCAAATAAGAAAAAATGAAAATATATATAAGGCTTCATGAATTAATAATTGAGGTCTTAATATGTTTGGATGAAAATGAAAGGTATAAGAAAACCATTGAGGTTAAAACCTGTTAGGGTTATTTTTGACTTTTATAAAAAGGACAAACCATAAGATGGGTGACAATCTGTCACATCCGGTAAGGCCATGGGAATAAAACCCACAACTGATGGGTGATAAGGGTACATCGCCTACCACTACCCTACATGAATTCCCTAGTTAGTATGTCTTATTCTTTTTAGTTAAATGATTTCATTGATCAAGAAAATTTTGATTTTGGGAACTTATGTTTTATCAAATGGATATCCTAAATTTAGGAAAATTATTTGGTGATTAAGTGATAAAGGTTATTTTGGAAGAAGTTATATCTTTTGGGGAACATTATATGCTTAAGGAAAATAGGATACTATGGGATCTCATTTGTGGAGTAATGGTTGAAATTTTTATTTTAGAATAATCTATGTATTTATTGTGTACATGTGGTTATTTGGGTTATTTATAGAAACAATTAACCTATCAAGTAGAATATGTGATTAGGTTGATTACTTTTCAGTATGAGACTTTAAGAGTAACTGATGTTATTTGGAGATAAATGTTAAGATTTTTCATGGAAAACTATGTGATCAAATCCTTATGAATTTTGGGTTTCAAACTTAGTTTGGATTATTTTGAATAATTTTAAAGAGAACTTTGTATTGAATGGTATTTCTTGAACTTTGGGTAATTTTTGTTGAATTTTGGAGATTAAGACTAGTTTTTCTTTTTATAAAGGATTATCCTTTTTGGGGATTATCTGATCACATACTAACATTTTTTGGTTTTTGTTAATGTATAAAGGAATATGAAATATATAGTTCTTCTTTGGTGGATTATGTGATTCTATAGATGTTTATTCTAGAACTTTTGATGTGTCCAAGTTAGTTGTAATACTAATCGTTGGGAGAAAAGTTGAGTTTGAGGTATAATTATAGTAAATAGTGAATTTATACATGACAAGTTAGTATGTTTCTTTATATTTTTAATTATGCTCATAAATAAATTCCTCAACTTTATGAAATGTAACATAAATCAAAAACATTTTCCATTAACTTTTCCTATTGGGGAATCAAATACAATTTAACCCATCACAAGTATGGGATTTTCTCATGTTTAACTTTCTCCTAATCATGTTTTCTATCACTCTCCATCAGAACATGATGGTTTGTTTTCTCCTCCATATTCATGTTTTCATGGAATCCTATTATCTTTTGTCTTAGGTGACCTTTTTTATTTTCTTTATTTCTTTTAAAGTGATAGTTTTATTTAGTATTTTTTCGATGTGAGACTTTTGATGAAGTTTCTAAGCCCAATTTTAAAATTGTAAGGACTCAATTTGAAAAAGGGGGAAGGATGTAACATCCCAGGTAAATAAAGATTATGAACTTTTCATATTTAGTAATATTTGTGAATTAAATAATACTTTTACTTTAAATGGGACACTATGTCTGATAGCGTAATCAACTCACAATAACGTGTTTCTTTAAAATCTTATGTTGCACACAACGTTGAGTTTTAACAAAAAATATTATAATAATATTATTTTAAATGATAGTTAGTGCCTAGCCATTTTATTGGTGGGAATCAAAATAAATAATTAAAATATGATTATACATGTTTGTTAAATGAAATTTTATTTATCCAATAAATTTTAGAGGCTTAAAATAAGAATGAATTTTAATTTATGCATGAAATACTCTAATATTATTTAAAAGGTTATTTTACCACCTTTTGATGGAGAAACCTTTTTAAATATTTTTTTCACTAGTATATGTTCTATTTGACAAAATAATATTCTTATTTAGAATCAAAACATTAAAATTTACTTTGGATGATATTTTGGTATTTTTCTGATAAAGTTCATTTTTTTAATTAATAGTGGAAAATAATATATTTCAATTCAAAATTATCTTTTAATATAATATATTTATATGGTTAGATTATATTTTTAATTGGTTTTAAAGTGTAATTAGATTAATTTTTTACCAATTAATCTAATATTATTCATTGGAAATATTTCCACTTTGAAAATGTAAGTAAACAAGTGCTAATTTTTTGATAGTTATAATTCTTAAAATCACGCCTTTTGTTTTGATAGTGGGAATTAATTTTAAATTAATTTCTTCCACTTATGTGTTTTGAATTTATAAAAATGGATTCTATATTTGGAATCATTATGTAAAAATTCTTTAAATAGGTATCTTTAATTTTTAGACATTATGAATATTTACTTCGGCAGATATTTTACTTACCATAGTTAAAGGGTAAATCTGGTAAATAAGGGTAAATAATAATATTAGAATAATTTTAAATTACCCTAAAATGTGTCCTAATTATATTAGATGATACCTTTCCGAGAATGACCATCCTTGGGATGATTTTGGGACCCCATTGAGCCACTTAAGAGTGATAATGACACGTTATATTAATTAAATTAATGTAAAGGAAAAAATGACACAAGAAAATATCTTTTAGTAAATCAGTTATTACATGGGGTTATATAAGTTATCTATTGAACTATAAATATTCATTAGTAATATAAAAATATTTCCTACATCATGGTATTTTTTGTATAATTTTTATACAAAAAATAAATAAAATGATTTATGACACAATAATGATGCAGTGTTTACCTCATCAATGGATTATTTAAATAAATAAGATTTTTAATATTAAAAAAATATGAAAGGACTATCCAATTATTATTGGATGAATTTATTTATAACATGAGTCATCTTATCTTAAACTTTAATGAGTTTTTTACCCTTTTAAACTGAATATAAGTTTATAATAAAATAATATTTTCAAACATTTCTAAAGAGCCCCTCCTCCCCTTATAAAAGGACACAACTTCTAACCCATTCCACAAACTTATCAGGCCCCTTGGTTTGCCTAAACTCTACCCAATTAAGCTCCCTACATCCCTATACTCATCCTATAATCCTTACCATAGGCATAAGGCCCTTCAAGTAAACTGTTTTGTTCAAAACAAAGGGGGTTACCCGATTTAAAGGTAACATCTTCTCTTAAGTTCTTTTCTTTTATTTTACTTCTCCAACCCCCTAAACACTTTTTATTACTTTATTTTATAACAAAACCATTGTAATAAAAATAATATGTTGTTTTTATTAAATTTATTCCAACTACACCTACACACACCTCCATCTAATGGGTAAATAACATACAGTTTCTATGGACGGTGAACTACGGCCTCACGGAACAATGATTGTTCAAATATCTTCAACCGCCTCTCACGGTGTACATTATGATGGGACTGTATTTATATATTATTTTTATTTTTTTCTATGATTTTTTATATTCCATTTATATCATACCTTTATGGTTTCCATAATGGGTAAACGTAATAATTTCATTTGAGGAAGTGCCGACTACCGACCCCTCAAAGTGATATGACTCATTCATGCCATACATGGGATGTATAAAGGATGGATTTAATGAAATTATTTATGATATTAAACTGGATTTATAATATTACTATGTATCATTAATTTTTTATCTCATTAAAATACGAAATATAAATGCAAATAGCTTTCATGCGTACGTACAACTTAGCGTCTACATGAACGGTGCATTTAATTTCTTATCTCCAAATGTTATGTACTGTTATAAATACATATATATACCAGATATATATGATATATAAGATATCTAAATCATGAATATAATTCTAGATAAAATTTACTTTTGACCACATGAAAAAATTGTAATTATAACAAGTTCATTTTTGACTCAGGTTCCGAACGTCGACAGAATATCCAATATGAACTAAATTAATTATCTAATTATAATAGAAAGGTAATAAGTGATATAAAGGATTAATAAACTTGAAAATGGTTCTAAATCAATTATAAATTAACTTAATTTTATTATTGAGGAAGAACAAGGAACAAACAATTCATGTCGGGCATGAGGTAAGGGGTTTCTTATCTCACTTTTAATTCCGTGAGATTTCCATTGTTCGCCACTTATTTATTGTATATGTTGTATTGTGCACTGCCATTTGATATATATTATCATGATTCTATTTATATTCATGGTATTATGTGATTCATTTTGTGTTTATGAACTTTTGGTCATACGAATTGATTGATTACAACATGGAAATGGATTTTCATCTCACTTTTTATTCTCGTGAGATTCATGCTATAATTGCCATTATTTTATTTTTTGTGGTGGATATACTGCCCATGATTGTATTATTTGTGTAATATAATTTAATTTATAGTTATTTACATCTTCATTTTATGATCCTTCTTTCATGGAATGTATGTTTCATAAGTTACCAAATTGGTAAGGGAACCTTTCACTGTCCTCTTTTAGGTAAAGACATCTTTTATATTATCTCTTTAAAACTTTCATTTACTTATGATAAGACTTGTTCTTATATATCCTTATTGATTTATATTCTATTTTCAAGAGATGATATACCTTTTTCTCTCTCATAAACTCATTTTATTAATTTTAATGTGACATCGTTAGGTAGTCGAATTTTTCTAAGGGAACTTCTTAACCCAATTTCAATTCTTTGGGTTAAACTTCTACTTCTTGATTATTTCATGATATGAATATGTGTGAATGGACTATGATTGTTTTACACATAATATCCACTTGTATTGGGTGTATTATTTTTTTCACATAAAATTATGGGATTGATTTATCCTTAACCTAAGGATATGATCTTTTTAAGGGACTTTGTCTCAAATTACATTCCATTGAGACTTATCTGTTGTTATACACCAATTCACTTTTATATGGTGTATATACTACCCTTTGACATATTATATCATAAATCTCCTTATTATCATGATATTCTAAGAATTTTTTATGTTATTCTATAAATATTTTTATTCAATATATTTTCTCAAGTGGTAAGGGACTCGTTAACTAAAACATTGTTGTAAATGTTTTATAGATTTATTCTTCTAAATATTTCTCATTAATGAACATGTTTTCAAAATGGTTTTTAGGATTTATTTATATGGATATTAATTTTTTAAAATGTTAATTCATTTAAAATCATCAATGTGGTATGGGACACTTTGATTCAAAAATCTCTTTATTAAATGTTTTAAATGGTTTTGAATGTGGTTTTGAGAAAGTATTGATTATGTAAATATCTTAAAATGTTATATTATGATTGGAAGTGTTATCTTTTCGTTATTCTTGGGTTATTTGTTATGATTATATTATGGGTCTTTGGAATTTATTACGTATACGAGTAGTTTCGTGATAAACCTAGGGCGGGTGAGCCTGAGGTTGCTCTCCAATGCATAGGGTAACGTGACGGAGGTAAACATTAATGCTTATCTAATGATATTTAGAAAATATACTATGATGGGTATTTCAAATGTGACTCCCTACATGGATGTTAAAGTAACAATGTAAGTATGTTATGTATGCCATAATTTACCATTATTATTTATGATGTCTGTGTGTTATTCATAAATATTATGATTTCATTAGGAATGTTGTGATTGAAAAGTATGGTTTCATTGGTTTGTATTTATTGATGGGCTAATGTTTTCTTTCCTTGTTTTATAACCCTTAGTAGGATTTTTATGCTCATACCATGTTTTTGAAATGTGTTTCATAGAAATTAAAGATGAATATGGTCAAACATGGGATCAAAGAAAAGTCATATTGTCTAAAAAATGGAACTAGACCTGACCCTTTTTTTGATGAGTTTTTAATTTATGAAAAAAATGTATACTGAGTATAAGTGTATACTTTATAATATTTGAGAGGTAATTTAATAGTTATGGCCTAGTTCTCTAAAACTATAAACATGAAATGATACTCAATGTAAATTATTCATTTTTTTTCAAGATTATGTAATGTTTAAGGTCAGGGCCTTATACTCTAGTTATTTCACTGACCAACCTCAACTGAAACCCGAGTGTCTTCTACAAAACACTCCCAAAATATCGAGATGAGGCTAAACACATCTATCTATCCCTATTCACCTTGAAAAATAGACATAAAAATATTAATTCCAACCACAAGAAATCCCAAAAATAAGAGTCATCTACTCGACTGCATCACCACCAACTACCTGACACGCCGACGGTGTCATACCTATGTTCATTCCCCCACTGCATTCATCCTATTTCTATTTCATGTTTTATTTTATTTTGTTAATCAATTTTTTCCCTTAATTTACCTTTTTGGTGTGATGATTTTTTTCAAATCCATGCATTATTTCATTTTTTTAGAACCACACATTATTTCATTACATCCATTTTATGTTATAATAAAATAGGTAAATATTATTTGATGATTAATTATGGCTGAACTTATAGTTATGGACCTCCCAATACTGATGATGTTGGTGCAACATGCTGAATGATGACCTTCAACCAAGATTTACAGATTGCTAACTGCATTCTTAAGAATGGTCTTCCATTACAATGTGCTACTGAGATAGTAGAACAGATGACTGAAAATTCATTTATGAAGTTGGAGACTCTGATAACCGATTTGCAGTCCCTTTTTATGTGATTTTTTATCTGATATGGTGATCTATTTGATGGAACTTCACATGAATCTGAATGTTTTTTAGAGCTGCGCTTGAGACTTTCTCTAAGGTAATGGTAGATATGGGCTAGAAGCCTTCCAATTAAGGAATAATGTGCACCTTTCTAATTTCCATGAATCGTAGGTAAATATTATTTTCAATTTTGTTATTCCATTCTAGTTACGATGAAAGAAAAAGTCTTCTGTTTTATTAGTTTTTGGTGTATTGTGATATTCCTTATTTTAGCATGTCCCCCCATGTTAAAAATTGGTATATTGCCTTATTCTGAGACACGATGCTCTTGATCAAGAAAACATTTCAAGCCTTGGACTTTAAAAAAATATTCATTCAATCCTACCTATTAACAATACTGGTTTGTTTTTTATAACATGATGGCTAAGTGGGGTGTAGACCATCCATGTTAATTTCATAGTGGTTTGTTTATTGAATGACATGATATTTTATATCCATATATAAGGGAACTATGAAATATAACAATATCTAGGAAGGTTATTGAATCATTCAAATCATCACATATGAGGTTTAATATTTACTAGATCATCACAATCAGATCAATTTATTAGATCACCACCAATAATGGAATGGGTTCACTCACTCTTCACTAGTGTGTTGATTTATTGTCTCATTACCAATATGGGGGGGACTGGAATGGGCATGGGTGTTGGGGTGCAAGGGGGAGGGCAAAGGGGGGGACTGGTAGGGGAGGGGATGCAAGGGGTTGGGGTGAAACTGGTAGGGGTGAGGGAGAAAGGGGTAGTGAAAGGGGGTGAGGGTGCATGGGGGAGAGAAAGGGGGTAAGGACTAGTAGGGGAAGGGGGACTGGGTGCAAGGGGTGGGGTGTAAGGGGGAGTGAAAGGGGGTGGGGCTGGGGTTTGGGGACTGGCAGGGGGAGGGTGGACTTGTAGGGGAAAGGGGCACAAGTGCAAGGGGGTCAAGGGGTGGGTAAGAGGTAGGGGGACTGGCAGGGGAATGGGGGAGTGGTAGGGGGAGGGGTGCAAGGGGTAGGTCAAGGGGTGGTGCAGGGGTGGGGGGACTTTCAGTGGGAGGGGTGAAAGTGAAAATGGGAGGGAAAGGGGTGGGTTAGGGGTAGGGGACTGGTAGGGGCAGGGGGGACTGGTAGGGGAGGGTGAAAGGGGTAGGGGAACTAGCAGGGGCAGGGGGGATTGGACGGGAGAGGGGGTGAAAGGGGTGGGGGTGCAAGGGGGAGGGCATGGGGGTGGGTCAGTGGTAGGGGGACTGGCAGGGGTAGTGGGGTACTATCAGAGGGAGGGGGAACTAGTAGGGGTGGGGTGAAAGGGGGAGGAAATGGGGGAGGGGAAACTGGAAGTAAGGGTGGATAACTAGGTGGAACTGAATATTTTTATACCTATAAATGGGGGGAGTGGCAGGGGAAGGGGTGAGGGACTACCATGGGAAGGTGGGGGGGGACTGCTAGGGGTAGGGGTTGGGGAATGGTAGGGGAAGGGGGTGGGGTAGGGGTAGGGGTAGGGGTGACTGGAAGTGGAAGGGGGGATGGGGGGGAACTGAATTTTTTTATACCATATAAATGGGAGGACTGGAAGGGGCAGGGGGTGGGGGACTGGTAGGGGTAGGGGGACTGGCAGGGGGAGTGCAAGGGGTGGGGGAACTAATAGTGGGGTGGGGTTGAAATGGGAGGGCAAGGGGGATGGGAAACTATCAGTGGGAGTGGGGAACTAGGGGAACTAAATTTTTTATGCCATATAAATAATATTTCCACTGTTTTAACCATGGAAGTAGGGGTGTAGTGACACTATTATAACCATGGAAGTAGCGGCCTCGTGCCATGGTTAAACTGTGGCAGTAGTTAAGACCTACTTCCATGGAGATAGCAGCCACAATTTTCTGAAACATTGGCCATATGCTATTTCCATGGTTTTCAGGACTACAACCACAATTCCAAAGCGTGGTAATAGGTGAATTTTCTAGTTGTGACAGTTCTTAGATGCTCCTCGTGATCCTCCTTGGTTTTGGATTATATTAGAATATCATCTATAAATACTACCACAAATTTTTTGAGGTAATATATAAATAATCTATTCATCAAGCCCATGAAGATTATTGGAGCATTAGTGATTCCAAAAGGAATTACTATGAATCCATATTGCCAGTATCTTGTACGAAAATAATTCTTGGGGATATCCTCCTTCTTCACTATCACTTCATAATTTCCCGACCATAAATTCACTTTGGATAAGTATTGTGATCTACGTAGCTGATCGAACAAGTAATCAATTCAGGGTAGAGGATTCTTATTCTTTATCGTGATTTTTTTTAGCTCACGATAATCATTGAAAATATATATAGACCCATACTTCTTCTTGATGAAGAGGACTGGCGAACCCCATGGTGAAGAAATTGGGTGTAAAATCCTTTTATCAATATTCTCCTGTATTTGTTTCTCAAACTCTTCAAGCTCCACAATAGCCATTATATATAGATTCATGGATATTGGAAACTCACCAGGTATAAGATCAATTGAGAATTCAATATCTCTTCTAGGAGGAAGACCAGTCAATTCCTCGGGAAACACTTCAGGGAATTCCCTCACAATAGGCATGTCTTCAAGGATGGTTTCTTCCTTGGAATAAATCATATATTCCATATACGCATGATAATAGGGTAGCAATATACACACTTGAGATTATGGTTATAAGGAAGATTCATCCTCTCCCTTGCACCTGTACTAAATTGGGGGTTAATTCTCCATATAGAGAGTGATTTCCCTCTCATGGTAATATATTTTCCCTTTATATAGGGAAAGTCAATCCATGCCTAGAATTGAATCAAATTCTACTAGAAGGAGTATTATGAGGTTCTCCGGGAAGGTCAATCCAAATATTGTGATAGTGGAGGAGTTATATTTATGGGTTTCAATGATTTCCCCATTTTTTGTACTCACCGACATATTTACTTCCATGATTTTTGGTGGTGTTGGGATTGTTTTACTACTATTTTGGGATATAAAAGAATGGGTAGAATCAAAATCAAAAAGTATGTTCAGTATTCTTAAATGAATAACTATCGTACCTGTCACACATCATTTTCGAGGTTTAATTTGGTGGTAGTAATGGAAAAATCTCTCCCTTTCTGCATTCGAGGTTTTTAGTTCCCCTAAAAACCCTTGTCTTAGGGAATTGATTTTCAAAGTGTCTTGGTTATTTGCAGTTGAAGCAATGAAAAATGCATTGAGGTTCGAACAAAGTGTTCCTATCCTTTGTCACAACCACATGTTTCTCTTGTCGATAGATAGTCGTCAGGTTCCCCTCTCTTCCACACCTAAAGCATTTCCTCATCCCCTTCAAGCAATTTCTAGGGTGCTTTTTTCCGTATATTTGGTAAGTGGGGTGCTGTATTTTCTTAGCGCTATTGGATTTATCCATCGGACCACCAGAATTGAAGTCTACCTTATGCTTCTTATCCCCATAATACCCCTAAGATTCTCTGATCTCTATTTCATCTTTGAGGGAACATCGGGAAATTTCCTCATTGCTCTCGAAGCCATGGATCGCTTGGGATTTCCGTAGGCTATGTTTTATCCCACCAAATAACATGTAAACCTTCCATTTGGGGGTAACAACGAAGTCAGGGGAATATAGTGCAAGCCTTGTGAAGTTTTCCCGATACGCTTCGATGGATTCATCGTCTATTTGCGTAAGGGCAGGGAAGTACCTTTCCATCTTAAGTTGGAGGGTGGGAGAAAAATATTTGTCGGAAAACATTTTCCAGAAATCCTTCTATTCCAACGCTTGGATCTCTTCCTTAGGATTCATATTTTTGATCAATGTCCACCATTGATCAGCATCACCCTCCATATGATAAGTAGTGAAAATAACATTCTCTTATTTGGAACATTGATGTATGGTGAAGATCATTTTGATGGAGTTGATCCATTGTTTAGTGATTGAGGGATCAGATGATCCATTAAAAGTATGAGGCCTTTGTCACATGAAGCACTTCATTGTGACTTGTTCTTTATTGGGGGGGTTATTGTTACTCTTGACCCATGTTTCTTTTCTAAACATGATTTTAATGATAGAGTATCATGAAAATGTTCGTGATTCCCGCTCCCATCGGAGTGGGCATCTCATTAGGACAATCATCACATAGATCTCCGCATCAGTTTTTTGTAGGAGTCCTCCTATTACCATCCATTGGCTGGAATAAAATTAAAGTTATGGGTAACACATAAAGGGTAATCCAAAGACAAAAATAGATGACTTATAAATTACTTTTATTTCATTCACTTATGAATTTATAGGATTCAATCTATGTTATTTGTGATCTACTTACCAACATATATTCTTAGGGGATTTTTTTGTATTCCCTTAATAATCGTTCATACAAATATTATGAATTAAAAAAAAGCATATCTCTTGGGAGTGTCGTAACCAATAGTGCATCAAGGCCCGTTGTCATGCACCAGTTCTTGTTCGAGTCTATCTCAATGTGTTGTTTTTGAGTTTTACCCCTAGGTACATCTGTGACAGAGCTGCCTCTACTTGCTCCTATCCAGATAGGGATGTATTTTCTTGATAAACCACATGTTCATTACTCACTAAAATTTTGGGATGTTTTTATTATACTAAGACTAATCCCTAAGTGTTTCACTAGGTTTTTCTAATCATAATCCCAAAAATAACTAAACTTATCCTCTGATACAAACTATAAAGAATATGTTATTTATTACACACTTAAACATGATTTATTTCATTAACCTTTTCTTAAGACAACTCTAAGTATAGATAGTTCTAGTTTCATGGTAAATTAGGGACATTACAAGACAACTTAATACATAAAAATACAATATCATTATTGAAAACTTCCATTACATGACCACAACATTCCCTCGTAACTAGCATTGCATGAGACAACCTGGGGACATGAATAAAAAGGGGTGAGCTATAATGCATAGTAAGGGAGTAAACAAGGCATAACATAAATAATACAGGACATGTTAGGAAATAGGTATACTATTGGAGTGCAAGAGAAACAAGAAAATAAAAGCATGACATAGCATGATTATCATAACATGGAAATGTGGAAACAACATTTAACGTGATATTAGCATGATCTATAGAACATTGCACATGTAGAATGAGTAAACCCTCACTTTACTTGAATTAGCATGATTAAACCCTCATTTCACTCTATGTATCATGAAATTAATCTTTACCCAATGTATTAGAGTGCTATCAGGGTGCACCCTTCTTAATCATTTCGTTTTGTGCAAAAATGTGCCACATGTATAACATAAAATGGGTTCAATAAAATCATCATTTATTAAAGAATAAATGAATATGGAAAGCATAAATTAAAATCTATAATCAATAAGTAAATGTGCATAAAGGTGAATACCCTTGTTAGAGAAATGAGAATGATATTCACTACAAAATGATTTTGTCTTGGAAAATCGTGGTGCAATTTCGGCAGCATAACAGTGTGACATGAGAAATTGTAAAAATGGTTTATAAGAGATAAAGGGGGGTCTAATCATATATACATGAAATATAATGTAAGGTGGTAATATAGATACTTTTCCCAATATATTTAATTGAATTTAGATTCATAATACAAAATATTTTCCTGAATGTAAATGAGGAGAGAGAAGTTCCTTACAGAATTTTGGCATGGTAACTAGTCTAAATGGGAGGCATTGATGAGATATAAAGGGATATATAATCATTAAAACATAAATATGATGTATGGTGGAGGTTCAAAATCATACCCCAACATTTTTAATTGAAAATAATAGGGCATAACAACGGAATGTAATTTGGAAAAAAATGAGAAAGGAAGAAATTGCTTACTTGGAAGTGTAATCCCAAAGGCTTGGGAGAGGCTTGAGAGAGTCTTCATGGGAGCTTGGGGCACCATCAGAAGATTTTAGATAGAGGATGGAAGGGTAGAGACATGATACAATGGGTTTGATTTAAGAGAAGTGGGAGCTTGGGTGGGTTTAATTAGGAAAAGATAGGGAATTATTTATTATTTAGGTTTTGGCCACCACACATTAAACTAATCAAAACTACAAACCAAATCAAGGTTTTTCTGATGGTTTTTCCCAATAGGGAGTGGAAAACAATATTTTATGAGTCTAATGTATGAACTTCTAAAAATACTAGGATTTCCGATGTGGAGGTGAGTCACACTCTCAAGGAAATCAATTTAAAAATTTAAAATGTCTTATAAGCCTTGGAGGGTCTACTAAAGCTTTGTAAAATAAATAAAACAAACCCAAAATCACATTATTTTAATGATAAAACATATATTGTCTGAAAATATCATTTATAGTATTTTATTACATCACTATTGGGTTCTTATGATGTCATAAGACACATTATATAATTAAACGGTATTTAATTTTTACCCAAAAATTTGATTATCTCAGAAAATTAGGAAAATTCACTATTGGATAATTTCAACATCCTCATTAAAAAAATAATATTCATTTTATCTAAATAATTTTCTAAATATGTGAATTTTTAATTTTAAAATAAAAATTGACATTTATATAAAATTCATGCGTTTTGAAAAAAACGGCATTCAAACCTTAATAAAAATCACAATTGTATTCATAAAAATTATATGATCATTTATATTTAATAAATAGTAATTTAGTAATAATATTTTGTTAAAATATATGTTTTAATTCAAAAATCCATTAATTCATCAAAATAGATTTCTTAATTGAATATTAACTAAACATACTATTTGTGCCTTAAAACCCATTTACAAAGTTACAATAATAAAATGAATATATATTATTTATACAAAATAATGTACATAATCAGTGTTTTAGGGACTTGTTACATAACCTCATATAACACCCCACATATTACCTAAGGGTAACGTGTGCATTGGTGACAGACTCCTGGGGTGGCTATGAAAACATCACTCGGGTGGTAATCTCTATCAACTTTCACTTCTCCCGTAAGAGGTTCCGTTAGAGCTCAATGTCTTGAAGCTCAGCTTCGGCTTAGTCAAGAGAGAAGCACAGTGACACCACCTCCTTTCTGAGCTCTGAAAAATTTGTTTCTTACAGATAAATTCTACTGGATGAGGTCATCGCTTCCTTTGTCTGGGTAAATTGGATTCGTTAAAGTCCTATATTTATACTAATCATGTGATCACTTTTTAATGGCTATATTAGAAATGGTAACAATTCTTAACAGTATTTGGAAATCCAAAAACATAAAACCAAGGATGTGCATATGTTATATAACCATTTTACATAATAAGACATTTAATTGGATCAAGATAAAGTTTCATTAATAAAAGTTTGGGTTGTTACAAGGTTGGACTTTATCAGAACTAGTTTATCCTTGATAAAGATCTCCCTTTGTTAGAGCTAATGATAACAACGATAAGGGGTGTCCATTTTCCAAGTTAAACTAGCACTGAATAAGTGGGTCCTTTATAATCTATTTTTTGTGATGATAATAGACCCCCTCTATCAATCCTTTTTTATCACTGATAATGGGTACCCCCCCTGAATGATGTTAAGGACAATAACACTTTTTTAGAACTATTAAATCACTTTTTTCATACTGTTATTGGGCTAATCTATATTGGTGGTAATCAGTGTTTTTAAACACTAAAATGTGGATGTAATGGTCAAAACCATTGACAATGGACTAATATGTATGTGAAATCATGGAAAACCCACCGTTGAATAATTTTTATGTGTATGTGTAGAAAAAACGCCCATGCGACATTAAGTGTGCTTTGAATAACCCAATATGAGGTTTCTAAAGATACAAATGTCTTTAAAAAAATCTTTTTATATGGGTAAAAAATAGATAAACAATATTGTATGGCTATGAAATAAGAGTTAAGTGACCGTAGATTTATTTTTGAGATGTTAGAGTAGATGAAATGTCTTTCTATGTTACAATTTCCACAAGCTGAACGTAATGATTTTTTACCATTTTAAAACACTAAAACATGCATGTAACAGTCAAAAACCTAGAAAAATATCCCGGATTGACATGAAAGTTGGGGAAAACCACTGTTGAATTATTTTTGATGTGTACGCACAAATAACTCATTCATCTAACGGGTGGTGTTCTCTGCATGGAAAAATAAATAGTTTGTAAAGATACAAACATCTTTAAAAACTTGTTTTAGGGAGTCAATACTATGGAAATGATGTTGGATGACTATAAAATCATAAGGAAATGACCGTAGATTGATTTGTGAAATATAAAAACTGAATACATCTCATTCCGAGTTCATGTTTTCTTAGGATGCACATTAACGCGTTTTTAGTGTTTTGAATCAATAAAAAGTGCATGTAATGGTCAAAAAAATGTTAAACAATTTCAGATTGATGTGAAATGATGGGAAATATAATCTTGAATTATTTTTAATTTTTACTTGTAAACAACATATCTATTTTATTTGTGGTTTTCTAGGAATAACTCAAAACCAGTTTTTAATGATACCAATGTCAATAAAACATGTGACATTGGGTCAAAAATAGGTGAATGATGTCAGATGGCTGTAAAATAATATGAATATGATCATATATTTAATTTTGAGATGTAGGAATGGAAAAATGTCATAACGAGTTCCCAGGATGCCCATAAATGAGTTTTTAGTTATTTAAAATACTAAAACATGAGTGTAATGGTCAAAATCATACAAAATGATCTCAGATTGATGTGAAATCATGAGACAGTTATTTTGAGATATTTTTGAAATATAATAATCCTTTCATATCAATTTCATTAAATTTTTTTAAAGTAAATTTGAAGAACATCGCTCATAGATTTTAAAAACTGATTAGATTATTATTTACTTATCCATTTTTACTAAGTGTTGAATCATATCATAAATATATATGTTTATATTTTCAAAGTGTGATGCATGATATACTATAAGTTTTATGTTAAAATGTATTCTTTTTGATAAAAAATAAAAAAATATTTATGTGAAATTTTTTGAATATATTCTTTGTCTATTCACTTTCCCATTTTTTTAAATGTTCTAGTTTTTTATTATGGATGATTGATGTCACCAGTAGGTAGGATCATTACTGTTTTGATCTGTGAAATTATTTAGAAGGCAATAATAATAGTTCTTAGTTTCCATGGTATGTTAAATAATTATCAATGATTTTATAGTAATTCTAATTTATTATTTGGATGCAATGACAGTCATGAGATTGAAGTATATTATCCATGAGTGGATGTTGTTTCTAAACATATTTTATATGTATATATTATTGCTAGAGGCTATAGGATGAATGAGGTTATGGGTTGACTAAAGAAATAATTTGAATAAGGATGTGTATATATGACTGTAGATATATGATTTTGGGTGGATGATGATTTAATAGTGCGTTTATGTTTTAGTTTATTGTATGTCAGAATTTTTAAAATTATATAATTTCTTTATTTTTATAAAAAAAATAGAAATATTTTTAGCTAACAGTTATGATAGCCTCCTATAAAAACTCAAGAATATATTTTTATGGATTTATTTTGTGGTGGATATCATATACCACCTCTAAACATTACCATCGCTAGTTTATATACTGCCAGTTGTGTTTCTTTCCTATATTCTGTTTTCAGATATTGTTTTAAAAAATAAACCACCGATTATTAAAATAAAAACTGCACCTAAGTGCTAAAAAAATGACACTTACAAACACCACTACTAAAAAGGGAAAACCGCGACTACATAATTGTGGACCATGAAATAAAAGGCTGTTTAAATCACCTCCGGTAGTGAGAATAATTGCCGCTAATAACTCTATTTTTATAGTGGGGGAATCCCTAAATTGAGAGAAAATTTTCTAATAGCTATAAATCATATCATATTCTCTTTATCACTCTAACTAAAAGGAAATAATGTATTTATAGGTTAATATAAATTATTTCATCCCTCGAACAATCAAAAAAACATTTTACCATGAATAGTCACGAAACACTTACAATAATGGTGTTCATTGGCAGTATATATACTTCAAGCATCACAACTCCTCAAAATCTCGCATACACTATGTACATGTACTACCTGAATTATTCCTCGTGTACAAACCTTGCAGCTGGAAACTAATCGAACATGGATTCATCACATACTTCTTCACATGCTGTAATCACGTAAAATCATTCATTATCACATACTATCTTTGTGCATCGCAAAAAATACAGCGTTGTAACCTCACATTCTAATCTTATCTTCTTGGTAGCTTCACGTAGTGCTAGTTCATGTAGATTTCGTAGTCCAACAGCATATTCAAGTAATGTTTTTTCAAACCGACCTCACATGTTGGACTTCTCTATGGATTCATTGTATTTTCCAAAAAAAGATTTTACTTCCTCTCTCTTTTGTAAGAAACACATGTGCACACAAGTGGAACTGGATTCATATATCATACTCTACAGCCACAAAGTGATTGTATGAAAAAAATATCACTACCACAGATTCGGGAAAGGGATTTGTCGTGTTTTATGAATGCGAAGAACAAAGCACTGATAAAAAGGGTGTATTTATCACTACTAGCTAAAAGATCTGATAAAACTACTCTTTGTAAGTGCTAATAAAATACTAATAAATGTGTACCCTTTATCAGCGCTGATATAGGACAGATTTAGCTACACCATTTTTAACATAGATAATAGTTTTTAATAAAAAATATTATTAATTTATATTAGTTATTACATTTATATTGAAAAATAATTTTTATTTTTACATGATAAAAAAATCATTTGTATAAGTAGTATTTTTTTAATAATTCAAGTATATGAATAATTTTTTTTAAAAAAAGTATTTTAGTTATTATAATTTACCAAAGGGGTCCAGAATCACTGTTCCTACCAAAATTTAATAAAAAAATAAAAAGAAAAAATATGAATAAGATAATGGACGAGGTTAAACAAAGGGAAATCCCTCATCCAAGATAATAACTAAAAATAAGGAGAATGAATATCATCCCCAAAAACATGATATGAGGTATCATCAGCAGATTCTCATTCTGACTACAAATTCTCCTAAAATAGTACATAATACATTTACTTTACTTTAATCTACTCCAGAGTGAGATCCTTAGACCAACCACACCCATGTGCAGAAACCCAATCATCTCTACCACATACTCATCCATAGTTTTTTAGATGACGTCATTGTTTCTGTGTCTCTGATTGTTTCTGAACACCTTATGACGCTTCCATCTCTAGGTGGGAAATGTATTCTATGAGAGGTTTCCCCTTAGTGTCAATCAAATGAGGAGATTCCTTGTGTTAAAAACACTACATTGTTGGGGAGATATATGTCTCTATCTTAATATTTCAATTTCTGGATAAGCAACACTCCATATACTTGTCCACTTCTTTCTTCACATCCCTTTCAAAATCAGTTTGACCATGTTCAGCAATATCAGCCACCAGTTCTTTAGCTGTAATCTCAGGCAATGATTTTTTCATGCACGCAACATGCATATCATTTTCATCCCCATCTTTTTGTTATAATTATTTCATTGTTGAAGTGAACTCACCCAAAGGATTAAGTTCACCAAAATTCTTCCCAAAAACGTATTCTATAGAATAAACCACGGGAACACTAGCACTAGCAACATGAGAATGAGAAGATCCCTCATTCATGGTAGGTTTCTGTACCATGTCCTTCCCATAATTTATAGGCATAAGCGTATACTTCATCCATATTCACTTCTCTAAAAAGTGCCACTTCCGGGAAAATGTAGAGCCAATATAAACCCTATAACATTTGTCAATAGAATGTCCAATGAGCTGACATTTAGAGAAAAATAGGGGTATATGCTCATGGGTAATTTTAAGACTAAAATCATCATCATCAGTTGAAATGACAACTTTATCAATCATGGATGTTCCAAAATCAGTTTCAACCAGGAACATGACATAGTGCCCAAATTTAACCTTATCTATTGCCTTGTAATGCTTAATGGGGTCCCCAATTGCTAAAGTGATTTCCAAAAGAATGGTGGGGTTCCAAAGAATCTAGCATAACACCAAAACATGAACCCATACCTAGGTCCTAGTGCTTCGGATTTCAAAAAGATTAAACCTGGAGTCCCACTCATGAATGAATAACATCCATGATTTCAACGAGATTTCACCAATCCCCCATGCTTTCCTCTATGAATCATTGAATGGAATGATCAAATGAAAATATCCCTTACACATCAGAATATAGTTGAATGCATGAAATCTACAGACCTCCTAAATGTGATTCAACAAATCATATGTATTCTATAGCTTTGAACCCAATTGAAAAACAATGTGTGAAATAATAGAAAAAATACAGATTGCAAATCACTCATTAATTGAACCTTTGTTTTCCACAGCATGAGTCATATTACCCTTTTGATTATATGCTCTTGAGATCCAGATTTTTAGAAAGGTGATCTTCTTGCACGTTGTAGAATCACCCCAATTGCCTGGTTTATTGTATATCGAACTCCAATCCCCACCACAATAGTCTAGTTGGTCATAGACGTAAACTCATTTTTCAATGTCCCAGATGCAACCTCCGAGACCATTTTCCTCAGTGACAAACCACCTACCTCCATTACCCGCAACGGTAGTACCCGTACAATTCATATATCTCACATGTTCCCCAAAAATTCCTGATTGATTCACCACCATAGATCGACACAGTCCAGTCACCTCTAAAGTAGCTACCACCACCATATTCATAGATCTTCCCATCTCTTTCTGAGATCCTCCCACCCAGACCATTACCAAAAATCAGCAAATCCTTCCATGATCCTCATCTCAATCCAAAAGAACCCCGCCAAGGGAGTGTGGTATCCCCATTGCTATTCTTTCTTCAACACCAAATTTTCCAACTTCGAGGGCTCCCCAAACCCACGAACCCATCTTCCCTGATCCGAATCAATCTCAAAGATTATAATAAAAAAAATATATATTTAAATAATTATAATATTATAATAAATTTTACTAAATTATAAACATATTTATTACATTTATTAGTTTTATTATATTTATTAGATTTATTATTTTTATTAGATTTTTTATATTTTTTATATTTACTATATTTATAATGATATATAAATACATTATATATATATATAAATATATATTTTTTATAATTATAAATAAATAAATATATTTTTCCAATGAAGTTGTACAATAAATATATTGATGCTTCAGTATAATTGATGTCCATATATGTTTTGTATTCATTAAGAATGTTCATTTATACATTACACCCTTCTTATTATTCATGTTGTCTGTATGTGATGAGTCATTTTTTATTATCTATACATTACTAGGTATATCATTCGTTCATGTTATACCCATGAATCTATTATGTTATCAAAAATACTTATATTAAAATAAATATTTTTTGATAATAAATATATTTAATATATTTATAATTATAAATTTTTTATTATATATAAATACTTTCGGAATATATTTATTTTTAATAGTAACTATATAAATAACTATATGAATAATTATAAAATTACAATAAATACATCAACTACAATTTTTTAATATATATATGTTTATAATTATATAAAAATATTTATAAAACTATTTTTTATAATTTATAATTACAATAATAAATATATATATATATATATGTAAATAACTATAAAATTATAATAAATATATTTCTTATACTTAAAATGTTATAAATATATATAATTAAATAAATATATATATATATATACAAATTGTTATAATTATAATTCTAAATAAATATAGATATATTTTTAATAATTATGAAATTATATTAATTATATTAATTATATATATTAATAAAATATTAAATATATTTTTTATAATTTTTTATTTATTTAAATATATATATATATTTCTAATTAAAAATATAAATAAATAAATATTTATTATAATTTTTTATTATGAATTAATATATATTTATTTATTGTTATATTTATAAATAAATATATATTTAATTAAATAATTACAAATTTATAAAAAATATATTTCTTATTCTTATATAATGTTATATGTAATTAAATAAATAAAAAATTTATAATTATTATTATAAATAAATACATATACATTTAAATAATAATAAAATTTCAATAAATATATTAATTACATATATTTATAAAATTATAAATGTAATAAATATATTTTTTATAATTATATAATTATTTAAATAAATATAAACTTGTAAAAAATATATTCACTATTCTTATATAATATTATATATAAATAAATAAATAAATTTCAAAATAAATATAAATATTAATAAATATATTAAAATATTTATAATTATAATTCTACATAAATATATATATATAAATAATTATAAATTTATAACAAATATGTTAATTATATATATCTAAAAACATTTAACTATAATATATACAGTTCTTATAATTTTATAATTATTTTAATAAATATATATATTGATAATTATAACTATAAATAAATATATAAATGTTTATAAAATTTTAAAATATATATTTATATTAATATATATTTATTATATATTGATTATATTTTTAATATTATAATTATTTTTAATTAATATATTGATTATATATGAAATCCTAAACATAAGAAATAAAATTATTATAATTTTATAATTACTAAAAATGTTAATCAGATGCATAGTCCTCTAACCATTTATTAAAGATAAAATAAAAGGTAACAAACATGAAAGAGGTAGGATGGGGTCAAACAATGAGACCATCTCTCGTCCAAATAGAAAACCTATGAAACAAAAGGGTTATCCCCACGACCATAATCAGATCAATCACCCTCATTAGATGATTCCCATTCAGATTGTCATTTTTTTATTGAGAAGCGTTCAATACATCTTTTTATTCCTTTCCTACTCTGACATGAGTTAAGTCCTACAAGACCTGGTGAACTCCTGCCCCCATGCTATGGTCCATTCATCATGACCACGCCCCCATCCCTTACCCTTTTGAAGTATTCCTCATCTCGAGGTTTTCTGTTTCCAACCTCCTTCAGGTTCCAGTTTTCCAGTTTTCAGGATGTCATTTACTGAACCATCATCTAAGAGGATGTCCTCTGATGGAGAAATAGATTTAGAGGTTGTTTAATCATCCTTTGTCAAATCATAATCAAAGTCAGGTTTTTTATCAATTGACTTGTTTTTCTTTGGAGGGGCCATTTGAAATCCCTCATCATCCATAAATATTTTCTTTACATTTTGGGACTGTTCTTGAGAAGCAACATCCTTAAGGTTTCCCTTTAGATTACCTAAAGAAATCTCTTACTCAATCATAAATTATTGATCATCCACTATTTGAATATCATCTTCATTCACTTGTTCTGTAGTGGGAACCACTTCTGTCTTCTGAGAGTCAGCAGTTAAGAATTTGGCATCACCATCATCAATAATGTAGACCTTGTTAGTAAATATTGCAGCCCAAGAATCCCCAGCCTCATTTATCTGCTTGAAAAATGAATCTTTCTCAATGCAAGCACCACATGAAAGGGGTCCCGACACTTCCAATACTTGATAGTAGATCCCTACCTTGATCTATCCTGAGCATCAACCCCTACTTCTTCATGTAAATCAGAGTGTCCATTTGATGCATTAACATCAAACAGACCACAATTCTACCTAGAATTGCTACCTCCCTTGACCTCTTTCCCTGTAAGAATCGGATTTCCATCCGTGGATGGGCCTTGATTTGGCTTTTTGAAATACATATTTTTCTCATGTCCTCAATTATGACAGAAATAACGGATAATTTATATCCTAAACTTCGAAACATCGTGACCAATGGTTTTGAAAATCAAGCAGAAATGAGATATATTTTCATACTCAATTTTAAGATTCAAATCCTCATCATCCATTGAGAAAATAGTTGTATTGACCAAAGAGGATCGTATATCAACATCAACCATAGAGTGTGAAAAATGCCTAAATCTTCCCATTTCAGTCTCTCGATCTATTTCAATGGGAATACCAATAGAAAATGAAATGTCATGCAATGTTTTAGGATGCTAGAGAAGCCAGTTTATAAAAAAACCCACAATGCTGCACAGAAGTGTTTACTACCTCTAATGGATTGAAGGATTTACCCCCATTCACATTTGAGAGGCAGGCCAAGCTTGAGGGAGAACGTGCTAAAACACCATGCCCTATACTTCTTTTCTTCAAATAGGAAGAGAAGGTGGTAGAAACCATGACCCTGTGAGACACAATTCCAATTAGAGAAACCCCATATTTCCGATATACATTCTTCCAGATGCACAATTCTACATGGATTCAAATCCCATGGTGAAATTATGCAAGCAATAATGGAAAAATCAACTAATTTCTGGTGATCTGCTACCACATCAGGGTCTACCATTATATGAACCATATAACCTCTTCTATGGAAGAAACATGGAGAATATACCTTAATGATATAAAGGGACCGAGCTAGTGCAATCACATCAGTAGAGATCAAATCCAAAACCATTCGATGATCATATTTCACAGCAATAGCTTTGTCAATGAGGACCCTGTGGGAATCAAATTGGCCCTCAGAAAGGAATGAGGCTGCCAAATTCCGATTGAAAAAAATTATCATCAGCACATGGCCCTGAAGCCACATCACCTACATATCTGGATGGCTTCATATCTGAAGCCACCAAATCTATTCAGAAAAAATGTGCATCATTACTATTACAAGGCCTCGAAGACACATAACGAACTGAAGCCACGTCACAATCTAAAGCGGATTTAGGTGTAGCACAACCACGACCCACATCCAAACAAGTCAATCTCACTTCCATACTCATATGGGAGTTGAACCTTCCGAAGGTGAAAATGAAACGCAATACCTGGAAATCCATGCTTGAAATCACATACTGTTAATCACCATGGGGGACAGACAGGAGCTCTCACAAATCCCAAACCTTAGCCGCCATATCAAATTTTATAAGTATTTATATATATATATATTCATTTTAATTTAATAATTATAAAATGATAATAAATATAAAAAATATTTATAATTATAATGATATATAAATATAGATATATATAAATAATTATAAAATTATAATAAATATATTAGTTATATATAATTATAAATATAATAAATATTTATTATATATATAAATATATATAGAAATATATATTTTTTATAGTTATTATTAAAAATATTTAAATATTTATTATACATATGATTTTATAAATATATATATAAATATAAATAATTTATCATCATTATAGTTTTATCTACACTTTTTTAGTACTAATAAAGACATATGTTTATCAGCACTAAAAAGCACTGATAAAGGCATGTTTTATTAGTGCTTTTAAGCTAGCCCTGATAAAACGTTCTTCCACTTGTATAAATAAACCCTAAAAGTCACTTCTTTCTCTCGCACACCTCAAGCTCTCACAAAATTCAACCCCTACTGCCTCCTCCAACTTCTACTCATCCTCCTCTATCACCGCCATGAATCCATCCACCACCACCGCGAATCCCTCCTCTTCCGGGAACCTCACCTCAACTGCAAGCCCCACCTCCACTGTAACCTCACCTCCCCTGCATGCCGAACCCCACCTCTACCACACACCAAACCCCACCTCTACCATAAACCTATACTCTTCCACTAACCCACCTCCTCCGAAAACCCGACCTCTACTTTTTTAACCCCACCTATGTTGTGAAGCCCCTGTTACTCTGCAAACCCACATGTTCCATGAACCCCACCTATACTACAAACCAATATACGGCCTCCACTACCAGTGTTGGTGTTGCCTACCCTGACTCCGCTACAACATGGATAACGGCAACAATAGTCTAAGGTACACATTTATAGTTTATTTCTAGTTTATGCAAGTTTCATTTATCTATATATGTTGTACTTTATTGATTTTGTATATTGGTTATCCTTATAGAATTATTTTTTTCTAAATATGGTGAATTATAATAATCTTGTGGATAGGTTTTCAATTGATTGATTATCATAATTATAATTAAATAGAATGACTTCTCAACATATGTAATCTTAATTTTTTTTCTACTAATAACCTGGAATAATGATAGCCTTAAATAATATTTTGGTGAAATAGTCATCTTCTTCTAGTACAATAATCTTCTATTTTCAAAATCTTATATAATTATATATGTATGGAACCTTATATAACCATGTACCATGGACATTGAATAATGAAATCCTTTAATAATCATCTGGTTTATTTACCATCTTTTGGATTGGATTTGCTGAGGTCGTAGAATAAGTGAAAACATTGTTGTAACTTTTGATGAATTCACAACCATCAAACAATTTGGTTTCTCAATAATTGGAGAAAAGAATTTTTCCAGGACATGGTCAATGAATATGATATCCTGATAATAAACCAGGATATGTCAGTTATAAAAAATATGTTAGATTTTAATGTTGAATCTTGTTTGAACATAAATGATATAAGTCAACTGATTACCAAAGAACTATATGGATGGGGTATTACCCAATCTGAAAACATTAATAATAAGATTAATTATTTTGAGATATGGTATCATAATATTCATAGAGTGATTTTGAATGATGATTCTATAAAAATAATTGTATAGCAATAAAATTTAACAGATATTAAACTATTAAATAGAGAACCAAATTGGAATTTGAGATCAAGGATATCATTTATTAATGATGTTTATAAAAACACTTCAATCATTATCAAAAAGAAATTTCTCAATGGAGAAATAACCATATTTCAAGGTTAAAAGGATAAGAATGGTATTTGGGTTGATACAAATGAAGTCATTAAGAATATAGTAACATTCTTTTATCAAATATTAATTTCTTCCCAATATAATTTAATATCTAAATATCTAAATTATTATTTTATTACAACTTTAACAAATTATATGAATGAAATATTAACTATTGACACTCTCATCACTTTGATTCTAGAGGTTACTGATATGAGTTCTGTTATGTATTTTAGAATGACTAGTCTTTGTAATGTCATTTATAATGTCTTTTTGAATATTTTATAAAAAAGACGACATAAAATCATACATTCTATTTATTTGGTACCATAGTTATTTTATTATTTTCAATTGAGTTAAGATGTAGTTAAAAGGGTCGGGAAAGAAACATAGTTTCTTCTATTGATGAGTGGCATATGCAAATTCATTATGTGAATGGGTTGAAAAATGGGAAAAAATTTGATTATGTAATGGGTTCGAGATTATGGATTTTCTTAGGTGTTTTTAGAAATTAAAGAACCAATAGTGCATCATGTGAGAGACATGTAAACTATTATTGGGGTGTACAACAAAATAATTTGGTTTGAGGGAAGGATCATTGTTATAATGTAGTGTTTGTAATAAACTGGAACATGAGTGTTTCATAGTTACAAGTGTGGTCAATAACTATAGAACATATACATTTGGACTATGGTGTTGTGGGAAAGGATAATTGATATAAATAGATAATTGAATCATGGAACAATAATAAATATTATATATATTGCAAAAAGTGTCATATTATAGTTTTCTTTTTTCCAACTATTATAGCTTATTATTAACAATATATGGGTGAAACAAATTGACATGATTTACTCACTAGAAATGGATAAGTGATATTCAATGGTGGGTAGAACAATACCAAAGGCTTATGGAAATTATTATTATTACACAAACCATTGGAATAATGTGACAGAATCATTCAACACTAATTGATTTGGGATTAATTGAGGTGTTTTATATCTATCTCTTATAAAGTGCCTCTATTGGGATTTATGCCTTTGTGAAAATTCCTAAGTGGCTATTTTAAAATGATTCATGTGTTTTGAAATATTTATTAGAAAATTATATGTGTTCAATATACCATTTTTTATTTTAAATAGCATTAAAATTAATTAAACACTTGTCACAGACATAGGTTACATGCCTAGTGTTTCTTCAACTCACATGATTGGATATTATAAAAGAATGAAAATTTTTTGAAAGAATATTTAAAGATGGTTTTATTTTAACATGGGGTTTGTAATTTTTTAAGTAAATATTTGTAATATATAGAGGGTTGTCGATCATTTTAAATGATTAAGATTTTTGGGTCATAAAGTTTCCTTCAATTCTTTAAAAAAATGAATTGTGGTTTTTTTAAAGAGTTTTTGGAACATAATGGTTTATTTTAAAAAGGATGTGTTATTTTAATGAGGAATTTGTTTAAATGGTTTGTTTTCTAATGGGATTTCAAGTGTGATTTTATAAATAGTTTTCAAAGGACTTATGAAATGATATTTTCCATAATCATTTATGTTTATATTTCTATTGAAATAGGAAAACCATTACGTTATATAGGGAAGACAAGTAAATCCTTAATGACACCACCAAAATGGTAGGTCAATAACTTTATCCTACCCATGGGAAACACATCATGACCTCACTCCCACAAAAAGAGATTCAATGTTAAACCCCAGTGCATCTCTTAAAACTACCTTGCATACAGCATGACCTGCACGCTTTATATTAGGGGCCCCTTTTTTAATATATCTATTTAGGCCATATCCCTCTGAGGGAATAGATTGATTATTAATATGAAACTCTTGATTCATATTGATGGATATGAAAATTGTTTCTTTCTTGTGAGGGTGTTAGAGTTGACATGTGATTTATTACTTATATTATATTTATTCATATAATGATAAGTATCTTGTTGTTTCTCACTCCCACCTGTTTGGATGGATGTGAACCCTATAAACTATGAAATAGGTCTAGATGTATATTGCATAACTAATCTCACAAACTAGCTAGTTTCTATAACAAAAGGATGAAATAATTATATTCATTCATGGAGATTCAGAGGAAGACATCTACATATATCAACTATAATGTTTCTTGATAAATGGAATAGAACATCCCTTTCTAGTCTAAAATTGGGTTTTTTTGGTCTTAAGTAGGCACCATGATAGTGTGACTAGGATTTCAATGCTTTCATGGTAGAATCAATGTTCATGTAGTGTAATGTAAAAAATATATACTAAATGAAGATGTATTATGATCAGATTTTTGTCATTTTAATTCATTATGTGGATGAATTTATCTTAGTTAGACCAATAAAGGAATGTCTAGAAGAGCTGAAGATTGATTTATCTTGAAGATACCATATAAAGGACCTTGGTTCTAGAAAGTGAATATTGGGGATAAATATTGAAGAAGACATAAAGTCTATAAATTTTTTTAGCCTTGTTTAATTTATATATCAATTATTTTTGTATTTATTTTAATAAATATTATTATTATTTAATAAGGTAGTATGTATATGAATAAATAATGGATGGATTCCAATAGCCTAAAAAATAATATGAAGATGGAGTGAAAGATTTAATCAAGTTTGCAAAAGATCAGTAATATGACCCTTCTCAAATACATTGTTCGTGTTTACGCTATTGTTATTCAAGAAAAATTAGTCTAGAAGAGTTGGCAGAACACTTGATATGTTACTAAATAGATTGAAGTTATAAATTTTGAAATAAACAAGGGGAAAAAGAATTTAGCTAGTTCTGGGATAGCATTGTGTTTCATGGATCATCTGATATGATCACAATTGTGGACAATGAAGATGACTATATCAAGGATATGATTATATGTGTAAAGGATGATGAATATCATATTTAGGAAATAAAAAGTATAGGTGAATATGAACATCATGATTTCCTAGAACTGTTTGAGATATTAAATAGTTGTGAAAAGATTCCATCGTATGCGGGTTTCACTAAATATACAACATTATCAGATGTACTAAAGGTGTATAATTTGAAAACAGGAAAAATATGGAGCGATTCTTGTTTTATAAAACAACTTTCTATCTTTAATGACATACCCCCAAAATATAATGAGTTCCTAAGCCAAGAATACGATTCCAAACAAATGTTATGCACGATGGGTATGATCTATGAAAGAATGCACGTCTACTCGAATGACAATGTACTATTTCGCAAGGACAAAAAATTACTTAAAAAATGCCTAAAGTTTGGTGCCTCGTGATTCAAGAAAGGTTAATCTAGTCATATGAATGTTTTATGATACATTCCAATCATTCCATGGTTTATGCACCTATATGGAAGGGAAGAAAATGCAAGGGAATTAACATGGAATGTAGATACAATAAAAAAAGATGGGAATTTATGTTACCTGACAAACTCTCCTCAATGAAAAATAATTAATCATGAGTATCCAAAATTTGGAAACGATCTGAGAAACCTTTTTATTTTTTCCTATAGTTGGAGTCAATCCTTTTGGTTTTCAATGTTTCACTCACAGTACGTGGTCAGTTGTGTGGGTGAATTATAACATGCCACTATGGTTTTGTATGAAAAGAAAATACATCATGTTATCTATGCTTATATTAAGACCAAAAAAACTAAGTAATGATATTGATGTTTATTTGGATCCATTGATCTAGGATTTAAAATTATTTTTGGATTCATGTGTTATGTTGTATGATGTTCATAGAAATGAATATTTCATGTTGAGATTCATGTTGTATGGGACAATAAATGACTTTTCTTCTTGTGGAATTTTCTTAGGAAATAACATTAAAGGAACGCAGGGGTGTCCCATTGGTGAACAAGGCACACAATCAATTAGGCTGAAACATTCATCAAAAACCATGTTTCTAGGAAATCAAATATTTATGACTAGTGATATAAGTTTCAATCTTAGAAGACATCATTCAATAGAAGATTAAAAGAACATGCAACACAATCTCCAATAACATGCGATCAATTGTTTGAGAAATTAAAATATGAGAGACCTACTTTTAGTGAAAAAATTTCAAAAAACCTTATGAAAAATATTTCTAAAAAGAGTACAATTTTTTGAATTACCATAATATAATTATCTGTACATCATAAATTCTATTAATGTTATGCATGTTGAAAAAAATGTATGTGATAGTGTCATCGAAATGTTTCAAAATGAACATGAAAAAAAAGGATTGAATTAAGGAAAGGTTAGACATGGTTGACATGGGAATACGAGAAGAGTTGTCCTGACTAATGTGTAAAAAATGAACTTTTCTTCCTCTAACTGCTTAAACTATTTTGAAGCATTAGAGATATGAGTATTTTTCATTCTTGAATGACGTAAAGGATCTGTAGGGGTATTAATCGAATATAAAGAACATAGTTTCAATGACCTATTTTAAGTTAAAGGGTCTAGAATAATGTGACATATATTTTTTGATGTAAGATATAATTTCTATAGATTTACATTGCATTTTGACAAAGAATGTCCATAATACATTAACCAATTATGTTTCGTCTTCAAAGCTATATGCAATGAAGATACACACCTGGTGAAATTTTCAACTATGGAAAGAGAAATTTCTATCATATTATGTGAATTTGAAATGTTATTCCCAGAAACATTATTTGATATGATAGTTCTTTTTTTGGTTCACTTGGTGAGAGATATTCGACTATGTGGTCATGTACACTATAGATGGATGTAACCCATTAAATTTTATATGAATATTTTGAAAGGGTATATCAAAAATTGATGTCGGACAAAGGGTTGTATCAAGGATATATATATTATTATGGAATAATTAAATTCTTTGCCGAATACCTATCATGTGTGGAAGGAATTGGTCTACCAAAATCTCATCACACTGGGATGTTTTTGGGTGAAGAAATTTATGAAAGATTTGTTGTCACAATTAATATAACAGATTGGGATCAGACCCAGATTTAAATTTTTCATAATAGTATGTAGGTTTTCCCATATTTTGAAACCCACAAAGAAATTATTAGGCATTTGAATCCATCTAGGGCTAAAATATGAATATCAAATATACATAATCAACAGTTTATATGATGGTTTCAAGACCATGTTTTTATGAAATCAAATGAAAATCCATATTCAATTTCAGAAAAACTTTGTTGTCTAGTCAGAGGACCACGTGCGTATGTATTATCTTATAATGGTTATGTAATTAATGGTTATATGTGCTATACAAATGAGCATGATGAAGATAGTACCATGAAAAATAGTGCAATTACACTTATGGCTAAAGCGATTCTTGTTTCTGGTACTAAGGACATAAATCCAATTTATGAGAATATTTCATACTTTGGAATCTTCCAAAAAAATATGGGATTTATATTATTCAACAATATATGTTATGTTTTTTCAGTTCATCTGGGTTGATAAGTAGAGTTATGTTAAAATAGATGAATTGAGATTCTTGAAAGTTGACTTTAGAATGGAATTGTACATAGATGAACCATTTATAATGGAATCATATGAATTGAAATTATTTTATGTTTTAGATCCCATTCTGAAAGTGTTCAATTGTTCTATTATTGACCAAAACTGCTGAACGTTTATATGAAAATTCAACTAAGGATGACGCTTTCATTCGAACATCACAATCATTTCATAGTGGTCAAAATATAGATGGAATTTTATATTATAGATGTGACCGCAATGAAGTTATTTTGATCATCAATAGAGGATTCAAATCCCTTCATCGTTTAAAAAGGAAAACGTGAGTTCAATAATAAAGATACAGTTTTTTGTAATATACATCATGTAACCAAATGTTACTATCCATTATTAGCTACATTTAAGTACTCTAAATTAAATGTTAATCCACTTCAACATATAATGAATTTTATATGTGTCGGTGCTCCCAATCCCAAGGATCAACATGTCTTTCAACCAGCTACTACTCATAGTGCATAGGAATGGATTTTTTTCATGTGATGGTGCACCCATATCTAAGGAATAATAGGTTTCTCAACCTGTTGTTTCTCCTAGTGTTGAGATACAATAACTATCTGCACACTCTGAGGCTACTGTTCCAGATTAACATATTAATGATGTTGATTCTGGGGAAATGGTAGGAGACGATGGACCAACGATGCAAAAATAATAGGAGCATCATTATATGATGGTGTTAGCAAAAATCATTAAAGTTAAAGTCAATTCAATCAAATAGGAGGCCGGATGGAATGCACAGGACCAAAATTTTAACTCTAATAAGGCCATATTTAGTAGTTACATTGGAATCTTCACTCGAAAATGTGAGCTGATTGATGTAGATTTGTGGAATAATGTTGTTCTCGAGCATAAGACACTTGTGTGGGAAGAGATTAAGGTAACATTATGATATTATTTCATTATTTTTCTAAAAAATTAAATAATTAATCATTGACTTACTCTTAATCAACCATTATAGAGTTCATTTATAGTATATTAATACCATGAGAAATATGTATTAATCATTACTGGAAGGATTCATAGAGGATTTCACACAATTAAAACAAGAAATCATCTTAAATATGAATAAGATAAAATAAATCCAAAACCACCACATTTCTATGCACACTTGATAACCCAAGAAGCATAGGACGTATTTACTTACAGTCGTGTAATGTGTCTTATTTGGTACATTGTGGCCAGTAATATGTTGTTTGATAATACATGTATTCATCACAAAGATCGAATACTTTTTATTTTCGAAACAATAACTAAGTGTTGGAAATAAGGAACATGTAGAAAAACCAGTGTACCCCTACTGTAATGCAAGGATGGGGTATGATTCGCTTAAAAAAATTGGTAAATATTGTAAATCTATCATAATAATTTTATGTGACATGAAACAACACCATAATTATGTTCCTACGTTTATATGTAGATTGAAGACTCTAAATACAAAGCCACTTTAATCCCACGCATGTGCTATGGAAGGAGGCGCATGTAAATAAAGACGGGATACTAATAGATTAAAACACACCAAAAGTGTGGGAAACATGTGTAAGTATTACATTATATTTTTTATTTAAATCGCTATCACATAACAATGATCACTTATTTTCCTATATTTTCTATCTGACATAGTCATAGGAATCAACAAAACCTATACCAGATGAACACATATTGTCAGTGTCCTTAAATCATCTAGAATAGTGTAACTCCCCGACCCTAGTTGCCCAGAGTCGGTGCATTAATTACATAACATTGGCATGATCACAAGAAAGATCAAATCTCGAAAGACCGATTGGTTTAGTAGCCTTGGAAACACTAGATATATTCATAAGTTTTACATTACATCATAAAATGAAAAACTACTACAACAACATAATGTTTCCACAATCCACACTATTAACCCCTCATAAAATCCCTGCAGGTCATTCATAACTTACTTCTTCACATCCTGGGAAAAATAAAACATAGAAAAGGGGTGAGCTCAAATGCCCAGTAAGGATAACAATATAGCGGAAACTTTCATAAATAAGAATAAACATTTAAGGCATTGCATTACTAAAACAAAAGCCTTTTAAACTTTAACTTCGACATAGTATAGCAAAAGTAAAATGAAATAATTCCATTTACTTATTCACATGGATATTCTACTAATCGAATAATCACATGCAAAAATCAATAACCACTTTCATAATGTTGGAATGCATAATGCCAGACTATCATAACCACATAGCCAAGGCCTCGTGCCAAGACTACAAATAAGATTTTGTCAAGGCCTTGTGCCAAGACACTGGTTTGTCTCATGAGACCTACCGATGCATCGAGGAGCTATAGCGGGCTCCACCCGTCACTTATTAAGTCCAATGCATTCCCATATGAAAAGGTTTAAACATAACATAAACATTCGTATTAAAACTAGCATACGAAATGTCAATAATTTCACCATAAACTATGAATGGTATAAAAATAGCACATCCATAGTCAAACATATCAGAAAACCTTCAATACAATATAGAAGTTTTGTATCATAATAAATCAACTTCAAATAATCTTAAAATCCATCAAAGGATGTTGACGTAGATGAAATCAAATTTTTTTTAAAGAAATATCTCCTTTTATTTTGAAATCATTTAAGATCCATATAAAATAAAACATTTTCTTTGAAAATATTCTTATAAGCTTGTAAGGAAAGCTTTGAAGATTTTATAACGGCGTAAAATAACCGCACCCGCCGTATAAGTTAAAAAAAACATTCTTACCTCAATTCTGTCGAAAAGGTTAAAAAGGGACCTTGTTTTGAAAACGACGGAAATATTCCTTTATAAACCACTTATAAAAGTCAAAAAGGGTATAAATGACTTTAACTCATATTCTAGTAAATAGTAAAAATGTTTTGAAATACATTTTTAAGAAACATGGATGTGGATGATAAAGAGATCCCAGTAGATTATTACATATAAACAACCTCAGATAATGAAGAGATTGTGAAATAACCCTTACCTTGTACTTTTCCTTGGTTGGGGTAGGTTAACCTCCTGTATAATGGTGAAATAATTGTTATTAAATTATACAAGAATCATATATATTAATATGATATCATATATGATCTTTTAACATTGATTTATTAATAATATCTTAGAATTATCATCGTTTCGGGTGTTAACTTACTCATTTTCTTTTATATGTTTTGTTACATAAGCCATGTTTGTTGTATCTTATTCATATCCAGAATGATATCAAGTCCTTAAACATCATTTTTAAATCATAAAATGATAATTATACTTGAATGGATACGATGGAGAATGAATCTCATCGCGTTCGTGGAGACGGTAGTCCGTACGTACGCACGAGCGACAATATCATTCTTTTGATATTAAAATAATATATAAATGAATGGTATATCATATATACAGAATAATTAACATGTTATATTTATTATTTACATGAGTTACACATCATTATTATACCCATCCAAATAATATTATATTGAATAACAATTACACCACGACGTGGAGACGGTAAGCCGTACGTACGCACGTATGGTGACATGTTATTCAAAGGGTGGATAGAATACTGAATATGGTTGTACCATACTTATAATAACATCACAGTATATGTGAGATACTGGAGTTATTATTTTAGAATGGTAAGAACAAAGGAAGAAGAAGTGGAAGAAGAAATGAACTTAGAAAAGGGTAGTGAAATCATTACCTCTTCTTCGGGTTCTTCCTTTTGATTTGATCAAAAGGGCTCCTTAGGTTGGATTTCTGATCAAACTAAGGCCTCTAGGTTGTAGTGAGGGATGTTGGGAGATTATTTGGGAAGATTTTGGCCGAACCAAAAGGCTTTGAAGGTGTGAAGAAATGAGAAGGAGGAGTTCCCTTTTATAAGAGGGGTGATGGGCACCTTTGGAAAAGCTAGAAATATTAATTTATAATAAATTCATATTCGGTTTCTAAAGGCTACAAAGTTGACTATTCAAAGGATGAGGTGGGGATAGGTCGAAAAAAACTCATCCAATATAATTTAGACAGGTTTGGGTACTTATATTAACCTTATCTTTAAGTATTAACTCTAAGTTAATTAGTTTCACTTTTACAATGTCTCTTTGTATTTTTATATATTATGGTTAATAAACTTACTATATACATCCAAGCGACCCCCAAGTGGTCCATTAATGATTAACCTATCATAATATAAGTCTCTTGGACGAACCGTAGATTTTTAGGAATTTAATATCAATTAATAATAAAATATTTGTTTTAAGAACTCTTTTATGTCAATTTTGACACTATTCAATAGTTGATTTTTGTGAAACTCATAACAGATTGATTACTTCGAACAAAGTCCATTAAATCAATCCTAATATATCATAGTATCCTAGAAAATTAGTTTAATTCATTAAAAGTTTCATATTATATTTATTTGGGTATTTATAATATCAATTATTTTAATTTTTCACTATTATAGTAATTACTGCATCATCATTGTGTCATAAATAAAATAACTTATTTAATGTCTAAAAATTATAAATAAACTATAATTATGTAGGCAATCTTTTTATCGTTCTAATGAATATTTATAATCGAAAATCCAACATGTATAACCCTATGTAAAAATTGTTGTTCTAAAAGATATATGCTTGTGTCATTTTTGTATTCATTTTGACTTAATTAAAATAAAGTGTCATTATCACTTACAAGTGGATCCATGGGGTCCCAAAACAGACCCAAAGATGCCCATGGTCGACCATTTATCAACCAATAGGGTTAAGACACGTTTTAGGGTAATTTAGTATTATTATAATATTATTTTTTTAACCCTTATTTACCGGATTTACCCTTAACCATGGTAAATAAAATATTTACCGCAGTAATTATTCAAAATGTCTAAAAATAAAAGTTACCTATTTACACAATTTGAACATCCTGATTCCAAATATGGAATCCATTTTCCTAAATTCTAAACACAGAAGTGGCAGAAATTAATTTAAAATTAATTCCCGCTGTCAAAACAAAACGCGTGTTTTTAAGAGATAATAACTATCAAAAGATTGACACTTGTTTATGTTCGGTTTAATTGTAAAATTATGTCCAATGACCAACATTATATTAAATAGTAAAAATATATTCTAAATATACTTTAAAACCACTCAAATTCATAATTTATCACTATTAATTATTTTGATTAAAAAAGTTGTTTTTAATTAAAATTTAGTAATTTTCACTATTCATCAAAATATGAAAGTTATCCGAAAAGTACCAAAATTTCACCTTAGGCTAAATTTGATATTCCAAATCCAAAAATGAATTCCATTTTAAAATATAAAATATATATAATTTCAAAAAGTAGGTATTACTATTCATAACGGCTAGTTTGATTGGTTACGGTGTGTTAGAACTCGGTGTTGCGTACAACACACGCTAGCGTACCGTGGAAGCTTGGGATGTTTCATTTTAAATTTTTGATGTCCCCATTTAGTCAATATAGTATCTAAAAAGGGTTCACTATTAAAATTTGGTAAAAGTGAAATACTGAAAATGAATTTGTTCTTACATTATGTCTAAGAAACTCATAATATGGATTCTAAAATTATAAGGATTATATAAAGTTTAAAATTTAGTTAACACTATTCATAACCTCTTTTGAATAGCTTGTTTGGTAAGTCATGGTGCGATTGAACTTGGTGTTGCGTGTAGTGAAAGTTATTGAATTATTTTGAAGAAATAACACACTATAAAATATTGGGGTGTTACATTCTCCCCTCCTTCAATAAATTGCGTCCTCGCAATTTGAAATTGTTCTTCAAAAAATAAAAGGTTGAAAATAGAAAATATATTTTTGGTAAAACCCACATCGGAAATTGGGTTACTAAAATTTAGTCTTAATATGAGGAAAAGAGAAATGAATGGGTCACCACCAAATTATGATCTCGATTAGGAGAACATTGGTGGAAATTAGAGACATATAATTGGAGGAAAAACGTAAATATTTATAGGTAGTGGTTGAGGTCATCAATCAAAAACAAGTATAAAATTGAGGTCCTTAAACTCATCAATCTATGATGATTTGAAATACCATCGGTTCAACAAAACATAGGGTATTAGGATAACACATTTTTGACGTTTCAAAATATCTTAGTTGAAATCCCACATCGAAAAATGAATTAATGAGGCCTCTATTTAAAATAAAGAGTCGAAAGTATGAAGATTACCGAAAATAACACATACTAGGGTTCCATGTAGTAAAATATGGATATGGAAGAAAAATCTAACCATCAATTATCTGATGGAGAGTGGTAGAGAACATGGCTATGAAAAGGCCAACAATCCCAAAGCCATAAATTAGTGATGATTTAAGGTACCATCTAGGACAACATTTTTGTTCTAAGTTTCTATTATTAATGTTGAGGAATTTATTTATGAGATTGGATAAGATAATAAGGAGATATACTTACTTTATAATTAGAATTTTACCCATTAATAAATTTCTACCACAACCTCATCTTTCACTCTAAAAGATAATAGAACGTAATTTTTTTTTCTATTTATACTATTCGTACAGGGTTCCAAAATAAATGAATTATAATTCATCTACCAGATCTTTTAAAAAAAACTACATTATTTAATTCAGGACATCTCGTGGGACAGTGGTAGGTGATACACCCTTGTCGCCCTTCGGTTGCGGGTTCAAGTCTCGCAGCCTTGCCGGACGCGACGGGTTGCCGCCCGACCTCCGGGTTGTCCTTTTATGGAAATCCAAAATAATCCAAACTAGAACTATCCAAAATACTTCTGTCCAAACTCACAGTCCAACATTTATAAGGAAGGTAAGAATAATGTAGATCCTTTTTACCCCATAATAGCATATGAATACCTTCATCTTGTATTCTTTTAATACACTGAAACATCCTGAATTACCATATTCCTTATTGATTACATTCATGCTCCCCTATTCCATATAGAATGATGGATATACTTCATCAATCCAAAAATGTTTTAAACCCCAACAATAATGGAATATACAGATCATTAATCAGTTCCAAGGTAGTCAAGAATATCCAATATATTTTTTCCAAAATAATCATGTATTATTCGAAAATCACTACCTCGGTATCAGAACTATATTATGGTTTATCATTCTCTCAACCATATATTTTCCAAAGATTTATCCTGCTATTGAGTCACTTTTCATTGTGCCACACAATCTCAAGTCCTTAATGAAATAGTACTGCAGTACAATCCTTATATACTCCATAATCATTATAACAAGTACATTGTTGATACAACACTCAATTGACATAATCAACATAAGAACTCTAATCATTCCTCTTCATCTGTGGTAGTATCATAACTTGATTATTATCCAATAGCATCATTTGCGGCATAGTCTGATGACTGGGACATAGGTTCGTGTAGTGTCCAAACTCCTTGCAAATGAAGCATTGTACATTTGAAACCATTTTCTTACCCTTGCAGTCACGTACTTTGTGCCCTTTTCCTCCACACTTATAACAAACTCCCATTCCTTTCAGGCAAGTTCCAGGGTGTTTCTTTCCACAGTTACCACATATGGGAAAATTCTTCTTTTCCCTCTTCCCTTTATCCATATTTCTCTCTTCCATCCTTTTCTTCACTTGCTTCCCTTCAAATCCATAGGACTCAGTAAACTCTTTACTTATCTTATCAACACATGACATTATTTCTTCATATGATGATAATACATGGGAGACTATTTCTCTTATCAATTCTAGCTTAAGACCATGAAAGATATGATCCTTCCTTCTCTTTGGATCATTTGCATTTCTGGAGTTCTCATTCCTTCTACTGGGCGCCATTTCTGAACAATGGCATAAACTAGATCAGTTTATGAATCAAAATACATAATCCCATACTTATAAAACACTTAACATAAATTGAACTATTTATGGATATAATCCATAATCATAAAAATGTTTTCTTTGAGGAATTATATACTCATAAACCCTTCATAATGATTTGTAAAGAAAATGAGAGTTATCCTAAGCATATCCCCCGGGAGTGTCGTAACCAAGAGTGCAGCAAGGCCCGTTGTCGTGCACCAGTTCCCGTTCGAGTCTAGCTCAAAGCGGTGTTTTCGGGTTTTACCCCTAGGTACATCTGTGCCAGAGCCGCCTCTACCTGCTCGTATCCAGACAGGGATGTATTGCTCGGAAAACTCACAAAATCTCTACAATACCAAAATTCTAGGAAGTTCTTCTATACTAATCCTCAAAGTTCATCTTAGGTCTACGTGCTCTAATCAGAGTTTATCTAAATCTAGCTTCCAAGGTTTGTACTAAACTTCCTCTGATACCAACTGTAACTCCCCGACCCTAGTTGCCCAGAGTCGGTGCATTAATTACATAACATTGGCATGATCACAAGAAAGATCAAATCTCGAAAGACCGATTGGTTTAGTAGCCTTGGAAACACTAGATATATTCATAAGTTTTACATTACATCATAAAATGAAAAACTACTACAACAACATAATGTTTCCACAATCCACACTATTAACCCCTCATAAAATCCCTGCAGGTCATTCATAACTTACTTCTTCACATCCTGGGAAAAATAAAACATAGAAAAGGGGTGAGCTCAAATGCCCGGTAAGGATAACAATATAGCGGAAACTTTCATAAATAAGAATAAACATTTAAGGCATTGCATTACTAAAACAAAAGCCTTTTAAACTTTAACTTCGACATAGTATAGCAAAAGTAAAATGAAATAATTCCATTTACTTATTCACATGGATATTCTACTAATCGAATAATCACATGCAAAAATCAATAACCACTTTCATAATGTTGGAATGCATAATGCCAGACTATCATAACCACATAGCCAAGGCCTCGTGCCAAGACTACAAATAAGATTTTGTCAAGGCCTTGTGCCAAGACACTGGTTTGTCTCATGAGACCTACCGATGCATCGAGGAGCTATAGCGGGCTCCACCCATCACTTATTAAGTCCAATGCATTCCCATATGAAAAGGTTTAAACATAACATAAACATTCGTATTAAAACTAGCATACGAAATGTCAATAATTTCACCATAAACTATGAATGGTATAAAAATAGCACATCCATAGTCAAACATATCACAAAACCTTCAATACAATATAGAAGTTTTGTATCATAATAAATCAACTTCAAATAATCTTAAAATCCATCAAAGGATGTTGACGTAGATGAAATCAAATTTTTTTTAAAGAAATATCTCCTTTTATTTTGAAATCATTTAAGATCCATATAAAATAAAACATTTTCTTTGAAAATATTCTTATAAGCTTGTAAGGAAAGCTTTGAAGATTTTATAACGGCGTAAAATAACCGCACCCGCCGTATAAGTTAAAAAAAACATTCTTACCTCAATTCTGTCGAAAAGGTTAAAAAGGGACCTTGTTTTGAAAACGACGGAAATATTCCTTTATAAACCAATTATAAAAGTCAAAAAGGGTATAAATGACTTTAACTCATATTCTAGTAAATAGTAAAAATGTTTTGAAATACATTTTTAAGAAACATGGATGTGGATGATAAAGAGATCCCAGTAGATTATTACATATAAACAACCTCGGATAATGAAGAGATTGTGAAATAACCCTTACCTTGTACTTTTCCTTGGTTGGGGTAGGTTAACCTCCTGTATAATGGTGAAATAATTGTTATTAAATTATACAAGAATCATATATATTAATATGATATCATATATGATCTTTTAACATTGATTTATTAATAATATCTTAGAATTATCATCGTTTCGGGTGTTAACTTACTCATTTTCTTTTATATGTTTTGTTACATAAGCCATGTTTGTTGTATCTTATTCATATCCAGAATGATATCAAGTCCTTAAACATCATTTTTAAATCATAAAATGATAATTATACTTGAATGGATACGATGGAGAATGAATCTCATCGCGTTCGTGGAGACGGTAGTCCGTACGTACGCACGAGCGACAATATCATTCTTTTGATATTAAAATAATATATAAATGAATGGTATATCATATATACAGAATAATTAACATGTTATATTTATTATTTACATGAGTTACACATCATTATTATACCCATCCAAATAATATTATATTGAATAACAATTACACCACGACGTGGAGACGGTAAGCCGTACGTACGCACGTATGGTGACATGTTATTCAAAGGGTGGATAGAATACTGAATATGGTTGTACCATACTTATAATAACATCACAGTATATGTGAGATACTGGAGTTATTATTTTAGAATGGTAAGAACAAAGGAAGAAGAAGTGGAAGAAGAAATGAACTTAGAAAAGGGTAGTGAAATCATTACCTCTTCTTCGGGTTCTTCCTTTTGATTTGATCAAAAGGGCTCCTTAGGTTGGATTTCTGATCAAACTAAGGCCTCTAGGTTGTAGTGAGGGATGTTGGGAGATTATTTGGGAAGATTTTGGCCGAACCAAAAGGCTTTGAAGGTGTGAAGAAATGAGAAGGAGGAGTTCCCTTTTATAAGAGGGGTGAGGGGCACCTTTGGAAAAGCTAGAAATATTAATTTATAATAAATTCATATTCGGTTTCTAAAGGATCCAAAGTTGACTATTCAAAGGATGAGGTGGGGATAGGTCGAAAACAACTCATCCAATATAATTTAGACAGGTTTGGGTACTTATATTAACCTTATCTTTAAGTATTAACTCTAAGTTAATTAGTTTCACTTTTACAATGTCTCTTTGTATTTTTATATATTATGGTTAATAAACTTACTATATACATCCAAGAGACCCCCAAGTGGTCCATTAATGATTAACCTATCATAATATAAGTCTTTTGGCCGAACCGTAGATTTTTAGGAATTTAATATCAATTAATAATATAATATTTGTTTTAAGAACTCTTTTATGTCAATTTTGACACTATTCAATAGTTGATTTTTTTGAAACTCATAACAGATTGATTACTTCGAACAAAGTCCATTAAATCAATCCTAATATATCATAGTATCCTAGAAAATTAGTTTAATTCATTAAAAGTTCATATTATATTTATTTGGGTATTTATAATATCAATTATTTTAATTTTTCACTATTATAGTAATTACTGCATCATCATTGTGTCATAAATAAAATAACTTATTTAATGTCTAAAAATTATAAATAAACTATAATTATGTAGGAAATCTTTTTATCTTTCTAATGAATATTTATAATCGAAAATCCAACATGTATAACCCTATGTAAAAATTGTTGTTCTAAAAGATATATGCTTGTGTCATTTTTGTATTCATTTTGACTTAATTAAAATAAAGTGTCATTATCACTTACAAGTGGATCCATGGGGTCCCAAAACAGACCCAAAGATGCCCATGGTCGACCATTTATCAACAAATAGGGTTAAGACACGTTTTAGGGTAATTTAGTATTATTATAATATTATTTTTTTAACCCTTATTTACCGGATTTACCCTTAACCATGGTAAATAAAATATTTACCGCAGTAATTATTCAAAATGTCTAAAAATAAAAGTTACCTATTTACACAATTTGAACATCCTGATTCCAAATATGGAATCCATTTTCCTAAATTCTAAACACAGAAGTGGCAGAAATTAATTTAAAATTAATTCCCGCTGTCAAAACAAAACGCGTGTTTTTAAGAGATAATAACTATCAAAAGATTGACACTTGTTTATGTTCGGTTTAATTGTAAAATTATGTCCAATGACCAACATTATATTAAATAGTAAAAATATATTCTAAATATACTTTAAAACCACTCAAATTCATAATTTATCACTATTAATTATTTTGATTAAAAAAGTTGTTTTTAATTAAAATTTAGTAATTTTCACTATTCATCAAAATATGAAAGTTATCCGAAAAGTACCAAAATTTCACCTTAGGCTAAATTTGATATTCCGAATCCAAAAATGAAGTCCATTTTAAAATATAAAATATATATAATTTCAAAAAGTAGGTATTACTATTCATAACGGCTAGTTTGATTGGTTACGGTGTGTTAGAACTCGGTGTTGCGTACAACACACGCTAGCGTACCGTGGAAGCTTGGGATGTTTCATTTTAAATTTTTGATGTCCCCATTTAGTCAATATAGTATCTAAAAAGGGTTCACTATTAAAATTTGGTAAAAGTGAAATACTGAAAATGAATTTGTTCTTACATTATGTCTAAGAAACTCATAATATGGATTCTAAAATTATAAGGATTATATAAAGTTTAAAATTTAGTTAACACTATTCATAACCTCTTTTGAATAGCTTGTTTGGTAAGTCATGGTGCGATTGAACTTGGTGTTGCGTGTAGTGAAAGTTATTGAATTATTTTGAAGAAATAACACACTATAAAATATTGGGGTGTTACAAATAGTATGGCTGTGTTAGAGGTGTGAGTTTGGGTTGGACATACAGAACATATTTTGAGAAACAAAACAAGAGGAGGGTAAATGTACATTAATAAAACAGATGATAGAATGAATAGATACCCTTCAAGAATAATTCTAACAGTAGAGAGAGATTATTGCAACTCTTATTGGGGGAGTTAAATAGAATAAGAATCTCAAGAATAGCCACCACATATAGATCTCTCCCCACCCCCTCTTGTTATGAGGTGAGCCATTCCCCTCAAAGAGTTGTCTTAGACAAGGAAATAAATATTCTAATAAATGTTTTTGTGAAATGTAAATCAGACAGGCACTAATACCTTTCCTATACTAATATTCTACTTGGTGATAATGTTTGTGATTTATATCTATCAACACCCTCCCATAGTCATGTAGTGAGGTCTACAATGTTCAGTATCCAATATGAGATGCTACACAACAGACCACTTCCAACAGGTAATGTGTGAGTGTCGACTAGTATAGACCGTGAACCGAGCATCGAGAAACCTATTCCAATTCATGAGGAAGATATTTATATGGTAGAAAAATTCATTGGAAGATTCATCATATGGATATAACATCTTGTAAAAAACACATCGATAATGAGTTATTCATTTCAAATTTATTTCTCAAGCTAATCCTGTAACACTTAAATGAAAAAAGGTATGAACAAATGAATATCATTACAACCATACAAAGGTGAGTGGATGAAATGAAATACCAACTCAAAACCATCTAAAGGATAGACTAACCGATAGAAAAGTTCTACCGAACACCACTACCCCTATCATTATATATCCAAATTTACTATCATTGATGGTTCACATGGTTACAATGTTAAAGATGGTCGTAATAACATAGTTTTTATTGAATAAAATGTGTATGGAGATAAATATAAAGACTTCATTCTTATTGAGAGTGTAATTAAAAATCCTCTATTATGATTGGATATGAGGCTTAGTTGTGAATATATACATGAGGTATGTTTTCATAATTTGATTTTAGAAAAGGTGATATATTGTGCTATATGACTAAATACATTCTATATTTTTGGTAGGTGTATATATGAAAAAAAATTTAAGTGATTATCCCTTGAAAAAAAATTTGGACTCGTAAGTCCTCGCATCCCCTCTACATAAAAACCAAAAATAGATACCAAAAAAATGATCAAATAGTTGCTGGTCTGATCAAATCATTTGTTAGAATATGTTCAGATGATAGACTCTATTTAATACCAATGATGAAGGGGTAAAACTCTACAATTTAATCATATTAAATATATTTTAATTTCATTCATTACTTATTCTTTTTTTAGGAAGGATTGGATGCTCATTGGGGTAAATTTGGATACTCTAAATATTTATTTCTTGGATTCAATGTATGGATATCCAACAAACCCTCCACACATGATAGTGTTTGTCAATTTTTAATACACTACATCCAACATTTTATAACTAAACATCAAATTATGTAATTTATATTATCTTTTAATGTGGATATTGTTATGATAGGGTAGAGAATCAATATCTTGAAAAACCAGGAATGATGCTAGGGGATAAGAACAAGAAATGAGATAGGTTCTACGACTAGATAAGTATCATGGTATATATAATAATATTTCACTATCCAAAAACATATCAAAATAAATTACTTATTCTATTAAATTTTTTTCCAGTGTTTGAAACAAACCAATGTATAAGATTGCAGTTATTATGTTTATAAATTTATGCAAGATATCATATTCCATGGAAAAACTAACATCCCTAAAGAGGTATTTTCTAAGATAATTACTATATCATTTTAAATATTTTTTAATCCTTTATGCATTTATATTTTTTCAGTACTACTATGACTATAAAAAATATTCATATTCTCAATATTATATAGATGTGCTCAGAAATGAATGGGCAATGTACATGGTGGAAGAATGTACAAAAATATCATAAAGATGAAACATCCATATAAATAGTGTATTGTTTCGTATTTATGTTTAATTTTCTTCTTTTAATTATTAACCACATAAGAATTTTTTTCTTATATAGGTTGATTCCTTTGTTCGATTTGGGGCGATTTGTTCAAAATTGATCCTACACAACAAAAGATTGGAATTTAAGGCTGAAACACATATAATGACAATAATGAAATGGGTTAAGAATGTATAAAGATTAATTCCTTCTACTGATGTAATTAATCTATTTTGTCATAATTTTACCAAATTAAAACCCTGAAAAAATATCAAGTGACCGAAATCACTCACAGATTCTCTTTTTATTTAAAATTTACATTAATTTTACTAAAAACAACAACACAAATATTGAAAACTAAGAAATTAAATTCATATTGTTTTGATATTTTAGTAATACAGTCCATAAGTCATTTTTGGTGTGTAAGAGTCAACCACACCTCAAAACTACATATGGTGTGACAGGTATGACGCCAAGTGTGTCTTTTTATTTGAAATTGACAATAATTCTGGTAAAAAAGATTGATTGGAATATTAAAAACTAGGAAAATGCATTTGTATTGTTTTTATAATTTAGTAAAATGATCGATGAGTTATTTTTTATGTGTAGGAATGGACCAAAACTCAATCTAATGCATGATGTCACCTGTATAACTAAAAGTGTCTATTATCTATTTAAATTTTCATTTTAGTTCAAAACATGTCACTCCCTAAGAACCAAGAAAATGCACTCTAATTTTCATGATAATTAAGGATAGATATTTATAAGTCATTTGTGCTGTGTTTGAAGTAGTGTGACATCAAACCGACATACGATGCAACCGGTATGACTCATAATGTGTGTTTCTAGTTTGGAATGAAATTTTAGTAAAAAACACAATTGGCATACTGAAATCCAATAAAATGAATTCATATTGTTTTGTTAATTAGGACAATGATCTATATTCCATTTTTTTACCACACCTCAATACATTGCATGGTGTGGATGGTATAACTCGAAGTATATCTTCTTCTTTTAAAATTAATTCAATTTATGTAAAAATAGCAAGTGACATACTTAAAACTAAGAAAACACATTTGGATTGTTTTTATATTTTAGGAAAATGATCTATATTTCATATGAGACGTATATGAATCAGAAGAACCTCAATACGACTCATAGTGTGGCTGGTATCACTCAATGTGTCTCTTTTTATGTAAAATTGATATTAATTTAAGTAAAAACAATGAGTGACAATCTAAAAAACATGAAAACACATTCATATTGTTTTCATACTTTAAGAAAATGATCCATGTGTCATTTATGACATGTAAGAATCATCCTCTATAACATCCATGGTAAATAAAGAATATAAAATTTTAATATTTATTAATATTTTTGAATTAAATATTAATTTACCTTAAAGGGGATGATATGTTTGATGGTGTACCCAACATATAATAATGGGTTTCTCTGAAATCGTATGTTGTACACAATGTTGAGTCATACTGAAAATAATAATAATAATATAATATTATTATTTTTAAATGGTACTTAACGCATAGCTATTGTATAGATAGGAATGAACAGAACTAACTAAAATATGAGTATACATGTTTCTTAAATGTCTTCACATTTATAAAATAAATTTTAGATGCTTAAAATAAGAATGAATCTGATTTTAATCATGCAATAAACGAATACCTTTAAAAGTTCATTTTATAGGAATTCATTGGAGAACCCTTTTTTAAAAAACAAATTCACTTTTATATCTTACATTTGACAAAATAAACTTCATATTTAGAAATGGAACATCAAAATTTACTTTGGGTAAATTTTTGGTAATTTTTCGAAAAAGTTCAATTTTTAATGAATAGTGAAAAATACTTCATCTAAAGTAAAAATTTCCTTTTCATCTATTTTCTTTATATATTTATATTATACTTATAGTTGGTTTTAAAGTGTAAATGGATTATATTTTTATCATCTAATCCAATGTTGTTCATTGTAAATAATTTCACTTTGAAATTGGACATAAACACTTGTGAATCTTTTGATAGTTATTACTTATTTAAAACCCTCTTTTTGGATTGGACAACGGGAATTAATTTTAAATTAATTATTGAAATACATGTGTTTTAAATTTGGAAAAATTAATTAAATTTTTAGAACTAGGAGGTCCAAATTGTTTAAATATGTACCTTTTATTTTTAGACACTATGAATAGTAACTTCAGAAATTATTTTATTTACCATGTTTAAAGGGTAAATCTGGTAAATAAGGGTAAACAAAATAATATTATAATAATATTAATCTACTGTAACACATGTCCTAATCCTATTAGATAAGATATTTCCAACCATGGGTACCCATGGGTCTATTTTGGGATCCCATGGAGCCACGTTGATGTGAAAATGACATTTTATAAAAATAAATTTAAAGTAAAAAAATGTAACATAAACACATATCTTTTAGTAAAAAAATATATTGGGTTATATAAGTGATCTTTTAGACTGTAAATAGTTATTAAAAATATATAAAATATTTCCTATATCCTGATACATTATTTATAATTTTTAGACATCAAATAAATAAATTTACTTATAACACAATGATGATGTAGTGATTACCATATTAATGAATGATTTAAATAAATGAGATTATAAATATTAAAATAAATTTATTTTGATACTTTTTATGCCATACATGAATTTTGTGGATGATTATGACTTTTTATATTGGAACTAATGAATTTTTATCTAATGAATCAAGTTATTATTTATTTTTCAAAATTCATAATATGAATGTTATATAAATTGACATAAATGAGTCTTTTAAAACAAATACTATTTTATTAAATGATATAAGAGTCATAAAAATATAATATTCGGCCAAATGACTTAGATAAAGTTTAAAATGTCATTAATGCACCACTTTAGGTTCCATTGGAATTTTATAGTAACTATATTAACCATATAGTATGAATATACATGAATACAGGATACAAGTCAAATTATTTAACTAAGGGTTAAAGAGAAAAGATATGGTTACATTTGTGACCTTAATTTGTATAAAACCTATTTTTTGAGATTTTTTCAGCCAAAAAACATCTTATCTTAAAATTAAATTATTTTTGGACCATTTTTAAATCTAAATTTAGTTTATAATAAAATAATCTTTCAACACATTCCTAAATTACCCCCCCTCCCTCTTATAAAAGGACACTACCTCTAACCCCTTATTCACACCTCTCGAGCCCCTTGAATCATCCAATCACTACTCCAAAAAGATCCCAAAATCCCTCTCTTACTCCTAGTAGCCTTTCCCTGGGCAGAAGGCAATTCAAGAAAGTTGTTTGGCTCAAATCAAAGGGAGTTTCACGTTTTAAGAGGTAGCCTCTTCTCAACAGTTATTTTCCATTGTTTTACTTCTCCACTCCCTATTATATTATTATTATTTGATTATATAACAAAAACAGTATCCTCAGTATATTATGATGTTGTTATGAGAAATATTTGAACTGCACTTACACACACCTCCATCTAATGGATACGAACATACTGTTTTTGTGTATGGAGAACTACTACCTCACGAAACGATGATTGTTTGATTTTCCCCTACCACCTATTATGGTTTCCATTATGATGGAAATTTATTTATATATGATATATGTTATATTTATATTTTCTCTTTTATACTATAATTTTTATTTAAAAACATAACTTTATGCTTTTCATGATGTGTAAATACTATAATTTCATTTGAGGAAGTGCATACTACCTCCCCCTCAAAGTGATATGACTCGTTCAGGCTATACATGGAATGTATAAAGGATGGAGTTAATGAAATTATGTAACTTCTATATATCATATGATATTATACTCTAATTATAATATACCTATGTATAATTTATTATTCATTTCTTTAATATTACAAATAAATGAAATTAGCAGTAATGTGTACGTACGACTTACCGTCTCCATGAATGGTGAATTTCATTTCTTATCTCCAAATGTTATGGACTATTATAAATACATATATACTGGATATATATATGATATATATGATATCTAAATCATGAATATCATTCTTTAGATAAAGGAATTTTTACCATATGGACAATTTTTAATTATAACAAGTTCATTTTCGACTCAAGTACCAAATATCAACAAAACAACTATTATTAACTTAAATAATTATGAAATTTTTATAACATGGTAATAAGTGATATAAAAGGAAAAATAAATTTTAAAAAGTTTCTTAAGAAAGTATAAATTTACTTATGTTTATTATTCAGGAAATTAAAGAATGGACGAGTCAATTCGGACACGAGGTAAGGGACGTTGTCTCAATCTCCTTTCATTGAGGCATATTTTGATAATATACACCTTCTTCTTTTATATGTTGTATAATAAAACCCTTTGAATTTTATTTTCATTCAAATGGAATATTTTTTATACAATTATTTTTACTAAATGACAAAAGGAATGTTTCTAATATATGCTGTGACAATGACCTTTTCGTCGTCACAAGCATTATTTGATATATGCCTTCCTTAACAAGCCATAATGTTTTTAAAAAAGGAAAATAAATACCATATACCCTTTTACATATTTTGGTATTCAAAATGGTTTTTGAAATGGATTGAATATTTCAATATCTTGAAATTGTTTCTTGTGATTGCAAATGAAATTTTATTAGTGAAATGTTCATATTTGCAATATTTTATGGGTTATGATTATATAATGGTACTTGAAAATTTAAAGGGAACTTACGTGATAAACCAATGGTAGGTGGTTACATGGTAAACCAAACGGCTTTTGGTTTCATGATAAACCAAGGATGGTTGGTTACGTTATAACCTCCAATGTATTGGGTATGGAAGTCGGTCGTATGTCCATTCCATTTAGTGATATGTGTGGAAGTCGACCATATAGTTATTCCATTTCAGTATGTTTATGTCCCAAGATATATTTATATGATATATGTTGCATTACATGGTATTTATAGTAATATTTTAGTTAAAAAAAGGTTAAGCAATGAGCATATATTCAGTGGAGTGTTTTTACTACTTCTTAAAGGTGAAAGGTATTACTTTATGATAATGTATTCGTGGTTTTCTTATTGTTTTTAAAAACTAACAATTTTCCATCTTTAGGTATCCCTTACTGAGCTTTTTTATCCTCATCCCAGGTTTCGAAATGTTTTTCACAAGAATTAATTATTAATAGGGTCAAGGATGGGATCAAGGAAAAGTCATGATGTTTAAATCATGGAACTAAACATGTCTCTTTTTAAAGTATTTTTGTTTTATAAAAAACAAATATAGTGAGTATAAGTGTCCACTTATAATATTCATGTTGTTATGTATAAGTTATGACCTAATTCTCTAAAGCTTTAAACTTGAAAATATCCTCAATGAGAATTATTAACTTAATTCATGATTATGTAATGTTTAAGGCTGGGGCCTTATAGTTGGTATTAGAGGTCGGTTTAGTCAACATTATGAGTTGGGATATTGTTAAATTAATATTCATAAATAAATTTATGGTAATATTGATGTGATATAGAATTTGAAGATTACCATATTGATTCACCTAATATATGTTTTTGTTCAGAATGGTTTTTTGTAGTGGAAACAATGAAGCTGGGTTGGGAAGGCATACCAAGGGAAATGACCTTCCAAATCAGCATCCTAAGATGGTCAAAATCAGAATTAAACAGTTTTTTGCAGTGATGTCTTATTTTACTTAGTTGATAAATGGTGGTTATTTTTATAAATGATATCTTGGTATATTATAAAACCCCAAAGGAACATGAATGTCACATAAGGATTTTTTTGAAAACCTTAAAAGACAAGAAAGTATGTAGAATGTTTAGTAATAGTGAGTTTGGGTTGCAGCAAATTTCATTCCATGGGCATATTGTTTCTAAAGATGGAATAACTATTAACCCTTCTAAAACAAAATTTGTTTAATAGTGGCCAAGACCTACCAATATCAATGATATCCATAGATTTCTTGGTTTAGCAGGCTATTATTGAACGTTTGTTGAGAATTTTTCATGGTTATCTAGCCCACTAACTAAGTTAAATCGAAAAGGTTTTAAATTTATAGGGAAAAAAGAATGTGATGATTGATTTTAGGAATTGAAAACAAGATTGATGAATGATCCAGTGTTGGAATTACCTTCTAGAAATGGTGATTTCATTATCAATGATGATGCTTCATTTAATGGAATTGGATGTGTCCTTATGCAGAATGATCAGGTAATTACCTATGTTTCATGTGAGTTAAAAACTGCTGAGTTAAATTACCCTACACATGATTTGGAATTAGCTGCTGTAATTTTTGGTTTAAAAATTTTGAGGAATTGTCTATATGAAGTAAAATGTGAAATATATACTGACCGAAAAATTATGAAGTATATATTCACTCAGAAAGAATTGAACATGAGAGAGAGGAAATGGCTAGAATTAATCAAGGATTATGATTTCACAATTCATTACCATCTAGGAAAAGAAAATAAAGTGGCAGATGATTTGAGTCGAAAAACTAATGCTAAATTTACCATGTTATGTTTGAAACAAGATCCTTTGATTAACAATTTGATAAAATTTGGCATAGAAGTTGTTGGTGCAAAAGATCTATCTGGTTTATTTCAGGTGTCTTTGAAATCATCTTTTTCAGATATAATTATGAAAGAGCAGAAGGAAGATAATGAGTTGTAAAACAAAAGTATAATTGTTTCAGAAGGGTATTTTTCATAAATTTAACATTGATAAAGATTGTGTTTTTAGACTTGGTAAGATATTATATGTGCCTTGTGATTTATATTTGAAGAAAGAGTTATTATGTGAAGTTCATAGTTCTCCGTTTTTAGTTCATCTTGGTAGCACCAAGATGTAGAGAGATCTTCGGGAGTATTACTGGTGGGATGGAATGAAGCGAGATATTGAAAACAATACTATGAAGTGTTTGACTTGTCAACAAGTTAAAGTAGAGTGAAAGTTACCAAATGGGATGCTTCATCCATTACTAGTGCCAGAGTGGAAATGGGAAAATATATCCATGGACTTTGTCGTGGGATTACCGAAGACATCTCGAGGTAATAATTCAATCTAGGTTATTGTTGATCGATTAACTAAATATACTCAATTCCTTCCTATTTGTGATAATTTGTTTCAAGATCAAGTTTCTCAGTTGTATGTTAAAGAGATAGTCAGATTTCATAGAGTTCCCCTCTCCATTATATCTGATCATGATCTCAGGTTCACTTCTAACTTTTGGAAAGTCCTTCATATTCATTTGGTACTGAATTAAATTTCAGTACATATTTTCATCCTCGATCAGATGGGCAGTTATAATGAACAATTAGTACATAGGAAGATATGTTATGTGATTTTTCAATGGATTACCAGGGAATTTGGGACCAACATCATTCTTTGGTTGAGTTTTCCTATAATAACATTTTTCATTCATGTATACAGATTACACCATTTGAGACATCATATGGAAATCAGTGTCGAACTAAAGCTTTTTGGAATGAAGTAGGTGGAAGGCAGGTCACGGGACCAGAATTGGTAGAAGAGATGGTAGAAAAAGGTTCAGTTGATTCAGAAGCACATGAGAACATCTCAGAGGAGGCAGAAAAGTTATACGGATAACCGAAAGAATTATCTTTCTTTCTAGGTAGGTGATCAAGTATTTCTAAAATTTTCTCCATGGAAAAGTGTGATGTGTTTTGGTAAGAAGGGAAAGATGAGTTGGAGGTTCATTATAACCCTATGAATTCCTGGAGAAAGATGGATAATTTTCCTACCGAGTGGATTTACCCCCATGTTTATCCCATGAAAACAATGTTCTTCATGTTTCAATGTTGAGGAAGTATATACCGGATCCATATCATGTTTTGAGTCCATAGGTAGTTCAGTTGGAAGATAAACTCTCTTATGAGGAACAACCAATCTAGATTCTTGACTGAAGAGAGAAAGTGTTGTGGAATAAGGTAATTCATCTGGTAAAGGTTTAGTGGAAAAACCATATGGTTAAAGAAGCAACATGGGAATATGAATATTCTATGAGAGATAAATACCCATACTTATTTGATAAGTAAATAAAATTACAAGGATTCAATTACCAAAAGAGGTTAGGATGTAACATCCAAGGTAAATAAATAATATTACATTTTCATATTTATTAATATTTTTGAATTAAATATTAATTTTACTTTATAGGGGAATCTATGTTCGATGGCGTACCCGACTCACAAAAATGAGTTTCTCTAAAATCTTATGTTTCCCACAAGGCTGAGTCATATTGAAAAAATAATAATAATATATTATTATTATTTTTGAATGGCAGTTAATGTGTAGCCATTTTATTGGTGGGAATGAATAAAACTAACTAAAATATGATTATACATGTTTGTTAAAGGTATTTACATTTATCCAATAAATTTTAGAGGATTAAAATAAGAACGAATCCGATTTTAAGCATGAAATACACTAATACTTTTAAAAGGTCATTTTACCGGCATTTGATGGCGATACCTTTTTAAAACTAGTTTTTTAACTTTTATATGTTACATTTGAAAAACATAATGACTTTTTTAGAAGTGGGACATCAAAATTTACATTTGGTTATTTTGTTTAATTTTCTGATGGTCCAATTTTTAATGAATAGTGAAAATACCACATTTTAAGTCAAAACTACCTTTTCATCTGATTTATTAATATAGTTATATTGTACTTTTAATTGGTTTTAATGTTTAATTGGACTATATTTTTATCATTTAATCCAATTTTGGTCATTGGAAGTAATTTCACATTGAAATTCGACATAAAAACATGTAAATCTTTTGATAGTTATTACTTCTTAAAAACCAGCTTTATGGTTTTGAAAATATGAATTAATTTCAAATTTATTATTGCAACTTCTGTGGTTTGAATTTGGAAAAATTTATTCCATATTTGTAATCAGAAGGTCCAAATTTTGTAAATATGTACCTTTTATTTTGAACCATTATGAATAGAAACTTCGGTTTTTATTTTGTTTACCATTGTTAAAGGGTAAATATGGTAAATAATGGTAAAACAAATAATATTTTAACAATATTAAACTACCCTAACACATGTCCTAATCCTATTTGATGATATATTTCTGACCATGAAAACCCTTGGGTCGATTTAGGTACCCCATGGAGCCACATTGATTTGAAAAAGACATTTTATAGGAATTAATTTAAAGTAAAGAAAAATGTAACATAAACATATATATTTTAGTAAAAAAGTTTTTATATGGAGTTATTTAAGTAATATTTTAGACTATAAATAGTCCTTTGAAATAAAAAAAATATTTCATACATCATGATATTTTATTTATAATTTTTAGACATCATATAAATATATTTATTTATGACATAATGATGATGTAGTGATTACCTTATTAAGGAATGATTTAAATAAATGAGATTATAAACTTTAAAATAAATTTATTTTCATACTTTTTAGGCCATACACAAATTTTATGGATGATTATGACTTTTTATATGATGTTTTTTCAAACGAATCATGTTGTAATAGATTTTTAAAAAGTCATGATATGAATAGTATAAAAATTGACATAAATGAGTTTTTAAAACAAATACTATTTTATTAAATGATATGATAGTCCTAAAAATACTAGATTAGGCCAAATGACTTAGATAATGTTGAAAATTTCATTAATGAACCACTTGATGTTTGATTGAAATTTATATTAACTATGTTAACCATATAGTATAAATATACAAGAAGACATGGTAAGAGTCAAATTAGTTAACTAAGGGTTAAAGGTAAAAGATAAGGTAAAATTTGTGAACATGATTTGTATAAAACCTATAGGATGGGAGGATTTCGACCCATAATCATCTTATCTTGAAATTAAATTATTTTTCTACCTTTAGAAAATTTAAATTCAGTTTATATTAAAATAGTCTTTCAAGACATTCCTAAAGTACCCATCCTCCCTCTTATAAATGTCCACCACCTCTAACCCCTTACTCACACCTCTCAAGACCCTTGGATCCTCCGAAATCTACTCCAATAAGCTCCCAAAATCCTTTTCTTTCTCCTATTAACATTACCTTGGTCTGAATGAAATTCAAGAAATCCTTTTGGTTCAAATCAAAGGGAGTCACACGTTTTAATAGGTAGCGTCTTCTCTAAAGTTCCTTTCAATTATTTTACTTCTTCCCTCCCTATTATATTCTTATTATTTGATTACATAACAACAACAGTATCTTCAAAATACTAGGATTCTTTTACGAGATGGATTCTAACTACACTTACCCACACCTCCATCTAATTGATATGAACATATTGTTTTTGTGTACGACGAACTACTGCCTCACGAAATGATGATTTTTCAATTTTATACTTCCACCTCTCATGGTGGTAATTATGATGGAAACATATTTATATGTGATATATATTATATTTATATTCTCTCTTTTATACTGTAATTTATATTTACAAACATACCTTTATGCTTTTCATGATGTGTAAATATGATAATTTCATTTGAGGAAGTGCGGACTACCTCCCCCTCAAAATGATATGAATCATTCTTTCTATACATGGAACATATAGAGGATAGAGTTAATTAACTTATGTAACATATATATATCATATGGTATTATATATGAATTATAATATACCGATTTATCACTTAGTATTCATTTCTTTAATATTACAAATAAATGAAAGTAACGTGCATGCGTATGTACGACTTATTGTCTCCATGAACGGTGCATTTCATGTCTTATCGGAAAATTTTATGGACTATTATATATATATATATTGTATTTATATGATATATATGATATCAAAATCATGAATATCATTCTGGAGATAATTTAATTTTTACCACATGTAAAATAGGTAATTATAAGAAGTTCATTTTCGACTCAAGTACTGAATATCAACAAAATTACTAATATTAACTTAAATATTTATGTAATTTTTATAATGTCATAATAAGTGATATAAAATGAATAATAAATGTGAAAAAGGTTCCTCAGCAAGTATAAATTAAATTATGTTTATTATTCAGAAATTTAACGAATGAATGAGTCAAGTCGAACACGAGGTAAGGGAATTTGTCTCAATATCCATTCATTGAGGCATATTTTGATAATATGAACCTCCTTATTTTATATGGTGTATAATAAAACCCTTTGAATTTTATTTTCATTTAATGGGAATATTTTTTCTATAAAACGTTTTATTAAATGAAAAAATGAATTTTTTTAACATATGCGGCGATAACGACCTTGCCACCGCCCTGAGCATTATTTGATATATGCCATTCTTAACATGCCATATTGTTTTTTAAAAAGGAAAATAAATACCATTTACCCTTTTTTCGTATTTTTGTATTGAAAATGGTTTTTTGAAATGGATTGAGTATTTTAATATATTGAAATGATTTCTTGTGATTGAAAATTAAATGTTATTAGTGAAATGTAGATATTTGAAATATTTTATGTGTTATGATTATATAATGGTAATTGGATATTTTACGGGTGGTTACATGATAAACCAATGACGGGTGGTAACTTGATAAACCAAAGGATGGGTGGATTCGTAATAAACCAAGGATGGGTGGTTACATTATAACTTCCAATGCAATGGGTATGGAGGTCGACCATATGGCTATTCCATTTAGTGATATGTGTGGAAGTCGACCTTATGGTTATTCCATTTCAGTATGTTTATATCCCATGTTACCTTTATAAGTTATATGTTACATTCTATGGGTTTTATGGTAATTATTCGGTTACAAAAAGGGTATGAAATGATCTTATATTCAGTGAAGTGTTTTTGTAATTTCTTAAAGTTTAACGGTATTACTTTATGATAAAGTATTCATGGTTTACTTATTATTTTGAAAAACTAACAGTTTTCCTTCTTTAGGAATCCTTTAATGATCTTTTTATGCTCATCCCAGTTTTTGAAATGTTTTTAACAGCACATAAAGATAAATAGGGTCAATAATGGGTTTAAGGAAAAGTAATTATATTTAAATCATGGAACTAAACATGTATCTTTGTAAATACTTTTTGTTTTATGAAAAAAAATGGATAGTGAGTAGAAGTGTCTACTTGTAATATCTAAGTTCTTATGTATAAGTTATAACCTAATTCTCTAAATCTATAAACCTGAAAAGAACCTCATTGATAATTATTAAGTTAATTAAAGATTATGTAATGTTAAAGGCTGGTGCCTTACATCCACACCTAAGTCTGATGCACTATCTACCTAGTATGATTAAAGTGTTTTCTATCAGTTTGAAATTTACATTTTAGTTCAAAACATGTCAGTAGATGAAAATCAAGAAAATGTGACTCAGTTGTCTTGATAATTTATGAAAAATTATTAATAAGTAATTTGTGATATTGATGAATCTGTCTCACATCAAACTGATGCATAATGCGCCAGGTATGACTCATAATTCATGTTTCTAGTTTGAAATGACATTTTAGTAATAAACACAGGTGGAAAATTAAAAACCAATAAAACACATTAATATTGATTTGATACTTTAGGAAAACTATCTATAAGTCATTTTTGATGTGTAGGAATCAGCTAAACCTCAAAATTATGCACGATGTGGCAGGTATCACTCATTGTGTCTCTTTTTATCTAAAATTTACATCAATTATAGTAAAAACAACAAGTGAAATACCTATTACTGGGAAAATTAATTCATATAGTTTTTATATTTTTGTAAAATTATCCATGAGTCATTTTTGATGTGTAGGAGTCAACTGCACCTCAATACGATGAATGGTGTGACCTGTATGACTCAATGTGTGTGTTTTTATTTAAAATTTATATTAATTTAAGTAAAAAAAGAAATAGTGACCTACCAAAAACTATGAAAACGAATTCAAATTGTTTCTATACTTTCGTAATATGATCCATGATTCATTTTTGACATGTAAGAGTCAACCACATCTCGATATAACGCATGGTGCGACCGGTATGACTAAAAGTATCTGTTATCAGTTTAATTTTTCCATTTTTTGTTGAAAACATTTCCCACACTGAAATCATAGAAAAAACGCCCTAATTTTATTTATAATTTTATAAAATGATTCATGAGAAATTTTTTACATGTATGAAGTAGTTTCACATCAAACTAACCAACGATGTGACTGGTATGACTCATAATGCATGTTTCTAGTTTGAAATGACAGTTTAGTAAAAAAACACAACTAACATATTGAAAACCAAGAAAACGCATTCAGGTTGTTTTTATACTTTAGTAAAGTTATCTATAAGTAATATTTATGTTTATTAATCAAAAGAAATCTCAATAAAACACATGGTGTGTCTGGTATCATTCGAAGTGTCTCTTTTTATTTAAAACTGACATGAAATTAAGTAAAAAAACAAGTGACATACTAAAAAATTAGAAAATGAATTCAGATTGTTTTGATAATTATATACATAAATGAATTAGTAATTTTTAACATCTATAACTCAACCACACCTCAAAAATATTCATGGTGTGACTGATATGACTCAATGTGTTTCTTTTTATTTAAAATTGACATTAATTAAATTAAAATGAACAAGTGACATACTGAAAATGGATCATACACATTCAGATTGTTTTGAATCTTTATAAAAATGATCCATGATTCATTAGTGACATGTAGGAATCAATCACAACTAAATCCAACATATTTTGTGATATGTATGACTAAAAGTGTTCATTATCAGTTTAAAATTGACATTTTAGTTCAAAATGTGTCACTCACTAAAATTGAAGAAAATGTTGTCTAATCGTATTGATAATTTAGGAAAATGAACCATAAGACATTTTTTATGTTTATTAAGTAGTTTCACATAAAACATACGTACAATGTGATCGGTATGACTCATAATGTGTGTTTCCAGTTTGAAATGACATTTTAGTAAAAATTCAACTGGTATATTGAAAACTGAGAAAACACATTTGGAATGAAATGTTACTTTAGGAAAATAATATATATATTATTTTTGAAATATAGGAATCATCCTCATCTTAAAATGATACCAGTTGTTGCTGGTATAACTCAAATTGTCTCTTTTTATTTAAAATTTACATTAATTTAACTTGAAAAAATAAGTAACAAAATGAAAACCGAGCAAATGTATTAGGATCATTTTTATATTTTAAAAAAAATGATCAATATGTAATTTTTGACCTGTAGGAGTAAGTCTCACCTCAATATGACGCATGATGTGACCGATATCAGACAAAGTGTCTCTTTTTATTTAAAATTGAAACTAATTTAAGTAAAAAAACAAATTACATATTAAAAATAGATAAAATGCATTCAAATTGATTTGATACATTATAAAAATTATATGTGATTCATTTGTAACATATAGAAATCAGCCACACCTCAATACAATGCATGGTGTGACTGGTATTACTATATGTGATTGTAATCAGTTTAAAAATTAATATTTTAATTTAAAAGGTGTTACTTATTGACAACCAAGAAAATGAATGCCAACGAGCCTATACCCAAGTGGTACAGGATCCTACTTGGCATCCAAAATACCAAGGATCAAATCCAGGCATGGGAGAATTTCCAGGCACTATAGCAGACTGTAGAAGGGAAGTGTAGTAGTTTTGTTGCAGCGGCAGAAATGTAGCAGTGGCGACACCATAGCGACAGAGGCACTATAGCATAACTGTGGCGGCAGTGGTATTGTAGCAAGTACAGCATCAGCCCGGTTACTGTATCAGTACTATTTATTGAAGGGCCCTTTGGGCCAAAAATAGGCTTTATGCCTTGTATTCAGGCCGCTTGGCCTTGGGCCTTCGGGCTATGTAATGGGTCTCCCTCTACCCGGTCAAAAAGAGGTCTTTTCTTTAATAATACAATGAGGCTTTGGCCCCAACCTTTTAAAAAACCATGAAAATGAACTCTGATCATCTTGATAATTTAAGACAGTGATTTGTAAGTTATTTTTTGATGTGTATTAAGTATTCTCACATTAAACCAATCAAATATGCGACCGGTTCGACACATATTTCATGTTTTTAGTTTGATATGAAATTTTAGTAAGAAAACACAACTAGCGTTTTGATAACCGATAAAACATATTCATACTATTTTGATACTCTAGGAAAATAATCCATCAGTAATTTGTGATAGGTAGGATTTATCCAAACTTCAATATGATGCATGGTGTGGTCGGCATAACTCTACAATTATCATTATTTAAAATTGAAATTAATTTTAGTAAAAGAATAAGTATCATACTCAGAACCCTAAAAACGCATTCAGAGTGTTTTGAAATTTTAGTACAATGATCAATAACCTATTTGTGAAGTGTTAGAATCAAGCCAACCTCAACTGGTTTCACTATGTGATCAGTATAACTCCAAATGAGACTTTTTTATTAAATATTAATATTTTATTAATGTATTATTTTGTATTAATGTTTAATTTATTTCATTATACTATTACTAACATAATATTTGATTTCTTATATAGGCGAAATCTTTTTTCAGGTTGAGATGATTGGTTCGCCAACTGATTCCATGAGTGGAAATTTTTGGGAGGGGATCACGGGGGTCAAAAGATGAAACATTATTGTTTTTAAATTTTTTATGGATAATTGTATATGTAATTATATAAAACATTATTTCAAAGGAATATAGTATTATTTTCATGTATATACAATGGGTGGAAATTTTTGTATTCTTGGTGTCACATTAAATGTATATAGCATTGTTTGAAATTACAGGTTTGTGTAGGTTTTTGGTTGTTGTGCTTTTTTATTTACAACACATTGTAGTCAGTCATGCCTTAATCAGTGCTAAAAATAGTGCTAATAATGGTGTCCATTAACAGTGCTAAAAATTCACTGATAAAGGGGGTCCTTTATTAGTATGTTTTTAGTGTAGATAAGGGATCCCTTTACCAGCAATTTTTTAGTGCTAATAAATGGGACCCCCTTTATCATCGCGACAATTAGCATCACTTCTTTAGCACTTTTAAAATATTTTTTATGTGATGTTAAATGAAATATGTGTAGTAGTGTCCACAAGATGAAAACTAAACTAGACAAAGCTAGAAGATGACTAATGTATAATATATTTAGAAACACAACCTCATGTTATATCCAAACCTCTTAGGTAGGGAACAATGCCTTTATTTTTAAACTGAGTTTCTCACAAATATGTTCTTTGTGATGACATAGCTTAATAAGAAAATACATTCCATAGAACCTATGATGAAAACTGACTAGGCCCATTAGTGCCCAATAGCTTCCATACCATACCACATTATGAGTCTAACCACTACTCTTTAGCCTCTCGCATGCCAACCGTATACATGATGCACCATCAAAGCACTCTCAGCTTCATATATGCACCCTTATAGGTGTCGTAGCTGGCTGTGGTTGAGCTGTTCCCATGGCTGGTAATATTTATTAAGTAACTACCAAAATTCCTTAAAATTTTGAAATAAGAGGATTCCATTTCCACTTAAAACAAATCAATGTATCTTTATAAATTAATTAATTATTTTTGGACTTATCTATTCTTAACTCCACAAAAATTAATTTTCCACACCCTTAAAATGATTTTAATTAATTTTCCATTCGTGATATTTGATCGTATAAATTCCATTACTCTTAATCCTATATTTATCAATTCAAACATCTCAAAACATCATCAATATAATATATTAAATAAAAAACCATTAACCTTATTTATTTTACACAATAATGGATCCTTCGTTCTCTTATTTATCTAGATCATTTCAAAACTCCACCTTTTCTGTATTTTATTATTTGTTCTACTTGAAATATCATTAGAACATGCATTATAAATTATGATATTCTCCATAACCATAAAATGTAATTATGAGGATGTATAAAAAAGCATATAATGAAAAACTCTAATCACCATGTTAGAAAAAAAATAATGACAAAAAATAAAATTCATCAATTGAAAACATCAATCTCCCCCTATCGGTTTTTTTTTAAATACAACAATAATATAGATATTCCCTTTAACCAAACAGAAAAAATCATTTAATAGTGCTAAAAAGCACTGTTTATCTCAGAATTGATAAATTTCCCACCTACTACAATGTGTTTATTATATAATATCACACTAAAGCATCCCCATTTTAACGACCTGAATCCGGAGCCCCTCCACTGGTGCCCCATACCTAGTTTGCCACATGACCTCAAGCGCATTTCCCCAAACGCCAGAGGCTACTGACTAGCAGTGAGGTCCTTGGTAAGTTATTGGGGAAACTATGCCCTCATTGGGTAAGGTATACAAGGTAAGGAAAACAACAGTCAATAGAGGAAGCAGTAACAACATACATAACTATAACCAAAACAGCGGAAGAATAACTATATAGCAACGATGATAATGATGCAGCAGGTACAAGTATCTAAGGAAAGGAGCAAACACAACAACTTACTGATATACAACTGAAAAACCAAGTACTAAAGCAACCGAAACTCCAACAGCATCGCAAGTCGTAGCTTGGTCCCATGCTCTCCGGCTCCACAGCAAGTCAAACACCTGAAGAAGAAGAAGGGAGCTTTCCCTTATCTATACCTGCAACAACATAATCTGCTTGGGCCCAAAAGCATGGCCCAAATAGGGTGTGAGAAAATGTCTTAGTAGGAAACCACCCAAAGATCTGTGCCTAACAGTCAATGAATACATGGCAGTAAAGTACGGGAACAGTAAACAGGAAAAAAAATACACAGCAGTCACAGTCCACAGTTCTAGCATTTAAAGTACACAAGTAACGACCAGCAATAAGAAGAAAACAGGTAACCCTCTGGGTAGCTCTCACAGCCTAACCCCTATGGTTCAACCTATAAGTACTAACAACCCTCTAGGAGACACACATAGTCTCACCCTTCTGGTTCAGCTAAGTAAAAGACTCTCTGAGGAAGCACTCACCGTTAATTCCCCCTGTAGTCTCGTATCGTGTTAAAGGCTCTCTGGGGAAGCACTCAACGTCTCATTCCCCCTGTGGTCAACGTCGAGGAACTACAGACTCTCTGAGGAAGCACTAATCATCAATTACCCCTATGGTCTCACAACGTATTAAAAGACACTCTGGAGAAGCCCTTACGTCTATTCTCCATGTGGTCTTCTACACTAGGTTCTCACAGCCCTGTGTGAAACTAACATGCTCAGCACGCGTACATCGTCCAAGTAAACCTCAAGAACTACTTGTCTATCAATCTAAGGCTCAACAGCATAACATAGAAACAGTTTCACTATCCTACAACTAGGCATGGAAACCGGTAAAACTCCAAACAAAAAAAACAAGCATGGAAAACGTCCAGAGTACAGTAAAAACTACCATATACATAGGAAAATACATCTACTCAAGGAATCCAGCAAGGAAGGCAGCAACAGGGGCAAAACATGAAACACGCAATACCCTGTTCAAGGGTATTGGTGGAATTCGCATAAAATACTCATCGACTTTCTACAGAAAGGCACAAACCACCTACCTCAATCCTAGGAGATCGATATACGCGAACAGTGACGATAGATTCTCCTTAGAATGTCGTAGATCTGAGAAAACGTCTGAAACACATAAACCACGATAACTTGAAAAGGATGAGGAATTGGAAAACAAGGCTTAAGCAGAAGGAATAACTCACCACTACGAGTCCAATGCAAACTACAGTGATCGATTCGGAGAATGGACAGAGGGACGAGAGCTCGTCAAAGAACAGCGGTCGTACTGTGTCTCTCGGTTGAACGAGACCTAGAAAAAGACATTTCTGGGGATTAGCCGCGACCCCGGTCCATTTAATGAAATAAAAAAAATACACGGCGTGTACTTCTTTAGTACACGGAATGTTCTCCATTTTTCCGTAATCCGCCAAAAATGGCCTCCACGTCACCCCTACACACTGTGTGTGTGGCCCAGACACGACCAGCACATGGATTCGAGCGGGAAAAGAGTACACAGCATGTACTCAGAAAGTACACGGTGTTTATTTAGAAAATTTCCATAAACTTTGCTTTTTTCTTAAAAACTCTATAAAAGGTATGGCGTACCTAAAACAAAGACCCGATTTCTTACAAACTTTCCCCCTTAAAGAAATTCATCCCTGAATTTCCCTATTGAGGCGTAGAAGAAGAAACCCCAAACAGCTCTGGCCACTGTGATCGTACATCAACCTCCCTCTCCCAGGTCTTGTCCTGTATTCATCCTTGTTGTCATAACACCCGTACAAGAGGGACAGACCGCCCATGGAGAACCTTCGTACTGTGATCGACAATCCGGATGGGATGCTCCTCAAACGACGCATCCTCTTCGAGCTCAACTTCCTCGGGCTGAAAGACATGATACGGGTCTAAAAAGTAACGTCGAAGCTGAGAGACATGGAAGACGTCGTGCATGGCCTGATACCTCTGGGGTAATTGAAACTGATAGGCGGCCGACCCAACTCTCTCCAAAACCCCAAACGGCCAGACGTACCGCGGTGAGAGCTTACCTTGCCTTTGAATCCTCTTGTGTCTCAACCTCGGTGCGACACATAGGAAAACCTGATCCCTGACCTTGAACTCCAGAGGTCGTCTCCGCTGATCACCATAAGACTTATGCCGAGACTGTGCTGTAGCCATCCTCTTCCAAATCAGCTCTATCTGCTATGAAATCTTCTGAACAAGACGAGGTCCCAGCAAAGCTGCCTCTCCTGTCCCCAGCCAGCATAAGGGTGATCGGCATGGCCTACCGTACAAAGCCTCATATGGTTCCATCTGAATGGTCATCGAGAAACTTTTTTTGTAGGTGAAATCCACCAGAGGAATATGCTTCTCCCAAGAACCACCAAAGTCTAGGATGCAAGCTCGGAGCATATCCTCAAGCACCTGGATCGTGCGCTCGGACTGGCCATCAGTCTAGGTATGGTATGTCATACTCAGAAGTACCTGGGTACCCAAAGCCTTCTTAAGTCCCTACAAGAACCGAGAATTAAAGCGTGCATCCCTATCTGAAACAATAGAGTGTGGAACTCCATGCAGACGAATGATCTCCCTGATGTAAAGTAGTCCCAGATCATCAACACTGAAGGTCTCATTGATCAGCAAGAAATGAGCAACCATCGTGAGCCTATCAATGACAACCCAAACAACATCGTTCCCTCGAGGTGACCTCGGCAACCCGGTCACGAAGTCCATCGCAACATCATTCCACTTCCACTCTGGAATAGGTAACTGCTGTAAAAGGCATGTTGGTCGCTGATGCTCCGCCTTCACCTGCTGAAACGTAGAGCATCTCATAACAAAACCAGCAACATCTTTCTTCATACTTGGCCACCAGTACTGGAGATGAAGATCCTGATACATCTTGGTGACGCTGGAATGAACTGACCAAACTGAGGAATGAAAATCCTGAATCAGCTCCTCACGCATGTCTGCTGGCACCCACACGCGTCACTGGAAATGCAAGATCTCATCCTCACCCACTGTCCATCCAGGAAGAGGTTCCTCTCCTGACACACTCTCTCGTAGGACTAATCCTTCTGAGTCTGATAGCTGCCTCATCCGTACCCGATCAAGTAGTGTAGAGGTAACAGCTACAGATGATAGAAAAGTATGTCCCTGTCTGTCGTACACCTCCAGATGCATCTCAGAGAACAGATCCATAAGCTGTCACTCACTACTGGCCTCCAGAACTGCCTAAATCTGAGTTCTCCTTCTCAACGCATCTTCCACTGCATTGCCCCTTCCCGGCGTATAGGCAAGATTGAAATCAAAAGACTGAAGATACTCGACCCACCTACACTGCCTTAGATTCAGATCACGCTGACTGAAGATATACTTGAGACTCTTGTGGTCAGTGAAGACCACAAAGTGCTCTTCCAGAATATAGTGTCTCCAACAGCATAAGGCATGAACAACAGCTGCTAACTCCAGATCGTGCGTAGGGTAGTTCATGTGGCCTCAAATGCCGAGACCCGTACACAACGACTCCATCTCCCTACATAAGCACAGCGCCTAGTTCGATACCTAAAGCATCACAATAAATGGTGTAGCTCTTGCCTGGCTCTGGAAAGACAAGTATCGGTGCAAACGTCAACCTTTCCTTTAGATCCTGAAAGGATAACTCACAAGAATCTGACCACAAAAACTTCGCCCCCTTCTTGGTCAGACCTGTCAAAGGTGATTCTAGGCATGAGAAGTCCTGAATGAAGCATTTGTAGTATCTATCCTTCCATAGGAAACTCCGTATGTAACGCCCCGACCCCAACTACCCAGAGTCGGTGCATTAGTTCGTAACATTGGCATGATCACAAAACATCAAGTCTCGAAAGACCGATTAGTTTAGTAGCCTTGGAAACACTAGATAGATTCATAAGTCTTTAATTACATCAAAAAGTAAACAAACTACAATAACATGGTCTTCATAGTCCACAATCATATCCCTTTCTGACTACCCCTGTAGGTCATTCATAAAATACTTCTTCACATCCTGGAAAAATATTAAAACATTGAAAGGGGTGAGCTCAGATGCTCGTTAAGGTTAACAATATAGCGGAAGCTTTCATAAATAAACATTAACATTTAAGGCAATGTATAACTAAAACAAAAGCCTTTTAAACTTGAACTTCAACATAATATGGCAAAAGTAAAATGAGATAATGCCATTTACTTCTTCACATGGATATTCTACTGGTCGAATAATCACATGCAATATCAATAACCACTTTCATAATGATGGAATGCATAATGCCAGACTATCATAACCACGTAGCCAAGGCCTCGTGCCAAGACCACAAATACGATTTTTTCAAGGCCTCTTTCCAAGACACTAGTTTGTCTCATGAGACCTGCCGATGCATCGAGGAGCTGTAGCGGGCTCCACCCGTCACTTATTAAGTCCAATGCATTCCTCATATGAATAGGTTTAAACATATCATAAACCATAACATAATCGTATCACATAAAACATGCATAAAGGAAACATAAAATTTCCACATTTCAATCACAAGATTTCAATACAACACATTGATATAATAAAAACGCTTTCAAAACCATTTTCAATACCAAAATAAAAGAAAGTTAAAACTTTGTATTTATTTTTCATTAAAAAAATGATGGCTTGTAGAGGAAGCCGAAACTCAAATAGGGGTCACGGCGGCGGAGAAGTCGTTGTCGCCGCATACGTACGACAAAAACATTCCCTTTTGTCGTTTAGTAAATGCTTCGTATAAAAAAGATTCCTTTTGAATAAACGTAAAAGTCAAAGTGGTTTATACACCGTATAAAAGAAATTTGTGTATAAAACCAAATATGCCTCAATGAAAGGAGATTGAGACGAAGTCCTTACAAAGATCATTTTTAAAATAAAATAGATATATTATGTGTATTCACTATAGGTACACATAAATAAAGTAAAAATACAAAATAAGACATAATAATATCATGACATAATTTGAAAGTAGGAGATTAACCCAAAGAATGGAAGTTGGGTTAAGAAGTTCCCTTACCTCATGTCTGACTTGACTCAACCGTTCTTTAACCTCCTGAATAATAAACTAGAGTTAATATCTACCTTATTAATAACCTTTTTCAATTTCATTATCCTTTTTATATCACTTATTACAATGTTATGAACGTTATGTAATTATTTAAGTTAATAACGGTCGTTTTGTCGATCTTTGGTACTTGTGTCAATAATAACCTTCTTATAATTACAAGTTGTTCATGTGGTGAAATATCCATTATATCCAGAATTATATTCATGATGTAGACATTATATATATCATATATATCAAGTATATACATTCATTCATAATATTACGTAACATTTATAGGTAAGAAATGAAATGCACCGTTCATGGAGACGGTAAGCCGTACGTACGCATGAACGCTACTTTCATTTCTATTTTGTATTTAATGTAATGAAATCATAATTATATAAAGGTATAATATAGTTCCAGTATAATATCATATATAATATCATTTACTCCATCCTTTATACATCCCACATATGGCATTAACGATTCACATCACTTTGAGGGGGCGGTAGTCCGCACTTCCTAAAATGAAATTATCGCGTTTTACCCATAATGGAAATCATAAATTATGCCATAAATGAGAAATACAGAAGCATAAGTAAAACATAAACATATTATATATCATATATAAAAATAGTGACATCTTAATGGACACCTTTGAAGGTGTTATATGAGTGTTGAACAATCATCGTTTCGTGAGGCTGAAATTCGCCATCCACAGAAACCGTTTGTTCTTTAACCATTAGATGTAGGTGTGTGTAAGTGTAGCTCGAATCCTTCTTATAACAACATCCTAGTATATTGAGGATACTGGTGTTGTTACAAAATAAATTAATAAAAAGAGTTTAGGGGGTTGGAGAAGAAAAATAAAACAAAACAACATTAGAGAAGACATTACCTCAAAATCGGGTAACTCTTTTTGATTTGAGCCAAAGGCTTCCTTGAGAAGCGTTCTGCCCAAAGTAAGGATTCTAGGAGTAAGAGGGGGAAGTTGGGAGAGTATTTGGGCAGAGTTTGGCCGAGCCAAATGGCTCGAAAGTGTAAATGAGGTGGGAGAGGTGGGGGCCTTTTATAAGTGGAGAGGAGGGGCACTTTTGGAAAGATTGAAATGTTATATTATTTCACACTGCTTTTCGGATTCTAAAGGTCCCACACTTATATAATTCAAGGATAAGGTGATAAGGTTTCTAAATCTCCTCATAAAATAGGCTTTGGACAAGTTTATGCCTTGGATTGTGCATTATCTTCTCATTTTATTTAAATCGTTAAATAATGAGGTCATCAATGCATCATAATGATTTCATAAATAATTTAATTTATTTAATGTATAAAAATTATAAAAAAAATACTATGATGTAGGAAATCTTTTTAGCTTTCTAATGAATATTTATAGTCAAAATGTGGACTTGTGTAACCCCACTTAAAAACTATTTTAGTAAATTAACTCATGTTTTTGTCAATTTAATTTTAACATTAAATAAATATATATTAATGTCATTTTCCAACTAAAGTGGCTCCATGGGGTCCCCAAGTTGACCCATGAGTTTTATTGGTCGGCCATGACTCATCCAATAGGAGTAGGACAAGTTTCATACTCATCTCATATTATTAAAACATTATTTGTACCTTAAACTACACTAATTACCTCTAATCGCGATTAAGAACTTAAAAGTTACTATTCACCAAAAAAATATTTTAATCTCATTGAACCACATTTTACTTCTTAATGACAACCATGTATGTCGGATTTTTGAAAGTCAAATCACAGAAGTGGTAATATTTCATTTAAACGAAAAATCAGTTATTTAACTACCACTTAGTGGTTTCACTATTCATCAAAAATTGAAGTTTTTCAGAACAAGGCCAAAATTTCACCCTAAGATATAATTGATATTCCGAATTCAAAAATGATGTCTATTTTAAAAAATTCCAAACATATAAGTTGCATTAATTAATTTTATAATTAATTCCCGCTGTTACGACAAATAGCGTGTTTTTAAGAAACAAATTATATAAAAAGACTGGCAATTGTTTATGTCCAATTTCAATGTTAAATTAATTCTAATGTCCACCATTGGATAAAATGGTAAAAATATATTCTAATTATACCTTAAAACCACTAAATAGTATAATTTATCACAATAAATTATTTTGATTAAAAAAGTTGTTTTAAAGTATTTTTCACTATTCATAAAAATTAGAAGTTCTCAGAAAAATACCAAAAATTCAACATAGGCTAATTTCGATATTCCGAATCCAAAAATGAAGTCCATTTTGAAATATAAAATTTCTATAATTTTAAAAAGTGGTTATTACTATTCATAACGGCTACTTTGATTAGTTGCGGTGTTTTAGAAATCGAAGTTGCGTACAATGCAAGCTATTGCATTATTGAATGAGAAGCGTATCGTGGAAGCTCAGGGTGTTACATTCTCCCCTCCTTCAATAAATTGCATCTTCGCAATTTTAAATTTTTCTTTGAAAATAAAAGGTTGAAAAAAGGAAATACCTTTGAAGAAAACCCACATCGGAAATAAGGTTAATAAATATATAACATTAAAAGAAAGCAGGATAAGTACAAAGGTCACCCGATTTAGCCCATTCTAGGATTATATGAAAATATGGATATGGAGGAGAAACAAACCATCAAGGTCTGATGGAGAGTTATAGAAAACAGAATTAGGAGAAAGTTTAACCACAAGAAAATCACAAACTTGTGATTGGTTAAACGGTCATTGAATCCCCAATTGGAAAAGTTAACCGACAACATTTTTGTTTTAAGTTACCTTTTATAATGTTGAGGAATTTATTTAGGAGATTTACTAAGAACGTAAAGGAATATACATACTTGTTATGTATACTTTCATTCGTTAATAAATTTTTACCACAAACCCAACTTTTACTCCAAATGGTAACGGAACTCAAAAATATTCTATTTATCCTAATTGTATAAGGTTAAAAATGTTAACACATACCATTTAGAATAGTAAAACTATTTTGTAATAACCAGGGACTTCCGGTAGGCTAGTGGTAGGAAATAAAGGCTTGTCTCACTATGGTTGTGGGTTCGATTCCTGCAGCTTTGTCCGACGCGACGGGTTATTCCCCACCCTACAGGTTGTCCTTTTCCTAAAACTATAGTATTATAATATTCCAAAAATAATCTTCAGAAATTCTTTAACCTTAAACAATACTATCCATGGTTCAACTTAATCCATTCCAACCTTAATAGTTATCCAAAATACCTCCGTCCAGACTTTCTCTAAAAGGTCTCTAAATTCCAAAATCAATTGTAACATCAGATTCCCCAAACAAAGAAAAGTTTCTCTTATTGTCACATACTAAAAATATGATTACCTTAATCATATTAAAAACTTACTGAAATCAACAAGTACTGAAGTACAATCCATATATATATATATCACATTATTCTTATAACCAGAATATAATCCTTGAGTCCAAAAGCACCAATACATTAATTATTCCGCTTCAACTGTAGTCACAGCATTAGATTGTCCTTGATCCCTTGGCCTTTTCTGAGGTAAGTTTCCTTGACGCTTAGGAAATTCATTTGCATAATGTCGGGTTTCCCTACAATTGTAGCATTCAACTTTGACAGCCTCTTTCTTTCCCTTGCAATCACGAGTCTGGTGACCCTTTTCTCCACATTTATAACAAACACTCATTCCTTTTAGGCAAGTACCAGGGTGATTCTTCCCACAATTATCACATAATGGAAAATCCTTCTTTCCCTTTTTCCATTTATCTGTCTCTTGTTCCACCGTTCTCTTCTTCTCTTGGTTTACTTTGTTGTCATAAGACTTAGAGAATTCCTTTTCTGTCTTGATAGCGCACGAAACAATATCTTTGTATGATGAGAAGGATTGTGATACTAAAGCTCGACGGAGAAATGGTTTTAACCCATCAAAGAAATGATCAATCTTACTCCTTGGGTTACGTATATAATCGGCAGCATGCCTCGCTAACCTTGTAAAGTTAGCCTCATACTTTGCGACATTCTCATCCTCCTTCTGCCTCAAACTCAGAAATTGCCTTTCCATATCTGCTCGATGGTCACGAGGAAAATATTTTTCTAAAAACAGATCTTTGAACTCCCTCCATTCCATATTCGATACGTCATCATCTTCCTTTGTGTTTTGAATCAGCGACCACCACTGATCGGCATCTCCAGTGAGGCGGTAAACTGCCATGACAACCTTCTCCCTTTCGCTACTCCGCAAGGCATGGAATATTTTCTCTAAGGAGTTTATCCATTGCTCCGCTACTAACGGATTTGTACCCCCATTGAAGGTTGGTGGTTGTTGCCTCATGAAACGGTCTAGCATTGATCCTCCATGTTGCGGATCAGGGTGCTCCATATGAGTAAGGTTATTATTCATAACCTGAGTAAGTTGTCCCAGTATGGTGATTAGCTGATCGGCACCAGTTGCATCACCAGCCCCACTATAATTATCTTGAGCATGAGGGAAATCCCTACATGGAGTGCGTGCATTGATACGGTTTCCATTCCTTCCACTAGGCGCCATTTCTAAACAATGGCATAAACTAGATTAGTTTATGAAATAAAATACATAATTCCATATTTGTAAAATACTTTACATAAATTGAACTATTTGTGGATATAATCCATAATCATAAAAATAAATGTTTCCTTTGAGGAAGTATATACTCATAACCCCTCATAGTGTTTTGTAAATAAAATGAGAATTATCCTAAGCATATCCCCCGGGAGTGTCGTAACCAAGAGTGCAGCAAGGCCCGTTGTCGTGCACCAGTTCCCATTCGAGTCTAGCTCAAAGCGGTGTTTTCGGGTTTTACCCCTAGGTACATCTGTGCCAGAACCGCCTCTACCTGCTCGTATCCAGACAGGGATGTATTTCTCGGAAAACTCACAAAATCTCTACAATACCATAATTCTAGGAAGTTCTTCTATACTAATCCTCAAAGTTCATCTTAGGCCTACATGCTCTAATCAGATTTTATCTAAATCTAGCTTCCAAGGTTTGTACTAAACTTCCTCTGATACCAACTGTAACGCCCCGACCCCAGCTACCCAGAGTCGGTGCATTAGTTCGTAACATTGGCATGATCACAAAAGATCAAGTCTCGAAAGACCGATTAGTTTAGTAGCCTTGGAAACACTATATACATTCATAAGTCTTTCATTACATCAAAAAGTAAACAAACTACAATAACATGGTCTTCATAGTCCACAATCATATCCCTTTCTGACTACCCCTGTAGGTCATTCATAAAATACTTCTTCACATCCTGAAAAAATATAAAAACATTGAAAGGGGTGAGCTCAGATGCTCGGTAAGGTTAACAATATAGCGGAAGCTTTCATAAATAAACATTAACATTTAAGGCAATGTATAACTATAACAAAAGCCTTTTAAACTTGAACTTCAACATAATATGGCAAAAGTAAAATGAGATAATGCCATTTACTTCTTCACATGGATATTCTACTGGTCGAATAATCACATGCAATATCAATAACCACTTTCATAATGATGGAATGCATAATGCCAGACTATCATAACCACGTAGCCAAGGCCTCGTGCCAAGACCACAAATAAGATTTTGTCGAGGCCTCGTGCCAAGACACTAGTTTGTCTCATGAGACCTTCCGATGCATCGAGGAGCTGTAGCGGGCTCCACCCGTCACTTATTAAGTCCAATGCATTCCTCATATGAATAGGTTTAAACATATCATAAACCATAACATAATCGTATCACATAAAACATGCATAAAGGAAACATAACATTTCCACATTTCAATCACAAGATTTCAATACAACACATTGATATAATAAAAACGCTTTCAAAACCATTTTCAATACCAAAATAAAAGAAAGTTAAAACTTTGTATTTATTTTTCATTAAAAAAATGATGGCTTGTAGAGGAAGCCGAAACTCAAATAGTGGTCACGGCGGCGGAGAAGTCGTTGTCGCCGCATACGTACGACAAAAACATTCCCTTTTGTCGTTTAGTAAACGCTTCGTATAAAAAAGATTCCTTTTGAATAAACGTAAAAGTCAAAGTGGTTTATACACCGTATAAAAGAAATTTTTGTATAAAACCAAATATGCCTCAATGAAAGGAGATTGAGACGAAGTCCTTACAAAGATCATTTTTAAAATAAAATAGATATATTATGTGTATTCACTATAGGTACACATAAAGAAAGTAAAAATACAAAATAAGACATAATAATATCATGACATAATTTGAAAGTAGGAGATTAACCCAAAGAATGGAAGTTGGGTTAAGAAGTTCCCTTACCTCATGTCTGACATGACTCAACCGTTCTTTAACCTCATGAATAATAAAATAGAGTTAATATCTACCTTATTAAGAACCATTTTCAATTTAATTATCCTTTTTATATCACTTATTACAATTTTATGAACGTTATGTAATTATTTACGTTAATAACGGTCGTTTTGTCGATCTTTGGTACTTTTGTCAACAATAACCTTCTTATAATTACAAGTTGTTCTTGTGGTGAAATATCCATTATATCCAGAATTATATTCATGATGTAGACATTATATATATCATATATATCCAGTATATACATTCATTCATAATATTACGTAACATTTATAGGTAAGAAATGAAATGCACCGTTCATGGAGACGGTAAGCCGTACGTACGCATGAACGCTACTTTCATTTCTATTTTGTATTTAATGTAATGAAATCATAATTATATAAAGGTATAATATATTTCCAGTATAATATCATATATAATATCATTTACTCCATCCTTTATACATCCCACATATGGCATTAACGATTCACATCACTTTGAGGGGGCGGTAGTCCGCACTTCCTAAAATGAAATTATCGCGTTTTACCCATAATGGAAATCATAAAGTATGCCATAAATGAGAAATACAGAAGCATAAGTAAAACATAAACATATTATATATCATATATAAAAATAGTGACATCTTAATGGACACCTTTTAAGGTGTTATATGAGTGTTGAACAATCATCGTTTCGTGAGGCAGAAATTCGCCATCCACAGAAACCGTATGTTATTTAACCATTAGATGTAGGTGTGTGTAAGTGTAGCTCGAATCCTTCTTATAACAACATCCTAGTATATTGAGGATACTGGTGTTGTTACAAAAGAAATTAATAAAAAGAGTTTAGGGGGTTGGAGAAGAAAAATAAAACAAAACAACATTAGAGAAGACATTACCTCCAAATCGGGTAACTCTTTTTGATTTGAGCCAAAGGCTTCCTTGAGAAGAGTTCTGCCCAAAGTAAGGCTTCTAGGAGTAAGAGGGGGAAGTTGGGAGAGTATATGGGCAGAGTTTTGCCGTGCCAAATGGCTTGAAAGTGTAAATGAGGAGGGATAGGTGGGGGCCTTTTATAAGTGGAGAGGAGGGGCACTTTTGGAAAGATTGAAATGTTATATTATTTCACACTGCTTTTCGGATTCTAAAGGTCCCACACTTATATAATTAAAGGATAATGTGATAAGGTTTCGAAATATCCTCATCCAATAGGCTTTGGACAAGTGTAAGCCTTGGATTTTGCATTATCTTCTCATTTTATTTAAATCGTTAAATAATGAGGTCATCACTGCATCATAATGATGTCATAAATAATTTACTTTATTTAATGTCTAAAAATTATAAAAAAATACTATGATGTAGTAAATATTTTTATCTTTCTAATTAATATTTATAGTCAAAATTTGGACTTGTGTAACCCCACTTAAAAACTGTTTTAGTAAAATAACTCATGTTTGTGTCAATTTAATTTTAACATTAAATAAATATATATTAATGTCATTTTCCAACTAAAGTGGCTCCATGGGGTCCCCAAGTTGACCCATGAGTTGTCTTGGTCGGACATGACTCATCCAATAGGAGTAGGAAAAGTTTCATGCTCATCTCATATTATTAAAACATTATTTGTACCTTAAACTACACTAATTACCTCTAATCGCGATTTAGAACTTAAAAGTTACTATTCACCAAAAAAATATTTTAATCTCATTGAACCACAATTTACTTCTTAATGAAAACCATGTATGTCGGATTTTTGAAAGTCAAATCACAGAAGTGGTAATATTTCATTTAAACGAAAAATCAGTTATTTAACTACCACTTAGTGGTTTCACTATTCATCAAAAATTGAAGTTTTTCAGAACAAGGCCAAAATTTCACCCTAAGATATAATTGATATTCCGAATTCAAAAATGATGTCTATTTTAAAAAATTCCAAACATATAAGTTTCATTAATTAATTTTATAATTAATTCCCGCTGTTACGACAAATAGCGTGTTTTTAAGAAACAATTTATATCAAAAGATTGGCAATTGTTTATGTCCAATTTCAATGTTAAATTAATTATAATGACCACCATTGGATAAAATGGTAAAAATATATTCTAATTATACCTTAAAACCACTAAATAGTATAATTTATCACAATAAATTATTTTGATTAAAAAAGTTGTTTTAAAGTATTTTTTACTATTCATAAAAATTAGAAGTTCTCAGAAAAATACCAAAAATTCAACATAGGCTAATTTCGTTATTCCGAATCCAAAAATGAAGTCCATTTTGAAATATAAAATTTCTATAATTTTAAAAAGTGGTTATTACTATTCATAACAGCTACTTTTATTAGTCGCGGTGTTTTAGAACTCGAAGTTGCGTACAATGCAAGCTATTGCATTATTGAATGAGAAGCGTATCGTGGAAGCTCGGGGTGTTACACCGTACCTCAAAAATGTTCTTCGGCTGCTCCCAGGAGACTACAGCTCTCACTTTCTCTGGGTCCACAGATACTCCTGCCTATGAGATGACATGACCCAAGAAGTGAATATGTTCCATCCAAAAGTGGCACTTCGATAGTTTAGCATAAATTCGATGCTCTCTCAATGTACTCAGAATGATCTCAAGATGTGTGGCATGGTCGTGTCGAGTGTGAGAGCACACCAAGATATCTTCCACGAAGACCACAACAAAGGATTCCAAGTAAGGATGGAACACTCAGTTCATCAGTTCCATGAAAACTACAGGCGCGTTCGTGAGACCGAACTGCATGACTGTATACTCGTATAGACCATACCTACTCCTGAAGAATATCAGAGGTATATCTGATGGTCTAACACGCAACTGATGATAACTGAACCTCAAGTCGATCTTCGAGAACACTCAGGCTCCTAGAAGCTTATCAAAGAGGTCATCGATCCTCGACAAGGGATATCGGTTCTTGACCGTCAACTGGTTCAGCTTCCGATAATCCACACAAATCCGAAGGGTACCGTCTACCTTCTTCGCAAATAGGATAGGTGAACCCCAAGGAGAAGTACTGGGATGGATGAAACCCTTTGCCTGCAACTCCTCCAACAACTTCTTGAGCTCCTACAGCTCAGGTGTAGCTATCCTATAACGAGGAATGGACACCGGTGCTGCTCCTGGCACGAGATCAATAGAAAATCCTACCTCATGCTCCAGAGGCAAACCCGAAAAGTCCTCTGGGAAGACGTCCCTGAAACGATCCACCACTGGCGGAAAGTCCCACTGTGAAGTCCCCTGATCATCCAAATAAAGACTAGAAATCTGGGATGTCACCCTTCCTAGCCCATGATGCTCATGTCCTGGTCAACTCGCCTGAACATCCCATTCTCATCTATGAAGAAAATATTCTCCCTCTGGTGAGATAAAACTCACTCTGCGGCGATAATAGTCGATGACTGCCTGGAAGGAAACCAACCAGTCCATCCTGAGGATGACATAATAGCCTGTCATCTCTAGGATATAGAGATCCCATAAGAAATTATACCATGCAACCTCAAGAGGGCACTCCCTACACTGGCATACACTAGATGTCCTCATCCCCAAAGGTGTTTCTAGTGTCAACAAGTCGGCAGAAGAAAAGACACAGAGCCTAACACTCTCCACAACAGAAATAGAGATAAAGTTATGAATAGAACCAGTATCGAAAAGAGCTGAAGATAAAACTGAGGATACTAAAATCGTACCTCGAACAGTAGAAGGGTCGGGATCCTGCTTCTGATAGGTCTTCTCTATGGTGAAAGACTGGCCTACACCGTGGCCCTGTGCCCCTAGCTAACCTCTCTGAGCTGATCCCCCTTGCTTGTGCTGAGGGACTGGTGGCTGACTGCCACGGCCTCGACCTCCACCTCATCCCGAACGGCTGTAAGAACTCCAGTTCCCCAACTGGTGAGAAACTGGTGGTGCTGCTCTTGAACGAGGAGTCATGGAAGAACCCCGGCCACCAGCTGCTGGTGAGAAAACCTGGAAGAACCGCTGAAGGTGACCCATCTTCCCGCAAGATAGGCACTCCACGGGGTTTCTCTGGCACTGCAGCCTCGTGTGCCCTGACCAGCCACACTGGTAGCATACCACCTGGCTGCCTGACAATGCATATCGCTTCCTCGGATCACCGTGTGTTGACTCCCTACAGTGCTTCTTACTGTCATCTGGATGAAAACTAGCTCTGGAAGTAGAACCTCCCTGGCTCACAGCTCCGGAGTCTCTTAGATTGCGCTCCGCAATCAGTGCTTGGTTGACGATGGAAGTAATGGAGGTAAACTAGAAAATATTCACATGTGAACGGATCTCCCGTCTGAGACCATCCTCAAACATCCTCGCTAAGAACACCTCGCTTCCATCCCGGAGGGGTGTGAAGAACTGCAACTTGGTGAAACGAGAGGAATACTCTATGACAGAAAGAGTAACCTACTCTAAACTCATGAACTCCTAGGATCGATTGGCCCTCAGGGTCTCCGGGTAGAAGTAGGCATAAATGACGCACTGAAACTCCTCCCAAGCCATAACCTGCTGATGACCTGCCTGTGAGATCACGTCCCACCACCTCTTGGTGGAGTCTCAGATCATGTAGGTGGTGAGCTTGACCCACCTCTCTGGAGGTGTCTCCAGATTCTTGAAGATAGTCAGCATGGCTTCCAGTCATGACTCTGCAGCCTGAGGTCCTCCTTCCCCCGAGAAAGTGAGAGGATGCTGCTACTGAAAAACCCGCGTCAAGTATGCCATGGTTGAGGAAAGAGGCGGTACTCCCCGAATAGTCTGGATCATCCTTAGAAAACCTTCCCAGAACTGTGCATCAGCGCCTACAATTGGTATGACAGCCGGTTCCATGGCTGGCTCAACTGGAGGATCGGCAGGAAGTCCCTGATCAGCCATATCTGGCGTCTGATCACTGCCTGAAGAGAGACGTACAACCGGAGGATGTCTCGGAGGCATAGCTCTGAATGGTCCAAATCACACCATAGATTAGAAAAACAAGGACATAAAAACACAAGAGTACAAAATGGGAACAGGGGAAGGAAAACACACATGTTCAAAAAAACACGACTACACGGCGTGTATAAAAACTACATGGTGTGTCTTCTTAAGCCACTGACATGGGCGTGTACTCCTTCCTTACAGTTCATGTAACACCCAAACTACACGGCATGTTTTCCCCACACACGGAGTGTACTTGAGAACTATTACCCTGCCCGATTCTCCTTAATGGCTAACCCACATGGTCCGACTTAACCCGAGACTACACGGCGTGTTCTGAAAAAACACGGCATGTACTAGACAAGGATTCGGTGGCCCGTGTTGTTAAACACATGGCTTTCTACACGGATGAACCTTACATGGCATGTTCTGAACAAACACGACGTGTATATGTGAAGGTGACACTGTCCCGTGTTGGTCGTGACACGTCCGGGTACCTGAACAAGACTACACGACGTGTTCTGAAAATAACACGACGTATCTAAGAGAAGGTAACGCCGAACCGTGTTGTTCGTGGCACGGTCGGGTACCTGTACAGGACAACATGGCGTGTTCCTTTACAACACATAGTGTTCTACTCGAGTTCCCCGACCCGTGTTGTTAGTGACACGGCCGAGTACACGGATCTGAACCACACGCCGTATACCTACCATACACGGCGTGTTCCTGAAGTTATTCTACAACAGCGTGTCCCTACTCACACGGTCAGTGACATGGTCTAAAAACTACACGGCGTGTAGTCAAAAGTAAATGCCATGTATTATGTGTTTTTCTGGGTAGTAGATCACAAACTGCACAGAATCCTAGAAAACAAGGCAAGGAGGTGCCAAATTCTGATTCGTAAGGGCCCATACTCCCCACGAATCAAAACTTGGCGTTCATTTAAGCAAAGTAGAATACAAATAATCCTCTAACGAGGAAGTAGAGATTCTATCAATCATCTATCACAACATCATGCATAATCTACTCAAATTTTTTCACAACAGCATGCAATCGCTAATGCACCCTAGATGGCATGGCAAGAATGCATGGCATGTGATTTCTACAAGTTCTTATATGATGCATGAGATGGCATACCCTCATCTCATCGGGTTGCGATAGAAATAGAACCGCAATCATCAATAAAATAACAACACAAAGCATGTGAATCACTCTAGGTGAAATCATATCAACCTTAAAATCTCAAAACCTGTAACTACAATTAATGAGGTAGTATGGCTTTTCCCTATACACGGGTTAGCTACTCCCAAGCACAGCTTAACACCAAGTACCGAATCCATCCTATCTCTGACTAAAGTCTCCAAACAGTAATGCAATAGAAAAGAACCCCTCTGATACCACTTTGTAATGACCCGAATCCGGAGCCCCTCCACTGGTGCCCCATACCCGGTTCGCCACATGACCTCAAGCGCATTTCCCCAAACTTCAGAGGTTGCCGACTAGCAGCGAGGGCCTTAGTAATTTATTGAGGAAACTATGCCCTCATTGTGTAAGGTATAAAAGGTAAGGAAAACAACAGTCAATAGCAGAAGCAGTAACAACATACATAACTATAACCAAAACAGCGAAAGAATAAATATATAGCAATGATGATAATGATGTAGCAGGTACAAGTATATAAGGAAAGCAGCAAACACAACAACATGATGATATAAAAATGAAAAACCAAGTACTAAAGAAATAGAAACTCCAGTAGTATCGCAAGCCGTAGCTTGGTCCTTTGCTCTCCAGCTTCACAACAAGTCAAACACCTGAAGAAGAGGGTGCTTGCCCTTATCTATACCTGCAACAACATAGTCTACTTGGGCTCAAAAGCATGGCCCAAACTGGGTGTGAGATAAAGTCCCAGTAGGCAACAACCCAAAGACCTGTGCCTAACAGTCAATGAATACATAGTAGTAAAGTACTGGAACAGTAAACAGGAAAAAAAATACACAGCAGCCACAGTCCACAGTTCTATCATATAAAGTACACAAGTAACAACCAGCAACAAGAAGAAAACAGGTAACCCTCTAGGTAGCTCTCATAGCCTAACCCCTATGGTTCAACCTACAAGTACTAGAAACCCTCTAGGAGGCACACACAGTCTCACCCTTTTGGTTCAGCTAAGTAAAAGACTCTCTAAGGAAGAACTCACAGTCAATTCCCCCTGTAGTCTCGTATCGTGCTAAAGGCTCTCTAGGGAAGCACTCAACGTCTCATTCCCCCTATGGCCCGTGTCGAGTAACTACAGACTCTCTTAGGAAGCACTCATCTTCAATTCCCCCTGTGGTCTCGCATCGTATTAAAAGACACTCTGGAGAAGCCCTTACGTCTATTCTCCATGTGGTCTACTACACTAGGTTCTCACAGCCCTGTGTGAAACTAACATGCTCAGCGTGCGTACATCGTCCAAGTAAACCTCAAGAACTACTTGGCTATCAATCTAATGCTCAAAATCATAACATAGCAACAATTCCACTATCCTACAACTAGGCATGGAAACCGAAAAAACGCCAAACAAGCAAACCAGGCATGGAAAACATCCAGAGTACAGTAAAAACTACCATATACACAGGTTAATACATCTACTTAGGCAATCAAACAAGGAAGGTAGCAATAGGGGAAAAACAAGAAACACGCAATACCCCATTCAAGGGTATTGGTGGAATTTGCACAAAATACACATCGAATTTCTACAGAAAGGCACAAACCACCTACCTCGATCCTAGGAGATCGATATACGTGAACAACGACAACAGATTCTCCTTAGAATGTCGTAGATCTGAGAAAACGTCCAAAACACATAAACCACGATAACTAGAAAAGGAGGAGGAATTGGAAAACAAGGCTCAAGCAGAAGGAAGAACTCACCGCTGCGATTCCAACGCAAAAAACGCTAATCGAATCGGAGAACAGACGGAGGGACGTGAGCTCGTCGAAGAACCACTGCCATACGGCATCTCTCGGTCGAACGAGACCTAGAAGAAGACGTTTCTAGGGATTAGTCGTGACCCCGGTCCATTTAATGAAATAAAAAAAATACACGGCGTGTACTCCATTTTTCCGTACTCCGCCAAAAATGGACTCCACATCACCCCTACACACTGTGTGTGTGGCCCGAACACGGCCAGCACACGGCTTCGAGCGGGAAAAGAGTACACGACATGTACTCAAAAAGTACACAGCGTGTACTTCGAAAATTTCCAGGAACTTCATTTTTTTTCTTAAAAACTATCGAAAAGGAAAGGCGTACGTGAAACGAAGATCCGGGTTCTTACACCCGGCCTGTAACCTATACACAGAATATATAAATTAATTGAAATAAATTTTAAATAAAAAATAAAAAAAGACTACTATATACATTTCAAATAATATTTTGTATAAATATATTTACAATTACTATCCATAAACATTTAAAAACATTAATGTTTCATCGTCTTTGGCACTTGTGATCCCCCCATAAAAATGTTCACCCATGGTATCCATTGCCGAAAAAATCACCTCAACCAAAGAAAAATAATCCACTTATGTAAGAAAATATATTATGTTTGTAATATTATAATGAAATAAATTAAACATTAATATAAAATAATACATTAAAATACCATTTTTTTTTAAAATATACACTTTGAGTTACACCGATCACACTGGGAGTTTTATTAAGGGGCAGTTGATTCCAATACATCACAAATGAGGTATGGATCATTGTCCTAAAGTATCGAATCAATTTTAATGTGTATTATCAAATATTAGTATGTTAATTTTTCTTTTTAATCAAATTAATGTCAATTTTAAATAAAGACACAGTTGGTGATATACCGGCCACACTGTGCATGGGATTGATATGTTGATGATTCCATGACATTAAAAATTCCTTATGGATTATTGTACTAATGTATCAAAATAATTCGAATTCATTTTAACATTTTTCAGTATATTACGCATTTTTTAATAAAATATCATTTCAAACTAGAATAATGCACTTTGAGTTATACAGGTCAAATCGTGGGTTAGTTTGATGTGAGACTACTTATTACATGTTAGAAATGTCTTATTAGTTTTTTTACTAAATTATTAAGCTAATCATAGTGCATTTTCATGGTTTTAAGTGAGTGACACACATTTTGAACAAAAATTTCAATTTTAAACTGATAGCATGAAATTTCAGTCATATCGGTAACATCATGCATCATATTGAGGTGAAGCTGATTCATAAACATCAAAAATGACTCATGGATCATTTTAATAAAGTATAAAAACAATCTGAATGTTTTCTCTCAGTTATCATTATGTCACTTGTCAATTTTTCTATAACTAATTTTAATTTAAAATAAAAATACACATTTAGAGTTGTATCAGTCAAACCATGTGTCCGATTGAGGTGTGATTGATTCTTACACATCCAGCTTATGGATCATTTTATTAACATATTAAAACAATCCAAATGAATTTTCATGGATTTGAGTAGGTTAGTTTCATTTTTACTAAAATTAATATCAATTTTAAATAAAAAGACCCACTTAGAGTCATACCGGTCATGCCATGCATCAAATTGATCTTTAGTTGATTCGTACACATCTTAATTGATATATGGATCCTTGTCCTAAAGAATCAAAACAATGTGAATGTGTTTTCTTGGTTTTGAGTAGGAAAATTTTTCTTTTTACTAAAATTGATGTCAAATTTTTAAACAACATACACACATGGATTTATACCAGTCACACCGTGTGTCGGATTGAGGTTTCACTGACTCTTACACGTAGCAATTGACTCATGGTTTTTTTCCCAAAATTATCAAAATAATCTGAATGTGTTTTCTCATTTTTTAGTATATTACTTATTTCTTTTTCTAAAATTCATTTCAAATTAAAATAAAAAGACACACATGATTTTAGATCTCCCACACCGTGTGTCAAAATGAGGTACGGTTTATTTCTACACATCAAAAATTACATATGGATCATTTTCCAAAAGTATCAAAATATTATAAATGCATTTTCTTAGTTTTGAGCAGGTTAGTTTTTCTCTTTACTAAAAGTGATGTCAATTATAAATAAAAGGATTCACTTTGAGTCATACCAGTTACACCGTGCATCAGATTTAGGGGAGGATGATTCATACACATCTCAAATGTCTAATGTATATTTTCCCTAATGTTTCAAAATAATATGAATTCATTTTCATAGTTATGATTAATATAGTTTTTGATTTTTACTAAATTTGATGTCAATTTTAAAAAAAAAGAAACTCTTGTAGTCATACCAGTAACACCATGCATTGGATTGAGGTTCAGCTGACTTGTACACATCCCAAATTAATTATGGATCATTTTTCAAAAGTATCAAAATAATACATATTTATTAGCTTGTTTTTCAGTATGTCTCGTGTTCTGTTTGCTAATATTAATGTCTATTTAAAATCAAAAGACATGAATGGGGTCATATCGGTCACAATATACATCAGAGTGAGGTGTGGGTGATTCCTACACATAAAAAATTACTATTAGATCATTTTACTAACTAATCAAAACAATCTAAAGGCATTTTATTGGTTTTGAGTAGGCCGGTTTTCCTTTTTACTAAAATTGTTGTCAATTTTAAATAAAATGACAGACTTTGAGTCCTAGTGGTTACACTGTGTGTCATATTGAGGTGTGGATGACTCATACATGTCTTGAATTATTCATAGATCATTTTACTAATGTTTGAAAAAAAATGTGTCTTCTTAGTTCATAGTGTGTCACTTGTTCCTTTGGCTAAAATTCATGTCAATATAAAATAAAAGGACACACTTGAAGTCATACTGTTCACACCTTGTGTGGGATTTAGTTGAAGATGATTCATAAACGTTTGAAATGACATATGGATCATTTACCTAATGTCTAAAAACAATCCAGATTCATTTTCTAGGTTTTGAGTATGTCAGTTGTCATTTTTAATAAAATTGATGTCAATTTTAAATAAAAAGACACACTTGGAGTCATACCGGTCACACCATGGGTCAGATTTTGGTGAAGCTGGTTCCTATATGTCTTAAATGACTAATTGGTTATTTTATTTAAGTATCCTAAAAATATGATTTCATTTTCACAGTATTTAGTATGTCACTTGTCCTTTTTACTAAATTTTTTTTAAAATTTAAATAAAAAGGCATACATGGAGTCATATTGGTAACACCATTTGTGGGATTGAGGTGAAGTTGATTCCTACACATCTAAAATTACTTATGGCCCATTTCAATAAAGTATTAAAACAATACAAATGCATTTTCTCAGTTTTTGTGTAGGTTAGTTGACCTTTTCACAAAAATTAATGTCAATTTAAAATAAAAATACACACTTGGATTCATACCGGTCACAACATGCATCATATTGACGTTTAGATGATTCCTATGAGTCTCAAATGACATATGTATTGTTTTCCTAAAGTATCAAAATAATCTGAATGTGTTTTCTTGGTTTTGAGTAGGGTAGTTGTCCTTTTTACTATAATTGTTGTCAATTTTAAATAAAAGGACACATTTGGAGTCATTCCAATCATACCATTCAACAAATTGAGGTTCTGGTGATTAAAACATGTCTCAAATGACACGTTTATAATTTTCCTAAAGTATTAAAACAATCCAAATATTTTTGATCGATTTTCAGTACATCACTTATCTATTTTACTAAAATGTCATTTTAAAATATAAACTCTCACTTTTACTCATATTCATCCCATTTTAAATTAGTTTGACATGAGACCAATTAATAGACATCAGAGATGATTTATGAATCGATTTCCTAAATTATCAAAAAAATATGAGTGTGTTTTCTCGATTTTAGTGAGTGACGAATTCTGAACTAGATTTTCAATTTTAAACTGATAATGGACAATTTGATACATATTATTCACACCATGTGTCATATTTTCGTGCGACTGATTCTTATATATCCTAAATGACTTATGGATCATTGTAGTAATGTATCAAAAAAATATAAATGTGTTTTTTCACTTTGTAGTATGTCATTTTCTTATTTTTACTAAAATTAATTTCAATTATAAATATGCAGTTGGAATTCACCTTTTCATGATGGTTGTATACATTATTCACCCATTTCCTAATAATGATTATCTCAGTTTAATCATTGAAATCCAATCTCTTATGGGCATGAGAATCTTTGAACAAATCCCCCCAAGTCAAACGAAGGAATCCACCAGTATAAGAAAACAATTCTTATGTGAGTAATACTAAAAGTAAATAAATTAAATATAAATATGAACTGATCCATTACATCTATATTAGTCTTGTATTCATGCTATTTTTTTACATTCTTCCATTGGGTATGCGACCCATTAATTTCTAAGACAATTTTTATCATCTTGTGAATACAAATTTTTTCGATAGTCAGAGTAGTATAGAAAAAATGTAAATACACAAAGTATTAATAAATATTTTAAATGATATATTAATTATCTTTAAAAATACTTCTTTTTTTATGCTAGTTTGTTGATGGAATATGATATCTCTCATAAATTTAGAAACATATAACCAATAACTTTTACATTTTTTTGTTTTAGAAAATGAAAAAACCTTGAGAAAAATAAGTAATTTTTTTTGTAAGTATTTAGAATAGAAAATGTTATTATTTATACCTAGATACATGTCAAGTTGTATAATTTATTAGGATCCTTGTTCTTTTCCTCTATCAGCATTCCTTTATTAATGATAATTACACACCTCTATATCTTATAAGAATCCTCATTAAAACATAATATAAATTATATAACTTGAAGTTTAGTTCCAAAACGTTGGATGTAGTGTATTACTAATTGAAAAATTCCATCATATGTCGTTGGTGAGTTGGGTATCCATATAATGAATCCATGAAATAAATCTTTGGAGTATCCAAATTAACCACAACGAGAATCTGATGTTTCTTAAAAACATAAAAAAGGAATAAGTAAATAAGGATATGAAAATGTATCTTATATGATTATATTGCAGAGTTTTATCCATAGATCATTGGTATTAAGAAGAGCCTATCATTTGTAAGTTTTCTTTCAAATGATTTGGTCATGCCTTATACTATTTTGTCCATTTTTTTGGATTCTATTTCTTTTTATTCTGTAGGGGTGACGTGATGACTAAGGAGTCCAAATTGTTTCATGGGGGAATTCGTTCAATTGGTTTTGATACATACGCCTCCCAAAAATATGAAATGTATTTAGTCATAATTTAAATAGTATACCAGCTTTGGGAAAATAAAATCATGAAAACATACCTCATGTATACATTTATAACTGAGGCTCCTAGCCATTCATAGTTTAGGATTTCATTTAAATTTTTAATAGAAATGTAGTCTATACCTTCCACTCCATACATATTTAATTCCAAATCAACTATGTTACTACTACAATTTTATAACATTTTATCCTCATTAACCTTCAATTTTATTAGATGTAGATATCAAACGATAGGGGTAATGGTTCTTTTAAAATATCATTTTGATTGGTTGGTTTATCATTTAGATGTATTTGAGTCTTCCTTTCATTTTACCCCCTTCCCTTTGTCTATCTATAATAACATGAATCGGTTAAGAAATTTTTTAATTAATTGTTTAGTATGAAAAAAAATTAGAAATGAATACTTCCTAGTCGAAATGTTTTTGTAAAAGATTTTATGACCATGCAATGAATGTTCCAATAGCTCAGTCATCTATATGAATATCAACATCATCAAGTGGGATAGGTAGCTCAGTTCTCGGCTCATGAGCTATGATAATCGTCACATTCACATAAACTATTGGAAGTTGTCTATTGTGTAGACGGTCATCTTCGATATTGATCATTGTATCCCTCTATATAAGGTGATGTGTGGGTGTTGATAGATATAAACTATAGTTATTTTCATCCTATAGAATATTAGTATTGGAAAAGTATTAGTGTTTTTTTTATTCACATTTCACAAAAACAATTATTTTAACATTTTTTTCTTCAACTAAGATATCACATTAAGGGGAATGGCTCGCCTCAAAGATGATGGGGTGGGGGCTCTTCACGCAATGGTTGTTCTTGAGTTTTTTATCTTTTCTCTCCCCCCATAACAGTTTCTAGCAACTCAATCTTCCATTGGAATTTTTCTTCAAGGGTAGATAATATTCCTTTCATATCTTCTATTTCTTTATCATTATCCTCATGTTTCTTTTTTTCTCAAAAAATGTCGGGGTTGTCACCCCAAAACCTGCACATCTAATTTTGATATATTATTCTATAAACTTAAAGGCCTGTGATAGTAGGTTATCATTGGGTATAGATGATGAGGATTCCAATTATTATATTAGATATTAAATATAGTAATATAAGTAATCATTGTTATTTAATAACTATTTATAGAAAACAATATTTATTATTTCATACTTACAAATGTTTACCACACTTTTTGGCTATTTTCATCTATTATTATCCCATATTTATTCACACATGTCTAATTCCATGTCACATAGAATAGGATGGAAGTGGATATGGATTTTGATTCATCAATCTTCATATAAAAAAAGTAACCAAATTAGGTTGTTTTTAATGTCACATAATAGTATTATAGTAGATTTAAAATACGTTCCAAATTTTTTCAAGTGAAGTGTGCCACATTCTTACTTAATGGTAGAGGTACATTAGTTTTTTTGTTCATTTCTAATTTTCACCACTCAGTTTCAATTTCATAAATAAAAAATTCTCAATAAAAGTGATGAATACATGTATTTTCAACAACATGTATTACCAGCCATAGTGTACCCAAAAATACACATCTGTATGATGGTCAGTAAATGTATCACATGCTTCTTGGGATATTAGTTATTAAAACATAAGTGGTGGGTGTGGTTTTATTTTCCCTTCAACATCTTTAAGATTATATCTCATTATGATTTTTTGAAAGTCTCTATGAATTCTTCCATAAATCATTAATGCACATTTCTTATGGGAATGATCTACTATAAATGCACATTGCAAGGGATACTGAAGATTAATTCAATGTTTCATTTTTTTTAGAAAATTAATAAAATGCTATTATGATGTTATAATAATCTTTTCCCACACCATTATCTTAAGTATTCACACAACATGGTTACATAAATATACATCAATCAGCATGCATTTTCATGTGATGACCCCATTGTAACTACTTAACATGGCCTTATTGGGGTTAACGTGATGGTCACGTGCATTTTATCTATCCTCGTATTTTATGCCTTTTCTTTTCAACTTAGGGTTTTTTCTATCATAATTAAACTATAGCGCTTTGGTTTTTTTCTACATCATTGGTCCATTGTTGCCTTCCATTTCCTCAGATTCAACATCATCAATATGTTGTTCCTCTTGATTTGTTGCATCAGAATGTACAGAAGGTTGTTGTAACTCACTACAGAGAGCAGCAGCATGTTGAGAAACCCACTGTTTTTAGGGATTGGGAGCACCAAAACATGCATAAGGTCATTGTTCTTCTACACTTCGAGTAGCAGTAGGTTGAAAGACCAGTTGTTCCTCAGGATTGGGATCACTATCTTGTAAAGATGTCATTATCTGTAGAATTGGTTTAAGAGTTAATTTTCATTACATAAATGTAGTAGCGAACAGATAATAACATGAGGCAACATAAGTATAATATAAAAAAATATAACTTGATAATTGAAATGTATTTTTAAAAGGTTGGTAGGATTTGACCCATATATCAAGTATCTAAATCCATTCATTGTGGTCACCTCTGATATAAAAACATTTTTACATTTTCACCACTATAAAATGATTGCAATGTTCCAATGAAAAGGTCATCCTTGGTTGAATTTTCATCTAATCCTTTAGTGGTTTCAATCACTAACATAAGAATTGACCAATTTTAGTTTGTAGCATCTAAAACATAAAATACTTTTACTTCCTATGATTCCATTATAAACAACTCCTCTTTGTACCCTTCTTTACTAAAATACACTTTCATGAATCCTAATTCATCTTCAACTATCTTTGTCATTTCCTCAATACGATCTACATCATCATTCACACATGTAACCACATCCTTGATATGGTCTTCTTCATTTTCCAGACATTAAATCTCTCCCAAAAATACCGATTGGGTATACTAGAAAAATTCATGATGGTTTTTTATTTAATTACAATGATTTTAATTTTTTAAGGTTCATTATAAAAATAAACATTATTTAGTATTATTTTTTTAAGATATTTGATTTGATTATAGACATGGTTTAATGTTGTTAAAAAATTTATATAGTCCAATTTTTTGTGCTAATAAAGGTTAATCATTTGTATGTTCATGAGTAGATACATTTATAATGATACACACCGTGCATGAAATAGCCATTGGTTTTAGTATATTAAACTATACTCTAATGGAATCAGTCCCGAACCCTAACCAAATTTGGACTGGAATTAGGAGTAGTTACCAAAAATAAAAAATGGTAACAAAGGGAGGAACATTCCTAGAATCACTGCTAAACCATCCTTTGGTAGGGATAATTAAATGGAATAAAGAAGAAGGGAGGGTTCGGTGGAATGGCCCACCTCATACACGATCAATGATAAAAAAATTATTCTTACACCATTTTCTTTTAAAAACCCATCATGAACCACATTAAGAGGAAGGGGGATTCCACTCTACCCCTGACATTTTCATGGGAAAAATATTTTCATGATGTGAATGGATACTGCTACTATTTTTCAACTGCCCCATTCACATTTCTTCATCCAATGCTAACCTAAACCCTGAGGTGTCCACCAAGCACCCAATCCATTTCCAAAACATCCTTTTTGAAAATTCAGATACTCAGAACCCCTATCAGAGTCCCAGTTCTCAAGAAGAGCTTCCCACCAATTGAAAATGTTCAAATTCCACCTGGAATCTACAACACATAACGACATAGGTCATTACAATTTAGGGTTCATTTCCCAATTTCCAAGAATTAAAGGATATTGATGGATATTATACACCACTTCAATTCACATAATCATGGAACCATTTATTCTCCCATGACCCCCACACTATTTCTCATTAAAAAATTCATCTGGGTCTATACCCCATATGTAATAACCTGAGCCCGAGCTACTAGACTCAGACCATACAAAATGTTTTTTATTATTTTTTTATAAAAGAAACTCTATAAATGCACAAAATTTAAAATTTCATATCAGGATTTTTTACTAGCCCAGGTTTTGGAAAATTAGAATCCTAGAATACATTCAATTACAACTGGGCCAAATTTAGAATAAAATAAACAATAAAATTTAAGTGCACCTCTCCCACATTATAAATTCATTATAGAATGACGGCTACACCAGTAAGGGTAATTATAATACAGAGGGTGACCATAAAATGCATAGTAAGGGGTTTGAAAACAACCAAAAAAATTCTTAAAACATTATTGAAAATAAATATACCGAATTAAAATTGATTTTCACAATAATTAAATATTTATAGACAAATAGTATTTCACAAAATAATTATACGTGAAAAGTTATTGAGAATTCTCCTTTGAAAATATTAATTTTCTATAAGTCATTAATAATACAAGGTATACCATATCAAAATCTATACATAAGGATTATAAACATATCACATTTGAAACAATGTTTCCTTAAGTATTTTGGGTTCACTCCCCATAACAATCACATAACATACTAGATCCATTTTTTGAAAACATTTTCCAATGGACCCGCCTTTCTTATTTCATACCCAAAAAAATTCCAAAATACCTTCATAATATTAATTTCTTCTATAGAAAAAAATATTCCTTCTATTTTCATCACCACTTCCTCAAATGGTTCTAAAATCTTTTAGAGAGAATCTCATTCTTGGGAAAACCCCACTATTATTTTAAAATCGTAATTGTATGAAACATTGATTTATGTGCACGCAAGATCACATAATGCTTGGGATGTCACGCATGAGATAGATGATGGTCATACCTATTTAAGCATGACATGTTAGGAGATTCATATGCATGTTTTCACATAAAATAATAACTTTCTCCACATAAAATGATAAGATTATGACATAAAAATGTGTAAACATGGCGAATAAAGAAGTTTAAACTTATATAGATCTGTAAAAACAAATTTTATTGGTGTTATACACCATTTATAACTTCTAAATAAATGAGAAAGATTAAATATACTTATGGTGTTCATATTTATATGCATAAATATGTGTATATATATATATAAACATATATGTATGTGGTTTGAAAACATGAAACCCTTTCATCCGAAAGGTTTTAGAAGCTATGCTATGAAAACAAAAACCCTCTTATATGTGCTTATACCAAAATGTGTTGATATATATGTGTATGTTCGTATGTATATACATATATATATATATATACATCACCCTTGTATCGTCATTTTGAAAACTATGGCTCTCCCATATTCAGAAAAGTTTTAGAAAAATGTTTTAAAACAAAAATAAACCCCTTAATAAAAAATATATACATACTACAAATATTACAATATATATGTGGGTATACACATGTATATACACACATATATATAATTGTTTGTATAACAGAACCACCCCCTTACAAATACGGGTTTTAGAAACAGATCCTTCAAGTCAAGAAACAATATCATATGTAAAAATTGATTTAGAAAGGTATGAATTTACATATTTATAAATATATATATTTTGTATATATATATATATGTTTGTTTAAGAAAATCAATTAAAAATTAAATAATCCCTTGCTTGATTCAAATAAGAAGAGAGCATTGGCTTCTAAATTTTTCGAGCAGAAGGAAACTGAGATTTTGAGAGGGAGAGGGTCACGTAGAACTAGGTGCAAATGGGGCTTATAAAAGAAAAAAAATTCAATTAGAAAAATTTCTAATTTAAAAATAAAATTGATCTAAGATATCCAAAAAAACATTGATTATCGAAAACCAACAAACAATAGGTTTTATTGACAACCAAATAATATAAAATTAAAACAATGAGGGGGATCTGAGTCACATATAGGGGTTTTTTTGGGCTAAAATAACACCTTCCATTTAATTAATTGAAGGGTCCATGTCAGCGGTGTAAAGAAAGCATCACGGGAAAGTGGAGATGAAAGGGGTCGGTTGCTACAATGTGTGATAGAGACCGGTGTGGCTTAATGAGGATGAAGAAGGAAAAAAGGATGGATCATATCAATCTTGGTATGATACAAGGGTTAGGATTAACCTGAAATTTTTAGTGTAGGAGTGGAGGGGGAGGTCTGTGCGGATTAGTAATGGATTGATAGGATGGGTCGTGGATCCGATCGGATGGTCCAAGATGTGTGGCACATTTTAAAAATGAATGGGCAGTTGAGATTAGATTGGCAAAATCGAACACCTACAGGTGATTTCACGTTTTTTTAAAAGGGTTGAATTGTCCATATCATGCAAAGCCAGATCAGATGGTCAATAAAAATGCAAAACTAAAAGAAGGTGGTGGGGTTTAGTTCGGTGAACCGGCATGGAAAACCATGATCTCACAGGGTGAGATCGCACGGCTTTGATTGTGAACTTCGAAAAATGTGTGTCCCACAACAAAACTGAGGGGTTTTCGGTGTTGCATTGTAAGTATCAGTGAAAAGCGCTTGTGTTTGATGACACAAACACAAACACCAAGTGGTCCTTATACATGGGAGCCCCTCGGGGGCCTTGGTCCAACCCTTGTGTAACCTGTCCTACACACTAGTGTGCAACCTGGGTGACCAATGCCCGACTCGTGCCATTCCATACACACGGCTTGACCCCCTGATCATGTTCCTTCTTGGGCCATGGGCCGACACCTCCCTAGCGGGGGTTGACCCCTTTAGGGTCCTCCATCCCTACTTGAGGTGTCCCCTACATGCTCAGAACCATATTTTTCCAAAGAAAAATATGTTCTGGAATCGAGTGTCGGCCGATGGCAGTTTGTGCGCTAGTGTGGCAGAGGTGTTGGGACCCAGATTTTATGTTGTGGCTGGTGTTGCGCAGGCCGGCGATGGAGAACAGCAATGTGATACAGTGGGGGCAGGGTGGGCCAGCTAGCTGGCTGGGTCATGTACATGGCGTGATTATCAATGATTGTTGGGGAGACCTCGGGAGCAGGTGTGGATGGGACGATGATGGGATGTGTTCCACAAGACACGAGGTTGTCGCTGACTTTGGGATGCATGGATGTTTTGGTACTTTTTTGGGCATGCGCCAGATTCAGACATGGATGGATTTCTGGTTGGATTTGACCGGTCTGGTGTTAGTTAATAGGGGGTCATAGTTACCAATTTTGTCCTGTTTCAGGGGTCATTGTTTTGCCACTTTTTTGATTTGGTGGTCATTTTTGTGTTGCATGATTGTTGTGTTCTGCAATATTTATTTTTTAAATATATTTTTAGGACTGAGTTCGCTAAAGTCCTGAACATTCCTAGTAAATTTAAGGGTTCTATAAATACCTATTTTTATGGGTATCAAAGACACAAAAACACTAGTTTCCTTCCACCCGTTTCAAATATGGTTTTGTATATTCCTTTGATTCTCAGCAGTATTCCTATTCTCCTTACTATTTTTTTATTATGGCGAATCTAGGTGATGTAGGCTACTTAATCGGTCTTATTGTGTTGACAGGAGGTCTTCCATTCGTTCTACAAGGTCTTGCAATAGGTTTTCTAGGATAGTTGAGGTCTTTAGTCGTGTAGCAATGTAATTTATTAGCGTTTTGTTTAGTAAACGTGTTTTCATTTTTCTTGTGTTCTTCTGAATTATCATCACTAGTTTGTGTTTAAAATAAAAATAATCACCGAAAGACACAAAATATTTATTACTCATTAAAACATTGTTTTGGGGAGTTCCACCATGTCCTTCATGAAATATTCTATAAATGATAATTTTCTTTTAAAGGATTAAAAACATTAAAGAACACTATAACTTTGTTCACCATGAGAAAATTAATCATAAATAAATACATTTGTGAATTCTAAAGATATCCAATAGTGATCTACTCTTTTTTTACTAGCTCAAACTTGATTCTCATACTTTTTAACATTCTTAGAGCATAAAGAATGCATTCATAGTTTAAGATCACATGATAACTAAACTTCATGATAAATCTACCTCTTCATATCCCATCTTGAATCACAACATAACGTTCATGTGATTAATGAAATACAAAAGACCAAATCATCATCACACATAAATTCTATAAAATTATTCATCCTTGGTCACCATTAACATTTTCTAAATAAATGGATTTGAAAAAATTTAAACAATTTGAGCACTGATCAACATTAAATTAATTATAAGAATATAATGAAATTAAAATTTATTTTCATCATTTTAAAAAATTTAGTTCATCCTGAGAATAATCATATTTAATTAATATTTGGTCACCAATACTGATTTTCAAATATCCCCATTTGAAAATCATATAATTAATGTAACAATGATCTCACAATTTTATCATCATTTAATATTCTTCAAATACATTCTTGAACGATGGGATGAAAAAGAATCATGATATTTTTATCTTGAATGTATATCATTAACATGATTTAACATATTTTTCTCTTCATAAAATTAATTTTGGAATAAATGATAATCATCCTTTACCATTATCTAAATTTCACCAAGTGTTGGACATGGGATTACTCTTATGAAGTGTACCAAATCTCTTACTATATGCCACTTTAATATTCCAAAGCCTAGAATAATCTTCTGATCTCATGTACTCTTTAAAAAGAATAATTTACTTTTTATAAAGTACTAATTACTCTTATGATGTAGGACATTACTCTGCTGAACATTCAACATACAGACCCATACTTGGAAACTAGTCTTCGATGTCCGAGTCACTCATTTGAAGTATATGTTTACTCTTATGAACTCTTATAGTACTCGTAAAATGTCCCATTCTACTCTTTCAAAGTAATTCCTTTGACAAATTTCGATGTTATATGCACTGTATGAAAATTCTAATGTCATATATAACAAAATTTCAACATTGATACTAAATTATAGAATATTTTAAAATAAATTCAAAGCATCTAGAATTAAGCTCTAGACTTCTCAAACACTTCAAATCACCTCAGTACAGTTTAAAGTACAAGTGGAAAATACCAAAAATAATTCCAAACATAATAATCTAATTTCCATGGGATAGTACAAAATTTAAATTCTCAAAAAAAAATTCATGTGTCTTCAATACCTCTTTAATTCCATCTTCATCAAACCTCCATGTAAGAGATATTAAATACTAAACATAGTAGCCTCTATACTATTTAAGGAGGAGTAAGAAGCGCACAAAGGATGAGAGTTTGGATCCTCAAGAGAAAGGGAAACATGAGAAAAGTTAGGCATGAGCAGGGTAATGGCTGAAAAATAGGCCCAAATAAGATAATAGATTAGATTTGGTGGTCCAACGACAGTAGTAGGGTACATAGACAGGGGCAGTGGATGGAGTGGATGTAGAGGCGGATGCAGCGGAAGTGGATGTGGGGGCGGCAGAGGCGGCGACAGAGCTCTGCTTTAGCGAAATCAGCGCTTTTAGCTAGGGCTCATAAATGTGCGACTTTTATCATCTCTTTCTGGTTAGTGCTGATAAAATCCATTGCATTCCTTACATGAATCTATATTAGTGCCACCAAATACCTTTTATGTAAATTGGTGTTATTTTCTTTCTCTATCTTAGGGATACATCCCTAAAACTATTTGTGACGATTTAGGAGATGATCTTAAAACCTAAGACATGTGGTAATGAGATTTTGAATAGAACAATGTTTGAAACATAGGGAAGGCATAGTTTTTACGATGCATATGTAATAACATATATTTACTATGACAACCCCATCCTTTTACACTTGTTATTACATGCTTTTGAGCATAATTAACCATGAAATTACAAGTCAATAATCTTAAAGTCTAGTGTCTTTGGATGATTAGATACATAAAATAGAAAATGTGGAAATATAATAAACCATCTTTATTTTAATCATCCATAAATAGATACTAACTTCTATTGAGATCCTATATCTGCATAGGATTTCCTAGGGAATACATGAATAAAATAACTGAGAGAAAAAGACCAGTAAGTGTGTAAACATATGAATAAAGAAAATCACATGGGTTAAATGACATAACATGATGAAATAAAATGTCATGGAACATTAATAAACATAAGGAAGCATAAAATGTAGATAAGGGGGACATCTAATCATGGAAACATATAAATGTGTCATCAACACACAGCGTGACATAAGCATGAGTCCAGGCTAACTGCCAAGACCATTGAACATGGCGGACAAAGTCCCATAAAGGAGGTGTGTTCACCCATTATCCCAACATGATGTATCATCAGACTAAACATAACCCAATGCATTGGAGAGTTATATGGGAGCACCAATAATAACATGTTAATGAATATTTGTGTCGCATGAAAAATAAACATAAGGATTGTTGGTCGGAGTGGTTTACTCAAGAGGGGGGGGGGTGAATTGAGTAACTATAAAAATTTCTGTTAAAAGAATATTATTTCTAAAAGAAATGGTTTCCCCAAAAATAGATACAGCCTAGTTAATCAAGGTTATACTGTTATAATAATTTGACTTTTTGAACAACTTCTTAGAAGATTGATTAATTCTCAGTAATCTTAATTTGTATTATGAATATTACTTTTGAAGTTATCCTACTCAGAAAAACTAGTTATAACTTCTTTCCAATACTAACTATCAAAGTGAAATTTATTGTTTTATAGATTATTCAATCATGCAGTAAAACAAATAAAACTAAATTTAAATAACACAGAAGATATGAAACAAGTGGTTCAGTCTTAAGCCTATACCTAATCCACTCCACTTGGTGATCACCTTCCACAAAGCAGTTTATATAAATAAACTTTGATCCACACCCTGGATCGAGGTTAACAACAGTACACAGACCGTCCAGGTCACACAGGGAGCTCTTCCATAGTTTTCGTGGGTAAAAAAAATAATAACCATGCCACACAGGGACCTCTTCCACAATTTTCATGGGTAAACAAAGGTATAAAGAGATTGGAGTACGGATTTAGAAATCCTCTAATTTAGCGCAGGAGTCAGTGTGTGTATGGAATATACAAGGTACACACACTGCTCAAAAAGTAAGTAAAATAATCACTGAGAGAGAGTAGATACGAGTTTAGAATTCTCTAGTGATTTGAAGTGCAGCTCTGGACTCCTTTTATTAAACAGAAATGCTTCTGAGTCCTTCTCTACTTTTTGTCTTGAAAAAAAGCATGTAGTAATTCAGCTTGTGTTCTTCCCGCATGTTGATAATGTGAAAATGTTCTCTGGATTCCAATGTACTTTGTATGTTCTTCAGCAGAGTCGGGTTGCATGCATGAGACAATGCTTTCTTTGAAAATCTTGCAATGTGTTCTTCGCGGTCGTGCTCACAGACTTGTTTTTCGTTCAGTATCGCGCTCCCTTGTTCTTGGGAACACTTCAATTTTTATCTTTGAATGCATGAGTTTTAGCCGAAAGGTTGCATGTGTTTCATACCTCATACCTCGTACTGTCTACAAAGAACCATTAATCATGTCAGTGCATTAAAGGTATCAAATATGACCATTAGAAATTAAATTGAAAGACGACAAAATAGTTTAAGAAATGGTGTCACAGTAAGCTATGACAAGGGTGTCTTGTTCACGGTGTCTTGTGATCACAGTGTCTTGTTCATGGTGTCTTGCTTCACGGTGTCTGGGTTCACGGTGTCTTGCTTCATGGTGTCTAGGTTCACGGTGTATGGGTTCACAATGTCTGGGATCATGGTGTCTATCTGGCTTCACGGTGTCTGTCTAGCTTCACGATGTCTGTCTGTCTGGCTTCACGGTGTCTGTCTAGCTTCACGGTGTCTGATCATTAAAACATGATTAATACATGAGGAGTCCAACAAGGATGACCCATGGAAAGGAATGAGTAGCGTAATCATGCTATAAGGAATAACAAATAGGAATATCGTAAAGGTGTCCATGAAATCAAGGATTTAAATCATACATGGACCTTCATAAGTGAGAAAAGTAATGTATCATGATAATTGATGTCAAATTGAAGTTAAAACATATAAAAATAGTGTTCAAGAAACATTAGAAATAAAACATTTTAGTGAGATTTAAGGAAAATATTATAGATTTTTTAAAACGGAAAAGGAATAATTGTTTGTATAAAATAAAAAATGGAAAAAATATCATTTTTCATTGTAAAATTAGTGATTTTATAAACAATTATTGCTTAAAAAATATTTTTAAGAGCACTTGACAATGGGTATGAAATCATGATGTTCCCTTTAATCAGGCATTCTTATTGGGAAAATTGAGAAGGGAACATTTATAAAATATGTATTTCCACATCAAATAAGGATGAAATGATATAGATACATGATTCTGGAACACATACACAAGAATTAAGTTAAAGTATATGAAAATAAATAATAATTACATTTGAGTAAAGAGAGATAAGTCATAACCTGAAAGAAAATGGAGGTTTGGAAAGAATCCCTTACCTTATTTCCGAAAGTGCTCTACACTTAATATTAATTTCATAGATAATTAAATTAATTAATTAATTAATTAATTCAGAAACATTTCTATATTTTTTTTGTCACGAACCAAATCTGGATGCCGCCAAAATCGACACCAAACCCAGCCTGTGAAAAGGCCCGAAGGGCGTTCCCGATCTCCACGGGCTGGCACAAGTGCCCGGGTATCATATAATGATAATTGGGAACGATTTACCCGATTTTATAAACATTAAGCAACAAAAAAACTCAATAAAACAAATCTGGATTTTTCAACTAAAACTATCTTTTACAAAATTTCAGAACTGAATTACATAAGTTATAACTATGTTTAAAGACCATTAAAAAGGTAAAAAACAAATAAGGACAGCCCAATAACCCTTATGGCAAGGGGCACCACCCTTATGCTATCTCCACAAGACTTCACTACCAAGGACCTGCCAGAAACCTGAACCACTGGAACTAAAAACTGTACCCAACCTGCGACAACAAAAATAACCATGTCTACTTACACCCAAGGGTGTAAGTTGGGTGTGATCCAAAGACCAATAGGATACCACCACTAATAGATTCCATGTGATAAACATTAAATGGTGAAAAGCATGCAAGTTTTCAAAGGCATGAGATTCTAGTTAAAATTTCTAAAAGATGCAACATTAAATAAAAACAGTTTTCATGTGGGCTAATTTAAAGAATAAAAACATTTAAAATAAATACCATAGCTACTGAATTTTCCATCCTATCATACTGTATACCGATGGTAAGAACAAAGTATCCGGTGATCACAAGCAATGGGAAATAACCCCTAGGCACTAGCTAGATGTGGGTCCCAGGTACCTCGTATCTCAGTGAGAGTAACCATCACAAATATCCATTCTCGTGCATGAGCCACTAGTAGGGAACATACCCATAACCTAGTGGTCCCCAATAATCATCATCATAGTTTAGTTAGAGTTGTAAGCGTCAATCGTGCTAAGTGAAACTGAGGCCAAACCTCACAGATTCACTAGCATATTAGTACACGTCCACCCACCTAGATACCCGGGTTTTCCCTTTGTGCTCAAACAAGTTCAACAAGTCAAGATATATAATTTTCACATGAAAATATCATTTCCATATAAAAAATTCACCAAAAATCCCACATGTATACCACACAAGTCACAAAAGTACACTTTTCATTCAAATTGATTTTGAAATCCGACTCATTCAAAAATAGCCCACAACACTCTTCACATTACATGGACACTTCCACAAATCCTTTAAACCATTTTTATGAACCATTCCAAGATATTATAACTCACAAAACAGCCCACTCAAATAACATATAATACCACTTTCATCAACAAAATTCAATTTTCACAACACACTCACACAAAATAGTCCACAACCATGTTTTGCAGCTCTCTTCCCATTTTCCTAAACATTTCAGCACTTTATAAAACATTCTAAAAAACATATTTGAAATCTTAAATAACTTCCATACCTTTAAAAAACCCATATTAGGTGAACACCCCCCCCCCCAACAGTACATATACACTCTTTTATCCACTTTGTTTAACCAAACAAAACATTCAAAATTTTCATAAAACAACTCAAGAGGTGTAACTATGTCTTGCACAAAAAACCCATTTCAAAACCCCCATTTAAGACCAAAACCATACCAATTCCTATCAAAAATAGAATTTTGAGTCCTAGATACATTTATAAAAACACATTAAAGTGTTATAAAATAACATTGAATAATACCACAAAAGATACAAATGAAAACACACATTTTCTAAAAAATGACCTCAAGAAGTATAAAAATGTTCTACACATCAAACCTATTCAAAAGCCTTATTTTTTGAAACACATGACAATATTAAATTACCAAACCAGAATTGGCATGCCAAACAAGATTTAATAAACCAATTTCATAAGTTATAAACCACACCCAAATAAAACCCCATGAGTTACACATGAAAACACCCAATTTCATGTTAAAAAGCGACTATAAAATTTAACACATAACCAAATCAATCATAAACAGTTTTCGCACCACACCCAACATATTAGGAATATGAAAAATGGTTAAATACAACAAGCTAACTCATCACTAATTGTTTACACATGGAACCACCTACCTTTTGAGTCGAAACCCTCAAAACTTGGTGCGAAACCTTAAGCGCACCACCGCCGCACCACAAGGAATATAAATCCAGACCTAGACCACCAAAAATTGACCCAAAAGATACCAAATAAGACCTTAGGATCTAACCCTAACTTCTGGACAATTTAGAACATAATGAAAGAGGGATGAAACCCTAAAGAGAATAAAAAATTGAAGAGAGAAACACTTACTCAAAACAATCTTGAATAAAACGAGCCAAAATCTACCAGAATCTAAATTTGAAAACATCAACACATTAAAGAGATGTTCTAACAAGGATTATGAGATCATATAGGATCTTTAATGGGGGAAAAATAGTAATAATTGAGAGAGTTATGATGGAAATAACTTACCTCCTCAAATCTGCCCAATTTTAGAAACTCTAATAATTTCAGCACTCAATCGCAATGCAAACGAGATCCAAAGAGGAGAAAAATGTATGGGAGATCTCCTGGGCATCTTAGGGTCGAGGGGGAGGTGTAATCACCAAAAAAACGCAAATATTTAAGGATATATTAAATAATTAAAATTTATTTTTAATGCAGAAAATGGGCTTTCGGGCAGGCCCAATTCCTTAAATAAAAACCCATATCCACCGTGATTATGGATTTATAAATGGTCCAAATTAATATGGTGGTGTTAATATGTCAGGGTATGACAATTAAAAATTTGAATGGATGAAAAATGTTGAAAAATGAAGATGTTATAAAGGAATCAAAATTTATTTTTAAATCTGAAATTGGGCTCACGGTTTGGCCCAATTCATAAAAACTCACTCATCCCTCCATAAATGCTTGAGAAACCCTCAAAACAAAGCATGAATGGAAATTAAATGGAATTTATCTTTAAAATATGTTATGTATGTGATAATTCTCCCCACCATGAAAACTTTCCATCCCATAAAGTCACATCAAGGACAAAGCAACAACCAAACCCAACTAAGAAACCAAGAGGTACTCCTTCGCCAGGTTCCACCCCCAAAAGCCAAAACACCTCCAGTGATCAATTAAGGATTACTCTCACAAGAAAAACATATACCACATTCCTAAAATGATCAATAACATTCATAATTTATCCCAAAATAAAACTCTTTAAACACTATCCGAACAAGACTCAAGCAATTCACCCAAATGAACAATAACATTGAACAAGGCTACACTTACCTTACATTAACTAATCCATTGGGTGCTCTCCAGTCCCAAAGTTTACCCAAGAAAGATGTTGGTAGCTAGATAGCTCCAAACAAGACTATCTACACCAAACCAAGACCATGGATAAATGTAAGTTACTGGTATGGGGGGACACAAATACGCTCTCCACCATAAGAGACAACCAATAATTTTTTTTCTGAGACAAAAATAGGACACTAATAGGGGGAGGGCTGAACGGACTCCCTGGTACATAGGGTTGAATTCCATTCAAAATTTCCGAAGGAACATATATGAGAATCATATTGTTTGTCCCCACCATAAGAACCAACCATCTTAACCGACTAGCATGTGCCGACACAAAAAAAACCCAAAAATTTCAAGATTTGGGAAGGTCGCACAGTTAGTCCGCACAGTTAGTCCGCACAATTTGTAAAACTGTGAACTAACTGTGCAGATCAATATTCCTGCATGACTTCTAGGAACATAGTCTCTCTTAATCGTCCACAAATCATGTACTCAGCCTGTCTAGCCAAATTTCCAACCATTCTCCAAATACTCAATGGAAACCAAAGGGGGAGGTAATGACATTGGGCGATGTCATGGGTATAAGTCCATCCACCTATTTCCACCAAATGTGAAAAACAGAAGAAATATAATGAAACCATAGGTTTAAACACTTCATATCTTTCATATTTAGGATAGTACTTTGTACAGGGGTTTAAATGACCCTATGATTTCCCTTGACTACGAGCCAGCTTCTCTCTGAGACCTATGGCTGGAGCTCAAATGATTAAAGCATCTTCGGCCTCGCAGTTAGTCTTCGGAAACCCACTGAATGAGAATTCTTCTTTCGGTGCCAGCAACAACTACACCTCAACCCAAGATAAGTTTTCCAGACATAACAAATTCCATACTCACTTTACCCTATCCCGATATTTCACTGAAACAAGGGATAAGAAGAATCACACCTTGTTTCTTCAGGTGAGAAACAATAGAATTAAAGAACACCTACACTCACCTTCCTCTAAAATGGAAGATTTTGATGTTTTTCCAAGGGAGACATTCACCCAACACAACAGGGACTCTCAGAGGATTTCACTACTTTCACCTATATGGTCAATCGAGCACATGACATCATAAGGCATCACCGAACATGGCCATTGCGACTGATATAAACAATGCATGGAGAGGGGCCTTATAAAACATCCCCAAAAAACACATAATTCTAGAAAGTGGACACAATATCTTCTCGTGACCAGATTTCCCACACTGGTATTTTATTATGAACTCTCTCTTTGAAGAGACTACGAAGGACGCAGAGGCCCTCTTAGACACTATCCATACTGACAACCCCAGAAAACTTCCACCTTCGACGAATCATGTAGCTTAAGAAACTAAGGTCTGTTTTAACCATCCACGAGCAGTCTTCTACAACAAGAGGATCCAAAAAAAACCAAGTATATAAATGGTGTAGACTCATTCTACAAATCTCAAGAAAAGATTCCTTACATTGATCAACTGGAAGATTTTCCAACAACGAAACAATCCAAGTTTCACTTAAGTTGTGCACTAACCCTAAATGGGGGCATATCTTATCCAACGGGAGAACCCAAGGACCCAACCAAGATGGTCCATTGGTAAAAAAACCATAAACAGATCCAAACACATGAAGGTAACCACCATAAAGGTGTCCCGAAACATATCTCATAGGAGACTACTAACCGGTCCTTCTACCCAACTTACCGACCAAACATAAACCCAAAAAACAGTTCAAATAGGAGGGGTTATTGGACTAAAAAAAACATCCCACAAAAACAACATTTTCAAAAACCCATAATACAAACCATCCCAAACTATTCATCAAGACATCATGTTTTTCTTTAAATCCATTTCTTTGAAAACAAATGGTTCAGCGGTAAGAGTATCGACCAATGGTACCCCATGGGCCTCACACATGCATGTTTTTGTGCCACACCAGACACCATCCTCATATCTGTCCCGACACTCATCCAGTCATGCCATTAACCATCCATCATCCCATATAACCCCATGCATGTGGTCGCTAATGGAAATACCAAAGGTTAAAACAAAAATTCTTTCCACTTTTCAAAACCAAAACGGAAAACCAACACATCCTTTTTTCTCATAACCGCTAACCACGAGATCAAAATCCCAACTCACATCTTACAAAAAATTTCAGAAAGTCACAACCATTTAGAAAATAACTCACTTTCAAGATATTCACATCAATTTAAAAACATCTCATCCCATTAAAACACACTCTGATTGTTTAGAAAACTCTATTGGAAACACTTTTCAAAACCAACTTCAATATAGTTCCTGCTTTCAAAGAGGTGTAAGAACACCATTTTACATTTCAAAACAATTCTGAAAATTCAGTTCCGCCATTTCATAAACCAAACCATTCCCTCTTTATTTGAAAATCATTTCATAAAAACATTACGCTTCTTAAAACCAAGTCACCTTAAAAGCAAAGTGCTACGATATCAAAACTAAAGCACGAAACAATGCGAGAGGAAACTAGTTTCAGTGGGTGACTTGGAAATATGGTTGGCAGCCATATTCCAATCACTTCACTATCACAGAGAGTGTTCTAGGGAATATCCCTGGCTCCACATGGCTTTCCAGGCCCTGCGAGCTCACTGAGACTATTAACCCAACTCTCTTTTCATTTCCCATAATCATCATCAAACCAAGAAAACCAAAGGAATCCGAAAGGTCTTCACTTCCCCTAGAGACTTGAATCCTGTCATGATGTGTGGTGATCAGCCACACTACTCATAACAAAAATTGAAAGTCCCGAAAATCCTAACTCTAGACTATCTCGACTGTTCCCCAAATAACATGACCCAAAGAGAGCAAACCTCCTTTGATACGAGTTTGTCACGAACCAAATCTGGTTGCCACCAAAATCGACACCAAACCAAACCCGTGACAAGGCCCGAAGGGCGTTCCCGATCCCCACGGGCTGGCACAAGTGCCCGGGTATCATATAATGATAATTGGGAACGATTTACCCGATTTTATAAACATTAAGCAACAAAAAAACTCAATAAAACAAATCTGGATTTTTCAACTAAAACCATCTTTTACAAAATTTCAGAACTGAATTACATAAGTTATAACTATGTTTAAAGACCATTACAAATAAGGACAGCCCAACAACCCTTAAGCAACTAAAAAACAAATAAGGACAGCCCAACAACCCTTATGGAAAGGGGCACCGCCCTTATGCTATCTCCACAAGACTTCACTACCAAGGACCTGTCAGAAACCCGAACCACTAGAACTAAAAACTGTACCCAACCTGCGACAACAAAAATAACCAAGTATACTTACACCCAAGGGTGTAAGTAGGGTGTGAGACAAATCCCAATAGGATACCACCACTAATAGATTCCATGTGATAAACATTTAATGGCGAAAAACATGCAAGTTTTCAAAGACATGAGATGCTAGTTAAAATTTCTAAAAGATGCAACATTAAATAAAAACAGTTTTCAGGTGGGCTAATTTAAAGAATAAAAACATTTAAAATAAATACCATAGCTATTGAATTTTCCAGTCTATCATACCGTATACCGATGGTAAGAACAAAGTATCAGGTGAGCACAAGCAATGGGAAATAACCCCTAGGAACTAGCTAGATGTGGGTCCCAGGTACCTCGTATCTCAGTGAGAGTAACCATCACAAATATCCATTCTCGTGCACGATCCACTAGTAGGGAACATACCCATAACCTAGTGGTCCCCAATAATCATCATCATAGTTTAGTTAGAGTTGTAAGCGTCAATCTTGCTAAGTGAAACTGAGGCCAAACCTCACAGATTCACTAGCATACTAGTACACGTCCACCCACCTAGACACCCGAGTTTTCTCTTTGTGCTCAAACAAGGTCAACAAGTCAAGATATATACTTTTCACATGAAAATATCATTTCCATATCAAAAATTCACCAAACATCCCACATGTATACCACACAAGTCACAAAAGTACACTTTTCATTCAAATTGATTTTGAAATCCGACTCATTCAAAAATAGCCCACAACACTCTTCACATTACATGGACACTTCCACAAATCCTATAAACCATTTTTATGAACCATTCCAAGACATTATAACTCACATAAAAGCCCACTCAAATAACATATAATACCACTTTCATCAACAAAATTCAATTTTCACAACACACTCACACAAAACAGCCCACAACCATGTTTTGCAGCTCTCTTCCCATTTTCTAAAACATTTCAGCACTTTATAAAACATTCTAAAAAAATATTTGAAATCTTAAATAACTACCATGCCTTTCAAAAACCCATATTAGGTGAACACCCCCCCCCCAAACAGTACATATACACTCTTTTATCCACTTTGTTTAACCAAACAAAACATTCACAATTTTCATAAAACAACTCAAGGGGTGTAACTATGTCTTGCACACAAAACCCATTTCAAAACCCCCATTTAAGACCAAAACCATACCAATTCCTATCAAAAATAGAATTGGCAGTCCTAGATACATTTATAAACATATTAAAGTGTTATAAAATAACATTGAATAATACCACAAAAGATACAAATGAAAACACACATTTTCCAAAAATGACCTCAAGAAGTATAATAATGTTTTACACATCAAACCTATTCAAAACCCTTCTTTTTATAACCACATGACAATATTAAATTACCAAACCAGAATTGTCAGGCCAAAAAAGATTTAATAAACCAATTTCATAAGTTATAAACCACACCCAAATAAAACCCCACGAGTTACACATGAAAACACCCAATTTCATGTTAAAAAGCGACTATAAAATTTAACACATAACCAAATAAATCATAAACAGTTTTCGCACCACAAAAAACATATGAGGAATATGAAAAATGGTTAAATACAACAAGCTAACTCGTCACTAATTGTTTACACATGGAACCACCTACCTTTTGAGTCGAAACCCTCAAAACTTGGTGCGAAACCTTAAGCGCACCACCGCCGCACCACAAGGAATATAAATCCAGACCTAGACCACCAAAAATTGACCCAAAAGATACCAAATCAGACCTTAGGATCTAACCCTAACTTCTGGACAATTTAAAACATAATGAAAGAAGGAGGAAACCCTAAGGAGAATGAAACATTGAAGAGAGAAACACTTACTCAAAACAATCTTGAATAAAATGACCCAAAATCTACCAGAATATGAATTTGAAAACATCCACACATTCAAGAGATGTTCTAAAAATGATTATGAGATCATATAGGAACTGTAATGGGGGAAAAGAGTAATAATTTAGAGAGTTATGATGGAAATAACTTAACTCCTCAAATCTGCCCGATTTTAGAAACCCTAATAATTTCAGCACTAAATAGCGATGCAAACGAGCTCCAAAGAGGGGTAAAATGAATGGGAGCGATTCTGGGCTTCTTAGGGTCGAGGGGGAGGTAGAATCACCGAACAAACGCAAATAGTGAAGGAGATATTAAAGAATTACAATTTATTTTTAATGCAGAAAATGGGCTTTCGGGCAGGCCCAATTCCTTAAATAAAAACCCATATCCACCATGACTATGGATTTATAAATGGTCCAAATAAATATGGAAGTGTTAATATGTCAGGTTATGACAATTAGGAATTGGAATGGATGAAAAATGTTGAAAAATGAAGAAGTTATAAAGGAATCAAAATTTATTTTTAAATCTGAAATTGGGCTCACGGTTTGGCCCAATTCATAAAAACTCACCCATTCCTCCATAAATGTTTGGGAAACCCTCAAAACAAAGCATGAATGGAAATTAAATGGAATTTAACTTTAAAATATGTCATTTATGTGATATTTTCCATTTATTATAATTTTATTAACTTTATTTAGGCCATTTTTGATAAGTTATAAGATATAATTTTATCATTCGGAAGCATCCGTTTCCTTAGTTTTCATGATCGGTTTACTTGTATACATGTATGGAAAATCATGTAAGATGAGAATAGTTATCCATTATTGATATTATATTTTCTTAATTAACTTATAGAATATTAAATGGTTATATAATTCATTTTTATATGGTTTGAGGATAAATAATTAGATAAGACAATAATTATAATCATTTAGAGTATTTTGGCGTCTTTTCGATCATCACGAGCTAGTTTTCTTTTATTATTTAATATTTTTTATATTAGATAGTTCCATAACATAATAAAATGTTATAAAATTAATTTAATAGTCTTTTTTAACTATTTTAATGGTTATATGCCTATCCTTTAATGCGGTAAATGAAAATGAAAACTTATCATCCTCGAAGGTGATAAGTCAACACCACCCATATGATATTTTCATTTTTAAAATAAAAGGAAGAGGATAAGAGACATGATGGCATATTTTCCATTAAAGTAATAAAATTATAGTATATATATAATATACTATAGTTATTGTTAATGTTTGGATATAGAATATTAGGAGATTATAAGAAATGAAAAGAATGTGGAATGAAAATAATGAAAGCGAAAGAGGATTTTAGATCTTGAGTTCTTCTCCCTGAGGGCCTCTATAGGGAAATTGGTGTTGGTCTTTATTTAAAAAAACCTCATACACATGTGGAAGTCTATTGGTAAGAGGATTTATTAGAAAATGGACAATCTTCAAGGCTTAATGGGTTCGATGTGAAGAGGTTCTGAGGGGGTGGTATTTATAGGGGAGGAGAGATGTGTTTTTTAATTATTTTATGCATTAGTTTATTATTTTAGCTGAAGACAAGAAATAATGATGACTCCATGAATATATATAGTAAATAAATAAGGATAGTTAGATATTATTGTTCTTAAATTAGTTATGACTCAATGAATAGTGTATTTAACTTTTAATGTACATGTAAATGATTGTATTTCCCTATTGAGAAAAAAATCTATTGTTTTAGAAAAATCGAAAAAATCCAACCTAACCATTTCTAAGTTTGTAGAATTAAAAAATTAAATCAATTTTAAGAAAATTATTTTCTAAATATTATAAATTTAATTTTTAATTAAATCATGATTTATATGAAAAAATACCAATTTTTAAACTTATCAATAATTTTATTCAACTTTGACAAATTAATTACAGTCTAATTAAATTATCTTATAATAATTAATCAATAAAATATTAATTTATGAATATATTTTATGGAAAAAATTTCTTTTCAATCATTATATTAATTATAAATTTTTAAATAAATTTTTAATAATTATAAAAATACCAGTACTTAATTTATCATTTTCAAAAAATTTATTTACTTCTAATATGATATAACAATATCATATTTTCATCTATAGAAATCCTATATTATATATATATATACATTTATTGATTAGTATACTATCCCATTGACTGATTTATTATTTATAAGTGTAGTATTAATATTCCAAAGGTCAAGTTACTATTAAATTGGTAAAACTTCCTTAATTTTTGAAAAACCCTCTTTTTTCATTCATTCTTAATATATAATTTTTTGTGTGTTCATTATGTGATTTTTTGTGATTTGTACTATATGAAATAATTATATGAAAGTAAATTTCATTAATATAATTCTTGGTTTTTATATTGACATCATCTCATCACCAAGTCATCCACCATTATTGACAACAAATACAATTCATCGAATTAACACGTCAATCTCCCCCTTTGGATTTATTGTCAATACCACAATGGTCCTTTTGTTTCAATATGTGTTTTTTCTTTCTCCACCATGCTGATAATGAATACAAAGTATAGAAGGTTACATCTCTTATCATATTCTTCTCATAAATCATATTTTATCTACATTTCATTTAGAATCACACGTTGATCAAGTTTTTTGGGAGAGAAAGCACCACATGATATTTTTGGAAATGAGAATTTAGTTATTTAACTCTATGTATAAGTGGGATATAATTATGTAGAAAAAATAGTAAATTAACAACAATTTTCAATGTTTTCCATAAAATCCATTACAATTGATACCATACTCATCTTCTCATTTTAGGGCCTACTTTAATAGTTAAATAATAAAATATATACAGGCCGGCCTTATCCAAATAATCACATAAGAACATTTTAGTTTAACATTCAAAACTATCCCATTTTTAGAACAATATCATATATACCATGATAAAATATTTCAAATACATTTTATTATCAATTTGAGAGTTATTATAAAACATCATCTTCCAATTTTCACAAATTTGTCCAAAATATCATGTTCACAATGTAGTCTATATGTGAAATATTCAACACATATTTTCTCCATATCATGTGATCCATCCATATCCTTTAATTCCCTTCATATTAGTTTAAACACACATAGATAAGGGAATAAGTATGGACCACTATGTTCTTTAATAGAAGAATTTGGGAGGAGTGTCTCATCCCGCCCTTTTTTTTCTTTCTTACTTCAAATATCATTTTATAAAGTACTCTTATTCATGTTAACAACCTTATCCAGTTGCATTATTAAAATTTCCCCAAGATTTATTTCTACATGTGGACCAGTATTCTCTACCTCAACCTATGACACATGTTAATTTTCATATGCTTTCAAAACATTCATCACTATTTATTATCATGTAAGTAGAATTCTCACATAATCCATTATTCCATGCCCAATCTGTCCACATATTTCACATATTTTCCCATGAATTTTTGGATCCCAATTAGTTGAAAACTTCTCATATACTTCATTACTTTATTTTAAAATTATTTCCATTCCTATAGACACAACATTTATTTGTTCTTTCTATAATTACTTATCCACTTTCAATTTTTCTATCTAAACTATTTGAAATTCCCTCTTGGTATGCTTATCTTTATTGGGATTTTCCCAAGACTTCATTGTAGACAAATAAAAACCTAACTCACCAACCCGTGTTTTCTAATTTTTTCCCTTTATCACCATAGGGATCCTATGTTGATAGTTTAGTCATACATTCTTCAGATTTGTGATCATTTAGTTTATAGAATTAAAAAATCTCATATAATAACTCAAATATATTTTGTGTTAGAAGTCTTGGTTAATTATTTGTCATGAAATTATTTAATTGAGTATTTTCTTTTATCTGCTCACCAGAACTACCAATAGATTCACGAAACATACCTAGAAATGACACGTTATACCTTATAGTGTATGTTTTGTTTCTATACCTTCTCCAAAACTAGTAAAATAATCTAGACTTAAATACCCCACTTTGATTGTAATTCTATTTAGGAAGTTATTATTCCTACAGTTTAAGATTTATTTTTATTATGGGAATATGGTTTTATTGTACTCTATTCTTCCTTAGATGGTGGATATTTTTATGAAAATACTTATTATTCAAATATATTTTGGTATCATTTCATACCATGCACTATTAGTGATAACTTATATATTTTGTAACCTTTTCATAGAATTTTTTACTATTCTCTTAGACAAGGTTTTTTATTTTCTTATGACAACTCAGCAGTATCCTCAGTAGTTTTTTTAAATCTTTTTTCCTTTTCTGTTAACTCATTTATAACTAGGATTCACATAGATTATGTCTTAGATAACTCTTCTTCTTTTCTAGCTATATTTTCTTTAAGATCTCTCACTATATTTTCTTTCTTATATGTATTAACTGTATAATTCTTAATTAAATTAATATATGTCATCTATTTTTTGATATAATATTATTTCTTAGAAAAAAATTCTTTTTTTAATTTTTTAATTTTCTATTTTCACTCACTAGTTGTCTTTTATAATCCATATATCCATCCAATATTTTTTTAGAATCCATTATAATACAGTAATTTCTTCACTATCATCATCACTGTTATGGGCTCCAAATTTTTTTTAAACATGAGAAAAGAACCAGATTCATCATCTAATGAACTTCTTAATAATGGTAATCATTATTTCTCAATTTTTATTACTAAATTTGACTTATTACTAACGATCCTCATCTTATTTTTCTTCTCCAACTTATTCATTTCCAAATTCATTTAACCCTTATCTGATTTAGTATCAATAATATTCTTCTTTTGATAGTCATAGTCAATTTTCCCAAATCCATCCTAATTCTAATATATTATGAATTTTTATTATATTTTTCCTTTTCAATTCCCCTTTATGAATCTCATTTAAATATGTGACATAATTCTTTTGATGTTTTATTCATCTTCCTTCTCAACAGAATCACCAGATTCTACTTATTCTACATTGAAATTAATTTTTTATGGATTCAAAACTCATGACATATTTTTCTATATTCTTGAATTCTTGGGAATTTATCATTTCATAATCTATGATTATATAATTATATCCATATATATAATGGATTTCCTGATCATGAAATTTTGAAACATTGGGATCAAACTGATCTATAAAATATTCCATTTACTTTTTTACAATATAGGAGTCCTCAAGATTCACAGTGAAACCGTGAAAATTGTTGACTATCTCATATACTCAGGTGAAATTATCATAAATATTTTCATTATATTCAATTTCAATATCAAATGATTGGAATATCCACACATGTTTCCTAGTATTCTTTATGTTTATGTTTCCTTCATAAATGTTTCTCAATTTTTCATTGTTTTCCTTGGTTTTCTGATGTCCAATAAATTTTTTGCATTCCTTTTTTTGATAAATATATCAAGATAGAACCCTGATCCATTATATAATTCTAAATTATTCACTTATTATTTTTATTGATATTATAATCCTTGATAATAGGTTGGTTGAATACTATTATTGTATCTCTAAATTCCAAGATACACAATAGAAGATAGGGTAGCATCCTATTCCACCATATGTGGAACTTCTCGCCACTAAAAGTTGGCATTCTTTGAATATAAATAGACTTTATGTATTTCATTGTCAATACATTATTGATTATTTAATGGGGGCTCTGTATCGATAGAAATTATAGGTCCTAGGACCATTTAGGTACCTCTGATAGGGGTATCAAATCATTCTTACATTATTTTTATGAACTATTATTCTATAAATTTAAAATTTTTTGTTGGTTAAAGTTTTATACCCTCATATTTAATTATCTCATCTCACCACATATACAGTAAATATAAATATAAATCATTATAAATATTTACAAGGTTATGTATAAAATCCTACTCCCTACCATAGTTTGTTAGAAACACAAGACTATGAATTGTCCACAATAATCACATTAACAATTAAAATTTCTTCCAGGTGACATCAATGAAAAATTAGTTATATGTACCAATATTATGTGTTCACAAGTTACTCTTTATACACCACAATAGTTGATCCCTCTCTTGTGTCTAGTCGTAATCCCCAAACACCATCTCTTCACCCAAGATTCGCCACACTATCTAACCATACCTTCTACCTCCTTGACTAGTTATACAGATTATTCATTTGTCTATTAAATTATGGATTAAAATCCTCAGTTATAATATCCTTGTATTAATCACTGGTCAAATGTTAGAAATATCTTTAACACTCCCAAGTTACTTTTACATAGAATAATTTTTTTAATTCATTAATCGACTAGATCAACTTTGATTATCATATACATTACATCAATAACACTGTTAACTAAAATTCACCATCAGAACTGATGGTCCTAAGGCTCTATCAATATTTTTAGTGATCTAGTTCTTCTCAATCAACTAATTACTCAGGCATTTAGTAATTCTATTATAACGTTTTTTGGGTGTTAATCTTTTTTCTATATTTTATTCAATAGTTTATTGAATCCCATTTCTAAAATATATAATGGGAGATTAAATCATGTTGTTTATCCATTTATAAATTACTAACCAATATTCAAAAATATAATCTCAATAAAAAACTTATATGAGAAGTTCAAAATTATCACGTTCACTAACCAAACTAGGTTTACTGAACCACCCCCAGAAAGCACCACCCTTGCCCAACTTACCCTCATGGTATACAATAGTGTAATATGGGGTTATATATATAGACCTTATTTATATGAATTTGAATAATTTTTTAATTAAATAATGATTATATATATAAATTTTTATTATTACATTATTAATTATACTATAATGAGTTTGATAAAAATTATATTTTGACATGAATAAATAAGTATGGTATTTTTGGGAAATGTATCGTTTCAATTAAGACATTTTTTGATAAATTCATAAATTTTTGAAATAATTATTATTTTAATAAAATACTCTTATTGGATAATAATTATTTAAATATAAATAATAATTTAATTCAACGAATTCCAATGTAATTTTTATAAGGGTTAGAAAGTGGTTAATATCATAAAGATTTGTTTCTTTTAGTAGATAAGAAATTTAATTTAAAAGTAAAAAAAAATAAAAATTATGAAATTATTTTTTAAAAAATTATTATTTTTTGAATCATCATCTCTAAATAATTTAATGGTTATTTTTTCATAATTTCATAAGATTTAGATTTTTGGTTAAAAATTAAATACGGTATAAATATACAATCTATATTATTAAATCATAATATACAAAAAGTGATTTAATACATTTTATAAAAGGAATAAATAACCAAATATAGATTTTATATTTAACATATTGTGTTTTCTAATTTATTTTTTTAAGTCCATTTTTTGTGAATCCTCAAAAACCTATATTATATTTTAATTTTTTAAAATTAATTCATTATGAATATGACACACTTCCTCATCATTAATGGTATTATTTTAATATGTTCTGTTCTTGGCCTTATAAAATATTTAATACCACTCCTCTTTGATAGAATCCCAAGGAAAACCAAGGGGAAGGTTTATAATTTTTATTATTTTATCTTATAAAGTCCAAAATATATGTTTTGAAATTAATAAATATTTCTACAACCTTTTGTTAAAAATACCCACCCAAACTCCCACTGTTATTCACTCAAAAACCATTGAGAAATAAGTTCATATCTACCCCCTTCTCTATATCTCTCTATAAATTTCTCACTCGGTTTTCCCAAGATCATAAGAAGATCCTCTTAAGAATTTATAAGCACCCAATCATGGTAAGAGGATTTTGTCCTCTTCCTCTTTATTGAATCACTTTCTTTATATTATGTCATTTGGTTTTCAATAGTTCATGTTAGAATTTATCTTTACACATTCCTTTTACTATCCTCATGATTTCCATTTAAGAAGACATCAAATTTCACTCATTAAACACATCCATGAATCATTATGTATACCCATTATGCTACCAAGATTATTATTTTACTTTTCCTTACCAAACATTTATGTAGTAAATACCCATCATTGTTTCCACTCAAGGATATTCAATAAGAGATATGTATCCTTAATGTATATGGGAATTACATTTTTATAACCCACACTACTTAATCTTGTGATTAAATGTGATGAAATACATTCTTATGTTGTATGATTCATGTGGCACACTAATTCATGTACATGATATGAATGTGATGGGTGGGATAGAAATTATATATCCCTAAAATGCATTGGGTAATGTTTTTATCTCATTGGATACCGGGTATAGTGAACATGATGTTATCATAATCACACAATATTAAGATTCCTTAGTGGTTATCCATGAATTATGCTTATGATATCTTGTTTTATGTCATTACCACATTCCGATGTTTCCTTGATGTTACCATATTATATAAATATTTGATATTAATTTTTTTTATTCTCATAAATTATATGTCTCCTTTATAAGCCTCTTGAATAACATGTATTAATCTCATCATTTTATTCATTTATTATTACCTTATTGGTCTTTAATGATAACCCCATTTGTACGTACATCCCTAGGTAATCTAGTGCAGTTTTAGAAGGGCGATGGAATTTTAAGTGCATGCTAATGAGTTTAAAACATTATTATTGTACCATTGTTTAAAGTATTAATGTTATGTTTCTTATTTCCCAAAGACACTAGGCCTTTAAGTATTTTATTATTGTAATATGAGTGTCATTATATAAAAACATGAATTATTGCGTATTAAATATATTGGTTATCATAGTTTCATGAGTGAAAATGTCTAGATATTTATTGAGTATTATGATAAAAAGTATTTATATAATGACTTAGGGATAAGAGTGAACATATGAAAAATATCACTAAATTATTTTTTTGTATATTATATGTTGTTTCCAATCAAAACAATTCTTTTTCTGGATACTGCACGTGGATGTGGCTCTGCACAGTTATACCAAGGGGTAATAACCCAAAAAAGGGAGCATTGGGAACCAACTAGATATTCACCTAGTTCACAAAAAGGTGTAATTTATACACATCTGGTTTGATATTAATGGGGTATAATCTTTGGAAAATTAATAATATATTTACAAACCATTCTGAATGGAACAAAAATTCTTATAGAATGTTTTCTTTTAAAATAGATTATATATAACGTAGATTGAAACCTATAAATTCATAGGTTAAGGAATGTATGTTATTTTTTATTTTTCCCTTCAATGTTTATAGTATCTATTTAATGTGTTTAATAGTTTAATAATTCATCTCAATAATTTGTACATTATTTTAGTCAATGTATGGAAAAAGGATGAACCAATTAAATAACAAATGTGATTATAAATTACCAAATGAGATGCCTAAAACAATGGGAGCATGAGTCATGAACTTAATTAAAATACTTACCAAATTAACTCATGTTCTAAACATAATAATGAATTAGTGGGAAACCCAAAACACCTAATAAAGGGTATAATTCAATTGAGACCTTTATATAAGAAATGATTCCATATTTTAGTTGATCTTTTGATCCCTTAATCATTGAATAATAGATAAAATGTATTTAAAATATCATCGATGTACTTTAATTCACTAATAAAGATATTTTAATGTTGTATATTTATTGTATGGAGGTAGAATCTAATCAATTAAAGATTTTGATTAAAAATATAAATCTCAATGAGTCGATTGAGGCAATAGAGTGAAATAAATTACAGAAAATGTTTTCTAATAAATATTTTCCTCACACTCTCTGAATAAAAAGTAGGGATAGTTCCTAATACTTAAGAAAAATATGAAAAACACATCAGGTTGTATGAAGAGAACTTTAAAATAATTTTCTGATACTCTTCTGACATTATCATTAAACCAAAAATAATGATGTACACTTCTTTAGTGGAATAAAGTAAATTATATTTAGAGATTGAAGAATTTAGAAACTACGGTTAAATTGTATTATGTTCCCTCAAATCCAAAATGGAGGTTAGTGAATCTCAAGTGTATGAGGATAGGAAGAAGAGAATGGATTTTAATTCTGGAAGAGGGATGGAGAAATTTCTTGGTGGAAAATGTTTCTAGCATCCAACTTTTAAAATATTTGGGAAGAAACATTCCATAAATTTCATGAAGGGGAAAATTATATAATTTTTTCTTCGGAAATAAGGGAACCTAACTAGTGAATGTCGATAGGAGAATCCCAATAATTTGATCAAATAAAAAAAATACGAAAACAACCTCCAAGTCCTAGAGTGAAAGGGAGAGATTATTCTATCACATCTACTAAGGTGGATCCTGAAAATGACGTGTTGATAAGTACACTAGTTATTCATTGATGAATAGAGAATGTAATGTTAGATTTTGGTTCTATATGTTCTTTCTTATCATGAAATTTTAGTTGAAATAATAAAACACAACCACAAAACATGGGAGTGTAGATATCTTTGAAAATAGAAAATGAGAAAATTATTAGATCCAAAGTATTTAAATTTTTCCCTTATCTGGATTAATGGGTCGAATTTCATTGTAAAACTTATGATACACCCTTTAGCGGAATTCAATTCTATTCTGAGTATGGATTGGATCTACTTATATAGAGAAAACTTGAATTTCTAGGAGAAGGAAATTACCCATACCTATCATGAATCACCCATTAATTCTATACATGTGAAAAAAGGAGGATAAATCTCATTTCATATCATAGTCTCAATCATGGTTCCTTATATGAAATAGAATCTAGTTAAAATGATATAGACTATGATAAACATCATCCTTAATGACATGCCCATTGAAAAATAATATTCCAAGGGTTTACTAATGAATTGTTTGGTCTTCCTCAAATCCACGAGGTTGAGTTGTAAATCCAACATATACCTAATCCTTTTCCAGTATCCAAGACACTAAATTGAATGGTCTCTATTTACCTTTAACAGGTGAAAATGAAACTATAGGAAAATATGGATAAATGGTTTATACACCCAAGTGCTTCACCATGGTGTGAACTAGTCTTCTTATTCAAAAATAAGGATGGGTCATTATACCTCTTCATTAATTATCATGATACCCACAAGATCATGATAAATAAAATGTATCCTCATCAATGGATTGATGACTTGTTTGATCAGCTATGTGGATCCCATAACATCATTAATGTGGATATTTAATCGAGATAATACCAAGTAAAGTTGAAATATAATATCCCCAAGAATAATTTTTATATAAGGAATAGGCACTATGAGTTCATAGTGAATCCATTTGGACTAAATACTTATCTAGGTATATTAATGATTTTAATGAATTGGTTATTTAGGGATTAATTCGATAAATTTATTGTAGTATTTATAGATTATATTCTTATCTACTCCAAAAAAAAGGGTGAACATGATGATAATTTGAATTATGTACTTAGGACCATTATAAAGAAAATTTTATATGTGATGTACAATAAATTTGAGTTTTGGATGGATAAAGTAACATTCATGGGGCATGTTGTCCCTAAAAAAACATATCTATGGATACTTTGAAAACAAAGGCTATTAAAGGATGGACCAGCCCAACACCTGTGATAGAGATCCAAAGTTTCCTTAGATGAGATGGTCACTATCATAGATTTATAATAGAGTTACCATTATTTTCAATCGCATTAACCAAGAGAACCTAGAATAGAGTGATATTTTCCAAGTTTGATGAATACAAAGAGATCTTTAAATTTGTAATGAATTGGCCAATCACTACAAACATTCTCACAGTACCCACTAGTGGGGAAGGATTTATGATATATAGTGAAGAATCAAAAGAGGAATTGGGTTGTGTACTCACGAAATATGAAAAGGTGACAACTTATTCCCCTCTACAAATAATGATTCATGAGAATAAATACACAACACATGACATGTAATTGGATACAGTGATCATCACATTGATGAGTTAACTACATTATATCGATGGAGATACGTGCAACATATATATAGATAAAAAACCCACATTTTTATGTTCACAAAAGGATCATAATATATACTAATAAAGGTCATTATAGATAATCAAAGATTATGATTGTTCAATCCATTCCCATCCTAGAAAGGCGAACAATGTAGCATGTGCCTTGAGTAGAAGGATATTACAATACTATCAATTATTAGTATTAAAAAGGGCTATAGTCTTATTGTACATGAAATGGATGGACATTAGAATAATAAAAGGAAATTCATCCTACCTTTATAATATATCCTCTCAACCAATAGTTATTGAGATGATAAATTTGGACTACAAATATGATAAGGAGCTACAAAAAAAGGTATAAAATATTCTGGACTTCATATTTTCTGAATAAGGGGTTATATGGTTTGTAACCCTGATATATGTCCCAAAAACCCAATTTTTAAGAGGAATATCATGGATGATGTTCACAAATCATCCTTCTCTATTAATCTATAAATCATTAAGATGTATAGATATCTAAAGAAACAATTATGGTTTGATAAAAAGAAGAGGGATGTTGTAGAATTTGTATCTTGATGTTTGGTATGACAATAAGTCAAGGCTATAAAAATTGTTTACCATTATGATACAACAATTTCCCTTAATAGTATGTAAATGGTAAAAAATAACCATGGATTTCACCATAAGACTCCCTAGGACACCTAAAGTTAGTAATGACATCGGGGTGGTAGTCGATCACCATAAAAAGTTATTGAATTTAATTTATATCAAAGAATATTTCTATATTAACCAAATATACATAAGAAAAATGGTAAGGATATAGGGAGTTATAATCACCCTTGTAAGTTATCGATATATTCAATTTAACACGATGTTTAGGAGAATAATTTATTTAGAATTGGATAAGGAGTTGAGTTTTAGTACTATTTATCATTCATAGATGTATAGTTCGGATGATAGATCCATTCAAACTATTAAGGATATGTTGAGACCATTTTAAATGTATTTAATGGAATATTGGTAACAAAAACTTCTCATAGTGGAGTTCTCATATAATAATAGTTTCCATTCATACATTCAAATGAAACATTATGAGGAATATATAACATTTTGGGATGCTATTGTATAGGAAAAGATTATGGGACATGATATTATCCAATACATGATAGAGAAGGTTCAAACTATTCATCATTCTATGAAATCTACTCAAAGTTGATAATAAATCTATGTAGAAATTTTTTATTTGACATAGAGTTTTTAGGTTAGATATAATTTATTCCATAATATATCTCCATGTAATAAAGTCATGAGGTTTTGAAAGAATGTAAATCTTAGTCCTAGATGCATCAACACCTTTTAGATCCTTGATCGCATCAGAATGGTGGCCTATCAACTAGCACTCCCAACTAACCTATTTGAAGTAAATGATGTGTTCCATTTATAAATCTTGAGGAAGTACATTATAGAATCCTCACATGTAGTAAATCCAAAGGTGGTACCCTTAGAGAATGGTCTTTCATATAAGGAGCAATTTCTGAATATATTAGATAATAGCAACAATGTTCTATGAAACAATACATATCACCTAGTCAAATACTATGATGGAACCACAATTTTGAATAAGCAACTTGGGAACCATAAGAGGTGTTGAAACATAAGTACCCTCATCTATTTTATTATAAGAAATGACATTTCAAGGGTGAAATTTCTTAATGGGGGAAGAATGTAATGACCCATACTTTTATAAATGAAATTCCCTTTAGAATAAATGCCTTATTAAATAATATAGTTGTTTCTAATGCATTCTCTGGGGCACACATCCTCCTATAGAAATGTGTGGGTTGTTACCATGCATTCCCGCTTTCCAATGTTAGGAAACATTCATTTTTGATTCAGAGATTTTTTTTCTCCTTGATCGAAATAGGATCATGGGATTTCAGTTCAGCCTTCCATGGATTCCACCTCAAAGCTTGATTCCTATTCCAGGTCTCCCTCATAGATTTGAGTCGTTGTTCTGGAATCTCAATCCTAGTGCCATATCTTTGTGGATTCTAGTTAATTATGCTGATTTATTATGGACATTCCAAAGGGGCTTGATAGGGTAGCAACCTTCGGTCCAACTATATGGTAACATCATGAATGTCATGGAATCTCTGGGTGCATGGACATTGGGGATCCTATATTCTTCCTCATAAGAGGGAATCTCAAGGTCAAAGAACCTGAGTCATCCCATATCAGCCAGATGGTATCTTATTCTAGAGACATGTGTAAAAGTTTTTCATCATCTTCACGTGTTTAACATGGGGTATGCCACAATTTTAACATCTTTCAAAGACAATTACGCTAAAGGCGTAGTTTTTGAGGATTTCCTCAGACATCACATGTCAACATAGCATGGGCCACAAGTTTAACATCTAACAGATACAGATTCATAGTTATTAGAATTACCCATGGAGGTTGATAAGATTGGTATATCCCTAGGTGGGGGAACCTGGAGTGTTTACTGGGTGGATGGATCATAATGCTCAATAAGAGCCGTCCTATGATGGTGTGTCCCATAAAGGGAAGATATCACACTTTGAAGTCTTAATTGGACACCATTAAGGGAGGATCAGGGAGATTTCACCCTAGAAATGTGGATACCAGATGGATGTATCAAAATTCTCAATGAGAGAGGACCCATGGTGGTGTGTCCCATAAAGAGAATATATCACATTGTATAGTCTGATCTTGACACCACTGAGGAAAAATCAGGGAATGTGCACCTTAGAAAGGGGGAACCTAGATGGATGGATCATAATTCTCAAAAGAGCAGACCTAGGGTGGTTTTTCCAATAAATTCAAGATATCAAACCGGGAGGGTGTATCCAAAAATGGGAGAATCACTTGGATGGATCAGAATGCCCATACAGAGCGGACCATGGGTGGTGTGTCCCAAAAGGGGATGATGTCACACCATGTAGACTGGTCTAGACACCACAAAGGGTTGATCAGATAATGGTGGGTCCCCAAAAATGGAACACTAATGTTTATCATTAGCTGGGATTGAACCTCAGGGAGGCTTCCTACATACCCTATATAGAATATAGGGATAAAAACCCACATAGTTCTAATGTGTGAGGCATGAAATCAGGGGGTACATAAAGGAAAATGACCCAGAGATATGATAGGTATTACGCATGGTTAGTAGACCGTCATAAGAGTGACACTCTTTTTTGGATGGATATTTATTGTGTAGGGATTATGCATGGTTGGCTTCCCGGGTGCTGAAAAGGGTAGCAATTGGATGGATGGAATGATCTCCCTGGGATGTGTTGTCCCGGGTAAAGATCAAGATGGATTATGAGGTATTTAACCAAGAGTGTGGATGGTGAATGAGATAGAACCAATGTAAAGATGATGATAGTGTTGGGCATGAACCTCAATAAGGATACCTATGTATCCATTCCAATGGTAATCAAATTCCACGTAGTTCGATGGGGGCGATGGGACACCTAAAGAGGTGGCTAGTGAGAATGGATCACATGGATGGGGTCACGAAGGGAATAGAACCTTCGTGCTAAGGAATTACCTTCCCAAAACACAAAGGCTTGAGGGAGTGACCAAGATGGGTACAGGTGATGGGATTGAACTTCTGGGATGCTTCCTACATATCTCATTGGTAGGGAATCAAAGTCCACATAGTACAGTATGGGGCATGGAATTAGGGTGTACACAAAAGGTAGTGACCCAGAGACGTGATGGGGCTTACTCGTGGTTATTATCCCATCACAAGAGGGAAACTATTGGTTAGAAGAGTATAGATTGAATGTGGGGCTTACGCATGGTTAGCTTACCAAGAATTGGTTTGACGCCAATAAAGGTTAGTCCAAGGATATGGGTTCCTTTAAAGGGGACACCATAGTTTACCAGTTTTAGGGTTTAACCTTAGGGAGGCTTCATACATACCCTATATAGGAGATAGGGATCAAAACCCATGTAGTTCGAATACAAATAGTTTAACATCATGAGGGGTGGAAGGGGCATACATTTTAATGTCATGCGGGATGAGGGAGAACCAACATGAAGTGGTAGGGACCGATGGGTGATGGGATTGAACCTTAGGAAGGGTTCCTACATAACTAGCTCAAAAAGAGAAAGGATCAATGTCCACATTATTTTGTGTAGATGGGAATGGGGCTTACACATTTAGGTGGCTCAAAGAGGATGTCATGTCAACTATTTACTCTAAACTCATGTGAGTCGTTCTTGGTGTGAGAAAAAGAGGCAACAACATACCTGATGGATCATGGCGCAAAGGTTCAGAGACAAAGGGTGGTGAATGGGGATTACACATGGAATTAGATTATGTGCCACTAGGAATTGGAAGTGATGGATGGGGATTATGCATGTAAGAATCTTGGGTGATACTAATGGGAGGAAATGGAGAAAGGTGTTTACTCATAGACACTGCCTGAGTGCCACTATAGAGAGGAAATGGTGAAAGGGGCTTACACATGGATGCTTCTTGGGTAATGCTATAGGGAAGAAATGGGGGATGGGGCTTATGCATGGAAGAATCCTGGGTATTGGTAAGGTGAATAAAAGGTGGAAAGGGTTTAGGAATGGATGCTACCCAGGTGCCGCTAAGGAGCGGTAATGGTGAAAGGGGTTTATGCATGGATGCTACCTAGGTGCTGCTATGGAGCGATAATGGTGGAAGGGGATTATGCATAAAACATTCCCATAATGTCTTCCCTGTGTCCTTACATGAGGGAATCCCAACTCATTGGTGGATTGTGGGATATAATTGGGGCCTACACATATGTTCTAGTTTATAAGCGAGCTAACACCAAGGGCATTGGAATCAGTTCGAACAAAGGAATATGAAAAGTGTGAATAACATTCCCAACATTTAGATCACACTAGAGGATGCATGATGAAGTGATATGACAACTGATCATATTCAAATAACTACATCGACATCGAGTGAGCCTATAATGGAAAACACAAAATGAGGGCAAGACATTGAATGTATTCGAAACACTGGTCCAAACTTGAAATGTCATAAAAAGTCTTCCGAGTTGTTGGCCCCGAACGGTAGGTGAGATGAAGTGGCATGGGACCAAGCTATTTGGGGGTCTCTTCAAACATGAATGAGGACGAATATCCAAATAAAGGTCATGTATAACATGATATGGAGTGATGGAATGTTTGAATGAATTCCAACGCTCTTGAAATTACACCACTTTAATCCTGGTATGAGGTATATTATTCTTGTCACATTAACCATCTTTTATTAGGAACAAGAGGAATCTTATTATTGAATTATAGGGAATTATATAGTTTAAAGTCATGTAGTGAGGACTATTGGCATCTCATGCTTGTTGCATAAGGCATCTCTTGTTTGGAGCAAGAGGCATCCTGTGTTTGTCATATAGGGTGTATTATAGTTTGAAGACATGTAAAGAGGACTATTGGAATCTTTTTCATGGAGCATAAGGAATATCTTGTTCGGAACAAGAGAGATCCTATGTTTTTCATATAGCGTGTACTACAGTTTATCATCATGTAGAGAAGACTGTTGTCATCTTATTCTTGGCGTATAAGGCATATCTTATTCGTAACCAGAGGCATCATCCATTTGTCACATAAGGAATACTATAGATTATAGTCATGTAGAGGGGCCTATTAGGCATATGGTACCTATAAATTGATGGTGTTGGGAATTACACAAGATAAATCCTTTTGGGTTCAAACTGGCATTGGAGTCAAGTGATTGGGTTTGGTGGAGTTTCCTGAGGAATGGTTCGACTCAAGGTACTTAGGGAATTGAACATGAGAATCTCAACTCACGACATCTGAATGAGACCAAGAGTTATATGTTTACTCACATTATTTCATGGATTGTGGAGGAGTATATCAAATCATGGTATTCAATAGGTGGATGGTGGGTGTGGATAAGGGCTCAATGGGAAATGTCGACATCCTAGACCAAAAATTTCATGGTAGGACTCTATTTTTTATGGGGGTCAATGATAATAGAAAAGGGACCAACCCAACACGGATCCCAATAAGGGGTGAAGGGGTGCAACGCCTACTGTATGGACCGGTGGTCATGAAGTTAGGGGGTTAATTAAGGATAGGGCTTCGTGAAGGAGCTTCACGGAGATCATGGTCTCACAAAGGATATGGTTTCATAGAGATCAGGGTATCACAGAGCAAGGGCCTTCACGGAGCTCAGGGTATCATGTAGCAAGGGGCTTTATGGAGCTCAAGGTATCATGGATCAAGGGATGTTATAGAACTCAATGTCTCGTAGAGAAAGGGGATTCATAAAACATAGGGTCTCATTGAGAAAAGGGGATTTGCGAATATCAAGGTCTCACAGTACAAAGAGGCTTCGTAGAGCTTAGGGTCTCACGAAGGATGCCCTGCTTCATATGGGGAGTGCTTCACAAGGGTTAAATGATTCATGAATCCTCTAGTTCCTCATATGGACTTCTTCCTTTGTGAAGTATGTCGGCCTTCGTGAAGGTAATCTCCACTTGTGGGGGAGGTTCTTGAGAACATAAGGAATGAGATTTCACAGATCATGAGGGATCCATCAAGAGGAGTTCACAGAACTCATGAGCTTCGCACATCGAGGGAATGAGGATCTGACCCTATGGTTTCTACCCCTAAAATTAAGGCATGAGGGGGTATTTATAGGAAAGGGGGTCTTGAAATTCTAATCAGTGTGTCATGAAGAAAATGGAACTTCACAATCAGAGGAGGACCTGTCATGTTTCTTTAATTCCCAAAGGTTGTAGTCATAGCCTTTGCAGCGCTTGTGGAGGCTCCGGTCAAGTTCCTTGGACTTACAGAGGCTTCTATAACATCTGTCTCATCACTTACAAAGTCTTTGATCAAGCTCCTTGAACTCGTAGAAGCTTCCATAACGCTACTCTACGGTCGTAGAGGGGGCTTTGTGAATGGGATCCGTGAACCAGTTTCTAACCCAACATTGAATGTCCATAACTCCTAATACATAACTCTGTTCGGGCTCAACAACCAGTCAAATCTAAGTTTGAAAAACATTCCATGCTCTTATATGATGTATGGAAAAAGTTTTCATATCTTTTGGAAGCTTTTTGAGGTTCTAAAAATATTTGTAAAAACACATGTACTACTCTATTTACTTTTGACCAATATAAAAATATATCTTATTAGATTTATAGTACCATTATGTTTATTAACCATTAAAAACATAACCATTTTAGAATTTCAATTAATATTAGTATATAATAATACTTATGATAATATCCAACTATTACAGATAGAGTAAGTGATGGCCTCGACTAGTTGGATCGTACCCAACGAAACCCATTTATCCGTGCTACTAAGGGAGATGAAATCATGGGATTTACACATGACCAATCCCAAGTTGTGATTCATTAACCAATGTTCAAGAAAAATCAGTAAAGGTATAATTTTAATCTTCTTAAGATGACGACCCAAGCCATGTTCACTGAACCACCCTAAGAAAGCACCATCATCACACACAGTACCCGTAAGGCATATACTATTGTAATAATTTCCTATGTATCCAGAACCTTGTAATATGAAATTTTATATTTTCTAAATGAAATAATTATTATTTTTTATCTCTTTTAATTATTTCATTATCAATTATTAAATAATGAGTTTGATAAAAAATATATTTTTCACATGAAGAAACCAAAGTTGTATTTTTGGGAAATATATAGGTTTGATTAAGACACACTTTTGATAATTTCAATATTTCGTCAAATAAATGACATTTTAAAAACATATTATTATTAGATAATAATTATATAAATATAAATGATAATATAATTTAGTGATGTCCAATATCAATCTTATAAGGTTCATAAAGTGGTTAATATAGTAAAAAATAGTATTGTTCAGTAAATAAGTATTTCTATTTAAAAGAGAAAATAATCATATTTGTAAAATTATTTTGATAAAATAAATATTATTTTTATAATCCATACATAAATATTAGATAATGGTTAATTTTTAATAATTTTATGAGACACTTGATTTTTTGAGAAACATTTAGTACGTTATAAATATACATTCAGCATTATGACATCATAATAGCCCAAAAAATATGTAATAAATTATATAAAATTCATATATAAACAAATATAGATTTCCATTTTAATATAATATGTTTATCATGTTATTTAATTATTTGCATGAACCTTTAATGGATCCTCCAAAACCAATATTATAATTACTGTTTCAAAATAAATTCTCTATGAACATGAGTGACACCCACATCACCAATATTATTATTTTAATATGTTCGGTTTTTAGACTTATAAAATAATTAAATCCACTCCAATTTCATTGAAACTAACTGAAAAATCCATGGGAATATTTTTTGTTTTTATTTTTTCATATAAAGTCCAAAACAAAAGATTGAAAAGTAATAAATAAATCACGTCTCTTTTGCAATAAATACTCAAAAACCCTCCCACACCCCTTCACTCAAAAAAAGTTTACCAAAAATTTTCTCTCGCTATCTACTCTAAATCCTTATTAATTTCTTCCCTAATACATTAAAATATCCTCCCAATATTTTAGAATCTCCCTCTCAAGGAAAGTATATTCTATTTTCATCCTCTTTATTCAAGCACATTCTTTTTATAATACCATTTTTTTTAGTTTTTCATGTTGGAATTTATTTTTTCAAATCCATTTTCGTGTCCTTAATATTTAAACATGATGGGATACCATCATTCAATCTCATTAAAACCTTACATGAATCATTATTTACACTCATTATGCTGCTGAAAGTATCCTTTTAATTTTCCATGCTAAACATTTGTGTAGTGAATACCCATACCCAATTCCACTCAAGGGTATTAAACTAGATGTATACATCTTACATTGATTGGTTAATTCCTTGTAAATAACCCAAAATTCATAATTATGTGATTAAATGTGATCAAATGTGTTCTTATGTTGTATGATCTATGTGGCACACTAACACTATACATGATATGAATGTGACTGATGGGGCCTAAGTTATATATCCCTCCAATGCATTGGTTAATGTTATTATCTCATTATCAACCATGTATAGTGCACCAAATGTTCTCCAAATAACACTATCTTATGATGTCTCAATGGTTATCCATGACTTATGATTACGATTTCATGTTTTATATTGTTTCCATATTCTTATGTCGCATTGTTGTTATCATATTATATTATGCTTTGATGTCCAGTTTTATAATTATTAACCATTTTATGTCACCTTGATATGCCTCTTGAATAACATGTATTACTTTAATCTTATTATACATATATTATTCCCTTACATTGTTTTATAGCTCACCCATTTCTTATGTACATACCTAGGTTATCTATTGCATTTTTATAAGAGTTATGGAATTTAATCATCATGTTAAAGAGTTTTCAATAATTTTACTATATCACAGTTTCATGTTACTATATTATGTATCTAATTAATGAAATAAAATCTACCTTTTGATATATTGAGATATTAATATGTGTGTCTTTATGTAATAAATCATGAATTAAGATGCATTAATGATATGTGTTACCATATTGATCAATCTAAAAAACCCAATTATCCACTTATACTAAAATGGATATAAGTATAATGGAATTATTTGACTACATACATCAATCATCATGACACCTCAACATCTCATGTACAATATATCTGTGTACATCATGAATTCTTCACCACATACAAAACCTATGGCTAGAAACCAAGATAACAAGAATCCACTACCTATTGATTCAGATACTATCATCACATAAACTCATTTATTATCAAATTCTATATTTTGATATAGAACAATGTACTAATCTATGACTATGTTGTTAACTCACGATCCGATCTAATCTATTTGTAATCTTGGAATACTCTATGTTCATGCATCCTACATACTCTTACTACATGTCAGTGTATCATTGTAAAATGGTGGCATCACATACTAGACATCATAATGGATTAATCATATCTACATTCACAAGATTATATAACCTTTTATTTTATAAATAATCATGAATTCATGAAAGTAAAAACTACATGCATGTATAGTACATGATAACCACTCTATTTTATGGGATTAGATAAGGATTCAATGAAAAATTCACATGAAAAGACCCTCACTATCCTAATGTGGAAGATGACTTGAGGTGACAACATTAAAAAATGTAGCCTAATGTTATATCCATAATTGTTTCATAGAGGAATAATACATGAGTTTTAAAACTAATTCCTACACATATATTTCATTTATGGTGGATCTATTTAATAAGAAACGTTTTTCCATAGTATTAATTATGAAAACCAACTTATATTGAAGATTTCATATGGTATTCATGCCAAACCCCACATTGAGGATAACCATCAGTCACCATCCTAATATGTGCCAACTGTGTGCAATTTGTTCCATCCATGTGCTCTTAACTTTACTTATGCACCTCTATTAGCACCATGTATGATTGTGGATGTACTTGTTTCTATGGCCATTGAATGATAGAAATATTTATTAAATAACTCTATAAATTCCTAAACAAAGATTTCTATTCCATCAAAAAACAGATCTAGGTAATTCTAAAAGTCAATTAATTATTTCTATAATTCTTTATTCTCAACTCGTAAGAAATTCTTCATCCACTTCTCTAAAATTATATTAATTATTTTCCCAAACTAAAATTTACTCATATAAAGTCTAATAATCTTTAACCTAAATTCATCAATTATAACTTCTCATAAATTTATACAAATTACATCCTATATGAAAAATAATTATCCCTATATATTTTACAAAAGGATGTGTCATTCACTATCCTCATTGGCTATATAATTTCTAAACTCCACTTTCTCTTGGTTGTAAACATTTTTCTATTCAAAATCTCATTCTCATGGGTATTAAACATTAATATGTACTCAAAAATCAATACTTATAATTTTAAAGATGTATATAATTTGAGATATTAAGAATATCAGTATTAATCTTACCAAACAGCTTAGAAGATGATCGAGTTGACATAGTCTGGGGTGTGTTTTAATAATCATTCATTGGCCTTCTCTTAGAAGCAGCATGAGTGAAGCACTCATCAGCTGCCTTCCCTTTCCCAATTAAGTGTACATCTTTAAAAGAGGGAGGACCACAACTACTCATTGCCTTCAGGGAGGTGTAATCACTGATCCCTTCCACATCAAAAATTCCACCCCTCTTCTTAGATATTGTTTAATAATTCAACACTCTTTTTATCTCCAAATGATGGAAAATAGATTGATAAAACCCATTGTGATCATCTAAAAAAGGATCCTGAAAAATAGTCCCCCCAGGATGTGAGCATATACTAGGACTAGAATTCAAGTCCTTATTTGGAGGGTCAGTAGAAGGTGACCCAATAATAATAAGACCGGCTGTCAAAGATCCACTATCAACTAACCAAATAGAGGTAGCAGCACAACCATTAGATGATCTAACCTCCTGTTCATAGACAACTCAAGTGTAAGAGGGACCACTGTTAAATCTCATCGGTGAGATATCCACCACCAGTTCATTGCCTTTTATGTGAGGTACCAGAGGATCAGTCGCAGGAGCCATCATAACAACCAGGGTGGGTAATGGATTGTTGAGAACATCTCTATTGTGTCCAAGTGGCTTTGAAAAAGCCACGTCCTTCCTCTCTTTCTTCCTTATATAGAGATTAGATGGATGAACCTTCATCCCATATCTATCATCATAAGTCTTCCTCTATCATAGATCCACAAAATTCCTCACAACCATATATTCATTACAGAAAAGTTACTTTTTTTCATATTCAAAATTAATTTGAATGTTATCAATATTAGTGGAGAGAATAACCTTGTCATTCAAGGTATAGAAATAATTTCATAATACTTTTATTTTTTTATGAATTTTCAAATATTTATATGGGTTAATTTAATTTTCTAATACGTACAAAGTCTTATGTTTCTTAATAAATTTTTTTCCAATTTATTATTACAAAGAAAATGATTATAAGAATTCCTTAATGTGTTATGAGTTTATTAAAGTCGTAAGAAGTGAACACAATGTCATATGACTTCATTAAAAGACTTATATACTTCAAAAAAATCCTTATGAATTGTTTTAATGTCTTACAAAGTCCCACTAATAATTCTTGCAATATCCCATTGAGATATCCTATGAAGTCCCCATAGATAAGTCTTATGAAGTCCCCCTGATAACTTTTATGAATCCTCACTTATTATTCTTATTAAATTCATTATGGAGATCCTTCCATTTTTATTTTTAGCTTCAAATCATACATTTTACTTAATAAATAATTTTGTTTACATTTTAAAATTGAAATTAAAATACATATGTATCTTTTGCATAGTCATATGAATTCTGGACATAGTCAATTGTTTGCGTTAGGGAATAAATTCATACTGAAATCATGGAAATACATATGATGTTCCATAAATTCCTAAGAACATCCACAAAATTCATTAAAAAATAATTGTCAATTTTTTCCAACTCAATAACCAATGTATTAAGAAATTCTGTGCCCTGCAAGACTTTTCAATTTTATAAAATCTAATTCCAAAATTCTAGGTTACCTCAAATATACATAGAACTTATTCTATTAATCTTTATCCTTATCCAAATACACTCCAAAAACATTAAAACATCCAAATTACCCTCACCACACATAACTAATACTTCATGTGTGTTTGAATATTATATACACATTAAAAAAGGTGTCTACACAATAAACATAACAACTTATTCTTAAGAGTATCATCATAAAAAACTCACCAAGGGGACTCAAAATTCTCCCCCAGTCAAAGAACTTATTCAAGATACCAATATAATTCTAACCCTTAAAATTTTCATCATAGATCATAAAACCCAAAATAAATACAAGGAATATGAGGGTTCTCTAATATTTTTGTTGATCTATAAAACTAGTGTTCGTATCTTGACTATTTTGGGGCCAGATAGTGGTCCCTAAAATAATTTCTTTATTTTCATATTAGATCTATTTTTTTTCCCTATTATATTAGAGGTGAATGTTAATTGGTCAAAAAATATCTTTTGAAAAAAATATGTGAGATTTACACATAATAAGATTTTTTACTTTTTCACATTGAAATGTTTAAATGTTTTACTACTCTTTTCAAGGTGCATTCATAGTGAGAAGGGAGTTGAATTTTATATAAAATGTCATTTTTTTAATTTTTAGTGCGGTGAGTACCATGTATAATTAGTTCACTATGTTAAGGTCATACAATTATGACTCCTCTTGGCTAATGATTATGTTAAAATAGCTTTGACCAAATGTCGATAAAGATTAATTTCATATAACAATGAATAGAAGACGAGTGAAACTACCCATGTTTTTAGAAATTATATTATTTCCATAATCTATAATTTTATCATTCTAATCTTTTTTCAATATATCCATTTAAATGAAATAGATTAGACTGTAAGTGATACAAGATAAGAATTAAACCAACAACATTTTATTCACTAATAATAAGAAATAATAACAATTGCACATGAAATTAAGTATTACACTCCATGGATTATTCATAACCATAGATTAGTACATCTATTTAAAGTGCATAAATTAAAAGTGGAAAATAAATATAAAGAATAAAATATTCAACACTATGAGATCTCTTGGTTCATATCTTCCATTTAGGATCACCAATATCTAATGAAAACTTTTAATAAAGAAGATAACCATGATTGGATAAATCATAGTGTCAAATAGAAAAAGAATACAATGGAAATGAGAATATTGAATTGAATATGTTTTGTAAGACTATATATAGGAAGAAAATACGCTCTTTGAAAATATGGTGACTACAAAAATAGTCATTAAAAATACAGTCATTTAAAATATGGTCATTGGTTATACATCCAATCGGTATACCAAATTCATTTATTATTAATAAAATATAACACACAATGAAATAAAAAAATATTATTTCAAAATTTTTAAAACCATAAAATTTTATAAAATAAATTATCCACATAATTAAATGTGTGAACCTCACGTTAGAACCAAATTCTATGTTTGAGAAAAAATATTTATTTATGATGAAAGGAGAAGAATGGATTTCTGTGGGTCGTGACCCAAAAAGTCATTGACCAGGCTCAAAATGTTCATGGTGTGACTCTCTATTTTTCATGGGGGTTAATGAAGGTAGTGAAGGCACCGACCTGAAGGACCAAAACCACATACTGACAGTGATCTCGAGTAGGGGTGTGGGGGCGTAGCCCACATGACATGGAGAAGTTGGTTCTCCATGGTTGTTTAACCTACCCCATTGTGTAGTGAACCTATGCTGGACAACTATGCCTACCACCAGTGTGGCCCATAAGTTTTTTCTACTCTCATGTGTTGGGAAACCTATGTCATGGACTTATGCCATGGACTTTAATGGTACACCAATGCTGGGTACCTATGCTGATGACCTACACGACCCAGTTATGTTTCCCCCCTACACAAGGTAGCTGCTCCATGGAGCTACTCCAAACACATATGCCAACTACTTCCTTCGACCAGGTCCCCTCTTTGGATACAAATATTACACCTTGGGATCCTCATTTTAGAACTGAAAATTCATAAGTATCCCCATAGCTCTCATTGTGTAGGACATTCACCCATGTCCCCAAAGTTTTCTCAAGTAACTCTCAAAAAACTATATAGAAGAGACAATTAAAGGTTATAAATAAGATCATGATCCCTACCCTATAGTAGGACAAGTGTGGGAAACCTATTACTGTATAAATCAAAATCCCAATGTGAGACACGCTGATGCGCCTTTTCCCAAGGTTTTATAAATCAAGAGGTCTTGGTGGAGGTTTCAACTTGGTCCCTTTTAGAAAAGGGATCAAAGGAAGTAGAGGCCCTTACTTTGGTGGATTTAAATAGTCCTTATAGTATGGCCCGTATAGGTATTGGGAAAATATTCCCATTACAAATATGTCACGTAGGTGTGCTCATCAAGTCCTAAGAGGAACTGAAAAGATCTTTGCGTGGGAGGAATTGGCCTGTGAAATATTAATATTCCGTGGAAAATGGACTACCAGGGAAATAACACATGGGTGAGGACTTATCCTAAACACCATAGGTATCATCTGGTGTCCTTTTGAGAGTCTCACACATGTCATTGTTTAGTGAATTGTCCTCACATAGGTGACTTATTTTTATATAAGAAGGATACTCGAACATGTGTCTTTATATTTTAGATCGAGGAGTATGTAGATTTGAATATCTGCAGTCACATGGACCCTTACCCCAAGGGTGGTGTTGTGGAGTTCTCGGTTTGGAGGATTTGGGTTTGGACCATGTCTACCCCTTGTGTCTCTACAAATCTGAGCCTCCAGTTCCTAGTAGGAAGAATAAGGATCACACTTTATTTTCCCTTTCAATGGGAATGTTATCCTCCTTCCAATCTAGAACCAATTTTGGGCATCCATCCTATTTTTAGCCCCTAGCCTTTCGTGTAGGAGGTTAATGTCTCTATCTAATATACATACATCACCTACATTCCTTCATTACATTTGGACCTATGTCTAATGTTAACTGAAGAGAGGGAAGCACTATATCCACAACCTCTTCCACCGTAGCCATGGACTCTTCCACTAGCGAAGGAGGAAAAGTGTGTCATTTGTTGAATCTTTCACATCATCTTGTATCTCACAAAATGCATGAATAATTTGGTCTTATAGGTTTTATATGATCACAACACCAACATGATCCATTTTAAGGAATGAACTATGAGAACTTATATTCACATTATAACTGGGATACATTGGAATCCTTCATGAGGACCGAGCTGTGTATGATATCATTCATGAAATGAGAAATCATTCCCTCTTATCCCGGGCAGCCTTATTAAGAATAAGTGATGTTATTAATATTTTCATAACTTTTTATATACTCCCATTACTGATTTTATATGGAATATTCATAATTTGTGTGAAATATTTATTTTTAAATATTAAATATAATTTTAGAGCACTATTTGAATTCATCCAGATTCATGTCTGTTTAATGTTTTAATAATACATATCACCCTACTTATCCAAATTTCCTGAATCTTGTTTATTACAATTCTTTATTCCATTTAACACATATAATTATAAGGGATCATTGTCCAATTACGCCATTTGAAGTGTCATATGGATCACACAAGAAGGCCCAAATAATTTGTGACGAAACTAGACCATCTATGAATATTTAATTAATGGGATCCATATAGAAGTCCAAATTCATTAATTCTCCACCAATGTTTGGGGAACAATTTAATTATTCATGGATAATAATTTCAGGGTCCATATCTAATAACATGGGGCCCAAATTATTCTATTAAGTCGAGCCCACAATTATGTCCGTGAATTGAAATAATCACACCAAATTCGATATTTCTCTTGATATAGACATCCATTAATGCTGAGATTTTTCAGTGTCAAATAGGATATATATTTGGACTACATTTTTGAATAAAGCTTTCGTATTTGAAGGTACCTTCCTATTAAAAAATCCATTAAAATTTCGGCCATAAAAAAGTCTGGATTGAAATTGAAAGATTAATAATGTTCAGTAAAATTGCTATATATTTGGCTTCAAAAGTACAATGAAAGCCAAATATTTAGGGATGGTAGTAAACATAAATATATACATCTTGGAATAAGAGATAATATCTATATTCATCTGTATGGATGTCCAAATTGGCGATGCATGTGGAGGGGAAGATTTAGAATGAAAACAGTCCACCTCCTTGGGCTATAAATGTAACCCCTTCTTCCTCTTGCATGTGGTTGGAATTTCAGAAGTGAGGAGCATACATTGTAATGACCAAATATTTTACAAAGGCTTAGTAGGATCTTCAATACTCAATTTTTCACTTGAGATACCCTTCCTCCTCTATTTAATTTCATTTAATTTTGTGATTTTCTTCATTTGTAATCTCGTATGTGTTGTTTTTGCAATTCTATTTTAATGAAAGTTTCATCTTCAATATCTATTATTCTCATCCACCTTATGTAGTTTGATAATAATTTTATTAAAATAGTTTAAATAACGTTAGAACCCTTTTCCTTCTTTTACTTCCTCATTCAATCGAATGTATTTTTTAAACTCTTTTCAAAGATCGTGTGGGTGTTCGACGCACTACTCTTTTCTTATCCAGTTCTTTTCACATTATTTATAATTAATCACCACAAACATATTTAACTAGATTAATAATAATTTCAATGTCTATGTAAATCTACCATTGGGTTTAATTATAAATTGGGGATATTAAGTGATTGAGATCTTTTTCTCGATGAGTATTCTTTAAAGTTAATATTTTGTATGTTGAAATTTATATATCATAGATTAATGACATGTTTTGTTTAACATGTGGATTCCATGGATTATTTGATCCAAAAATACAGTACCATAAACAAGTAATGATTATGATTATAACCCTAATTTAATTTACGGCTTGTATTAAATCCATAACACTAGGGAATTACAATCAGAATCATCTTGTGAAGTGGGTATTGATTTAATGAAATATATAGCAAAGTTCAAGGATATCATAAGCTTAAATCCCCAATAATGAACTCACCTCAATCATTATCAATTTGTAAAATCAAACATCATCCATTAATTATTTTATAATCTATGCAAATAAACCCCCCAATCAAAATACAATCAACTATAAACAATTGATTATTAAAAAGTATCATCACTTAGGATTCGTCCCCAGTGATTCTATACACATTAGCAGAGCACCAGAAACTTGAACAGTTAATATAATACAATAGTCCATGATTTAAAATGGCATCTTTTCTAGGTTTGGTTTAATTAAGTGGTCATTAGTTTCTGGTTATAGTAAAAAAACAAAAAAAAACAAAAAAAAACAAAAAAACACACACAAAGAAAACCCTGACTTCTCATAAAAATAATAAATGTTAAAAAAAGTCCTCCAATTTCTTCCAACATCTCTCTAAATGCCTTGTATCCTCCCAAACAATCCCTCAGATTTTTTTGACCTTGAAATTGAGCGAACACTTGGCCAACTTAGGAGGAACATTAGGGATAATCAAATAATTCAAGAACAAGTCCTTGTCCAACCAGTTGAATTAAAAATGGAAAATCCTATGGAACAAACACTTTAATGTACTCACAACCCCTGATATGAATTAACAACCCCTTGTTATTCAATATCCAAACATAGAGGATGAATTCAAATTCAAATCGGGTTTGATTCATCTTCTCCCTCATTTCCACAGGCTAGCTAATGAGGATCCACATCTCCACCTTAAAGAGTTCAAAGTGTTATTATCTACCATGAAGCCTCAAGGGGTTTCTGAGGAAAAAATAAAACTCTAAGAATTCAATTTCTCCCTATCTGACACTACTAAGTCATGTCTTTTGTACATCCCTCCTGGTTCCATAACCACATAGAATGACATGAAGTGACTCTTTTTAGATTAATTCATTCCTACTTCTCGTACTGATTCTTTCTGAAAGGAAATAAGTGGTATTTGTCAATTCGAAAATGAATAACTCCATGAGTACTAGGATAGGTTCAAAAAGCTTATTGCAACCTTCCCACACCATCAAATCTCTAACCCACTATTGATCTAATACTTCTATGAGGGTTTATTGGATATGGAGATAACTCTCATGGATGCCGCAAGTGGTAGTGCTCTTGTTGATAAGACTTTTGCAGCTGCAAGAGATCTCATAAGCAACATGGCTAAAAACACACAATAATTCTGAATGTGTGCACATGTTCAAGTAAAAAAATTCCAAGACAATCATTTCATAGAGCCGAAAAAGATGTCTGAGTGGATGAGTGAACTTACAAGTCTTGTGTGACAACTAGTTGTGGCTACCAAAGACCCAACCTCATCTTCTCCACAATCTATGTTACCTGGACCTATCAAGAACTGTGGAACTTGTAGCTCCTCATGTCATCCGACTGACACCAGTCCAAAACTTCAAGAGGATACATTTGATTCATCTGGACCAATGGTGCTCAATGCAGTATATGCTTAGAGGAACACCAACCCTCAACAATCAGGTCAATTTTATATAAACTTCATCCAACCCCATTGTGAGCTTTTCTCTTCTACCTATAAACCTAAATTGAGGTATGGTAATACCATTTCACATCCCCCTCAATTCCCTCATCAAAACCCAAAAAAAATCTAATAAGATCAAGGTGGTGGTAAATTCCATCAACCCTTCCCTTTTGATTATTAACCTCAAAGGATCAATCCTCCTCTTCCTCCTCATAGATTCCACTATCCTAGTGAGCCTTCCTAATTCCCAAACAAATAAAATTGATTTCCCAAGAATGAAAATGAAGGTAATCCCAATATGGGACAAGAATCTTCTTCCAATCAACCATGAGAAAGTGCAGTGGAAGATCATGCCTCCTTTACACATTCCAGCCTCAAAAAATTGAAACCCAATGTTGTCAACTTGCATCCCACCTGAGATAGCATCAACAATAAAATTCTTCCCAACTCCCATATCAACCATTATGCAACCCCAAGGGTAATTTAAGTGCAATTTCAATTAGTTCGGGAAATCAAATTTGTATTACTCAAGATAAATTCTCCAACTCCCCTTTATATACTGACCTAGAAAATGAAAAGAAAAAGAAACTTGAAAAGGAATCTGAATCCATTCACCAACCTCCTTTCATTCCACATAGTAATCCAATTCAGAAAATGTCTTCACCCAACAATCCATTCCCATAAAATGAAATGATCCCGGGACCTTTACAGTTCCATTCCAAATCAGAAGTTCTAACTTCGATGGTGTAATCATAGACCTAGGAGCCTCGATAAATTTCATTCCTAAATACTTCTTTTCAAACCTTGGTCTAGGTCCCTTGCACCCAACCAGTGTTGTCATTCAATAGGCCAATCTAAGAACTGTTAGTCCTGCGGTATAATCGAGGATGTCCTTGTCCATGGGAATGATCTTATCTTTCCTACTGACTTCTATGTCCTTGATATTGAAGCTGATACAAAATCTTCTCGATCTCCCTTAATTCTAGGTAGACCATTCGTAATGACACAAAGAACCAAGATTGATGTCTATTCATGCATCTTATCCATGTAATTTGGTGACCAACTGGTCATGTTCAATATTTTACAAGCCATGACATTCCCATATAAGGATCACTCTGAATTCTTAATCCATGGTTCTGAGGAAACTTATGAGATTCAATTAAACCTCATTCCATCGTGTTCATCATTCCTGAACCAGAGAGGATCTTGTGAAATCTGCACCATGATTAACCATTTTATAAATGGTGAAGTTGATGTACACCTTTCATTCATAGACTCCATCAATCTAAAGGAACTTGAAAACTGTCTTGAATCCCACATCAACTATGATCGCTAATACTCCACCATGGAAAGTGATAAGAAAAATGAATATAAGGAAACTGAAGTCCCTTCCTCCATTCCTGAGTTATCTAACCCACAAATCAAAGAAGAGACTGATCTGAAACCTCTTCCTAAATACCTGAAATATGCATTCCTTTAACATGATCACTCTTATCCTGTCATTATATCCCCTTCACTTACTAAAATCGAGGAGTCCAAACTTGTTCAGGTTTTAGATGAAAACATAAAGGACTTAGGTTGGAGACTAGATGACATACCGGGAATCATCCCTTCCCTTTTCATGCATCACATTTATCTTGAGGAATCATCCAACCCAATTAGACAACCACAAAAAGACTCAATCCACTCATACTTGATGTATTTAGGGAATAGATCAACAAGCTTCTTCAAGATGGTATTATCTACCCAATTTTTGATAGTGAATGGGTTAGTCCATTTCAAGTTGTACCTAAAAAGGGTTGGATAAATTTTGTCAAAAAATGAACATGGGGAGGTAGTCACAACTCGAGTGAAGAACAAATGGTGTGAGTGAGTTGATTACTGAAAATTGGATGTTGAAAGACGAAAAGATCACTACCCTCTTCCATTCCGTGATAAAATGATAGAACGATTAGCCAGAAAGTCGCACTATTGTTTTCTTGATGGATACACTAGATACTTCAAAATCCCAATCTCACATTAGGAATAAGAAAATACTACATTAACTTTACCCTTTAAAAAACATATGCATATAGGAGAATTCCATTTGGAATTTGCAATGCTCCTGCAACATTCCAGAGGTGTATGGAGAGTATCTTTTCTGAATTCATTGAACACTTCACAGAAGTCATCATGGATGACTTTACCATTTATGGTGAGTCATTTGAATCATTCTTGCATTCACTCTCTTTAGTACTTCAAAAGTGTGTAAAGTTTAACCTTGTGTTAAATTTTGAAAAATGTCACTTCATGGTTGCAAATGGGATTGTTCTGGGGTATATAGTTTCACGAGATGGTATTGATGTTGGTCCTGCCAAAATTAAAGTGATCCAATCAATTCCTTAACCCACTTTTGTTCGAGACATCCATTCATTCCTTGGTCATGCCGATTTCTATCGATGATTTATCCATAACTTCAGTAGTATTTCCATCCCACTCACTCGGTAGCTCCAAAATGATGTCACTTTCCATTTCAATGAGGTCTGCAAGAGAGCCTTTGTTGAACTCAAAACTACTCTTATATCTACCATGATAATCTAACCCCATGATTAGTCCTTACCCTTTGAGTTGATGTGTGATGCTTCTGATATAGTCGTTGGGGCTATTCTTGGTCAAAGACGAGAAACAATTCCTCATGTCATCTATTAGGCCTCAAAAAAAATGTATGAAACTCAATTTCACCACACTGTCACTGAATAAAAAGTTTAGTAGTATTTTTTGACTCAGATAAATTCTATCCTTATCTCTTAGATGACAAAATAATCATATTGACAGACTATTCTGGTATAATGTTCTTACTAAAAAAAGTGATTCCAAACCGAGAATAAAAGATGGATCCTAATACTCCAAGATTTTGACCTTTAAATCAAAGATAGACCAGGAAAATAAAACCCTATGGCTGATCACCTGCATAGAATTTCTAATTATTCTCATTCAGAAACCATTGATCATGAATTCCCCACTGATCAACTTTCATCTCTCACTCAAAAAAATACCATGGTCTACCCAATTGTAAATTACTTGGTTTTTGGTATATTTCCTGAAATTTTTTCAAATGAACAAAAAATGAAACTGAAAATTGATTCAAAATTATACTTTTGGGAGGATAATAAAATTTGGAAAACTAGGGCCGACATGGTAATTAGGAGATGTGTTGATGACGATGAACAATCCTCCATCTTAGAATTTTGTCACTCACATCCCAGAGGTGGCCACTTTAGACCACAAAGGACCTCCCAAAAGGTCATAGACTCTGGATTATTTTGGCCATCACTCTTCAAGGACCCACATGAGTTTTATCAATCATGTCCCACTTTCCAAAAGTTTTCCATAATTTCAAATAGAAATGAAATCTCACAAATGCCTTTAATTTTCTGTGAGACCTTAGAAGTTTGGGGCATAAATTTCATGGGACCATTTCCCCCTTCCAATGGATTCTCATACATTCTTTTTGCAGTTGATTATGTTTCTATGTGGGTTGAGGCCAAACCCACTAGAAAGGATAATTAATATATTGTTAGTGAGTTCCTAAAACCCATATCTTCCACCGATTTGGCACTCCTCATGCCTTGATTAGTGACTTAGGAACACATTTTTTAATAAAACCTTGGAATATATTTTTAAAAAGAATGGGTTTTCACATAAAACTTCAGTTGTATATCACCCCAAACAAATTTCATGGCTCAAATCTATAATAGAGAAGTAAAAAGAGTGATTGAGAGAATTTTTAAGACCACAAGGAAAGACTACCTGAAATACTTGGTGAAGCACTTTGGTCTTATCGAACATCCTATAAAACACCCATTGGGATGTCTTCTGTTAGGATAGTTTTTGGTAAAGAATTCCACTTACCATTTGAAATTCAACATAAGTAATTTTGGGTTGTTAAAACATGTAATTTTGATTATGAACAATCGGGTGAAGAAATATTGTTGCAGTTGACTGAATTGGAAGAGATCCGACTTGATTTATATGAGAATTTAAATCTGTACAAATAAAAGGCTAAGGTACTCCATGAAAAACACATCCTGAGAAATGTATTCCATGTAGGTGAAAAAGTATTACTATTCAACTTTCAATTTTGTTTTCACCTAAGTAAGCTTAATTCTCATTGGGAAGGTCCTTTTATTGTTTCTCATGTTTACCCATTTGGTGGAGTGCAATTCCAAGAACCGTCTTCCAAAAGGACATTTACGGTTAACAGACATCGATTAATGAATCACCATGATAGGACACACATCCTGAAGACCACATCAACTTCCATTGAATTCCCACCTCCTACTGTTGACCCACCATTAGATGGATATGGAAACCCACCAAATCAAAACCAGGGGGAACCTATTTCCCTATAACTCCTCTTCTACCTCTCCCTCTCCCTATATATATATATATATATATATATATATATATATCTTTATTCTTCTTCTTCCTCCCTCATTCTCATTTTTTTACCACATTCCTCGTAACACTTTTTTATTTAATCTTTATCTTTTGTGTTGGTGTGTCTTTATAAAAAACTAAAAAAACCTAAAAAACTAAAAAAAATCATTTAAAAAAATATGAAAAATCAAGATTCATACTTACTCACCTTCAAATTTTCAAAATTTGACCGACTATTTTATGGTGTCAAAAGACATGGTTTAATCTAAAAAGTTTGTGGTTTCTTAAAAAATTTGGATAAATAATGTTGTGTCAAAACCAAAAAAATTTGAATGCTCTTTTTTTGATTTGGAAAATGATTTTCCACACATGTGAGGAACAACATTTGCTTTTATACCAAGGACACCAATGGCCATATTTTCAAAATATGTGTTTTTAACCCCCATTTTTGAGACTTGTGTTTGTGGACCTTCGAGCTGAATTTCATACTTTATTGTGAATTAATATGATAAAGGAATTTTTGAACCACAATAGACTTATTATAGCCAAATAGACTCCCATTAACCACACATTAATCCTACTTTAAAAGCCCATTAGAGCCTATGAAAACCTTTTATTGTATAACCACATTACATTCCCAATACCTTATCCCACCCAATATCAACATGGATTTTCGTTGCATAATTGTTTGAAATTTACGTGTTGGGGAATGGATTTCATTTTGGGTACCCTTTTGTTGATTTTAACCATGTTATCATATGATTGTGGGAAAGCATCAATTTAAGTGTGGGGTAGAGGTTGTTCTTAATTGGGGTTTGGGAATGTATAGATGTTTATCTTGTACAAATGATATTGAAAAGTGTTGAAAAAAAAAGAAAAAAAACATCAAAAAGAAATAAAAAAAAAGAATAGGTTGTTTCTTGGGTGGGAAAAAAATAACTCTTCCTCAACCATTGATCTTGTTATAACTATTAAAATTAGTATCATGAGGATATAAAACATGGTTTGGGAGATGAGTGTGAGATCTGTTTCATGTTCAACTTTTGAAAAAATATTTAAAAAACGAAAAAAATGAGCACTTATGTCGTTGGGAGAAGTTTTGGGGTTTGTAAATGTTTCATCTTCTCATCCACGTAAAATTTCCTTCCTATTTTGTGTCTTATTTTAAATTTTTATTCCCTCATAAATATGGGTTCCCATTTCATTTCATGTCTAATTTCAAAATAAAATGTGCATTACTTTTTCCATGTTGGTGTTTTACCCCATTTTTTCCTATCTTTTGGATATCATCTTCCTACCATACCATATCCATAGAAAAAACCCTAAAAATACCTCTTTATTTTTGAGAACATTAGGATAGGGAATGGAAGATGAGAACTCTTTTGAAATCTAATATTTTCACCATTAGTGAATGTGTGAACCTCTAGAAATAAATTTTTATCATCTTGAGTGGAGTAAGTTTCGAGTTCCCACATTTTCCACATCTAAATTTGAGCATGAAAAAAGTGTTCTTTTTTGGAACAATGTTTCAATAACAAATTGAGGTGGAATTCAATATGGATTAATTAAATAGTCTAAACCTCCCTTGATTGGTGAAAACAAAATTTTAATATTTGATGGGGAGTGAAAATGATTTTGGAATGTTTTATATATTTTTTGTACATGAGTACATGCACAAGAATAAGTGTGGGGGAGTTGATGTTATTAATATTTTCATAACTTTTTATATACTCCCCTTACATATTTTATATGAAATGTGCATAATTTGTGTCAAATATTAATGTTTAAATATTAAATATAATTTTAGAGCACTATTTGAATTCATCCAGATTCATGTCTGTTTAATGTTTTAAAAATATATATCACCCTACTTATCCAAATTTCCTTCCTCTTGTTTTGTAGGATTTCTTATTCCCTTTACCACATATAATTGGAAGGGATCAATGGACAATTAGTCCATTTGAAGGGTCATATGGATACACAAGAAGGCCCAATGAATTTGTAATGAAATTGGACCAGCTAGGAAGATTAAATTACTGGGCTCCATCCAGGTGTACAAATTCCTTTATTCGCCTCCAGAGTTTAGGTAACAACTCAAGGAGTCATGGAAACAAATTTCCGGTCCATACTCCAATAAAAAGGGGACTAAAGTATTCTGTTAATTCCATCCCACAATTCTCTATGGGAATTGAAATAATCAAACAAAATTTGATATTTCTACTGATATATACATCCATTAGAGATGATTGTTTTCAGTGTGAAAGAGGATAAATAAGTTACAGTCTTTGTTGAAGAAAGAATTCAGATTTTAAGGTATCTTTTTATTCAAAAAATGCATTCACATTTCGACTATAAAAAAAGTCTAGATTGAAATGGACAGATTAACACTGTGTAGTAAAATTACCATATCATTGGATTCAAAAGTCCAATGGCAGCAAAATTTAGAGTGATGAAAGTAAAAATAAATATATAAAACATTTAATAAGATATAACCTATAGATTCATATGTATGGATAGCCAAACTGGTGATGCAAGTGGAGGGGGAAATTTTGAATGAAAACAATCCACCTCCTTGGGCTATAAATACAACCCCCTCTTCTCATTGCATGTGGTTGGAATTTAAGAAGAGAAGATCATACATTGTCACAAACAAAGCCTTTTAAAAGGATTTGGAGGACCTACCATACTCAATTTGTCACTTGATATACCATTCCTCCTCTCTTTGATTTCATTTACTTTTGTGTTTTTCATTATTTGTAATCTCATAAGTGTTGTTTTTGTAATTATGTTTTAATGAATGTTTCTTATTCAATATATATTATCCTCATAAAACTTCTACAGTTTAATATTAATGTTCTTAAAATTGTTTAAATCAAGTTAAAACCACTTTCCTTCTTTTACTTCTTCATTTAATCGATTTTTGTAACTCTCTTCAACGATCGTGTGTGTGTTCGATGCAATACTCTTTTCTTATCCCATTCTTTTCACATTATTTATAACTCACCATATTAAACATATTTAACAAGATTAATAATAATTTCAATGGCTTAGTAAATCTACCATTGGGGTGAGTTATAATTTTGGGATATTAAGTGATTGAGAGCATTTTCTCATGAGTATTCATTAAAGTTAATATTGTGTATGTTGAACTTTATATGTCATAGATTAGTGACATGTTTCATTTAACATGTGGATTATAAGGATTATTGGAAAAAAAATACACTACCATAAACAAGAAATGGTTATTATTAGAACCTCAAGTTAAGTTACGACTTGGATTAAAGCCTTAACACTTGGGAATTCCAATCAGAATCATCTTGTGAAGTGGGTATTAATTTAACGCAATATACAGCAAAGCTCAAGCTAAAATCACCAATAATGAACTCACCCCAATAGGTACCAATTTTTTAAATCAAAAATCATACATTAATTATTTTATAATCTCACCAAACAAACCCCCCAATCAAAATACGATCAGCTAAAAATAATCGACTATAAAAAAGTATCATCGTCGAGGATTCGACCTGAGTGCTGCAATACATATTAGTAGAGCACCGGAACCTTGAACAGTTTATAGGAGACAATCGACCACGCTTTCAATATGACCCAAATTAAAATTCCCTAAATCTTAATGAGTAAATACATCCCTCATGGACCCTGTTATAAAGGAATCCTCTTAAAGAGTAAACCTAAACTAATTTTCTCTCAAAAGACCATACTCTCCTATGAGACTTACTCAACTACATGGGATTTGATTCCCATCAAAACGAGATACGTAGGAAGCCTCTATGAGGTTCAAACTCAATACTCCAAAGAAAACCTATCCTTTTAGCTCTATATCCCATATAGGGTCTAATTCATCTTGGAAACTCATATCCCTTCTAGGTTCCTTGTGCTTCCTCAGTATAAGTCACAAACCAAACTTTTTCTAGGAACCTTTCGCCTAGATGTCCTTACCACACAATGTTGAACTGTATGGTTAGGTCATTATCACATGAAATTAAAAGGTATATTGTGTCCTATTCAATGGAACTAAATTATGTGGGTTATGATTCCATTCATAAGGATTAGTAGGTAACCAATCTATAGGTTTGTCCCCAACATCAAAACAACTTCTATCTCCCTAGATAAAGATTAACTCTATTTTATCTTTCGTCTCCCTGGATGTCGTTAAACTCCAAAGTGACATTCATCTACCTGGATGATAATAAATTCAAGAGCGCCTCATTGTGTGGATATAATACCTAAATTGTGTTAATAATGACCAATAAAATCTCTAAGTAGTGTATAAAGGGATAAAATTGATGGAGAATGTTAGATTCATACAAATTTCTCCATTGATGATGAACCTCAGATACATACAGATGATTCTGAATTCTAAACATTATAATAATTGATTTCTATGTTCAAGAGAAACCTATTACACACTTGGTAAATTAATAAGAATTAATGAAAATATCTTAAATCTATAAGAGTGTCCCGAAGTAAAAAACTATTCCCTTCAAAAGGGTGTGATGAGCTCAACCACCCGTCCTCTCGAACAATGCGAGTTCTTAAGAATCGTGGGTAAAGATACCTAATGAGATCATGACTCTAGAAAAAAAGTCCTTATTGATATAGAATAATTAGGTGTTTTGGTTCGATGAACAAACCTTTTGGAAACTGTTTGCAAATAATGATTTCTAACGAAGTCCCAATTTCGAGGGAAACAAGTATATTATATAGATATATATTTATACATTACTTATAAATAATAATAATAATATTTTTAAAATATTATTGTATGACTATATAAAATTCCAATAATTATTTCAATATCAATGGAGTAGTAAAATTAAATTTTCGAATATAAATAAATAAATAATGGTATTTGTTAATTAATATTTATTTTCAATGTAATAATTAATTAAAAAAGAATACTTTATTAAGTATTTTACATTTTATCCAAATAAATTATATTTAAACTTTTAACATATTATTTTTAGTTAATTAATATATTACCAACACATAAATAAGAAATCTAATAATAGTATGAACACATAATGTTTAATAATGTCATTTTTCATTAAAATTAGTTTTATTTATATTTTTATATTTTCATTTAATAAATAAGTATACAAACATTATAATTTTAAATCATTTTTATATTTATTATATCATAATTAGCTTAGTATGATTTTTGATATTTTTTGAAATTATATAATTATAGCAGAATACTGAAAAGAATGATTTTACTAAATACTATCACTTTTATAACAATTTTTTTTTAATTTTTTTAGAAAACATTTTGATAAAAAATATATATATAATAAGTAATATTAATCATTTAAAAAGTATATGTTAAATGTATAATATACATGTTTAACCTTTTGGAAACTGAAGTAATATTTCAAACTAGAAACTGTCTTTAGGCACCTATATTTAAAATTTGAAATTATTTCTCATGGAAATTAAATATTTAAAAATTTATTTCATATATGATTTCAAAATTTCAATATTAGTGAAAAAGTTCAATTTTTTTTAGGCATAAAGAAAATATTAGTAAGATTAATTTTAATTATTTTAACACACGTGTAACAATATTTTAAAATGAATATCTTTTTTAATATCATGCAATTATAATCTAATAAGATTTATTTATCTATTTGATCTAATTGTACAATTATTATTTTTAAACCTATATATTAATATATTAACACTCATTCAATTATTTATCATTACTAAATATGTTCAAGTACATATACTGATGAAAACCCATATTTATGGAGAAAATATTTCTTATATTTTAAATAATTTAATTTAAAAGGTGGTTTGATGATATTTAGAAATTAAAACAGATTAATTTTAATTAGATTTATGAATGACATACTAAATAATTATAATGTTTTAATGGAAGTGTAAAGTGTTTTCCCAAAATTTTCCTTTTTCTTCACTTTTAAAAGGGAATCACTTTTACCCCCCCACAGCTATAATTACCATTCTATTTTCTACTAAAAATATTGAGAAATAATTATTATAGAATTACTTTATAAATCCAAAATCCCCTGGTTTCTTTAATTTATCTTATGTCCTTCTTTTTCAAGAAGATCTCTAAGAGAGGATCATGTCTCTAAAATATGTATTACCTTTTTCATAATCTTTTCTCTTTGATCTTCCTCCTCAAAATAAATTTTATCAATATAAATATAATGAAATCAATATCATTATTATGATTATATTTTATCATATTAATGTAATAACTGTTATTTATTAGTCTCTATCCTCTAGAAAAAACAAAAGCATTATTAGTGCATTTTAAGGACTACTGTCTATATGAAGCAACATATTCGTTTTTCATCACCACCAATAATAGATAGTTAGAAGGATACAATGGATGAAAAATGATACATTTTAAATAAATAAGATTCTTAAATGTAAAAAGTATCATTTACCAGTATTCCTTTTGTTTTTTATGAGAAATGGAAACATTATTTGTGTGTATGTGCGGACTGCCACCTCCACGAGCAATAGTTTTAACTTTTCATCACCACCAACCATTTATGGATTTAAAAATATATTTAATATATAAATATTATTTCAATAACACTATTAATATCCTACATATTATGAAACTATTTTACCATTCTTTCTCCCATGTTTATCATACATATTAAGTTATGGAATAATTGACTGAACATGCTAAAGTAACCAATGTTGGTAAGAAAAGTATATTATAATTAAATAACATATGATGGTTAAGGGACCTTGGAAAATTAAATATAGTTGAATAATGTAATTAATTAATTTTTTTATAAAATTTCATCAGTTATTCAATATTTTAATCATAACTATAGTGTTAATGTGGACCGAGGACAAGGTTTCCGTCATAATCTCCCTTCATTGAGGCATGGTTTGCAATTATGAACCAATGTTCATTTTATAGTAAAAATAACACTTCATTGAATTATAATTTTATAAATTATTTTTGAAATTTTAATATTTACATCCATTCATTCTCTTACTTATTGTGGGGTATGAATAGTTTCTTCCCTAAAATAAAAGGGTATATTATAATCAATATACTTTCTTGAGTTATAATGTTTGTCATTGAGCATAATATTTTGTTTCATATGGAACAAAATATCTGTATATTAAAAGATAAATTTTGATTTAGATAATATTTATTGATGAGTTACCTTACTTATTTAAAATTAAACCATTCCATGAATATTTACCATCCTCTGAAATAATGATTTCTCCTCTTTATTAATGATTCCCCTCTCTATTAATGTTCTCATTTTTAACAGGAAATATAATTATGTATTATATGATATAATTTTAATTTTCACATTCTTATATTTTTAAAAATAATATTTATTAACCCTTTTTATGATGTGGTTTTTGAAACAAAGGTATTTTAACACATTAAAATGGTTTTCATTCCATGATCTTTCATTGGACCTTTCAAACAGCCCTTATTACATATTAGTTACATGTTCTATTTCTTTTTATAACTTTTATGTAATATTTTTACCATGATCTATTCTATTATTGAATATTTGTACCTTAGAATATACCTAGTAATGTATCCTTTTCATTTATATGTATATATAATTTTTTCGTTCCCATTAAAATTACAAATTCTATGTAAATCTGATTTAAGGAAAATTTCTTATTTCGTATCTTATATCAATAACCACCAAATAAAAAGTTTCTTAAAAAAATTAATATCTAAGAAAAATAATTTTATGAATAACTCTCTCATCCAAAATTTGGTTTTAGGGGAAATAATAAGGTCTTTCCTTAATTAAAATGATCTATTACTTATAATGCTTCACCCAAGTAGTTCATTTTTATTCTTCCTTCTCCTAGATCGTTTTAATGAAACTCTATATATTAGAACTCAACATTCAAGACCTATATTTTTCCTTAAAATTTGAATATGAAATTGATAAAATTACTTCTTATCTTGGGAATCATTATGATTTAGCCTTTGGTTATTATTTGAATCATAAATATGATCCCCACTTATATCTCATGGGTTTGATCATTATTATGAATTATATATGGTTTACTTTCCTCCTACGGTACACATATGTATGAATTTTATTTATTTGATTGGTGGAACCAGAAATATATATCCCTTTAATGTATTGTGTAATGATTCATATATCTTGAGAATTTATATAATATATTAAGGAGGGAACTGAATCCACCATTGTACTGTGTCCATTTTATGATGAGAATCTTGGAAGTTACCCTTAATTTATTCTCAGTATGTAATGTATTATAATATTATCCCATATTTACGATTCCTTGATTTTATAATATAATTTTTTTATTCTATGTTTATTTTCTTATGATTATCCTATTTCTAATATAATTTTTGCTTATTGATAGTCATTCAATCATTTATTGGTATGTTTATTCTCATTATAGGTTTTCTGGGTCACCCTTTTTCCGTTTTTATTTTCCCTAGGGCACCCTTTTATGTTTTAGAAGATCCATGGATATTAGAAGAACTATGCTAATTTTTAAATAAAGATGATGTTTTCTTGTATAATATGATGTATTCTTGTGTCTAATTATCTGATGTCACAAGAAATCTAGACCATTTGTCTTTTATTTGTTCTGAAAATATGATAAGGATCATGAAATAATATTTTTTTTATGGTTTGGATCTCTGTAATTTGTATTTGAGTAATGTATATTGTTTTTTTTATATTAGGATGAGATAAATATTTTGGAAACCCTAGATATGAGTCTATATATAAGATAACATCATATAATTTGTTTAAGTCATAGATTATTTGGTTTTATTAAAATTAAATCCCTGTCTGGATACTGGAAATTGGATATGGTTATGGAGTGGATCCACCTAGGGGTAATCACCCAAGAAATTTTTTATTCAGTTTTGAATAGATCAACACTCTGATCTATGATGGTTTGTCTTAATACTGTACACCTAGATAAACACTCATGGTGGATATTATTTTGTTGATTATATTTCTTTTAAGAATTAATATTAAGGATTGATTTTATAGTTAAATTGGTGGACTTATTTGAGAAGTATGATATAATCCAATGTAAATTATCCTAGGTTATCCTATGTGTGATATTGGTTTAACTAATTAAATTATCAACTAACATGATGATGTAAAACTGTAAAATGTTTTAAGGATGAATCCATTTTTTATTATTTATTATGATAATCCCCTAATGAGGTTAAATTCTTATCACTCACATTGAACGTTTTAGTTTTAATAAGGGTTGGAAGTAAATGTAATTGAGTTAACCATGGGGGTGAGGGACAATGAAATGATTACCCCAATGATCGACCCATTAGAATGGGAGATAGTCTATCAAACCTTGTGTTTTCCCAAACTAACTATTGAAAAAAAAGATTAAAAATGTCACTATAATTGAGATAATATGTACATCCATGATGATATATATGTTTTCTCATTAAATTTTACATAAATAAGATGATTAAGTATACAAGGCTCAATTTTATATCAGTAAAAAATGTAGGGAAAAGAACCAAATGAATTTCATCAAGGTGATTATATGTTTGTTTTTTTGTTGAATACGGGGTCATGGATCATTATACAAACATGTGAGAGTGAATATTTTTTTAGCATGATGGGAGTGGAAAATGTGAATCCAAAATCGCTACTAATGTTCTAATTCCTTAAGTGAAAAAACAAGGTCATTATGTGAGTAAAACCCAAAATATTATAGATAATAAATATGATAGGAATCAAAAAATACCATGACCATTTCAAAAAGATAAATCATATGAAATCTCAAACACTAAAGTGAGTTCTAAAAATGATATAGAGTGAAGGACATCGACCATCCACTCAAGAACTATGATATTATATTTACACATTGTTCAACCAACTACTTTTTGTTGAGAATGATTTATAAGAACATCAAATCATTACCTCAGTGAATATTTTATAAATTGATAAAATAAACACTTCTAATAATGTAGAAATTGTATTTTAGGATTATGTTTATGGGTAAGTATCTAAGTAAAACCCTACAATTCTTCTATAATAAACAAAACATTATATTGTAAATGGATCTGTTCTCTCACCATAGAGGAAAAATTATTTTGAAAAGTATATTCCATTTTATATAAACATATGATAATGTATTGATGGATTAATGTGAACACCCTATATAAGGGGATTATATAATGTGAGTCTTGATACTGAATAATGGTAGAGACCTTTCTCAAATGATGAGAAAAAATAAGAATATTTTAGATAATACCATTCTATGTAAAAAGATATGATTCCTAGGTTTTTAAGGTTTATATCACTCTATAAATTTGATCTCATTTCATGCCCATCTACTATAAACCCTTTTAAATTTTAAATAGTTTGTAATAATAATTTGTGTGAGGAATAAATTTATTTAAAATTGGCGAGGGTTTAGAGAATGTAACACTCTAGGTTTTTAGAAAACATATTATTTCCATATTCCATATGTTTAAAAATATAAACCTATTTCTATATTTCCAAGGAATGTAAATATATTAGGTGATAATTAAAATAAGATTATAATTAAATAGATAATATTTTATTAACTCATAATAATAATTTAAAACAAAATAACATTAGACTGTGTATTACACACTATGGATTATTAATACTTATAAACTAGTACATCCATTAAAAATGGAAAATAAAAGATGAAAATAAATTGAAAACCATAAAATATTTAGTAGTAGGATATCTCTTTAATAATATTCAACTTTGAGGATCACTAATATCATTGAAAACCTATAATGAGGAAGAAAATCATGAATGGAGAAATATAATTGTCAAATGTAAAATGAAAAATATGGAAATGAGAAGTGTGAATGGAATAAGTTTTGTAAGAAAATATATGGTAATGAAATTTTTTAATTGAATATATGGTCATTTGTTGACATTAATTTTTAATAAAAGAAGGAATAATTTTTTAAAAGATAACATTGGATATCATAATGTCTTAAGGGAATTTTAAAATAAGCAATGAAATTTGGTTCAGTGGACCTACATAGAAAACCTATGCACCGGAAGGCCTGCACATCTCCTACGATTTTAGCAAAAGGCACAACCCCTATGTTGAAGACCTATGAAACATACCTATACTAGGGTACCTACGTGGCTATTTTTTTACACCCCTTCGTGGGAAATCTATTCTAAGGAGCTAAGACCATGAACTATGCCGAAAAACTCCATTCAACTAGGTCCCCTACTTGCCTATAAATAAGACCCTTGTGCTTCCCATTTTCTCAAATAAAAAATTGGAATAATTCCCAAAGCTCTTATTACATATCTTCTTCTCCCAGGTCTAACAAATTTTTTCTGCTAGCTTACTAAAACAAAAGATAAGATATAATTAAAAGGGATATGTGATATCAAATTCCCTTAATGATCTAAAGTTCATGATACCTATTCGATGACCCTCCTTCTATAATAAATCACTTACAGAAGGTCATTTACTTAAGCAAAGACCTCTGTGGGACTCTTATAAGGAATCAAGGGAAACCCAGGGTTCCAAGGTTAAAACCTCAACCAAGTGTTGTTGTCCCGGTAGTCATTTGAATAAAGTCATATGAAGCTTTCACAAGTTAAATTTTCATATTTCAATCATTTTTCAGTCACTACCAGAACCTACATGACATACCTACATGGAATACCAATGCAAAATACCTATACTGAGTACCATTTCCCAGGACCTATGTGAGCTTCCCCTTAATACCTCTTCAAATCCACCTATGGTTGGGCTTCTCCTTCCTTGGCTCCCTTTTCTGAAAGGGACCTTGTTGAACCCTCCACCAAGACCTCATAACTTATCAAAACACATGGAAAGGCACATCGGCATGTCTCCCATTTGGGTTTCAAATTTTACCATCATACATTTCCAAATATTTTCTTATAAGGGCTTCTAGATACATGAAACGTCTGTAGGTTTATATATCTACAGTAACATGGACCCTTACCCTAGAGACAGTGTTGAGGTGTTCCTGGTTTTGGGGGATTGGGGTTTGGTCCATGTCTACCCCTTCTCATCTCTATGAACCAGAGCCTTTGATCCCTGGGAAGTAAGTTACATTTTACACCTGCTTTTCCTTTTGATAAAGGGAATGTCTCATTCCCCACTATTGGACCAATTTTAGGGTAGCAATCATAGTATAATCCCCTATTCTTTCAGGCTGGACCTAATGAACTTCACATTCATTGCACATTAAAAGTTTCATTGCTCTACTCCCTTGTCCAATGTCGACACTATATCTTCCACTGTAGGCCCGTCCTCTTCCACTAGTGGATGGGGAAATAATTTTCCTTTGGTGAATCATTCACATTCTATTATTTCTCAAACTGATCATGACACATGTGGGCTTAGAGATTTGTGATGATCACAAAATCCACACAATCCACAGGTATTGAATAATGAATACACTAATTCATTATCTAACCAGGACACTTAGGATTCCTACTTAAGGCCCGAGCTTAAGAGACAACCTTCATAGGGGTTAGTCCCAATAAAAACCTTCGAACTACAATGAGTCAATAAATCACTCATGGTACCATTCATAGGTTATCCTCTTATGTATTAAAACCCAATCATAATTACATTAATCCGGGCATCCTCCTTATGAGTGAGCCCAGAGTTATGTCCCATAAATCTCCATGATTTAATAAATCCCCCATGGACCCTACTACAAAGGCATCATCTTTAGGGGTCAGCCCAAACTCATTTCTCTCAAAGGTCAATATTCTCCCATGATATTTATTGAAATATGTGGGATTTGATTCCCATCGAAATGGGATACGTAGGAAGCCTCTTGAAGGTTCAAACCCAATAACTGAAACCAACCATGTCCTTTCTGGGATTTATTCCCAACATTGTCTAATTCATCTTGGAAACTCATATCCTTTCTAAGTTACTCAGGATTCTCTGAATAAGTCCCACACCTGAACTACATGGGTTATGATAACTTTCACAAGGATATGTAGGTATCCCATCAATGGATTCGATCCAAACATCAAAACAACATCCATCCCCTAGGATGATGATAAACTTTATAGTAATACTTATATCTTCCTAAATGATAGTAAATTCCAAAGCAATCGTTCTTGTCTACCTAGAAGATGATAAATTCTAGAGTGCCCCAATACATGGATTTAAAACCAGAATAGTAATAGTAATGACCCAAATAATCTCAAGTGATGTAAAATGGGATACCATTGATGGAGAACCCCGAAAACATACATATTTCTCGATTGATGGAGATCCTTATATACATACAGACGATTCCCAAATTCCATACATTATAATTATTGATTTCTAAATTATAAGGGAAACTAATGTCATACTTCTTAAATTAACAAGGATTTGTAAACCTATCGTAAATCTATAAGAGATTCCCAGAGTAGAAAAAAATTCCCCCCAGAGGGTGTGATAAGCCTAAACATCCATCCACTCGACAAATGTTTTCCTCAATATTCATTGGATAAACATCCCAGTGAATGCATGCCTTTGTAAAGGAGGTCCCTATGGATATAGAAATATTAGATGTTTTTGGATCTGTAAATAAATTTGATGGAAAACTTATGGGAATCCCGACTCATATCAAAGTCCCATTTATGAGGGAAACAAAAAAATGGTGAACCCGATGTGATTATTTAACCATGATAATGGGTTACCTTGATAAAAACATATATAAAGGCATGTAGTTATATATTCTTTATTGGGACATTTTGTTTGAACCCATACAAAAAAATGGTGAACCCAAGGTGAATCATTAACCAAGTTTACAATATTTACCCATATGTTAGGCCCCTATCAATTGATAAGAAGGATGACAATGAAATCAATCAAACATGTGCTTATCCAAATGATACTGCTTTTAATAGGGGTTTCTTGATTATGTCAGACATATATCAATATTCACTCTATTTTCCATGATCCCCAGTCAATCTAAATGGATTCCTAAAGGTTTTAACCTTTGAATTCCCCGACTTCTACTTAATATAGATCCTCTTCAACTCTAAGGATTTCATAAATGACTCATCATATTCAATTCTAGGTCTCCAATGCATTAGTCTGAGAGTACTATCAACACGGTACTATCCTGGCCTTGGAAGTTTTTCGATTGGCCCTCCAGATAAAAAACATCCCTCAGCTATCCAATCACCAATGACCGATAGTATAGAAGCATATAGTGGTGACTACCATCTTTAATCATTTATAGTTCTTATCACCAAAATTTAATGAATAGTCCCTCCCATATTTCAGGAAAGTGGATGATGAGTCCACCCATGACATCATTCCAAATACATAGGGGTCTTTCTCGAAGGCTAGTACCAACAATCACCACCACCAATGTCATGTGGCAGTAACCCCTCAACATTGTGAGGGTGTTGTATTTGGATGTCTAGTCTAGGTCCCTCAGACCCAGGAATGCAAGACAAACCACCTGGGTTAACAACCAACTAATAGGGAACAGGTTCATACCTTTTCTCCCTCCAAAGAAGCCGACAAATTTACTTTCCTTGAAAGAAGTGATCAGGAACATACACCCATCTACCTTAATTTCACCAGCCATAAGAATCCTCTGGAGGTACCTGGCCAATACCATCATTCAAATACAGTGGAGTAACATGAGAAGGCACATACACATGCTTACAATATTTTATCCATCCACCATTTTTATCTATATTCATTCAAATAATCTCTCCATTCAAATATTATGGAGGTCCACGAGTAGGAACATACACCTACTTATATTCATCAAGGTAACCAGTAGTATCATTTGGTATCACCTAATGAAGTATTCCAACCATGCTCGGTAGAAAACATGAAGTAGGCACATACACCTTCCAATTCTCAGCAATCCTGTAAACAGTGTCATTTGGCATCACCCAGAGAATTTAGTCAGAAATCTATAAAAACCAGATAGAGGCAGAATCAACTCTCTTCCCCCACACATGAGTACTATTATATTTCACTGACATAAAAGGGGGGATATGGAAGGTACATAAACCTACTCTATATGCGTAAAGGACATATTTTCCTATTACAACTGCTTAATTCCCTAAATGTTTTTGGTAATGGTGAAATAGAATATGAAAATTACTTCCCATATCCTTAACACTCAGTAGAATATCATAACTTCCACTTTAGTAGTACCAGAGGGGAAGATACAAAACTTTGTCCCCATACATGGGACGACTCATCATCATTCCATCCTAGAGTAGATACATACCTCTACTTTTTTCCATAAAGGTTATAGGGAATACTCCCCCATATCATATAGACTAACAGATTGGGAAGATACACACGTTCAAACTTGAGATAATCAACCTATTATGATGGCCAATCCAAAGCAGGCACATACACCTACCCATTTCAACCAATTCTCATAGAAAGTGGCTCTAACCATTTATAAACAGACATCCAAAAAGAAATCTTACCAAATAACATTAGAGAATCAAGAGTCAATATTCGATCTGACTCCTCTTAATAATGGATTTCTTGAAGCCCTCAGACAATTATCTGTTACAGTTCAATATCCTACTCCCATGTTACCAAATTACAAGAGTAGTAGCAGTATCACTAAAAGTCCTCATCAGAAGATTCTTTATGAAGGCTTGCTTCTTGATAATTCAGTAAATCTCAAGGACCCATCTCTATATGAGATCCACGGTAACAAAACATTTTTCATAAGACCAAGGATAATGATTATCAATCGATTTCTATAATCCACCATAATGGTCCTCCTCATGATGGAACTCAATAAAAAAAGTCCTCTTTGCAGTAGTATTTCATGTTGTCAATGGAATTCAATATATGACAATGTAGTGATGATAATTCAATCTTATCTCAAGGAACTTGCAAATACAGGGCCTATAGTTTATGATGACTTGTCATTGGAAAGTGAAACACTTTATCATCAAGAAAAGTTCCCAAGGCTGCAGTCATTCTCCGAACCTCCTTTGGGAAACATCCCTTTCAGTACAATAGAGTAAATCCTAAACTATTCCATTGTTTGCAATGAAACAACTGAGAAACATCCACTTTGGTCGGACCATGTTGAGGAACTGCTAGCAAAAGGTAAAGATGATATGCTAAACATGAGGAAACAACTAGTGAAAATTGAATTACCAGTCATGTTCTGGTCTTTGTCCACCTCTCATTATACCATTCTATATATTTTTTAGATGATTAAGTTAATGATATCCACCTCAACATTTGAAAGATTCTTCATCATCAAAAAACCAAGATATTACCACAAGAAAAATATTAATGTCATGTTAGCATAATAGAAGGGTTGAAATATCAAATTGATTAGGAATATCTCTAGGTTTCTTGATATCCCAATGACAAGAATCAGTGGGAATCCCTTCAGATTGAATGCCTCGATACATTAAATAGAATGCACCAATTAGATGTTGATACCACATCTGGTGTTCATATGATAGGATGGGGTGTACATAGATCATTTCTTTTCACTGTGATCCAAATCCATATAAGCCCAAAAAAGTGGTCTCATGCATTTTTATTTCCCCTGACCAGCTAAAATAGACATATTTGGTTTATAACCAAGGATATGCTCATAATGAATTAGATTTAAGTAGATCTCATCAGATCTGGGCAGAAAGAGAGTAGGTTGTTGAAAGACTTCTGCATCAAGCATATGAGAATATTGAGCTAGCCTCTCATTTAGAGTATTACCATAGTAATATTGCACAAATTTCAGAAATAATGAAATGATCATCTGAAACATGCAATTTGAGTGGATGCAGGATAATGCACCCAACCAAATTTTCAGACCAAACTCCACAAAATTAGAAGAGAAATTGAAAAATGTCTAGCTATAACATTTTAGGATTCACCTAAGCCCGTTGGACTGGGTTCATTTTTAACCAAACCCTTGGATCCAACAAGAAGACCATGAAGGGTTGAATATGAAGAATAGGTGCAACCCCAACCCGTAGGGCAGTGGGCTTTTTCACATTCAAAATCCACTCCTCAGCGGAAGTCAATTTTCTCCTGATTAGGGAAGAAGACACAAAATAATCACACAAATGTATTATCATATTTTTCCCTTCAGGTAACTATTAATCAGTAAATTCCTCGGGGATTAACCTACAAAAAGATCATGTCTCATAAAGGAAATAAAATAATACTATATTGCAAATATACTAACTGGAAACCCTCATTGCATTGCGCATTGGTGAATGTCATCAATACCATCACTACGGATACTCCAGAACATGAATCCAGTTCATGAGAATCTTAAGAGGAAGTTTTTATTCTTTATATGGTCCACACTAAATCAAATAAAGGAGGTGTGTGTACCCAAAACCATAGGCTCACACAAAAACAAGGTGTTCCCTTGAATAAATCACATCCAACTTTTCAAAATGTGTCTAATAGGGAAAAATGGATAACTAAAATTGTGTGTCATATTACCCATGGGCAAGGTCAATCCCTTTCGTTGAAATATATTTTTTGTTAGTATGAGGAAGAAATAAAAGAGTTATGAAGACTCAATGATGAGTTACTCCAAGGTAGTCTTCCTATAAGTTACGCTCTGTAAGAAAATCCTCAATTGGAATTTCCAGTTGGAGAACTTCAGTAATGAGGGTTTGTCATAAAAACAAAATCATAAAAGGAATTCCCTACATTATAGAGTCGTGTCCATATGGGTTATCCATGAAAAATACTAGCAGTACCACCACCAGTGGCCTTACCAGTAATTGCAATCATTCCTCTTCCAGTTGTCGCACCTGCTCAGGTCCTGGATCATCGAAATATCCCTCGAATTCTTAAGACAACAATTAAGTCATGAACAACATTATTGGAATCTATTGAGGGATGGTGTGTATCGGTAAAACGTGAAAAGAAGACCTACCCAGAATTGGTAGATCTTACTCCTCCCCAACCAAACTTTTAAATCCCACATTTCCAATTTTCAATGGCTCGGGAGATTTGGGGAATCACTTGACACATTTCGTCTCACTCTATGATCCATTTATGGGAACCCTTTAACAACAAGAGGCAATTAAGCTCATATACTTTGTGCAATCACTGTAGGGTCCAACCTTCATTTGGTATACATGTTTTTAGTCTCAATCGATTCTTGGATGGGAATATATCCATCATAAATTCCTTTTCTAGTTTAGCTCAGCTGTAAAAAAGACCACGTTCTTTGATCATACGACCTGAAAAAAAGCTATAATGAAATAATTTTAGATTTAATTGCTCGGTGGAAAGAACTTAAATATTCTTTTAATCTACCTCTCCATAGAGAATTATTTCTACCTATTTGTGTGGTAAATCTCAGAGAGGAGTTACGAACACCATTGATCCATGTGAAATACAATGGAGGGTTTTGGGAGACTTCTTAAATTGTTTAAGAGGTATAGAATTCCATCACAAAGACCAAGGATAATTCTTGAGTAATCCAATCTACTAAGGGAAGAAGAGGATGAAAAGAATATGATGCTATCGTTAAACTCTAAAAAGAACATTACTTACTCCTACCTTAAATCTGTCATCATACCGTAGGACTTCACCTTTTGAGTTTCAGCAACAATGACTGCCTCGTTAAGATGATAAAAAATATTAGAGGTGAAAATAGTTTTAGTATTTAAATAACAAAGTCTACTCTTTTCAAAATGAAAAGATCTTGACTACTTCATCTCAACCTTGGAGAAAAACTTATTCCAATTCTTAATGCCCAATAAGATGAATAAAGAATGAGATGATGACCTCCCAAACTATTCCCCCTTTCATAAAATGTTGGGGTCACCCCATCCCAGTTTGCCTTGTTTTTAAAGACCTACTACAAAAGATGGTGGATTTTAGGAAGGTAAAATTGAAAGGTTCATCATCCCAGGTAGTGTCTGTTTCTGCTACAGATATAGAGGAGGAAGGTGAATGATAAGAATTCAAAATCAAGAATGTGTAGCTGTTTGAGGATTTTTTGGTCTGGAACACATTCAAATTAACTGATGAAATTCTATTAACACAATTGAAACAACCAACTATGCCTCATACCACTCCCGCTACCTCAAATACATATTTATCAAAATTCAAGTCCTCCAAAGGCCAATCCTCAAAGAAGCATCATGGACGGAAGGATAAATAACAATCAGAAGAATATGAGCTAGTGTCATAGCCAATATAATCCTTCAATTTGGTAGATTTTATTCCAACTATCTCAAAATCACAGGATACCCCCCGCCAAACAACACAATAAGAGAAGACCCACCAAGAAGAGTCTTCATCAGTATAGGAGTTGATCTTTGGTTCTATTAATGTTATTCATATAAGGGACCCTTCTCAAATTATGACTATATTGATGAATATGATTTCCCTATACCTGATTGTGGAACTGGGGGACATGTTCGTCGAGGTCAAGGATATAGTGGAAGAAGTGGTTATTCCAAAAGTCATTAATTCAACCACCCTCATGCTCGATAATTTAATGTAGCAAAAAATCATGGGAGAGCCCTCCAGTGGGATCATTAAGAACAAGGGAACTCCCCCACAAAAGATAGGGTCTGCCCTGACATAATCACCTTGGAATAAAATTTAGATTTTAAGCCACCACCACATAGGTGAGTGGGAATGCCTATCCAACCTAGTCCACCAAGAGTAGAAATTCTTCTAGATCATAATTTAAAGGATGTCTGATCCACATCAGGGGCATTGTCACCTAAGGAACCTAAAAAAGATCACCCCTATGATGGGAAATGCAGAACCATAAACTAGATTTACATTGTTTTAAAGAAACTAGGACATGTTTCAGCTATTTTATCAATCCTGGATACTCTGCATCTATAAAAGGAACTCCATGAAGAACTCTCTGAAGCTCTTTCAAGGCCTCAAGAGTTTGAAACTGAGTTTGATGCTATTTAGGTCTACCATGTAGAGAAGTATCGAAAATAATTCTATGTGGTCAAATGTTTCATAGGCCAAGATAGAGATAATGTTTTGAAGGGGAACATCATGACCTGGTAGCTATCGGGAAAGATTAATGACATTGATATTCGATGATCCTTCATTGATAATGGCCCAGAGGTAAATCTCATTCTAATCTGGACACTTTGCGGATTAGGCCTCACTAAATCATAGTTTTCTCCTTCTAATCTATTGTTGTAGGGTTATGGCAAGAAGGAATAAGAACATCTTAGAGAAATTGTGATCAGAACCCAATTCAATGATCTTGTATCTAATTCAGATTTTATGGTTTTCTGACATGACACATCATTCAATATCATGTGGGGAAGACCCAGGTAACATCTACATGTGTACATTCCTTCTTCATATAACCAATGTCTTAAATATCGCTTCAATAATCAAATTGGGATGATTCATGGTGATAAAGAAAATATTCATGAATTTTTAATATCAGTATATTGAGGCATAATTTTATCATGAAAGGGGAATATGGTCTATGAAAAAAGATGTAACAAGAATCAATGATCTGAATGGTATGGAAAAGATCCGAGGTAACTCATTCAAGAATATCCGTATATGTTTTTCTTACCCATGAATCAAATTGAAATTGTATGCAAAAACCCACAAGGTACATGATAAATGGAATCCATTATTTCATTTTTCCAATTTAATCCAATGTCACATGAGAAGTTTTCAACTTCCACATATTGATGAAATCTTGGATGAAATTCCATCCCCGAAGCTTCAACAAATATCTGATTCTTTAGCCAGGTAATAGGAAATTTCCACACTCATAAAGAAAGATAGAGACACTGATTCCCTTCCCTTAATATTCTCTTCATATCTTCAAGAAGACCCTCTATTAAAAATTCGATCAGAAATGGTTGCCTCTTCTTCAGGATGTTTAAATACCAATTCCTCCCTTGACTCTAAAAATCTTGCTTCATTGCCTGTCCTCTGAGCTATCATCTAATAAGAGTAGAGGAAGTGATAAATGATGAAGTGTATGAAGTGGATGAAGATGAAGACCTCAAGGATACCCCTCCATAATTTGAGTAAGGTGTATCTACCATAGTGCATGAACTCGTAGAAATAAATCTATTTATAGAAGAAGAGCCCTGGTCCACTCTGATTAGTGCGACCATGACTTCTGAAGAGAAATAAATGTATAATTACTTTCTGAAACAACATCAAGATTTGTTTTCTTGGAATTTTATATAAATTATAGTCCTTGAACCTGAAGTATACACTCATCATTTGGGCGTAGTAGAGAAACATCAGGGATACATGCAAGCCTTAAGAAGAACACCCCCCAACTCATGCTTCAAATATTGAGGCAGAAGATAATAGGATTATGAGAGGTAAATTCATTAGAGAGGTGAAATATCCCAAATTGATGGATAATATTGTCCCAGTGTAAAAGAAGAACATGAAAGTCAAAGTATTCATTGATTTCATAGATCTTAACCAGTATTGTCCCACATAAGACTTCCCTATTCTGATAACAGAACTCATGAATGACATGATATTTGGGTATGAGGCTCTCTCCTTGATGGATGGATACTATGGATACAATAAAATCTAGATGTACCCATAAGATGAATATTCTATAGTGCTTAGATACCCTAAAGTCATATTTTTTATATCATGTAATTATATTTGGCTTGAAGAATTCTAGTGCAACATATCAACATCCAATGCACCACGTCATCAAAACCTTCTTGGAATTTTTTTTGAGTTCTATGTAGATAATGTAGTGGAATGAACCACATCACCAAACCCTTCATGGAAAAATTTGTTGAGTTCTATATAGATGATGTAGTGGTCAAATCCAGAAAAAATTTAGATCAATTGGCAGATTTGGAGAAAATATTATGAAACCTTTGGCAACATAATCTGAAGATGAACCCCTTGAAATTTGATTTTGATGTTACCTCGGGAAAATTTATTGGCTTCATTGTATTCCATCACGATATAGAAGTGGATATTGAGATGAATAAGGAAATTCATTTCATGTCACGCCCTTGAGACATATTGAAGTTGAGAGGACTTCATGGAAACCTAACCTATATATGAATCTTTATCACCAATCTTGTTGGAAAGTGTTTTACCTTCATGAAATCAATGAGTAAGGGGTCACATATCAATGGATCAATGAATTCCAAGAGTCATTTTATACTCTCAATAAAAACCTCTTTTGACCACATGTATTAATGACACCTATTGAATGAAAAGCACTCATTCTTTATGTGATATCGTTAAAGTGATTAATGGGCACCTTCCTTGCATAGAATAATGATTCTATGAGTGAAAACAACCTCTATTATCTTATTTGAATCATGCTCGATTCTAATAATCTATATTTAGGTATTGAGAAGAGCTACTTGGAATTAATATTTTCAGTTCAAAATTTGAAACAATATCTACAACATCACAAGGTCCACTTGGTTTCTCATAATAACCCAGTCAAGTTTATCCTTCATCTTCTTGTGCTAATAGGACATCTCGAATGGTGGAATGTTATTCTGTAATAGTTTGACAAAAAGATTGTTTTGTAGAAAAAATTAAAGGGATATGATTTGAATAATTCCTTTTTGGAAATCCATATGTGGAAGAAACATAAAAAAATACTGAACTACTTAATGAAGAAATATTTTTTATTCAGGACAACCCCCAAACATGGGAAATGTATTTTGACAGTACATTCAAGATTCCAACAGGGAAGATAACGGAAGACCATAAACTCAATAAATTTGGGTTTGGAATTGTGATTAGAAATGGTAGTGTTGCCTTATTCCTTCCAATTATAGGAAGGCAGTACCAAAATAAGGAAGAATATCAATCTCTCATTGTAGATATTGAATTATCACTATAAGTATCAGAAGAGAACTTGGAAGTGAAATGTGATTCATAATTGGTAATCAAACAGATCAAATGGTGTTAAACTATCAAAAAAGAATATTTGATCTCCTTATGTGATTATGTATGAGGGTAAAGGGAATAATTTCGCTCATATCCCACATTGGATTGTGTCTCACGATTGTAAAATTCCCAATATGATGCATTGGCTAATGCATCCCCGATCTTGGTAGATCCAAACCAGGATGAGACAATAATCATCATTTTCCCATCGTCATGTGGTTTCACCTTTTGTTCAAATCAAAACAGAGGAAATTAATAAAATCAACCCCATTCTTGAACCATATGTTCATGTCGCGGGATAGATGACACCCATCGAGAAATATATCCAAAATGGAATGCTTCCACTAGATAGATCTATAAAAGAGAATTTTTTCCAATGATTTTCCAATTTCACTCTTTATGATGGACCAAAAAACCAGAAAACCCTTTAAAAATGAGGATTTTATTGAATCCTCTTTAGATTCATTGATGGGGAAGAGACTGTGGCAGTCATGAAATAAGTACATGTAAGAGCATGTGGTTCCCACTAGTCTGGGCACAAAAATTCAAATAAAATCCAAATTCTAAGATACTTTTGGCCTTTGATGGTGCATGATTACATAGACTTCACTAAAAAGTGTCATACCTTTTAATTTCATTCCAACTTAATCCATCATCCCCCATAGTTTCATCATAGAGCCAAATACTCATGGCCATTTTATATACGAGTAATAGATGTAGTGGGACCTTATCCTCCAGCTACAGATAAGAAGTTCAAGTATATCCTTACCACTACCTATTTCATCTCGAAATGGGTTGAGATAATACATATTAATGAAGTTGGTGTGAAAAAAATATTTTTAGCTTTTCAATGCTAATATCATTACAAGATTTTGGGTCCCTCATTCTGTCTTGAAAGATAACAACACCAATTTCTATTCAGGTGAGAGAATGAATCTTTATCAGGAGAACAACATCAAGTCTAACCATTCGTTTTTCCACCATGCATCGACTAATGGAAAGGAAAAGGATTTCTACAAGACTCTTTCAAACATATTGTAGAAGATGGTGGATAGAGAAAAAATTTATTGTCCTGATAAACACTTTCATGCCTTATGGGTATACCATACTACTACCCATACTGTAACACAGTCAACTCCATACTCATTAGTATATGAAATATAAGAAGACTTTCCTATTGATGTTCATTTACCTTCACTCCAAGTTTCCATCTATTACCAATTATCTACAAATGAGCAGTCTTAGAAGCTACTAGATGAAATGGGGTGATTATACGAAAAGAGATTGAAAACCTTGTATCACTTGGAATTCTAACAGAATTGGATAGCATGATATTTTACCAATAATGATTTCTTCCATTCATTTATTCAAGGATAATTGGTATTGGTCCTCATAACTCCAATGATCATAGGAAAGAAGCCTCAAAATCTTAAGCCAAAGTATGAGGGACCTCACTCTATAAATAAGGTCTACTCTAATGGAGATTATTTATTAATCTCAATGTAAGGAGAACTCATTACAACTCCAACCAACGAAAGGTTCCTAATGAAATACTTTGTGTTATCATATAATGTATTTCCTAGTTTCATGATGATAAACTACATAAACACCCATCATCTTAGCTACAATACATTAAACTGAATAGCAATATATATGTCCATGATATATGAAATTGAACTACATAGAATCTCCATCCCTGTTTCACAATGCTAAACTAGACGACATCATTTATCCTCATCACACAAAATTAAACCGTACGGTTAGAATCTCCTTTAATTGATATTAATAAATCCCCTGAGAAATCAAAATTGGAATTCCTTATGGTCCCTCTAAATATGAGTATCTTCCATGCGTATACATTACTCGCATCAATTCCATTCCATAGTGGTACTTGATCCTCATTTCACTATATGATTGAATTAGATCTATATAAAGACATAATTTTTTCTTAAGGAATACATGTGTCTTGATTATCACTCCTATAAGATACATAGTGACACCTAGATTTCCATCACATAGTCCAGCAGTAATATCCCATTCACTTCAGATGGTCTATATCCTAGCTACAAGACGTTAAACTACATGGTTCTTTCATAACTACATATATCTTGATTCTCATTTTAATGAGATACATAGAGATGTCCAGATCTCCAATCCTCAGTCCATCCACAACAAGAATAAAACCCCCTTAATTTCATGTGTGTATGGACCAAACCTGTATATGGAGTGTTTTAAGAACTACATGTGGCTTGATTGTCATTCCAATGAGATATGTAGTGACACCTAGAAAACATATCTTATGTCCAACTACAAATTAAAAAAAATACATTATTCCTTGTGTGTATGGATCATACCTACATAGGAAACATTTCAAGAACTATGTGTGTATTAATTTTCATTCAAATTATATATTTAGTGATGCCTAGATCTTCAATCCTATGTCCATCCATGACTTTGAAAAAACCCCTTCCTCATGTAAAATCCTGATTGATATGGGGAATAATGTCAAGAACTACATGTGGCATGAACCTTTCTCTATAAAGATAATCAGTGTTGTCCAGGTCTTATACCATGGCCCAGCCACCATATAATCATTATACCACTATCTTTGAGTTGTGTTACCTTTGTGTTGTGGAAGAATCTTTTACCAATACTTGTTTTTAACACTAAGAATAGCTCACATGGGATTAGAAAGATGGTAAAGAGATTCTCTGTATAAATAATGTGTCTCAATTCCTCTTGTAGTTATCAAGGGTGCCGGCTATAAAACATTAAAAGTCACAATAGATGTCCTCATCGCATGACAATAAACTGCACAATCTTTTCCAGAACTTTTTATGGTTTGATTATAATTTCCAAGATATATTTGGTTATGCACATACTTTCACTCTTGGGCCCAATACATAATGTTTTCATTTCTTCATGTTAGTTTACTTACACCCTTAACACATGACGATAAACTACATGGTCCTTCATAAACTACATGTGGATTGATTCTTATTCATATGAGATATGTAGTGATGTAAAACTTTTCAATCATGGACCTAGATTCCTCACAACATGAAAAAATCATCTAATTTACCATGTATGAGTTATATATATAGAAGGAATTCCAATAAGAGTTCTCATTTTACACATGAACTCATATTTTTAGAACTATGTAAGGATTAATTCTTTCTTTGACATGATATGTACTGATGCTTGGGCCCTATGACCATGTTTAACCACATTGTCTTATGAAATTTCATGTCAAGACACCTGATTACTTATTGAAATACATTAAACTGGATGACTAATGTTCTTACAGCATGACATGAAACTGCATGGATTCACCCTTCCCCTCCACGTTGGGTAATTCATCATTCTCACCACAATATGTTAAACTACACGGTACATAGAGAACTATGTATGGATTGATTCTCACCCTTGTGAGATACGTAATGAAAACTAGGCCTCAGACCCTATTCCAAACCACGGGATAAATACTATTCCCACATTCTTGGATACGATCAAAGTCTATACAAGATTTTTTATTTTCATCCCTCTCCTTAGAGAACCCCTCAAGGAAACAAGAAATGTCCTTTTTTATATATATTAGTCATATCTATGTAAGGGACTCCAAAATCATGGTTAGTATTGGTCCAAATAATTTCTTTATTAATTAGAAATTTCCCCTTTTGATATGTCATACTCATAATCTTTATTACTTTAATATTTTCATAACCTTTTCCTCTACTTCTAGTGACAGAATATATGATACCTAAGAGCTCCTTTTCCTGACTATATAGTACACACCTTAGTTGTACTTACCAAAATCATCCCCCATAATGGTTTCTTAGCCAAAGGATTCCATTATTTGTCTATGCAGCACATGCCCTAGCTGGACCTACATAATCAATGCCCATAATCATTTTTACAAAACAATGGTAACTTCATTCTTGGGAGAAGAATATTTTTATCCCTTTAATATTTAATGATGATTTGTAGGAACTCGTAATTTAAAGTGGTCATCCTTTGCATATTTGTCTCATATCCTATCTCATGACCAAAATGTTTCCAAGACCATGGTTTACATTTTCCCCATTCTTATGTACAAAGAAAATTTGAACAATATTTGTCCATTTGACCACATATAATTCATTGTTTCCATAATATTTTGGTACTAGTCACATGTCATAAAACCAAAAGCACAATAAATTCTATGTTTGGGTCAGACCTTTGTAGAAAGACTATTCCTCCAATTCCTTTTAAATCATGACTAGAAAAATCTCTTCTATATTCTGGTACTTTTATCAATAAACCAAACTCTTTTCTTATAAAATTCATAATCTCCATAATCTTTTATTGGCTCTAATCAATAGATCTCCAGAATTCTTGAGAGCTCCTTCACATGACTATGTAGTTCCTGCCCCCTATTGGTCTTGCATAGAATTTTCCTTCATAATGGGAATGTCATCCTAAGGATGCCACTATTTTTCTCTATAGAACATTCCCTAGATAGCCTTGCATAATACAACCCCAATAATAGGTTTTTCAAATAGTGGTAACTTCGTTATTGTAAGAGACCACCTCTATTTTTATTAACCATTTCCCTATATCATTCTCCAGATTCAGAAATCTACAAATCATAGCTTACAATTCTCCCTTTCCATACCTGAATATGATAGCACATTTCTAAAAATATTACCCAGAATTTGAGAAACATTAAATATTTGGTCAGAGATAAGGACCTTAAATTAAAACCCCTACAATGTCCTTATTTCATGAATTCAAACTACACAACACATTATAAAAACACCATTAATGTCATGGATTCATGAATTTAAACTGCACAACATAATATTAAAAACCCCCATTCTAAAAAAATGTACCCTCCTTTAGATAAAACATTTGTGTAGGAGTGATTTTTCATTCATGGCATATGTCTGCACAAATGACCCCCTTATTCTCAAAAATATTTCCTTAGCAATTCCACCCACTATGGCCTTGAGACATCCAAATCCTAAAACCCCATTATATATATTAAAAATAGAATTTCACAGTTCTTAAGATCTCATTTACCTGACTATGAATTACATACCCCAATTGGCCCTGCATAAGTTGCCTACACAATGGTCCTATCAGACTAAGGGTAGAACAATTTACTATGCGGTATGTGTCATAGTTGGCCTTTCATAAAATATCCCCCATAATGGGTTTGTAAATTGGAGGTAACATCGTTATCATAAGATACTTCCTCTATTCATATACATCTAGTTTTAGATTTGGTGACCATAAAAAATCTTGAATTGAGATTCCCCTTATAAATATATGAAGAATATTGAGACCTTTTCCTCAACTTTCAATATTAGTTTGGGTTATAATCTCAAAATTCATGGTCAAAGAAATTCGACCTTAAACACAAGAATTATTAGTCCGACATGCATGCAATTAAACTATAAAAAAAGAGACACAGTACTTTCTAGAGTGAAATCCCACAAAAGAGAATTTTGTAAAAAAGTCAAGTGTCAGCTCACTAGAACAACACTTTGTATGGTATGGGAAATATCAAGCAATAAAATTGAAAGGCAAAATTTTTTTTAGGTTTAAAACTTGATAACAGAAACTTAAACAAAAGAAAAATATTGCCCAAAATGTCTCCTCTATGATGATTAAAGTAACAAAATCAAGGAAGTGAAACAAAATATACACAGTTTTTAGGATTATCCATATGTCCTTAGAAAAAATCAAACTATTCTAACTATGACCATTATCTTAAGTAAAAAAAATTACATCTTTATCATTATAAATATGATTATCCAGTATGAAGATGTAATGTTATAAATATCAGATTTGAAATTATGATTAGAGGAAATATAAAGGATGAAGACATATATATGATTGGAGAAAAAATAATTTTCATTTATATAGAAAAATTAGAGGAACATCCACATATTGGGGTCTCTATTTCATGTATTACAAGAAAAGTATATCATGACTCTTCATTTATTGAACTACCTCCTGATCCCTATCATCTACTTGATAAAACTCAGTTAGTTGAGTATCTCCAACATCCTCATCCTAAATAAGAATGTATTTGATAGATGAAATGGAAATCACCCCTTCCAATTGAGATTATCCTAATGATTGGTTCAATTTCTCAAGATTATTTTGTAAATCATCCCTTTGTTTCTAAAGATGCCTCATTTTTTTCATTGCCTCTTTGATTTTATGATTGAGTTCCATCAACTTGTTCCTATGGATTGCTTCCACCTCGAATAATGCACCTTGAAAACCCTCAATATTAATGAGAAGTTTTTAAATTATAGGGTCTTTTCGTAGTTTTTGTTCTTTCTCTTGTCGGAAAATGGTCTCTTTCAACACACTATAAATTAGGAGATAATGAAATCCACCAAATCCTGGTATGAAAAATAGTGTTTGAAGTCAGTGAAAATGTGAGGGCAGTTCATCCAATGGATTTTCAGAAATCATTTTACATATAAGATTCCATGTCTTCTTATGCTCCATACCAAGCGAAACCTGCAGCTCTATGTCTAGATCAGAGTCACATTCGTGAGGTAGAACGTACTCTGGAATCAAATCACATAAATAATAATCTTTCTTTACTTTCTCCAAATAAGAGTATGCTTCACATTCCATTTTTGGTAGAGCAAAAGTAGAATCTCCACCTTGTGACGTAGATGAAAAAGTTGATAATCCTACACAAATAATCAAAATCATTATTAACCTTGAAATAATAACAAGAATAGAGCTTGATCATGAAACTTAATTACATTTATTGATTGTTAAATTATCTTCTCGAGTGGATTCTTCCCTAATACTAATTGTTTCAAAATTTTGAGTGAGTACTTATTAGGAAGGTGCATTCCCCGGAGCCTACTCAATCGTTGTGATCAGTGGCTCCAGAGCAGCTCACAACATTGTATTCTCAGTCGGTACTTCTTCGATGTTAGTAGAAGCAGGATAAAGTATAATTACCTTTTCTTGAAGGTAATTTGAAAACTTCTCTATAGGAAAGGATACATAAGTTGAATTTTAATGTGAAATATCAACTAAAAGAAGAAAAATTATGTATGAAAATCGCAAGAATGAGAACATAGGTCAATGAAACTCCTCATTTAATTCGCCAAACTCTGTGATGAAACCTAGAATATAAATTCCTAGATTAATAGTGCCCATCAATTTAGTGTATGGATTTTCCTTTCATAGAACAGTCACCATTTAAGGTATCTAAATAATGTTGAGCGATGCCCAAATTGGCTCCATAGACACTCTATACCGCTAACTCGTCAACTGGTGCAATGTCATCAGGCCTTGAGGATTCAAGATCAACACCAACACATCCCTCATACTTCCTAGGATCCTCATTCCTTCCTTCTGGAGAAATGGGAATATCCGTATTTACTACTGTAGGATCCTATGATACAAGCAACAAATATGAAATTTTATAAAGAGAAGAATGTTTAAAATAACATGTGATACCTAAAATAAATATGTATGACAATACCATGACCATCCTCTATCTCCATATAAATAGGACTAGATACAACAGCATCCCTTGACACTTCATCTATTTAATTAACAAAGTCTTCATCACAAATCTTTACTTTTCCTGGGGTTTCCTTCTCATTCTTTGAAGGAACAATATCTGACCCCTTAACAGAATAAAGAGAAACATATCCTGAAAATGTATGGATAAGGTCCAAAAGTGTGTCAAGAAAATTATAATATCGGATGATAGTGAAAATACTCACCTTGTCATACATTCTCAACCATCTTCAATACTTTCTTACGCTTCCTTTTATAAGATAGTGGATAAATTGTATTACTCTTCTTGGTAGTGAATACCTGAGTCAATGGCTTAAGATTTTCTATTTCCATTACCTCCACCATGATTCTCCCACATGTAGAAAGTCTTATAGACTTGGTTGTTTCATTTAAAATGTCAATGGGAGTGCACATATGTCCATACTTTAGTTACCAAATCACCTTTGCCGACGTTCCTTCTTGGATTTCAAGCGAAAAATGATATCTCATTAAAATTAGTGATAATGGATGAAAGAAAAAAAATAGAGATAAAAGAAAATAATAATAAATTTTCAGTATTAACATAAATTTACCATAGCTCCTCAGGGTGAACAATAACCCTCATATACTCCTTTACCTCATCCAAGTTATTGTCTAGATGAAAATTAAATGGTGCATAATATCACCCAAATCTTCTATTCGAAGGCCTGATTTGAAAATTGCCCATGCATCCTTGAGATCACGACTTAGTTTCACTAGTATTGAACCAACAAAAGACACCCATAGATTGTCTTTAATGTCGTTGGCATCATAGAAAAACTCAATTACCTTAGATTTCAAAGCCACTTTAAGCATACCTTCATCTTAAGAATAATCCATAGATGGGATGAAAACCAGTTTTTGATGATGGAAACTAGATTTCCTCAGTGCTGGAGGTGTTGTCTCCCTAACCATGGTCTTTTTGGTATATTTTCTATGAGGGTGTTTTGAAGGATATGAAGCCTATAGAGCTTCAACATCATCTTTGGTTTTATATTTTTTATGATTGGAATGAGGAAAATTTGTTGTTGTCGCCCCGTTAGGGCATAAAGAAACCCATGCTTTAGCATATCCAGCATCTAATCCAATTGATGTATCTGATGGAGGTAGCATAACTGAAATTTGATATGTCTCTAATTCATTAGAATCCGTGATTTAGAGGCTACCAATGGGTGTTTCTCATGCCTAACATATGTAGAAGGAATGGTTTTTTATTATTGAAGACATTTAAATTGGTGATCAAACCTATAAGGGATATAATTCTCACAGATTATTTCACCATCAATACTAGTTGATAATACACTATCCTTGAATTCCATCATATATGACCTTAACTCATAATTCGTTTCCTTATAATTATCAATAAATGTTTTAGTTGGTGGGTTACCAAAAGGAACAAATCTGAAATCTCATGATGGATTCAGTGCCCTTATCACCTCATCAGGCCTTTGGTTTATAGGCTAGATCCTAGAATTTTTTTGAAAAAATGGGGTAAATCGAATATTGGGGACTCTAACTATATTCAGCATCGAATATTAACAAACAACCGCTACAATCAATCCCCACAACACCTGGAATGCTCCAAAAAAATCTAATTGGATCCTTTCGATTGTATAAATGCAATATGGAGTGATAGATTCCTTCTAATACAAGGGTATCCAACTAGATATATTTCCCATCTACCAACTTGGATATAATAACAAAACACCCTGGCCTTACACCACCACTGGACTCAAAGACAGTGAGTAAATAAATGCGTAGCCACATGGCAAGGAGGCCAACTAAGTGTATATTTTCATCAATCATGGGATTAACCTTGTAACCCCAATGCTTGTAGTCACCCCTCTCCAATGTGGTATAGTACATGCTTCAACCACCATGATTATCAATAGTTGGGAAAATGGTAGGACATCTTCAAGTAGGACCCTTTTCTTTTTTTGGTTCTAAAAAGATTCCATGCACACTTATTCCTAAATATCATCCCTAGGATGATAATCATTCTTTTCTTTTGGAAAATTCGTTACTATTTTTAATATATTATGAGCCAATGGTGGTGTCCTCTTAGTTTCACCCAATGTTTTTGTTGGTGGAATGAATTCATCATATATATCCCCAAGAATGGGAGCCATGGATATTTGGTAGACATCCCAAAAACTGATGCCAACCTCACCTTGAGTCAAATGGAAAGAATTTATTTACCGACTCCATCAGTTCAATAATTTCAGAATGATTTCATTTTTGAAAACAGAAGTCCAACCCACCATGACAACTTGATAAATGTGAACATCAGATAGCTCTTTCCTGAACTCATCACATGTATGGTGTACCCAAAATCCCACATCCATTTAGGTCTTACCCCTCCTCAAGAGCAAATATCCAAGTCCTCTTTACAACAATTAGATTGATCTATTCATCATGCATGGAAGGTTGAATCATAACAATGTTACTTTGTATTGACAAGATTATCCCTCATGTTAGGAGTATGTTGATTCTCATTTCCATCATAGAGTCTAGCAACTAAAGGAAAGGGATTACCATGATTCCAAGAAGATTAATCCTTTGATGAAACATCAAAAATTGGAAAAGTCATGAACAAAGGATTAGTTTACACATGGGCCGTGCAAGTTTCATCATGGTCGCGCAAGTATACTTGCGTGCCAAATAATGGGCGCGTAGGTGACTTGCGTGCCCTATTTGATTTTCACTCGGGGTCTTCAGCAGCCTATAAATACCCCCTAGTGGGCCCCACATTTCATGGACGAAAAAATTCCAAAACTCATATTCGAGATCCCAGCTCCCTTGTCTCTTCTGGAGTCTTCTGAACACTTCTAAGGTAATTTTTGTTACCTAGAATGGAATCTCTAAATAGGGGAAACAAGACTAAGTGTTGAAATTCATCAACACCTGCACGCCTAAGTGTCTAAACCCTTAAAGGAAATGAAGACACCTATGCACCACCTTGTCCCTTCACCAGAACCTGCACGCCACCCTTTTGGAAGCCCCTAGGGATAATACTAAGGGCTTGAGCCAAGCCTCACCCAAGTATTACCCCAAGGGTTGAACGTCGCGCAAGTACCCATGTGTCGCGCAGGTATACCTATGCGACCAAACACCTGCGTGCCCATGCAGGACCTATGCGCCTACTTCTTTTTGGGTGCCCCTCCTACCTATTTCACCTCTCTTATTCACATCCACCTTTCTTATTCAAGATTTAGTCTTCAAGACACTATTCAAAGCCATTTATGGAATGTTTTCTTGATTAGATTCCTTATCTGAAAGGAATTCTATGGAATATCTCTTAAAAAACTAGTGATTTACATATCTTAATGACACTAAGTTTAGAGATTTCATTCATTCAACATCATCCTTTAAGATGAGAGGATCTTTAACCTGGGACTCCTTTTCAGGAGTAAGCCCCAGTCCAAGTTCCCAAATCTGGTCCTCCTCCTTAGGAGTAAGACCCAATCATAATTCAAAGTCCCCACTTAATTCTGGGCATGCTTTTCATGGGTAATCCCCAAATTAAGAGTATAAATCTCCATAAAACACATATACCTTTTATGGACCCTGTTCATCTGGGAATCCTCCTTAGGAGTAAGCCCCAAGTCCCTTATTCATGGGCCTCCTTCTCAGGAATAAGCCCCAGTTATCATGTTACCTTAATTTTGGGCATCCTCTTTAAGAGTAAGCCCCAAGTTCCCAAATATGGGCATCCTCATTAGGAGTAATCCCCAAGTTCCAAATTTCCTTAAACTAGGCCTCCTCCGTAGGAGTAAGCCCCAATCATATTTTCTCTTTCTTAATTTACTTTTGATTTGGGTTTTCTTCTCAGGAGTAAAACCCAATCATAAGTCCCTTCTAATTTGGTAATCCTTCTCAGGATTAAGTCCTAAGTTAAGTATCCAAATCTCCATAAAGCACATATACCTTTATGGACCTTGTTCCCGGGTTTCTTCCCTGAAGTAAATCATAATCCTCATCTATCCGGAAAGTCATACATACATAAGCCCCACATTATTTCTTATGATTGCATATTTCATGGAACATTTGTCTGGTTTTACCAATACCTCTTATTTCTCACATCGAGCATGACTCACGTGATCTTAGAGTGTAAAAGTAATTATGACATCTTTATTTGAGCCATCAATAATGTATAAACTTCATACTCCCTTAATCGAACTACATGGGTTCTGATTCCTTCTCTCTAAAACAAAGGATACATAGGTAGCCCATATGTGGGTACGATCCCAAATCTGAAATAATCTATGTCCTTAGGAATGACAATAAACATCAAGTGCCTCGCTGAGTGGCTTTAAAACCAGTATGGTTATCATAATGAACAAGAGTTTTCTATATTATGTGTTGAAGGATACCATTGACTAAGAATATTCAGACAAACATAGATGATTATCTATCAATGAAGAACCTCAAATACATATAAAATATTCTCTAAATTTCACACATATTTATAATTGATTGTCAGATCTAAAGGAAAGCTCATTTTTATACTTGGTAAATTAACAAGGATTCATGAACATAACTTAAATATATAAAGAGAGTCCCGGAGTAGACAATAATCCACCCCAAAAAAGGTGTGATGGGTCCGACCTCCAATCCTCTCGACCAATGAAAATTCTTAAGCCTCATCAGTCCATAACTAATGAGCACCTACCTTTGGAAAGTAGGTCCAACAGGATATAGATTCATTGGATGTTTCCAATTCTACGAACAAACCTGTTAGAAACCGCTTGGAATGTTTGAACCTTAAACAATCAAGGTCATCCCCAATTCCAGAGGAAACAAAAAATGGTGAACCCAATGTGAATCCTTAACCAAGTTAAAATGATTGTTTACCTACTTATTAGGGCCCTATTTTAAACTCAATGAGAGGGCCAACAAAACAATCAATAACATATGTGCTCATCCAAAATATGTTGTGGTCGAAATTATCTTGATTACGTCTGTTATATCAAATAGACATTCTTTTCCAAGATCTCTCTGCATTACAAAAATGGATTCTCTTAAGTTCACACCTGTGAATGCCTCTGCTGTGAATACCTCTGCTACTAATCCTGCTGGATCGTTGCCCGCTCTGAGGACGAAATCACCTACTCACTGTCTTCAACACTGGGTATCAAATGCGCTAGTTAAAGAGTACCGTTAACACGGTACCATTCCTACTATGGAGGCTACTCGACAAGCCCTCCTAGTGAACAAATCACACCGGTCATCCAGACAACGACGACCAGTGATCAAGAAGCAGACGATGCTAACCACCGTCTCAAACCGTTTCGGGTCGTTATCTCCGGAACGCAACAACCAGTCTCTCCCATACTACAGGGAGGTTGATCAAGAGGTCACTAAAGGACTCCATTCAATGATTCAGGAGTCCTTTCCGAGGACTCCCACCAACAATCACCGCCAGACTCGTGCGGCAGTGCACCCTCAACATTATGATGGTATCGTGTCCAGGCATTCAGCTCAGGTTCCTCGAACCCGAGCAGGAAAGACAAACCGCTAGTGGCGAAATCCAGTCAATAGTGAGCAGATTATTAACTCTTCCATTTCCGTAGAAGTCCACTAACCTAAATTGGTGGCAAGCAACGAGCGGGCACACACACACATCCGTCTTAATCCCGCTATCCAGCAGACTCATCTGGAAGAAACACGCCAATCCTGCCAGGCAATTCTGGTGGAGTACTATAGATAGGAACATACACCTGTTTATAAATCATCAACTAGTCAGCAGGCTCGTCTGACTACATATGATGAAGCCCGCCAACCCAATGTGTTGACAACTAGTAAACAGGCACATACACCTGCTTACACACATCAATCCTGCCAGCAACCTCGTCTGCCAGTATTGAAGGAAGTTCATCAACCGCTTTCGGCGGAGTACAATCAGCAGGCAGATACACCTGTTAGTATTGATCAATCCTACCAACAGTCTCATTTGGTAGCACCCGGAGAAGTCAATTTGAAAGCCCCAATGACAAACATGAAGCAGAATAAATTCTCTGCCCCCACACATGAGTACTATCAGAATTCACTGACAAGAAAAGGAGGATAGGAACAGAAACATACACCTACTCCAGACACGGAATGGACTTATATCCTCGTTCCAGTAGCTGAGGTCACCAAGCATATTCTGACAATGGTGAAAAAGCAGAATCAAATCCCTGCTCATATTTTGGATGCTTTCCAAGATATTATAACAGCTTCAGTAGCATCATAGGGAACAAAATGAAAATCTATCCCTACCAGTGGAGTGACTCATAAACAGATCACTCCGGAGCAGATACACACCTCTGTTCCAGTCCAAGAGGGTTATGGGGAATACTCACCCATATCATATGGACAACCAGTCAGGCACATACACCTGATTTGAGTGGAGATCGTCAGCCTAACCTGGCCATCTCTCTTGACTAGGCACATACACCTTCTCAGAGTAACCACTTCAATCATCAAGTGGTTTACAAAGTGAGAAAGAAGGCGTCTAAGAAAAAGACCCATCTGGTGTAGTTGGAAAATCAAGAACCAATTTTCCATGAGACCTTACTCAATGCCGGAGTTCTTGAAGCTATCCAAAAATTATCTGTGGAGACTCAAGATTCTACTCTCTTATTTCCCAGTAGTGGGAACATTAATTCCAAAGGTCTTCAACATACACTTCCTCATGAAGGCTTTCTTCATGATAATTTGGTCGATCTCGAAGTTTCATCTTCAGATGAGAGCCACAAGAACCCTCTGTGTGGCTAGAAGACCAAGGAGCAAAATGTTTCATCTTTTGCTGTAACCCACCATGGTGGTACTCTTTATGATGATGAATCTCACTGCGAAAGTCCTCTCCGCAGTAGTAATTTACATTTCCTGGAAAATGCTCCAATGGACAATGTAGTGCCGAGAAATCCCTCTTATCTTGAGGCACTTGCAAATGCGAAGCCAATCATGTATGACGCTTTATCTCTAACAGGTGAAATACTTTCTCAATCCGAAGATAGCCCGGGGTGTAGGTCATTCTCTGAACCACCCCTGGGTCGGTCATCTTCTAGTGTGATCAGTGAATTTTCTACCAATCTTGTTGAATCCGATGAAGCAACAGGGAAGCACCAACTCTTGTCTAATAAGATAGAAGAATCTTCATTGAATGATAAAGAGGAAGTGCTGAATATGAGAAAACAACTGGCGAAAGGTGAAGTGCTAGTTATGTTTGGGGGCTTTGGCTGACTCTCAGTATGACATTACAAAAATGTTGACAGAAGATGGAATTCTTGATATTTGTCTCAACAAATGGAAAACTCTTTGTCAGTTGAAAAAGAAAATATTATCTTATGATGAATATGAAAATAATGTCAAGATAATAGAAGGGTTAAAATGCCAAATTGATTTGGCCTCTCTCTCATTTTCTTGAAATCCGAAGGCTGAAAAGCAGTAGAGATCCCTTCAGCATTCATGCCTTGGCGCACTAAGAAGATTGTGCCAGTTAATTGCCAATTCCACATCTAGTATTCATATCAGGGCATGGGGTATTCATGGAGCACTACATTTCACTGTACTCTCCAGTCAGCAAAGCCCGCCGAAGATGGTCTCATGCATTGTTATTGCCCATGGCCGGCCACAACCAATTGGTTTGGTTTGTAATCAAAGGCTTTCTCAAGAACATGCCTCAACTAGTTCTTCTCAAAATCAAGTATACAAAGAACAAGTTGTTGAATTACTCCTACATCAAGCAAACAAGAATATTGAGCTGGATTCTCCTTTAGAACAAGCACATCATCAAGTGACAGAAGTGTCAGAAATCATACAGCGTTCATTTGAGCCGGGTGATAAAAGTGGATTCAGGTTGATGCATCCAGCCAATTTCCGGACTAAAGTCCGCAAGATCACGAGAGATTTCAAGAAAGTCTCAGATATAGCAGTTCAAGAATCACCCCAACATTCCAGATTGAGGACTCTTTTAACCCAACCATCAGAATCAACAAATAGGATTCAAGGAGTTGAGTAGGAACAGCAGGAACAGCCCTAATCCACCGGACTGAGGACTTTTTCAAATCATCAATCTCTTCCTCAGAGAAAGTCAGTCTTCTCTTGATTAGGGAAGAAACCACAAGAGGAACAAAGGGCCGAATTATCATATGATTCCCTCCAAATTACGGTTCGTCAAAAAGCTCTTGAGGGATCAAATCGACAAAAGGCGATGTCTCATCAGGGACATAGAAAAAGAAAATATCATAGAAATTCTGATACAATTGATGCAATGCATTATGCATCAATTAATGTCATCAATGCCGTTGTTGCTGATCCTCCAGAACATGAGGCTCACTCAGAGGAATCAGATGAATAAGTTCCTGGTCAAGAAGTTGCGCACACAGAAACAAATGAAGAAGGTGTGCATACACAAAATCAAAGGCTTACCCAGAATCTAGGTATTCCTTCAAATAATCAACTCCCCCCCACTCTGAAAGGCATCCAACAATGGAAAAGGTAAAAGTCAGGTTACACCTCACCCTAACTCTGAAGAAGGCCAATAACTCTCATTAGAGGAAAGATTCACACGACAAGAGGTAGAAATGAAGGAGTTAAGGAGGTTGAATGCAGAACTACTTCAAAATAGTCTTCCTCCTAGATGTACTAGAGTCAATCAGTCATGGGAGTTCGTTGTAGCTACTATGTTGGATCAAGAATATACTCCTTTATCAGTACACCCTCACAGGTCTAATCCTATGGGTCATATGCAACAACAACGGGCAATCCTACCATCAGTGTCAGTTCCAGTTACCATACCCATCCAAACTCCAGTTATTTCACCTGCTTAAGTACAATCTCAACTAGATGTATCTCAAAAGTTAATAACTACCAATGAGTCATTAACAGCTCGGTTAGAGACTATGGAAGGAAAGCGTGCACAGGTTCATCCAGAAAAGAGAGCCTGCCCTGAATGGGTGGATGCAATTCCTCCCCCATCAAATTTTGCAAATATTAAATTCCCAATTTTTAATGGTTCGGGAGATCCAGATCAACACTTAACACATTTTGTTTCTCGTTGTGATCCTATGATGGGAACTCTTTAACAACAATAAGCAGTTAAGCTCAGGTGCCTTGTACAGTCACTACAGGGACCTGCTTTTGTCTGGTATACAAGTTTTCAATCCCAGTCAATTACTGGGTGGGCGGATCTTCGTCAAACGTTCTTACTTCAATTTAGCTCAACTTTTCCCAATATGACAGTTTATGATCTGACCAATTGTAAACAAATGGAGAATGAAATAGTTTCAGATTTCATTTCTTGATGGAAGGGATTGACATATTCCTTAAGTTTAGCACTCCCTCAAGAAGAGTTTCTGTCAATCTGTGTGGCAAATTTGCATGATGAATTACACACACCATTGATCCCTATGAAATACACAAGAGGGTTTTGAGACCTTACTTCAATCAATCAACATATTGAAGATTCACTTATACAGACTAAGGATAAATCTCATGTAATTCCATCAGTTCCAGGAAGTATAATGGGAAAAGCAGAAACTGCTATAGTTACGCTTAAATAAGAACCTATATCTACTTCCACTTAAATATATTCATGATATCAAAGGGCTCCACCTACTGAGTGTCAAAAACAAAGGCCGCCTCATCAAGATGATCAAAGAGATCAAAGGCGGAAATAGTTTGAAGAGTTAAATAACAAAGTTTATTCTTTCCGAAATGAACAAGTTCCTGGATACTTCATCTCGGCTCTGGAAAATAACCTGGTTCAGTTTCCAAGGCCTAAAAGGAAAAACAAGGAAGGAGATAAAGACTATCCCAACTATTGCCCATTTCATCAGATGTTGGGGAATCCCATCCAGGAGTGTTTTGTCTTCAAAGACCTCCTGCAAAAGATAGTGGACTCTAGGAAGGTAAAACTAAAAGGCTCTTCAGGCCAGGTAGCATGTGTTACTGAAACAGTTCCAGAAGAAGAAGTCGAGTGGCAAGAAGTCCAATGAAAAATGCATAGAAATACGATGATTGGATGTTCAAGAAAATGATCTACCGAACTCATGCCATTTTGCGATCACAATTGAATCAAACAATTGTATCTTCTGCTATGAATGCCACGAAAAAACGCCCTTCATCAGAGGGAAAATCTTCAAAGAAGCACCATAATTCGAAGAAAGAAGAACAATCAAAAGAAGATGAGATTGTGTAAAATCCCAAGTTGTCTTTGCCTCTAGCAGATTTTATGCCATCTACTTCGAAGAAACAGGAACCGCCCCACCAAACGGCACAACCTAAACTGGAAAATCAAGCAGAGTCTTCATCAGATGAAGATTTTATCTTTGGTTCTGTTAATATGATTCACTTAACAAATCCTTATGCTAGTCACAATTTCAATTATGATGAGCCTGAATTCCTTGTATCAAATAGAGGAATTAGAGGGAGTTTTAGAGGTTTGGGATACAGAGGAAGAAATGGATATCCCAGAAGCCACTATTCTAATTCTACTCTTTCTAGAACTGTGTATGCAACAAAAACTCATGGCAGAGCCCTTCAGTGGGCTCAAAAGGAACAAGAAAGTTCTTCCATGCATGGTAGATTCAGTCCAGGTGCAATTATTATGGAAGATCGGTTGGAGGTTACCCCTTATTCCTCTCAGCAAGAAAATAGACCTAGTCAGTCTAATTTGCCAAAGCTGGGAGTATTTCCAACTCCTACCCTGATACAAGAAGCATCTACTTCCAAATCATCAAATTTAAAGTCACCTGTGAAACCATATGTTCATATTGGGAAATGCAGACCTTTGGAGAAAAAATATGATGTCTTGAAACACTTGGCCCAAGTACCGGCCAAGTTATCAATTATGGATTCTTCAAATCTATTGAAGGATCTTCGGGAGGCACTCATTGAGGCTTTGCCAAGTCCTCAGGAATTCAAAACTGAAGTTGCTGCAGCTGAAGTCTACCATATAGAGAATATTCCTGCAGAATGCCATGCAGTGATATCTTTCACAAATGAAGATGAAGATTATGCCATGCATGGACATCTTAGACCTTTGTACTTATCTGAAAAAGTCAATGGTGTAGACATTCTAAGGGCTTTCATTGATAATGGTTTAGAATTCAACCTCATCCCTATTCGTACACTTCGTCGATTGGGCCTTATGGAATCTGATTTATCTTCTTGTACATTGATGTTACATGGATATGATAAAAATAAACAAGAACCACTGGGCAAGATTACACTCAGAACTCAGTTTGGAGACCTTGTATCCAATTTAGATTTCATAGTTGTTGATCATGATTCAGCCTTCATTATTTTTCTTGTAAGACCTTGGCTACATCAACATGTGACTATTCCTTCATCATACCATCAATGTCTCAAATATTGTTTCAATGGTCAAATTGGGACACTGTATGGTGATAAAGCCCCATTAATGACATGTGAGTCTCAATACATTGAGGTGGAATTCTATCACATGAAGGGTAAGGATAAATCCACATAAAGGGAGGTTACCAAGGTTAATGCTCCATTTAGTTTGGAAAAAAATTCTAGTAAATCCATTTACACATGTGAGTACAAATTATGTATTGTCTATCAGTCAAATTGATAGGATAGACTTGAATCCAAATACTCTTATGGAAACTTCCATAATGTCAATTACGACAATCGAGCTAGACATCATGGGAGAAATTGGTGATTCACCAGGCAATGATGAAAGATCAAATGGAGATGTGTTCAACTCATCTGTTGAAATCCAGAAAGTCTATACTTCGCCAACCAGGCCAGAAGAAGTTATAGCAATGTCAGAGATGAACGATGATGTCGATTCTCAATCCATCATCTCCTCTTTATTACCCAAGAAAGACCCTTCATCATCAATAGGGTAAGAAATGGAAGCTTCTTCTTCGGGATGTTCAAATTATAACCTCTCCCCTAACTGTGGAAATTCTGCCTCATCATCTACTATGCAAGTAGAAACAGAAGAAATAACACAGTTTGAAGAAGAAGAGGAAGATCTCAGAGATGCTCCTCCAGCATTTGAAGAGGGTATCTCTACCACTATGGATGAACTCAGAGAAATAAATCTGGGTACAAAAGAAGATTCACTCCCCAATTTAATTAGTATGACCATGACTCTTGAAGAGCAGGAAATGTATATTTCATTTCTAAAGCAAAATCGAGATATATTTTCTTGGAACTATATAGAGATTCTAGGCCTTGATCCTGATGTTGCTACTCATCATTTGGGTTTTCCAGAAGAACATCGAAGATTTAAGCAATCTGTAAGAAGAACACACCCAACTTATTCTTACAAAATTGAAGCTGAAGTGGATAAGCTTATCAAAGATAACTTCATTAGGGAAGTTCAATATCCCAAATGGTTGGCTAATATTGTCCCTGTGAAAAAGAAGAATTGACAAATTAGAGTTTTCATTGACTTTAGAGATCTTAATCAGCATTGTCCTAAGGTTGATTTTCCAGTTCTGATCACAGAACTCTTAATTGATGCAACAACTGGCTATGAATCAATTTACTTCATGGATGGATATTCCGGGTATAATCAAATCTGAATGGATCCAGAAGATTAAGAATATATAGCCTTTAGAGCCCCTTAGGTTGTGTTTTTTTATTGGGTAATACCCTTTGGCCTGAATAATGCAGGCGCAACATATCAGTGCGCCATGCATTGTATCTTCAAACACTTTTTGGGAAATTTGTTGAATGTTATGTGGAAGATTTGGTGGTTAAATCCAGAAAATGTTCAAATCACTTGGCTGATTTGGAAGTCATATTTCACAAACTTTGACAACACAATTTGAATATGAACCCCTTAAAACGTGCTTTTGGGGTAACCTCAAGAAAATTTATCGGCTTTGTTGTACTCCATCATGGTATTGAAGTCGATCCTAAGAAGACAAAGTCAGTCCTTGGTATGTCATCTTCTTGAAATTTGAAATAATTGAGAGGACTTCAAGGACACTTGGACTATATTCAGTGTTTCATCGCCAATTTGGCAGGTAAAAGTTTACCCTTCACCAAATTGATGAAGAAGGGAGTTACCTACTAGTGGACTTAATAATGTCAAGAATCATTCGATATTATCAAAAATTATCTCTTGACACCACCGGTATTAATTAAACCAGTTGAAGGAAGACCAATTATTCTTTATGTGACAGCTTTAGAGCGATAATTGGGTGCCTTCCTTGCCCAGAAGAATGATGCTGGGAATGAAAATAGCCTTTACTATCTCAGTCGAACTATTCTTGAAGTAGAAAACTGATATTCAAGTATTAAGAAGTGCTTCCTAGTGTTAATATTTGCAGTTCATAAATTGAGACACTACCTGCAACATCATGAGGTCCAATTGGTATCTCACAATAACCCGCTCAAATTTATCCTTAGTCGTCCAATGCTTACAGGATGTCTGGAAAGGTGGGCAGTTATTTTTCAGCAATTTGATATCCAGTATGTGTCTCAAAAGGAAATAAAGGGCCAAGCTCTGGCTTATTTCCTTTCTGAACATCCTTTAGTAGAAGACACATCTTTAGATATTGAACTTCCTAATGAGGAAGTCTTTTCTATTGAAGATAATATTCAAACTTGAGAAATGTACTTTGATGGTGCTTCCAGAAGTCCAATAGGGAAGAAAATGGAATATCCTAAATTCAACAAAGTTGGGTTAGGAATTGTACTTATTTACTTGGAAAAGGTAGTGTTACCTTATTCCTTCTTATTGTGGGAAGAAGGTACAAACAATGAATAAGAATATCAAGCTCTCATCGCAGGATTAGAGTTGGCGCTTCAAGCACAAGTGAATCACTTAAAGGTGAAAGGTGATTTAGACCTGGTAATCAAACAAGTCAATGGGGATTATTCCATCAGAAAAGAAGAGTTAATCCCTTTGTAGGATTACGTCAGGGAGTTAATGGTGGAATTTTCTTCGGAACTGACATTTTCTTATGTCTCGTGATCACAAAATGCTCAAGCGGATGCATTGGCTAATATAGCCACAGCTCTGGAGGATCCAAATTAGGATGACACAATCATTAGTATTGCCCACCGTCATACAATTTCACCTTATGTTCAAACCAGAACAAAGGAGATCAATGAAATTAGTCCCATTTCTTAACCATATGGTCATACTACAGGATGGATGACACCTATCAGGGAATACCTTCAAAATGGAACACTTCCACCTGATAGAGCTGAGAAAGAACAAATCTGGTGACATGTGGTCAATTTTACACTTTATGATATCCCAGATCACCTAGAGAAAATTATCTACAAGCATGGTTTTGATGGAATTCTCTTTAGATGCATTGATGGTGAAGAGACAATGGCTGTCATGAAAAAAGTAAATGCAGGAGTCTGTGGTGCCCACCAGTCTGGACGTAGGCTATCTGATAAAATTTGAAGGCTTGTATACTTTTGGACTTTAATGACACAAGATTGTGTTGATTTCACGAAGAAGTTTCATTCATGCCAATTATGTGCCAACTTCATTCATCAACCTCCATAGTTGCTTCATACAGCTAAATACTCGTGGTCATTTTCCACATGGGGAATAGATGTGGTGGGACCTTACCCTTCAACTAAAGCCAAGCAATTTAAGTATATTCTTACTTCTACTGACATCTTTTCCAAATGGGTAGAGGTAATACCTTTCAAGTAAGTTAGTTCTAAAAGCATTGTTAGATTCATCAAGTCTAACATCATTACCAAATTTGGTGTCCCTCATACCATATTGATGGACAATGGCACCAAATTCTATTCATCTGAGGTGAGGAAGTTGTATCAAGAATACAACATCAAATCCAATCATTCATCTCGGTATCATGCGGAAACCAATGGCCAGATAGAATCCTTAAATAAGACTTTTTCAAATATACTGCAAAAGATGGTGGACAAAGATAAGAAGTCATGGCATGATAGACTCTTTCATTCTTTATGGGCTTATCGGATCACCACCCGCACTACAACGCGGTCAACTCCATATTCATTGGTATATGGAACGAAAGCAGTATTTCCCATTGAGGTTCAATTAACTTCACTTAGAGTATCCATTTGTGATCAATTATCCACAGATGAGCAATCTCATAAGCTATTTGATTAATTGGAACGATTATATGAGAAAAGATTGTGCACCTTGCATCACTTGGAAGTCTATCATAATCGAATAGCATAAGATTTCAACAAAAAAGTTCGTCTTCGTTCATTCATTTAGGGAGAATTTGTATTGGTTCTCAGAACTCCAATGATACCAGGAAAGAAAACTCCCAAGCTTGAACCAAAATGGGAAGGACTTTATTCAATACATAAGGTATACTCCAATGGAGCTTATTCTTTGATCTCAATGGATAGATAACTCATCACAACTCTAACCAATGCACAGTTCTTAAAGAAGTATTTTGTGTAATAGAAATAAAAAAACTTCCTAGCTACATGATGCTAAACTGTATAGAATCCTTTTGTCCAACATGACATTAAAATGTGTTGTCCTTACTGCAAGACTTTAAACTGGATAGTCCCTTATATCCAACAAGACGTTAAATTGCACCATCGTTGGTCTATGCATATGACCTTAAACTATTCGCATTATCCTTCAACATAACGTTAAACTGTGAAAAAGTACCTAATACGTCATATATGACGTTAAACTGTATTTTTTCCTTACTGTATGACATTAACCTGCAGAGTCACCCTTTCGTCCAACATGACATTAAACTGTATTGTCCCCATCGTCCTAGCTGCATGACACTAAACTGTATAACACCCTTATTGTCCAACATGATGCAAAATTGTGTTCACGTCCAACATGACGTTAAACTGTGTCCCTATATTTTTCTTACATGACGTTAAACTGTATTTTTTCCCTTCTACATGACACTAAACTGTGCAGCACCAATATTCCTCACTGAAAGACTTCAAACTGCATAGTCCCTTCATATGTCCTACATGACATTAAAACTATGCATCATTAAGGTTGTTACTACCTCTGGTTTCTCACACCGAGTATGACTCACGTGATCTTAGAGTAAACTTCAATCATAACACCCTTTCTGGGCCGCTAACCATGTGTAAATGCCAACACTTTCTTTTTAGATCATTGTCCTCAAAAACAACTTGAACACCAATTCATATTTAATTGAACTACGCAGACTTTGATCCTTGCCTTCTAGGCTAGGTACATAGGATACCTCCCAAGGTTCAAGCCCCAAAACCAATCTCTTCACGTCGACTCACCTCCATCTCATATGATGTTGATTCATGAAGAGCCCCAAACCAATCTCTTCACATTGGTGTATTTTCGTCCCACATGACGTTAAACTATCAAAAATTCCCTTTTCGTCCTACATGATGTTAAACTGCAAATGTCCCTAATTCGTCCTACATGACGTTAAACTATACATCATTAGGTTAGTTGTTACCTCTTATTTCTCACATTGAGTATGACTCACGTGAGCTTAGAGTAGGCCTCAAACTTAACATTCTCTCTAGGCTTCTAATCACACGTAAGTCCCAACGCCATATTTGGGTTGTTCTCAAATACAACTTGATCACCAATTAATTTTTAATTGAACTACGCGGAATTTGATCCTTGCCTTCTAGGCTGGGTACGTAGGCAACCTCCCGAGGTTCAATCCCAAAACCAATCTATTCACATCGGTTCACCTCCATCTCATACGATGTTGATTCGTGAATCCACCCTCAAAATCAATATCTTTACCTCGGTTCAACTTTTTCCTTTCTATATGACGTTAAACTATACATCACCTTTGTCCTATACGACAATAAACTACAACATTCTTTGACACCCTAACCTAAGAGGGAATCATTATTTACATTGATCTCTAATCATGTTTTATTTCAAAGACTACGTTCATACATAGTAATGCATGAACCTTTTATCTTGGGTCCACCTATCATTGCACTAAAGTCCCCTTTCACCCTTCATATGTACAAACCAAATCTGTACAGAGGGTATTTCTAGAACTATGTGGGATTTATTCCCATCCTTATGGGATATGTAGAAATGTTCGAGCATCCCTCGAATACAGCCCCATGTCTTTGGGCCTAACCCCAAATTCCACTTTTAGTCCCTTGGCTAAAAAGTCCCCCTGTGAAAACATGAATGTGGTATGAGAAACCTGGTCCTCATTCACATCAGGTTTATACAACACACAATGTGTATTCCTTATAATGGTCCGAGTTCTATGACCCTATATTAAGATCTTTAATACTTTTTTCCCACGTGACATTAAACTGTAGTTCAAGAACTACATATGGCTTGATTCTCATCCTAATGAGATATGTAGTGAAGTCCAACATCTCAATTCAGGACCCAGCCACAACATGATTATGGTCAACATTGGTCTATGTATTTCTTTCATTCTTTGGACAATACTCATTTTCATGTATTATACTCTTAACCTTAAATACTTCCAGATCTCCATAACCCTTTCTTGACCTCTGGTCACAAAATGTCTGATACCCAATAATTCTTTTGCCTGACTATGCAGCATGTGCCCATAGGTGGCCTTGCATAAACAAGTCTACATAACGGACCTGTCAGCCAAAAGATGCTATTATTTGACTATGTAGCCAATGCCCTTAAAAGGCCCTGCATAATTCAAGCCCCCTAACGGGTTTTTCAAATAATGGTAACTTCATTATCGGGGAGAAAACATCTTTTTTCCTTAGTTTTCTTAACGAAAATATGTAGGGATCCACAAACAAATAGCCATCCTTAACATATTTGTCCCATGTTCTTTTTCATGATCTGAAAGTATTCAAGCATATGGTTTATATTTCCCTTCCCTACATTTGGGTTAGACCTTCATAGGAGTGACATTCATCCAATTCTTTGACAATCTTAATTGAAAATATCCTCTCTATATTCAAGTACCTCTCTTCATACAGTAGACTCTATGCTTTGGAAAATTTGAATCTCCATAAACATTCACTGGCTTTTAGCATTAGAAAAGTAATTCTCTTAGAGTTCTTTTGCCTGACTATGCAGCACATGCCCATAGGTGACCTTGCATAAACAAGTCTACATAACAGACCTGTCAGCCAAAAGATGTTATTATTTGACTATGTAGCCAATGCCCTTAAAAGGCCCTTCATAATTCAAACCCCCTAACGGGTTTGTCAAATAGTTGTAACTTCACTCCTGGGAAATACTTCTTCTAGTGCCTTTTAGCCATTTTTTCATATCATTCCTCAGATTCAAAATTTCTTAAGTAACAGTTTACAATTTTCCCTTCCATAATTGGATGTGGTAATATGTTTTCAAACAAATTATCAAGGAATTGAGTCAAATTTTAATCCATTCGGTCAAATCTATTTTGACCTTAAACATTAGCCTTTTGATGTCCGACATGCATGACTTTAAACTGCCCACAAAAGACAAGGGAACTCTGAACAAAAGTCAAGTCACGGCTCACTAAACATAAATTGTGTATGATTTTAGGTAATATTGAGAAATGAAAAGTTTCAAAGTTTTTAGGTTTATTTATAATAATCCTAGAAAAAATAAAACTATGCTTACTAGTCCCATTGGAATAGGTAAAAATTTAATGTAGGTAGCAAGAGAATGCAGATACAAATTATTGAAGATGAAAGTGTTTTTCATTGATGCACAAGAGTTAGAAGGACATCCCTAGATTGGAGTCTCTTCTCTTTTTTCAGGAATTAAAACAGACTTTCAACATAACTCTTTATTCGCTTCACGGAATCCCGAGCTTCACCAGCAACCACCTGGAATTCATTTATTCAACTGGATACAATAAGAGATGCAATGATATCAGTTATTCTTGGAACAATTGTAAAAGAATGTTCTTGAGTGCGGTTGGAGAAAATTTTCTGCTAATCAAACAGTGACTTTGTTTCTGCCCAAGAAACTTGGAAGATGGATATATAGATTTGAGAATGAAGCATTGGAAGTAAAGAGCCATTTGGAGAGAGTAATATTTTTAGATATTGTTCTAATTTCATCTTCTCTCCACCAAACGGCAGCGGAAAACCTATTAGCCCATGGTGTGCCATTTTCATTTCTTCAAGGAAATGGCATGGAAGAAAAATTTGAAAGTTCACACCATTGTTGCTGCTCTTAATGCACATCATAACCGAAATAGAGGGACAATAGTGAAGATACATCTCGAGCATGTAAATCTTTGCCTCTGGAACATTGACTCCTTGCAGATGTCCATGGCCATACAAAGGCAGGTAGACACTCTGTGGAAAATTGGCATGATATTTCTTCAAGTACTTAGCCAAATCTGGGAGAGTGTTGTCGCAGATATCATAATAGTCATTGCCAACGACGTTCACCATATCATATATTCTCTTTCTGGTAAACTCATCAGCCAATCCAATTCTTTTGGAAGCCATTTCAATCTGCACAAAGGTCGAATAATTAACTCTTAAAGAGGGTTGATTTTTCATAAAATTTGTGAAGAAATTCAAAAAAATGGAAAAGGCATTAAGGCGCGCAAGTCCAATGTTGGCGCGCAAGTGTAACTGTGTCGTGTAGGTTTTTGGCGCACAGGTATCACCACGCAGGTCAAAATACCTCTACAGCAGCACGACACAAACAAAAGCAATGAAACCGTGGAATGTCAGCAACCTGCGCGGCGAGAGCTTGAAATTGTTCAAACTTGGGTGCATTGTACGGAAGTTACACCCCTATATATAGGCAAGGCCACACCCCTGCGCGCCGAAGCCTGCGCAGATCACCCTTGCACATCGCCATTTGCGCACTCAGAACTTGCGCGAAGCCCTTCCTTGGTTTTCTTCTTTACCTCAGAGTCACATCCTCCTTCCTTTCATATCTTACTCTGAGGGGGGACTTTTGTTGATGCTCCATTCCATCACAGACTCTAGAGACTAAAGAAAAGGGATTACCATGAGTCCAAGAAGATTCATCCTTTGAAGAAACATAAAAAATTGGAAAAGGCATGAACAAAGGATTAGTTTACACATGGGCCGCACAATTTTCATCATGGTAATGCAAGTATACTTGCGCGCCAAATAATGGGCGTGCAGGTGACTTGCGCGCCCTGTTTGATTTTCGCTCGGGGTCTTCAGTAGCCTATAAATACTCTCGGTGGGCGCCCCATTTTAGGGATGGAAAAATTCCAAAACTCATATTCGATCTCCCGATGCCCTAGTCTCTTCTGGAAGTCTTCCGAACACTTCTAAGGTAATTTATTACCTAGAATGGAAGCTCTAAACAGGGGAAACAAGGCCTAAGTGTTGAAATTCATAAACACCTGCGCGCCTAAGTGTCTAAACCCTTAAAAGAAATGAAGACACATGCGCGCCGCCTTGTCCCTTCACCAGAACCTACACACCACTCTTTTGGAAGCCCCTAGGGATAATTCTAAAGGCTTGAGCCAAGCCTCCCCCAAGTATTACCCCAAGGGTTGACCGTCGCACAAGTACCCATGTGTCGCGCAGGTATACCTGTGCGACCAAACACCTGCACTCCCATGCAGGACCTATGCGCCTACTTTTTTTGGGTTCCCCTATTGCCTATTTCACCCATCTTATTCAAATCCACCTTTACTATTCAATATTTAGTCTTCAAGACACTCTTTAAAGCCATTTATGGCATGTTTTCTTGATTGGCTTCTTTATCTGAAAGTAATTCTATGGAATATCTCTTAAAACCTAGTGATTTACATATCTTTATGTCACTTTGTTTAGAGATTTCATTCATTCAACCTCATCCTTTAATATGAGAGGATCTTTAACATGGGCCTCCTTTTCAAGAGTAAGCCCCAGTCCAAGTTCCCAAATCTAGGCCTCCTTTTCAGGAGTAAGCCCCAGTCCAAGTTCCCAAATCTGGGCATCCTCCTTATGAGTAATCCCCAATAATAATTCAAAGTCCCCCTTAATTCTGGGCATCCTTTTCTGGGGTAAGCCCCAAATTAAGAGTATAAATCTCCATAAAACACATATACCTTTTATGGACCCTGTTCACCTAGGCATACTCCTTCGGAGTAAGCCCCAAGTCCCCTACTCATGGGCATCATTCTCATGAATAATCCATAGTTATCAAGTTCCCTTAATTTTGGGCATCCTCTTTAGGAGTAAGCCCCAAGTTCCCAAATATGGGAATCCTCCTTAAGAGTAAGCCCCAAGTTCAAAATTCCCTTAAACTGGGCCTCCTCTTTAGGAGTAAGCCCTAGTCATATTTTCTCTTTCTTAATTTACTTTTGATTTGGGTTTTCTTCTCAGGAGTAAAACCCAATCATAATTCCATTCTAATTTGGGCATCCTTATCAGGATTAAGTCCTAAGTTAAGTATCCCAATCTCCATAAAGCAGATATACCTTTGTGGACCTTGTTCCTGGGTTTCTTCCCTTAAGTAATTCCTAATCCTCATCTATCTGGGTAATCATACATACCTAGGCCCCACATTATTTCTTATGATTTCATCTTTAATGGCACAATTGTCTAGTTTTACCAATACCTCTTATTTCTCACATTGAGCATGACTCACGTGAGCTTAGAGTGTAAAAGTAATTATGACATCTTTCTTTGAGCCATCAATCTTGTATAAACTTCATACTCCCTTACTCGAACTACATGGGTTCTGATTCCTTCTCTCTAAAACAAAGGATACGTAGGTAGCCCATCTGTTGGTATGATCCCAACTATGAAATAATCTATGTCCTTCTGAATGACAATAAACTTCAAGTTCCTCGCTGAGTGGATTTAAAACCAGTATAGTTATCATAATGACCAAGAGTTTTCTATATTATGAGTTAAAGGATACCATTGACTAAGAATCTTCGAAAAAAACACAGATGATTCTCTATCAATGAAGAAACTCGAATACATATAAAAGATTCTAAAAATTTTATACATATTTATAATTGATTTTCAGATCTAAAGGAAAGCTCATTTCTATACTTGGTAATTTAATAAGGATTCACAAACATAAACTAAATATATAAAGAAAGTCTCGGAGTAGACAATAATTCCCCCCAAAAAAGTTGTGATGAGTCCGACCTCCATCCTCTCGACCAATGCAAATTCTTAAGCCTCATCAGTCCATAACTAATGAGCACCTACCTTTGGAAAGTAGGTCCAAATGGATATAGAATCATTGGATGTTTCCAGTTCTATTAACAAACCCATTAGAAATCACTTGTAATGTTTGAACCTTAAACAATCAAGGTCATACCCAATTCCAAAGGAAACAGAGTCCAACCTCTGTGATGTTGGATTCATACAATATAAACTGTACCCTCATGAACTGAGACACCCATCACATTAATATTCACACAATGAAAGTTGTTGTTTTCAAAAAAACAAGTATTTGGAAAATATTTATTTTATAATGGAATGTGGGAATACTGAAGGATCACATTCCCACACAGAGGTAGATAATATCTTTGAGAATATTCACATTGATATGGAATCATGTCTTTCACCAATTCAAGAATGGTACTTTCAACAACGTTGTAATAGTCTGGTCCAACATTTTTAATCATTTAAGTTTGAGAAATTTTAGCTTCCTCAGTCGTAGTCATTAAGAAAGACATTTAATGAAATATAATGACCAAATTTTCCTTATTATGTTTGAATATTAACTTATTATTTTAAAAAATTTGACTTCAAGGAATATCATTATTTGGAAAATGAAAATCCCCACACAACTCCTTCGACGAGGTTTCCCGCATAGGTCCTTCAACAAGGTTCCCTGCACATGTTCTTCGATGAGATAATCCTACATAGCTCATTTGATCAAATATAATTTCATATCTCCGTGGATAATATGGTTATACATTGAGAAATTATCAAAGGACCTTTATGAAAGGGAAATGCAGTAGAGCGGGATGAAAGAGATACACAATGAGAGAAAACATCAGCGAAAAATTTGAAATATGGGTGGAGGAAATGGAAATGGAATGAATGTATTTATAGGCACCGTTGGCATATAATGCCTACCAATATTGAATTCCATACACTAACAACCTACGTAGGAGAGATACATAGAATCAATGCACAATCTGGTAACAATTCTCCATAATAATTTCCCCATAATCTTTACCTCAACACTATACCCTCTTTTTAGTCAGATCGAATCCTAAGGGGGTATTTTTTTACCCACATTTTTAATAATAGAAGTTAAATTTTTTAGGAAATAACACTTTTAATATCTTAATGTGTTAAGAAAATTTTAAAATAAGAAAAATAAATTGGTTCAGAGGACTTACTCAACATAACTATGCACAAGAAGGCCAGCATAGCTCCTAACATTTTATCATAAAGGCACTTCCCCTACATAGAAGACCTATGAATAAAATCTATAGTGGGGTGCCAATGTGGCTATAATTGTTTTAAAAACTTTTTCAGGGGAGAAAAACTAAAGAGCTACACCCATGACCTACACCGCCAAACTCTATTCGACCTGGTCCCCTCCTTTCCTAAAAATAGGACCCTTGGGATCCCTATTTTCACAAATGAAAAATTGGAAGATTCTCAAAGATCCACTTTCATATCCCCTTCTTCTAGGTCCCCGAAATTTTCTCAAGTAGCTCTCTAAAACAAAAGATAAGAGAGAATTAAAGGGGATAAGTGTGATCAATGTACCTCCATGATATAAAATTCATGAAACTTGATTGATAACCCTCATTCAATAAGAAGAAGTCACCAATAAAATGTCCTTTACTTAAGCTAAGACTTATGTTGGTCTCTTCCAAGGACATGAAGGGACACCCAGGGTGCCTAGGTTAAAACCTCTCCCTAGTGTTGTTGTCCTGGTAGCCCTTTTCCTAAATGAATATTAAGCATGAACAAGATAAATTCACATGTGTCAAGCATTTTGTAGTCACTCCTTTGATCTACGTGACATACCTACATGGCATACCTATGTTGGGTACCTACAACTAGGACTTACATGAGCTACCATTTAATCCCTGTTCGAATCCACCTATGGAAGGGATTCTCATTCTATCACTCCCTTGTCTAAAATGGACCATGTTGAATCCTCCACTAAGACCTCCTGACTTATAAAACCTTATGTAAAGACACATCAGCGTGTCTCCCATTTTTGTTTCTATTTTCATGGTCAGAGGTTTTCCACATTTCTCTTATAATGGGGTTAGGGTACATGGAAAATCTGAAGGTTTCTAAATCTATGGTCACATGGACCCTTAACCTGGAGCTAGTGTTGAGGAGTTCCCAGTTTAGGAGGATTACGGTTTGGGCCATGTCTTCCCCTTCTCATCTCTAAGACCTGAAGCCTCCAGTCCCTAGTAAGGAAGGTATTGTTCACACCTGATTTTTATTTTGACAATGGAAAAGTCTCCTTCCCCACTATTGGACGAATTTTAGGGAAGCAATCACAGCATAATACCATAGCCTTTCAGGCCGGACCTAATGACCTTCACATTCATTTCACATTAAAACATTTATAGCTCTGTGCCCTCATCCACAATCTCCATGGCCTCTTCCATCGTAGGATCGCCCTTTTCAGCCATTTTATTGGGAAAGTATGTGCATTTTTTAAATCTTTCATATTCTCTTGTTTCTCACACAGAGCATGACTCACACAGGATTAAAGAATTGTGATGATCACAACATCTACACAATCCACATGTCTTGAACTATGATAAATCTGATTCCTGTTATGGTTAGGATAGGTTGGATGTCTACCTAAGGCCCAAGATCAAGAGACACCGTCCTTATGGGTTAGTCCCAATCAAAACCTGGAGACTACAATGAGTCAATATATAACTCATGGGACCATTCAAGGGGAATACTCTTTAGGATTAAATCCTAATCATAATTACTTTAATCTAGGTATCTTTTTTAAGAGTAATTCCTAGGTTAAGTATACTCAATCTACATGAGTTAATACATCCCTCATGGATCATACTATAGAGGAATCCACTCTAGGGGTAATCCCAACCCCATTTCTCTCAAAAGACCATACTCTCCTACGATATTTACCAAAATTCATGGGCTTTGACTCCCATAACAATGGGATACGTATGAAGCCTATTGAAGGTTAAATCCCAACAACCCAACCCAACCATATCCTTTCTAGTCATTATTCTTAATAGGGTATAATTCATCTTGGAAACACATATCCATTTTTGTTTACTTGGGCTTCTATTGAATAATTACCACACACGAACTACATGGGTTATGATTCCTTTCACAAGGATACATAGGTAGCCCATCTATGGGTTTGATACCAACATTGAAACAACTTCTGTCCCCCCAAGATGATGATTAACTCTAGATTAAAACTTATGTCTTAGTCCGTGACATTAAATTCCACAGAAATCCTTCATGTCTATCGGGATGATAGTAAATTCCATAGTTCCCCACTGTGTGGATTTAAAACCAACATAGTCATAGTAACAATCTAAAAAATCTCTAGTAGTGTATAATAGGATACCATTTATGGAGAACCTTAGATACATACACATGTATCCATTAATGAAGAACCTCAGATACATACAGATGATTCTCAAATTCCGTAAATGCTACTCATTGATTGAAAAATTATAAGGGAAACTCATGCCATACATAGTAAATTAATAAGGATTCAGGAACATATCTTAAATCAATAAGAGAGTGCCATAGTAGGAAATAATTCCCCCTAAAAGGGTTTGATGAGCCTGACCTCCCTTCCTCTCGACCAATGTATGATCTCATGATTTTTTAGCTAAACTTCATGATGAATGCTTGCCTTTGGAAAGAAGGTCCCTATGGATATAGAACTATTGGATGTTTCTGGTTCCATAAACAAAATCTGATGGAAACTGTCCAGGAATCATGAATTATATCAAATTCCCATTTTCGAGGGAAAGATAATTGAAAATGGTTTTGGAAAATATGGGAATTTTTAATATAGTTATTAGAAAAACATCTAATATGTATAATGGTGTGCATTATTATGAAAAATATAAATGACAATGAAATAAAAAATATCATATTAAAATATAAAAAATATATATTTATGTGTTATATATATATTATAATAATAAAATTCTAAAAATATGTTATGATATATATATATATATATATTTCAATTAAATATTTAAATATAAAAAATGTAGTAAAAAAAATTAGAATATAATTAATTAATTAATGGTATTTGTTACATATCATTTAGTATAAATAATTTTTTTTATTTTCAAAGAACTATTTTAATAAGTATTTTATATTTTTTTAGTAATAAATAAAATTGATTATTTTAAAATATTACTATATTTGAACTAATATATTTTCATCAATGAAATTTAAAATTGATATGAATTAATATTAAGAAAACACAATTTTTAAAAAAACATTTCTCAAAAAAAATATATTTTTTATTTTTCAATTAGAAGATTAATATAAAAAATTTATATTTTTTTATAAAATAAAATAAAATTTTTAATTCATTATCTGAAAATTATATTAGTATGGTTTTTTTAGATTTTTCTAAAAAAATCTATTTTTTGGTAAAAAGTAAAATTATCGGTTTTTTTACAAACTACAAATTTTATAATACAAAAATGATTTAAATGTTTACACAACCATTAATATATAAAAAAAATATATCTAATAAGTAATTAATATTATTTAAAAATATCATGTTTCATTAATTAATCACATTTTTAACATTTTTTGTAACTCAATAAATATTTCACGATAAAAACTATTTTAACGTGTTTATATTAAAAATTAGACATTACCACTTTTTAAAATAATAAATTTATTTAGAATTTTAAATCATCATTTAAATATTACTTATCTATTTAAATTTCATTTTTTGGTATAAAATTAATACTAGTAATATTAATGTTAATTAATCCATTAAGTGTGAAACAATTTTTTTATCGATTTTTTTGTTAATAATTTTTTATTTTTATCTAACCAATAAAATTGATCGAATATAAATGAATACTAAAATAATATGTTATTACTATGAATAATTAAAATAACACCCAATAATCTGTTAATCAATAATAAATAATATTAAGAACACATAATGTTCTAAAGTCATTTTATGGTAAAATTTTTTTTATATAATTTATATTTTAATTTGAAAGTTTATTTTATCATATATATATATAAATTGAATTAGAGTATATGTGTATAGAATTTAGGTTTATAATAAAAAAAATTCATAATATGGATTTCCTTATATTTTAAAATTAAATATAAATTCTTTAGTTATATAATATCCACCAAGGTAAAAATCAAAATGTAAAAATGTAAAAACATGTTGAAGAAGAGTAGATTTTTTTAAAACATGTATGTAATGTCTTAGAATAGTCTTTATCAACCTAATATCACCCCAAAATCCATTATTAATAAATTGTGGAGTCATTGAACTTGGAATAGTGCAATTATATCAGGAAAGTGTAAAGAGAATTCCAAAAAGTGCCATTTTCATCACTTATAAATGAGGATCACTTCCACCACTTCATTATAAAACATACCATATCATTTCCTGTTGAAATTATATCCAAATTACCTCTCCAATATTTCATTTTTCACCCATAAAACCTTTTTCTCTATAAGTTAATTAAGTCCTTCTTTTCGTAGAAGTTCTCTAAGAGATGGTCAAGTCTCTAACATAAGTATTACCTTCTTCATAATATTATCTCATTAATCTTACTCTTAAAAAAAATATATCAATAATAATATAAATAAATTCGTATCATTATTATTCTTAAACTTTATTATATTAATGTAAGAACCATTATTTATTCCTCCCCATCCTATTAGATAAACAAAAGCCTCATTAGTTCGTTACATGGATTTTCTCCTCCGTGAAGTGAGGTATTATTTTTATCATATATGCCTTTCAATGATGGTCTATATATTTTAATTTATGAATAAATATGATATATATTATATAAATATGATTCATAAATGTCAAAAATAACATTTATATTTATTCCCTCTCGTTATTTGATAAATGAAGACACTTAACATGGTTACGTGCAGACTACCTACTCTATGATAAATGAGTTTCTTTTTTCATCAACAGCATTAATTGATGGATTTAAATATAAATTTAATATATAAAAATAATGTATATAAAACTATTAATATTATTGATATTTTGAAACAATTTTATAATTTTTTGATACATTGGTAAACATAAAAAATGTGTTATGGATAAATTGGTCGAAAAACCTCAAGTAAAGGAAGTAGGAAAGAAATCTATGTTTTAATTAAATTAAATATGATGGTTAAAGGAATATAAAATATTAAATAGAGTTTAATAAGTTTATTAATTATGTTTTTAATAAAACTTATTTTGTGATTTGGGAAATTAAATGAAACTGTAGAGATAATTAGGACCGAGTTAAGGGTTTTTTATCTCAATGAGCCATCATTGTGGAATTCATTGATGTTAATTATGTATCATCATTTATATAGTGTAACCACTAGCACATTGAATTATAACATCAAAAATTATTCTTTAATTTTAAGATAAAAATTCATTACATTCTATTTCTTGTTGTATCCTCTTATTGATGTATTCCCTAATATATATAATGGGATTTAAAAATATAATCCACTTTCTTATCAAGGGATGATTTTATCATTTCAGTAGAATTGGATTTTCTTATGAATATAAATTATGGGCCATTATCTATGCTATTAATTTTTTTTCCTACACAATTGTAATTATATATGGTTATAATCTAACTCTGAAATTGTTGTGAGGGATTTAAAGGTAAGAAACAGGTATGTTACTTGGATGATCTTGCCACATTTGGTCCAGTGGATGAACCATATTAAGCATATCAATATAATTGTTTCGCATGTATATAGGGAATCTAATCAGGTGGTGGATTCCTTTTCAATGAAGGTGGTCACAGATATGAGAAGCATGTGGTATTTCACATCACCTAATTATTTTATTCCACTGGTGGAAGAAGATATTTGGGAGTGATTCACTCTTATATTTTTAAATTCCCATATAATCCATTAACTTTACTTTATCATTAATTTAATAATTTGGGGTCCATCCTTGGTTAGGTCCTATTCTTTTTTATAATTTTTTATTTAAAATCAAACTATATAAGGAATAATTACCATTCACTTAAATGAATGTTTCACCACTATGAAAATGATTTCCATTCTTACCAATCCCAATTTTCAATTAAAAACCAAATTAAATACTATCTCATGTAAAATTATTTTTTCCAAAATCCAATTTTCAGAAGGAAGTTTTATCAATCCTTTTTTTGATGTGGTATTTTAAACAATGGTATATAAAAGTATTAAAATTTTATTCCTTCCATGTTCGTTTATTGGATCTTCCGTACCACCCTCATTACATTTATATTACAAGTTCTCTTTCTTTTCCTCCATTTTATAAAATATTAATATCATGAAATTATTCTATTTTTTTATATATTTCCCTTATATATATAGATCTATTTATATATAATTTTACTTTATGGGGTTATAAATATTTTCAGTTCCCTTCAAAATTTCCATATTTAAGTAAACCCAATTTATGGTAAGATTCCTTTTTCTTGTCTCATGTAAATAATCACCCCTAACAATTTTTTAAAAAAATGAATAGCTTTTAAAACCCATAATTATTTTATAAAGAAATATCATTGTTTAGTTTTTTACAAAAATCATTAAGGCCTCTCTTACACTAAGATGATACATTATGTATAAAGATTCACCCAAGTGCTATGATTTTATTCATCCATTTCTTAAATAATTCTCATGAAACAATATGTATTAAAACATAGTGTTCAAGACCTATATTTCATTTTAAATTATGAACATCCAAATAAATAAATTATTTTCCTCTTGGGAATCCTTTTTATTTAGCCTTAAATTTTTCATTGAATCATAATTATAAAACCCAATTCCATATCTTGGGGTTTATCATGATTATTATATGATTATGGTTTATTTTATTTATGTGCAACACATATGTATTATTTTCAATTATGTTGTGGGTGGTATTATAATTATATACCCATTCAATTCATTTGGTAAGTCATTTATCTCATGATATGTTACGCACATGATTTGAGATTGAAAACAATCAACCATGGGACTTTTACCACATTATGATGATGGTTTTGGGAGTAACCCCTGATTAGTTTTTATCATTTTATTTATTATTTTGTTTCCACATATTTATGATTCAGTTAAGATCTAATTTTATTACTTACTTCCATGTTTCCATTATTATTATCATCCTATTTATGATATCATTCTATGCTACTTGACTTTGATTTTATACGTTATTTCCATGTTTATTCCCTTACTTGGCTACTTGGATGACCCTTTTCCATATTTCATTTCATCATGGAATCCTATTCAATTTTATATGATACAAGTATGATAATATATGTATTTTTAGTTTTAAATAAATATAATATTTTTATGTTTAAGTTGATTTATTTATGTGCCTAAACATCCAAAGACACTAGAACTCTTGATCCTCTGGATGGAATTTATTGAAATAATTTCTTATGAATCTTGTAGAAATATGTTTTGAAGTCTTGGGAAACTATAATTAGGGAAAATATATAATAACAAGGGTAAGGTAAACCCTATTAGATGTGCACAAAAATGGGATACACCTTTCTGTGGTAGTGTGTGTGTGAATGTTGTGGCTGAAAACCATGATGGTTTTGAATACATACAATGCATGAAACATCCACATACACTCTCACATGGTTTCATGAATAATGGACTAATAAGTTGGTTAATTTATGGAATAAAATCTCACATTTAAAGGATTTCAATCAATGAACTTAAATATGGTGTAATTCTTGAGTACCTTATGATGGAACTTGAGATGTTTCATATGGTTGATGAACATTATTTATAAAGAACATCAATGAAGGATATATAATGGGATAGATCTTACCTATTGGGTAGTCTGATTTTATGATAAATCATTAGTTTAATGAAAATCTGGTATAATGTTACATCTTCCCAAAATACTATTTATCAAAAACTATGAAATTGTCATAAACCCTCTTGGTATTTTTGGATCCTCAATAAATATTATGAGATAAAATGGATGGTGTAATACTCTTAGATGAAGGAAACTATTTTTTTGCGAATATTGGGATTGTAATAAAATCTTCTTTGTCCAAGCTTTGGATAAAAACTATGTTTTATCAGTGTTACTATTATGGTCTATTTATTAAATTCGTTACAAGTTTTTATTCTTTGAAGTTAAGTGTGGGAATATATGGGTTTGATTCCGCAACAAAGGATCATACACTGATAACTAAAACTGATTAGTTGTATAATATCCTATTTCATCAATGATTAAATCTTTAAATCAATAAGTTTGTAAATATCCATAATTTCACCATGGAATAGGAGTCCCCCGGTATCAATATGGTGACTATCAAAATAGAATACACACCATCAACAATCCATAGTTCATGGTGTGGTGGTTCTTCATTAGAAATTTTAGTGGTACCATAACATATACCATGGTATGAAATCATAGTGGTGGAAACCAAAATGATTCATTTTTTAAAATACACTATGGTCCCTTAAATTCTCCACTATCTAGAAAAATAGGTTTTGAAGTATTGATGTTTATTGTAATCCCAGACCTGGTTCACTGACATGTAACTAAACCTAGTTAGCCACATGGATGCAAGCACACCTCCCCATATGCTAGATTCTAGAATCTATCAATGATTTTCATATATGGTATAGTGGGGAGACTATACCCTCTTTATCATGATGGATACAAATATTAAATAATGGATTAATCAATACAACCTTGAAAATAGTAAGTAGTGAAAATGATAAGTATCAAAAATAGTAATAAAAGGAGTAATAAATGACCTATAGGATAATATCATATTCAAAAGACAATTTCATGATGCTATACAAAATTCAGAAGTATTAGGTAAATATGGTAGCATGCATCCAAAAATCCATACGATAAAAATATATGCAAAACACAAAAAATATTCCACTAGAATCATAAGAATATTCACATTCCTCTACTCCCATACTTTATCTAACAATAGAAATAAAGAATCCCCAAATGGTTGTCTACCTTTTTTTCCAACCAGTATGCATGAATTCTATCCTAGTACCAATATATAAACAAAAAATGTGTGAGTAAAACTCATCAGGACACCACAAATGGTGTATAGAACTATCTAGTATACTAATATAAAATGATCAGTATGTAGGTATAATGAATAAGAGCAGTATATAAATAAACCATATTGGTATGGGTTCCTCATCATAAAAAATCTTCTACTACTTTTTCCCCTAAGATGTAAATAACTATGATAATTTAATAGTTTAATTTATATTTATAAGGATAGGACCCAAGGCATGCCGCCAAGGAATCCATGAATAGTAATAGTCATTTGAGGTTGCATAATTCTCATATAATTTATGTTCCACAAACTAATTGAAATCATTATGCGTGAACCCCTAGTATTTCACCCTAGGGTATGTTCTACTAGTGTCCTAGGATAATTTCCTAGGAATTTTTGGTGTGATGCCTGAATGGTTCCTAAGGAATAATCCAAGATGGTCTATGAAAATAATACGAATCTAAAGAGAATCATTCAATGAATTCATTTAATTTATTTAAAAATTAGTGATCCTTCGGTGCCAAGCTAGAACATTTACATTAATAAGACAGGGACTGAATCCGATAATATTTTTCATTTTTAGGATGCATCAATGAATCAGTTGGCATCCTATGAGCCCATCCAAAGAAAAAACACAATAGTATTCCAATTATTGCTCAGGGAATTCCAGAAATTTATGTAATTAAAGGTCCATGAACATAGCCAATCATGATTTAAAATTACTCAAGGGGCATGTTAAATCCCATGCCAATTTTCAATTATATTAACATAAATTTATCAATCCATCTATAAATAATAGGTTCCATTGGAATCATTCATTCCATTTTACCATTTAATCAAATCTATTTTTTCATGGGAATGAATTTAAATTTAACAAAATTAAATTTATAGGTCATTCCATTATCATTTTAATCAAATCATTTCACATTTATAATAATTTATTTTTAAATATTTTAATCAGATTCAACAAATAAATCCCAATTATGAGGTCATTTGGCCACATAGGCATTTATAAGGGTGTCAAGGGAATATAAAAGGACACTCTAAGAAGTGAAACTAGTCAAGGTAGATAACCACTAACAATATAAATGGTCTAATGGCAATCAATTTACGGTGTATAGTAGTTTATTAAATTAATTTTACATTTTATAGTGTGTCTCACAACATTCATGAGTGTAGACCAATGGGTCATGATTTAGATAGAAAAACAATTTGGGAAAAGTGCAAGAACACCTACCTTATAGAGGTTCATGACTCCACATCCAATATCAGCCTCTCGTTCAGCCTCGAATTAGAGAAAATATAATAATATAATAATCACCTAAAATAGGGTAAATTATCCTCATAAAGATAATTTTGAATTCGGAGACATATATTAATAAAGTAAGGAGTAATATTTAATAATATACAATTGGTTATCCAACAAGATAAACAGAAGTCAAATGAGAAATTGTATGAGGGAGGAGCTTAAAATACTAGCTTGATGGAGGTGGGAAATCCCAACATGCAGGAGGATGTGTTGTGAAAATGGGAGAAAAAATAGGGGAGTAATATTTAAAGGTATAGATGAAGAAATTATTATTTTACTTGATTTTAAAGGGCACAAGGTTTTTCTACACAGTTAGTGAAACTATGTACCTACAAAAATACACCATTGTCTAAGTGGTAGACCCATTTTCACAGTCTTTGAACGGTCTAAAAATCCAAGTGCACACCATGTTGTCCCCCTCTGAAACATTATACACCTCCTCACATAGTTATTCATACCTTTTATCATGCTTATACAAACCATGAAGCATCCCAAATAGAATGTATAGTTAAGGTGCATATTCAGTATTAATCATGTGCTAAATATAAACCCCACTTATTTCTGTACAAACTGGATACATGGGATCTAAATAAGATCAAGATTCTCTCGAAGCCATCCTTAATACCATGGGATCTTTTATTAAAGTCAAAATAAATAATTCAACATAATTTTAAATTATTCATACTATAATATAGAAACTAGGAACTTTCATCCTTCTCTACTTAAAACAAATCATCCTTGAGTTGACCTATGGAGGGTGGTGTTGGGACTATGTTTGACAAAGAAGATGTACGAAGATAGAATAATTATTTTATATGTGTGTTGTCTTTTGTTTTAAAAAGAGATAAATCAATTTACTTTTTGAAAGATTTCAATCAGACTGACCATTATATTCAAGACATCATAATCACTATCCTTAAGAACATTTATCAAAATGAGAAGAATCATTCTAGAAGAAAAGGTTCATCGAAATCACCTTGGGTCTGGAATGAGAGAATGATGGTAACGAGGTAATGATTTGAAGTCAGAGATGATGATCAAGAACACATTGAACATGAATCTAAAAAACATACTTAGCATTCTGGGGAGAAAAATTGAAATATAATAGTGAATAATGAATGGTTTGGAAGAAGCAGTTCAAAAAAATACGAATCTCAATTAGAATTATATAAAAAATAATAATTGAAATAATATATGAGGAGTATTGGAAGGCTTCAAAAAGAAATCAAGAAGTTTAAAAGTGAAAACTCTTTAATAAAAAATAATTAATGTAGTCTTGATGAGAACGTTAAGCTTATAGAAGAGATTTGTGATGGGAATAAATCAGTTGAGAAAGAAAAAAACCATTATGAAAATCTTGAAGTAAAATTGAAGGAGAAGGAAGAAGATATTGAACTTTTTCAACAAAAATATTCTATGTCTAAACAGAGAGGTATATGTTTCAAAAAATATATCTTTGAAGTTGGTGAAATCTATGTTAAGGGTAAACCTAAGAAGGATCAAAAGTTGCCTTCAACGGTTGAGAAGATTGATGGAATTCTTTCTGAGAATAATAAATTTAAGAAATCTATGTATGTGGACAAGGAAAAAAAGTGTAGAAGTAAGAAGATACTAATTTTTTTTATTTGAAATATTTTCTATTATTTTTGGTTCTAATAAATTAAAAAAAAACTAAGTTGAAAAATAATATTCTGGTTGAGAACAAAAAAGTTTCTAGGAGAAAAAGTTATGATAATAATGATAATAGAGTTGTTGAGAAACATGTTCACAACTTTGGTCAGTAGGGATGTTATAGTGGAAAATAATTTATCTATGGATATTTCCGGTATTGTGGTGGATTCAGACATATGAAAAATATATTTTCGTTTAATCAACAACATTATATTTATTTCAGAAAATTCGGAAGGTATATTTTGAGGGGGGAGTCAATCCCCTCAAAGGAAGATGTCTGAGAAGGAAGTTCTGAAGAAAACTAAAAAGGTTGGTATGAAATTTGAAAATATATTCCAACCTCTAGAAACTATTTTTGAAACATATATACATCTTGAACATCCTGCTAAATGATGTCTTGTTTTGTTACTATTAGAAAAAAAGTTTTTATAAACAATTCTTAGAAGCCTGAGGTGAAGAGAGAAAATAGAAAAGAAAAGTATGTTGTTTTTAAAACCACTCTCAAAGATACTAAAGATTAAGAAATTTGGGCTTCATGATATTGGGTGTTCTTATCTTATTATATGAGACTTAATGTTTTTGAATAATTTTAAATAATTCAAATAAGTAATTGAGACATTTGAAAATAAGGAATCTCTCAGAAATAAAGGCTTTGGGATAGCCATCATTGGGAATGAAAAGTTGAAATCCAAGAAATCCTTGTCTATTGATGGGATGAAACACAACATTATAAGTGTTTCACACATTTTTTATGAAGGAAATAATGTTATTTTCTGATAAGATGGTTTGTTTTGTGAAATGTGAGGAAGATTGAAAGATAGTTTCAAGAGGCCAAAGTACACGATGAAACTTATTTCATGTTTGTGAAAACAAATATTGTTAATTGGGTGTTGGGGAAGAAAATAAACTATGGAATAAAATTTAGGGACACCCGTGTCATAGAAACATGATAAATTTATCAAAGTGGGATAGATTCGATTGTATTTTTGGTATGACAAGAAGAATATATTGGTGTTGTACTATTTGAGAGAAAGGAAAAATTAATATTCTATGCATAATAAAGTAGATATTTGTTCAAAAAACCCATAGAAAATGTCCATTCGGATATCTGTGGTCACTGATAAAACAATAAAAAAATTCAGATAAGTACTTCCTCACATTCATTGATGAAATTACTCACATTACATGGGTTAAATATATAAAACATAAGATAGATGCTCTGAAATTGTTTACAACATCCTGGAGGAAATCCTGGAAGGAATGTGAGTATTTAGTGATTAATTTGATAACTGATAATGGTGGTGGAAACAAATAATGAAGAATTTGAATATTTTCATTAGAATCATGGTATTTGTAATGAGATCAGTACAATATAAACTCCACTAAAAAATGGGTTGCTAAAAATAAAAATACAAGTTTCATGGAAATGGGGTGAAATTTGTTACTTGAACATGATATTTCTCATTACTTTAGGTGGAAATCCATGATTACTTCTTTGTATATTAAAAACTGATCTTTCTAAATACCAAGTTAATATATGACTCTATATGAAATGTTTTATGAACAAAACTCCATGTTTGAAACACTTAAGAGTTTTCAAGAGTCCATGAATTATAAAAAATAACGGTGGAAATCATGGAATGTTTGAGCAGTGAAGTGGAGGTGCAATTTTTCCTAGCTATGCTCTATAAGGAATAGTATACAAATGTTTTAACAAATATTCAAGAAGATTGGTTGACTCTGTTGATGTGAAGGTTTTTGAAAATTATGTTGAATACAAATTGAATCATGTGGATATGGAAGGTGAACATGATCAAATAATTTTTTTGATGAATCTAATAAGGTTTCCAAATTTTTTTTATCATACTCAAGATAAAAAATCACACTCAACTATTTCACGTGATTAGGAAGAATATATAAAATCTTATCCCTAGTCGAGGGAGAAAGTATAAACAAAGAACATTATTGGTGATCAACACGAGAAGATTCAAAAAAAAGAACATCAAAAGTTGTTACACATACTTATATTTATTCAGAAGTCATGTCATAAGATATGAATAAACCTCTTGGGAATCCAAAATGGATTCGGGATATGAATAACGAGATTGATCAAAAATTAAGTAATGATACTTGGTATCTCTTAACTAAGCAAGATAAAAGAAATGTTATACGTAAAAAATGTGTCTTTTGGAACAAGATGAATGATTATGGTGAAGTGATAAATAACAAGGAAATATTAGTTTTTAATGGTTACTCATAGATTGGAGGAATTGAATTTGATAAGAATTTTTTTCCGGTGGAATGTTGAGAAACAATAAAAATCATTTTTACTATTTCTTCACAATGATGTTATAAATTTTTTAGATGGATGTGAAGTCCGCATTTTGAAATTGGGTTCATGATGTTGATGTTTACATTGAACAACCATGTGTCTTTGTTATTTGGAAAGTTGAAAGTAATTAGTGAAAACACAAGAAATCCTTGTATGGGATAAAATAGGCTATGATGGAATGGTATTTGAATTTGATACATTATTAAGGAAGATGAGTTTAAAGAAGGGATGTTTTGGAAGAAATCATTACATCATTGAATCATAGGAATTTCCCCACCATCAAATTTTTGTTATTGATGACATTATGTTTGATTGGAATGATGAAAGATTATGTGAAATATTTTCTAATGAGATGAAAGAGTTATTTGATATGTCTATACTCGTGAAAATTAAATACTTTATTGGGTTACAAATTTTATAAAATAAGGAAATATAATTTCTTTCTTAATAAATTTACGATAAGGAACTTCTAAAGAGGTTCAACAAAGAGAATTAAAAACCAGTTTCCACACCGATTTTATTGGGAACCATGTTCTGTATGGATAAAGAAAGGAAGTTGACTATGAAGAGATTCAAAAGTTGATAGGAATTTTATTGTATCTGATAGCTTCAATACATGACATTGTTTATGTTATTTCATTATGTGAAATATTTTAGAGTGAACCTACAAAATTACATTTAATTGATAAAAAATAATTCATAGATACATCAAAGCACATCAAATTTCAGGATCATTTATGATTTCTCAAAATGTATTGGATTGTTTGAGTATTTATATTCTAATTTGGTAGAAAATGATGATGATAAAAGATACATATATGGTGGAGTTTTCATTCTAGGGAAGAGTTTAATTATTTGAAATATAAAGAATCAAAATCCAGTAACTATTTTCATGGGTAAAGCGGAGTATATTACTTTAACTCAAGACGTTACCCCATTTTTTTGGATGAAGACTCAATTGAACGATATACTTGTTGTGGTGAAGTTACCCTTTCTCTCGGGATGTGATAATCAATGTGAAATCAACCTTACTAGGAATCCGGTAAAACAATCTCATTAAACAAATATTGATATAAAGTACCACTTCATCAAATAGCATGTGGATAATAATGAGATGAATCTGGAGTATATTCCTACATCAAAACATGTTGCTAACATTTTCACAAAACCATTACCAAATGATGATATTTTTAAACTAAGGCTTAACATGGGAATCCAACTACTTCCTCATCAAGGTTGAGGTATTTCTTTTTGTCCCCACCCTCATATTTCTTCTGGATAGTATTGTTAAGGTAAATAATGTTTCATAAATCTATCAATTGTATATGTTCTAAACCATTTAATGAAGCATACAATAAACCATTTAAGGAAGCATTTATAAAGGGGGAGTTGTGGGTAAGATATGATCTTAGAAAGTAACTGTGTGAACTATTATAAATTTTTTTGGAGTAGTTGTAGGAATTAATTGTTTTAAGTAATGTTTAAGATGAAATGTGGAAGAATATAAACATTGTGAATAATAGTTGAGGATGTTTCATGAGTCCATACAATTGTACAGTATGGTATTTCACATTATAATTGTTGTTTCCTATAATGATTTAGCTCATGTAAGATTTAAATTGATGACAATTAATCCATATATTGAGGTTACCAAGTTCATTGATTTATGAATTTTGGTTGACAAAAAAATCCAAATGGGGGAATTTCTAGGACCAAGCTGGCTGAAGAAGATTTTTAAATCTAGAAGAAGTTTTTTATATGCATTTTGTGTATTGTTGTCGATGTAGTGAAAACAATTCACTTTGTAACAATTGAAAATTGTATTGGACCTCATATTCAAGCCATCAACCTATAATTCTTAAGAAAGACTATTGGATTGACAATAATATTTCTAGAAAAAAGGTTTGTTGGACTCACCTTGGGTCCAAAATAAATTAAATATCATAATGAAGTTATTTTTTAGAGGTTTCATGGTTCCAATAAAAATATGATGATGTTATTCTATTTTTTAATTCACAAAATTCATAAGTATTATATGAAACTCGTGATTCTAGCTTGATAAAGAAATTGTAAGAATAGGTGATGCCAAGTGTATCCTAGTTTGGTAGGAATGAAAGATGTTTCTGGAAGAATGGAAATTAACAATAATTTCCATTTTATGTTAGACACTTCTAATGCTGATCTTCAATGTAATATAAGTTATGAAGGAAGTCATGGTTTTAATCTGATGTTTTTTTCAAAGAAGGAAGTTGATGAATATTTCTTATCTCAGTTCATCAGTGTGAGATCACCAGACATAGCTTTGTTTGAAGGATTGTAAGGTGGATCATAATTTGAGAAACCAAAGGTATTAGTTTTCAGAAAAAATAATAAGAAAAAATATTTAAATCTTCATTGAAATAATATGAGTTATGAACGTTCATTGATATCACAATCCGATAATAGACGGAGTTTTTGAAGTTGAAACTACTAATACATGTACATCAAACTCTGTATTCCATCATATACATCAGAGGTAGAATAATTATTGTTGGTATTTTTTAGGACCAATGAAAAATAAAACAAGTTATGTTGTTGGGGGAAGATACAAAAATAAATTTAGACACCGATTGATGATATTGTTAACCACTCATCATGTTGAATTGTTTTGATTATATGACATATTTTTTAATTCAGTAAAAAAAATAAAGAAAAATTGTTGAGTTTTTTGGGTATCATGTTGGTCAAGATAAAATGAACTAATTTTTTTTGTTTCATTAATATGTGTACAATTGGGTCAAGATCTATTAGACTAGAGCTTACATGGAATGTTTTAATGAAGCAAAGACAAATTCATTAGACACAAGTCAACACCAATATCTCCTCAGACATAGGATAATTAGTTTGAATAATAGAAGAAGAAAAATCATGCCTGGATTTTTATTGGATGTTCTGTCAAAGGGGGACATGAATCTTATATGAAGAGTCATAAGAAGATTCAAAAATATTTTTATAGAGAGATTGAATAGGGAAGAATATGTTTTAATTTTCAATTAGTGTGGATAAAGTTAATGGGATTTTTTCAGTTCAAATTTGATTAAAAGTGGGTTAATAAAATCTAAGTGACCAAATGATTTAATCGTAATTAAGATATCAGAATGGGAAGATTAGCCTTTCATGTGGTTTTGTGCAACATGGTAAGAAAATCATATTAAGAATTAGTTTATTTCTTCATATATGTAAGTGGTATGGAGAATTGTAATGAATAAATCAGAATGATGAATTAGAGTAGGACTGAAGAATGTTGAGATGTATGAAGCAAAATGATGTTGTGAGAAGATTTGAGAATATTCAATAAGAGTTGAGAACTGTTGAAAAAACAACAATGTACCTAATATTCATGGGAGATATATGTTTTAGGAAATTTTTCTAAGAGGGAAAAGGTTTCAAAATCTCCCCTAAAACATTTTTAGGTTGTCTATAAAGGGAGAAGTACATTGTACATTATTGAGAACAAGTACTATGTGGAACAGGAGAGATAGAGAAGATCTTAAGTTCTGGGGAGAAGAAAGTTTCAGATTGTAATTACCTAAAGAAGTTTACCAGACATAAGAATGAAATAATAAGAGAGAAGATGGAATTTTATGATTCTGGACCGAACTGAGAAATCAGTCTGGGATTTCCAGACTGATGAATTAGCAATTCATAATTTTTTCAGTAGTATTGTGATGGAGAAAGTTTATCATATTGAGAAATCAAACTTGGGAATCAGATTGAGTGACATTAAAAAGTCTAGAGGAATTTCATTCCTACTATTAGTTAAGGAAGATAATAATTATTTTGAAGATCATATTTGTGAAAGTTGTTCAATCAGCACTGTAACATGTTTGTTACACAATTTTTATTACATCATTTCATGGTACTTGAATCACATGAACTATTGTGTTGATCATAGTGATACATGAGTGTAAGGTAATATCTTACTCTTTTTATTGCACAAAAATGGATTGTTTTCTAGAATAATATGTTTTATTTGATTGTTTTTAAACCATACCAAGGACATATCTACTATAGTTTCATAGTGAACCTTTTATGTTATTGTGTTCTTTTGGATTTTTGTTTTTTTTGTTTTCAGTAGAGAATGTAATATGTAACGGTAGGTGAAAGTTGTTTCAAGAGAAAGGAAACTAGAAAGAAAAATATATAACTGATTTACCTCCTTCCCCTCTTAGTGATTAAAAAAACTTTATTGGGAAATTATAGGTTGTAAAATATCATACGAGAATATCTCTGGACAATGATCACATATGTAGGCCTTTTACTCTGAAGCCTTATCTTGTTCACAATCATGTTTCCATAACACCCGATCTAGAGTAAGAGACCGTCCACATAGATCCATCATACATCGATCAACAATTTTAATATAATACTCCTAAAAAAGAAGTGTCAACATCAAACTCAACCTCATTAGGATAGAAACTTGAGATGCATCCACATAGTAATGACGTAACTAAGAAAATGAAAAATTTCATGTATACTCATTATCAGTGAGGGAGCGATGTCTAATAATCCAGTAATCAAACTATCTTTTAGAACTAAAATGATCTGATTAATATAGGATCCAGCTTTCCCTACCTTATAATTTTTCAATTCCTTGACATAGGAATAGGAGAAAACAAGTCTTGATACTTGACCACGAACTCCAGAAGATGTTGACAGTGATCAACATAAGGATTTTTTCTATACAGAATAATATACATACACATCCTGATAAGGTGTAACTTATCTGATGTCTCTTGAACCAAATATGGTACCAGTAGAGTTTCCTCTCATATCTCTAATAGGCACAAGAGGTGAATGAAACAATCTACCATATAGGGCCTCATATTGAGTCATCTAAATAGTTTCATGAAAACTATTTCCATACACCAAACTAATAAGATGTATATGTTTATACTAAGAAGCACAAAAAACAAGTAGGAATTCCATAATCATATCCTCTAACACCTATATAGTTTGCTTCGACTGACTATCAGTATGAGGGTGGTATTATGTACTTAAAAGAACTTATGAACTCAAATCCCTCAGCAAATATTTCAAGAACAAATAAGTAAACTGAGAATCTCTATTTGACATAATGGTACATCGAACATCATTATTCGTATGAACTCCTTGACATATATCCCCTAATATTTTCTACTGAGAAGGTCACCCTAATGAAAAAAATGTGATAAACCATCCGCAACATATTTATGATTACCCATAAAACATTACTACCTCAGGGTAATCTAGGAAAACTTTTCACACAATCCATAGTGGCATTATCCCATTTCCATTTCAGAATGGGTAATGGCTATAAAAATCCTATATGTCAATAGTGTTCACCTTCACTTGATGATAGGTGGAACAATAAGTGACAATGCATGAAATCTCTCTTTTCATTCCTAGAAACCAATACTACAGGCATAATTCATAATACATCTTGGTATTCCTAAGGTGTAATACCCAAACCATAGCATGAAATTTACACATCAATAACTCTTGCACATTTTCCAGTACCGAGAAGAATTTATGAATACATAATATCTAATTATTATCAATAAAACAACCACATGATATGTCCTGACTTCCCTAAAGACCAAGAACTGAAGATATAATAACTATATCATCCTCACTCTATCCAAAAGTGAAGAATTAACTAATAGATATGTGATCACAGGATTCCTGTGATGATTCCGTATCTCAAGATACATCTAAAAAAGTGTTCCATAAATTTAAATTCCCTATTGGACTCTTAAACTTCTTGTGTTTTAGTATTCTAACTTAGAGCATCATCCACTACATTACCTTTCGGAGGAATATTATTGGGCTAAAAAAAGATATACATGAGGTATTCATCCAATATTCGATTTCTAATGTTCAAATCATGCCGAGTGAATATGTATTTATTCCTTTTATGGTCCATGTATACAATGAAATAATCTCTCAATAGATAATTCCGCCAATAATGAAAATAATGAACTAATATAGCTAGATCAAGATCATGTGTTGGGTAATTATGCTCATGAGTCCCCAACTAACAAGAGACATAATCCTTGACTTTATCCCCTTGCATAAAAACAACACCTATCCCAATTCCTGGTGAATCATAATAAATAGTGTAGACCATAATAGTATAATGTAGAATTAGTATCGGTGTTGAGGTAAGTCTTCCTTTCAACTCTTGAAAGGCTTCCTCATAGGCTTTAGTCCATATGAATATGACACCCTTATTAGTCAATCCTATAATAAGTTATTAAAAGTTTGATAAGTCATGGAAAAAATTCATATAATATCGATCTATTCTTATGAAACATCATATTTTATAGTCGTTCATGGGTTGTTCCGAAGAAATCACAGCTCTCACCTTCTCTGGATCAATTGGAACTCCTTTATATTAACCACAAGTTGACTTATCTTACAGTAATCTATAAAATGTTTAAGGGTCCCATCATTATCCATGGAGAACCCCATGGGTGAACGACATGGTGAATTATTAAGTTATATATATCCATTATCATTCACATCCTCCAATTGCCTATTCATTTCTTAAATCATAGTAGGATCCATCCTTTATGGTGGTATAGATACCAGTGCTTCTCCTATAGTAATAAAAATAGTATACTCCAACTATCTTTTAGGAAGTATCCTAGAAAATTCATCATGTAAATCATCCCTAAAACAGACCACCATTGGGGGGAAATATCTCTGTCATTCTCCTGGGCCAATTAGAAAAACTTATTATCTAGATGTCACTCTACATGGACCATGATGAAAGGTGTATCCCGACATTCCAATAAATCACATTCTCCTTTATTAATATAGTTTTTACCCTAGGGTGATGTGAAGGGAACATTCTATTGATAGAAATTTACCTGAGAATGAAAAGGTATTATCTAGTCTATTCCAAGAATGATATGAACTCTTATCATATCAAGGATGAAAAAATTATATATAAAATTATAGACACCAATATTGAGGGGGGAACTCCCTAAATTGGCATACACATTCTAACCATACTCTTAACAAATTATTAATGGTATTAACTTTATAATGGATTTGAATCTCATGCCACATTCTTTCCACAATTTTCAGAGATATAAAAGAGTGGTAAACACCTATGTCAAATAAAACACACACTAAATTCTAATCTACTAAAACCATACCTGGAGCCTTAGATAGAAAAACACTATTCTAATTGGGTATTGGATATAATAAATATATATAGATAGATCTATGACATGTGTTACAATAGATCCTTTCTTGACTTGAAGCTGTATATCCCTCTCTATAACCTAAAGTTGGTGAAGATACTCTCTCACCCACCACTAGAAGAAGTGTTCCAAAAAACTGCTAAAGATGAAAAAACAGCCCTCTGGCCCAACAGTCAACTGGTTCTTTACAATGGTGATACTTCATCTATTATGACATACCACATTGGTAACATATCAGATGATTATCCAAGACCATACTCTAACTACCATTGAATCAATGACTATTCTCAAAAAGATGATTCGTACTGCTTGATGAACCACTTCCCCATTGAGATTATAAACCACTGTGCCTCACACCTTTATCTTCCCTTATCTTACACTATATGATGATGTATTTTTTCACTATCTTAGTTATTTTATTCAAATAAAACACATTCATCTGAGATCATATGGAATACAAGAGCCTTTCCTTGAATCATATATTCCTTTAAAATTATTATCCAAGGAGAGCTTGTAAAAAATGATGAACCTCTTGGGAATGAGTGGATTATTTAACAATAGATAATGTACCCTACACCATGGGCATAAAAAATCTAGATCGGTCATCCCTTAACATCTTATGAAATAATTAATCATTAAATGATTTCTTGAAATACCTTAAAACCATAACCTGATACTGGTCTACCTAGGTCAGAACATCCCACCACCTCTTAGAAAACTCTCTAATAGTGTGTTCTATAACTCTCCTCTCATTATTTTTTTATTGATTATCAATGATAGATAAAGTAGCATGTAAACATTAATCCAAATCTTGATGACCACCTTTACCATAAATGGTAGGAGGGTGTTGCTGCTGAAACTCTTGCACCAAATTTGACATAGTATATGTGGGGCATAGAGCCACCTGTATGGATTTTACTAAATATAGGAAACTATCTCATAACCAAGAATTTTTTTCAAGGTTTGGTAATCAAAGAGGTTCCACAGGTGGAACTTTATATGTGTTTGGTCCCACAGCTTCTTGAGCATGGTCATTACCACCTTCATAGTAAATGAACAAACTACATCATGCTGGCATATTTCTATAATTCCAAATAAATGCCTCAGAACAAGATTCAATAATGAATAGTATCATTGAAATAAGAATAGGATTGGTATAGAGTGTTCCTAAATGAGATTCTACATTCAGCTTCATGCTCCTAAAGATATGTCTATGTGACATAGAAGATCCAAATGAACCAAAGGAGACACTCCCAACACCCACTTATAAAGTTAGGTCAATTTCATGTCTCATTTATTCTAACATAGGTCCTAGTATATGAAGTTTCAATTGAAAGTTATAGAGGAAAACAACCTTTATGTTTCAATTCCATTCCCCAATTTAATGGCATCCATGTTTTGTAAGAATCACTATTCAACAATTTTAAGTATATATATATATCATGTTAATGTTAGTAGTGACAATCATTCCCAATTTATAATGTCATGTTATAAATAAGTTGAAGTTGGAATTTCATGCAACTATAACCAGTATTTTTAAAATGGTTTAATTATATTGATAATTATTTCCTATTTATAGAGGCACACAAACAATTTAAATTACAATTTGGAAAAATTTAATTGCAACCACTAATGATTCAACGTATTTATCAATAAGATACTTGGATCAAACACATCATAATTGGTTAATTAAGGTTCCACCATCATGATATATGTGGAAACACCATTTAGGTTAATGCATCAACTTTAGTAACTAGTTATTTATTCGCTTTCCTATATGAAATATTATTAAATTATACAATCAATGAAGTTAAGGAACTACATCATATTATAAGAAATGAACATGAGAGAGTAAATATGGAATGTAATATACATGACATATAAATCCCTAGGTGCTAATAATTATGCATGAACAATATTCCCTTGTCATACCGGGCCAAGGGTAAAAATTCCTAATGATATAAAATACCATAAATCATCACCAAGTCAGGAACTATGTTCATCACCAAATGGTAAAAACAGATCAACTATAACCAGCATAATCCAGAACAAAAATTCCTAACCCAAGTAATCCAACCATTCCTCCAAATGTGAGTTAGCTACTCCAAGGAAAAAGATCATTACCAAATTCCCACACTTCCTATTATGATGTCTACGAATCACAAAATAGTAAGAAAAAAGGAAAACACCATTGATACCACCTTTTGAAATCCTTAACCACTTTCACTAATACATAACTGAATATGATTGGTTACATTGCCTCAAGTTCATCTCTCCATATGCCCGAGGGTGTTGACTTGTAGCAATAATGTTAGATGCTATGATGGAGATACTATACCGGAATTTTAAGAGTGGATCCCATCGGTAAATAATGGATTAAAAAGTGAAATAATGATAGTATTAATAATACAAAGTCATAAAAATCCAAATAATAATAGCACAAGTAATTAATAAAAAGTTAGCTAGTATCATGTAAAAAATATGATGTTGTGATGCTATACAAAAATGGAAAATTGTGGGGAAACATGATAGCATGCATCCATTCACAACTGTGAATTATATTAAAGTTGTATCAAATTCAAGGATATCAAATAGAACTCCGTCTTCATGTTTTATTGAAAACTTTTTTGCGATGACGGTCCCCTCTCCCTTGACAGTGACGAGGGTTTCCTGCTAGTCTAATCTCTAAACCTCATGGACTCCTTCAATCAAGAGTGGAAGAGATTGTTCCCACTGATATCTCGAGAAAATGAGAAAGTTGAAGCCGATCTACTCCCTCCCCGTAAAGCTGTTTCTTTCGCGGAATCCCTAACCGGAGACCCTACATCTGCTGGAAGTGATATTCAACCTCCGATAATCAAGAAATCAAGAGAAGGTTCCATCACAGTTATTGTAGAAAAAGATGCAATTAAATAGTGCCTTGACTACGACAAATACTCAGTGTTGGGTTGAATCACATATGAAAGAGGAGCGAAGCTGTGGAGCAACTCGAATCTCAAAGATCGAACATCTCATTGCTAGAACTTCTCGGCCTGGCGACTGATACCAATCGGTAAGGGTTACTTTCATATTATCTTAAAAAACAATGAATACTACATTTCTATTTGGAAAACAGGTTTGCTAAATCTGAAAACTGGCTTCTTAAGATTATCCGAATGGGATCCAAAATTTAACCCATTTACTCAAAAGCAATCTCTAGCACAATTCTAGGCTAGAATTGTTTGCCTATCACCTACTGGCATCCGAAAATTCTTAATGATATTTCCTCGGGTATAAGTAATACCCTTAGAATTTACCAACGAACCATAAATGGGGACATGGTTTTATTCAATCTACTCTTGAATTAGATTGACTTAGAAATCCCTCCCCTAGATCGTGTTTCTCTTGATGCTAATGGTCACATATTCGATATCTCCTTAGAGTTTTAAAACATAAATAGATTTTTCAAGCACTATAGAATAATTGGAAATTATTTAGATAATTGCAGGGCTGTCCAAAAATACACCAAAACTATTCCTACAACCCCTAGAGCAGTCCCAAAAAGTAACCCATTGAAAACTAAAGTGTATGTCAAAAAGTACTCTAAGGGATCAGCCCAAACTATCACATGGGAATCACACACTGGAACCAGCCAAAAATGGGCTAATATAGTTGATGAGGAGAACCTTGATAATGGTAGAGAGACTCTCTTAGACGATGACTCTACTGGAGCAGACAATACCACAGAATAAATCGAAACCCTGCAAACAAGAGTGGCTGAGGATATGTTTTCTCTCCTTATTGATCTTCAATATGAGGAATCCACCTTAGATTTTATATTCACCGAGTTATAAAATAATGTGAGTGATCTGATTAGCACTCCCATAGTTAATATTCAACACATTGTACCTCACTTTTCTCTTAATGCCCCAATTCAGGATAAAAAAGAGCCCCAATCTCCTATTGTTGTCCAACTGAACTCCAACCTAGTTGAGAGAGTGGATAACCCAAGTATAATAGTTACTACCAACACTATAACCCAATCTACTTCCTCTAACAGAAACATCAAGCCAGATTTGAGAAGATCTGAACGAAAAGGAAAGGGAGGTACTGCTCCCACTCACAATAAATGTTAAAAATTATATTCTGGAACTACCAAGGTATTGCCAACCCTAGCACCCTTTGTTCCCTCCATCTCATGGTTAATAAACATAAACCAATTATTTTTGGCATCTAAGAACCTAAAACCAACTATATTAACAATCAAAATCCCCTTGACCAAAATGGCTACACTCTTCTCTATCTTGTTAAAGACACTATCTCTAAAGATAGTATATACGTATTTTCCCACAATATTATTGACCAGCCTTTGGTTGTTAAGATTAATGAAAAAATCATCACCCATAGCTTCTCTTATTTGAAGCATTTTTTTTCTTTTCCTTTGTTTATTCCTCTAATGACTACATCACTCACAGAGCTCTCTGGGGTCAGATTCAGATCTTATCCACTTCAATCAAGGACTCGTGGATCCTCATGGGTGATTTCAACTCCATTCTATATGGAGATAAAAAAACATGGTCATATCCATAGTTCCATATCTATGAGAGATTTCAATTCATGTGTTGATTCTTCTAATATGTTTGAATTTAATCTTATTGGAGCCAAATACACTTGGTATCATAGACACCTTAATGGGATGAGGGCTAGTAAAATTGACTGTGCCTTTGGAAATGAAAAAACTCTTACTTTCTGGAATCATATTTCATGTTTCACCTTATCCAAACATAATTCTGACCACCACCCTATCCTAACAACTTTAATTAATAAAAAGGATTCTCTCCCCATCCCCTTTAGATTTAATAATTCTTGGTCCTCTATTAATGAATGTTCTCGGATTGTAAGTGACTCTTGGACTTCAAACAACAAAGACAATAACCCTCTTGATTTCATTATAAAGCTAAATACCCTCAAAATCAACATAATGTTATGGAGCAAGAAGAAGTTTTCTTTTATAGATCAACAGATTGACACTTTGGAATACTCCTTGGATGATTTGAAGCAGTCTAATACTCATGATGATTTCACTAGAGACCCTTGAAATGATAATCGCATAGCCTCTAATCTGGTTGACCTGATTAAACATAAGGATAATATAAAGAAAAATCTCTTTAAGTTGTAGTAGCTTAATGACGGTAACTGTAATACTATGTATTTAAACACCCTGTAGAGGGTTGGAAAAAAATAACAGACCGTTTTCTCTCCACTGAGAATGCAATAATATTCTTGATACCAGGACTATGCTTACTAATCACATCATGTCTTATTATATGAACCTTTTTAATGTTGTTGAAGAAACTAGACAAATTAAAAAGGTAATTATTCGCAGATTAGTCACCAATGATGACAATTTGAATTTGATAGCTACTCCCCTTGATTGTGAAATCTAGAATGGTGTCTTTAACCATAATAAGGATAGGTCTCTAGGTCCAGACGGCTTCACGAATCACTTATTTCAAGCTCACTGGAATGTGGTCCAAAGTGATGTTTGTAAGTTGGTTAAGTATTTTTTTAAAGATAGTTCTATTAATCATTGTTTCAATTATCAATTTTTAACTCTCATACCTATGGTTGAAAATGCCAATGAATTTTCACAATTCATACATATTTCCCTGTTCAATACCATCTATAAGATCATCACCAAAATCCTGTCTATCCGAATAGCAGATATTTCCAAGAATATTATCTCTTGGAATTTGTTTGGTTATATCAAAGGTAGGAAAATTCAAGATTGCCTCCTCACCACTTCCAAGTGTGTCAATATTTCACAGAAAACTTCTAGGGGAGGTAATATTTCCCTCAAAATTGTCATTAGAAAGGCCTTTGACACTATGGACTGGAACTTCATAAGTCAAATTCTTCTTGAGTTTGGATTCCACACCAAGTTCATACAGTGGACTAAAGACCTTCTTAGCTTGGTTCATATCTCCATTCTTATTAATTGGTCCTCTGAAGGTTACTTAAAATGTTCCAAGGGTGTCAGACAGGATGATCCCCTCTCTTACATCATCTTTTCCATTGCTGAGGACTATCTTAGTAGGTTGCTCACCCAAATGGTTTTTACCGGTGATATTCTCACTATCAAAGCCTCTAGAGGTGTCTCAGCTCCCTCTAATCTGTTCTTTGCCGATGACATTATCATTTTCACACAATGTCACCAAAAGAATATCCAGAACCTTAAGAATTGTCTTCGCCATTATGAGTCGGTCTCTAGTCAAGAAATCAATTGGAATAAATACTTTATTTTCTTTGGTAAAAATATTTCTAACCCTAGAAAACATGACCTTATAAATTACCTTTGTATCCAAGCTGGTAGCTTTCCATTCAACCACATAGGTGTACATCTCTTCCTTGGAAGACCAAGATCCTTCTACTTTGTTGATGCAGTCAGCAAAGTTAGAAAGACTCTATCTTCCTAGAATGGTAAAACCCTCTCAATGGCGAGCCGCATCTACCTTGTTAAAAATGCGGTCACTGATAAACTTGTCTACCCTTTCATGGTTTACTCTTGGCCTGCCACTATTATTAAAAACCTGAACACTGTGATGAGAAAATTTGTGTAGAGAGGAAGCAAGATTGAAAAAAATATTTTCACTGTCTCTTGGAAATCTTGATGTTTACCCCTCTCAAAAGATGGCATGAGAATTAAAAACCTAAAATTTTTCAATCGGTCACTTCTTTCCCAATTATTATGGCATCTTATTAATAAACATGATAATTCCCTCAGATTTCTAAGAGATCGGTTTTTAAAAAATTGTGTTGATGGCAAGATGATCTATCTGCAATCTTCCATCTGGTCAGGTCTTAAAAAAATCTTACAAGATATTAAAAATAATTCCAGATGGTCTGTTAATGCTTGCTCTTCTCTTAACTCTTGGAATCAAAATTGGTCTGGAAGTCTTCTAATTGAACAAATTGATACTACTAATTCAAATATGGACTTATACTCCTCTATTAAGCAGCAATTGGAAACACAACATCTTCTCCTCGATAACATTTCTCAAATAGTTAAAAACTATGATTTTCTAGAAGATAATGATATTTTTATTTGGAAACCTTATACAGATGGTCATATAAATTCCAAATATTACTACAACCATCTCACCCAGGGTGATAGAACTTGCATGTAGAATTTTACTAAAACATGGTTGATGCCTTCCTGCTTCACTCTTCTTTGGAGGCTTCACTTTGGTAAACTCCCCCTTGAGGAGAACCTCCAGCGGGTGGGTATATCACTTTGTTCTAGATTACCACTTTTCCTACAACATCGTGAAGATGTTAATCACCTATTTATCTCTTTTAATACCTCTGTTACACTATGGAATTATATTTTCAATTGATTTGAGTTACATCAAATACAAAACAAGAACATTACCCAATGGGTGCAAGACATCCTTTCCATTCAGTTCTCTAACCAAGTAAAAATTTGTTTCCTTGTTTCTTGTGCTGAATTTTTTCATATCATTTGGAACATAAGAAACATGGATCTTCATGGAGAGAAAATCATTAGTCACAACTCTTACATTCAAAATATCCTCCTGGCAGTTCGAAATGCAAACTCCCAACATAAAGGAAGATGATCCAATTCAGTTACTGATCTTAACATTTTGTGAAAACTTCAAGTCAAAGGTAATTTTCCCAAACCCCTTTCCACCATTGAGGTTTTCTGGAATCCTCCCTTTATTGACTGGATTAAATTTAATTATGATGTCACTTCGAGAGGAAACCCCAGCCCTGCTGGGTATGGTTTTGTCTTCAGAGATCATAATAAAGACTTTCTGGGAGGATAATCTGGTCCTTGTGGAGAATCCACTTCAATTGAAGCTGAAATGTATGCTCTTATTAAAGTAGTTGATCATGCTCGGATGAATAACTGGAATAAGATCTGGTTCGAGTGTGATTCGGCCAAAATTTTCAAAGCTGTTTGGAAGAATCAACTTCATCTTTCCTGGAGGTACATGAATAAATGGAGAAAATACCTGAAAATCCTTTCCTCCATGACATACATCATCAATCACGCGTATCGTGAGGCGAACCAACTTGCGGACTTCCTTTCCAATAAAGGAGTAACTGAAGGAAACAACATTTTTTACTCTAATATTTTGGAAGATCTAGTTTTGATTTTCAACCGTGATAAATGTACTCTTCCAACTTTTCAACTTTTGTAACCTTTTGATTTATTTAGGCCGTATGTATTTTTCTTTAAAAAATGATAGCTTTCATCCAAAAATACATGTGATACAAAAATATAAAAAATACCAAAACTAGTCCACTAGAATAATGAGTATAATTGGGGTCCTATACTCATATACACCATCCTAGAATAGAAATCAAGCATCCAAAGTTGGATGCTTCCATTTTTCCATACCTACATCCATGGAATTCCTTTGGGTACCACTCGATGACCTGAATGGGGTTTTGTTAAAACTAATTAGACCACCACAAACGTTTCCTAGCATTTTTTTCTGTGAATAAATGATGAGTATTTTTAGGTATAATTATTAAGATTAGTAAATAAATAAACAATATAGGGCTAGGTTCCTCATGGGACAACCAACCACCACTACCTTCTTCAGCCTAAGTCATAAATTTTTGAGATCATTTAACATTTTAATTTATTTTTATAATTCCAGGACCCAATGCATAATACCATGGAATTCATAAATAGTAATTTTCATATAAGGTTGAATAATTCTCAGGGATTATAAGTTTCATAAACTAGATGAAGTCCACAGTCATGATGCCTTGGAAGTTCACCCTAAGGGACGATATAATCAAGGTCTAGGATCATGTATTTGGTAGAATTAGTGGATGTCCTAAAGGGATCCTAAGGAATAATCCAAGGTAGTCTATAATATCAATATGAATCCATGGTGAATCACCAAGACATTCATTTAATATATGTAAAAATAGGTTAACCCACAGTGCCAAGCTGAGGCATTCACAATCATATGAAAAAGACTGAATCTATGTGTGGTCATCACTTTCATTGATGAATCAATGAAACGATTGGCATCCCATGAGAGAATTCAAGGAAAACCACAATGGGATTCCACGAATCCATAAAGGCATCCCATATATTTATGTAATTCGTGGTTCATGTCCATGGTCAAGAATGATGTAAATGTACTCAAGATCCATGTTAATGTGAAATATTTTTTTCAATTAGATTAACAAAAATGTATTAATCCATATATAAATAAGTGGGAGGTCCATAGTTAGAATTCATACCATTTTACCCTTTGTTAAATTTCATTTTTTTCATTTGAATATTTCATAGTTTCTGAAAAGGAAAGTGACATGGCCTTTCCATTCACATATCAATCAACTAATTTCAAATTTATATTAACTCTTTTTTACACATTTCAATCATAATGAACTTTTCAATCCCACTTTGGAGGTATTTTAGTCACATATAAATTTATAATGGTGTTATGGGAATATAATAAACACACCCTTCGGGGTAGTACTAGTCAACGCAACAACTTACAATATCAAGGGTGTAAGGAAAACCAATTCACAGTGGTAATGATTTATTAAATTAATTTTAAATTTTAAAGGGCTTAACATGGATGGCCTGGCGTGCATAATAATGACACATGACATATAACACCATAATTTTAATGAATAAGGATAGACCACCTACCTTATGGAGACACATCACTCCCCATCCACTATTATCTTCTGGTTCGTAATGGAATGAAGAAAAATATAAGAATAGGTAATCAACCAGAAAATAGGGCACAATATTTTTTATGAAGATAAAACTGAATATGGTGAGAAAATTCATGAATGGAAGGAAGATGATTGAATTAATTTTCGTTAGATATCAGCAATGATGAATGAAAGTAGAATCAAGTTTCATATGAGGGAGCCAGCTAAAAAACTAACCTAATAGTGGTGGGATCTAGGAATATAAGGGAGGTGAAACTGTGAGAATGGGAGAAGAAAAAATAGTATTTGAAGAGTTAAATGATCAGATCAAAAAATCATCATATTACTGGATTTTAAAGGGAACATGGTTTGGACACACAATTGTCTAAACTATGGGACACCAATGACCAAGTGGCACACCCCTTACATAGTTTTCATATGGTTTGAAAACCCATGTTCACATTGTGTTTTCTATCTCTATAACATATATATATATATATATATCTTGTGATGACTTTGGGTCCCTTCTTACATTGTTAAACAAACCCTGTGGTACCCCCTTATAGAATTCGCAGTTGAGTTTCATGGTTTGCAATGACCATGTTCTAATTATGCATCTCATGTAACACCCCGACCCCAGTTACCCAGAGTTGGTGCATTATTAGGTATCATTGGCCTGATCACAAAAGATCATGTCTCAAATGATCGATCAGTTTAGTAGCCTTGAAAAAACTAGATATATTCATAAGTCTTACATTACATCATAAAGTGAAAACTACAAAAACATATTTTCTCCATAGAACACACTCATATCCCCTTATACTATCCATGTAGGTCATTCATAAAATACATATTCATATCTAGGGAAAAATAAAACATTGAAAGGGGTGAGCTCAGATGCTCAGTAAGGGTAACAATATAGCTGAAACTTTCATAAATAAGCGTAAACATTTAAGGCAATGTATAACTAAAACAAAAGCCTTTTAAACATGAAATTCAGAAATATATGGCAAAGATAAAATCAAATAATTCCATTTACATATTCACATGGATATTCTACTAATCTAATAATCACATGTAATATCAATAACCACTTTCATAAGGATGGAATACATAATGCTAGACTATCATAATCACATAGTCAAGGCCTTGTTCCAAGACTACAAATAATATTTTGTCAAGGCCTTCTGCCAAGACACTAGTTTGTCTCATGAGACCTACTGATTTATTGAGGAGCTATAGTGGGCTCCACCCGTCACTTACTATGTCCTTTGCATTCCTCATATGAAAAGGTTTAAACATAACATAAACATTCGTATTGAAACAAGCATACGAAATGTAAATACTTTATCCATAAACCATGAATGGTATAAAAATAACACATCCATAGTCAAACATATCACAAAACCTTCAATACAATATAGAAGTTTTGTATCATAATAAATCAACTTCAAATAAGCTTAAAATCTATCAAAGGATGTTGACATAGATGAAATCAAAACTATTTGAGAGAAATATATCCTTTTTGAAATCATTTAAAAGTCACATAATTATAAAATAAAACCTTTATTTTGAAAATAATCTTATAATCTTGTAAGGGAAGCTTTGATGATTTTATAATGGCAGAAAATAGCCTCACACACCGTATAAGTTAAAAAAACATTCTTACCCTAAATTTGTCGAAAAGGTAAAAAAGTACCTTGTTTGGAAAAAGACGGAAATATTCCTTTAAAAAACACATAAGATGAAATAAGGGTATAATTTACTCTAACCCATTGTCTATTAAATAGTAAAAAAATGTTTTGAAATACATTTTATAAGAAACATGGATGTGGATGATAAAGAGGTCCCAGTAGATAATTACATATAAACAACCTCGCATAATGAAGAGATTGTGAAATAAACCCTTAACTTGTACTTTTACATGGTTGAGGGTAGGTTAAAATCCTGTATAATGGTGAAATAATTGTTATTAAATTATACAAGAATCATATACATTAATATTATATCATGACCTTTTAACATTGCTTTGTTAATAACATCTTAGTGTTATCATCGTTTTGGGTGTTAACTGATTCGTTTTCCGTTATATGATTTGTTATGTAAGACGTGTTTGTTTTGGATAGGTTGTATATTATTCATATATAGAATGATAACAAGTCTTTAAAAATTATTTTTAATCATCAAATAAAAATTATTCTTGAATGGATACGATGAGGAATGAATCTCTTCGCGTTCGTGGAGATGGTATTCCGTACGTACACACGAGCGAAAATATCACTCTTTTGATATTAAAATCATATATAATTGGGTGATATATCATATATATAGAATCATTATAATTTTATATTTATTATTTAATTCAAATACACATCGTTATCATAATCATCCAAATAATAATGTTTTGAATAACAATTACACCACGACGTGGAGACTGTAAGCTGCACGTACGCACATATGGTGACACATCATTCAAAGGATGGATAGAATAATTAATATGGTTGTACCATATTTATAATAACATCACAGTATATAGAAGATACTGGAGTTATTATTTTATAATTGAAATAACAAATAAATAAGAAGTGGAAGAAGAAAAGAACTTGAAAGAGGGTGGTGAAATCATTACCTCTTTTTTGGGTTCTTTATTTTGATTTGACCAAAAGGGATCCATAGGTTTGCTTTATGATCAAAATAAAGACTCTAGGTTGAAGTTAGGGAAGCTAACATGATATTTGGGTAGGGTTTGGCTGAGCCAAATGGATTTGAAGGTTTGAAATTAAGAGAAGGGGGAGTGTCCTTTTATAAGAGGGGTGAGGGGAACCTTAGGAAAAGTTTGAAATAATATTTTATAATAAAATCATTTTCAGTTTCTAATGGATCAAAACTGATTTATTTCGAGCCTAAGGTGGGGTTGGGTTGAAAACCACTCAACCAATATATTTTATACAAGTTTGGGTCACTATATTAACTTTATCTTTTAGGTTTAACTCTTAGTTAAATAGTTTGACATTTACCATGTCTCTTTATATTTTTATATTATACGGTTAATAAACATAATATAAACTTCCAAGAGAACCCCAAGTGGTTAATTAATGATACACCTATCATTATATAAGTCTTTTGACCAAAAATTAGATTTTTATGAATAGAATATCAATTAAAATTATAATATTTGTTTTAAAAACTCTTTTCGGTCAATTTGGCCACTATTTAAAAATTGATTTTTTTGAAAATCATAACAGAATGATTACTTAGATAAAAGTTGACTAAATCAATCCTAACATGTCATATTAACCTATAAAATTAGTGCAATTCATAAAAGGTCTCAAATAACATTTATTTGGATATTTATAATGTCAATTATTTTAATATTTCATTATTAAGGTAATTACTGCATCATCATTGTGTCATAAATAAATTAAATTATATATTGTCTAAAAATTATAAATAAAATACCATTATTTCAGAAATCTTTTTATATTTCTAATTAATATTTATAGTCGAATTTATCTTATGTGTAACCAAAAATTAAAAATGGTTTAGTTATTAAACATTGATTTTAACTCTTTTAACTATTCTTTGAATTAAATAATAATAAATGTCATAATCTAATCCAAGAGAACCAAAGAGGTTCATATTTTATTCCTAAGATTGTTTTTTTTCTAATTATACTTATCCCATAGAATTATGACATGTGTTACGGTAAAAAATAATAACATTTTTACCTTTAATTAACCTACTTACTTTTAACCGTGGTAAATAAAAGTAAAAAGTTACCATTCACATAAAATTATTTTCATCTCATTGAACCACACCTTACTTACTGATATCAACCGTGTATCTCGGATTTTTGAAATTCAATTCACAGAAGCGGTAAAATTAAGTTTTATGTGAATTTGCAAAATCTCCTAGGAGGTGGGTAAAAGACGGTGAAAAGTTCAAGAAACATTTTATATATCTAAATTAATATAAAATGACTCCAATGAATTAAATTGAACTTATATAGGTAGTATGTATCTATTTTGACCTAAAATAAATTTAAATAAAATAAATAATTATTTAAATATAAAGTTGGTTTTAACCAATAACTCAGTGTTTTTTACTATTCATCAGAAATTGAAAGTTTTCAGAAAAATACCAAAATTTCTCCCTAGGCTAATTTCGATATTCCAAATCCAAAAATGAAGTCCATTTTGAAAAATAAAATTATTAAATTTCAAAAAGTGGGTATTACCATTCATAACGGCTAGTTTGATTGGTTGTGGTGTGTTAGAACTCGAAGTTGCATACAACACTCACTATTCTATTATTCAAAGGGAAACGTACCGTGGAAGCTTGGGGTGTTACATTCTCTTCTCCTTCAAATAATTGCATCCTCGCAATTTCTATAGTATTACTGCATAAACAGAATTGGGTGGTTCTTCATCATATGTTCATCGGGTTCCCACGTCACCTCTTCCATCTTATGGTTTCTCCGTAGAACGTTTACCAGACGAGTCGTCCGGTTTCTCAGCACTTGTTCTATTGTATCAAGAATATTGAAGGGCACTTTGCAATAAGACAGATCGAGTTCCAGTTATAATTCTTCATAGGTGAGTACATGCGTGGGGTCAGGCATGTATTTTCTCAACAGTGATACGTGGAACACATTGTGAACTTTGGAGAGACTTGGCGGCATTGCCAAACAGTAAGCAACAACCCCAATTCGTTCTAGAATTTCAAAAGGTCCGATGTACCTGGGACTCAATTTACCTTTCTTACCAAAACTTATAACTCCCTTCCATGGAGATACCTTCAGGAAAACAGGATCACCAACTTGAAATTCCAAATCCTTCATTCGATTATCGGCATAGCTCTTTTGCCTACTTTGAGTTGCTTTGAGGCGGGTTTGGATTACCATCCCCTTTTCCATCGTTTCCTCCACAAGTTCTAGGCCTATGAGTTTTCTTTCACCTACATCTTCCCAACAGGTTGGTGTGCGACATCTCTTTCCGTATAACGCTTCATATAGTGCCATATGAATACTTGAATGGAATCTATTGTTATAGGAAAATTATACCATAGGTAAATATTGATCCCACATACCCTAAAAGTCAAGTGAGAAGGATATCAACATATCTTCTAAAGTTTCAATAGTTCATTTTGATTGTCCATTAGTTTGAGGGTGGTATCCAGTGCTCAAACGAAGTTCAGTATCCAAATATTTCTAAAGACTTTTCCAGAATCTTGATGTGAAACGGGGATCACGATCAGAAACAATCGATAGTGTTACACGATGGAGTCTCACAACTTCTTTAATATATAGTATTGCTAAATGTTCGTGTGGTGGATCTTTTCTTATAGCAAGAAAATGTGTTGACTTGGTAAGACGATCAACAATGACCCATATTGAACCGTTTCTTCTAGGAGTATTTGGTAGTCCCATGAAAAAGTCCATTGTAATATTATCCCATTTCCACTCAGGTATGGGAAGAGGTTGCATAACCCCTCCAGGCTGTTTCCTTCCAGCTTTCACTTGTTGACAAACCATACATCTTGACACAAAATCAGCAGTCTCCCTCTTCATGTTGTCCCACCAAAAATGGTCCCTCAAATCTCTATACATCTTAGTACTACCAGGGTGTATAGAGAAATTGGAACTATTGGAATCATCCAACAATTCCCTTTTTAGATCAGGTATATCGGGAACACAATGTCTCTTCCCAAATTTCAAAATTCCATCTTCATACACAAAGTCACTCATTCTGCCAACATTCACAGCTTTAATCTTCTTTTGAAACTCTTCATCATCGGTCTAACATCTCTTTATCCTTTCTAGTAATGATGGTTTGGAAACCATTTGAAAATGTATCAATGGTTCACCTTCCATGGTTATTCCCATATCCATCTTCTCTTGATCCATGAAAATAGGATCCCTTTTAACTCTCATATTTTTCAAAACTCCAGGATCCTTTCTGATCAAAGCATCCACCACCTTATTTTCCTTCCTCGGGTGGTAGTGTATAGTGAAATCGTAATCCTTGAGTAATTCAAGCCATATTCTTTGCCTCATGTTGAGTTATTTCTATGACAAAATATACTTCAAACTCTTGTGATCGGTATATATCACACATTTTTCACCATAGAGATAGTGTCTCAAAATATTCAAAGCAAAGATTACAGCTTGTAACTCAAGATCATGAGTAGGATAGTTTTGCTCATGAATTTTTAGGTATCGTGAAGCATAGGAAATAACCCTATCATTCTGCATAAGGACACAACCAAGTCCTTTCTTTGAGGCATCACTATAAATAACAAACTCATCTTTCCCCAATGGTAGAGCCAAGATAGGATAATTGAGTAATATTCTCTTCAATTATTCGAAACACTCTTCACGATATTTTGTCCAAACAAATTTAACGTCTTTACATGTGAGCTTCATTAATGGGTTATCCAATCGGAAATAGTTTTGGACGGAACACTGATAATAACCTTCTAAACCAATAAAACTGCGTACCTCGGTTATACTTGTTGGTGCTGGACATTCTTGGATTGCTCTTATCTTAGAAGGATCAACAGAGATTCCATCCTTAGAGACACTATGGCCAAGAAAAGAAATCTCTTCAAGCAAGAATTCACACTTGCTAAACATCCCATATAATTCATGTCTTCTAAGAGTCTTTAGAATAATGCACATGTGATTTTCATGATATTCATAGCTTTTGGAGTATACCAAGATATCATCAATAAATACCACTACAACGTAATCAAGATATTCCTTGAAAACTCTATTCATTATATCCATGAAGACAGAGGGTGCATTAGTCAATCCAAAAGGCATTACTGTAAACTCGTAATGCTCGTACCTGGTTCGAAATGCGGTTTTCGGAATGTCTTCCTTCTTCACACACAACTGATGATATCCAGATCGAAGGTCAATCTTTGAAAAGTATTGCGCTCCCAGAAGTTGGTCGAATAAATCATCAATGCGAGACATGGGATACTTGTTCTTTATTGTTATAACATTGATCTCCCTGTAGTCAATGCAAAACATCATAGATCCATCTTTTTTCTTAACAAAAAGAACAAGGGATCCCCATGGAGAAATAATAGGGAAAATAAATTCCTTATTATTCAATTCCTCTAGTTGTTTCTTCAGTTCCACTAATTCCAAAGTGACCATTCTTTAAGGGTTCTTTGATATGGGCCTTGAACCCAGAATTAAGTCAATGGAAAACTCAATTTCTTGTTCTGGAGGATGTCCAGGTAAATATTCTGGAAACACATCAACATATTCTTGCACAATAGGTACATCCTCTATTTGAACATTCCTTTCCTTATCCACAGTTATTTCATTCTCTTCCTCCCCAATAATTGAATTTAGTTGAGTTACGGGGGGTGGATCTAAATAAGAATTAGGTGGTGACGTTTCTACTCTAAAGATAAGGTACTCATTATCATCATCAATTGTTACCTCCTTCTTCTTACAATAAATTTTTGCATCATGGACCGAAAGCCAATCCATACCGAGGATTATATCAAATTCAATCATGGGTATAATGATGAGATCAGAAGATAAAGAACATTTATATGCCCTAATGGGGACTGATTCAAAAAACATTGTTGCAATGATACTTCCCTTATGAGTTTTGACTGAAAACTCCCATGTTAAATCAAATTTGAAATATCTAATTTTCTTAGAAAACTGGGAAGATATGAAACAATGCAATGATCCAAAATCAAATAAAGTATTGGCTAAACATGAGGAAACCATTAAATTACCTTCCGCAACGTCTTTAAGAGCTTCATCCTTAGTAGTAGTGAAAACATAAAATTGGCCATGATACCTTGGCCTCTTCTGAGGTAAGTTTCCCTAACACTTAGGACATTCATTTGCATAATTTCTCATCTCCCTGAAATTATAGCATTGAAAATAGGTAGCTTCTTTCTTCCCTTTGCAATCACGAGCTTGGTAGCCTTTTTCACCACACTTGTAACAGACTCCCATTCCCTTCAATCAAGTACTGGGGTGTTTCTTTCCACATTTACTGCAGGATGGATATTCAACTTTTCCCTTCTTCCCCTTATTTCCATTTCCAGAGTGATTAGCAGATCTTTTCATCTCTTGCTTTTCTTTAAATTCGTAATACTTAGAGAATTCCTTTTCTGTCTTGATAGCACATAAGACAATGTCTTTGTACGACGAGAAGGATTGTGTGACTAATTCTCTATAAAGAAATGGTTTTAACCCACCAAATAACTGATCAATATTACTCCTTGGGTTACGTATATAATCTGTTGCATGTCTCTCTAACCTTTTAAAGTTAGCTTTATACTTTGTGACATTCTCATCCTCCTTTTTACTCAGACTTAGAAATTACATTTTTATATCTTCTTGATGGTCATGAGGAAAGTATTTTTCTAAGAAAATTTCTTTAAACTTTCTCCATTCCATACTTGATACTTCTTCATCATCCTTTGTATTTTGGATCAATGACCACCATTGATCAACATCTCTAGTGAGGTGGTAAACTTCCATGACAACTTTTTCCCTTTCCCAACTCCCCAAATCTTGAAATATTTTCTCTAGAGAACTTATCCATTTATCAGCTACCAATGGGTTTGTAATCCCATTTAATGTTGGTGGTTGTTGCCTCATGAAGCGATCTAACATTGATCCTCCATGTTGTGGATCAGGGTGCTCCATACGGGTAAAGTTATTATTCATAACCTGAGTGAGTTGTCCCAGTATAGTGATAAGCTGATCAGCACTAGTCGTATCACCAACTCCAATATAATTATCTTGAGCAGGAGGTAAATCCCTACATGGAGTGTGTGCATTGATACAATTTCCATTCCTTCCACAAGGCGCCATTTCTAAACAATTTCATAAACTAGATTAGTTTATGAATCGAAATACATAATTCCATACTTGTAAAACACTTAACATAAATTGAACAGTTTATGGTTATAATCCATAATAATTATAAAAATTTCTTTGAGGAAGTATATACTCATAAACCCTTCATAATGGTTTGTAAAGAAAATTAGAATTATCCTAAGCATATCCCTCGGGAGTGTCGTAACCAAGAGTGCAGAAAGGCCCATTGTCGTGCACCAGTTCCCGTTCGAGTCTAGCTCAAAGCGGTGTTTTCGGGTTTTACATCTGTGCCAGAGCTGCCTCTACCTACTCGTATCTAGACATGGATGTATTGCTTGGAAAACTCACAAAATCTCTACAATACCAAAATTCTAGGAATTTCTTCTCTCCTAATCCTCAAAGTCCATATTTGGGATATGTGCTCTAATCAGAGTTTACCTAAATCTAGCTTCCAAGGTTTATTACTAAACTTCCTCTGATACCAACTGTAATTCCCCGACCCCAGTTACCCAGAGTCAGTGCATTATTACGTATCATTGGCATGATCAAAAAAGATCAAGTCTTGAAAGATCGACTAGTTTAGCAGCCTTGGAAACACTAGATAGATTCATAAGTCTTACATTACATCATAAAGTGAAAACTACAACAACATATTTTCTCCATAGAACACACTCATATCCCCTCATACAATCCCTGCAGATCATTCATAAAATACTTCTTCATATCCTGGAAAAAATAAAACATTGAAAGGGGTGAGCTCAGATGCTCAGTAAGGATAAAAATATAGCTGAAACTTTCATAAATAAGAATAAAAATTTAAGGCAATGTATAACTAAAACAAAAGCCTTTTAAACTTGAACTTCAGCAATATATGGCAAAGATAAAATCAAATAATTTCATTTACTTATTCACATGGATATTCTACTAATTGAATAATCACATGCAATATCAATAACCAATTTCATAATGATGGAATGCATAATGCCAGACTATCATAACCACATAGTCAAGGCCTTGTGCCAAGACTACAAATAATAGTTTGTCAAGGCCTTGTTCCAAGACACTTATCACGACCTGTCCCCCGGGGCCCGTGTCGTAACTACCCCAAGCCCGCCTTCCATAGGCTAGGGGCTGGTGAATATGACCAAAGGCGTAAATCCCTATAACTGGGAAGGCGTTTCCTTTATAAACGTAAACAAAAAAACACAAACAGAGTACAAGAAGAAGAAAACACTAAGTAAACAGTAACAAAAGTGCTGAAAGTACAAAGGGGCCGGAAATACAAGCCCCATAGATAGGTACAACTACAACTGAAAGTAAAGAACAACAGAAAAGACAAGCAGCTAGAAGATGACACGCAGCTCCTGGATCGTCCACCACAGATCCTACCTGAAGGGTAGGTACTGATGTCCTCCTCAGCACTCCACATCTGATTATCCATCCATCTGTCTCCTCCGGGTACCGAATCATCGTGAGATCTACCTCCAGGTACCGACTCGTCATGAGATCCACCTCCGGGTACCATCTAGTCCTCGAACGCTCGGCCTCCGTTAGTGATGTTTGTTCTATGCATCCAACACAACGAGGTGCGGGCATAGCCTTTGTAGGGGTGAGTATAACGATACTCAGTTGGGACCCTGAGACCCTCAAGGTCTCTCTAAATCAAACAAGGATAACCACAAAGCAGGATCTAAACAGATAACCCTTACTTAGGTATAAGCCCATACTTATACCTTAGTTATCAAGTAACCCATATCAATCATGAGGAAACACAAAGGTTATGAAATCAACAGATAACCACTACATAGGTATATGCCCATACATATACCTAAGTTATCAAGTGACCCATCTCAATCATGAGGTATACACAAAGGTCATAGACTCAGATCAAACCAGGATTTTCATTTTTGAAACCGTAACTATTGAAGAGATCTGTCTCGGATGAGTACAGTGATCCTGTCATGACTCCGAGGTACTTATCACTAACCTAAGACTGCTGAGGTACTCCTCATGTCGAGTATCACGGGTCAGCCACCCAAACACAGTAGTGCTTCCTGCCGGGGTCTTCCACCCAAACATAGTAGTGCACCCCCCCTAATAGCCTGCAGAGGTACTCCTTCTGTTGAGTAACGCGGGTCGGCACACAAACATAGTAGTGCTCCATCCTCCATGGGTCTGCACCCAAACATAGTAGTGCTCCATCCACTAGGCAAGTCGACTCACTCCAAGTCGAGTCGGGGAAGCAGTCGTTAGGTCTCAGCTGGCTACACGGTCTCTGTACTCCGTATTCTCGTCTCCGGGAGGGTCCACTCCACAAGCTACAGGTCGACATTCCAAGTATCACAAAGTCCCTTGAATAAGTATCTCAAAGGACCACCTCGTCATATGGGTCTCAACGCAACAGATGGTGTGTCAATCGGACGCCCGGTCTATGAGTTATTATCCTTTTCATCCCAGGGGCCCGGTTGGTTTCATGTACGAACCAACCTGGTCGTGTCTCAACTGTACCTCGAACTCTCATAGGGTATACTCATAGGGACTGTTTCTCAACGTGATTACCAATGCCATTGATGGTTCGTCAAAGGGTCGTCCGGTCTGAATGTTATCAGCTTTTCTGTTTTAGGGGCCCAGTTGGATTTCAGGTTCCATCCATCCCATCCATATCCCAACTGCGTCCAAACCTCAAGTGAAGTATGCCAAAAGATCCGTCTCACTGAAAGGAATCCAACAAAGTCGATGATACGTCAATCAGACGTCTGGAGCTCAAGTTATAAGCGTTTCCGCTCCGCGGGCCCGGTTGGTTTCGGGTTCGAACCAACCTGGTCATACACAAAGTTCTCCGAAACCTTGAGTGTAATATACCGAAATGACCATATCAATCCAAGGATCCCATTGCAACTGATGGTGCGTCGATCGGAGGTCCATAGCCCATGTTATGGGCATTTGGAAAAAATTGCCCGAGAATAGGGGGTTCGGGCCCACTCGGACCCGGCCCGATACCCCCTGGGTCTTCCCAAAACGGGTCAACCCGACCCGGTTATGGCACATTAGGGCGCGGCCCGACCCAGCGCGGGCGGCCGACCTGGCACGGGCGTTCCGGCCCGGCGCGGGCGGTCCGACCCAGCGCGGCCGGTCCGGCTGGCGCTGCCGGTTGGCCCGGTACGGGCACGACCCACGTGGTCAGCGAGGAGCGGGGGGTTACAACCCCCCGGTTGAACGAAACCGGCATGACATTAAGCCGCACTGCCCAATCCGGAACGGCTTCTGCCATTCCAGTTTTTCCTCCACTGTCGCAGCTCAGCCGCGACGGTTTGCTCCGGCGGTTTACTACGACGCCGGTCGCCGGCGCTGGTCGCCGGCGCCGCCACGCCGATGTGGCACACCGCCGCCGCCTTCTACAGACCACCGAACGTGCTCCGGTGGTCTGTTTCACCTGCCGTCTTCTCCAACTGTCCTCCCGGGACCCGATATTCACTGCGACGGCTTTCAAACGTCGTTGCTGTCCCGTCTCACCATCGTCGTCCATCTGCGCACCAAAAACAATCTGCAGAGGGCTGTCAGGTCGTGTTGGTTCGGACCGTGCCCTCTGCGTTAGGTGTTATCAAATGGAAAGATTTAAATAGGATTTTAAAAATAACAAACATTCAATTTTACTTAAATAAAATTGATTCAAAATTATATCACAACCTCTTAAATGAGTTGTAGCATACTAATGTTCCCATCCTACAATTAAAAAGAAACATTCACGGATCAATTCAATGTTGAGTTGTTACATGTTCTTTGTTTAGAAGGAAACAACCAATGGAAGTAATATCATTCTCAAAATAATTCCCTACCTCGAAGAAGGAGTTCGTCGGACGAGGATTGTCGCGGGAAGAAGACGTTGCGGAAGACGGCGTCGCAGAACGAGGATCTATAAGCGTCGTCAGTGTTCGTCCGATGAAGAATGCAGCGCATCGTCATTCTCCGAAGAAGGCGTCTCTCACCGGCTGCAGAGAGGAGAGGAGACGGTACAACGATCTCCCCTTGTGGTGAAGAAGTTCTTCACCGTAGACTCGGCGTTCTTCGCGTTCTTCGACGAGGAAGAAGATGTTCTCCAGAGAGCAAGAGTTCTCTTCTTCGTTTCACACAACGAAACACCAACAATAAAATAAGACCTTGTATTATTTTATTCACACGCACACACATTCCATAATTAATTTGAAAATCAAAATATATCATTAATTGACTTATTTGAAGAGCTTTCAATAATCAAATTAACTTTGAGGGTTGACTTGTCATTAAATTTGGGGTGTGGGTGAGTTACAAAATAAAGGGGGGTTTGAAAAAATAATGGGAGGTTTGAGGAAATTGAAAAGGTGGGGCTCGTGTGGGCCCCACCCCAACTTCCTTGCATCTTCCTTTTCCACAACGCTTAACCGTCGGTTAAAGAAATAAAAATAAATTGTAAAACAATTTTATTTTTATTCCTCACATTCTTAACATCTCCTGCCGAGCAAACGCAACTCCAGGAAAAGTCTTCCTAAGTAATTACTGGTATTGCGGTTCCATCGGTGCCCTCGGATTTCGATTTCGAGCACCGATTCAAAAGCCACTCATTCGTTCACTGAACGTACCTGAGCTAAGCGTCAGAAATTGATTCCTGGCACACCAGGACTCGGAATCAGGTGCCGTCAGAAAATACGTACTCGTAAAATTCTAAAGAAATTAAGAAAAAAATTTCATTGAAATTTCTAGGTCTTTACATTACTCCCACCTCAGGGCTTTACATCCCCATAAAGCTATAACACAAACTAGGGAAACAAAAGTGGTACTGAGCACGCATCTGAGCCTTCTGCTTCCATGTGCTCTCCTAGAGGTTCCCGTGATACCAGTGAAAGCGCACCTAAGGAATCGACCGTCCATGTAAGACCTTCTCCTGTGGATCCTCGATATCCACTGGAACCTCCGTGTATGTCTCCCTATCATTGACGTCTAACTCTCTGAGGTCGATGATGTGTGAAGGGCCATGCACGTATCTGCTTAGCTGAGGTACGTGGATGTTATCATGCTCCCGGTGGAACTGAGGTGGAAAGTTCAAGTGGTAAACCACCTCGCCTAACTTACTGAGGACTTATAAAGGTCCATTGAACCTTGAAGATATCTTTCTGCCTCAGCCACATCTCCGTAAACCTCGTCGAGGTGAGACCCGTATAAGGATGTGATCACCATCTTTGAACTCAACATGCCTCCATTTCCGGATTAGAGCTGAAACTCAAAACTCCTGCTGCCACGAGGGTAAGGTTGACTGACTCAAGAGTGATCAACCACACCCTACGATCTCTGAGTTTAACCTATGTTGCCTAGGGTTTCCTTTTTGCTGACCACGGAAAACCCATCCCAACGTTGTAGATAAACCACAACCTTTTTTCCTAATACAGTCAATCTGAGCATAAACTTTGAATCCAATCCATACCGAGTCCAATGTCGTAAGGCCTCGAGGCTACCACCAAGAGATTCCAACCAAAATTTTCACCTCGAGGGTAAGATCACACTGTCAGCATAAGTGTGATTATCGAGTATCCTCCCGAAGGTATCTCCAGATGTGAGGATCAATTCAACAGCTTTAACCGGAAAATCTAGGTCTGGGACAAGATTTGTGGAAGGGAAGAATGATCCATATCAATGTATGTTGTTACGGAAGCTAGTAATGGACATAGACTGTCACATGGATCTTTCTTAGAGCCATTGGGTCACACTCATTGACCGCATGCTGCCGCACTCTTCCTCTGCCCTCCAGCTCCCTGAACCTAGTGGGGACAACTAAGGCGGGTGGTTGTAACATGTTGAAATGTACACCACCTCATGATTCTCTCCTAGCTCTTCCTCCATGTCTGATGCTTCGCAGACTCATCTCTCCTTAATTCTTCCTCTTCATGAAACATTTAACACGCCCGAGTCTCTGAGACTGACACCCGTTTTTTGTTTCTTACTACACTGTGCATTCTTCATCCGCTCCTGGATGATTTGCACCTTCTATGCCTACGATCTGTAAGAGATGATAAGATTTCTCCTTTTCCAAAAAGAGAAACTCGGTCTCATCCCCTGGATGAACCACACCGATTTCCTAATACAATCAATCCTGACATGAATGATGCATTCATGTCCTGGATGACGTCGTAAGGCCTCAACGTTACTACCAAGAGATCCAACCGTCACACTCGCATCCAAGGGTCAAGTCACACTGTCGGCATCAGTGTGAGGTCACTAGGTCTCCTCCAGTAGAAATATCGAAAGTGAGGGTCAAGTCAACAGTTTTAACCAGGACCTCTCAGTATCAACCAAACAAAGGGATAGTAAATTAAAACATCACGAAGATAAGTGTCTTTTATTATTACAGCTCATAGTACAAAGACACAAATACAACAACAACATGGAACTAGAAGTACCATGAACAAAAGGAATCCATTAGTTCTACTCATGTCCACCTTCTTTCAGAGCTCTACTGCCTTGTCCACTGCTTGGCTATTACTCAAGCACCCGCCGCTGCTTCGGTCTCGGTGGATCCTCCAACGCCTGTGGATCAACTGTGCGGGGAGTCAGATAGTCACGTGCCATGTGACCCTTCCTGCCGTATGCATAACACTTCCTACTCCTCGTATGGATGGATCTATTTCATGTGCCTCGCACAACCAAACATGTATCCCGAGGTCGCCCATTTGTTGGTCTGGTCCTCTTGGACCTCTACATCATCTGTCTACTGCCTATAGATGACTCGGCAACTGATGGAAAATCCTACGACGAAGGTAGCAGCTCCTGAACACGCTCGGGGTGTAGAGTCACTGGTACAAACTCCACCCTGAAGAAGGTCTTGAAGTCTCCCCATGTGAAGGTCATATCATCGCAAAACTAGAGCATCCGACTCCACCATCTGCCTACTGCTGCCTGAAGGAGGCTGACAACAAAGATCACCATGAAGTCCGCTTGTGTACATACTATCCTGAAAACTCTCACCACAGCCTCCAGCCAATCCTCAGCCGCCTGTGGGTCCATCTCTCCCCGGAACCTGGGTGGCCTCTGGCGCTGGAACTCGTGTAGCACGCTCAAGCGGCGTGTATCCCCTGCTGCTGGGGATGGTGGCATTGGTGGCCCAACGTATGGTAGTACCGCTGGTGCCTCTAATGGTGGCTCAACTGTAAGAGGGCCCTGTACCGAAGCCTCGTCACTCAGAAGGCTATCAGTACGTATATCTCTCGGGGCTCTAGCTGATCGTGCGTGAAAAGGCATCCTGAATGAAATAGATGTGACACAGTCAAACAATTATACCTGGTGAGATGACCTGGTTTGAGCTATTTTAAGGGGAAAACCTTTGAAAACACACACGTAATTAGTGTTTTCACGCACTGAGTCGGAAATCAGAAGTCAAGGTCCTGGTGTATGGATACGTCGGCTGCCCGCACCAACACTGGACTCCCTAAACTGAAAACCACACTCGGTACCCTTAACACTATTGCTTCACAAAAAAAGAAATATCAGAGTGATAAGTTCTGCGGTAGAACCGACTCCTCTGATACCAATTTGTCACGACCCGTCCCCCGGGGTCCATGTCGTCACTACCCCAAGCCCACCTTCCATAGGCCAGGGGCTGGCGATTAGCACCAAAGGCGTAAATCCCTATAACTGGGAAGGCATTGCCTTTATAAATGTAAACCAAAAAACACAACCAGAGTTCAAGTGGAAGAAAAACTAAGTACACCAGTAACAAAAGTGCTGAAAGTACAAAGGGGACAGAAATACAAGCCCAACAGATAGGTACAACTACAACTGAAAGTAAAGTACAACAGAAAAGACAAGCAGCTGGAAGATGACACGCAGCTCTTGGATCGTCCACCATGGATCCTACCTGAAGGGTTGGTACAGAAGTCCTCCTCAGCACTCCACATGCGATCGTCCATCTGTCTGTCTCCTCTAGGTACCGACTCATCATGAGATCGACCTCCGAGTACCGACTCGTCGTGAGATCCACCTCTGGGTACCGTCCAGTCCTCGAACGCTCGACCTCCTTCAATGTTGTCTGTCGTCTACGTCCAACACAACGAGGTGTGGGCATATCCCGTGCAGGGGTGAGTATAACAATACTCAGTAGGGCCCCGATACCCTCAAGGTCTCTCTAAATATAACAAGGATAACTAAAAAGCGGGATCTAAACAGATAACCCTTACTTAGGTATAAGCCCATACTTATACTTAAGTTATCAAGTGACCCATCTCAATCATGAGGAAACACAAAGGTTATGAAATCAATGGATAACCACTACATAGGTATATGACCATACATATACCTATGTTATCAAGTGACCCATATCAACCATGAGTTAAACACAAAGGTCATAGGCTCAGCTCAAACCAGGATTTTCATTTATGAAACCGTAACTGCTGAAGAGATCCGTCTCTGATGAGTACAGTGATCCTGTCACGACTCCGAGGTACTGATCACTAACCTAAGACTGCTGAGGTACTCCTCCTGTCGAGTACCGCAGGTCAGCCACCCAAACACGGTAGTGCTTCCCACTGGGGTCTTCCACCCAAACACAGTAGTGCACCCCCCCTAATAGTCTGCAGAGGTACTCCTTCTGTTGAGTACCGCGGGTCTACACCCAAACACATTAGTGCTCCATCCTCCATGGTTCTGTACCCAAACACAGTAGTGCTACATCCACTAGGCTAGTCCACTCACTCCAAGTCGAGTCGGTCAAGCAGTCGTCAGGTCTCAGCAGGCTACACGGTCTCCGTACTCCGTACGCTCATCTCCAAGAGGGTCCACTCCACGAGCTACAGGTCAATACTCCAAGTATCAAAAATTCCCAGAAAGAAGTATCTCAAAGGACTGCCTCGTCATATGGATCTCAACGCAACAGACGGTGTGTCAATCGGACGCCCAGTCTGTGAGTTATTAGCCTTTTCATCCGAGGGCCCCGGTTAGTTTCGTGTACGAAACAACCCGGCCGTATCTCAACTGTATCCCGAACTCTCATAGGGTATACTCATAGGTACTGTTTCTCAACGTGATTTCCAATGCCGCTAATAGTTCGTCAAAGGGTCGTCCGGTCTGAAAGTTATCAGCTTTTCCGTTCCAAGGGTCCGGTTGGATTCCGAGTTCAATCTATCCCAACCATATCCCAACTGCATCCAAACCTCGTGTGAAATATGGAAAAATATCCATCTCACTGAAAAGAATCCAACAAAGTCGAAGACACGTCAATCGGACGTCCGAATCTCAAGTTATAAGCGATTTCGCTCCGCGGGCCCGGTTGGTTTCGGGTTCGAACTGGCCATACCCAAAGTTCTCCGAAACCTTGAGTGTAATAAACTGAAACGACCATCTCGATCCAAGGATCCCATCGCAACTGACATCGCATCGATCAGAGGGTTGTCGGACCATGTTGGTTCGGCCCGCACCCTCCACATTAGGTGTTATCAAATGGAAAGATTTAAATAGGATTTTATAAAGAACAAACATTCAATTTTACTTAAATAAAATTGAATCAAAATTAAACCACAACCTCTTAAATGAGTTGTAGCATACTAATGTTCCCATCCCCCAATTAAAAAGAAACATCCACGGATCAATTCCATGTTGAGTTGTTCCGTGTTCTTTGTTTAGAAGGAAACAACCATGGGAAAGAATATCATTCTCAAAATAATTCCCTACCTCGAAGAAGGCATTCGTCGGACTAGGATAGTCACGGGAAGAAGACTTCGAGGAAGACGGCGTTGCAGAACGAGGCTCCATAAGTGTTGTCGGTGTTCATCTGATGAAGAATGCGGCGCGTCATTTTTCTCCGAAGAAGGCGTCTCTCACCAGCTTCAGAGAGGAGAGGAGATGGTACGTCGATCCCCCCTTGTGGTGACGGAGTTCTTCCTCGTAGACTCGGTGTTCTTCATGTTCTTCGACGATGAAGAATATGTTCTCTAGAGAGAAAGAGTTCTCTTCTTTGTTTCACACAAAGAAATGCCAACAATAAAATAAGACCTTTTCTTATTTTATTCACATAGAAACACATTCCATAATTAATTTGAAAATCAAAATATCTCATTAATTGACTTAATTGAAGAGCGTTTAATAATCAAATTAACTTTGAGGGTTGACTTGTCATTAAATTTGGGGTGTGGGTGAGTTAAAAAATAAAGGGGGTTTGCAAACTTAATGGGAGGTTTGAGGAAATTGAAATGGTCGGGCTCATGTGGGCCCCACCCCAACTTCCTTACATCTTCCTTTTCCACAACGCTTAACCATCGGTTAAAGAAATAAAAATAAATTGTAAAACAATTTTATTTTTATTCCTCACATTCATAACAACTCTTCCAGAGAAAACGCAACTCTAGGAAAAGTCTTCCTAAGTAATTACCGGTGCTACGGTTTCATCGGTGCCCTCGTATTTTGATTCCGAGCATTGGTTCAAAAGTTAGGAAAACCCACTTGTCCATTCATTGAATGTACCCGAGCTAAGCGTCAGAAATTGATTTCGGGCACACCGGGCCTCAGAATCAGGTGCCGTCCGAAATTGTGTACTCGTAAAATTCTAAATAAATTAATAAAAAAAATTCCTTGAAATTTCCAGGTCTTTACATTACTCCCACCTCAGGGCTTTACGTCCCCGTAAAGCTATAACACAAACTAGGGAAACAAAAGTGGCACTGACCACGCATCTGAGCCTTCTACTCCCATGTGCTCTCCTAGAGGTTCACGTGCTACCAATGAAAGTGCACCTGAGGAATTGACCATCCACGTAAGACCTGCTCCTGTGGATCCTTGATCTCCACTGGAACCTCTGTGCATGTCGCCCTGTCATCGACGTCCAACTCTCTGAGGTCGATGATGTGTGAAGGGTCATGCACGTATCTCCTCAGCTGAGGTACGTGGATGTTATCATGCACCCGGTGCAACTGAGGTGGAAAGGTCAAGTGGTAAACCACCTCGCCTACCTTACTGAGGACCTAGAAAGGTCCATTGAACCTCGGAGATATCTTTCCTCCTCGGTCACATCTCCGTAAACCACATCAAGGTGAGACCCGTATAAGGATGTGATTGCCATCTTCGAACTCAACATGCATCCATTTCCTGATTAAAACTGAAACTCAAAACTCCTTCTACCATGATGGGAAGGTTGACCGACTCAAGAGTGATCGTTCACACCCTCCGATCTATGAGTTTAACCTGTGCTGCCTAGGGTTTCCTTTTCGCCGACTCAATCGGATGCCCGGTTTGTGAGTTATTTGCCTTTTTATCCCAAGGGCCTGGTTGGTTTCGTGTACGAACCAACCTGGCTGTATCTCAACTGTACCCTGAACTCTCATAGGGTATAGTCATAGGGACTGTTTCACAATGTGATTAACAACGCCGCTAATGGTTCGTCAAATGGTCATCCGGTCTGAAAGTTATCGGCTTTTCCGTTCCAAGGGCCCAGTTGGATTTCAGGTTAAATCTATCTTGAGCATATCCCAACTCCCTCCAAAACTCTGGTGAAGTATGCCAAAATATCTACCCCACTGAAAGTAATCCAACAAAGTCAATGACACGTCAATCGGACGCCCGGAGCTCAAGTTATAAGCGTTTCCGCTTCGTGGACCCGGTTGGTTTCGGGTTCAAAGCTACCTTGTCGTATCGAAAGTTCTCTGAAACCTTGAGTTTAATATACCTAAACGACCGTATCGATCCATGGATCCCATCGGAACTGACGGTGTATCGATCGGAGGTCCGTAGCCCATGTTATGAGCTTTTGAACGAAACTACCCGAGAATAGGTGGTTCGGGCCCGGTCCGACCCGGCCCGATACCCCCTGGGTCGGCCCGAACTAGGTCGACCCGACCTGTGTCCGGGTCTGGCCCATTAGGGCGCAGCGCGGCCCAGCGCGGGGGTCCGGCCCAGCGCAGGTGGCTCGGCCCGGCACAGGTGGTCCGACCCAGCACGGCCGGTCCGGCTGGCGCGGCCGGTTGGCTCGGCGCGGGTACGACCCATGTAGCTAGCGAGGAGCGGGGGGTTACAACCCCCCGGTTGAACGAAACTGACCCGGCATTAAGCCTCACCGCCGAATCGGGAACGGCTTCGGCCGTTCCGGTTTTTCTTCCACCGCTGCGGCTGAGCCGCGGCGGTTTGCTCCGGCGGCGCGCTGCCGCCGCTTTCTGCGGACCACCGGACGCGCTCCGGTGGTCCGTTTCGCCTTCTGTCTTCTCCAGCGGTCCTCCCGGGACCCGATATTCACTACGATGGCTTTCAAACATCATTGCGGTCCCGTCTCACCATCACCGTCCATCCGCGCACCAACAACAATCTGTGGAGGGTTGTCGGGCCGTGTTGGTTCGGCCCGCACCCTCCGTGTTAGGTGTTATCAAATGTCAAGATTTAAAAAGGATTTTAAAAAGAACAAACATTCAATTTTACTTAAATAAAATTAAATCAAAATTATACCGCAACCTCTTAAATGAGTTGTATCATACTAATGTTCCCATTCCGTAATTAAAAAGAAACATTCACAGATCAATTCAATGTTGAGTTGTTCCGTGTTCTTTGTTTATAAGGAAACAACCATGGGAAAGAATATCATTCTCAAAATAATTCCCCACTTCAAATAAGGCGTTCGTCGGACGAGGATTGTCGCGGGAAGAAGACATCGTTGAAGGCGGCGTCGCAGAACGAGGCTCCGTAAGCGTCGTCGGTGTTCGTCCAATGAAGAATACGACATGTCATCATTCTCCGAATAAGGCGTCTCTCACTGGCTGCGGAGTGGAGAGGAGACGGTACGGGGATATCCCCTTGTGGTGACGGAGTTCTTCGTCGTAGACTCAGCATTCTTCACGTTCTTCGACGAGGAATAAGATGTTCTCCAGAGTGCAAGAGTTATCTTCTTTGTTTCACACAACAAAACGCTAACAATAAAATAATACCTTGTATAATTTTATTCACACACACACACATGACATAATTAATTTGAATATCAAAATATCTCATTAATTTACTTAATTGAAGAGCGTTTAATAATCAAATTAACTTTGAGGGTTGACTTGTCATTAAATTTGGGGTGTGGGTGAGTTACAAAATAAAGGGGGGGTTTGCAAACTTAATGGGATGTTTGAGGAAATTGAAAAGTTGGGGATCGTGTGGGCCCCACCCCAACTTCCTTGCATCTCCCTTTTCCACAACGCTTAACCATCGGTTAAAGAAATAAAAATAAATTGTAAAAGAATTTTATTTTTATTCCTCACATTCTTAACATCTCCTCCCGAGCAAACGCAAATCCAGGAAAAGTCTTCCTAAGTAATTACCGGTGTTGTGGTTTCATCAGTGCCCTTAGATTTCGATTCCGAGCACCGGTTCAAAAGTTAGGAAAACCCGCTCGTTCGTTCACTGAACATACCCGAGCTAAGCTTCGGAAATTGATTCCGGGCACACCGGGCCTCAGAATCAGGTTCCGTCAGAAACTACGTACTCGTAAAATTCCAAAGAAATTAAGGGAAACAAATTTCCTTGAAATTTCCAGGTCTTTACAAAACTGTTTTTTCAATTGAGACCAACCGATGCATCGAGGAGCTATAGCGGGCTCTACCCATCACTTACTAAGTCCAATGCATTCCTCATATGAAAAGGTTTAAACAAAACATAAACATTCTTATTAAAACTAGCATAGGAAATGTCAATACATTATCCATAAACCATGAATGGTATAAAAATAACACATCCATAGTCAAACATATCGCAAAACCTTCAATACAATATGGATGTTTTGTATCATAATAAATCAACTTCAAATAAGCTTAAAATTCATCAAAGGATGTTGACGTAGATGAAATCAAAACTATTTGAGAGAAATATCTCCATTTTTAAATAATTTAAATATCACATAATTATACAATAAGAACATTATTTTGAAAATACTCTTACAATTTTGTAAGGGAATCTTTGACGAATTTATAATGGCGGAAAATAGCTGCACCCTCCGTATAAGTTAAAAAAACATTTTTACCTTAAATTTGTCGAAAAGGTCAAAAAGTACCTTGTTTGGAAAATGACGGAAATATTCCTTTAAAAAATGTATAAGATAAAATAAGGGTAAAAGGGAATTTAACCCATTGTCTATTAAATAGTAAAAATTTTTTTTGAAAGATATTTTTTTAGAAAACATGGATGTGGATGATAAATATGTCTCAGTAGATAATTACGTATAAACAACCTCGGATAATGAAGAGATTGTGAAATAAACCCTTACCTTGTACTTTTCCTTGGTTGATGGTAGGTTAACCTCATGTATAATGGTGAAATAATTGTTATTAAATTATACATGAATCATATACATTAATATGATATCATGATCTTTTAACATTGCTTTGTTAATAGTATCTTAGTATTATCGTCGTTTCGGTTGTTAACTGATTTGTTTTCCTTTATATGCTTTGTTATGTAAGCCATGCTTGTTATGGATAGGTTGTATCTTATTCATATACAGAATGATATCAAGTCCTTAAACATTATTTTTAATCATCAAATGAAAATTATTCTTGAATGGATATGATGGGGAATGAATCTCATCGCCTTCGTGGAGACGGTATACCATATGTACGCACGAGCAACAATATCATTATTTTGATATTAAAATAGTATATAATTGGATGATATATAATATATATAGAATCATTATAATTTCATATTTATTATTTACATCAATTACACATCATTATTATACCCATCCAAATAATAATGTTTTGAATAACAATTACACCACGACGTGGAGACGGTAAGCCGTACGTACGCACGTATGGTGACATGTCATTCAAAGGATAGATAGAATACTGAATATGGTTATATCATATTTATAATAATATCACAGTATATAGAATATACTGGAGTTATTATTTTATAATGGAAATAAAAAATAAAGAATAAGTGGAAGAAATAAGAACTTGAAAGAGGGTGGTGAAATCATTACCTCTTTTTCGGGTTCTTACTTTTGAATTGATCAAAAGGGATCCCTAGGCTTGCTTTCTGATCAAACTAAGGACTCTAGGTTTAAGTTAGGGAAGCTAAGAGGATATTTGGGTAGGGTTTGGCCGATCCAAATGGCTTTGAAGGAGTGAAATTGAGAGAAGGGGGAGTGACCTTTTATAAGAGGGGTGATGGGTACCTTAGGAAAAGCTAGAAATATTATTTTATAATAAAATTATTTTCGGTTTCTAATGGATCCAAACTAATTTATTTCTATGATAAGGTGGGTATGGGTCTAAAACCACTCAACCAATAGGTTTTAGACAGGTCTGGGTCACTATATTAACTTTATCTTTTAGGTTTAACTCTTCGTTAAATAGTTTGACATTTACCATGTCTCTTTGTATTTTTATATTATATGATTAATAAACTTACTATGAACTTCCAAGAAAACCCCAAGTGGTTAATTAATGATACAATTATCATTATATAAGTCTCATGGACATTCCTTAGATTTTTAGGAATAGAATATCAATTAATAATATAATATTTGTTTTAAAAACGCTTTTATGTCAACTTTGATACTATTTGGAAATTGATTTTTGTGAAAAATATAACAGAATTATTAATTAGAAAAAATATAATTAAATCAATTATAAAAATTCAAATTAACCTATAAAATTATAGGAATTCATAAAAAGTCTCTAATTACATTTATTTGGGTATTTATAATATCAATTATTTTAATATTTCATTATTAGGGTAATTACTGCATCATCATTGTGTCATAAATAAATTAAATTATTTAATATCTAATAATTATAAATAAAATACCATTATGTAGTAAATGTTTTTATATTTCTAATTAATAATTATAGTCGAATTTATCTTATGTGTAACCCAAAATTAAAAATGGTTTAGTTATTAAACTTTGATTTTAACTCTTTTAACTCTTCTTTGAATTAAATAATAATAAATGTCATAATATAATCCAAGTGGACCAAAGTGGTTCATATATTATTCCTAAGGTTTTTTTTGTCTAATTATACTTATACAATAGAATTAGGACATGTGTTAGGGTAAAAAAAATATCATTTTTACCTTTAATTACCCTATTTACTTTTAACCATGGTAAATAAAAGTAAAAAGTTTATATTCACCAAAAATTATTTTCATCTCATTGAACCAAATTTTACTTACTGATATCAACCATGTCTCTCGGAATTTTGTAATTCAATTCATAGAAGCGGTAAAATTAAGTTTTATGTGAATTTGCAAAATCTCCTAGGAGGTGCGTAAAAGACGGTGAAAAGTTCAATAAACATTTTATATATCTAAATTAATATAAAATGACTCCATTGAATTAAATTGAACATATATTGGTATTATGTATCTATTTTGAACTAAAATAAATTTAAATAAAATAATTAATTATTTAAATAAAAAGTCGGTTTTAACCAATAACTCAGTGGTTTTTACTATTCATAAAAAATTGAATGTTTTCAGAAAAATACCAAAAATTCACCCTAAGATAATTTTGATATTCCAAATCCAAAAATGAAATCCATTTTGAAAAATAAAATTTATAAAATTTTAAAAAGTGGGTATTACCATTCATAATGGCTAGTTTGATTTGTTGTGGTGTGTTAGAACTCGAAGTTGCGTAGAACACACGCTATTGTATTATTCAAAGAGAAACATACCGTGGAAGCTTTGGGTGTTACATATCACCTGTATCTCCACAAAATAGATTTCATACATCTGAACAAGCCTTATATTCTATTGAAGTATGCTTTAATCCTATAGGAACTTTTATTATTGTAAAAAAAGTATTCTCAATTTTAATGTATTTCTACATAAATGGAAAAACCTAGATCTTATAAAATTTACATTACACCAAGACCATATACACGATATAGGATTCCTCATGGTCTTATCAAAATGAGTATTATAAATTCACTATGGCATGGAGTTATGCTATCGTGTCCTTATTTTTTAAAAAAATTAGCTTCTATCATTTTCAATTATGGTTTATTAATTCTTAAAAATGATATGTGTTATAAATTGAACAATGTGATTTTATATGTATAAATAAAATATAAATTTTTTAATTGTGTCTCATGTTTTGAAAATAAATTAACATATTATTTATTTGTTAAATTTATTCAATATTAAAGTTTAGTAATATTTTTATGAAAAATTAATGTCGTGTATAAAAACATTATGTGATTAATTACATCTAGGAGATAGATCCATGTAATTGAGGTTAGGTACAACACTATAATATTTAGTTTTTATTTACCTTCACCACAATTTTTAATTAATGTTATTAATGTGAATTTAGTTGTTGGGAATATTTGTTTCATATTACTTTTTATAGATATTATAAATTAGATCGACCCTTGAGTAATGTATCTTTGGGTATATGGGATTGACGTCAGGATTACCACTTGCCTAGAGTCTTATACCTTGTTCTAGATTGGTGGGGGTTGTCTACCAAGTGATTCGGTATTTGTCATGAAAAGACTGAAAATATCGTATAGTCATAAAAATTTTAATGAATAGTTCATGTATGTTATGCAGGTGATATATTTGAATATGTATATGTTTTGATTCTATATCTGTGTAAGAAATTTTTTTTTGTCTGTGTAAATAATTACACATTAATGTTGTGTGATCAAATTATTATAGTGGATGGAATAGTTTATTTAAAACTAAATTAGAAGATTCGTTTTTACACAATATAGTAAAACATGAGAATATAATCATTTCATGATATTCATTTGTTATTTTTCCCAATTCTTTCATCAATGAATGGTTACCTTATGATGTTACCTACACAGAAACTACATTGTACCATATATCCAAAAGTTGGTGGCATTGATCACTTCCTTAGTGACGTTTTCTCATTTCTCGAAATGGGATAATGGCATACTAGTTCCTCCCTCCATGGATTCCTCATTGGAGCTATTTTCCAAGTCCAGTTCTCCCTCATAGATTTATTTTCTGTTTGGGATCTCCTTTCCCAATTCCATGTCTTTGTGGATACTATTTAATTACATTGTTTATATCTAGACATTCCAAAGGGTCTTCACAGGGCAAAAACCTTTTATCAAGGATGTAGTCTCATTGGGAATCAGTAGTATGTCTGGACTCTAGAACATTGGTCACCTATATTATTCCTCATAGAAGGGATTCTCAAGGGTGTGGAACCCCGATGCATCCCACATCGATCACAATGTATCTTATTCCAGAGGCATGTCTTCTGAGGTTTTCCTTATGAATCCCATGTTTAACACAAGGTAATAGTAACATGTAAAAAGTTTAACGTCTCACATAGATGTGTATAATTATCAAGATTCCCCATGGATTTGTATTAGTGGGGTGAATCCCTAGTAGGGGACAACTGAAGATTTTACCTATGGGTATATCAGAACACCTGGTGGAGGCGGATCAGAGAGGTGTGTCCCATAAAGGGAATATGTAAAAATGTGAAGGATGATCTGAACATGGCTGAGGGATGATCGGGGAAGTGAAACCCTGTGAGTGACACACCAAGATTTACTGTTGGATGGGATTGAACCTTTGTGAGGCTTCTTACATACCCTTTTTATAAGAGAAGGATGAAACCCCATGTAGTACGAAAGGGTATGGTGTGGGGCTTATGCATGGTTAGCTACTCAGATAATGGATCATATTGGGGATTATGTGTGGTTAGCAACCTAGGTGGACCCGAAAGAGATATGATATCTAGGATGAGGAATGGTCTTCCTAAGGAATGACATCTTGAGAGTAAGACCACAAATGTTTAGATGTTGTTCATGAACCTTTGGGAGGTTTCCTGTATATCCCAGATAGTTGGGAATCAAAGATGACGTAGTTCTAATGGGGGGTGGGGATTATTCATAGAAGAGGACCAAAGTAATGGATGGGTTTCATGGTTTCTAAAAATCATTATTACCACAATCATCATGCTCGGTGTGAGAAACAAGATGTAGCGGCTAACCCGACAATCCTATCCTGGAAGGTGTGCAAAATGAAGGGGATGTGTGGATTATTCATAAGAGCAGAATGTGGGAAAAAATACCAACGGGAGAGAGGTGGGAAGGTTCTTGGTGCCCATTATCTCTCTAGTATTCATCATGAAGGAGAAATATGAGAAAGTGTTTCCCCTCCTATAAGAAAATCTTGGAGAATACTCTAGGAGGGATGCCTATGAAGACGTCGCTCCATGTGAAGAGGATATCATTACATGTGAGGAAGATCTCACTCCTATGAAAATGATTGTGCATGAAAAAATCCCATGATGGGGGTACACTATGGGAACTAAATAGGGTAAGATTACAGTTTAACTTCACGTGTTGAGGACAATGGTGTGAGGTTGTTTTTCATCCTTCAGCTCGGATGGGGGGAAATCAATCCTCACCCATTGGACGTACATCACTGATTCATACCAACCCCTAGGGCCTAGAATTCATCATAAATTATAATACAGGAGTATTGTAGGGGAGTGGTCAATAGTGGTGTCTACATTAGCATCCCTATGCTAAAAAAATCAAAATTAGCATACCTATGCTAAAAATAAAGAGGTAAACAGAAACAGGGATTTCCAACCATAGTTGGAGAGTGGACCTCATGAAAAGGTAGAGCATGTCACATGAGGAATTAAAGTGGATCTAGAATAATCATGGATGGTTATAAGAGGTGAGGGAACTCAACCTTTGGTAATAGATGTCTTCATAAGAGAGGCTTCATGGAGAGGCATGATAGAGGGGCTTCCTGAAATAGTTGGCTTCATAAAGATGGTGCTTGTGAAGAACGAGTGCTCTATAATGAACTTGAGATTCTTGGAGGAAGGGGCTTCACAATACATCGAATCCCTTACCTGGAAAGAAGTCCCATATTAAGAACATAGTTTTTCATATAGGCTGAATGCTTTGTGAATCCTCATGTAACCCGAAGGGATTCCTTCCTCTACAAAGGATATGGTCCTTCGCAACAGGCATCCCTAACTGAGGTAGAATTATTTAGGAACTAAGGGAGGGGGTTTTACAAAGCTAGTATTCCTTCGGTGATTCATTTTCAATCTGGTTTGAGGTTGTCATGTTATTTATGAATTGGGAGATCGGAATGTGAAAGGTCGAAGGAACCATCCTTCAATGTGATGGGGGATGGGTATTTATAGGACACAAGGGTTCACGATTCTAGTTAGCAAAATTTGAAGAAAACAATGCTCCCCAATAGAAGGCTTATTTGACCATGATCATGAACATAATCATGGGATCATGGTGTTGTCCACATTTTCTCCACACATTCTCAATTCCAAAGGGTTCTCTGCAATAGAGCTTCACAAGGAAGACCCTTGGGATGAGTTTTTTGGCCATTTGAGCTAGCGTTTTCTCCAATGTGTCTATGGATACTTGAGACATACCTTAGGGAACATATTTAGGTTCCAACAGATCCCCAACCATCAAAATTGGAGACAATAGAAAAAGGAGGGTATGATTCGGATGGAAAATTTCAAAAAATATGGATTTTCATAAAACTGAATCGAGATGGATCCTTCATGAAATGAAATGTTAGGTGTCTTTCATGTAGATCATTCTGAATGTGAGGGAAGGGCCTCTGCAAATCTTTGGACTCACTATGATGCTCGAAAGACACCACACCTATAAATACCGCTTGGTGGGTCCCTCTATTTATCTGATATCTCCACATGAATCCTCGCTTGATATCTAATTTCATGAAGCTACTTCACCCTATGAAGGATTCCATATGAACCTATTTTCACAGTCTGTTGATCCGTGAATGATTCTCTATGAACCTGGTTTCACGATCAACTTTTTCTTCTCGACCTACATAGAGCTATGCTCAGCTCCCTAACTAGAGGCTTTAAAAATAGTCTTTTTGATTGATCTTTATGAATGAATTTTGAAATTTATTATGTTATGGATTTTATGTTTTTTGATAGGATTCTTAAGAGGTTATTGTGAATTCTACCCGTAGATAAGAACTAGACAATAAAATCACAATCGGGGGATATGTTTTGGAGTCAATCCGATAATGAATCACTAGTCAAGATAATGTCTGAGGTGTAGAAAGACTATCCTCTATGTATGAGACTATCTCTATATGGGTTTGGTTTGAGGGAAGACACATTTATCCCACCAGGGAGCATAGATGAACCTATCTGCTAGTTCAGAGGCACACTAGGGTAGTACCAATGGCAGTTGAGTACCACTGTTCACATCTAGATGGATGAATCCCCTATCACAGCAGACTGTATTTACAATCATATCAAGGACATTGACAGGATGACATTGGTGTTTGAAGAATCTCCACCATAGTACAAGACAACAATCAAGGTATGTATAGGGAACCCAGAGAAGGGGTGGACCATGATTGGGACCTGTGCCAGAGTGGAAACTTCATTAAGGAATTGGCATTGGTCTACTAGGACTGTGCATCATGTGTGGTGTTCAGGGTAAATATGAGGCATGTAGGTATGTACAGACAAGCATGTCCTTCCATGTATCATGTTTAACAACCCAAGGATATGATTTTGGAGCTTCTCAGAAGATGGATGACTGAGACCAACACATTTTATTTTCATCAAGGGGATGTCGACATCATCCTTTTGGATCTTCATAATATCACTGGAATCCTGATCATAAGAGTGATGTATGAAGAATTATTCCCTATGTAGAATTAATGGGAGGATATGGAGTAGATGTCGGGTATAGAGAAGGTGATCCTGGACCTAGTGCCAGGCACTGCCAATGATAAGTAGGTGATGTGGGATATCCACTTTAAGTAGTAGTTTTCCAAATTTCTGAACTTACCTGTGAAGAAGACTTATAGGGGGAGAGGGTGTCCAAATAACTACCAATAAAGAATTTTACTTGTCTAGGAGGACACTAGTGAGTTAATTAAGGCTCTTATTGGAAAATCATAGAGAACAAACGATGGAAATTGTAGGACTACAGTGTCAATACCGAGCATCAACCAGTAGTTTGGTTGGCTGTGTTCATTGAAGTAATCATATTTGGGTGGATGCTTCTAGTGAGGGATGAATACATGGGGGTGTGGCCAAGAATGTTTATAATTGAAGTGATGCTAGAAACAGTACATCCTGTCTATCTCGAAATCCCGATACTAGGAGAGTTATAAAAGGTGCTCTGAAATTTCAGTGAGGGGAAGAATCTGGTGCACATGTGTGGACTGCTCAAGTTTCTATATAGTTTGATATCAGCCCACATGGGAGGCTAAAAATACCAAAATTCCAATTTCCCTCCCAAGATGAACGTTATACTAGTGATTCTAAATATCTCGAGAAGTTACCCATTATCGCTAAACTTGGCGGAAGTGTTGTGAAATTTCAGGTAGGTGAATCAATTCAACTTCCACCCATTCACTCTACTGACAGGATTCATAACTGATGATAGTGCAGGCACTGTAGAGTAGTTGTCAAACCTCATAGACTTTTGAGGTGGATTGCTAGTGGAACAGTTGGACTATGAGCCAATATGTGAACCATACAACCCACACTGATTTGCAATGCAGTTCAGGTGTCTGCAGAGGCTGACTTTGAATGTATACCTCGGAGTATGCCACGAATACCACATGTGTGTTATGAGGCATCTCTAGCATATGATCATATGGGAGGATGATATGATGTGGAATGATCTGACTCTTCCCACTACCTCATACAGGCCAACCAATGACTAAGAAAAGAGTGGGGATGCTAGCTATCTGGGGGAGCTGTTTAAGCGAAGAACCATCCATGTCCATGAGGGTGTGATCCCTCCACCACGAGTCCAAGGTAGAGTGCAAATAGGAGGAAACCACATTGGATGGGTTAGCACACATCCTATTAGAAGAGAAGCAGAAGCGTAGCCAATGGCCCATGGACCTAATCCATCCATAGATTAAAGAATGGTGGCAACACAAGGTCCAGAGCTCCTAATCGGGAAGACCTGAGGGGATGGGGAGCCATCATGAGTTTTATGTAGGAGTCCTGGTCAAAATATGATAAAGAAAACACATCTGGTGGATGTACCATAGGATGTTGTCTACCCTGAGGCTTGGTAGACATTGGATATCGACAACCAATTCTTAAATGTTAACAAGAAGTGAGATGACCTCAATCGGCATGGAATGGAACTGGTCATGATTGTTCAGGCTAGGTACAGGTTCCAAGTATCTCAGTGAGAGAAGAATAGTACATATTAAGGCTAGGGGATTTCATGCATTCTCATGGTACTGCACACCCAATGAAAAACTGGGTGACAGTACTGTGGGATATGACCTCACCTCCACTATTTTTGGATATTGAGCTATCTGAGCACTTTCCCTTTTTTTAAATGGATGAATCCTGGGGGGAGACGGTAATGAATGGTGTCCCTTAGAGAGTGGTGAAGTCGTAGACTTAGATGAAGCTTCACCGAAAGAAGGTGAGGTGGCAGCCTCAAAGGAAACATCCCTAGAGGGATTCATTGAAGCTCTATAGGATAGTTTTAACCTATTCCCATTTGTTATTACCCTCCTCATGCCCATATCTTGACTGAAAAATGATTGTGCATGGTGATCTTACTTAAGTGACCCCTAGTGGTGGGGATGGAGATGCATCAGCAGGTGAAGAGGACCAAGCTCTCTGAAATATGATTATGGTGGAAATGGTTTAAAGGTCAATTGGAGTTGAGGAGGATAGTATGACCACCTCAGAATATCCAGATCCCTTAGTCATATATGGAGGACCACATCCCAATATCCCGATGATGAAGACCCATGAGGATGATATAAAACCTCTCAACTTTCATAAGTTACTTCCCTTATATATTCATTCCTTTTGTCTCTTGATCCAGTCTACTAACTAACTTCCTATCTAAAATATTCTTTGAGTACTGGGAGCTATGCTCTAAGACATGATAAGGGAATCTAGGATCCATTTTCCAATATGGGTGTCGGTCTATGTGGATCCTACTGCTCAAGATGATCTGGCCATAACCTCTAGTGGTTCCACTGACATGGACACATCTAGTTCAAGAAGGGATAATATCATCGAGGTGTGATCTAGTTATGAAGATAAAATGAACAAAATTGAGCTTATCCCATCAAAAGTAATTTCAGATGAAGATCCCACTACAGACTTCCTGGTCTTGTTTCCGAGGTACAAACCTACTATCCTGAAGGAGCTTGACAACTCAGATTCCGATGTGGTCAAGGAAAGTAGGATTATCCAACACTAGGCATAAAATCAGATCAAATTTTTAATCAATAATAGTCTAGAACCATAGTGGATAATACAAATGGGATAACTTCACCATTGGCTATGAAATCTGTGCACTGGAGGGGTGGATCCACGAGACAAGAACATACTAATCCGTGACTACCTTCTTGGGAAAATATGGGAAAGCAGTCATAATCTATATAATTCTTGGCACCATAAGAAATATATCATCACTCGGAAGATTTAGGATCCTTAACAAAAGATCCAGCACCTATAAGAGAATGAAAAGGATTGTTCCTCCATCATCACTAATCAATCGGAACATGTTGTATGATTGAGTGTTTATCTATCGATGTCCAAATAGGATTTGTGGTAGAAAAGCCTTCAAATGGATGATCTTCGATATTAATAGAATTGGTTGAGGACTATTGCGTATGAGCTTCACCCCATGGGAAATGATGAGGAAAGGGACCTTAGGCAGTGGCAACAGACTTCGAAGGCCACACACTAGAAGGTGGTAGAGTTGAAGCATTCCATTGAAAGGGAAACCCTATAGGGATTGTTTATTTTTTCCAAACTCATGAAATGTACATGCTCATTTTCATTTCATAAAATTATTGCATTGAATAATTCTTTTTTCATTAATTATCACATCTTAATGATACATGTGAAACAACTAATTATCAATATAAATGCTCATGTGGGTCATACCTAATGTGAGAAACAAGAGAGGAGCACATAATCATCCACTTCATGTGCGAGTGTATGATAATCATTGGATTCTCAGGGTCTAGTATTTTCAACCATCGAGAAATTCAGGGATAATAAAGGCTATGGTTTGAGAATGGGGCTCTCAATTTAACCAACTTTCCATTCCTAGTGTGGTCTAGTATATTAATGGGATAATGCAAGTGGTGTTGGAATATATCTGAATAAAAGGGGGTGAATAGTGTGAATCACAATACTGCAAAATTCAGAAAAAAAATAAAGGTGGTGTCATCATGTATGACTACTGTTAATTGTGTTCTCAACACAATATCTATATCTCTTAGCTTGAAATGTGAACAAAAAAGGGTTGACCAGTTACTATGTTTGAAGCACATGACCTATCTTGAAATGTCATCCAAAGTCATCGGAAATGTTGGAAAATGATGGTAGGCGATCTGAAGTGGGATGAGACAAGGCCATAAGGGGGTCACATCAAATGTGTAATAGGATGTGTCTCCAAATATAAGGTCACATAAAGTGAGCAATAAAGTGATGGAATGTTCAAATAAATACCAAAAATCTGGGAATTATGTCACCATGACATAAAAAATATTGATGCATGTGTACTGGTCTAGACAAAGATCCAACCTATCATCTAATAGAGAATAGTCTCCGATGGTGAGAGATAATATGAAATTCAAACAATATGGTAGATGACCAACACCATGGGTGAGGATCCCCTATGTGAGGGCTTGGGATGCCTTGCTTTTTTATGTCATGCACGATGTATGATAAACACATAGTTTATCATCATACGACATGAATGATAAATGATAATGTTTAACATCATATGATCAGGATATTACACATAGTTTATGGTCATAATTGTTGGACCTTGGATAATATTGTAAGGTTATGTATCATGGACCGTGGGAACACATTCCCCTATAATATTTTAATATAATAAAGGAAATGAACTCAATGTGAATACGCCAAGGAAGGCTCACACACCACACAAGTATCAGGGGATAGAATGTATCCCACAAACAAGTATATGTGGTGTTCCAGAGTGATAACCCAATGTTAATTGGACCATAGGGGACCTAATATCACACGACACATCTATTATAGTTCTGTTAGTTCAAGGTCATAGAGTTCATATCAGGGGGGCATGCACTACCAAAACAGATTGAAACAAACATTACCAGATCTCCATAGACCATGTGAGAAATGCTCAGTTTTGGATACAAGGAATGGTATTGGGGATTAATATGACATGTTGGTGTGCTTGTTAGGGTCTGTACTAAGGATGAAACCCCAAAATGACATAAGGATGTGAATAAAGGTAAATCGAGGCTTTCAATGTTTGGATGAAGAGAAGACTGGTATGTAAGGGACCACTATTGACCCTTTTCGAAACACATGGAACATAACAATTCCAGCCAATAATGGTCTGAAAAAATGATTAATCGAATATTGAACAAGTTCGAAAACACATGAGTCGCCGTCTACTGTCAAAAAACTATTAAGAAGTTGTCCCAAGATGATACATGGGCATGAGAGGCATGGGAAGATCACCATTATGTGGACTCTTTAAATTTTTAGGGTGATGAAAATACAAATCAGTAAAGTCCTAAAGTGTGGAAAGGGCATACAATGAGTGGGGTTCAGAACCGGTTGTGTGAACAGTTTAATATCATACTGCATGGACCATGGATAAATGATTGATTTCATGTTTCTCGGACTAAAAAATATATTCAATCATAGGGTATGCATATGGTTAATGAGAGGTAATTTTTTTTAATAAGGTAAAAAAAGATCACATTCCTTACGCATACTTTAATAATAACTACATGATGCTTAAGGTCACAGTGCTTGGACTACTCCAGAGGCTGGACATTGGGCCAAAAGGATTAGCAGACTTATGGATGGACCAAAAAAAAGTTTTTTTGGAGTCACTATATATCCAATGAATATGGGAATCATGCCAGACATAGTTATAGAATTTCATGCAGTTTAACATCATGCATTGGGGATGAAGACGACCCGATATGAAAAAGGGGAAATTATGCAGCTTGACCTAAAGGAATGGTACATATGAATCACTACATATCTCATAAGGATGTGAATCAACACACAATTAGTTATGGTGTGATTCATGGTAGATGATGAATATAGGGAGTGATGTACTATCTGGAGAGAATATCATAATGATATAATTCATTTTACATTTATCCAAGATGATGACATTGCAGTTTATGGCCATGTGACAGGACCAGTTCATGCATTTTAATGTCATGTGGTAAGGATGTTTTTTATAATGTAGTTTATTATCATTTCATAGGACATTGGGGGAAAGATAATTATCCTAGAGGATATGTTTATGGTGAATGAAAATATCCTTTCATGAATGAGTACCTTAGAGGTATCAACACCGCATCCCATGCTCTCAAGATAAACAAGGGTTCATTTTAACATCATGTGGAAAGGAAAACACAACATAGTTTAACATCATTTTGTAGTGAAGTGAAATTCTAGTCAATGGTCATAAAATTTGGACCAAATTTTCTTAGTTTATGGTCATAGAGTTTAGACACAATGAATGTTCATTGAGTTGGTATGTGTAGTGAAATGTTTGAAAAACCTAGCGTGAATGAGAAACCTAGAGACCCCACACCACACAACTCATTACAGATAAAATCATCCCATAGCTAAATGTCATGATAGTTGGACTACATTTTCCCAGTTTAAATACATGCAATTCAGACCATAGGCCTTCTGGATGAATATAAATATTGTGATGTATAGACAAACCTAACATGAATGAGAACCTAGGAGGCCTCAACATCACAAAAAATACTCCTACTGATGATCTAGAGATGGAATCTAGAGACACCAGTATGGAATAACCAAGGGGAGTGAATCCATGGAGGATGAAGGGTGAAAGAGATGCTAGATTTTGCAGTTGGGATCAATGATGAAATTTCTAGGCATCTCTACATATCCCATAAGTATAGGGATAAATCCACACATAGTTATATAGTGGTGTCATGGTGGATGGATAGTTCTGATAGTGATATCATCTCTGGTGACAACCTTGTGATGTTGTTCCATTTTACTTCATGTGGGAAGGATGATAAAACACATTTTAAGATCGTGTTGAGGGGATTACAATGATAATAATTGGATAAGAGGGATGTGCCAGACATATAAACTATTACCTAATTTTAATGAAGGACTTGGAGACCTGACGTCATGTGACACACCCCAAAGAGGAAATTTGTCATACATTTTAATTTCATGATGATTGGACCCAGATGCCTCATTTAACATCATAAGTTTTGGAATATGTCACATTGTTTAACATCGTGTTACAGAGAGGTAATGTTGTAGTTTATGTTCATGTGGAATGATAGGACTATGCCTTTTAATGTCATACAATAATGATGTGGGTTTCTATGCGGTTTTTTGTGATTAAAATAGGACATTAGATCTTATTCTAAAGTCATAGAGTTTGGACCATGACTAGAAGTGTTGATATCCCAAATGGGTATGTGTATTGTGGTGTTATAATAAACCCAATGTGAATAAAGACCATAAGGGAACAACACGACACCACACATCCTGAGAGAGGATATAATAAAATTTAGGTTGGGATCAAAGGAAAATTTTTCAAACATCACTACGTATCCCATAAGGATGGGAATCAGGACACACATAGTTCTAGAGTCCCATGTAGGTTATCATCCTAGATAAGGATGATTGTGGTCGAAAACAATTTATGGTTATAATGCTCGAACAATGAAAAGATGTTGAAAGTCAAGTTTCTTGGACTATGGTTAATAGTTTAATGTCGTGTTTCTTGGACTATAGGGGAATGTTGATACTTATGGTATTTATGGAATACAAGGAATACAAACCCAATGAGAATGAGGATATAGATGCTCACATTACATATTGACATCTCAAGAAAAAATGTATATATTTTTATGGCCATTAATATTTTAATCTAATTGAGAAAAATGGGATAGAGGATTGATGAACTTGAAACTGTTCCTAAAGACACAATTTCTAAGCATCGCTACATATCCCATGAGGATGGGAATCAAGCCACATGTAGTTCATGAAGACTGTTCAGTTTAATGTCAGGTGGTATAGATGAAGAGTGAGGGGGGTTATCCCATGTTGGTGTGTATGGTGAATAAAAATAACCCAATGTGAATGAAAACCTAGGAGGCCTCAACACCACATCACACACTCCCAAGACAAACTCTTGTTGAAGGGACACAAGGTTATGAACATGGTTGGTTCTAAAGATAGGATGTCAGGGAATTCCTACGTATCCCATATGGATGGAAATCAAGACTTATGTAGTTATTAAACTCCATTAAGTTTAATTTCACACAGAAGGATGATGGTGTTGCATAGTTTATCGTCATACAACTAGGAAAAACGTAGAATAGTTTAATGTTGTATTTCTGGGATGTACGCAACATAGTTTAACATTATGTTATAGAGGAGTATGTCATAGTTTATGGTCATGTGAGAGGACTGGTCTATGCCTTTTAACGTCATGTAGTATGGAAGTGGGTTACATTTGTGAAGTACCACTAGAGGAACTTTTCATTAGATGAATAAGTGATGTGATCCCCATCCATGGTGACCAAAGAGTATGCACCATTGGGATAAACATTGTGAATGATGTACAAACCCTCCCACATAGGTTCCCACTTTTATGGATTTATTCTAGATATCATTAGAATCATTAGAGCTAGTATTGTGTCACCATAATGGAAGGAGAAGAATAGAAAATTCTTGTTTAAGGTCATGGCTATATTTTTCTAGTGCCTCAAGATTATTCAAGGCTCAAAGCCTATTTTCTTTAGGAGATTCCTGTTCAGGTAGATGAAACTCTTCAATTCTATTTGATTATTGTTGATCATAAATAGCTATGTGGAGTGATGGAAGATGAATATCGAAGGGCATGGATTCCTATGTTACATACACTAGGGAATATGGAGACACCTTGGTTGAATTTTGAGTTGTCGCTTAATAATCCCAGAGAGAGTTGGGGATCATGATGGCCAACATTTCTTATTCTGGCCTACCATCTTTTTCATAATGATGGAGAGGTTTTATTTTAACTAATCGATCTATCCATTTTCTTAATCATGGTACTAATAAATATAGTTTAACTAAATACTATACATGGTAGATAATTTCATTTGCTATACTACCTGGAAGTTATTTCCTTTTTCAGTTAGAATAGCGTGATGGAATCTAACTCAATGGATGATATTAGAGACCAAAAATTCAATAATTGATCAAAACATGACCTCCTTGACTGGATTCACTTATACCCACTTGGAAAATAAATCCACCATGGTTATGATGAATCTGAACTATAGAGCTATTGCTAGTGGATATGGTCCCAAAGAGTCCCCATATCACAAAGTGCTACCAGTATTTAGTTGTATGGAGGGGTTCTAGTAGTCAATGCACAATGTTGGCATCGATCTGGCATGCATGGCACTTCATGGTGAACTCAATACAATCATAGACCATGGTGGGACAAAAATTGACCAACCTATGAATCTTATGGGAAAGATCCATCTCTTCTTGATGAGCATAACATGACCCGACATGGAATTCTTGCATTACCTAGGGAATATCATCTCCTTGAATACAACATAGAATAATTACATAAAACCCTAACTTATATAGAATCTTCTCGAGGATGGAACCACTCTGGAGGGTGAATTGTGCTGCATGTCAACAGATTCTCTCACGATAGACTCAATCTGATAGGATAATTCCATGCTATAGATATTTGATGAAATGGGTTGTACAATCAGAGGATTATTTCATGGTGGTCTGATATGGTGCTCCTGGTGTGGAGGTACAAATGGTAAACTAGTTTACCTAGTAATTATTGTCATCATATTTTATGGCGATGTGAGAGATGAACCCTTGATGCACCACATGAATAAACAGGTCACCCTAATCAGGCTCTTTGAGACATGATACTAGAAAAGACAACACATCGACTTGACCATTATGTAATCGGGGAACATGAGTCAAATATGGAGGAGGAGGGAAATGGGTCATCAACTGGTGAGTGTACTCTAGTAGGGGAATGAGTTCTAGATTCTTGATAGTATAATCACCATTAACATGATTGATGTCAAACTCGAAGTCCCCCTTCACATGAAGGTGGGGAACATCAATCTTGAGAGCTAGCATAAGACTAGGGACGAGAGCCTGATACTATGCGTCGTTGATAGGTGCTACCTTCTAATAGTATAAATGAATAGGGAAACACAACATATTAGGTGGTGATGAAGACAATCATGAGACCTGCCCTATTTATCCTTGGATCATTGAGCCTTCTACTGGTTGGTGATAAGTGTATTTCATGGATATATTTTTGAGTGTTTTAGTTTAATTATTTTTGTATTTAATTGAACATTATTGAGAAATGTTGGATAATTTAACTTATTTTTTGTTTTGGGGTAGGATACAATGATTGTTTTTAAAAAATGAAACGAGGAAAATTTTGGAGAAAAATAACAATTCATGCCACGAGGGAAGTGATGCGGTGCAACACTAGATTATTGAGGATGATCATGGATAACTTATAAGAAAAAAACACTAAATAACCAAGGAAAAATGAGCCTTATAGAGGAGAAAAAGGAATTACACATCATGAAACATCATTACACGATTTGTAGTAGCATGTCACAACCTACCACAAACCATGAAGCAATTTCATGAATAATTTCTAGTTACAAATCCATTACATGTTGTGATTCACCATTACATATCATGTAACCATTGAATTCAAGAAGACACTACCAAAATAATTTGTGAAAATTTTATATGTTGTGAATGTTTGTTAAATGTTATGAGTCCTAGTTACATGACATTAAAAGAGTCAAAGTTCCAAATCTTCAAATGAGCTTCTCAAGATATTCATACACATTAAGAAATCACAATGGAAAACATGGATCGGTATTACACAATTTGTAAACACCTTAAATTTCATAATTTTTTTGAAAAAATACCAATAGAATCTATGAATAGGGGAGATACCTACTGTTGTAGGGGGAATTTTGATTCAGAGACAAAATCTTGGAAGAGAAGTTGCATTGCGTAGGGAACTCCCTGAGTAATCTTTATTTTCATTATGCATTTCATTTATTTTCTCCTTCCTTATAAACCTATCATTGCTTGGATGAGTGGGAAAACCCACCTTTTACTAGGGTGATGTAATAGAATGTGTGAATGATTTGTTTTATTGATTCATCTTCATTTATTCATATATTTGGTTTGCGTGATTTATTTAATCAATCTCAAATCACTTTTTATTTTATTTTATCAAGACCATTGATAATTTAATTAAAAAGGAACCTTAAAATTAAACAATTGAAACCCCCTAATGAAGGCATAGACATTTTCAAAATTAGGGTAAATAATGGTTCAATAAAGTATCAAGACAAACTTGATTTGGAAAAATCCTAAAATTACTATACCAAGGGAAATATGTTGTTGCCGTGTCATGGAGGGGATTCCATGACCATTGGATCTTCCTCATCCCAAATCTAACACCAATCATGAACCAAACTATTATTTTAATGATTGAATTGTACCTGAACCCCAATATTAGAAAACCCTAGCATGATTTCAAAACCTTCTTTCAAACCAAACCAATCTGCTATATTTTTATTTCTTTATTTGTTTTCTAAAAATAAATCAAACAATATTTTTATCACCTATTTCTTCAAATATAATAAAATTAAATATTTTGAAAAGGTAAATAATCTAATTCATCGTACTTATGGATCAATATCAACCTACTTCTTTACTAAATTTTAATTAATTTAATAGTAGAGTTTAGTTTTTATAAATTTCATTTTTCATAGACTTGAATGGAATTAATGATGCCCTCCCAGGCTATTAGTTGGGATTTGGGAGGCACCATCAAGGTGAATCATCAAGCATTGTATAACCTAATAAACTAAAAGGATGATGTCTATTGGAAAATCAAGATAGAGGGACTGTTTTGTAGGGGAAGTATCAGATAGAAAGAATTCCAATGCTTGACCCTTGACATCCTCCTATGGGATGAATGTGATGTGAAACTGCTGAAGGATCATTTAACTTTGAGCTAGAGGACCTATCATCCTGGATATGTTTAGAATATACTTTATTGGATCCACATGAGACACCATCTATATCTCATGATGTTTTAGATAGTGTTGAAAATTATTTACTAAAAAACACATCACGAGGTAGCTCTTCTCGATAGGATATTATCAAGTCTTTATGTTGAGGAAAATGCAGATGAGATAGTATAAACTATTCTCTATCCATTTGTTGTTCTCTTCAGTGAGATAGTCACTGAGGGATCATTCTAGGGTGGTCACATAGAGGATCAGTGGATTCCCATAGAAGGGCAGTATCCAAACTAGAGGCTATAGTAAGTACTTCATGATATCCTCAAACACAGTTTAACACTCTCCATCCCACTAGTGGATAGTCCCTTTACTCAATATCCTATAAAATGGATTACACTTTCCTATCAGATTCGTAATGAATCAGAATACGTAGGCTTGGTGTCCATGGATACCTTGTGTCTCTCGATGGTTACTCTAAGGAGGCATCTGACTAATAGCCTTGATATTCTCTTAGTCCATCTCATTTAATTGGTATCATATGAAAAAGATGAGGAGCTTCCTAGAAGTAACCCCAAATGCACACTTCAGAGGGTTTATCTTCAGATGGATGGAGTGAAGGAATCCGAGAACTTTCTTGAGATCACGGAGATTGTCCAAATTGTGGCAGGATTTAACTACCAAATCTTCTAGGTAGCATTCCACTTACATCTTAAAGATCATTTTAAAGATACAGTGCATGGACAGCTGGTAGCTGGATCTAGCTGAAGAAGAGATCTTGGAACCCGACTGTGGCATTGATCAACAACTCTTCCATGGTAAGGGGAAAGTCATCCTTTTGACAGTGGTGGTTGAGATCCCAAGAGTTGATACATATTCTGATTTGTTCCATTATTCTTCTTAATATTAATGATTTTTTCCATCTCTCTAGGGTACTAAAATTCCTTGAAAAATTTGAAATTAATGATCTTATAAACTTCAACCTCAACTAGGCACCATGAGAAGGGTGTGTTTTCATTGGAAGATTCTTAAACCCATAATGTATTATTAGGAGACCAAGATAATTGATGGTGACATGAGGGTCTAATCATGAAATTTCTTCATAGCTCAAAGAAAACACATCAAGATTTTTCTTTAGGAAATTCATGTAATTATGATGTTCCTCTATATTCATGGCTTCACTGATTAGTGTTGGCCTCATGTTTGTGTTTGTGGCTAGATTCACCTAAACAAAATCATCGATGGAAGTGGATACACATTCTTCAAATGCCAGAGGAGCATCTTCAAAATATTATTCTTCCTTTCAATTAAAGGAATCAATGGGAGGGGATGGTTCATTCAAGGAGACTGATTTTAGAGGAATTCGGGTGCTCGCTTGGGTAGATTTGGAATCCTCTCTGAGATATTCTTGCACTATTGAAACCATAGCGATGAAGGATGTTGATCTGATCCCATTATGACTTCAACTAGGATTTACAAACATGATTTCAAAGAATTGGTGGAAGATAATCTTGTGTCAGCTCATCTTGGCATGGTAGTATTGGTAGGTTTGATGCACAATGGTAACCATGGGGTTGAATCCCTAATACTATAGGGTGTAAGTGGTTCTTGTATCACTGAAGCCTGGCCTGTATAAGAGTATGAGGTGAACATCCAAAACTCCTTGTACCTGGGAATATGTACTCCAATCCTCTCAGAAATGTTGAAGTAGTGTCCCGTTTCTAGAATCATGGCTTCCAACTAGTGAATTAATAACACGCAGGCATCGTGCAAGTCCTTCCATGGGTGGGATACAACAATATCATGCTCAACCTCATTGGTTTGAACTCATCATTTTTTTCTCTTATAATAGTAGACATATATTTAGTGAGATTAACAATAGGAAAATGGATATGCATCACCTTAGAGCATCCCCACTCGACCGTTGAGGGAGTACTTGAGGCATTGGTGATACATGGAGGAAATTGTTGTATAACGATGGATCTCTGGTCTACCCATGAGTGAATTTTAGGTGGTACCCTATGAGACAACCATGAAATATGTATTAGAAACTAGAAACCCAAAATAGGTGTTGAATAATATGCTACCACATGACCACTACTCATTCCTCTCATAACCATGTATCTTCAGGTCAGAGGGACTTAAATCTACTTCGGTCAGTCCAAGCTTGCGAAGAATCTAGGTCAGGATGCAATTGATCCTAAAACCTATGTCAACTAGTAAATGAAGATCCTACATGACATTGATCTTTCTAGTGATATATAATGGATATATGTTCCCATGTATGGGAGATTTTTAATCTTTTGTTTAAAATGTAATGATGACCTGGCATTCTACTTGATCAATATCCTCGACATGGAAGGCTTTCATATCCTCTACCACTATCTCAGATCGGAGAGGGTTTTCAAGGATTATGAAATGGATTATAGCATAACCTATGACAATTATATGGCCTCAGGGATCGATATTTTTACTGGAATGCTGGAGAGGTGTTTAGAAACTGGGTACTTTCATGCCAGGAACACATTTTTATTGGCAAGGATTTGCACATTGGAAGGAGGCATGATTGGAACTATTGGTAGAACTAGTGGAATCATGATAGTGCTACTAATGTCTTGATAATAATTCAACAACCAACTCAGAACCACTAATAGATTAATGTCAGCTAGATGAGTCCTGACCATATCTGAATATGGCTGATCATGTCATGGTTATGGATACTGCACCCAGTCAAGTGGCCAAATGACGGTGGTGATGAATCTGACAAGATAGTTTGGGAGGACTATTCCTATTTCTACTGAGATATATGTTGAACCTACTATCTAGTTTTTTTTAGCATGGACAATTTGACAATTTCATCTATTATCATATCCATGATTCAATCGACAATGGGATCAGTCAACGACATTCGGAGAGACAACTCGATACTCTGTATCATAGGGAACTATATTGGGATCCACTAATTCAATGATGGTCACTGAGGAATATTCCTTCTAATCATATGAGGATTATTTTAATGTTGTAAAAATTCTTGGGGAAATTCCCATATCAGGAGGCCAAAAATATCTAATAGTATGATATGGCTTCATCACCGGTGGTGGAATTTTCATTCCCTTGCACCATCAGCGCCTATTATTCCTTAAAGTATAAGGATGTGATGTGGATGAAGAGGTTGCAGTTGAAGGAGGAACAACAAACTTAGGGGGATCGAGCCGATTCAACAGGGCACAGATGACACTGTGGGTACAATACAATGTATTGTGAGCCATCCATTCATCATAATTCCAAGTCTCGGGGCGGGAGACCTACTTCCATTCTCCTTAACTTTCACTCTTAGATTTTTCAAAGATTCACTCCACCTGTTTTGGAGAAGGTCCCAATCAGACTATGTTGTTATCAACCTAGTCTTGATGCTAGTCCGTGAACACATAACATCTCTTGATGGTATTCCTGAGGTTTTTTTGATAAGATAAAGAGTCACGTAGATTGGTGAGATCACCATCTAGGGGATTCCTACATTATGGAAACTTTGAGATCCCTAGATCTAGGGTACTATGGAATTAACAAAGAACCTGATACTCGTTGAATGAAGAGGTGCATTTTTACCTTTCTGAAAACGGATCTCTTTGAGCCTAAACATGCCGAGGGGATGGAGCCTAACGTAGAGTTAGAGACATATTCTCTTTCCTAGGCAGTGGTGTCTAATGAGGTGATAGTTGTCAATTCTAGGTTGGAAATTTTGATGCCTGAGGCTATTTACTTCAATGAGGTTGTGGACGAGGATCATTTGGTAAAATCTCTAGCGTCATGAAGATCTCAATATATGAAACAGTAGTGTATTCTACCTTGAAAAATCTTCCTGTAGGAGTATAAGGGAATGGACATGCTTTTTTGGGTTTTTTAAGGCTTCCTTTAGGCACTGAGCCTTATTAGAGTAATCTTTCCATCCACTCAAGAAGTTCCGAGTGATGGGGGTGGAACCAGTTCATGTTTTCTATTCCCCACAAACATCATCACTAGATACTCTTTGGATAGTAGAATATCGAGTGAATTTGTGAGTCCCTCCCACCTAGAAATTAATTCTACATGGTGCTCATTCAGATGATTCTTACACTAAAATAGGTCTGTGATACTCATAATGTTTGTGGTAGAACTAAACTGGTACAAAAATTGCTTAAAAAGATCTTCCCAACCAGTAATTGACAAGATTGATAACTGGTTGTACCATAAAAATGACAAAACATCAGATCTTGGAAGCCTACCACTACTCTAGAGTTTCTATCATGGGTCCACACTTGGATATAAAGTGGTATAAATATTTTAATGGGTTCCTTATCCCTTTTAAAAGGTAAAATGTAGGATTCTAAAAAATTGGGAGGTTCTCGCATGCCATTCACCCATACTAGATATGGAATTCCATCAAGTGGTATTTCCACATGCCAAGTCTAAGAGGCCTCAAAATGGGAAGCTAGAGATGAAATCGAATCATCCTGGTTGGGGTTCCAATCCTGGTGAGTTTCCCTGGCTTCCAAGGCATTGGTTAGATCTACAATTTGGTAGACAGGGTTAGCAGCTAGTAGAGAAACCTGTGGAACTACTGGGTGAACAACATGAGCCTGATCCCAAGGAGGATTATTAAACTTATCATACAAGTATGGGGACCCATATCATATTCATTTTCCATAAACTCTTATGTCTACTTTATCAGGACATATATGATCACAATGATTACTTGGGGTTAAATCATCAAGGATAAATAGTTCGGTGCCTTAGTGGAGGATGGATAGGAGAAAATTAATCTGGATGACACTCAATGATTAGGTCTTTGATGATCATCTACTGATCTACAACTTGTTTATTGTAAGGCGGCCAAAGCAGGATCATATGTATTAGAGGTTCCAACTTTATCCTTATCATTATTAGTGTTCTGACCCATGAGAAAAGGTCTGGCGGGATCACTAAGGCTGCATAATTTCCTTTTCAAGCAGGTGAGAACTCATGTACATGGATCCACCTAATGTTGTGTTCCGTTACGAGGTATGTCCTCTTCATCCGAACCCACTTTAGTATCATTTTCCTTGATCATGTTGAGCTCATCCATATATACTATGACTGCACCAGGAAGCATGTTATCAATATCCCCAGATATGTTTAGTTGTCAAATGATGGGACTAGAGTGGAGGGTATCATACTGTCCCCATCCATAGATCCTCATGTGAGAATATGCCACTAAAATAATTCTATGTAGCACCATAAAGATTTGGACGTATCTTTGTTGGAGAGTCCAACAATGGCTAGGTGACATAGGATGATGCACCACTAGGAGTGCTTCCAACTAGACCATGTGGTACTGCTGATTGACACTGTCTTAATGTTCTTGAATCTTCAGGTAGACCAATGAATGGCCTCAAAGGTTGAAACACAATAACCGGAACAACCGATAGAATGAAGTTATATCATCCTAGGCGAGGGACTCCGAGTTTCCAAATCTGGGAGTCGCAACCAGCCAAATCATCTTAGGAAATCAATCGGTAGTGAAGATATCCAAAAAAATGCTCAGCTCATAAGTAGGTTTAGGATCTTAGTTCCCAAATTCTTCAATTAGGGAGAGCTGAGGAACTAATAGTGACACTAACTTGGACCATTAAGAAGATGGAGTGGTCGGTTGAGAAAATTTTGTATGAGCTGACTGACCGCCGCTTACTGTGACATCTCTTAGAGGTGGTACCAGATGATTCATCATGTTTCTATAGGATAGAGTATTCACTAATTCCTCCTCTCTGAGGGTATTGGATGGAATTTTTGAGTCTAGAGGATTCTATATATCTATCTAATTCTTGGAAAAATCTTTGTTATCCCAAGTGGAGGTATAGAATGAAACTAGTGATGACTGGGGTAACTACAATGTGATACCATGAAAGGGAAAAAAATATTCCACCTCCTTTATGTACTTTCAAAGTTATTTTGGAATAATATTGACCTCAACTCCTTTATTGAATAATCTCACATTCATAGTTCCTTCCCCAGACCCTGATATAGAGGATTGGGATGAATGATCCACCATTGAGTCTCATTATTCCTTAGAGTCTGAGAATTAGACCAGAATGACTGTAATATGTAATTTTATAAAGTTATTCCCGTGACGGCTATGGTTTTCTTATATACACATGGATGGTTCATTATGGTATGGTACATCATTGAAATGGGGTGGGTCTCTGTGCGGGTCAATGCTGGAGTGGGGAGGACCTTCCTTAGAGATGATTAGGATATGGGGAGGACCCCTATATTGGTTTCAGTCAGAGTGGGGATGACATCAACTGAGACCGTTGTGAGAGTGGGGAGGGTATTCAATCTACTAATATTGGGTTTCAAGAACACCTAGGCATATGTCAAATGAAAAAATGGGAGGACCTCCATGTTTGTTGTCAGTTGTGCGAGGATGACCTCCATGGTGGTGATTGTTAGAGTTGAGATGGCCTGCTCTTGATATAATGGGAACATGGGGATGACCTCTGTGTTGACCGTCATGGGAGCGGGGAGGACCTCCACCCTATTTATCGATAGCATGGGGATGATATCCATGTTGACCTATAGCGATAGCATACGTAGGAATTTCATACCGATCAATAGGAAAGTGAGGAGGACCTCAACTTTGATGAGTGTTGGAGTGGGGAGGACCACTACTGGAGATGATGGGGAGGACCTCCATGTTGGATTCCTATAAAATGGGGGAGGAACTCTGTGTTTTCATAAATTGGTAGTATGAGGAGGACCATTGTACTAATCAAAGATGATGTGGGGAGGTCCTCTGCTTTAGTGGTAGCTGGAGTGGGGAGGACCATTGTTGAAGATGGTGGTTACAAGGGGAGGACCACCATGTTGGGTGTCAGGGTGGGGAGGACCTCTAGTATGGTTTGAGATAGTATGGGGAGGACCTCAGTACGGGTTCTTATCATCATGGGTTGGCCTATAATGGCTTCTAGATGTTCCAGTGATCGATAGAGTCAATCCAACCTACCTTTGTACCGATTGGGGTCTTGATCCCAATCAAGCATTGTGGTGTCCCTTCTCTATAGTTGTAGGGATCTGGTGGAATTCACTGGGGGTGGAATGAGCCATTGAAGCTGTAGAAGATGATTTCCCTTGGTAGGCATCCTCTTAATCCTAATCCTGACGATGACGTTGGGTGAGCCGAATCGGGGACAGTAGAGCATGGATATAACCCATCCACTCTTTGGGCTGGATGTCCATTCATGGGTGGTTCTAAAGAGTCTTGGTGGGAGCCCTCCTTGGGGGCTCCTAGGCAGTGTTCATTGTCATGATGACTCGATCATCCCCTACCTTCCTAAAATAGGGGAGGGATTCATAATAATGATCCTTGGTGAGACTCCCAAAGAAGTTGGATGTATGAGTGGGAAGCATTGGCTCCCAGTGCATCCCTTGGGGGTGGGAGTGATGGTGATCAGTAAAAGCCTCTAGGTACTGGCAGAGAATATTTCTCATGGTAATGATCACCTCCTACTCATACCATTGTACAATTTCTTCCATCACCCTCCTTTGAATTACCTACAAGGGTGATACATGGTGTTGGTTCCCAATATCCATAGTTGCGGCTAGAGTCATGTTGAGGATGGAGTTATGCCGAATTTCCACATTTTTGTTCCTCCTTCCTCTATGTCTGCGAGCAATGGGTGATTGGATTATTGTGGCTTGGGCCTGGTAAAGTAGGAAGACTCATCCATTAGTACATATACTATTAATTTAATTCATAATTCCCCAGAACCATACAATTTTCCATGGATGGAAAGAGAGATCCACACTAACAATTCCACAAACTGGGATTCCTAATGAAAAACTATTCCAAATTCTAGTGAACTTCACACGATGACCAATATTTTATTAGTGAGAACTAATGCTAGATAGCTGGATCTGGACATATAATCCTCTATGGAGTACCAAGATGGAAATTTACCATTGTTTAAGGATAAATAATTCATTTTAGGATCAAAATTTTTGTTTTGGATGCCTTCTTCGAGGTATGGTTTCCTTGTGATGTTACCTTAACAAACGCTGAATTGTACCCCATATTCCCACTTTCCAAAGGTTGGTGGCATTCATCACATGTTAATAAATGTTTTCTACTTGATCAAAATGCGATGATGGGATGTTTATTCATCCCTATATTGATTCCTACTTGGATCTCATTGCCATTCCAGGTATCCCTCATAGATTTAAGTTGGGTTTGTGAACTCCTTTCCTGACACCATGTCTTTGGGGATTCAGGTTAATTACACTACTCTTATCTTAACATTATAAAGTGTCTTCATGGGGAAACAAAATTTAGTCAGGTAATTAGTCATGTTAGGAATCAATACTATGTCTAGATGATGGAAAATTGTTCTCATGTATTCTTCCTCATAGGAGGGCTTATCAAGGGAGTGGAACTCTGAGGCATCCCATGTCGATCATGGGTTATCCTATGATAGAGGCATGTCTTCCAAGTTTTCCCCCCCAGAATCATATTTTTAACATGAGTTAATAGTAACAAATTTTAGTTTTAATGTATTATGTGGATAGGGAGAATAATTAGGACATCCCATTGAGGCAGTTCAGTGGGGTGCATCCCTAGGAGGGGTCACCTGAAGTGTTTACCGATGGTCAAATCAAAATGCTGGGTGAAGGCAGATTTATGAGTTATGTTCCATAAAGGGAAGATTTCACACCGTGAAGGCTAATTTGAACACCACTGATAGAGGATCATGGAGTTTTCCCCTATGAAGGAGACACCAATGTTTACCATTGGTCGGAATTGAACTTTAGCGAGGATTGCTACATATTCTATTTAGAATGCAGGGATCAAAAACCAGATATTTTAAAAGTGTATATTGTGGGGCTCACACATGGTTAACTACCCAAAGAATATAGCATAGTTGGGGATTATGTGTGGTTAGCGGCCTAGGTGGACCTTAAGTAAATACGATCTTTGGGTTGAGTCATTGTTTCGCACGGAATCCGGGTATGACCTCATGGACGGGAGATTCAAACGTTCCGATCGGTTTCTAACGGGTTTGTTCGTAGAACCGGAAACATCCTATGATTCCACATCCGTTTGGACCTACTTTCCAAAGGCAGGTGCTCATTAGCTTGTGGATTAATGAGGCTTAGGAATTTTCATTGGTCGAGAGGATGGGAGGTTGGACTCATCACACCTTTTTGAGGGGAATTATTGTCTACTCTGGGACTCTCTTTATAGATTTAAGTTATGTTTGTGAATCCTTATTACATTACCAAGTATAAAATGAGCTTTCCTTATGTTTTAACAATCAATGATTAAATATGAAAGAAATTTAGAGAATCTTTTATATGTATTCGAGGTTTTTCATCAATAGAGAATCATCTGTATCTATTTAGAGATTCTTTGGTCAATGGTATCCTTCGAAACATTTATAAAAGTCTCTTGGTCATTATGATGACCGGGCTGGTTTTAAAGCCACTCAGTGGGGCACTTGAAGTTTATCGTCATTCAGAAGGACAAAGATTATTTCAAAGTTGGGATCGAACCCATAAATGGGCTACCTACGTATCCTTTGTTTTAGAAAAGGAATCAGAACCCACGTAGTTCGAGTTATGGAGCATGATGTTTATGATTGATGGCTCAAAGATGAATGTCATAATTACTTTTACACTCTAAGCTCACATGATTCATGCTCGGTGTGAGAAACAAGAGGTATTGGTAAAAAATAGACAATTGTGCCATGAAAGATGCAATCATAAGAATTTGTTTGGGGCTTATGTATGGATGACTGCCCAGATAGATGAAGGTTTAGGATTTACTTTTAGGGAGAAAATCCATGAACAGGGTCCATAAAGTTATATGTGCTTCATGGAGATTTGAATACTCTAATCTTGGGGCTTAATCCTAAGGAGGATGCCCAAGTTAGGAGGGGATTTATGATTGGGTTTTACTCCTGAAAAGGAAACCCAAATCAAAGGTAAATTATGACTGGTTAAGAGAATTATAAGGGGGCTTGAGGTTTTACTCCTAAAAAGGAAAACCCAATATTATGACTGGGACTTACTCCTAAAAAGGAGGCCCAGGTTATGACTGAGTCTTATTCCTGAAAAAGGAGACCCAGGTTAGGGGACTTGGGGCTTACTCTTGAAAAGGAAGCCCAAGGTTATGACTGAGTCTTATTCCTGAAAAGGAGACCCAGGTTAAGGGACTTGGGGCTTACTCCTGAAAAGGAAGCCCGAGATTATGACTGAGTCTTATCCCTGAAAAAGGAGACCCAGGTTTAGGGATTAAGGTTTGGGGCTTACTCCTGAGGAGGATTCCCATATTTGAGGTTGGGGCTTATTCCTAAAAAATATTCCCAAGATTAGAGGACTTGATTGGGGCTTACTCCTAAGGAGGATGCCCAAGATTGGGAACTTTAAGAATTTGGGGCTTACTCCTGAGGAAGATGCCCAAATTAAAGGTTTTTATAACTGGGGATTATTCCTGAAAAGGAGACCCAGGTTAGGGATTCTCTCATTTTTAAGGATGAGGTTAAATGAACGAACTCTCAATATTTGGTGACATAAGGATATTTAAATCCCTAGGTTTTGAGAGATATTCCACAGAATTCCTTTCAGACAAGGAAGTCAAAACAAGAAATCAAGCCATAAATGGATTTGAAGAGTGTCTTGAAGACTGAATCTTGAAAAGGAAAGGTGAAATGGCTTAAGAGGGGTAAAAATGGGCAATATGGGCACCCAAAAAGATAGGGGTGCGCAAGTCTTGCAAGGCGCGCAAGTCTTCCGTGGGCGCGCAAGTATTGGTCGCGCAGGTATACCTGCGCGGCACATGGTGTACTTGCGCGATTTTCAACCAGCATTGAAATACTTGAGCGACTCTTTTTTAAACCCTTTAGAATGTTCTCGAGGTTCTTCCAAAAAAGGGACGCGCAAGTTATATAGAAGGAAATAATTCGGCGCGCAAGTGTTTGATAAGTTTCAACACTTAGGCCTTCCTTCTTCTCTTTAAATCTTCCGTTCTAGGTAAGAAATTACCTTAGAAGTGTTCCGGAAGCTTTGAGAAGAGACTTGGGCGTCGGGAGCATCAATCCGAGTTTCTGGAAAAAGATCCTCTCGAATGGGGGGCCCACAGGGTCTATTTATAGGCAGGAGAAGACCCTGGGCGGTTACCACTTAGGTCGCGCAAGTCACTTGCACGACCATAAGGCGTCATGCAAGTAGACTTGCACGACCACTAGGCAGCGCGCAAATACTTGCACGTCCACTAGGCGTCGCGCAAGTGTACTTGCGTGACCATGAGGGAACTTGCGTGATCTATGGGAAATGTACTCCTTGTTCATTCCTTTGTCGATTTTTGATGTTTCTTCAAAGGATGAATCACTTTATGCTCAGATATTCCCCTTTTCCGATCTTTAGATTCTGTGACGAAAGGAGCGTCAACAAAAGTCCCCCCTCAGAGTTGGATCCGGAAAGAAATGAGGATTTGACTCTGAGGAAATTGAATACATTCAAAGGAAAAGGGGGCATGCAAGTCTTCAGGGCACAGAGGGCAGCGCGCAAGTGTGCTGGAACTTGACTTTTATTCAGAGTTCCTTTGTCATTTATGGGCAGTTTAAAGTCATGCATGCCGTACATAAAGGGGCTAATGTTTAAGGTCGAAATAGCTTTGATCGAAATGGATTAGAATTGACACAATTCCTTGAAATTTCATCTGAAAACATACTACCATAATCAAGTATGAGGGAAAATATGTAAACTATGGCTTAAGAATATTTGAATCTGAGGAATGATATGAAAAAGAGCTAAAAGGAATTAGAAGAAGTAGTTTCCAAGAATGAAGTTACTATTTTTTAACAAAACCCGTTAGGGGGTTGAAATATGCAGGGCCACCTAAGGGCATTGGCTGCATGGTTAAATAAATAGCATCTTTTGGATGAAAAGTATGTTATGTGGACTGTTTATGCAAGGCCACCTATGGGAACGTGCTGCATAGTCAGGAAAAAGAACTCCCAGAAATTTACTTTCCTAGTGCTAAAAGCCAGTGAAAGTTTATGGAGATTCAAATTTTCAAAATTATAGAGTTTGTTGTATGGAAAGAGGTACTTGAATATGGAGAAGATATTTCCGAACAAGAATATCGAAGAATTGGATGAATATCACTCCTACGAAGGTCTGACCCAAACGTAGGGAAAAAGAATAAACCATAGACTTGAATACTTTCAGATCATGAAAAAGGATGTGGGACAAATATGTTAATGATGGCTATTTTTTGTGGATCCCTACATACTGTCATTTAAGACAAATAAGGACAAAAGAGGCATTCTTACCAAGAATGAAGTTACCATCATTTAAAAAAACCCGTTAGGGGGTTGAAATATGCAGGGCCACCTAAGGGCATTGGCTGCATGGTCAAATAAATAGCATCTTTCGGCTGACAAGTCTGTTATGTGGACTGTTTGTACAAGGCCACCTATGGGCACGTGCTGCATAGCCAGGAAAAAGAATTCTCAGAAGTTTGACATTTTTGTGATTAGAAGTCAGGAAAAGGGTTATGAAGATCTGAAAATATTTAAGGTTAGGATTATAACAAATAAAGATGGGTATTGTCCAATGTATATAGAGATACATAGGTCAATGATAACCATAATCATGTTGTGGCTGGGTCCTGAATTGAACTTTTGGACTTCACTACGTATCTCATAAGAATGAGAATCAAGCCATACGTAGTTCTTGAAATGCAGTTTAATGTCGTACAGGACGAAAGTATGAGTGATCTTAGTTTAGGGTCATAGAATTCGGACCATAATAATGAATACACAGTGTGTGTTTTCATGAGGACTTTTCAGCCAAGGGACTGAAAGTGAAATTTGGGGTTAGGCCCAAAATACTTGGGACTGGATTCGAGGGACACTAGAATGTTCCTATGTATCTCATAAGGATGGGAATCAAGTCCACGTAGTTCTAGAACTACCCTTTGTACAAATTTGGTTCGTACATGTGAAGGGTGAAAGGGGACTTTAGTGCAATGATGGTTTAACCTGAGATAAAAAGTTTAGGCATTACCATGTATGCACGTAGTTTTTTGAAAATGAAACATGATTTAAAAAATCAATGTCAATAATGGTTCCTTCTCAAATGATGAAATCAAAGAATATTGTAGTTTATTGTCGTACCGGACAAAAGTGTTGTATAGTTTAACGTCATATAACAAGGACGAAAGTGAATCAATGTAAAGATATTGATTCCAGGGGCGGTTTCACAAATCAACATCATATGAGGTGGTGGTGAACCGATGTGAAGAGATTGTTTTTGGGCTTGAACCCTTGGAGGTTGCCTACATACCCAGCCTGGAGGGCGAGGATCAAAGTCCGTGTAGTTCAATTAAAGAATGAATTAATGATCAAGTTGTTCTTATGGACAATGATCTAATAAAAAATATTATTGGGACTTACACATGGTTAGTAGCCCAAAGGGAATGTTATGGTTGATGTTCGCTCTAAGCTCACGTGAGTCATACTCGGTGTGAGAAACAAGAGGTAATAACAACCTTAACGATGAATAGTTTAATGTCATGTAGGACAAAAAAAAGGGACTATGCAGTTTAAAGTCTTGCAGTTAGGACTATTGGTGCTGTACAGTTTAGTGTCATGTAGCAGGGACAAAATACAGTTTAATGTCATGTAGGACCTATCAAGGATTTTCTGTACAGTTTAGCGTCATGTAGTTAGGACGATGGGGATAAAATAGTTTAACGTCATATTGGACGAAAGGGGGACCGTGTAGTTTAATGTCATGCAGTAAGGACAAAAGAGTGTACCATTTTAATGTCATGTCGGACGAAAGTGCGAATAGTTTAAGGTCATATGCATGGACCGTGGATGGTGCAGTTTAATGTCATACTGGACCTTTTATGATTATATAGTTTAACGTCTTTTCGGACGTGAGGGACTTTTATACAGTTTAGCGTCATGTAGTTTAGGACGTCACAGTTTAATGTCTTGCTGGACATAAGGGATTTGCAAATAGTTTATGGTGATATACATGGACCAGGGATGATGCAGTTTAAGGTCATGATGGACGGTTTAGGGAAATTTTTCACAGTTTAATGTCGTGTGGGACGAAGTTGCAGTTTAAAGTCATACTGGACCATTGCTGTATAGTTTAACATCATATAGCAAGGACGAACTGGTGCTGTACAGTTTAAAGTCATGTAGCTAGGACTAAGGTGAACCAATATGAGGATATCAGTTCTGGGGACTTTTTACAGTTTATCGTCATGCTGGACATTGGAAGTGCCACACAGTTTAATGTCATGTTGCTAGGACACAATATAGTTTAATGTCATCTCGGACAAAATATAGGATCTTCTGTACAGTTTAATGTCATGTAGATAGGACATTATAACAGTTTAATGTCATGTAGGACAAAATATAGGATCTTCTGTACAGTTTAATGTCATGTAGATAGGACATAATAACAGTTTAATGTCATGTAGGACAAAATATAGGATCTTCTGTACAGTTTAATGTCATGTAGATAGGACATAAAAACAGTTTAATGTCATGTAGGACAAAATATAGGATCTAATGTGATTGTTTTGGATCTGGGAACAATATTTTGTGTTTATACAAAATACTTCTTCAGAAATCTGGCATTAGTTGGAGTCGTGATGTGTTCTCCATCCATTGAGTTCAGAGAATATGCTCCATTGGAGTAGACCTTATGTATTGAATAAGGTCCTTCCCATTTTGGTTCAAGCTTGGGAGGCTTCTTTCCTGGTATCATTGGTGCTCTGAGAACCAATACCAATTCTCCCTGAATGAATGAACGAAGACGAACTTTTTCGTTAAAAGCTTGTGCTATCCAATTCTGTTAGATTTCCAAGTGGTGCAAAGTGCACAATCTTTTCTCATCTAACTGTTCCAATTCATTCAACCGCTTTTGGGATTGCCCATCTGTTGATAACTGATCACAAATGGCTATTCTGAGTGAGGGAAATTGAACTTCAATTGGCAAGACTGCTTCTATTCCATATACCAATGAATATGGAGTAGATCGCGTTGCATTGCGAGTGGTAGTCCGATAAGCCCATAAAGCATGAAAGAGTTTATCAGGCCATGACCTCTTATCTTTATCCACCATCTTTTGCAGTATATTTGAAAGAGTCTTGTTGAAGGCCTCTATCTGGCCATTAGCCGCTGCATGATATCGAGATGAATGGTTGGACTTAATGTTGTATTCTTGATACAATTTCTTTACCTCAGAAGAACAGAAGTTGGTGCCGTTGTCCGTCAATATGGTATGAGGGACACCAAATCTAGTAATGATGTTAGACTTGATGAAGCTAACAATGCATTTAGAACTGACTTCTTTGAGAGGTACTACCTCTGCCCATTTGGAAAAGAAATCAGTAGCAGTAAGAATGTACTTAAACTGCTTGGCCGCAGCTGAAGGGTAAGGTCCCACCACATCCATTCCCCATGTGGAAAATGGCCATGAGTATTTAGCTGTATGAAGCAACTCTGGAGGTTGATGAATGAAGTTGGCATATACTTGGCATGAATGACACTTCTTTGTGAAATTAACACAATCTTGTATCATTGAAGGCCAGAAGTATCCAAGCCTTCGAATTTGATCAGACAGTCTATGTCCAGACTGGTGGGAACCACAGACTCCTGCATGCACTTCTTTTATGACAGCCATTGTCTCTTCACCATCAATACATCTGAAGATAACTCCATCAAAACCACGTTTGTAGAGAATTTTCTCAAGGTGGTTTGGGCCATCATAAAGAGTAAAATTGACCATACGTCGCCGAATTTGTTCTTTCTCGGCTCTATCAGGTGGAAGTGTTCCATTTTGAAGGTATTCCCTGATAGGTGACATCCATCCTGTAGTATGACCATACGGTTCAGGAATGGGACTAATTTCATTAATTTCCTCTGTTCTGACTTGAACATAAGGTGAAATTGCACGACGGTGGGCAATACAGATGGTTGTCTCATCCCGATTTGGATCTGCTAAAGCTGTGGCTATATTAGCCAGTGCATCAGCTTGAGCATTTTGTGATCTTGGGACATAAGAAAATGTCGGTTCTGAAGGGAATTCCGACATTAACTCTCTGACGTAATCATACAAAGGGATTAATTCTTATTTTCTGATGGCATAATCCCCCATTGACTTGTTTGATTACCAGGTCTGAATCACCTTTCACCTTTAAGTGATTCACTTGTGCTTCAAGCGCTAACTCCAAGCCTGTAATGAGAGCTTGGTATTCAGCTTCATTATTGGTACCACCTTCCCACAACAAAAAGGAATAAGGTAACACTGCCTTATCTGGAGAAATGAGCACAATTCCTAAACCAACTTTGTTGAATTTAGTATTTTCCATTTTCTTCCCTGTTGGACTTCTAGAAGCACCATCAAAATACATTTCCCTTGTTTGAGGACTCTCTTGAATAGAGAAAACTTCCTCATCAGGGAGTTCGATATCTGAATACGTGTCTTCTACTAAAGGATGTTCAGCCAGGAAATCAGCCAGAGCTTGGACCTTAATTGCCTTTTGAGACACATACTGAATGTCGAACTGTTGTAGAATAACCGCCCACCTTTCCAGACGTCCTGTAAGCATTGAACGACTAAGGATGAATTTGAGTGGATTATTACGAGATACCAATTGGACCTCGTGATGTTGCAGGTAGTGTCTCAGTTTTTGAACTGCAAAGATTAATGCTAGGCAGCACTTTTCAATACTTGAATACCGGGTTTCTGCTTCAAGCATAGTTCTACTGAGACAGTAGAGACTATTTTCATTCCCAGCATCATTCTTTTGAGCGAGAAAGGCACCCAATGATCACTCTAAAGCTGTCACATAGAGGATAAGAGGTCTACCCTCAATAGGTGGCATGAGTACTGGTGGACTCAAGAGGTATTTCTTGAGAACATCAAATTCTTCTTGACATTCTTCAGTCCACTGGTAAGTGACTCCTTTCTTCAATAATTTGGTAAAGGGTAAACTTTTGCCTGCCAAATTGGCGATGAAACGCCGAATATAGGCTAAGTGTCCTTGAATTCTTCTTAATTCTTTCAAATTCCGAGGAGGTGACATACCAAGGATTGATTTGGTCTTCTCAGGATCGACTTCAATACCACGATGGCGTACAACAAAGCCGAGGAATTTTCCTGAGGTTACCCCAAAAGCACATTTTAAGGGGTTCATCTTTAAATTATGTTGTCGAAGCTTGTGGAATATGACTTCCAAATCAGCCAAGTGATCAAAACGTTGTTTGGATTTAACCACCAAATCATCTACATAGCATTCAACAAACTTCCCTAAAAGAGGTTTGAAGATACGATGCATGGCGCATTGATATGTTGCACCTGCATTCTTTAAACCAAAGGGCATCACCCGGTAACAAAACACACCTTGAGGAGCTCTAAAGGCTGTATATTCCTCATCTTCTGGGGCCATTCAGATCTGATTATATCCAGAATATCCATCCATGAAAGAAAGTACTTCATAGCCAGCCGTCGCATCAATTAAGAGTTCTGTAATCGGAACTGGGAAATCATCTTTAGGACAATACCGATTAAGATCTCTGAAATCGATGCAAACCCTAATTTGTCCGTTCTTCTTCTTTACAGGGACAATATTAGCCAACCACTTGGGATATTGAACTTCTCTAACGAAGTTAGGTTTGATAAGATTATCCACTTCAGCCTCGATTTTGGAAGCATAGGTTGGGTGTGTTCTTCTCGCGGCTTGCTTGAATCCTCGATGTTCTTTTGGAAAACCCAAATGATGGGTGGCAACATCAGGATCAAGACCAAGCATCTCTGTATAATTCCAAGCAAAAATATCTTTATTTTGCTTTAGAAAAGAAATATACATCTCTTGCTCTTCAAGGGTCATGGCCGCACTAATTAAAGTGGGGCGTGGATCTTTCTCTGTACCCAGATTTACTTCTCTGAGTTCATCCACAGTGGTAGAGATACCCTTTTCAAATGCTGGAAGAGCATCTCTAAGATCTTCCTCTTCCTCTTCATCATGTGTTATTTCTTCCGTTTCTACTTGCAAAGTAGATGAAAAAATGAAATTCTCATGATCATAAGAGATGTCAAAATTTTCACATTTTGAAGAAGAAGCTTCCATTTCCGACCCTATTGATGATAAAGGGTCTTCTTTGGGAAATAAAGAGGAGATGATGGATTGAGAATCGACATCAATATTCACCTCTGGTGTTGCTATAACTTCTTCTGGCCTGATTAGCGAAGTATAGACTTGTTGGATTTCAGCATACGAAATGAAAACGTCACCACTTATGCTTTCATCACTGCTTGGTAAGTTACCAATTTCTCCCATGTTGTCTGGCTCGATTGTCGTAATTGACATTATGGATCTTTCTATAAGAGTATTTTGATTTGGGAATATTTTGTCAATTTGACTGATAGGTAACACATAATCTGTACTCACATGTGAAAATGGATTTATTGGAATTTTTCCAAACCATATGGAGCATTAACTTTGGTAATTTCCTTCATTGTAGATTTTTCTCTTCCCTTCATGTGATAAAATTCCGCCTCAATGTATTGAGACTCACATGTCTTGAACGGGGCCTTATCACCATACAATGTTCCAACTTGACCATCGAAACAGTATTTGAGACATTGATGGTATGATGACGGAATAGCTGCATGCTAATGTAGCCAGGGTCTTCCAAGCAAGATATTGAAAGCTGAGTCTTGATCAACAATCATGAAATCCGAATTGGAAACAAGATCTCCAAACTGAGTTCTGAGCGTAACTTCTCCCAGTGGTTCTTGTTCATTTTTATCATATCCTTGCAACATCATGGTAGAAGGAGATAAATCAGATTCTGTGAGGCCCAATCGACGAAGTGTACGAATGGGCATGAGGTTGACTCTTGAACCATTGTCAATGAAAGCTCTTCGAACATCTATACCATTGACTTTGCCAGATAAGTACAAAGGTTTTATGTGCCCATGCACAACATCATCTTCATCTTTATCAGTAAAAGATATCACTGCATGGCATTCTGCAGGATTATTCTCTATGTGATAGATTTCAGCTGCAGCAATTTCAGCTTCAAACTCCTGAGGAATTGACAAAGCTTCGATGAGTGCTTCCCGAAGATCTTTTGACAGATTCAAAGCATCCAAAATTGATAACTTGGATGGTACTTTGGCCAAGTGTTTCAATATATCATACTTTTGATCTAAAGGTCTGTGTTTCCCAATAGGAATATGCGGTTTAGCAGGTACCTTGGAAGCAGATGCTTTGGAAGCTGATGCATCTTGTATTGAAGTTGGCAACATCCTTGGTTTTGGAAGATTAGACTGATTAGATCCATTTACTTGCTGAGATAAAGAAGATGGAACTTTTAATCGGTCTTCCAAAATCACTGTGCCGAAACTGAGTTGGCCATTGGCAGAAGAACTTGCTTGTTCTTTTTGAGCTCGCTGAAGGGCTCTACCACGAGTTTCTGCTGCATATACAGTGCTAGCAGGGGTAGAATTAGAGTAGTGGCTTCGGAAAGATCCACGTCTTCCCCTATATCCTGAACCTCTAGAACTTCCTCGGGTTCCCTTATTTGATACAGGGAATTCAGGCTCATCAAGACTGGAATATGAATCTGTTAATTGAATCATATTAACATAACCAAAGATTAACTCTTCGTCTGATAGAGACTCTGCCTGGTTAGCCTGTTTAGGTTGTGCCGTTTGGTGGGACGGTGCCCGTGGCTTCGAAGTAGATGGCATGAAATCTGCCAGAGTCAAAGACAATTTAGGCTTTGCTACATACTCATCTTCTCCTGATTCCTCTTTCTTCTTTGAATTGCGCTACCCTTTTGAGGATTTGTCTTTTGATGGAGGCTTTACTGCAGCTTTTGTAGGAGACACAATTGGCTTCTTCAATTGTGTTCGCAAAATGGAATGGGTCCGATTGATTGTCTTTCTAACCATCCAATCATCATATTTTTTCGCAGTTTGGATTTTGACTTCCTGCCACTCGCCTCCTTCCTCTGGATCTATAGCGGTAATACACGCTACATGAGCTGAAGAACCCTTCAATTTGACTTGTCCCAAGTCGACCATCTTTTGCAGGAGGTCTTTAAAGACAAAACACTCCTGGATGGGATGCCCCAACATTTGATGAAAGGGACAATAATTGGGACGGTCTTCATCTCCTTCCTTGTTTGGCCTCTTGGGCACTGGTAATTGAACCAAATTATTTTCTAGAGCTGAAATGAAGTAACCAGGAACTTGTTCACCTTGGAAAGAGTATGTTTTACTCTTCATATCCTCAAATTGTTTTCGTCGTTGATCTTTTTGATCATTTAGACGAAACAGCCTTTGTTGTTGGAGTTCAGGAGGTGGAGCCCTTCGAGAAGATGAAGGTTTTGAAGTAGAAATAGGTACAGGTGCTTGTTTAAGCATAACTGTAGCAGTTTCTGCTTTACCCATTCTTCTTCCTGGAGCTGATGGAATTACACGAGATTTAACCTTAGCCTGTATAAGGGAATCTTCAATCTGTTGAGCGATTGAAGTAAGGTCTCGAAACCCTCCTGTGTATTTCACAGGGATCAATGGCGTGCGTAATTCGTCAAGCAAATTTGCCACACAGATTGGCAATAATTCCCCCTGAGGGAGTGCTAAACTCAAGGAATACGTTAATCCCTTCCAACGAGCAATGAAATCAGAGACTCTTTCATTCTCCCTTTGCTTCCAGTTTGTAAGATCGAAAACTATCGTTTTTGGCAAAGTTGAGCTAAACTGAAGAAGGAATTTTTGACGAAGATCCTCCCATCCGATGACTGACCGGGATTGCAAGCTTGTATACCAGACAAAAGCTGGTCCTTGCAAGGTTCGCACGAAGCATCTGAGTTTCACTGCTTCTTGCTACTCTGGAGTTCCCATCATAGGATCACAACAAGACACGTAATGCATCAAATGTTGTTCAGGGTCGCATGATCCATTGAAATTAGGGAAAACAGGGTTTCCAAAACTGGATGGAGGAGAAATTGAATCTACCCATTCAGGGTAAACTTTCTTTTCAGGTTGAACTTGCGCCTGTTTCCCTTCCATAGTTTCTAACCGAGCAGTTAATGACTCAATAGTAGTTATTAACTTTTGAGAAACTTTAGGTTGAACTTGGTTTTGGGTAGGTGCAATGAATGGAGCTTGGAAAGACGTGGTGATTGGTGCTGCAACTGATGGTAGTGCTGCCAACCGTTGTTGCGTTTGACCCGTATGATTAGACCTCTGAGGGTGTACTGATAAAGGAGGATATTCCGGATCCATCTCAGTAGTTACAACAAATTCCTTTGGCTGTCGGACTTTATCATTCTTAAGAAGAAGACTACTCTGAAGTAGTTCTGCATTCAACCTTCTTAATTCTTTCATTTCTTCCTCCTATTGTGCAAACCTTTGCTCTAATGAGAGCAATTGATCTCCTTCAGAGGAATGGTGAGAAGTAACCTGATTCTTTCCTTTCCCCTTATTGGATCCTTTTCGGAGAGGGGGAAGTGGGTTACATGAAGGAATACCCAGATTTTGGGTAAGCCTTTGATTATGTGTGTGCACACCTTCTTCATTTAGGTTTGTGTGCGCAACTTCTTGAGCAGGAACCTCTTCGTCTGATCCCTCTGATTGAGCCTAATCTGGTGAATCAGCAGCAACGACATTGATGACATTAATGGATGCATATTGCATGGAATCCTTTCTATCATCATTTCTGTGATATTGTCTTCTTCCATGTCCATGATGAGACATGGAATTCCGTTCACTTGATCCCTCAGGAACTTCTTGGAGAACCGTCACTTGGAGAGAATCTCCTGATATCTTGGATCTTTGTTCATCTCGAGGCTTATTCCCTAATCGAGAGAATACTGACTTTCTCTGAGGGAGAGATTGAGGATTTGAAAAAGTCCCCAGTCCGGTAGACTGGGGATGTTCCTACTGCTTCCGCTCAACTCCTCGAATCCCATTTGTTGACTCTGAGGGTTGGGTTAGAGAAGTCCCCAGTCTGGCAAGCTGGGGTGTCTCTTGACATGCTATGTCTGAGATCTTCTTAAAATCTCTCTTGATCTTGCGAATTTTAGTTCGGAAATTAGCTGGATGCATTAACCTGTATCCACTTTTATCACCTGGTTCAACAGACCATTGGATGATTTCCGAAACTTCTGTCATTTGATGACGTGTTTGCTCCAGACGAGAGGCTTGTGCAATATTCTCACCTTCTTGATGTAGGAGAAATTCAACAACTTGTTCTCTATATACTTGATTTTGAGAGGAACTAGTTGAATCCTGTTCTTGAGCAAGCTTTTGATTATGAACAAAGCCCATTGACTGTGGCCGGCCATGGGCAATAACATTGCATGAGACCATTTTCGGCGGGCTTTGCTGACCGGAAAGCACTTTGAAATGTAGTGCTCCGTGAACACCCCATCCTCTGATATGAACATCAGATGGAGCATTGGCAATTAACTGACGCAATTTTCTTAGTGCGCCAAGGCATGAACGTTGAAGAGTTCTCTGTTGCTTTTCAGCCTTTGGATACCGAGAGACTGATAGAGATGCCAAATAAATCTGGCGTTGTAACCCTTCTATTATCTTAATATGATTTTCATAATCACCATAAGATAATACTTTCTTCTTCAATTGAAAAGGAGTCTTTCATATGTTGAGACGAATATCATGGATTCCATCATCCGTCAACATCTTTGGAATGTCGTACTGGGAGTCAGCCAAAGGCCAAAACATGACTGGTACTTCACCTTTTGCCAGTTTTTTCCTCATGTTCAGCATTTCCTCTTTATCATTAAATGAAGATTCTTTTACCTGTTTGGACCAGAGTTGGTGTTTCCTTGTTTCTTTATCGGATTCAACAAGATTGGTAGAGAGATCACTATTCATGCTGGAAGATGAATGACCTAGGGATGGTTCGGAGAATAACCTGAACCCCAGGCTATCTTCTGATGGAGAAAGAGTTTCACCTACCGATAGTAAAGCATCAGACATGACTGGTTTTACATTTGCAAGTGCCTCGAGATAGGAGGGCTTTCTCGTCACTACATTGCCTTCTGAAGAATTTTCGAGACAACGTGAATCACTACTGCGGAGAGGACTTTCGCAGCGAAGTTCATCATCATGAGGAGGACCGTCATGATGGGTTACAGCAAAAGATGAAATCTCTTGCTCCTTGGTCTTCTGACCACACAGAGGGTTCCTGTGGATCTCATCTGAAGAAGAAACTTCAAGATTGACCGAATTTTCATGAAGCAAGTCTTCATGAGGAAGTGTCTGTTGAAGACCTTCTGAATTAATGTTCCCATTATTGGGAACTGAGGGAGTAGAATCTTGAATTCCGACGAATAAATGTTTGAGGGCTTCAAGAACTCCAACATCGAGCAAGGCCTTGTTGCAGATTGGCCTTTGATCTCCTGACTGTGCTGGGCGGATCTTTTTCTTAGATTCCTTCTTACTCGCTTTAGAAACCACTTGATGACGAAAGTGATTGCTCTGAGCAGGTGTATGTGCCTGATCAGGAAAGATGGTCAGGTTAGGCTGACGATCTCCACTCAAATCAGGTGTATGTGCCTGACTTGGTTGTCCATATGATATGGGGGAGTATGCCCCATAACCCTCTTGGACTGGAACCGATGTGTGTGTCTGTTCCGGAGTGAATCGTTGATGTGTCACTCCATTGCTAGGGATAGATTTATGTGTCTGTCCCTGAGATGATGCTGAAGCTGTTATGATATCCTGGAAAGCATCCAGAATATGAGCAGGAATTTGCTTCTGCTCTTTCACCATTGAAAAAATATGTTTGGTGACTTCAGCCGCCGGAACGGGGATATACGTCCATTCCGGGCTTGGAGTAGGTTTATGTGCCTTCTCTTGTCCTCCTTTTCCTGTCAGTGAATCTTGACAGTACTCAAGTGTGGAGGCAGAGAGTTGAGTCTGCCTCCTGTTTGTCGTCGGGACTTTCCGACTGACTTCTCCGTGCGCTACCAAGCGAGACTGTTGGTAGGATTGATTAGTATGAGCAGGTGTATGTGCCTTCTGATTACACTTCGCCAAACGCGGTTGACGAGATCCATCATATGTAGTCAGACGAGCCTGCTGACTAACTGGTGATGTATAAGCAGGTGTATGTTCCTGCCTATGGTACTCCACCGGAATTGCCTGGCGGGATAGGCTTGATGCTGCCAAACGAGTCTGCTAGACAGCGGAATTAAAACGGGCAGGTGATTGTGTCGGCTCGTTATTTTCCACCAAGTTAGGTTGGTGGACTTCTCCGGAGATGGCAGGGATGACAACCTGCCTATTGTTAACCGGATTCTGTCTCTGGCGGTTCATCTTGCCTGCTCGGGTTCGAGGAACCTGAGCTGAATACCTGGAGTCGGTACCCTCATCATGTTGAGGGCGCACTACCGCACGAGTCTGGCGGCGATTGTTGATGGGAGCCCTTGAGAAGGACTCCTGTCTTTTTGAATTAAGGTCATGTGGGACCTTCTCATTCACTTCCTCAGAGTAAGGGAGTGAATGGAAATTGCATTATGGGGATAACGACCCAAAACGGTTAGAGACGGTAGTCAGCACCGCCTGCTTCTTGATCGCTGGCTGCCGTTGTCCGGACGACCAGGTAGAGTTGTTAACTTGGAGGGCTTGACGAGCAGCCTCCAGAGTTGGGATAGTACCGTTGCGACGGTACTCCTTAACCAGTGCATTAGAAACCCAGCGTTGAAGATGCTGAGTTGGTGATGTCATTCTCAGAGCGGACGACGTTCCATCAGGAGTAGTAGCATTGGTTTTCAGAGCAGCAGACCTCACAGTAGAGGTGTTCACAGCAGCAGTATTCACAGAGGTGAATTTAAGGAAAGCCATTTTGCAGAAGATCTTGAGAAAAGAGTGCATGTTCCATACAATAGACATAATCAAGATGAATCCGGCCACTGCATCTTTTGGATGAGCACATATCAATGATTGCTTTGTTGGCCCAAGGGGCCTAACAAATAAGAAGAACATCACTTTAACTTGGTTAAGGATTCACGTCGGGTTCACCATTTTTGTTTCGCACGGAATCCGGGTATGACCTCCTGGACGGGAGATTCAAACGTTCCGATCGGTTTCTAACAGGTTTGTTCGTAGAACCGGAAACATCCAATGATTCCACATCCGTTTGGACCTACTTTCCAAAGGTAGGCGCTCATTAGCTTGTGGACTAATGAGGCTTAGGAATTTGCATTGGTCAAGAGGATGGGAGGTTGGACTCATCACACCTTTTTGAGGGGAATTATTGTCTACTCCGGGACACTCTTTATAGATTTAAGTTATGTTTGTGAATCCTTATTACATTACCAAGTATAAAATGATCTTTCCTTAAGTTTTAACAATCAATGATTAAATATGCAAGAAATTTAGAGAATCTTTTATATGTATTCGAGGTTCTTCATCAATAGAGAATCATCTGTATCTATTTAGATATTCTTTGTTCAATGGTATCCTTCGAAACATTTATAAAAGTCTCTTGGTCATTATGATGACCGGGCTGGTTTTAAATCCACTCAGTGGGGCACTTGAAGTTTATCGTCATTCAGAAGGACAGAGATTATTTCAAAGTTGGGATCGAACCCATAAATGGGCTACCTACGTATCCTTTGTTTTAGAAAAGAAATCAGAACCCACGTAGTTCGAGTTATGGAGCATGATGTTTATGATTGATGGCTCAATGATGAATGTCATAATTACTTTTACACTCTAAGCTCACGTGAGTCATGCTCGGTGTGAGAAACAAGAGGTATTGGTAAAAAATAGACAATTGTGCCATGAAAGATGCAATCATAAGAATTTGTTTGGGGCTTATGTATGGATGACTGCCTAGATAGATGAAGGTTTAGGATTTACTTTTAGGGATAAAATCCATGAACATGGTCCATAAAGTTATATGTGCTTCATGGAGATTTGAATACTCTAATCTTGGGGCTTACTCCTAAGGAGGATGCCCAAGTTAGGAGGGGATTTATGATTGGGTTTTACTCCTGAAAAGGAAACCCAAATCAAAGGTAAATTATGACTGGTTAAGATAATTTTAAGGGGGCTTGAGGTTTTACTCCGAAAAAGGAAAACCCAAGATTATGACTGGGACTTACTCTTAAAAAGGAGGCCCAGGTTATGACTGAGTCTTATTCCTAAAAAAGGAGACCCAGGTTAGGGGACTTGGGGCTTACCCCTGAAAAGGAAGCCCAAGGTTATGACTGAGTCTTATTCCTGAAAAGGAGACCTAGGTTAAGGGACTTGGGGCTTACTCTTGAAAAGGAAGCCTGAGATTATGACTGAGTCTTATCCCTGAAAAAGGAGACCCAGGTTTAGGGATTAAGGTTTGGGGCTTACTCCTGAGGAGGATGCCCATATTTGAGGTTGGGGCTTATTCCTAAGAAAGATGCCCAAGATTAGAGGACTTGATTGGGGCTTACTCCTGAGGAGGATGCCCAAGATTGGGAACTTTAAGAATTTGGGGCTTACTCCTGAGGAAGATGCCCAAATTAAAGGTTTTTATAACTGGGGATTATTCCTGAAAAGGAGACCCAGGTTAGGGATTCTCTCATTTTAAAGGATTAGGTTAAATGAACGAACTCTCAATCTTTGGTGACATAAGGATATTTAAATCCCTAGGTTTTGAGAGATATTCCATAGAATTCCTTTCATATAAGGAAGTCAAATCAAGAAATCAAGCTATAAATGGCTTTGAAGAGTTTCTTGAAGACTGAATCTTGAAAAGGAAAGGTGAAATGGCTTAAGAGGGGTAAAAATGGGCAAGATGGGAACCCAAAAAGATAGGGGCACGCAAGTCTTGCAAGGCGCGCAAGTCTTCCGTGGGCGCGCAAGTATTGGTCGCGCAGGTATACCTGCGCAGCACATGGTGTACTTGCGCGATTTTCAACCAGCATTGAAATACTTGAGAGACTCTTTTTTAAACCCTTTAAAATGTTCTCTAGGTTCTTCCAAAAAAGGGACGCGCATGTTATATTGAAGGAAATAAGTCGGTGCGCAAGTGTTTGATAAATTTCAACACTTAGGCCTTCCTTCTTCTCTTTAAATCTTCCGTTCTAGGTAAGAAATTACCTTAAAAGTGTTCTGAAAGCTTTGAGAAGAGACTTGGGCATCGGGAGCTTCAATCCGAGTTTCTGGAAAAAGATCCTCTCGAATGGGGGGCCCACAAGGTCTATTTATAGGTAGGAGAAGACCCCGGGCGGTTACCGGGCGGTTACCACTTAGGTCGCGCAAGTCACTTGCACGACCATAAGGCGTCGCGCAAGTAGACTTGCACGACCACTAGGCAGCGCGCAAATACTTGCACGTCCACTAGGCGTCGCGCAAGTGTACTTGCGCGACCATGAGGGAACTTGCACGATCTATGGGCAATGTACTCCTTGTTCATTCCTTTGTCGATTTTTGATGTTTCTTCAAAGGATGAATCACTTTATGCTCAGATATTCCCCTTTTCCGATCTTTAGATTCTGTGATGAAAGGAGCGTCAACAGTCATGGTCTTGTTGAGGCATGAAAACTCAATAGATAGACCATGATGGTTATGGATGTTGGGAATGAAAAAAATATAGGTTTCATATATATCCCATTTAGTAGGGAATCATATACCATGTAGTTTTATTGGGGGGGGGGGTGCCTATGCATAGTAGCAGCCCTGAGGAATAGATGGGTGCCATTTTTTTTACAAACACCAAATCCCATGCGAGTCATGATCGGTATGAGGAACAAGAGGTAGCACCAAACACGACAGTCGGGTCTCGGATGGTGCGCACATAGAAGGTGATTCAGTGCTTATGCATGGGAGTGGAACATGGCGAAAAATCCCACAAGGAGAGATTTGGGAAGGTTCCCAATGCACATTCTCTCTCTGTCCTTCGTTAGGAAGGGGAAAACGAAGAAACTATGCCACCTCATGCAATAAAATCTAGGTTCTTACTATATGAGGGATTCCTAGAAAGACGTCACTCCATGAGAAGAGGATCTCATTCCATCTGAGGAAGATATCACTCTTATGGAAATGAGTGGGCATGGAAAATAAATGAGGCGGGGCACCCCTTGTGCACTGTAGAGGGTGAGATTACAATTTAACGTCATGTGTTAAGGATGGTGGTGCTAGTAAGTTTTATGTCATGCATCTTAGATGGGGGGAACTCACTCAGCACCCCTTTGACTTACATGACTAATGCTTACCAACTGTTGGGGGCTAGAAGGCTTCAGTAATGCATGTACATGAGTGGCGTGGAGGAGTGGGCAATAGTGAGGTCCTTGTTAGCATCCCTATACTAAAAAACAACATGGATTATCGTACCTATGATAATAAATCAAGAGTGTAATGGAAATGGGAATATTATTCCACACTTAGAGAGTGGGCCATAAGAAAATACAATGCGTGTCACTTGAGGACTTAATGTGTAGATATAAAATTCCATGATGGGCGTAGAAGGTGAGGGCACTCGACCATTGAAAATAGATGTTAATATATGGGAGACTACATGGAAAGTAACATGAGAGGGGCTTTGTAATTTAGAGGGATTAACGAATATAGGGGTTTGAAAGCTCATGAGCTTCATTTTGAACTCGAGCTTCATGAAGGAAGGGGATTCTTGATGCATAGAGACCTCTACATGGGATAAAGTACTAGATTAGGAATAGAGTGCTTTATGGGGTATGAATGCTCCATGAAACCTCAACTATCCCAAAGGGACTATATCCTTCGTGAAGGATATGTCCCTTTGTTAACGGCATCCCTACCCAAGGTAGAGGTATTTAGGAACTAAGGGAGGGTGTATCATGAAGTTAGGAAAACATTAATGATTAATTTCATATATGGTTCAAGGTTATTGAGTGATTCACAAATTGGGAGATCGAATGGTGAATGGTTGAATGAATCATCCTTTTATGTGATGGGGTTGTGTATTTATAGGCCATAGGGGTTCACAATTACAAGGAGAACACCGTGAAGAAAAATGTGCTCTGTGATGGATGCCAACTTTGGCTGAGATCTCGAATGTGTCCTTGGCCTCATAGGTATTTCTTCCTTTACTCCATGTGTGGTCGATGCTAGGGGTACTCTGTGATTATGTTTTGTGAGTCGGACACTTGGGGTGAGTTTTTGGGCCATTAGAACTAGTGTTTGCTCTAAAATGACTATGGATTCTCTTGGCTTACCCCATGGCACATATTTCAGTGCAAAAAATTATGAATTCAATATGTTTATGATATATATTAAATTGGTGAGACTTTTAAACCCAATTTTATACTAATTGCGGGATTCATTCAAAAGAGAACAATTCCAATACTATAATAATCCAAATAGTTCGGTCATGATAAAGTTGGGTTCTTATATATTATATTTAGTAATTAAATAACATAATAAGTAAATTTAGATTTCCAACTAGATAGTAGGGTAGCCATTTATTATATATTATTATCTTATTCTTGGTGCTTTATTTGTGTGATAGTTGTTGAGAGACCCTTTTAGAAATATGATACTAGAATAATAGAGTTGACTAAATCCATATATTGAATTTCAATGAAGATTTATCAGATCAACTATCTAAGAACCATAAGTATTATGCTTATTAATGTGCCCTACCTAAATAGTTAACTGATGAGAGAATCATGAAAGTAACATGGAGAATAGTTTAATATATATAATGGCTCACTATATTTATGTGATGTTTAGGTTTGTAACATCTTGTACTTTAAGTCACTAAATGGTTCCCTGATTGGGTGGGTCACATGGCCTCATGCACACCTCCCCTTATTTCAATGTCTCCGGACTAGTAGTGAGGGACTAGGGTGTGTCTGTGGGGAGATTATACCCTCATGAAATAGTGTAAAATAGTGGTAGTTATCACAATAGTAAATTGAGTAGGAAGATAAATAATATAATGAAGATAAATATCCATAAGACTATGATAATAATTAACCAAAAGCAGTTATATAAAATATGATGATTTGGGAAAGTATATACAAAGGAGAAAAATAGGTATACAAGAATACAGTTCAATACATGTATAATAAAGTAAAAAATACCAAAAGGACTATCTTTATATACTATCATGATCTTAGATTAGTCATGAACTCCCCTGATCTTATGCAACAATCAAATTAAGCATCATACATTGGGGGATTTCCCTAGTCCCTACCCCTATCAATGAAGTCTTTCTGGGAACCCAAGGGCGACCTGAATGGGGTGTTAGATAAAAATAATCAATACACCACCATTGGTGACTATAAAAAATCCATTCTGTGTAATATAAATATAAGTAGTGTGAAATATATCATATGTATTATAGTAATGAATATAAATTGTGATTTTTCCCAGTAAAATATGGATCACAGTAAACAATAGTCAAGCTCCCATAAATAAGGGTAGAGATAAAAAATAAAAAATTAATATTTTCATGTCTATCACCTATAAATTTATACCCATACAAGGTCTATCTATAAGCATAACATAATATCCAACATGTCTACATCGTATGATCGAATAATCATAAAGTGCCCACATTAGCCAATGTCGTGTAATAAAATTCTTCCACAACATTCATGTCGTGTAACCCTAAGTGTCAGATAATAAAGGGATAGATCCATTTTATAGAATACCATGTCATCCTTATCAATTTCTAGGAGAATATTGAATGAAACATGGTAAATACATGGGTGGAGTCCAAAGAGCATGTCAACTGAGCATATCCAATACAGGTCCAAGCAAGCTAGATCGAATGGTAGAAAATCTTGATGCATCCAATGGAGTAAGGTTCCAAGGATTAAATAGGTACAATGAATCCACTACCATAATCAAGATCCATGGAGTAGAATTTTTTAGGGAATATAATAGAATCAGGATCCAAGGAGCTCATCCAAGGAATCCACTAAAATTTCAATACATCATCTCAAATCATTCATCATTTCACCACAATTATCATTCCATTATTTCTTCCAAATCATTCCAAAAAATTCCATAAAATCCATAAAATAATTTTAATCATTTCACATCATGTGATCACAATTCAAAGGCAGTATAACCTTCTCCTAATCATTCATTCAATTAATTAAGGATCCCAAAACATTTTTAAATATCACACTCACCTAGTTGGGTGAAATAAAATATGACAAATACAAAGGCACACCCCATGGGTGTCCTAGGTTGGGTATAAGAACTTCGAATGATAAAAATTGTACTAATGGTAAAAAATAATAGGTCCCAAAAAATTATATCAAGAAATTAAATTTATTTGAGAAGCAAGATCATGAAGTCAAACAAGAAACACAATGAAAAAAATTCTTATAAAACACAAAAACCATAAGGTGAATTTATATACCACCTACCATATACACATGGTATCACACTTATCCAGTGTCAAACTCTGATTCGGTCCAGATTGAGAAAAAAAGGTAGAATGGATGAAAATCCTTGAAATATGGCATATTAACTTTCACCTATAAAACATCATCAAGTAGAAGAGAAATAAACAATGGTAAAGAGTAATAGAGAACCATTGGTATGGATTGAACGAGACTAAAATAGGAAGAAACAGAGTTTGGATCTTGAAACGACATAAAATCATAGCTTTATGCTTCCAGGGGGCTTCCATGCCTGGTAGAAGGGAGGGGTGATGTTCTATAAAAAAGGTGTCCATAACTATTATTTTATGAACTGGACTTGTTTACTTACATGATATGTAAATGTATTACACATTGTGTAAATATTAAGGTCTTCACCCTTGGGAAAACCCCTTTACAAAATGGGATTTTTCCTTCCCACTCCATTACATGTATTGTATTGAATTCATACCGTGTAATCCAATTAAAGATCATGTAATTGTCTTATATCCAATATACATTCCTCATGACTTTTCTAGTCAAAAAACAACCAAAATGAACCACGATCCCTTCTTTAGGGTCTTAGAGAAAAAGGGAAAATAAACAAGAGTTTAACCGAAAATAAAATAATCCATACCTCATTGAAAAACAACGTACTTACATAGGTCATCATTTTTAGTGCATTAACTTTATTTAACAGTTCATTAATAAAATATATAATACATGATACTAACTGACTAGTATGTATTTTTTAAGAAGATGATGGCATGCATCATGATAATCATGTTGATATTACTTATTATTTTTAAATATAGAATAGTTAAATAATGGTATCTATGGTTGACAAGTTCTCCCAAGGAGAAGTATTCTAAGAACATGAATTTGATAGAGGTCAATTCCACTAACTCTATGTTTGGGGTATTGGATACCAAGTGGCCATCAAACATTTGTGATAATAAACATGGAATTGGAAATATGATAGAATTGATAAAGGGAGAAGTATGTATTTGAGATGGTAATAGATTATGATTTTCTCCATTTCAGGTTAGGATATATGATCTATGTTTTCAATTTAGATAACTCTTCAAATTAAAACCCTTTTATTATGTTCGTACAAAAAATGAATGTTTTATTTCTATATATTTATTTTATAAGATGCTATTTTCTCTCACTATAATGAACAAGAGTTGTTCCATATATAATAATGTAGAGTTTTATGGGATTGGAAATATAATTAATGGTTTATATATTATAGATATGGATAACAATATATATAATGTTCATAATAAAAATATTAAGGTTGATTCTAATCCCACTTATCTTTTTCATGGTTACCTAGGACACATAAATGAGAAATGAATTCAAAGACTATCTAGATATGGATTATTTTAATCTTTAAAATATAAATTATATGAAAACTAAAAATATAATTTTTCAGAAAAAAATTTTAAAAAAAATATTTAATAGAAAATGTAAAAGGTCAAGTGTATTTTTGAATATGATTCATTATGGTTTAAGTGGACCATTGAGCACCCAAGAAATTGGTGTTTTTATGTCCTTCAATACCTTTAAAAATGAATTTAGATGGTACGACTATGTGTTCATGATAAAAAAAATTATCCAAACATTCTAAAATTCAAAAAGGTAAAAAATTTATAACCAAATAAACATGTAAATGTATTAAGATTAGATAATCAGATCAGGGTGGTGAATACAGAATCCACGAATTCATAGATCATCTAAATAATTATGGAATTATTTCATAAATCACTCCACAAAAAAACCACATTGCAATGGTGTGTGTGAGTGGAGGAATCATATATTATTAAACATGGTTTGATCAATGATGGGATGATGGGACCTTCTTCTTTCATTATAGGGATGTTCTTTTGGAACATCATCATGTCTACTAAATTGAGTTCCATCCAAGGAAATCATTAAGGCATCATATGATATCTGGGATTAAAACATCCCAAAAATGTATTCTATAATGATTTGGGGTTCTAAATAACTCATATAATGATTTAATTCTAATATTATTATCACCAAATCAAAAAAATTCTCATTTTTTGTTTTCCCAAGGAATTGATTGGATATTATTTCTATAACCCATCTGAACACAATGTGTTTCGTATCCTGAATTAGTGTATTCCTTGAGATGGGATATATATGATGAAGACTCATGGGGGATTTAAACATAGAAAAATTCAGGATCAACAATCTTTAAGTTTTCCTTATATAGTGATTAAAAGATTTCATAATGACTTATGGAAGAATAACTGACTCAAGATAAAAAAGAAACTCAATGGTTTGGAAGTATTTCTCAAGTACCCAGTATATATAGATTTATTTTTGGAAATGAAAATGATTTAATAGTCATAGGAGATATTAAAACTCATAAAATATATATTTTTAGAGTTTTTATCCCTAGAAATTATTAAAGTTCATTGAATCTAAAATAGACTCAATTTACATTATCCATGTTTGAAAATGGGTAGATTCACCTAAAGAGATAAGACACACAAGGTAAAAGTGGGTTTTTAGAATGAAAAATGAAATGAATAGTAAAATGTATACATATAATTATTTTCTAGTGGTAAAGGGTTGTAAATAAATCCATGTCATATATTATAGAAAAATATTTACACTTGATTCAATGAAAAAATCTATTCAGATTATTCTAGCCATAATATCTCATTGTGATTATAATATATATCAATTAGACTTCAAAACTAGTTTCTTTAATGGAAATTTAGTCAAGGTAGTGTATATGATATATCTATTAGGTTTTAGTGTTCTGATTGAGGCTATTAATATATACATGTTACAAAAAATCCATTTATGAATAAAATAAATCATTTCAATGTAAGAACATCTGGTTTGAAGATGCAATCAAAGTGTTTTTTTTTAATTTGGATGACTCATGTGTATGAAAGTGAGTCAATGGGAGAATAGTAGTGTTTCTTGTATTTTATGTACATTATATACTACTTAATCAAAATGATATCCCAACTCTTCAATCTATAAATACGTGGTTGGGTAAATTTGTCTTGATGAACACATGGGTAAGGCAGCATACATACAATGTATGTAGATATATAGAGATAGATCTAAGAGGATCATTTGATTGAGTGTGAGCACATATATTAGAGTTGTTCTAAATAATTTTGGCAATGAGAAATACAAGAAAGTGTATTTAACTATGTTGCATGGCATGAATCTTATGATCATTTAGGATCATTCTAAATTGTTAGTGAGGATGCATATGATTCCTTATTTTATTGAAATGGGAAATATCATTTATTACCTATTGTGTACTAGACTAGATGTATCTTATTATTTTACAGTAATTGGAAGACACTAATATAATCGTTGTTAGAGTAACTAAAATCATATAAAAACATTCTTAAGTATGAATAAAGGTTTAATGATAAGTTCTTGGCATTTTGATGAGGTAGATCTATATAAAGGGTTATATATATGTTTTTTTTCAAATCTGACATTGATGAAATGATATCTCAATTTAGGTTCTTGTTTTTTCTAAATGGAAATGCTATTAGTTAGAAGAGTTTCAACAATTCCACCATATTGGACTCCAAAATAGAGGTATATTACATTGTTACAACCGATGCTATTAAGGGATGTGTTGGGATCAAGGATTTCATTACTGAAATTAGACTGGTTATGATCATAAAATAAGTAATTGAGTGTCATTGTGAAAATAATGGAGTTGTTTCTGAGGCTAAAGGACCTTGGTCTTAATAAATAATGAATCAAATATGTTCCTAATACCATCTCATATGGGGTATCACTAAGTGAAATGATATAAATATTTATTATGATGATAGAGAGGATAATATAGAAAATATATTTAAGAAACCATTACCACAACAATAACTTGTGTTCCAAGTAAACTCTTTGGGAGTAAGAGACATTATATATTGGTTCAAATGGATATAAATTTATTATGTTATTATATAAAATTCCATATTCATGTATCATTCATTCACATGCACTAAAATTTTTATTACATTAATGATGGAGTGATACTATACACTAAATGTTTGTCATTGATTTACCCATAATCGATGATATTAATATAGTATAATAGATTGTGAAATTATTTTAGTGTTAACATGCACAAAATATTTTACTCATTAAAAGGTTTGTACATTTGATACAAATAATAAATTAATCTGGTAATAAGTAGGGACTTTTTATTAAGATTCTATTGCAAATTTATATTAATGAAACCCCTAAAACCGTACTACTACTTTTGGTGTTAAAAACATAGTATTTACAATTATAGTTTTTATACTGATAAAAATGACCAAATTTTATCCCTCTAAATCATATAAAATAAAAATGTATTATTGGATCACATACATATCCAATTACCTTTTAGGTTTTTCATTTATGAGGATTATTAAGAACTCTTTTAAAGTGTAAATTTCCACTCAGTATCCATTTTTTCCACAAGAAAAGTTCTTTATAAACACATTATTGATTATTTCAAGGTTCTATTAATATGTGGAACTCTAAATATATTTAATTTTCTACTCATCCTTATTATTTATGAGAAAATATTAGTAAACCTCGGATAATAAAACAATTCTTAGTATGGAATGTATAAAAAATAAGAAAGAATCTTGTTAGTCCATCTCAAAACTATAAGATCATAAAACATTTATTTTCCTTTAACATAATAAATATTGAGATCAAATAATCATTTATATTCAATAAGATTTACTCCAAATTTTTATTTCATAAAACACATTTTAACAAAACATAAAGGAAAATTCATAATCATGATGGTTACTTATAAAATATGGGAACCCTTGGAATATATTTTCTTAAAAATTACCTTTTTAAAAAAATAGGTATAATAATTTATTTAAATAAAAATTTTATTAGATTAAATTGATAAATGAGAATATTTCCATAAAAACACATTAGAAATCATATAAAATTAATTTAGGTAACCTGAGAGATCATTTTCATATCACTCATGTAATCACTCTTATCGGTGGAATAACCTATTGAGTAAATTCAAATAATATATCTAGGGAAACATATGACATATTAACAATATCCCTTTACCCAATGCATTAGAAAGATATATAATTCTACAAATCAACATAAGTTATATCACACTTAAATATCATCATATACTATTCCCAATGATTGTAATATAATCATACCATATGATTCCTTTAATTTCCATCATTAAACTCATAAAAATATTTGTTTGGACTATAATAAAATCATTTCTGGATATCAAAAAATCCATTCCATTTAAATAACATAATTAAAATACACATAAAAAGGAAATGACGTTTTTATTTGAAATGAAAATGGGAAAATATAAATAAATAACAACGTTAAATAATAGTTATTTTAGTGAAAAGTTTTTTGATGTCGTGTATTTTAAAATAGAACATTCCTTTTTTCCTTATTGTCAAAACATTCCATATACAATATGTAAAAATATTCCTTTTGGAAAACATTGAAATAAAGTAAAAATATATTTATAATGTTATTTATACTTCATTTATTTCAATATAAATACATGAAAAAAAATATTAATATGTAAATAGAAAAAATATTTTTAAAAGATAAATCATTTAAATATTTAAAATGAGGGTTTTAAGGTAAAGTGTGCATTAAAACATTCATACCTTTTGAAAAAAAAAGAATATAGAAGAAGTGAAAAAGAAATTTATTTTAAAAAACTTATAAATTAATAATATAAGATATCCATAAGGTATTTCATACATCACATAAAATAAAACATGTGGTGAAAATGGAAAGAGTCTCAACGAAAGGAAATTAAGATTATAAATCCCTTACCTTGTGTCTATACTTTCATTGTGTTTCTGTTTAATATTATATAATAAATATATATAAGTTATTTACTAATTTAATACCCATTTATAATTTTATTACAATGTCATCAAACCAAACATATTATTTAAATAATTGGCACATTTAATTAATTAACCAGTTAAGCAGACACCATGTGTTTTGAGGATGTTTGGTGCATAACTTCATAATGATTTTGGTTTTTTTACCATGGAAAATAGTCCATTACAACATAATATTATAAATAATAATCATGAATTAATTATGGTTTTTATTTTTTAATTATAAATTTATAACCAACTATTTAACATGGTTTTGAAAAATGGATTACACTAATATCATGGATACGGTAGGTCATACGTACGCATGAGTAACATTTCAATTTTTAAATGAACTTGAGGGAAATAAGTTAAGTATAGTATTATCCTAAAATAATGACTATTATATCATAAATATCATATCAAATCATTATATACTATCATATATACAATCCATGTGTGGTGGTGATGAAAAACGAATCACATCACCTTATGGAGATGGTAATTTACACGTATGCACGAACAATGCTATCTATTTTCAATTGATGAAATTTTAATAAAATAGATGATATATTAACTTTAAATAATGAAAATTATGTCATTAATTTCATATATATAGTTTAAATCCATCCTTATAATAATCATTTAATGGTGGTGATGGGAAAAAAATCACATCACTTTATATAGGTGGTAGTCCACATGTACGCCAAAATAATGTTTTCATTCACCCTTCCATGGAAAAGAAGATGAAAAAGGGGTGTACCATAGTAATAATAACATCTATGTATATATGATATACTAAAATTATTTCATCATTACTATTTAATAAGGTTTTAATGTCGTATAAGAAGAAGTAAAATGAAAATGTACAATTATGAGATTTACCACATCTTGTGAAAAATAACCTTTGGTAGAAACATTTAGCCTTTTTGGTTGGAATTTTGATGAGAACATAGGGCTAAGTCTTGGTGAGTATTTTTATGGAGATAATAGGTCCTGTAGTTCCTAAACTAGAGTGCTTAAAAAAATTAGCAATAGAGGAGAGGTGGTTCCTGGTTATAAATGAAGGGAGGGGCACTCTTAGAATTACTTAATGTATTAAATTGATATTAATTAATTTTCGTTGATATGTGGAACTAAATTGATATATTTGGATTCCAAGATAATTATGGGTCTAAATAATCTCATAAAATAATATTGGGGAAATTTTAGGTGATGTTTTTATCCATATCTCTTAATTTTAAGTCCCCTTGTACACTTTTAATGATTATTGTGATATCATTGATTTTTTCTCTTTAGGGGACAAATAATTACTATAAAAGGATATGTGACCAACAAGTAGACAATGTATGATATTATATACCCTATCCTATTCAATTGTATGAATATAGAATTTTTATAAATTTTACATCATTAAATAAAATATTATTTGACATAATATACCATTATAGTCATTTTCGAGAATACTCAAAAAGATTGACTTTAATAAAATCAAGATATTAATGGAATGAAAATATAAAATTTTAACATTTCAATAATATGTTACATTTATTTTAAAAAATTCTTGGTACACTATAAATATCCCAAAAAAAATAACTTTTAGTGTTTTTAAAATCACTTTCATGATTTTTATACTTCTTCCCCAAGCACTTTATTGGTGTTGAGTAATAGATTATGACAATATTTTCATCCATAAATATTAAAAATAACTTATTATGATATAAAAATCACTCAATTTTTTAATAATAATTTATAAAGGAAAACATGTGTTTTCCCATTCGTAAAATACTATTGACATTAAAACCAAGAGAGTGACATTTTCTACTTCATTTACATAAACCAATATAAATTTTAAAATAAAATGAAAACAGAAAGAAATATTTAAATTTTCCAACAATGGGTGGTCATGGTAAAAAAAATCATAAAATAAAATTAATATAGGTGTTAAGGATATTTTTCGATATTATCATATTATTTTTAACTGTAATTACCCGATTTTTGCTTACCAAGGTGATAAATATTTACTATAGTAATTATTCATAAAATACCAAAAAGAAAAGGGTCATATATACCAAATTTAAACCTATTTATTATAAAAAGTAATGAATTTTATAACATACAATTTCTATAAGTGTAAAAAATAAATTATAATATTTTTTAATAGAAATCATTTAAGGCCATTTTTTAAGAAAAAATATTATTAAATATTAAAATCTCATTACTAAAAATGGGGTTCTTATTTCCTATGATTTCCTCCACAATGTTTTTTGAGTATGATATATAAATATTGTATAATTTTATTACTTATATTCATATCTACTAATTTAAAAACCATGATGTAATAATCATATTTAAATAATATTTTTTTATGGTTTGTTTATGCTTGGTTTCTCTTATCAGATACACTATCAAAAAATGTTTTATTTTAAAATCTCATGGTGCTACAATAACTCATGGAATTTCATATATAGCTTTATTTAATTATGTGTCTATTATTATTATGAATCATTTTCAACATTGTTAAGTGTTTTAAATAACATGAGATCCTTCATACCTTATTACCTTATATACATAAGAAAAAAATAGACATAACTAATCAAGGGTTGGTTGGGTATATTATTGATCATGTTATTTTTAGAGCATAAAAACTTTGGGGTTTTTTCAATTTCTTTATTAGTAGTGACATAAGTCCCATGGTTTAAATAGATTGAGGAAATGTATGGTCATTCGTAGTTGAGTAAAAAATTATGTGTTTGGCTACTGAGATGAGGTTCCTAGGATCTTATCTTCTATATAATGATGGACATGTGATGTATTCATCATCATTACCAGTCTTCCTAAGATAATCAATAAATAATGAGTTATCCTATAACTGGTTGACATGTTCCATGTCCAGTGGTCACTTAATGTCAGAGAATAAGGTATTATATAGGTTTATATATTATTTATATGATATATATTATGGTGGACTAGTTTTTATAGGGATATTAGTATGTTTTAAATAAATAAAACAAGACCCCATTGTAGTTTGAGTTCCATTGAAGATTTTCTAGAGACCCCTCATTGCTTACATCAATGAAATAGGGATTTAAAATTTCTTTTCAAAATTACTAAGGCAGACAAGGTTACACAATTAGTCATTTAAATAATTATTGTGTTTTTTAGAAATTGTTTCCTCAAAATTAAAAATATCTTGATGAATCTATATTCAAATGTGTTTGGAATGATTCATAAAGAGTTTTCAACTTTTGAATTTTATGGAAGTTGGGATACTGTCTGTTGTGTGCTAAAATGGGAGTCCCTACACCATGGTGGTGAGTGTGTGGATGTCATGGTTGATAACATTGACTATTTTTCATAAATTTTATGCACCTATATTCTATGTCCAATCCTGAAAAATTTCATTGACCATGAACTAATGTCTGGGATCATGTATGGAAAACAAACACATATTAAAAGATTATCAAATAATTTACTATAACAATGTGAAATTCTTGGGTTCCATACCATAGAACCTAATCTGTTTCATATGGCTGACACTCAACATTAATAATGATCAATGAGGAAGGATATATAATAGGATTTTATCCCACCTATTGGGATGTTCCATGGTGTGATCATTCATTAATATCATTAAAATCTTGAAAAAAACAATATTCATATCATAATATATTTAATCACATTATGTGAAGTCCACCACACATTTCTTAGTATTTTTGGATCATACCGTAACATTTTGAGATGTAATTACTGGTGTAACCACCTTATAAGTGGGGGATTTCTGAAACAATATCTGGTGGTCATCATCAAATATGAACTAAATAAGAATACGATATTGAATTTATTTAATCGATAATATAGGTATGGTTTATTTTTTATATTTATTGTACATTCTGATTCCATAAAAAGTTATCAGGATATGTGCATTTTTTTATTTTATGAATGGGGACCATACATTGATCCCAAAAAACCTTCAAATCCAACATGGATGTGGGGTCTATTAGTGTATAGAAATCCTTAATGATATGTGCACATAGTTTAAGGACATATTTATTGGATCAATTTGGAAATGTGACAACCTAAATTTATAGTTCATGAATCAATAACATTTCAACACCTTTGAATAATGAATGAGAGCAATGTAAATCATAACATGTGATGTTTTTTAGAAATAATAAAATGAAATAATCATGAAGTGGATGTTCATTGATTAAATTAAAATAATTTGGTTCCAATATAATTATTTCAATGGAAAATAGGGTTTGGGAGTCTCCTCCTTTAGGATGAAATATTTCTTCTATATAGTTATAGATAAATAAGATATGTGGTGGATTCACCAACACCAAATAAAGGGGTATTTTAGGATAAAATACACTCATTAATTACATCCATGGATGATTTTTTATTGATCCATATACCCATGGTAAAGCGTATGGTATTTTGGAAGTTAATATGAATAAGATAATTGGAACACTATAATTTAGTAATGGCTAATATTGGATTGTTAGGGAATGATATAGGGTAATAAAAGTGGGTATTGATATGTTCTTGGATATTGTGTAGTTAGTTTGGACATATATATTTATCCTATCATAACAATAATCTTTCCATACCTACTTCTCATTATAAAATATGTATTACCCCATCATAAAGTCAAATAAAGGAAGTTACAAAAATAATAAAGGAATTGATATATTGGTAGGGGGTTTGCTGAAAATAAAATTTGTGGCTTAGTCAATGATAGGTTATTGAGATGAAAATATTTATCTTATCGTCACAAAAATCAATACACATTTATTTCTAAGAAATATTTATATCAGTATGGTTTGAACATTGGTGAATAAAGAAAATGTATTTATATTAATGTAGGGTTATTGGAAAATATATGATGTTAATGAGTAAGTGACATGCACTATGATAGGGAAGGAAATCATGGTTTATTGGATCTATAACAAGATGAAGATTAAGATCATTGATAATTGATACATATCCTATAAGAGTCTAAATCTATCCATATATAGTTCTAATAATTTTTCTATTCAAATATGAATCATATATTGGAAAAAATCAGTAATGAAAAAGGTGGGTGACCTTATGAGAAAAAGGATAAATCCCAATGTGAATGTATTCTCAAAACCAAGATAATATTAAATTATTCCATCCTAACATAAAGAAATTCAAAGAACCAATATAAATGAGTGTGAGGCCATGCACTTGGATTAATAATGATGATATTTGAAATTGAACTCAAAATAAAAAATATGAGCTTCACAACATATCTCATGAGTAAAAAAATTAGTGGATGCATAATTCTAGAAAGTAGGGGGAATTTTTACCAAATAAATATTCTTTTGTTGGGTAGTCACACATTCTAGGACTCTAAAATATATCAAAATCTCATGTAATGAAATTAGATCATGTATAGTGGAACACTCCATGTTGTTTATAGGTCATATAGGGTGGACCATATGTTATCCACTTTAACAACATGCAACAAGGAATTTATTCTATGATATTTAAATTCAAAAAATGATAACATTGGAGAAAAAAATTCCTATAAATATGGCTAGTGCATATAGAAAATGTAGAGAAAAATAAATGGTTTCAACCTATTTCAAAATAATTTTAGGAAACCTAATGATGCCTTTGAAACTGGGATGAAGTGGTAATTTAATAGAAGTAAAAATTAAAACCTTCTTTGAGATAAGTAGGATGGAAATAAATGTGGATCATGAGATAATAGGAACAAATCCATGTATAGTTCTCAGGTGTTCTGGGTTTTTAGTCTTACTATATGATTATTTATGTTGGGACTATTCCCTATGAACTCTTTCATGAACCAAGATCACATTCAATGAATATAGTCAAATAAAGAGACTACTCAAATTAGTTTATTGATTTTTTTTGGGAGAACTACATGTCATGACTTTTAATTATACATAATAAGTACTCAATAGTATCATGAATTCTATGGTTATATGATGAGAAAGTATCTCGAGAGGTCTAAACACATATGGTATTGTCATTAATGTCAAACTATAAAAATTATTTCTTGAGGAATAGTGTGTTAGGGGAAAGAATGATAAAATCACTTTCCATTGTAATCACAAGGTAATATCTATTAGAGCAAGCCTTCGACATAAAATATGATCCAATGAATTTCAATTCAATATTTATAGGGTTTATTCAATGTATATTTATAATTTCCTTGGATTATACTAATTCTTATTATCTGAATGACCTATGGAATACCTTCTTATTAAATATATAGGATACCGGATTATGATGGAAATCATTTTTTAGTATGTGTAATATCTTCACATTTTTAATTTCTAATTAAAAATGTAAGTTTTGAGACTATTTTTATTATTACATTTTATCAAAAATAAAATTTAGATGTAAGGGAAGAAAATACTCTGTAGACTAAAAAAACATTATCATATATAAGTGAGTATTGGGTTTCCAAAAATAGTAGTAATAGTAGTGGTGTGATGTGAAATTAGCCACAGAATGTATATGTTTTTATTAAAATTTTATTACTTTTAGTTTATATAATTTTATCTAACATCCAAGTTCAATACATATTAAAATTTAAACATCACTTCTTTTCATATGTGAAATTCATATTTAAAATGAAATTATCTCACCCCATTTAACATTAACTTATAAAAATGGAAATTTATGATTTGAATTTGAAAATTTATGATTTTTTCACTCACTCTATAGTGAATATTTTGTCTTCTGCACTAATAGATTATTAGAATTTAGGGATGGGAATTTTGGATATTGAATTCATAGGTTTATATGTAAATAAAATTGTATTCTTGAGTAATAAAATGGATATATAGATCACAATAAACATATAATATAGATGTAATTTTAACTAAAAATATATAAATCCATGAAAAGGATTTCATTAAACTACGATGAAGGATAATTATATCCTTTTACGATTATATAGGTGAATGTTGTCAAAATTTTAATTATGGGACATATTCTGATGCCCAAAATGTTTTTCTGTAATTTTCAACAAAACATTAAAATTGATTTTCCTATTACTTAGGAATTTTATCAAATATCATAGCACATCATGGTAAATTTATCATCCCCCTACAACCTGTAATAATTTTCTAGAATTCAATGATTTTCTTGTACATCAATGAAGATATATAAAATCATTCATGCATCTTTGGGAATGTTATAAAATTTATTCTCCGATAACATTCCACCACATTTTGGCTTACCCAAATGAAAGGGAATAATCCAAAATTCACAAAATTTTCTAAAGGAACTCTAAATATCTATTTAAGGTTTATTTTGTGGATTAATGGAATATATTTCTTCTTTATGTAATTATAAGGTGTCATTTTGTAGGTTATATAAATAAAAATAATTTTCTAAATAAAATCAATAGTTATTATCAATTGTGCTTCTATACACTCATTATCTCAATGATACCATTTTTTATAAGTTCTACACCTCCTCATATAATTGTGGAGGGAACATTATTTGTTTTTTTTTGTCTTCTTCAATCATACTTCTATAATTCAAATTTTATCTTCCGTTGAGAGATTTGAAATAATGGAAGGACAAAACTCTTATCTGTAGGTATTATTGAGTTTATTGGGGCCATATTAAATTTTATTATATATTTATTAATTATATAATCTGTTCATTTATTTGAGAGTTTCCTTCTATTAATAATTTTCTAATTCTTTTTCACTAAATGTCATGAATATATATTTTGAGTTATATTATAATATTATACCCATGAGTGGCCATAAATGTGATACTGTAAGTGATTATGGTGTAAGACATATAATTTTATAGTGATAAAATTAGTTAATTATTTAGGTGTATTTTCTAATTTATTGGATACTTCTTTTTTTAATGATATATAATATTATAATATAAAATATAAAATCTATCCTTTTAAACAAGCTAGGATCTATATATCTTTGATAATCACATTAATTGAAATCATCATATGTTTTTTTCTTCAAATTAAATCACCAAAAATAGTTTTACATTTCAAATTTAAAACCATAAGCAATATATTATTGTCTCTTGGTTTCTATCTTTGGTTATAATGGATTAGAAACTCTACTTGTTCTATAAGAAACTACTTCAAACTATATGTTAAAAATTGGTGAACCAACTTTTTTTCACTACTATTGGGATCCCAATAGGTAACATAGAAATTAATTTTTTTTTATTATCTGACCTTTTCAATTCACCCATCAATCTCATTATCTATTTCCATTTATATTTATACAAGTACTATTTCCCCATATTCCATTCAAACAGTTTTTCCAAGGTTGAGAATCTGAAGGTAATGGAATCCAGTGAACCTAGAGAACTTGTAACATTAAATAAAAATATTTCGAACAATTTCAAATATTACTTTGAGAATATTGTTCTAGAGTATCTTCCACATAATACCATCTTAATTCTTAGTAGGAATCTAATAGGAATTCTGAAAAAGGAAACCCCTTACATGGAAAATGTCAATGATCAATGACTACCTCAAACATTACTAGAACAATATCCTCGTATGTATCAGATATAATACCTATTTAGAAGAAAAGTATTTCTTCTAATGAAATTTCCTAAAATATAATTTCATTTTTCATCTGATGGAGTAAGAAATTCCTTACATTCACATTACCTATATTAACAACATCATTGGGACAATGTACGCCTCTCATCAAACCAAGTGGTCCAAAATGAAACTTTTTCAATTTACCCTGTAATATTACTATAATAATTGGTTAAAAAATTATTCTTATATTCATCCATTTCTGGTATCAATTAAAAATAGTGTTTTGTCAATTAAACTTTCCCCACTACAACAGTGTTTCACTTAAAAATGCCGTTGAAAACAGTTTTGAAAATGAGGTAGTGTCCTTTTATAATACATGGGATAGGTTCAAATATAACCAAAACATGGTACCTAAACATGGGATTTCTCTATCAATATACATGAAAATAATCTATAAATGGTTAGGGAAAGGAAAAAAATAATTCATTAATATGATGTTAAACTATACCTCTAGAAAAATCCCTTAATGATTATTATGAGTATATGGAAGGAATTAATGAAACAAAACATAGTGGACCTCTCCAAAATATAAGAAGTCTCCCAAAAATAGTGTTGTTTATAATTATAGGGATAATTATGGGTTCAAGGATAGTATTTCAACCCTCTCTAGGATGGTTGAAGAGGTATAATTTAGGAAATTTGATGAAGTTAAAACTATTCAATATGTTTTCATAATTTGTGACCAAATTACCCACATGGATAATAATTTAATATAAATTAATTCAATAGAGGAGGAACATATAATATGATCACCTATAGAGATCAATTACAAGAATTTTCAGAAACAATACCAAAATAATTTCAATCCAAGATATGATAACTATCCAGGATTTCATCTAGGGGATAATCAATTACCCAATTAATCATATGGTACAAATACTTCCATCCATAAAACATTACAAATCACAGTCAGTTTCAAACCCATCACACACAATTCAGCATCAACTAGTGTGATTCCCAGAGTGAATTTTATATCCTAAATACGTTTTTGGGACAATCTAACAAAATAACCACCAGATCAATCTATTATAGGGAAATTATATGAATATTGTTATAACAAGATAGAGAAAATAAGTTTGATGATTCATTAACAAAATATAAATTTAAAAGAACTAAATCTAATTAGGAATTCATTACCATTAAAGTTCTCCCTACTCAACCATAAATGGAGAATCTAGTTACACATGAAGATATCATAATGAAATCAAATATATAATAGTTTATATGTATGGATCCCATTAAACACATAAACCAAACATTTATAAACTGTATGAGTACTCAAAATATCATCATAATTCCAAATAAAACCCCTAGAATATATTAAATTTTATTAAATCAAAGAGGAAAGAAAACCACCCAAAATAATCTAACATGCTACACTGGTCACTCAAAGTAGAAGGGAAATATCCAAATTCATGCGGAGTGAAAAATAATAAAAATATTATCCCATTTCAAACACAAGATCACATTTCATGATGAAATCAAAATCATCCTTTCGACCCCAAAATTAAAATAAATTCTAATCAAATAGAATAATCATAAAAGAAATAATAATCTTTTGATGGTTTTTATTATCTACCCCACTATTTAGAGTGACTGGGTTAGACCAAATCAGACGGTTTCAAATAAGGTTGTATTTTCTAAAATATTAAATGAGGAAAACGGACTCATCTACAAAAGGGAGAGTAATGGATGGAGAGTGTTCACAGATTAGAGGGTTTTTAATTTTTTCACTAAGAAAGATCATTTTCCTTTACAATTCATTGATCAATTTGTTGAGTGAGTAGCTTGATATCAGTTCTAAAACATCAAATATTTGTTTTTAGGGTATAATAAAACTTAGTTTTCTTATAATACCAATAAAAAATTATCTTCACCTTTGAATTTGGAACCATTTAATTTAAACACATTCCATTTAGGTTGTGATATTCTAGTGGAACCTTCATATAGTCCATAATTGGAATTTTTTATCACATGTGGGGGATAATTTAGAAGTATTTATGGATTAATTCAATATTTTTTGGAACATATTTAATGAATAATCATAAATTTTAAGAGTAATATGTATATAGTTAAGTAATATTATGTTGTTCAAAATGAGGAAAATGTTATTTATTTGTAAAATAATGATAGTCCTATGGAATCTTGTTTCTTATAAGGGAGTTGCATTTGAGAAATACAAAGTACATATCAATCATCACCTTCTATATCCAAAAACATTCAATGAATTAAATTAACTCATAAGAAAAAATTTGTTTCTAGAAAAGGTTCATTATGAGCTTTAGCATTATTTCATGACCCCATTGAGATTTTTTTACAAAATATAAACCTTATTTTGGATGTCATGTTGTGAGTAATACTTCTCCACATTGAATATATGTATTATCTCTCCACCCTTCAAAAATATCACAACTGGATAAAATCTTCTATGATGTGCATTACTATTCAGTAGAAGCTATATTTGGAGAAGGATAAGATTGGAATTCGTTTTTGGTACTTATTCAATATAATCACTTAATAATGGACAAAAAACCCCACCACCACTAAAATTGAATTTTTTTAATTTTCCTTAAATAGGTTTTGATCTTATATCTTAGGATACCCCATTATTTGTTCACTAATAATATATTATTCTATTACGTTTTCCAGAAAAAAAAATATTTCATTTAAGGATTGATTAGGTGTGTCCTTTTAATGAAATAATTTAACATAACAATAAAGGAAAAAATGATTTTGGAAATGTGTTAGTTAGACACCATTCTATGTTTGAATTCAAAGAAAATACAACCCATATTTCAATACATGATTATTTATTTGATGATAATATTTACTCTAAAAGTGGTTTTTATGGTATGTAGATATAAAAAATTAAATGTTAATATACATAAATAAAAAATTATTATGAACACAAACATGCAATAAATTCATTTATAATATTTAACTTTATGAGTTTGATGATCCCAACCTCTGTAATTTCTCCCCTAATTGGATTATTTGAATAAGTATTCCTATGGTCGAGCAAGTGGGCATTCTCAATTTTTTCCAACAATGAATTAATATAGGCTAGTGTTTACCTAGACATGACTTCCTATACTTAACCACCATATTTCAATATATGTTGGATATAATTTTATTGAAAGACTATGTAAATCCACTTTTACCAAATGATAGTGACATTACTGGTAAGATTAAGTATTATACTCATGGTATAACTTCCTTAGTTTAGAATAACAAAACAAATTCCATTATATATCAGTATTGTATGAAGAACATTATATTTTTTAACAATATTTGACTTCGTGAATTTGATGATAACCTTTGTTGTATCCTCCATATGGGGAATAACATTTGTAAATATTGAGAAGAAGTTAGTGGAGGTTATAATTAAGTTACACTTCCTACCAGTGGATATAGGATACGAACCTAAGATGTATATTCACTACATGGTGAATGTTATTTAGTAGTGTACAATAACTCTAGAGTTTTATGGATGAAACTAACATGAATATAGAATTTATTCAACTAATTTATTAATTTCATTAAGACATGAATCATTTATGTAAAAAAGTATCCATGAATTGTTATTTATGGAATAGATTGGTTCTTGATTGATGAGCACCAAAAAAAACTAGTTTTAATATCCTAAATATTAGAGGAGTATTCTTCTCCTTCAATAAACCTTATGAGGAACCTATAAAATCATTATTTATAGAGGACAATCTTAGATTTTAATCAATCATAAAGAATACAACTATCTTCCCACTGATGGATCAGTACCTTCTATGCATGATCAGGCAGAAGAACATCATTTTTATGATGCTTTACCTTGGGTGACATCCAAATTGTCATATATTTCATTGACTAGGGAGAGGATTCACATAAATATAGGGTGGTGTTAATCACTTTGATTTCCTTTTTATTATTGCTAATAAATAGTATGTACACCCTATAGAGTTCGATAAAAATGTGTGTTTCATATTAAAATGGGTTTGCAAAGGCTATAACTATATTTTTTAGTTCATTTTCTTATAAAACCCAAAAACATAAAATATATGATGGTGTATATTATGAGATAATTTCAACCATTAATCCCTATACATAATTAATAAAGGGAATGAAAACAATCTTGTTAATGGCATATTCATTATTTACTTTCATAATTACCTACTGTGATTCATTATTGATGCTTAACTGGGAAATATGTACTTTCAAGGATGAATCTATGTCTGGAATGAAATCATTATATTATATATCATTATTAGTTCAACCTTCTAATATATAATGTTTTAGGGTAAAAATTAATTCTTAAAGGATATGAATAGGATCCTCAAACTGACACTACAGTGATTTAGGTGTTCCATCTATCAACATATTGAGATCTATAAAGCTCCATTAATGTAAATTTCCTATTCATTAGAGGTACCATAGGTAGATAAAAAATATTAATAAATTATATTTGTTTCTAATAAGGATTACACTAGAGTAGGGTGTGTTATAATAAAATAAACTGTGGTTGGTCTCTAGATCACCTTTTGATACATTGAATGAATATAAAAATAATATATAATTACATCCAATGGTGGTTGAAACCAAATTAGACTCATATGATGGAAGATATATTTTATTGAATTGATATAGGAGAACAATTGGGCCTCATTATAATCTAGATAATTTCAAAGTTTCTTCACTATTAATACCAACTCAAGGAAGTTCTTATCGATATTGAATTATCCAGTCTCAGCTGCCACATTGTATTTATTAGATAATTTATAGTCTTCTTATTACCCATGTCATTGTTTTTAGTGATGATTCCACCAAGTTATAACTCCTAGGTCTCCACATAGAGGATGCGGTGTTATCATTATTTATGTGGAACCATGAATACTAGTTGTAGGAGCTAGTAATTTAGATCATTGAAAGAATTATAAAAATATTCATCCCATTGGTAGAGACCTTTCCTTATTTATATTTGGGATGGGAGAACTCTTTTTAAGGAGGCTGGTTATGAATTTTTTGAATTGTAAAGGAATCCATAAATAACTCTAAATTATTTATTGTTTTGAGGATGATGAATATTAAGTATCACATTTTCCTTCTTAGGGAAAACCTCAATTCCATGATGGAAGGCCACGAATCAAATTAATTATCCTAAATCCAACTCAACATAAAATTTTAATGAGTTCATTTTCCAACTATGATAACAAAACTTATTAAAAATTTATTCGATCTGAGAAATGTTATCGTAGTTCTAGTGGGATTTGATCATCAAAATTTATACATATTATGGTTTCCTTATAATGTAATTGAATGTGTGGTGGACGGAACAAAATTAGGTATCTCTATAAATATTTTTAATTCACATGGAATCACATGGAAGAATTATATCCTTTGGGGTTCCATAAATGTATTGGTATCTTCATCCTTGGGAGAATTTAAATCTAGTTACAAGAAAATAACCAACCCTGAATGAGAGGGCATTAAATTAAGCTATTTTATTAACCTAAATCTCTATGACTGTCAATGGAAAATAATATATGGAATAATGTAAGTTTATATCTCAGAAGTGAATGTAGACTTCAATTTTCCCAATCATCTTCTTGAAATGGATACTATCAGCTTGCAACATTGTGTAGTAAAATTCTTGGATGAAATAAGTTTTGTTTCATTTGTCAATCATAGCTTCCACCTTGAAAGCATTCATCTCAAAAATCTTCATTGTCTCGTATTTTCAACTATGATGTTTGTCTAGGAAAATAAAGTGACATGTATACACCTAGGTATTTAATATATTAATTTCTATGTAATTCAACATGAACAAATATCACTATTTTTAATGAAAAGTTATGTTTCTCATATTCTTTTGAGTTCTGGGTATCACTAATTAGCGAGGGTCTCAAATCATCTTATATACTAAAATTCATTTCAGAGAGTTCATCTATATTTCATAAAACAACTTCCTCAAATTCCAAAGGGGAATACCTAATATCATTTTATTTTTCAACACCATAAATAAGAGATAAATATATACTCAATTATTGAGATTTGAGAGATGACACAAGAGTGTTATCATTCCTATTATTCTCATATCCATATAAGGAAATAGGAATCTCATCAGGTGTATATGATACCATATAAATATAAAAAAAGATATAAAAGCACTATTTTCTTCTTCCATAGTTCATATCTTTCCAATCCATGTCTATTTAAATTAAATGTTAGTCAAAATAATATTTTTATTGAGGTTCTCTGACAAAATATTGATGAACATATACTTTATGGGTGATCTCTTCCTATATTGATGGATGTTTTTCAATTTTAATGTCCTCTTGAATCTCATATGATAGTAACTAGTTGGAGGTATATATAATTATAAACAATACATAAGGATTCCTAAAATTTGGAGATATTACCTAAATTTAGTTAATATGAAACCAACATTCATCATCAATCCTATTGCACAGATTTACTAGAGCATCTTCCAAGCCATTTAGGGTATTGATTTATATTTCATCATTCACTAATTATTATTTCCTATACCGCATCCAATATTCTGACTTAATGTTTTGATATTAATAGGTCTCAAAAGGGGATTTATCACCATAATATACCTTATCATACCCATTAATAGAATACAATAATCATTTGTTACATGAAAAATCATATTTTTGAGTGCATATAATGCTAGTTCATTATTAATATGTAATTTAAAGTTATTTCATAGAATACCACCATGAATTATGATTAAAAAATAAATTTTCTAAATCAGGTCCTCATTTTTATGTTTCCATGTTTCCCTTAAACACTGTTTTCATATACTTATATTTTGAGGTTTAAAGAGGACATGGTAGATTTATTGTATCCTAAATAGTAGAGGGTATGAACTGGGATATGGTTGATTCTACAGACATTGTAGATTGTGTATTGGTGAACATCAAATTTATTGATTTTCCCATATATATATATAGCGGTTTGATGGTCTAATATATGGTAGTTTCTTAGCCCTTTCATATGAATGAAATGGCCATATGGTACTCAATAGATCATTTTCACAAGATATATCTTAGATGTGTCCCCCAATTTCTAAAACTCTTAGTGGTTTGAATGTTCCTAAATATGGGAATCCTTGTGTTACATAGAGAGGTTAAGACTATATAGTAGTAGAATCATGGAAAGGTTAATAGATAGGTGATTCAGAATATTGTACATATAGGTTGGATTCAATTTCTTGATTCTAAGATGTTGTTTACTAGATTGAGTTTTAGTATTCAATGATGACCGTAGTGGTGATTCATTCCATTTGATTGATTTTGGAGGTGATTATATTTTCTATGGTTTGGGTTGAACTGGTTTTCCTACATCTCATTGTTAACTAACTAGTTGTTAATTTTTTAATCATTCTTAAAATATTATCATATTAGAGTGACCCCTGAAATCTTCCGGATAAAATTAATTCTCTTATTTATCTCAATTAAGATCTTTCCTTTATGTAATAGTTTTATGTATATTGTAAATGGGAATAAAGAATGAACACCAGGGGATACCCCAGCATCATCATCTTAGACTTGTACAACCTCAATCATGACTATTAGTGTGGAATTATATTTCCTATTGTCTATTATCATAATTAAATTGTTTTAAAGATGTATTATGTTAATGAAATATATTTTGAATCATTTTCAGATGGAAACTATATATGGTGGAGTGGAAATAACCCTTCCAATAATGTGGGATTTAAATCCATAGGGTTCATGACTTGCATGGATTCCCAAGTCATCTCTTATTAGTTTCCTGATAGACATAGAAATTTTCCACTTTTAGAGTAATGTAATTTTGAGGGAAACATCTCATGTGCGTGAAGGTTAATTTTGATCAATTCTGATTGATTTGGACATGAGTTGATGATAACATATACACAATTTATAATTTTTCAAGTTATACAATCATTTAATTTCAATCCCCATCTATGTAGCTACTCATTCCTATATCCCTCTTCTTTAGAAGAGGTTGTAGAGATATAAGTTGTAGAAGTTAGAGATTTTAAAAAATTTGAATACTAGATGAATATTATTGTCTAAATAAAGTAATTGAAAATTAAATATTCCTAAATATTGTTTCCCAAAATTGGGTGGAAGGTGAAATAATTAAAATGATCATTTATCCCCACATCATGTGGACTTTTATCTCTGTTAACGTTAATGATATTTCATCTTGGATGGAAATTAAAATGCATGGAACTAACTCATTTATCAATTAATATACATTGTCTGTATTGTACAAAAAATTACATCAATTTTATTCCATTTAATATCACACATATTTTCATCTAGGAACATCCATTGATGTTGTTAGATGAGATAATGTATTAAATGATATCTAGAAGGCTCAAGGGTTATAGCTCCAATTGGTATTACCTTTAGAATGACTACTTGGGTTACTTATTTTATTAATTTTATCCTCTATGTGTGTAATTTGAATACTGAATTGGATTTTTACTATTGAATAACATCTTTTAATCATAAAAATACTCTAATTGTTTTTAAAAACCCACCATGGTAATTCAAAAGAATGATCAAGGATAGTATATTTCCTTTGAGATTCTCTATACATATTCAGAGTAGTGATTGTTTGACAAATAACAAGTTTATGTAATAGTAAATACCATTCCACCTAGTTATAAATCTATAAAACATCATATTTTCATGTTATATACAATTAGGTAGGTCATGAACAATGGTTTTATTTAATGTTTATAGTAATTAGGAGTGCAATTTTCATCATAGATATTAAAAATTGGAAATAGATATTGTTATTAGATTGTTATACAAGATGAACAATGTCCCCTCTAATATTTTCATAAATAATATGAGTTTTTCTTCCTCTTACTACTTTATAATTCCCATGATGTGTCCACAACAATAATTGAAATTTATGGAATACTAATCTGGGTCTACTATAATATCATATATTTGTATTGTGGGATTTCAATTTTTGTCGGAGTTAGATCTACTCAAACATGATATCAACTTTTTTGTAGCTACATTGGCAGACATCATTCTTCTATACCTCCCATCATAGTAGTGTGCGATTCAATCAATTTAATATGATCTTATGGAACTGTTACATATATTGATTCATGAGTGGAATAATATTTAAAATATTGTTATACTCAATATATCTTCACAAATTTTTGGTAACCTAATTGAGAAGGTATTTGGTAACTCACTTGAAATGGTGGTGTTTATTTTACAAGTGGATTAAATCCACGATAATCTACCTGTTTTGGGGACTACTAGAAGTGTTTCCTTGGTCCTGAGTTAGTCAGATGGATTGAGTATTCCATTATTTATTATGAAACCACTTCATTTTAAAGTGGATTCAATTGATTATGGATAGGTTCATCAACCTAATAGTATCAATTAGTTAGTATATTCCCAATGAGAAATTCAATATTGAGTAGCCACTTCTTGTCATACTTGGTTCTATACAACTAAATAATATCTTTAGTAGAAATTAGTTCAAACTATTTGGGTTGCGGGTGGGTTGTGGATATAATTGTACCGTTCCATTTTTTCCTTGGTGAAAGATCACTGAATTGGTGGAAGTTGGATGTTCAAAGTATCTCATAATTCTATAGTCTTTCGTTGGTGTTTGGTGTGCACACAGTCTATATATACTTATGTTTGTACAAAATTTTGAATAGATACCACTTCATATTTTTATTTTAAACCATTAAAAATACCCATGTTATATATGAGGATTTTTTTGAATAGGATTTATTGATATGAACCATACAGTATGAGTAAAATCATATTTTACATTAGATTAGTAGTGATCCTCATAAATGTTTTAGTATCATCTAATAGGCCCCTCATGTTATTCCCATGAGATTTTAATTTTGGTCGATTTATTGGGCTTCCAACCCCTTAAAGGGTTTTACTCCATCCCCTGATGATCTTTTTTGAAGAGAGAAAAAAATTATTTTTGAATGGTCATTTTTAGTAACACACCCCTTAATTTAAGAAAATCTGACCGTGGTGAAGCAGATGAATCGTTAAACATCAATGGAGAGAACTAAAAATGTCATTCTTTATGTATTAAACAAATATAGAAAAGGTCACCTTACTTATTAGTGGGGTTGTAAAAGTTCCCTCAGATTAATAGAATTAGGAGGATTTGATTGATCCATATTTTTCACTACACCCCAATTTATGTTTATTGATGTTGGGATTTTTGTACATGTAAAATAAATTCAACATTTATGATATTGTGACACTTATATGAAATTGCATGAGTCATTAGTGTGTCTATATTTATCTTTCAATATTACACTCTATAATAAGGTTGGTACAGTGTGATATCAGGTTAACATGGAAGTGTGGTATCAACTATTGAATGTGGTTAAATATTTGAGGGAACATATATCTATAAATATGATAACTGTTTCACTTTTATGAATCCTTGATACAAGAAAAAGTTACTAACTCATTCAAATAGATTATATCTCTTCTTTGCGTTAGGGATGGTGAAATTTTATTATATTTTTCATTTAGAATATAAGAACCAAAGATCTAATAGTTGATTAATGGATATGACATTCAACGTTACTTATCTTAAATATCAACCTTATACTATAAAAAGTGTGATGTCAAAAGCTCCAAATTCACATTAAACTAGGACTTGTAGGTTGGAATTAGTGTCACCAATCATTTGGCAGATCACCTTAAACCAATAATATAGGAATGTTGAATATATTTATACTACTTACCCAATTTATTATTTTCATCCCTACAAAGGGTGACCAAGTCAACATTGAGATACTTCTCATTAAATTTCATAATACTATCAGCATATTATTGATAGGTAAAATACCTAGATATAAGATAATAAAATGATACATATAGGGTGAATCAATAATGTGGTATGTACTCCTCTTTCTGTTAGACCTAATAACACCTTGATAGGAGAGGGGTGAATCTGGGTTTCAACATTTTATTTTAAAGTGATCAATATTTTTCCCATGATGATAGGAAATTTTAAAACATTTTTTTGGGATCATACAATTATTAAACATTCACATGCATGGAGACAACAAAATAGTAATACTTGGTTCACCACTAGGGGAAATTCCAAGGAGCATATGTCAATAGTGTGTTATTCATTCTTAAACCCACTTAGATTCACTATTTATTGTGGAATATATATTATCGGACTCAATCACTCTATTTTAGGAGAACTGCATTTACATGAATTTTAGTGATAACTCACTAACTCTCTCAGAACACTTCTATCGACTCCACTTTTCTCACAATATAGGGCAAGGTCTTACTTAGTATAATGTCTTTAAGGTTACTTCAGTAAATTTGTATTTTAAATACTTATCCCGGATTAGCATAAGAATTTGTTGGAACTATATTCCAGACTAAATTCGCATAAATTTACTCTACACTCTAGAGAAAATTATCAAAACCTTCTCGTCGCACAATTATTTCATAGGTGAAAAACATTTGAACATTCACGCAAGAACCCAATAATAAAAAAAACCTTTTGGTTTTTTCGCTTACCTTTAAATTTTGTGCAACACTATCCTTCAAGAAAAAAAAACATGAGTATCCCTTGGCATTTACAAGGAGCATTATGTGTTTATGTTAACTTCAGAAAACTATATAGGGAAAAAGTATTTTTCACCGAAGAGACACCGGATCATCGTTGATTTTTTTTTACTTCAAATGATAGGGGCTGGTACCTATTTAAAGGCAAGTCCAGACCAACCTGAATGTTCCTTATATTCCTTCCACTATGTGCGCAACATTTCTCCATTGTTGAAATCCTTACTTTGATGTCACATTTTGCGAACATGATCCTTGCACTCCTTCAAATATGTGTGTAACTCCATATCTATTCTGCGGGTGCACACAACTCTTCGTATGTCATGAAAAACCATATTTCACATAGTTAAAAATATTTCATAAAACCCTTTCCTTTACTTTATTTTGATGTGATGGTCCTACAACGCCACTTGCATAGAAAGTTTTCCACATTACGTGAAAATCCATCATTTTCCAAAAACCACATTCTCTACCCTCATAATTTTTGGCAATACATTTTTGGAAAACATTGGGAAAGTGGACACCTTCAACCCTAAATCCATATGCACTATAATATCACTTTCCTTGAAAACTCCCTTTTCAAACCTAGTTTGGTTTGACATCAATCAAAAAATTCACTCTATTTTCTACTATGAAAATCCTTGGTTCCGAGACTTTCAATGTTATGTAATATATTATATGAAGTGTAAATAGAATAAAACAAGATTTACCTCTTGTCTTTAGATTTTGTATCAATAATAAAATTAATTTTTTTCTTCCTTAATGTGTGAATCTTTAACCTTGTTTGACCGAAATGGTTATTTCTCATTTTTTTTATCAATGGAATGAATATTGTTCTAAATATCCTATGTTACATCCAAGGTTTCATGAACTATGGGAGACACTAATGATTATCACTACCTTAAGTATCCCATTGATTGGGATTGAATACGATTAAATAAAAGTAGAATATTTTGTATGACTATGTTTAGCTTCTTTAGTACCTTTTAGTATAAAGAACATGTTGGAATGATAGAATCATATGGAAGAACATCATGCCAAAACGTTTCATCATTTTAAGAGGTTCTGTTACAATTAATTTTCTTAACTAGATGTGTGATGATGAGATTTAATTTTTTTTCAATATATAATTAATTCAATGTGGTGAAGACTGAAAAGTATCTACCTACATTAGTGGGAAAAGGTTTTGAGTTCGAAACCATAAGAGATGTAAAGGTGAATTCATATCAGGTTGAAAAGGGAATTGATTGTGTAACACATTAGTTTTGGGTGATGGAGTTTCCACCCATGGTTACCTGTATGGATAGATTGAAGGGGAGTCCCATACATTTGATGATTTTTTAGATGGTTTGTATGGATCTGAAAATTATTGAACCTCAGAGGACCCCTATCTTCATCATGTTTTGATTATATGATCCATGAAAAGAGTTATATACTGAAACTAATTTGAAAAGGTTGAATAATATGAAGTTATAAATTTTCAAATAGTTTCAAAGAAGTATGGATTCTATATTGGATGTTGTGATAAATTATGAAAAACTATTCAAGGTGTTCCAACATGTTTTCTTCTATATTTAGTGTTTATTTAAACCTAGATAGAGGTTGAAGATAGTTGTCGTTTAATTGAAGAGAATCTTGATTAATGTGAAGTAAATATGAAAAATGTATAAGTCCTTGTGTTTTGTAGGCAACATCAATTCTCTATTTCAACATCCTATCTAATTCACATAACCATCATTTATTCTATGTAAACATCATCTAACTATATAGGAATGAATGTATATCTTCATAAACATAAATCTAGTATATATAATAATCATTTACATTTGTTTAACCATCTTTATATCTATATATAAACATAATATAATCTATGAAATGGATATTTATATAAAATAATTTTTCTCTTGTGTAAACATCATCCATGCATACATAACACTTAGTATGTTTGTATAACAATTAAAACTTAGTGAAATTTTTGAATTCTACATATGGAAAACGAAGTTTAAACATTTTAAAATCTGATGATAAATTTATTTGGGAAAATTATAAAGTCGATCTATAGGATTCTAAATATCATAAACATTTAAATGATTCGGTGTTTCATGAAAATAAAATTTATAGATGTTGATATATATATTGATATAATGAAGATCAAAGTAGAAGACTGATGTAGAGTCTCCTAAAATGTATAATTTTTATGAAAGTCACTTATAATAATTTTAGAGCTATTATTTCATCTTCTAAACATAATGGAGCTATAATTATCAATGATCCAAGAGGTATTTTTATTAAATGTTTGTGATGTTAATCTACAGAGTCATGAAAGAGAAGATCAACGATGATATTATAGAGTTTAAAAAAATATTACTGATTTTAATCTTATATAATCTTTAAATAGGAAAATCTATTAATTGTTTTCTTAATGAATGAGTGATGTATCTAATTTTCATTATTCAGTAAAAATATAAATCCAATTGAGATGGATGTCTATGAATTTTCCCATTCCTGAAATGAGTGACAACCTGATTTCATAAATCTTCAAACTGTTAAATATAAATTTCCATGTAATTATTGACTATAAATTGATTTAATATTATAAAATACTTATGATAAATGCTTATTATGAGGAATATATGGTTCTTCTACTATCTTATTTGTAAAGGTTTATGTTGTGAGTCAATACTAGTTTTAATATAAGCTACCACAACATGAATGAGAGATATACATTGAAACACATGTTGTGTTATATATTTATATAAAATAGGAAGTATTTATGTTCATGTTTTATTGTATTATTATCTTTAGAATAATAAAGTGGTGTATTATGTTAGAATTTTTGAAGAAATATTCAGCTTCCATTGAAATAAAATAGGAAAATAAATAAAGAGCATTCTTTTTCATTGAAAGTCTTATTATAAAATAATGTTTCATATCAGATCATTTTGGGATATGAACTAAAGGTAATGGGACATGAAAAGAGTTTATTTTATATTTCTCTTAACATTATAGTAATTATTTTAGTTTATATGAAATCCACCTATGGTTATTTAAAATTAAATGATAAATTAATTGAGTTGAAACTGTGAGAGAGTTTTTGACATAGAACTAACTTTTTTGTACTTTATATTACCTATTATATCCCATAAAGTGAATATTAAATATATATTATCACATATCTATCATTATTCCATGGAAGAGTAATGTGGAAATTTATTAGGGGTTCTATCACATCAAAATATGTCAAAATAGTTCCCTTTTATATTAAGAACTTTTAGATTATATGTCTATGTGCTAGAGTTACTAGTCATATGGTCCAGGTGGAAAACTATTATAAGGAACACAGTGTGTCAATTTTTTTAGAGTGGTCATAAGAGGATGAGGGTTGTTTTCAATAATCTTTTACTAAGTAATCTTTGTGAAAACATATTATAAGGAAATACACACAAAAATGGATTTCATATGACTATGAGTCATTGTAATTCCTATAGATGAGTTTGTGAAATTGTTCATAGAATTTACGATTATAATTAATACATTTTTTAGCTAACGTATATTGACGTATTGAAAAACCAAATGTATCTCTATGTTAATGTTACATAGGATACACAGGAATGTCAAAATTAGTATTTCATTAACAAATAATTCATGTAATGATTTATCCCTTCCATATTTATCAAATTTGATATATTGGTACTTTGATTGGAATAGAATAATAAAAATAAATCTCATGTATATTGTTTTGTTATAGTTTCATTTTATTTAATGAAATAAATTTTATCAAGAATAATGGTTGATGAAATTATTATACAAAAAACTTTATGAGATATCGAAAAAATGTTTATCTTACATAATAAGAATTCATATGTTCTTTTTTCATTGCGAATTTAGCATATTTTGTGGCTTCCTTGACCCATTACTAAATAATAATCTTATACTTTATAAAATATCTCTTAATTCCAATGAGGAAAAAGCCTTGAGGGTTATACATTAATTGTTTCTTCTGATCTCAATTATTTTCTATTTTAAATTAATTATGTGAATAAATATTATTCTCAAATAGATGTATAATTTTATTCAGGTTATACTGATCATATAGATTAAAGAAATATTCAGTTAAGAACTAATTATTTAACTATACTGATATATAATATTTATTATTTTTATTTATTGAGTGAATATATATATAATTAATTTTCTATTTTGGAATTATTCAGTAAATAAAAAAGGATTAATAGACCAAGATGAGGTTCTGTGTTAAATATTAATTTACAAGATCATAAAATATTATTTATTGATTCAATAGATTGTGCATGCCAAGAAAAATAAGAGCATTATTATTATTACATGTAATGGGGACTTCTAGGGGTTTAATATGTTTTTAAGGGACTCTGTTCAATTAATTGTAATTAAATTCTAACCCTATGTCTAAAAATAGATGATAATCTCTATTGTGAGAGCGTTAATCACTATGTGTAATGAATCTCAATCCTAGATCTCTCTCACAAGAACTAAAAACACTACTGGATTCTTCTCTCAAGCTTGTGAGATTAACCCCCTACTCCTCCTATAATGAATTATAGAGTATAAATGATTCATTAAGTCCAAAGTAATCATTTAAGTGACTATGGTTACACCACATGATGATAGAACCGATGCTGCCACACGTATCGTTGCATTGACGTTTTTCAAATTTCAAAGGACTAATTATGGATTCCCACTAGAGGTATTCTATACTTGGATCCTGGAAGATCAATGATAATAGACTGAATGGTTTTTAAATGATCAATATCATCCTCAATGAAATATCCCATAACCAAGTTATTTTTTTGTTGATAATTTAAATTAGTTATTAATTTAACCTACAGATCCTTGAGGTTTTTATAGCTACCCTACTCATTATTTCATATTAATTCATGATTAATTACATGAAAGTAAACATTATACAACCCAAAGGTTCTATATTTCTATTTAATTTAGAAATTAGGTAAATATATTTACATCATGAACATGGGATACAACAACATTATTGAAAACTTCATTAACATGCTTCAAAAATTTCATGGATTTTTAAAACTGATCGAGATAACCCGAAGACATACATAAGAAAGCGGTGATCTATTCATCCCAGCAAGGGAATAGAAAGAGAATAACATGAATAAGATAATAAATGTTAGATAATAGGAATTTCAATAGGGTATAAAAGGAACATGAATAATGAGGAATCATATAACTTGATAATCACAACATGGGAAATGTGCCAACAACATAAAAAATTTCATCAGAAAAATAGTTCAAGGCTAAACCGAAGATAATAAATGTTGGAAAATTCCAATAAAGTAATCAGGTTCACTCCCTATCCCAAAATGATGAATCATTATTCTAAACTTTACCCAATGCATTAAATCACTATAGCATTCTGGGCACACCGGTCACATTCATTTCATTCTCATGCTTAAGTTTTCCCCATAGATCACACATCATGGATCCATTTATAATCAAATAAATTCCCAGATAATGGTGTATGGAATATATAAATGTAAATAAAAAATTAAAATTATCTGTTCATAAATGTGAAAAACGTTTATATTAAATGATCATGGTATTCACTACATAATTGGTTTGGCATAGAAATCTCGGTGATATTTAGGTAGCTTAAAAGTGTCACCTAAAGATTCATAAAAATGGGCTGATGAGATAAAAAGGAGTATCTCATAATATATACACCAAATAGGAAGTAACAGGGACTTGTAAAAACATATCCCGTCATTATAAATTTTAAATAGATGGAATAAGGTAATGAAGAAACATGTATAAATAATATAATCATAACTATATTTCAGCATGGTAATGAGTGTACATAAAGGATCATGGGAGGTTGAATGTGAGTGAAAGGGGATAAAATAATTTATAAATTAAATGTACAGTAAGGTTAATATGGTAGAACATATCCCAATGTATTTAATTGTAATTTAATATACATAACATAAAATAAGTACTTGAATGGAAATGAGAAGAGTGAAATTCCATACTGAATTTCGGCATGGTAACATGTACACATAAAATATAATTGAAGGAATAATTAAATCGAAAGGAATATATCCTTATTTATAGATAAAATTATCATTAAGGGTGATATGAAATAATATATCCCAACATAAGCAAAAGGAAATTTGAAGACATTACAAAAATTAGTTCTTGATAAAATGCAGAGAGTTGAAGATCCCTTACTTGAGTTTGTAACTCCAAAAGATTGAGAGGGGATTCATGAGACCTTTTGGCGCATTTTTAGGAATATAGATAGTTAATTTAAGATTATTTATGATCTAGTAGGAGTTCATGTGAAGATAAATGGGAGTTTAGGTGGGTTTATATTGGGAAAGAGGGGGATTTGATTACTATTTAAGATTTGGACTCTACATAATAAAATAAGGAAAACCAAAAATCATCCCATGTTTTTCCCATGGTTTCCGAAAAATGTGAGTGGTTATCATTATTTTATAATTTCATGTGACAAAATTAATAATATAATTCCCTTTTTTATGTCGAGATGAGGCATACTCTTAAGCAAATGAATTAAAAAACATAAAATATATTAACTATTTTAGTGGATTCATTAAAGATTTATAAAATTAACCAAATAAACATATGATAAATTTATTTTAAAGGTAAAGCATTCAACTAGATTTTGATACCAATTATAATATTTATTATGTCATTTTTTGGTCATTATGATGTCGTAATAAACAATGTATATTTATATGATATTTAAATTTTACATGAAAATTCGATTGTCTTGGAAAATTTTGAAAAATTCCCCAATGGATAATTTTGATGTTATGATTCAAAAATTAAAAATAATTTTATCTATATAATATTCTAAATATATCGATTTTAACATTTAAAAAAACACATTTATTAATAAATGTTGGGTTTTTTTGAAAATAAGAGTTTTCAAACCCTTATAAAAATTACATTTGACTTAATAGAAATTATATGATGATTTATATTTGATAAAAAATTATTTTATAATAATATTTTATTAAAATATTATTTATTTCAAAATTTCGTTAATTTGTAAATTAATTAATTCAATTTGAATATTAATCAAAAATACAATTTATGCTCTATTGTATCAGAATAAAAATAATTTACAAAGTAGCAATAAGAAGATGAAAATATATTCATTATTCTATATAAAATAATGTTTATATTTATATTTCTAGGGTCTAGATACATATCCCTTTAATACTCTAGAAAACTCCCAAAGAGTAAGGTGTGTGATGGTGGGACTTTAATGAGGTGGTTTGGCCAACATGGTTTTGGTTGTGTTCTCGATGAGCATGAACTTATCCCATTAATGTTTTCCCTCATTCTGAAGTAGATGGATCTTAGAGTTATCATGGCCAAGGGAAAATCTCAGTGATTCTATCTCCCTCAAGAGCTTCTATAAATGGGATTCCTAGGGTAAAATCCTACTGGTTGAGTCCCTCAGTTCTTTTTTCTGTGTCAATTGGATTTATTAAAACCCCATATTTAAACTAACCATGTGGTCATAGTTCAAAAACTATATTATTGAAAGTAATGATACTTAATGGTTTTTTAAATAAAATTTGTATAATAATATAGAAAACATGCATGTTTTTTATATAACCATATTAAATAATATGAAATTTATTTAAATCAAAATGGAAATTTTATTTATAATAGTTCAGGTCATTACAATCTCCCCCTAAAGATTTTTTCCCTCAAATTTTTTTTCTCCCATACTAAAAAGGATTTGGGTAACTATTTTTAATCCCCTCCTTTGGTTCCCACATCACTTATTCAATCTTTTAGTTTCCCCACAACACTTTGACAAGGTCCATTGTCTAAATTCATAGAATATTGTCTCTACAGTCTATGATTTTCACCAGCTGCTCCTCTCAAGAAAGGCCATTTTCCAATGGTACCACCTATGGATTTAGAACATGTGAGGGGTCTAGTTTGTAATTTATCAAGAGGGATACATGGAATAAATCATGTAATTGAGATTGGTTTTGTGGGAGTTCTAGCCAATATGTTTCCTCTCTGATTCAATTAAGGATCTCAAAGGGGTTGATATATCTTGGACTAGGCATTACATTCTTCCCAAATCTCATAAACATCTTCCATGTAGATTTGTGGAGGAATACCAAGTCTCCATAATAATGCTCTTGGTCTTATTGATGAGTTTCATCATATCTCTTCTATCAACTCTGACTATCATTGATGTGCTGCTGAATAGTCTTATCCTTCTTCACCATTTCCTCAACCATTTCTAGACCAAGAAGTTTTCATTCCCCAACTTTATCCCAACATACAGGTGTTCTAAACCTCTTCAAATCAAGGTATTCATAAGGATCCATTTAGATGATTGATTGGAATCGTTTGTTGTAAGATAACTCTCCCAAAGTAAGATGTTGGCCCCATCATTCTTTAAACTCAATAGAACAATCTCGCGACATGTATTCATGTATTTAAATAGTTTGATCATATTAGACATTGGTTTGAGAATGATTGATCATAATAAAGTTTAGATCGATGTTTATAGAATGTTGGAAACCTTTATAGAGCATGGAGGTGAATCTTATATCATGATCAAATACAAGTGATAGTTGTACACCGTGATACCTTATAACTTATCTAATGTATATCTTTTCAAGCTTATCCAGTGAGATGTCCTCTCAAATAGAAATTAAGTGGGGTTTCATTGTAAGATGATCCATAACAAACCATATAACATCTATTCCCATAGATGTCTTCAAAATTACAGTGACAAAGTACATGGAAATGTTCTTCCATTTCAATGTTGTTATGTTTAATGGTTTTATCATTCCCTTAAATATATTCTATTTATCCTTCAATTGTTGGCATATGAGGCACATTGATATATATTAAACGATCTCCATTGTCATATTTTCCCAACAATAGAGCTCAAAGAGTTATTGATACATCTATTCATTTCATGTGTGAATGGAGAATGTTGAGAAATGTGCATCATCTAATATTTCCTTCTTTAACTCCAAATTTTATGGAAACCATAGTCTTGACCCAAATCTACCAATTCATTCTTCATTAATTTTGAACACTAAGGATTTACCCTTTCTCATGTATTCTACCTTCATCTGAATTTCTACATCATTTCATTGATTATCCTTTATTTTATTCTTGAGGGATGTCTCAGAAATAATTTGAGAAAATATTGATGATGTTACTTCCATAATAATTACCATGTCCATCCTTTATAGGTCTAAGAAGACTGGATCTTTCTCAATTCTCATCATCGATAAAGATGTAGGATGTTTTCTACTTAGAACATACTTCACCTTATTTTCTATACCAGGATGGTAAAGGATTGAGAAATTATTACCCTTGAAAATTCCTAACCATCTTCTCTGGTGCATATTAAGCTCCTTATGTGTGAATATTATATTTGAGGCTCTTATGATCAGTATACATCCCGCACATTTTTCCATAAATATAATGCCCCCATATTTTAAAGGCAATGATTACAACATCTAACTCTAGATCATTCATGGGATAGTTTTTATCATAATTTTTTAGCTTCCTAGAGGTTTAGGGTATCACATTACCATATTTAATCATCCATTATTTAAAGAATCATTGTATACCACAAATATTTCCCCACTTATTGGTAGTGTGTGCACTGGTACAGTGATAAGCCTATTTTGATATCATTAACGCTTTCCTGAAATTCTAATTTTCGAAAAAAATTAACTCCCTTATAAATTATCTTGGTAAGAGGGTTTTAAAATCATTAGAAATTTCTCAAAAATCAGAGATAATACCCCCCACTAACTCATGGAAACTATATATACAAATCAAAGATTTTGGTCTCAACCATCCTTTAATTACTTCAGTAATTAAAGTGTCCACAGATATCCCATTTCTTATGATTGTGATCCTAAATTAATAGACTTAATTAAACCATAACTCTCATTTACTATACATGGCAGAAATATTCTTCTTTCCTAGGGTCTTTAGCACAGTCCTACAGTGGTCCTCATACTCCTCCTTGCTTTTGGAGTATATTATAACATCATCTATAAAGACTACCAAATTTTTTTCGAGGTAACCTCTAAAGACACTATTCATCAAGTCTATAAATAATTTTGGAGAATTAGTGAGTCATAATGGAATCACTATAAACTCATAGTGCATGTTCCTTGTATGAAAAGAAATCTTTTGGATATCTTCTTTCTTCACCCTTACTTGATAATATCCTAACCAAAGATCCACCTTGGAAAAGTATTGTTATTCACATATCTAATCAAACAATTCATAAACCTTATGTAGAGGATATGTTTTCTTTATTATGACCTTGTTGATCTAACAATAAATAATGAAAAGGCACATTGAACCATCCTTATATAGGATTAAGAGGACTTGTCCACCCCATAGTGAAGCACTGGGTCATATTAACCCTTTATCCAAATTCTCTTGTAGATGTTTCCTCACCTACTCATGTTCCACCAAATCCATTATATATGTATTATTGGATAATAGAAATTACCCAGGAAGAATATTAATTACAAATTATACCTCTCGACTAGAAGGAATTCCAGGAAGCTCCTTAGGTAACACATCAATGTATTCCCTCACAATAAAGAAGTCTTAGAGGAAGTTTCTCTCCTTATAATCAATCATTTTAGCTACATATGCTTTCTTATAGGGTAATAATAAATATTATTGAAATGATGGTGATAAATAAGATTCATCCTCCCCCTTGAACATGTACAAAATCAGGGGTTTATTTTCAATAGAGATAATGATTTTATTATCGTGGAAATTTATGTTCGATCTATATAGGGAAATCCAATCCATGCCCATAATTGCATCTAATTAAACTGAAGGGAGTATGAAAAGGATAACTAGGAAGTTCATCCCAAGAGTTTTTATAGGGTAGGAGTTATATACTTGGGATTAAATAATTTCCCCATTGTATATTTTCATCAACAACTTATCATCCATGCATTGTGGTGGTGTTTGGATAGTTTTACTAAAAAAATTTGATATAAATGAATGTGTTGAACTAGAATCAAATAGTATATTCTCTATTCTTGAATGAATAACTAGAATAACATTCCCCACTTCATTATTGGGATCCACTTCAGTGGTAGTGATATAAAAATATCTCCCATTCTACCATGGAGGTTGCTGGTTGTCTCTAAAAACCCTTGGATTTATGCATTGTTTTTTAAAGTTCCCTGGTTCCTTGAGATTCAAGTAATGGAAAATAGGTTTAGGGTTGACTGAATCATTCCTTTACTCTGTCGTAATAGTGGGTTTATCCTGTAATAAATTTCTAGCAAGGTTTCCTACCAGTCTACACATAAATCAGTCATTAATTTCCATTAGTTAATTTTCATGGTGCCTCTTCCCACAACATTGACAAATGGGATATTGAAATTTCCTAGCACCGTTCAATTTATCTATCAAACCAAAATAATAAAACTCAACCTTATGCTTCTTATCCTTATGATACCCTTGAGATTTTCCGATCTCCATTTCTACTTTGAGGGAACATCATCCAATTTATTCATAGCTTTCAAATTTATGGATCACTAAGGATTTTTATATACTAATTTCTAGCACACCAAATAAGCTGTCAACCTTTCATATGGGGTAACAAAAAAGTGAGGGGCATATCATGAATGTCTTTTGATGTTTTCCTCCTACATCAGGATAGATTATTTCTCTTTCTTCTTGAGGGTAAGTAAATCCCTTTCCATTTTAAGTGGGAGAGTGTGAGGAAAATATTTATCTAAAAACATTTTATCGAATTCCATCCACTCCATTTCTTATATCTCTTCCTTAGGATTCATATTCTTGATCAATGTCAACCGCTGATCAACTTCTATCTCAATATGATAAACAACCTGTAGAACATTATCTTTCTCAAAACATTGAAGGATCTATAAGATCTTCTCAAAGGAGTTAATACATTTTTTTAAATTAAGGGATCACATAATCCATTGAAAATAAGATACCTTTTTCACATATAGCTCTGAATCATATCTTAGTATCTCATAGGGGGATTTGGATAATCCTCCTGATCTAGGTTTCTATTCATAAGCTGAGTTATCTGAGAGAGTATCGTGACAAAGTTTGTGATTTCTTCTCCCATTAAGTTGGGAATCTCATTGGGACACTCATCACATTACCCATCTCATTGATTGTTTACCTGATTAATCATATTTCATTCCATTGGATAGGATGAAATGAAAATTATGAATGAGTATTTCAAACTATTAAATACATAAAGTGGAATCCAATGAAATTAAAGGGATGAGTTATAAATTATATTCATTTCATTAAAATATGAATTTCATGGATTCAATAAATGTTATCAATAATCTATTTCTTAACATTTATTTCTTATAGGGGATATTTTATTCCCCTTAAAAATCATTCATAATGGGCTTATTAATTTACCAAAAGATATCCCCTGAGAGTGTCAAAACAGGTGTGCAGTAAGGCTCGTTGTCTGGTACTAGGTTACAATTAGTCTGGCCCAACACACCATGTAAGAGTTGTTACTCCTAGGTACACCTATTCTAGAACAACATCCACTTGTAGTATCTAGATATGGATGTATTTTATTGATAAATTACATAATCTATACTAACCAAAATTTAGGGAAGTTTTCTAATACATAGTCTTATCCCTAATTCTTTCTCTAGAGCTTTCAAATCCTAATACCAAAAATAACTAAACATTTACTCTAATATCAACTATATCAACTCTGATCTTTATTTCACATTAATTCACTAGTTATTACATAAAATTAAAAATTATACAACCCAAAAAATTTATAAGTATAGTTTATTTGGGAATTAGTTACATAGAATAAAATCTTGAACAAGGGATACAACAACATTATTTAAAACTTCCATAACATTCTTCAAAATTTCCATTGGTTTATAAAATGGCATGGGATAACATGGGGACATTATTATGAAATAGTTGAGATATAAAGCCTAGTAAAGGAATAATAAAGGCATAACATGAAGAATAAAATAAATTTCATACAATAAGAATATGAATGGGGTGTAAATAGAACAAGAATAATACAACATGATATACCATGATAATCATAACGTGGGAAATGTGGAAACAACTTAAAACACTACATCCAAAACATAGGTCAAGGATAAACAACCAATACTTCATGGTGGAAAAAGTATAATTAAGGAATAATGATCACTCCCAATCCTGGCATGACCTATCATGATACTAAACATTACCCATCTCATTGGAGCACTATATAATTCTAGGCACACCTGTCGTATTTATTTCATTATCATGATAAATTGTGCCACATAGATCATAAAACATGGATTCATTCATTGTAATAATTTGATCAATGATCATTGAGTGTGTAATACATAAATTTAAATCCCCAATAAAATTTATATGTTCATAGTAGTGAATTCCCTTGAAATTAAATGAGTATCGTATTCACTACACAATTGGTCTTGCATGGAAATCACGATGATATTTCGATAGAAGAATGGGGTCACATAATGATTCATATTAATGGGTTGAAGAGAGAAAAATGGTTCTCTCCTCACATATAAAAAACAATAGTAATAGTTACATAAGAAAACTTTTCCCAACAAACAAAATTGTAAATAGAAGGCATAAGGTAATGAAAAAAAATGAATAGAGAAGATAATCTTAACTATATTTCGGCATGGTAACAAGTGTACATAAAGGATCATGTGAGGCCTAATAAGAGTTAAAGGGGATATCATATTTTTTAAGTTAAATGGATAGTAAAGGTAATATGTAAGAACGTATCCCAACATAAAAAATTTGAATTTCAGATACATAACATAAAATAAGTGCTTGAATGGAAATGACAAGAGATAAATCCATTAATAAATTTTGGCATGCCAACAAGTGTAAAAAATGGATCATGGAAGGATTCATGAGATTAAAAGGAATAAATAATTATTTATAAAAAAATATGTAAATTATGTAGGATATTTAAGAACCTATCAAAACATAAGAAAAAGTAGATTTAGAAATATTACAAAAAGAAGTACTTGATAAGAAGAGGAGAGTGAGAGATCTCTTATTTGAGTTTTTGAATCAGAAATCTTGGGAGGGGCTTCTTAAGAGCATGGGGGAACCTTTTGAATAATATAGAGAGTGTAGGTTAGTGTATAAACATGATACAATTATTTGGAGGGATAATAAATTGGATCTTGGGTGGATTAATATAGGAAAAGAGGGCGATTTTGTTATTATTTAGGTTCTGGACTCTAGATAATTAAATAACCAAAACCACATAACAGCCCATGGTTTTTGACCATGGTTGTTACCAAATGGGATTTATTATCATAATTTTATTATTCTAGGGTATGAACTTAACAAAATAATTACCTTTATTATGTTTATATGAGTTATACTCTTAAACATTGATTCTAAATCCCTAAAATATATTATTGGTTTTTTGAGGATTCATAAAGGATTTAAAAAATTAACCAAATAAACATTAAATAAGATTATGTTAAATTTAAACCATATAGTTGTTCATGTATACCCATTATAGTATTTATTACATCAATTTTGGGTCATTATGATGTCAAATTATACAAAGTATATTTAAACAATATTTAAATTCACCAAATTTTTTGACTATCTCAGAAAATTATGAAATATTCACTGAGGGATATTTTTTACATTTTGATTCAAAAAATAATATTCACTTTATATAAATAATTTAATAAATATGTGAATTTTCACTTTTATAATAATATATACATTTATTAACAAATACAATGTATTTTCACAATAACAGTTTTTAAACACTTATAAATATTACATTTTTCATTATCAAAATTATATGCTCCTTTGTATTTAATAAAATTTATATAATAATAATATTTTTTTAAAATATTATTTATTTCAGAAAACAATTAATTCATAAATTCTTTAATTGAATTTGAATATTAATCAAAATTTAAATGTGTGATTTATTTTATCAAAATAAAAATAATTTTCAATGTAACAATAATATAATGAAAATATATTAATTATTATATAAAAAATATTATCAATATTATTATTTCTAGGGTCTTGATACATATCCTTTTAATACACTATAAAACACCCTAAGATTAAGGTGCATGATGGCGGGACTTTCACAGGGTTGTTTTGAGAACATGGTTTTGGTCGTGATCTTGATGAGCTTGAAATTATCCAATTAATGGTTTCACTCATGCTTAAGTTGTAGGATAATAGCCTGAAATTGGTCAAGGGAAAATACCAATGATGCCAGATCCCTTGTAAGCTTTGATAAATGGGTTTCATATGGTATGATCCTACTGGTTGAGGCCATCACTTCTTTTTTCTGTGTCAATTAAATTTTTTAAAACCCTATATTTAACCATGTGATCATTGTTCAAAAGATATATAATCAATGGTAATGATACCTAAAGGTATTTTAAATCCAATTGGATATAAAAAATATATGTACATGTGTTTTTATAATCATATTTCATAATAATACATTTATTTAGAATAAAAGGGGAATTTTTTTTATAATAGTTTGGGTCATTATAGTTTTTCTGTTACTTTTGTAGTTTTAATAGAAATGTTTCATTGGTCATACAATCTACATTGTGTAAATTGAAAGTTATCCATTTAATAAGAAAAAGGATAGTTAGACTAAGATTTAATAGGAACTTCTTCTTTTTTTGGAGTCATAATGTGGCGTTAGAGTGGTCGTATTTAAAATTTAAAATATTTATTGTCTATTGACGATTTATCCATTTAAAATTCAGTTTTTATTTCCACATAATTCATTATTATTATAAAAATAATAATTATCTCATCTTCCACTTCTTCATTTCTCTCTCACATAACATTTATTGGTTAATTTTTAATGATGAATACATTTAAATTACCATTCTGTAGGTGGAAAAAGTTCTTTATAGGTAACACAAGCCTACATGGAGTGTACTCCCAAGTCAAACATTATGTATTTATGTTCACTACAATATGATTATCACATGGAAAACATGATATTGTGTAGTAACCAGATGTTATCTTTATTTAACACACACCACCTGTAGACCAGGCCCTAGTGGAACATTGTTTTTTAAAAACAACATGACTTGTTACATTCTTATATGTCATGTGGTATTTGTATTTTCATTATAAAAAAATGGTTCTACACACATCCTATAATAAATACATTTCATGTAATCAATACATGATGTGTACAGGTTGGATTTATTAAAGAGAGTCAGAAATGATTCATACACGTTGTGTGGCTGGGTTACACACATATTATACCCTTCCAGTTTACATAGAAATTTTAAATTGTATTTATTACTCTATTAAAACTCATTGACTTATGTCTATTTTTCATCAATTAATAGTAAACATTTTTCATTAGGTTTTAAATGATATTAAATTATTAATTTAATTCCAAAAAATATTCAAAAATACATGTCATGTATGTTCATTTCATTCTATACATTATATGTTCATTAAATTATTACACTATATATACTTTTCATGTTTTTGGTGTTTCTGTTATTTTCATAGTAAACTCAATTAATGTAAAAAACATTCTTGAATATCATACGTCATGTGATTATTTTTATCACAATATGGACCATGCTGAGTAGTTTGGATATTTAATCACCTATTTTCATCCAAGTAAAAGGATATGTAATTATTTTATTAGATTACACATAAAATAATTTTTTTTATTTTTAATAATATCAGAGTGTATGGGCATATCTATGAAAATTTCGATGGATAAATAATATAAAATGAATTAATTGATTAACTAGATAATTTATCATATTATTTAGTGTGTATTTAATCCTTATAAATAATTAGATGAAATTAATGCTAGTTAGTTGTTTTAAATGTGTATTTATTTCATGTGTGTTACTGATCTTGAGCTTAGAAAAGAACTATTTATGTATTGGTTTTTATTAATTTAAAAATTTTTACATGATATTTCAAATTACATATTATTAAATTGAAATTGATGGATTTCATGTAAACTCCCCCTCCTTCATTATGAAGGAACTCCATATCCAAACATGATTTATATAAAATTAACTTTAAATAATTATTTGATTCCCCTAAATTTTTTGTGAATTATAAAACAGATGTAATAGACGTCATGTTCAGGGCACAAGGAATGAGATCATATCAGATTCAAGGTATTAAGGTGAATCCAACCCTAGAGATACAAAGGAGGATAGGTGGAATACTAAAACTCATGCCAAGTCTAAAAAAAGAAGTTTTTCTCTAGGGTAAGAGGTTGGTTTATTACTCTCTCAATATACCATCCATTCAAAAATATCATGATTGAGCCGTTTACTTTTTTTTTCAATATTATGGATGATTTATATTATGCATGTAAGAACATGATTATATAAATTAATATATTAGATATAAAAAGGTGGAATTTTAAAAAAATATTATACATAATTTTTTTTATCAAAATTGTAATTCAAATAAGTAAAATTTGTATAGCCATATGTTTTTATAAGAGAAAACTATGTTCGATAGCTTATGTGATACGCAACATTGAACCCAATCAAAAGATGATTATTTAAAAACAACCCTTATAACCTATCCATTAGATTTATAGGTATGAGTAATATTGAATAATTTATTATATATATATATATATCATATTAAAAATAAATATATTTAAAAATTCATTGTAAATAATAAATTATTATTTACTAATATCGTTTTATTCTTTAAAAATACATTTTCTTGAAAATAAATTTTTATTTATTTTTATGAATAAGTATTATAATAAATTCCTAGAATATTTAGAAATTATGTTTTGTAAAATTAAACCCATTTTTATAAAATAGTATCATAATTATCTTACGGTGAAAGTTTGGGATTGTTTAGAAAATATGGATTTTTCAGTGAATAGTCAGAAATATCATTTTAAGTAAAATTACTGTTTCTTTTGAAACATTTAGTAATATAAAAGTTAAAATGTTATTTTACTTTGATTTAAAGGTAAAATAATTATTACATAGTTTTATTTAATTTATTTAATTACAATTTAGTTATTTTATATCGAATTATGGTTTATGTTTATTTTTATGAATTAAAACACATTTTTTTTAAAATGTTTTAATATGAACCTTTTTTCTCCATTATAATTTATTAAAATGGAACCTAATGATAAATTATTTAAACTAAATTTTTAGATTATATATATACCATTATGAATTGAAATTAATATAATGTTGATTAATAGTTATATAGCTAATGAAAAATAATATTTTCATTGAAAATATATTTTTTGAAAAATCAGTTTTTATTGTGCTTGCAGATTTTATTTTCAATTAAATTTTTTCAGCTATATAAAATTATTTCAATAAAATGGATTCAATATTTAAAATCATCATTATTAATTTTAGGTAATAAGTTCAACTTAATTTTCCAATAATGTGAATAATAACCAAAGCATGTTTTAGTACTTTGATAAAAAGAAACTAAGTTAATGAAGGGTAAAAATAAATTGATAAGACTATGAAAAAAGAAACCCTAATATTATGAATATATATATTCGTTTCAAAATAATAACGATTAATCTTTTCTTGTTACTTATTAAATGATTAAATAATTATTTTGATAAAAATTTGAATTTTGATACCGTAAAGCATAAATTGTACATGTGGTTAAATATACTTTAATGAAGAAAAAATTTCATGGAATAACTCAATAATTTTTTAAATGAATTATGTTTTATTAAAATAGTATTATTAAATATTATATATTAAATATAAATGCTAATGTTATTTTACAAAATAGAGATGTAATTTTTTAAAGGAAAGAAAACTGTTATTATCAAAACACAAGTATTTTTCTATAAATAGGTATTTTAATTCAAATGTTTAATTTTTCATATTTATAGAATTATTTTGATAAAATAAATATCATTTTTCAAATAAACACTTATAAATCATCTAACAATTATTTTTTCATAATTCTCTCAGATAGTAAAATTCTCAAAAAATGATTAAAAATGGTATAATTATACAGTGTGTATTATGACACCATAATGGACCAATAGTGATCTAATATATACCGTATAAGGTATAAATTAACAAATATATGTTTCCCCTTTAAATTAAAATTTTCAGGTAATTTTATTAACTTTACAAAGACTATGAATCTCCGAAAATCTATAGTATATATTAAGGCATTAAAATTATTTCTTTTTAAATTTGACTCACATCCACATCACCGAGGGTAATAATTTTGATTAATTAAGACCATGTCCTTATAAAATAATGAAAACAACATCTATTTGGAGGAAACTATGGGAAATAACCATGGAAAGGTTTTTTATTATTATTTTATTGAATAGAGTCCAAAACCAAAATTTTGGAAATAATAAAGAACTACCCTCTTTTTACCTATGTAAACCCACCTAAAATCCCATTCCTATTATATAAAAAACCATAGATAACATCCTTAATCTTACCTCCCATATCTAGGGTCAGAAAAGTTTCTATGATCTATTAATAATATCCTCCCAAAATTTTTTAATCACCCTCTCAAGGTAAGGGATCTCCATATCTACTTTTTATTAAAGAACCTCATTTATGTTATGCGTCTTAATTTAAATGTGTTCTTGTTTGGGTATGTTTTTATACAACCACATTTCTTCAATTTTTCTTTATATACGATTATATATCCCTTTAAATATCATTATTACCTTCAATTAACCTGTATGTACACCAGTTATGCTACCAAAATTGGCCTACGATTTTCTATACCAAATATATGGGACCACTCTCTATTCTTTTCAATTCAAGAAACTTCCTTATGTCTATTTTTTTAATATCATTTTGTAATGTATATTTGATTTTATAAATATTTTTATACATTCCAATTTATTTCCTATAAATGGGAGATCATTTATCTTCTCTCATTCTATCATTTACCTAGGCCATTATTATACCAAAATTTAGTAAGGGATCCTTTCCTTCTCCTCTTAATTAAATAATCTTATTCATTTTTAGCTTTTAATTAAAATTAATAATGTTGAGATATTTTTTTAACATCTATATTACAATCAATTATATGTCCATGTGATGATTTATACATTTCTATCTCGTTGATCTAATTTATGAACCTTTATGTACTGTTGTTATGCTACCGAAATTTCACTACAATATTTCCCTACAAATACTTTTTATTGTGAATACCATGACTATTAACACTCAAGGGTAATCAGATAGAATGACATATACTCCAATTATTTGTAACTTCCAAATATTTATTCCAAACTCCTTGATCATGGAATTATGTGTCATGAAATATGATCCTATGTTAAAGGATCCATGTGACACACTTATGCATGTGAATGATATGAAAGTGACTAGTGCACCAGAAATTTCATCGCACTAAAATGAATTGGGCATGATTTTGTCTCATGATATGTAATGAAAGGTATTAAGGAGTTAATATAATCTTCACAAGAATTTTTCCACTATGTTATTATGTATTGGATGTTATCCTTAACATATGTTCATGATTTCATGTTTACAATTGTTTCCACTTTCCCATTATGTCTTTATCTCATCACCCTATATCATGATTTATTATTCAAAATTATGATTCTCAACACTCTTAGGATAGATTGATATTCCTATTGGATCTCATTTTCTAAATTATCATCGTACTGTGTTTTTTTATTCCACTGCTAGGATTTATAGATCACCCCTTCCTTATGTACATCCCTAGTTTATCTCATATAGTTTTAAAGGAATGGTGATTTACAAGATCATGTTAAGGAAGTTTTCAGTAATGATTTTTTACACCATGTTAAATATGTTACTATATGTACCTAATTCCAAAATATAATAGGTTTCTAAACTATTGGGGTTTAATTATCTGTAATCTTATGCAATAAATCATGAATTAATATGTAATAAAGTCATAGGTTTTTATATATGGTATCATATGAATGTTTAGTTATTTTAGGATTTTGATTAGTAAACTCTAGAGAAAGAATTAGGTATAAGACTAAAAATAATAATACATCCCTATATTTTTTGTATATTATTGATTAAATAGTCTCCAATAAAATAAATAGATGTCTTGAAATTACATTTGGATATGGTTATGGCAGAGATATACCTAAGGCTAACACTCAAAAAAAATATATTAATGTAGGCTTGATTCGGAAATGTGCACAAAAATTATACTTTCAGAACACCTGGTTTGAAACTCCTTAAGGATATGAATTAGTAAATTCAAAAAGTCATTACAAAACATTATTAATGGAAATCCAATTATCATAATATTTTATGGTAGGAAATCAATCAATGATAACATAAATTGAATCCTTGAAGTTCAAAAGAAATGAAAATAAATTTAATTTATAGGTTATTCCTTTAATGTTTTTTCTTCCTAGTTATGTGTTAAATAGTTTAAAATTACTCATCCCAAATTCTCCTTTTATTCTAGTTAATGTATGGAAATTGGAAGCACCAAGTCAACATCTAATGTTATAGGAAATTTGATGACTTCCCAAACGAGAAGCATAACATGGTGAGATATCAGGTAACATAAATGATGATTATGTCAAACCCACTACCAAAAATAACAATTAAAAATTATCACAGTGTTGAATATCCAAGGATTTGAAATATGGGGATAATGATGTCTCAAGGTAGTTTATCTAATAAATGATAAAAAAGAAAGAAGATTCAATTTCCTTTATGTCAATGATGTGGAAATCGGAACCAAGGGAATTTCTACAATGGAACTCAAATGTGTTTTATGTGTGAAAAATATGGCATAAAGTAATAAGTTTACATAAAAAATAAAGTATGTGATGGAATGATATAAATTTCATTCTACAATACCATTTGTTTTTAAATTTATTATGTGTGTAAAACATGAGAATTATCTGATTTAATTCCCTAATATGAGGGTTAAATCCTATACTAAGGACCTATGTTATGAAATCATTGAAGTTTAAGGATTAAAGTGTAATTGTTTTGGTATTTGAGAGTTGTGTTGAAGAATTATTATATAAAAAATTATGGATATGTGGATAATGAACCATATATAGATTGATCCACTGTTATTTTTCTATAGGGGTTTGAAACATATTTTCAATGTTACTAATAACCAATACAAGTGATTTAGTGACAAGGTGAAATTTTAGGAAATATATGATTGAGGGATTGGTAACCCTAATATTGTGTTTTATATTGGGATAAACCTAAAGTGTATAGAGTTGATATGTCTGCTTATAATTTTTAAAAGCATAAATAAAACTTTTGTGGATTTTTTTGAAATTATTTTAGCATGATTAATGATATTTTAGTGAAAAATATTACAGAATCAGTTATTTTTTTATTTTCAGTTGATAAATTATATTTCAGGAGATGATTTATTTTTTTGAGGTATATAAGCCCACTAGGTTTATTGTAACATATTACTTGATAAGAACAAAAATTTGTTTTTGAATTTGTATGATGAATAGTATCAAAAAAAACCATTGATGTTAATAAATTATTTAATGTTTTGGTTACTTATGTTATTTAGTATATATGGATTTTTATTTAATTAATGATCTATGTCAAAGAATTGGGATTATTTGTGGATTTTTGGAGAATGATGTATTAAAGGTTATTAATTTTCATTATTATCATTATTTATGCTAACAATTTTTTTAGTAAATATGTAAGGAATAATTTTTTTTAATTGGTGGATTATATGATCCATTGGAAGTTTATTTTAGTTCTTCAGGCATAAAAATTTCATCATGAGTATTCATTATTTGGAGAAAAGAAGAGATTGTAGTAGAAATTGATTAAAAGATGAAATTATACTTGTAAATAATGTATATTTATTTATATGCCTATTATAGATGATATTATAATTACTTAATAATAAGAAATGAATCTTAAAACCAATTGTTTTATCATATTACAATCACTATCAATGAATTAATGGTCTTTTTATCAATCATTGATTTATGGTGTTTTGGTCATTAAATTTTTTCTGAAACATATTCTCAATCACACTATTATTTGTTTGGTGTTTTTGTTCATTTCCATTTCTATGTTTTCACTTCCAACTAATTTTCTCTAACATGGAATCATATTTATATAATGAAATTCATACATCCCATTCATTCTTTTTTAGTGGATGTTTTATTAGCACTTTTACAATGTGGGTTTAAAAAAAATAAATTTTTAAGTGTCAAAAAATTTCCTACCTAGATCAAGTTTAATTTTAAAGGATGAAATTTATTTAATATGGGGAAAATGTAACTCCCTGAGTTTTTAAAAGTGAAAACTATTTTCGTTAGCTTATGTGATAGGAAACAGAAAACCACAAACATGATGATTATTTAAATACAACTGTTATATCGTAGCTATTAAATCACTGGGTATGAATATAATAACCTAATTTAAGAGATTTATATATATATTCTATTAAAAAATATATTTATAAATTGTTTGTAAACAATCACTAAATTTTTGGTAATATCATTTTATTTATAAAAAAATAATTTTTCTTCAAAAATAATTTTTATTTCTATTTGGGAAAAAATATTTTAATTAATTTATAGAAATTTCAGAAATTTTATTTGATAAAATGAACTAAATTTTTGACATCATAATATAAAAATTAAATTTTGTGGATTTATTGTAGATTTTTCAAAATAATATATATTTTTCAGTTAATATTGGAAAATTCTTTTTTAAGTAAATTTACAATTTCGTTTAATAAATGTTTTCATATGGAAGTCCCAATATTATTTTAAAGTTATTTTAAGGTAAATAAGTATTTATTAGTCATATTTAATTAAATTAATTACCGTTAAATAGTATTTATAATATAATTTAGTGTAAGTTTATTTTTAGGATTAAAAAACATTTTTCTAAAAAATGTTAAAAAATGCATAATGTTTCTCCATTAAATTTAATAAAAATAACCCATAATAAAATATTATTTAAATTAAATTTTTAGATAATATATCTATTTTTATGTATTAAATTTAATTTAATGAATATTACTAGTTATCGAGTCGATATAAAATAATTTTTTTCTTGAAAAAATATGTTTTTGGATAAACCCTTTCAATCATGCTTTTGGGTTTCATTTAAAATCTAATTATTCTAAATTTATGAATTTTTTTTGAATTTTTTTTCCATATATTGAATCACCCAAATTATTATTAGTTAATATGTTCAACTTAATTTCAGAATAATAGGAATAATAACTGTGGTCAATATTTAGTACCACAATAAAAGGAATGTAGGTCAATTAAGGGTATAAATAATTTAAAAATATTTAGAAAAAATTAACTTAATATTATGAATATATACATATTCTATTCAATATAATATTGAATATATTTTTTTTGATTGTTTATAATTGATTAAATAATGTTTTTGGTAAAAATTGAATTTTTCGTACGTTATAACCTAAATTTTATTTAGGGAAAAATATAGTATTAATGATGAAAAACATTTTTAATTAATTATTTTTTATAAATAATATATATTTTAAAAATATATTATTATTAAATAGTATATATTAAATATAAATCATAATATAATATTATGAAGTGAAAATATAATGTTTATAAGGCATAGAAAACTATTATGGTAAAAAAACCTGTATTTTTTTCAATAAATGGGGATTTTAATTTAAATGTTTAATTTCTCATATTTATAGAATTATGTTGGAAAAGTAAATATCATTTTTGGAATCATAACATCAAAATTATCTAATTGTTATTTTTTCATAATGTTCTGAGACAATTGGATATTTGGGTAGAAATTTAATATAGTATAAGTATTTGGTGTGTATTATGACATTATAATGATCCAAATGTGATGTAATTTATACAACCTAAGGTTTAAAAGACAAAATATATGTTTCCACTTTAAAATAATTTGTTTTTATGTTATTTTATTAATTTGATAAATCCTTTATGAATCCTCCAAAATCTATATTTTATATTATGATTTTAAAATCATTTCTTTGTAATCAAGACGCACTTCCACATAACAAGGGGTAATATAATAATTAATTAGACCATTGTCCTTAAAAATATTGAATAATACTTATCATCAGTATAAACCATGATCCAGAAACAAATAAATATTAGTGGTTTTCATTATTTTATTGTATCAAGTCTAAAACCTACATTCGGGAAATAATAAGGAACTCCCCTCCTCTTTTACAACATAAACCAGACCAAGATCCAATTAATCATAACTAAAAACCATTTAAAAAACCTTAATCCGACCTAACCTACCAATATTTCTCCCAAGGTTCCCACAAGCTCTTAGGAATATTCATCCATGTTTTTGGAATCACCCTATCAAGGCAAGGGTTCTACCTCTCTAATTTTTATTCGAGCACATATTTTCTATTATTCCTATTAATTTCAATTTTTACACATTTGGGAATGTTTATATACATCCCTATTACTTCCATTTTTATTTAAATGTCATTATATTCCATTTTAAATCTCATTAATTCCTCTCATGAACCATTATGTACACCCATTATGCTATAGAAATTATCCAACTATTTTCCGTTCCAAAAGCAATGGACCACTCTAACTGCTTTTCAATTCGACAACCATCTTTGTGTCAATCCTTTTGAATCTAAATTGGTCATTTTTTTATGAATTTTTAATGACCCCTATACATAATAATTTATTTCCTAATAATGATAGATCATTTATCCCCTATCATTATTGCATTTACCTACGCCATTATTATGCAAGAATTTTGTAAGGGATCTATTTATTCTCCTCTTTATTAAATAATATTCTTATTTTTAAACCATTTATTTCCAATTACTAATGTTTTTATATGTTTCAAACATCCATATTACTATATAATTTAATTTTAAATTGTTAGATACCCCTTTTACTCTCATTAAATCACTTTATGATCCTTTATGTACTGCTGTTATGTTGACGAAATTTCACTATGATTTTTCTAGGCCCAACCATTTTATTGTGATTAACATTGTTATTTATACTCAAGGGTATTCAACTAGACATACTTATAATATATTTACTAGGTACTTCCATTTATATATTCCACACTCATTGATCTTGGAATTAAATGTGATGAAATATGATCCAATGATCAATGATCCATGTGGCACACTGATTCATGTAAATGATATGAAAGAAACAGGTGAACTAATAATTATATAGCACTCCAAAGAATTCAGTAATGTTTTAGACAGATTAGAACTCATGAAAGGGATTATGGGGGAACCTAATCAATCACATTACTTTTGTACCATGTTATGAGTTCTTGGAGGTTATCCTTGACATATGTTTATTATTTAATATTTAAAGTTGTTTTCACTTTACCATGTTTCATTTATGTTGTCATGTTATATCATGATTTTTTGTTCAAAATTATTATTAACACCCCTCTTAGGTTACCCTAATATGCCTATTGGAACTCATGTATAAATTTATCACCATGTTATGCTTATTGTATTCACTTACTGTTTTTTCGAGCTCACCCCTTCCTTTTGTACATCCCCTAGTTATCCCATACAATTTTAAAGGACTAATTATTTCGATGAATATGATAATGAAGTTATAAATAATGTTATTTTATGCCATGTCCAATAAATTATTCTGTATATCTAATTCCCAAAGAAACTAGACTTCTCAATATTCTGGGATGTATTGTGCATAATCTTATTTAATAAATCATGAATTAATGTGTAATAAAGACAATTGTTGTCATAAAATACACAAAATATTAAAAATGAATTTTTAAAACAATAAAATTAATGAATAATATATAAAATCCATCAATAAAATATTAAATAAAAATAATCCATTCATCACTTGATTAAGAATTAAACAATATTACTAAGTTTTAATTTGGCCCTCATGTGGAAACTCAAATTTATCATGGTGTTCTTATGAATGTTTTTGGCCAATGTAACCAATTATATACTAATGGAGGTATCTCTTTATAGACATTATGTTATTTATAGGAAAATGTTGTTGGAATCTAAGTGAGGGTTTCAAAATCAGAGAGTCTATTATATAGATCAAGGGGTGTCCAGTTTGTAGTAAGAAAATACATTCCTACTTAAATACTATTGATTAATTGACCAGGTCCTCACATGGGTTATGTGAAGGTACATATGGATACTTTCCACTAAAATGTCTATATAATTAGATATTCTTAGTCCAATGGTGAGGGTTGTCCCAAATTTATAAAATAGTGAGAGATATATAAATAAATTTATTTTGTCTCACATATTTGATAATCAAATAAAGTAATGTAAATATACTATAAATTTTTAGAGGATAAACTAGAAATCTCTTTGACCACAAAAATATCCCTACAAATTATTTAGGATTTAGATAATATCATTATTGGAATAAAATTCCAATAATTTTCTAGATGAATCTATATTGTAATATTCTATGAATAGTTATTGTATGTATTAGAGTTACTAGATCCTTTTGATCCTTCTATAGAGGCTAGTGAGGAGGAAATAATATCTTCATGAGGATTTTGGATGATATCTTAGATCTCCAACTCCTTATACTGTCACCAATGTCTATAGAGGTTCAAAATATATATGAATATAAGAATGTAAATACCATGATATCCAATCATTGAAATAAATACAATGAGAGCGGTGGATATGATATATTTAAGCTATCCAATTCACTATTTTCATGAATTGTTGGAGAAGTTGTACCAGTAGAACCACATATAGTCAAGATTATTGGCTACATTGAGTGATTGAGAATTATATGTTTTAAACAACCTTCGGAGTTGTGCATGGATCTCATTCTATATTTACCACCTCAAAGATTCTCTAATTTTATGGAAATATATAATATGAATAATATATATAACTCTCTCTGAGATCTTCTCACCTTAATTCCCTAATCTAATAAGGTTCAAAATCATGAATTATGTTCTATCCTTATAGTGAATAAGTGGAAAGGAGATGAGAATATCTCTAAGACCAATCAAATGTCTAAATATTATTCTCAATTCCCATCTATGAAGGTTTACATAACTGTGGAAGAGAATGAATGTGATACAATCTATTTTAAATGTGGTGGGAAGGGACATGGGAATAAAAATAACACAGTTGATATGATGTAATGTGATACTTCATCAATGTTCATTATTGACTAAAAACATTAAATTTATTTAAACTATACATTTGTTACCACATTAGGTTCTCACATTTTAATACAAATAAAGTATATTATTATATTTCAATAGTAGTTTTTGGGGTGAGGTGGATTTTAAAGAATAAAATGGATCTATTATTGTGGGAAAAAAATTATGAGAGATTAATAAGTCACATTTTTTATTGGGATGATCCTAATTCTCAGAAAAAATTATTATGAGTCATGAATTAAGAAACACATTATTTATGTATCTAAATTTGATTTAGATGGTTTTTTATATGGTGTATAAATTAATGCTACATATTTTATAAAGAAAAAATATTTTATTATAATGAACGTTTACATAATTGACTTCATTTATTAGATTTTGAGAAACAAGTGTTGGTAATAGATAACAATGTTAGTTAACATGACACAAACATCACCTAAATATTTTTTTACTGATTAGGACATGTAAAATAGAGATGGTAGAGTATGTTACATTAGAATGGTTATTTAAATTCACTGGAACTAGAACCATTTCTTATTTTTCAATCATGTTTACATTGTAAAATTACTAATACTCTATTTAATGTAAAAGGTAAAAGGGACATATATATTTAAGAATAGGTTCACACTGATGTGTATGGAACAATAAAAGTTTAATCAAGGGGTGTGTAATTATTTTCTATAACTTTTACTTATCATTTTATTATATTTGGTTATATTCATTTAATGATTTATAAGTTTAATTACTTTGAGAAATTAGAGTAATTCAAAAATGAGGTAGAGAACCATCATGGTAAGAATTTTAAGAAATCATTCCCAAACCATGATAAAGATTATTTTAATCAAGACTTAATTGATTATTTACTATATTATGGGATTTTATTCTAAATTAATCCTCCTTATATGTACTATTATAATTGTGTTAGTGAAAGGAGGAACCAAAATCTGTAGGATATTGTGAGATCAATGATGAGTCATGAAAATATTCCACTATCATTTTGGAGATATGCATTATAGACTCAAGAATACATGATAAAACATGGAATAACCAAATAAGTATTTATTAGTCTATACATTATGTTTTAAGGAAGGAAATCCATGTTGTCCTTAATAAATGTGTAGGGTTGAAAAGAATAAGTTAAGGCCTCTTTAGGAAACAAACATTATCCCGAATGAAAAAAATTGTATCTTCATAGGATCCCTCATTAAATAATGAGATATTACATATATGATCCCTCAAATAAAAGGGTTATATGAGAGTGAAATTTAATGTTCCTTAATAAAGAGAATATCTCTAAAAGATATAATGATATTGAGATATAATTTGATGAATTCCATGCAAAATTTTCACAAACGTTGTACAATAAATGGAGTCTAAAAATCCCAATGGCTAAACATTTTCTGTGTAAACAATAACTTCATAGATGTTTATGATTGGTTATGGAACCAAAAGTATATATTTTACTAATCATAGAGGATGGTAACTCATTATATGTATAAAATAATGATCCTATAACATAAAAGGAACTTGTAAGTGACATACATTTTTTTAAATGGAATGAACCTTTGAATTCCAAAATAGATTCCTATACCAAAACCACATCTTGATTTTGATAAATCTTATAGCTCATGTAATTATAAATGGTCATGAATGGGTATTCTAAAAGAAATGTAACATGGTTGGACAATTTAGTACCTATATGGTGTGATTGATTATAAATGTCTATAAATAGAATGAAATAATTTTCTATCAAAAAAAAGAAATTCAATGGTATCCTTGATTAAGTCCATCAAAACTGTACATTCCATAGTGGAATACCAAGATAATTATATTTGGAAATTTTATTTCCAAACTTATTTCCTTAATTGGAACCTTATGTAGGAATTCTACATAACAAAACCAGAATGGTTCATGAAAATAAATGATTTTAATAATGTATGGAAGTTGAAGAGAATTGTTTTTGGATTAAATAAATCATGCATGTCATTGAAGATTAATTTTAATGATTCCATGATAAAAATTCACTTCCAATGAAATGAATGTGAAACATATTTGTACAAAAAATTTAGTCGGAGTGAAATCATTTTTAAAATAGTATATGTCAATAAAATATTACTCATTAGAAAATACATTCTAGTATTAGTTTCAATCAAGACATGGTTATATATTGATTATCAATAAAAACACTTAAGAAAAGTAGCATAATTTATAGGGATCAAGATCCAATGTGAAATATTCATGAGGCTTCTTGGTCAAAATAATGGTAGATACATTAACAAGATACATAAGAGGTTCAGTATGGAAAAATAAAAGTGGATATTGTTTCTTATTTAACATGGTAATCATCTTTAAAAATAAATTTCTTTCTCAAACACATGAAAAGATATAAAAAATGGAAAGGATACCATATGAATCTGTCATTGGGATAGTTATAAATTAAATGTTGTTTAACGAGGGGGATATAACATATGACTTATGTTTAGTAATATGATAGTAGGAAGGTCTAGGATACTAGCATCGGATAGTAGTAAATAATTTCCTTATGTATTTGAGGGGAAATAAGGATATGTTTCTAGTATATAGAGGATATGAGAATATATGTATTAGGGGATATATATATATACTAGTTTCCTGATTGATCATGAAAATATGAATTTGTAATCAGGAAACAATTTCACCATCAATGAAGTGGTTGTGAGTTTAAACTACTCAAACAAAGACATGGTTTAATATTATCCATTATATTTAGATTATATTATATCTTTTGATGTACTTAAATAAGTAGTGTGAATATGAAATTTCACCCAAGTGTTGGATAGGGTACTTAGTAATAAATATACCATAATAGTTTAACATGATAATACAATAGTCGTGGCTCTCTCCAAAGAGCCATGATCACACTATCGGATGAAGTAAAAACTCTAATAGTATCATCTCTTGAAGGATTATTCTCAATGTGATGAATTTTTAGTGAGAAATATTTTTATATAAGAAAACATGTTAATCAACTTAACAAAGCCTCTATATCATTTAAAATATGATCTTCATTTTATGGATAGCGGACTAAATGTCGTTAAAATAATGATCTTGACCATGTGGGGTTTTTTATGTTGGTTCCCTAGAACCTACTACTTTGTGAAGTAGATTACAATTTATATTCAATGAATTGGATATTAAATATATTTTATCACATATTGATATTTATTCTATGTGAAATTACTGTCATAATATCCTAGGGTATCTATCACATAAATTTATGACATAACACTTCCCCACAATGATGAGAACCTTGGGATTCTATGATGATATCTCATAAATACTACACCTATAGAAAGGATTAAGAACTCTGATATGGAACATAGTATGTCATATTCCAGGTTCAAGTTCACATAAGAATATGATACTTATTTTTATAAATATTTTTGTTGGTAATATCCAAGACATGATTTTATAAGGACATGCCCACCATTAGGAATTCCATATATTTTTGTTTCATTGAAAATCTTATATGAAAATGTGTTTAACGGTCCATAAAAAGTAATGTTATAATTAATTAATGTTATGAATCATGTAAATTTATGTAATAACGAAACTCTTGAAGCTCTATATTTATACTAAGAAGTGTTTTTTGGGTATGTCATGAAAGGTATGTCATTAGTAAATAAATTTAGGAAGGATTTTTCATTTATATCTTTATATAAGTAGATATTGGGGCCCTTTTATTGAAATGGAACTGTATAAAAAATTCCATGGTCATTATGTTATAAACAAGTCTAGTATAGTTAATCAATGAAATATGTATCAATCATAATAAATGATTATAGGATTATACAACATTATTAATAAGATATTTATAAAAATTTATTATATATAGTAAGATTTCATATTTGGTTTTTTCATTGAGACGTTAAATTCTTTATCTTGGATTTCTTACCTTTTACTAGTTACAAATCTTATAATTTTGGAATGTCTACCAAAGTACAATGAGGAAGAATCCTAAAGGTTAACACACTAAGTATTTATATGGATCACTTATAAAATATATTTGTGATTTATTATTTGAATAAATATTATTCTCATGTAAAAGGAATAATATTATTTAGGTTTTCTTGATAGAATATAATAAATAAATATTTTATTTCAATGTAATTATTTAGTTAGGTGGATATTACTATTTATTTTTTTATTTCTTGAATTAAATAAATAAATAAATTAATTCTTATCTATGCATTCAATAGAATAATTGGAGGTTGAATCGACTAATATGTGTTTTGGTAATAAGTATTAATTTGAAAGATGGAAATATAACATTTATCAACGTGTGGGATTGTGAACACCATGAGAAATAATAATAATGTTATTATCACATGGTATATTGTATTTTAAGGATTTAATATATTTTTATGATCCTTTTTGAAATTAATTTTAATTGAAACCTTACCCCATGGATATAAATAGAAAGAAATGTTTATTATGAGAGATGTAATCATTATGACCAACGAATCTGAAACCTAGAGCTCTCTATGCATAACTAATAATGATAATGGATTTCTTCTCACATGACTAAGAAATTATAATCCATCCTCCTCCTATCAAGAGTAAGAGAGAATGAATAATTATTCATGATTAAAGGAATATTTTTAGTGAATTAGGATAACACCACATGATGATTGATCTAACATTCTAGCACCCGATGCTCTGTTGGTATTATTTAGAGATCAAAGGAGCATGTGTGGATCATCACTAGAGGGATTGTAAAATTTTATACTCTAATCCCAATAATTATAGACCAAATGAGGATTAGATGATCAAAACCATACTTGAAGAATATCTTGAGACTGATGTATTATTTATTCTTATTTATTTAAATTATTTATAAATTTATTATAAATATTCTCTAGGATCAAACATTACCTATCTACTTACATCAGAATTTGTTTTGGACATGGTATCAATGTAATGTCAATTTCATGTTATATTTTAATATGAAAAAAATAAAATTTGTATTAGGATCTAATAGAAAATTATGTTTTGTCTATAACCATCACTAGGTACATAACAATTTCTTGAAATATAACTAATTCTCTTGAGAAAAAAGCATTGAGAGAATAATGAGACAAAGGAGTGTGAAATTTTTTTTGAGATGAGAGAACTAAGAATCTCAAGAATAAAAAAATTAAGTAAAAAATGTTTCTATATTCTATAGAATGGGAGAATAGAATGACAATGAATGATACCCCAAACTGATAAATTCTTTTGGGTTTTATGTATGAGGTAGTAGAGGTGTTGTAATGATAAGACCGTGAATAGGTTTATATGAACTGTGAGCGATGAATATTTTCAAAATTCCACATTGTAATCAATTATTTTGAATAAAATCGTGTGGTATATGAATCATTATGGAGGAATCAGGTCATATTTTTAGATACAGTGAAATCTTGTGCATAAAGAAGGTGAACTTCTACAGGAGGAAGTTTCAAGACTTCATGTGAGTGTGTGTAAGGAACCTTTGGGAGCAATACCTATTCACTTTCATAATATAGTAAATATACACATGTGTAATATAGTTTGAATAGGTTTTTAGGATAATATTTGGATAGAAAATATATTTCTACAATAAAATTTATAGTGTATAATATGTATATCAAGGGGAGTTACAAATGGTAAAGAGTGGGTTTCCCATCTTCGGGTCAAACCTTGTAAAAATATCATGTCAATATCTATTATTTATATTTGTTCACTGTATGTGGTTGACTGTTATTGGATAAACATCTAGATATATTTTTATATCCTAATTAATATCATATTATTTTGAGTTGGGATTATTATGAAAACATGGTAGAATATATCATACTACTATAAGTTAACTAAAAATGAGATAACCATTTAAAATCAACCTTATAATCTTCCATTTTTTTATTCAATGAAACACATGGGTGAATAATAGTGGATAATAGTCATAATAAGTTTTTAGCTACATTAATAACTCATATTATATGAGTTAATGCATGATGAGTCTATAGTTTCCTAAAGGCCATTGTAATGAGGTAATTACCATGAGATGATGATCGATTGAGATTATATATGACTCTTGGGTCATACTTTCATAAAGGTTCTCATCATACTCTTATATATTATCTTAGAGATAATATCATGTCACGAGTATAAAGAGGAACCCAATCATGTGTTGTGTGATTTAATTGTATCCTATGGATATACCATGAAGGCTGGAGTCCTTCAATTCCCAATATGGTATCTTAATTAAGCATGTTAATGGAAGATAATAGTAACAAGATAATGTTGAAAGGTACAAATGAACATATTCATCACCTAAAACACACTTTATATTAGTTAAATGATTATTTTTGGGGGATTTAATGTATTTATTTTCTTCAACCTTTCAAAATAATATTATTTTAATCCTGGTAAACCTTTTAGTTGTATTATAGCTAATTAATGAGATTAGAAATGGAAAATAATATTTTAAAATAATTTTTCTTGTGATATTAAATAGAGTGAAGGAAAAAATGTGTCATATATCCATTATGATATAATTTATTTCAAAACACATGATCACTAGGTGTTGGTGGTAAAATAATTACTTATGATAAATAAGTACTAGGTTAATGCAATATATGTCAGCACTCAGTTAACGTTGTTTGTGATAGCTAGTTGCTCCAATTTATTATTACATAGGTTGTTTCAGGATCTCAGATAACATTACATAGAAGAATTATCATAATCATCAATAGAAACATGATCATATTTATATTACATGGGATAATTCAGTTTTTGGTTAACATTTTGAAAGTCCTATAATATATCATGATATCAATGCACCTTGGATATAATCTGGCATGGAACACCGATATGGTTTTAATAATATATATATCAAAATATGATGAGTTAATATGTCATAGCTCCTTATCATAAGACACTTAATATAGGCATTCTCACTCTATAACACCCCAAGACATTACAATATTTTTATTTTCGAATTAATTTAATTTTGTTACTTGATTGATTTATACGCAATAATAAGTTAAGAATATGCTACACACAATAGTGAGCATATAAGGGATTATAAAAACCCAAGATTTTATAGTTATCTATAACTGTTATAGCTTATAATACACGAAATACTAAGTTACCTTGTGTTATATGAAATAATGAATTTCTTCGATATCTTGTGTTACACACATGACATAGTTTGGAATAAAATAATATATAATTAAAATGATATTATTTAATATAATAAAATATTAAGTAGCCGTTAAATTAAAGTATATTAATAATATTAGCTAAATTATAATAATATATATGTAAATTCATTGTTTACCAATTAATTAGAAAATAATATAGAAACCAAATGAATATAAAGGAAATGTTTTTATAAAAAACTATATTTATGCTCCAAATGTGTTTTGGGATAATAAATTAAATTAACTACTATTAGTGGATGATATTGATGATATATATATATATATATTATATTTTCAATAAAATATTTTTGGCATTCATCGAATAGATTTGGTAGTCATAAGAGAAGAACAAACCCAATATTATGCAAAAAGCTATATTTTTTTAAAGGTAGTTTTTCTGCCTTTTAATGGAGAAACTTTTTAAAATTCAAATTTTGAACCTATTTTAAATTTTATTATTCCAAATAAACTTCATTTTTAAGAAATTAATTTCAAAATAATCTATGGGGTGTTTTTTGGAATTTTTCTAAAATATTTCACTTCTTGATTAACAGTTAAAAATACTGAATTCTAATTGAAAAATACTTTTTTGTATACATTATTTATAAGGAAAAATTATATTGTTTATTGGTTTTAAAGTTAAATTAGATCAATTATACAGCCATTATTAAAACTTAGGTATATTGAATCAATTTCACATTGATATTGGATATAAATGTTTTTCCATCTTTTAATCATTTTCCTTTTCAAAACCAACTAATCCTGTCTGCGGGATGAATTTCAAATTAATTTCTATCACTTATATTTTTTAAATTTTAAAAAATGGATTCTATATTTTTATTCATAATAATTTATAATTTATAGTAACTTCAAATTATTATTTTTCCAAAAATATATTTGAAAGTGATTACAATTAATTACAACCGTTAGGAGAAAAATTAGCTTAACTAGGGATTGAACCTTATACATAAAAGGCCAAAATGACCTAGACACATGTCAAAAGACTATTGGTTGGACATATCTCTACCATATACTCCCTAAATTATTATTTTGACCACTATTCAAGGAACATGATATAAGGGAGACCTCTCAATAGTGCTTATATTATTTATATTTACAAGAATGTCACTCCTCAACTATAAATAAGAACTCATCCCCTCCACTTATTCCTACCTCTCAAGGAATTATCATAATAAAAACCCTACCAAAATAATCTCTCAATATTCATCAATTCATACTAGAAGCATAAATATTTGTACAACTTTAACGAATTAATTATTTTTGTATAAACCAAATGGTGTTACCTGAAAAATAGGATGTTTACGGATTTTATCCCAAATAGAAATTTAATGTAAGACATTTTCATATACCTTTTTACACCTATTTTATAAATATAATATTGACCACTAATTTTTTGTGGTGTATATAAATCCATTTTTTTCAAATTATAACATGAATTATCTTATATTCTTGGTATTTAAATATTATATTTGATGATTATTACTTTTGGGTCTTCTGATTCAGATGTTACCACAATTGTAAGGGATTTTTTCTCAATTTATTTTCCAATGATATCTATCTGTTATTATGCACCAATTTACTCTAATATGGTTTATATACTTCCCCTTTTTCAATTAATATCATGATTAACTCATACATCATTTTATTATAATATTCACTTTTTATTATCTCATCCTTGGTGTTTGACATGAAAATTACTAACTGGTAATAGTTATCTTTAATCTCACTTATTTTGTGATTGTTAACATTATATTCAGACAATCACTTCCTTAATACTATTTTCCATTATACATTACATTTATATTAAATAACCATATTCGTGTTTGATGAATATGAATATATCCTTGATTGTATAAAATTTTACCTTAGGTGATTACATTGAATTTTATTTGATAAACATTGGAAATATTGATAAATTTTTATCTTTTATTCGATAAAGATATTTGATGACAGAGAATATTTTTTATTAATTAAATTGATAATTTGATATATCAATAATACTTCGGACTGGAAGACATGTGTGGGTCCTATTATAGATATCCCCTGGATGCATATATAGTGTCATGATATGATTCAGTTGGCCAAATTAGAGTAGTTTAATGAGTGTTGAGAATAGTTATTGACGGTATTGTGGTTCATATTCCAGATAAATTATTTGTGATATTTAAGCATTCACTTTATTTAGTATCCAGATTTTATGATCTATAGTATTTTCACTATGACAAAATCTATTGATGCATTTCATTTTTACTCTATTTGTTAAATGTAATGTGTTTTTCTGTTATCCCCCCTTCCATGTTTCTATGCCGTATCCATTTATTTAAAAGTCACGTGTGCTCAATTATTTACATTTCCACATTTTTTTCGTTATTGATTCATGATAGATGGTGTTGTACATAACCCTTACTAATCATTTGAGCTCATTCTTATATTGTTTTCTTTCCCAATGATATAAATATGAATTCTTTTAAAATGTTTCAAGGATTCGGTTTGTTAGTTTTTTTTATATATTATATTTTTCATTCTGTTCCCAATGTAGGGGTATCATGTTTGTAATATGGATTTCAATTTATAATATCTATTTTACCAGTTTGAAAATTATAGAATATGTTCTATAATGTTATGACACTAACTAGTGTACATCTTCATTTAGAAATGGCACCTAGAAGTTGGATTGGATATCTCACCAATACACATGATCCAAAGAGTACAAAGGTCCATTTATTTTATGGTCTTATTCCATTATTTTGAAGGGAACTAATCTCCCAATATTTCTCATCATTTGAGGACTTAATATCATGATATAAAGAGAGAGATAAATAATTATCTAGGTTTTATTGGATTAGAGGGAAGCACGAGAATAAGAAGAATACTGGAAAAAATATGGATAAATGGAATAAAGGAATAAAGTATTTTCCAAGTTCTAATAATTATGGAAAAAATCACCCCTTTACTTTCTTAAAAGTAATGGGTGTTTGTTAAAAGTTTGGACAAAATGTCACAATAATTTTGATTGAATGGATATGAAATAAATTTCCAATTTCCAATTATTTAAGTTCATGGAGTTTTGATACTACACAAATCAATGTCTCAATAATCAATGGAATATATCCCAACGGAGGCCAGTGGATCATGGTGAATATTATTCTACTACCACACAAAATGATGGATGATTAATGTGTCTATGATTGTATAAAATAAATATGTCAATTGAGTAATATATCAGTGAGGTACTAGTTATAAGAATTATGAAGTATGTAAGTATTGTATTGTAGTCCTATTTAATTAAGGATTTTAGATCACATATTGAATGGTACGAAGAAAAGAAATTCATTAGCAATATATAATTTTTGTAAAACACATGCTTGAGGGAAAGATAAGACTTAATATATTCCAAATGTTGAGATAATGAAATTCTGATAAAGATATGATTGATTTGGATAATGTAAATTAGGTTATACTAACTACCATGGAAAGAATTTAAAGTGTTAGATCCTAATATTTTGGAATATTTAACCATTTAGGAAATGGTTTATGATGATCTTCAGATGAAATTTTAGATGTTACTATTTTACTTAACCATATTATTAATTAAAAATGGTTCAATGAGCCACCAAAGTATATGATTTTCTATAGAGAAATATATATTTACATATACTATTATAGAGTTAAATAATTACTCTACTAATGAAAAATAGTTTTAATATAAAAATATTCTTCTATTATATTCTTTTTTATGATAACAATGACCTTTACACCAATGTGGATAACGGCCTAGTGGTCGTTATCATTTTATTGATCAGACCCTTTCTTTTGATCAATTTTCTCTATCACTCTCCATCATAAGATGAATGATATATTTTTATTTCATGTTCATGTTTCCATTTCACACTTATATTCTCCTACTATGGAACCCAGTAATGTGACAATTGTACTTCCCTTTCATTATTATTAAGAAGATATGCTATTAATACTGTTAATAATGTAGGGTTTTCGAAAATGGTATATTCAAAAAGAAAACCCTTAATTACAAATATCATGTTTGAATTTCTAGGATGCAATTTATTTAAGGTGGGGAGAATGTTACACCATAATACTTTACAATATTTTCCTTTTGGAATAAATTATTTTTTTGTTGCTAGAATGATTTATATACAATACCAAGTTAAGTGAACTCTATAGGCTACACCATGCATAGAAAGGAATATAACATCTCAAGAATTTAGTGTTCTATATCTAATATATAGAATAAAATACACAAAATACCGAGTCACCTTCTATTACATGAAATAATGACTTTTTTCAATAGCTTGTGTTACACCTAAGACCGAGTTTTATAGAAGAATAATATAATATGAAAATATTATTATTTAACATAACAAGAAATAACTGATCCATTAAATTTGTGGTTATAAATATTATTAAATAAAATATGAAAATATATAGTTGAATTCATTGGTTACCAATTAATTAGAAATGAATATAGATTCCAAATGAATATAATGGAATTTTTTTTATAAAAAACTATTTTTATACTTCAAATAAATGTTATCATAAAAAATTAAATTAATCACAATTAGTGGATGAATTTAATGAATTATATATATTATATTTGCATTCAAATATTTTTTACATTAATCTAATTGATTTGATAGTCATAAGAGAACAAAAAACCCAATATTAGGCATGGAAATATATATTTTTCTAAATGCGGTTTTGCTTACTTTTAATGGAGAACATATCATAAATAAAACTTTTTACACTTTTATAAACCATATTTTTCAAAATAAACATCATTTTTTAAATTGGAATGTCAAAATTATATGAGGGTGATTTTTTATTATTTTTATGAAATATTTAATTTTTTTATGAATATTCAATCCCGCTTTATCATCTCATGTATGAGATTAATTATAAAATAATTTCTAACAAAAATGTGTTTGGGATTTGGAAAATTTATTTTGAATTTTGAATCATAATAATTTATAATTTCTAGTAAATTAAACTTTGTCCTGAACTTGCCCATCCTTGGTTGACCATGAACTGGGCACCCGAACCGATCTACGGCATGGACCGAAGGGAATTCTCGATCCCCATGGGTTGGAAACTAGTTTTGGAAATAAAAAAGAGTACTCAACAGAATTATATCACCCAAATATAATCAAGAACTAAGCAGCGAAAAGAAACAGACATCCCACTATACTTTTATATAAAATTGAACTGAACCTTATTTATACAAGAAACTTAAAGTACAAATAAACAATACAACAAACCGACCAAACTTGAGGGCCAAACTAACACAATCTGATCTCAATATTTACTCTCCAATAAAACTAATACTCATCTCCCAAGGTGACCTAACTCAAGATGAAACCTACACAAGGGATAAAAATAGATGAAAACTATTAGTGTGAGTATTAAAACTCAGCAGGTTCGCCTGATATTCTATTCTAAATGCACATATTTTAAAATGAAAGAAATACAAATTTAATTTTTGAGATATATTATATAAAAATATGTTTTCCAAATGAGTTTCCATACTATAAAAATTACCAAACAAAAATGTGCCAGTTTTATAAACATGAATTCTAGGAACAAATTTTCAAAGAAGTGCAACTTGAAAATGAAAATTGTTCTCAGGATGGATTCTTTAAAGAATGAAAAATTTTAAATAAAAAAACATTTCTGAATTTACCAACTAAACACATCGTATTCTTGACATTGAGTATAAAATATCCTATGAGCACAAGTCACTATAACACCCCTATGAACTAGTTCTTTGTGGGACCCAGGTACCTTGTATCTCGATGTAAAGGCAACAATAAGAAAAATCTATTCTCATGAACATGATCCACTTATAAGAGAATCATCCATGACCTAGTTTTCCCCAACAATATCATCATCATAGTTTAGTTATTTTTTTCACTGTCAAACTTACTATGTGAAACAGAGACAAAAGCCCTCCGGATCACTAGTATACTAGTACACTCCTGTCACCTAAATACCTGAGTTTTCCCTTTTTATTCTCAAAAAAGTTACAAATAAACAAAATAACATTTTTACATGAAAATTCCATTTAAAAATCATACACACATCAAACATAACACTCACATGTCTCACATTTCTTTCCTGGATCAATAAACAACCTAAATTTTAATAAAAAAGTTTCAAGAAGTATAATAAGGCCTTGCACGTAAAATTCATTAAAAATTTATCTTTTAAAGAAAAAAACCCACCAATACCATAAAAAAATATTTTTAAGCTCCAAAACTTTTTAATAAATCAATTTCATGGACCATAAAATTTCCCCAAATGATACAATATGAAATACACATGGAAACAATTTTTAGAGGAAAAATGCAAAACATTCCATTAAGTATTTTTCCGAACTAACATTTTGTAAAGGTACAACTTTCAATTTTAATAAATATGTGTATAAACACCCTTTAAATAAAAAAAATAGTTTCAATGATCCCTTAAAACATTCAGTTTACACTTCCAAAGAAAGACAATTTTTATAAGGATTCCAAACGAGGCATTTTTTGGAAACTTGGGCCAAAACATGTTTACCAAAAAAAACCATTAGTTTATAAAACCAAAACTACTTTCTATAGAAATAAAAGGACCCCAAAACACCATTTTTCATGGTGAAAATGTATTTATAAATCCAAACATATCATTTTAAATCAAACTAAGCACATAAAATCAAACAAGGCAATTTACCGAACACTAGGCATGTACTTATAAACAAACAACATATGTTAAGCACTTGAAAAGGGCTAAAATACCATTTTATTGCCATAAATTTATAAATTATACTGAAAAATGTTCAAAATAAAATAAACCAGCAGTGTAATCTAATGTAAAATTATATAAGCAAGTAGTTTACATGTTTATAACAAAACAACGATACTTTTCAAAAAAATAGGCTTAATAACCCAATTTTAACACCAAGAAAATAATAGAAAGGTTGAAAAACAATAATAAACATATATATCAGGTGATAAAAACAATAAAATGATGAAACATAAATGATAATGTCATGTTCAAGGGATATACTACCTCAAAACCATGGAGGAAAGGATTCCCACACCTGATATCACCCATGGTGGTTCCCAAAACTCTAGATCTATGAAGGAAAGCCCTAACCAAACGGAAACCACATAAAAAATTATGGTATAACATAACAATAGGTCTTTCATGACCTTGGGATGAGATTAAACCAAAATAAAGTGTAAGGAGAAGGAAGAGGGAGGAGGAAGGAGAAGTAATCTCACCTTGGAAACTAGAGAACTCTTCGTCCTCCCATAGATATAAACCCTTAGAGTTGATGGATTGGAACTTCATGGAGAGGATCCTTTGGTCTGGAAAAACCACGTAAAGAATATTTGTTTGGAAAATAATAAAAAATTTATTATTTTTGAAAGAATGAAATTACCTTACCAAATCTGGATGATTTGGGAAGCCTAGAGAAATTTAACCCTAATAAGTGACTAAGATAAGCTCCAAAGAGGGAAAATGGAACTTGGGGGGTTTTACTAGGGTTCTTGATCTAGGGTGATAGGTAGAATCACCAAAACATATAAAAAATTAATATGATATAAAAGAAACAATTTATTTGTTTAAAACTGGAAATGGGCACATGGGCTGGCCCAATACATGAATAAATAACCCAAATCCACTATGATTATGAATTCCTAAGAGTGTAAAAAATGATATTTTGGTTTGAATATGTCAGGATATGACACGTGGGAAGTGTAATGAGGTAAAAATGGATAAAAACGAAGGAATTATAAAAGAAACCATTTTTTATTTAATCTGGAAATAGACCCACTCGTGGCCAAAATCTTGAAGGAACCACCATTTTCTCCAAACACTCCCAAGAAAGCTATGGGGAACCCATGGTAGGATGATTATACATAGATGGTAGTTTAAAAATAAATATTCATCTCACCCAAAAACAATGAAAAGTATCGGGATTTCTAATGAGCCGGATCAAAACCAAGACATGAAAACCCAACTGGGTGTGACAAAATTAGTTATTGACCAAAAATATTATTAAAAGAAATTAAAAATAATTTCAGTGATTAAGAGAAAAATTAGCTTATCAAGGTAAAATACCTTAAACATAAAGTCCAAAATGACCTAGAAACATGTCCAAAACCTATTAGTTATTCATATTTTGACTACATCCTACCTTTTTCAAATATGGACCATTATTGGAGGTACATGTTGTAAGTGAGATGTCTCAATAGTGATTACCTTTTTATATTTATAGAAATTCTACTACCCCTCCACTATAAAAAGGAACTCACCCTTTCTACATAGTTCTAAAAAAATTTGTCTCTTCCAAAAACTACCAATATGAGATTCCAAAATACCTCCACTCATCATAGACATGTATATTTAGGAAGAAATATAACAATGGATGCCTTTTGGTGTAAACCAAAAAGAGTTACCTGAAAAATAGGATGTTACAGGATGTTCACCTAAAAGGAAACATAAGTTAAGTGTCTTTCAACTCACTATTTAAATCAATGAGATAAATTTCATATTAACCACTTAATTAATTTTTTTCGTCTATCTACATCCACTTTTGATATATTTTATATTGAGTTCTTTTTTATTCACTTTATTTAAATGTTTCATTTGTTGATTATTAAATTTGGGGCTTCTGATTCATATGTTACCATGCTTATAAGTAGTTTTGTCTTAATTTAATTTCCTTTTTGACATATATTTTATTATGGACCAATTAACTTTAATGTGGGTTATATACGTACTCAATGTCATTTCATACCATGATTCACTCATAGTTCATGGTATTTTAGGCTTAAAACTTTATTATATAATTCTAGTGGTTTGACTTGAAAATTACCAACTGGTAAACGTTTTCACTGCAATCTCACATATTTTGTGATTTTTAACTTTCTATTAAAAAAACACTTCTTTAAGACCATTTTCCAATGGAAATTACATTTCCATTAAATATGCATATTCTTGTACAATGGATATGATTATATCCTAAACCATATTCAATATTTTGATAAAGTGTTTACTTTGAATGTTATTTAATAATTTTGGAAATATTGATAAATATGTATCTTTTTTTCGAATAGGATATTTGATGAAAAAGAATATTATTTATTAATTAAATAAATTTTTTGATACATAAGGAATTCGTTCGACTATAAAACATGGGCAGAGCCTGGTTATAGATCTCCCCTTGATTAATTGGTAGTTTCATGTGATGATTCAGTTGGCCAAATCATAGGTGTTTAAACTATCTTGAGAATAGATCTTGACGATATAGTGGTTCCTCTTCCAAATACATGAAATCCAATATTTAAGCATTTCCATGATTCACTATTCAGTTGTTATTATCTAGAGGATTTTCACTATGACAAAATATATGGATGAATTTTATTTTCAATCTATCATTTATATTTCATGTGTTTTTTCGTTATCTACCTTTCTATATTTTTATGCCTTATACATTCATTTAAATGGCATATTTGTTTAGTTATTTACCTTTACATATTATTTATTCATTATTGATTCTTGATAGCTTCTAGTGTACTTAACCCTTACTAAGCATTTCATCTCACTGTTATTTTGTTTCATTTCCCCATGACATAAAGATGGTGTCTCACAATAAGTTTCAAGGATGTAGTTTATTAGTTTTTCTATGTATTACATTTTCATTCTTTCCCCAATATATAATGGGTATGATTTATGTAATATAATCTTAAAAAATTTCTCAGCTGTTCATTCCTTCAGGATTTGATTCCTTGTAATCATGGAAATGTAATAAAGTAAGACATCGACTCCATGATTCTGTAGTAAGGGTGTTACACACTCACATTAAAAAGTCCATCACACACTCTTTTACTCTTATATATTCCCTGTCATATATTTTAATAGCCAATTCATGGGGTTAAACTAACCCATGTCAGGAAACACTTAGTCAATGGCACAAAAGGCTTCGAAATGTTTTTTAATGTCTCACAAGGCCTACTATCATGCATAAAAGATTATTGATAATTTAGTGTAGTTTCACATTCAAAGACTAATCAAACAAATATTGTGACATGTGTATACCATTGTTTCACACTGGAATTGGGGATGAGCTTGTTTTTTTAAGGTTCAAACATTCCAATCGGTTTCTAATGGGTTTTTTCGTAGAACCGGAAACATCCAATGATTATATATCTATTTGGACCTACTTTCCAAAGGTAGGTGCTCATTAGTTGTGGACTGATGACGCTTAAGAATTTTCATTGGTCGAGAGGATGGGAGGTCAGACTCATCACACCATTTTGAGGGGGATTATTTTCTACTCCGGGACTCTCATTATAGATTTAAGTTATGTTCGTGAATCCTTATTACATTACCAAGTATAAAAAATGAGCTTTCCTTTAGATCTGACAATAAAATATGTATAAAATTTAGAGAATATTTTATATGTATTTGAGGTTCTTCATTGATAGAGAATCATCTGTACTTGTTAGAGATTCTTAATCAATGGTATCATTGAACACATAATATAGAAATCTCTTGGTAATTATTATAATCATACTAGTTTTAAAGCCACTTAGCGAGGCACTTGAAGTTTATGGTCATTCAGAAGGACATGGATTATTTCAGAGTTGGGATCGTACCCACAGATGGGATACCTACGTATCCTTGTTTAGAAAAGGAACCAGAACCCATGTAGTTCGAGTAAGGGAGTATGAGGTTTATGCATTATTGATGGCTCAAAGAAAGATTTCATAATTAATTTTACACTCTAATCTCACATGAGTCATGCTCGGTGTGTGAAAAAAGAGGTATTGGTAAAACCAGACAATTGTGCCACGAAAGATGCAATCATAAAAAATAATGTGGGGCTTATGTATGTATGAATGCCCTGATAGATGAATATTAGGATTTACTTTAGGGAAGAAACCCGGGAACAAGGTCCATAAAGGTATATGTGTTGTATGGAGATTTGGACAATTAACATAGGATTTATTCCTGAGAAGGATGACCAAATTAGAGGGGACTTATGATTGGGTTTTACTCCTAAGAAGGAATCCCAAATCAAAAGTAAATTATGACTGGTTAAGAGAATATATTACTGGGGTTTATTCTTAAGAAGGAGGCCCAGGATAGGAGGAATTATGATTGGGGATTACTCCTAAGGAGGATGCCTAGATTAAATATCTTTGACTGGGGCTTACTCCCAAGGAGGATTCCCAATTTAAGAGAATTTGGAGACTTGGGGATTACTCCTAAGGAGGATGCCCAGATTTGGGAATTTGATATTGGGGCTTACTCTTGAGAAGAAGGCCCGAGAATTAGGGGACTTGGGGATTACTCGTATGGAGGATGCCAAAGGTTAAGCAGACTTATTATTGGGGAGTACACCTAAGGAGGATTCCCAAATAAAAAAGTAAATTAAGATTGGGACTTACTCCTGAAAAGGAGGCCCAGGTTAAGAGTAATTATGATTAGGGCTTACTCCTAATGAGGATGCCCAGATTAAATATCTTTGACTAGGGATTACTCTTAAGGAGGATGCCCAATTTAAGAGAATTTGGAGACTTGGGGCTTACTCCTAAGGAGGATTCCTAGATTTGGGAATTTGAGATTGGGGATTACTCCTGAGAAGGAGGCCCAAGAATTAGGGGACTTGGGACTTACTCCTAAGGAGTATTCCCAAGGTTAAAGAGACTTATGATTGGGGATTACTCCTAAGGAGGATGCCCAAATCAAAAATTAAATTAAGACTGGGACTTACTCCTGAAAATGAGGCCCAGGTTAGGGGACTTGAAACTTGGGACTTACTCCTAAGAAGGAGGCCTAAGTTAAAGAAAATTATGACTGGGGCTTATTCCTGAAAAGGATACCCAGTTTAAAGATCCTCTCATTTTAAAGGATGAGGTTGAATGAATGAAATCTCTAACCTTAGTGACATGAAGATATGTAAATCACTAGGTTTTAAGAGATGTTCCACATAATTCCTTTTAGATAAGGAATCCAACAAAGGAACCATGTTAGGACTGGTTTTGAATGAGGTTCTGAAGGCTAAATCTTGAGGAGGAGAGGTGGATTTGAAGAAATGAGATGAATAGGCAGAAGAGGCACCCAAAAATAGGTAGGCACGCTATTCCTTTTGGGGCACGCATGTCCTGGCCGCGCAAGTGTACTTTCACATCTCAGGTATACTTGCCTACCAGTCAACCCGTAGGGTAATACTTGGGCGAGGCTTGGCTCAAGCACTTAGTACTATCCCCAAAGACTTCCAAATGAGTGGCATGAAGGTTCTATTAAAGGGGAAAGGCGGAACGCAGGTGTGACAATTTCCATTAAGGGTTGGACACCTAGACTTGCAAGTGTTGGTGAATTTCAACACTTAAGCCTTGTTCCCCCTCTTTAGATCTTCCATTCTAGGTAAGAAATTACCTTAGAAGTGTTCGTAAGACTTCAAGAAGATACTAGGGCGCCGAGAGCTCAAATATGACTTTTATAATTTTTACGTCTTTGAAATGGGGGCCCACATGGGGTATTTATAGGCTGCTGAAGACCCTGAGCGAAAATCAAATTGGGCGCGCAAGTCACCTGCGTGCCCAATTTGTGGCACGCAAGTATACTTGGACGACCATGATTAATCTTGCGCGGCCCATGTGTAAACCAATCCATGTTCATGCCTTTGCAAATTTTTGATGTTTCTTCAAAGGATGAATCTTTTTGGACTCATGGTAATACTCTTTTTTAGTCGTTAAACTCTGTAACGGAAAGGGGAGTCAACAAAAGTCCCCCCTCTGGGTTGCATCCGAAGGGATGGAGGATGTGACTCTGGGGTAAAGGAGAAGACCAAGGAAGGGTGGTGCACAAGTTTGGACCGCGCAGATGTCGGTGCGTAAGGGTAAGTCGCGTGGCTTCGGCGCATAGGGCTGTGGCCTTGCCTATAAATATGTGCCCCATTCTCACACAAAGCACTCAGCTCTCAAACATTTCCGCTCTCACCACGCAAGTTGTTCTCATCTCTCCAAGTGTCTTGATTTTCGGAATTTCATTACTTTTTCCCTACAGAGGTATTTTGAGCTGCATAGTGATACCTGTGCGCCTAAATTTACACGACACAACTATACTGGCACACCAATATTGGACTTGCACGCCTTAATGCCTTAGCGTTTTTTTTCACTTTTCTTCTCAAATTTGATGAAAAATCAACTTACGTAAGAGTTAATTATTCAACCTTAGTGCAGATTAAATGGATCCCAGAAGAATTAGAATGGCTGATGAGCTGGCCAGCAAGCGGATTGATGATATGATGAAAGTTGTTGGCCATGATTACTATGATATTTGCAACAACACTCTTCCAGATTTGGCCAAGTACTTGAAGAAGTATCATCTTAACTTTCCACAGAGCATCTACTTGCCTCTGTATGGGCATGGTCATCTGCAAGACGTCAATATTCCAGAGGCAAAGAACTATCTTTTGCATTATTGGTTTCATAACTACACCAATTTTTCTTCAGAAAATGTATTAGCAGGAGGAGCATTTGTAAATCCTGGAACAGTGGAGAGGGCCTATATAATGCATCATAGACCTGGTGCCCCAGATCTGAAACCTAAAAAGTCCGAGCTGCACCCACATTGCTATGCTTCAATCTTCCAAAATTCTCAAATGGATCAATCCAAAGGCTGGAAGAAGAGTTGGGACTTTCGTCTTGGAGGAGGTGTGAATCCAACTTTGATGTGGGCATATTGGGTGCGACAAACCTATGCAGAGTTTTTCAAGGATTTGAAAGGAGCTGCAATAGATGAAGCCGTCTAGACTGGGCAGACATATGTCTATAGGAATGATAACTTTTCACCGGAGCTAATCAGCCACTGGAGTCTAGAAACCAATTCTTTCCATCAGACTCATGGAGAAGTAGGCATCAGTTTGTGGGATGTCTACAAGATCTAGGGGGCTCCAATTGTGGGTGACATGTATGATGAATTTAACCCTCCCAAGGCGACTTAGAATGATTCAGAGAAAACTCCGGCTCTGGATTTAGAATTAATGAAAATTTTCCATAAGCTCAAGAGTTCAAATACTTCCAAAACTCATTCCAAAAAGGATATTCATCCAGAGGAGTGGATGGATATGTTTCTTACCAAGACGGAGGTGAAGGGTCCCACCTATACTCGTCCTACTACCTGCCCCAAAACAGAGAAGAGGGGTGCTTCTGGAACATTCTGGCCAACTTTAGAAGTAGGAGAATTTGAGAAGTGGGGGTACAAAGTGGATCATAGAATCCCAAAAAAGACCCATCTGGCAGGATTTTTAGAATTATGGATCAGTTTTTATCTTTTTCTAGTCAGGGATTCGAAGGGAGGAGTCAGGCCAGGGACCTTCGTTGTGGCAGCCAAGTTGGATGAAAAGAAAATGGTTGGGTTGGACACCCCCATTCTGGAAAAGATTCACAGGAGCTTACTCCATGTCTTTATGGGTAAGTCTCCTTTGAGAATAGTGGGACCATTCCAAGTTTTTTGGGGATGGATCGCTACTCACTTCAGGACATATGTTGTACAGAATGGAGTACAGGTTCCTGGAAGATCTTTCGGGCCATCAGTGCAGGAATTTTCTGGAATTTCTCTGTTAGCTCTCAATATCTATTATATGAAGGCAAGGATGAGCATGTTCAAGGAATTCAATTTCTTTTCTTATGGAAACCCACCAACCAGGTGGTTTGTTGATGATGGAACAACCGGTCTGGAACTGAGGTCGTACATGTTGGCTTGTAGAGATGGTGTACTGTGCACCAGGATTGAAGGAGAGATTATATATGAGGGCTATACTCCATACAGATTCACTCACAAATTTAAGTGTCTGTAGCAGACTGTTGCATCCCATCCTATGCATGTCAGGTCAGAGCAGCATCCGATGGCTTCCCGACAACTATTGTTGCTGAAATCTATAGAGAAGACCATAGCAGTTTTTGATCTACCAGTTTCTAAAGCGGTGAGTAACTTGACTACATGGTGTGCCGAGAACTGGATAACATCATACCCTGAAGGGGTACTAAATCATTCGGTTCATCGGGTGGGGAAGAAGAAGAGAACTGTTAAGAAAGAAACCCTTTGTCTGGAAGGTGACTCTTCCACACCTGGAGATGATTCACTAGGTTCCTCACCCAAGGCTGACTCGTCAGATTCTCAATATGGGGATCACGAGGCACATAATGTGTCAAAGTGGCCTCGTGATAGATATAACCCTCCTATTAGAATCAAGAGACCAAATCCATCGACTCCTAGTAAGTTACTTTATTGGTGAAATTTAATCACCATTACTTTATAGAGAAACAAGTCTTATTTTCTTATCCTTTATCTATAGTTGCAGGAGATGGGATGAAGCAGAAGTACAAGATTGTAGGACCCTCCTCACAGCCTTCTGGTACACATGTTGAATATCTACGACCAGAGGCTCTCCAAACCTAGGGAAATATATATTGTGATGCTAAAACTATCTGGATGGACCTGTGCGAGGGGCTACACATCCCTAAAATGATTTCATTCTTATCACAAAGTGGATGAATGAAATGATAGATCATGGCGCCACTAAGGGGACTGGTTCTTCCGGAGATGAGGAGTGGCACAATTATGTGGCTCCTGAAGATGTAAGTATCTTTTTTTATTTTCATTTCAACTTGATTTCAGTTAAAGATTTTTTACTCATGGAAATTACTTTCTCCATCCTGAAGCTTGCAAGGAAGGGAACTGTTGAGGTTCCTTCACCACAGTATAGCCTTGGTGATACTGCCATCGGGGCTAATGAATATCCTCGCGAATCAGGCGAGGTATCTCTAGGCCAACAGGCCATGAATGAGGAGTTAAACATGGACTTTTATGTTCCAATACTTGTATTTGGAGATGATGATATTGATACACCTAAAAAGCTGAAGAAGAAAATATATCTAAGGATAAAGTCCATAGCTAAATGCTTCATCAGTAGTGGTAATTCCTTCAGATAGTGATGAGTCTTAACCCATAAAAAGGGTTCTCATACTTCCTGGGATTGTAGGGGCTTATTTGATTTCCCCTTTGAGGGAGAGGATTGAACCTCCTCTAAGAACAACGGAGGATGTTGTTGAGCAATCACAAGTTCATGCTGACGTGGCTGCTCCTGGAAAAGTGACAACATCTATTCCGAGTATTTCTCCTTCTGCTGCTATAAGGAGAGAAGAGCCTACTTCTAGTAAATTAACAATGCTTCATAAGATGTTAATGAAAACATCAACTAACTTCCATTCTGTGATACTTTAGGTTCAACTTCGGCACTGGAACATTTGTCGGCCACTGCAACTAATGCCGCAATTTTATCCGAAGAACCTGTCCGGGGTCAGAGGCTGCAGAATGAGGGTCTCCAAGAAGATACATCAAATGCTCCCACTAGTGAGACTAACCAGGAATCTGAGATATCTTCGGATGAATTGATGTAACTAGGAGCATCTTTTGAAGACATTTTAGATCATGTTAAACTACCATGTAATTTAGAATATTTTGGATGTGAGTGTTATCCTTCATCATGTTAAAATAATTTCTTATTACATCTCTCACCATGATTGGTTCAAATGTGTAGTTCCATCTGGGAAAGATGCTGAACTGCCAATGCCTAAAGGGGGTATGGACAACCCTAATATTGAAGTGACACTAGCTCAAGTGGAGTTGAACCCAATAGAGCTTCCTGAAACTTGTCTTGAAAATCTGGTTGAAGCTAGGAAATATGGGGAGGATCCCTCTCATGTTGCTAATCTACCATTGGGTAAGGAATAACAATATTTGCAACTATACTTAATTTGAAAGACATCCAATCCACTTTTGTTATCCTTTGAAACTAACCAAAGTTTTCAATTGACTGTGAAGGCCTATCAATTTCTGTGGCTAGATCTGGAGGTGAAGCCTCAGCCTCTGCCCCAATAGCAATAGAAAGTGAAGTAACAAGGGTTAGGGGGAAGGAGAAGAACATGGCACTTCTTTAAGTGCATTAATTCTATATTATATTCCCCCTATGACAGTGATGCTGAGTCAGATCCAGAGGTACAGAAGGTGCTCCAGTTTTCTCGTTGCAAGGAATGGCAGAACATATGGAAGATTATATCTGAAGTGCCTCTAGAAGATCTGTCATCGAAGATCCTCCGACTGTCATACTTGTTCATCATGTCAGGACTTGGAGGTTTTGGATATAAAGAAATCCATACTGTGGTGAAACAAGTTATCTTAAGGAGGGAGCAGGAGAAAAAATGCCGTCAAGATCTGATTAGAGCGAGGCTGTTGACCGGTATTGGAGAATTTAAGTTTGAGGTGTCCCGAGATGAGGCTGATCATGCTGCAAAGCTAAAGGATCTGAAGCATAAGATCAAGGAGAAAATTTTCCAGCAGATATAGCTTCAGCAACAATTAGATTATGTTATTGGGGAACTTGAACAGCTTAATAATTCAATGGAAGGAGTTCAAACAAATGGTATGAAAGCCATTGCAGATGCCAAGAAAGCACTCCAGGAAGCTGAAAAGAGAGAAGCTGGTCAAGTGTATGAACTTCAAGTGGCTGCTGATGAAGCTCAGGATGCTGTGCAGCGAGTGAAGAGTTATGTTGAAAGCATTTTGTAATTTTTGAAAAAGAGAAGAGACTCAAATCTGTGGATGTCCTTCTAACTCTTGTGCATTAATGAAAAACAGTTTCATCTTCAATCATTTGTACCTGCATTCTTTTTTCACTTGTTTTAAATTTTTACCTAAGACAATGGGCCTAGTACGCATAGTTTGATTTTTTCTAGGGTGATAAAAATAACCCTACAAACTTTGAAACTTTTAATTGCTCAATATTACCTAAATCATACAAAATGTATGTTTAGTGAGCTGGGACTTGACTTTCATTCAGAGTTCCCTTGTCTTTTGTGGGAAGTTTAAATTCATGCACATCAGACATAAAAAGACTAATGTTTAAGGTTGAAATATCTTTGACCGAATGGATTAAAAATTGACTCAATTCCTTGATAATTTATCTGAAAACATTTTACCATACTCTTGTATGGGGGAGAAAATTGTAAGCTATGACTTAAGAAATTTTGAATCTGAGGGATGACATGGGAAAAGGGCTAAAAGGTATTAGAGGAAGTATTTCCTAAGAGTGAAATTACTACTATTTAACAAACCCGTTAGGGGGATTGAATTATGCAGGGCCTCTAATTAAGGGAATTGGCTGCATAGTCAAATAATAGCATGTTTTGGCAGACAGGTCTGTTATGTAGACTTGTTTATGAAAGGCTTCCTAAGGGCATGTGCTTCATATTCAGGAAAAATAACTCTCAGAAAGTTTACTTTTCTATTGCTAAAAGCTAGTGTAAGTTTATGGAGATTCAAATTTTCCAAAGCATAGAGTCTGCTGTATGAAGGGAGGTACTTGAATATGGAGATGATATTTCCAATCAAGATTGCCAAAGAATTGGATGAATGTCACTCCTGCGAAGGTCTGACTCAATCATAGGGAAGGGAAATATAAACCATAGACTTGAATACTTTCAGATCATGAAAAAGATTATGGGTAAAATATGTTAAGGATGGCTATTTTTGCAGATCAATAAATAATATTGTTGAGACCAATAAGGAAAAAAGTGGTTTTCTCCATAATAATGAAGTTACTAATATTTGAAAAACCCGTTAGGGGGTTGAATTATGTAGGGCCTTTTAAGGGAATTGGCCGCATAGTCAAATAATAGCATCTTTTGGCTAACAGGTCTATTATGTAGACTTGTTTATACAAGGCCACCTAAGGGCACATGCTGCATAGTCAGGCAAAATAATTCCTGGGTATCAGACATTTTGTGACCGAATTCAAGAAAAAGGGTTATAGAGATCTGGAAGTATTTATGGTTAGAAGTATGGCGCATGAAAATGGGTATTTTCCAATGCACGAAAGAGATACATAGACCAGTGTTGACAATAATCATGTTGTGGATGGGTCCTGAATTGAGATGTTGGACTTCACTACATATATCATTAGGATGAAAATCAAGCCATATGTAGTTCTTGAAATGCAGTTTAATGTCATGTGGGACAAGAGAGTAGGAGATCTTAGTTTAGGGTCATAGAACTCGGACCATAATAAGGGAGACACATTTGTTTGTTTTCTATAAACCTGATAAATTCCAGGGTTTTCATACCACATTTATGTGCTCGCAAGGGGACTTTTCATCCAAGGGACTGAAAGTGGAATTTGGGGTTAGGACCAAAGACTTGGGGCTAGGTTCGAGGGATACTCGAATGTTCCTACATATCCCATAAGGATGGGAATCAAGTCTCATGTAGTTCTTGAAATACCCTCTGTACAGATATGGTTCGTACATGTGAAGGGTGAAAGGGAGACTTTAATGCAATGATGGTTTGACCCAGGATTAAAAAGTTCGGGCATTACCATGTATGCAAGTATTCTTTGAAATATTACATGATTGAAGATCAATGTCAATGATGATTCCCTCTTAGGCAGGGAATAATGGGGGAATGTATAGTTTAATGTCATATAGCAAGGACAATGGTGCTGTATAGTTTAGGGTCATGTAACAGGGAAAAAGGGACGTACATAGTTTAATGTCATGTAGGATGGAGGTGAGTTGATGTGAAGATATTGGTTTTGGGCTTGAACCTCATGAGGTTGCCTACGTACATAGCCTAGAAGGCAAGGATCAAAGTCCACGTAGTTCAATTAAGAATGAATTAGTGATCAAGTTTTACTTGAGAACAACCAAAAGATGGTGTTGGGAATTACGCGTGGTTAGCGGCCCATAGAGAATGTTATGTTTGAGGCTTACTCTAAGCTCACATGAGTCATACTCGGTGTGAGAAAAAAGAGGTAACAACAAACCTAACGATGTACAGTTTAACATCATGTAGGATGAATTAGCGACTTTTACAATTTAACGTCATGTAGGATGAGGATGTTGTACAGTTTAGTGTCATGTAGCAAGGACAATGCACAGTTTAATTTCATGTAGGACAAACATGAAGAATTTACAGTTTAACATCAAGTAGGATGAAAAGGGACTTTTTGACAGTTTAACGTCATGTGGGACGAAAATACACCAATATGAAGTTATTGGTTTGGGGATCTTCATGGATCAATATCGTATGAGACGGAGATGAATCTATGTCAAGAGATTAGTTTTGGGCTTGAACCTCCGAAGGTTGCCTACGTACCTAGCCTAGAAGGCAAGGATCAAAGTCTGCATAGTTCAATTAAGAGAATGAATTATGGGGACATAGTTTAATGGTGCGTTGGACGAAAAAGGGACTGTGCAGTTTAAAGTCTTTTAGTGAGGACTATTGGGGACAATACAGTTTAATGTCATGTTGGACATAAGATGATGTACAATTTAGTGTCATGTAGCAAGGACAATGTACAGTTTAATGTCATGTAGGACAAAAGAGTGTTGTACAGTTTAACATCATGTAGCTAGGACGTAAAATTATTTGTGTTACACAAAATACTTCTTCAAGAATCTTTCATTTTTTGGAGTGCTGATGATCTCTCCATCCATTGAGATCAAAGAATAAGCTCCATTGGAGCAGACCTTATATATTGAGTAAGGTCCTTCCCACATTGGCTCAAGTTTGGGAGGTTTCTTTCCTAGTATCATTGGAGTTCGGAGAACCAATACCAATTCTCCCTAAATGAATGAGTGAAGAAGAACTTTCTTGTTGAAAGCTTGTTCTATTCGATTCTGATAGACTTCTAAGTGATGCGGGGTGCATAATCATTTCTCATATAATCGTTCCAATTTATCCAATTGCTTTTTAGATTGGTCATATGTAGATGACTGATCATAAATGGCAACTCTGAGTGAAGGTAATTGAACTTCAATGGGAAAGACTTCTTCCATTCCATATACCAATGAATATGGAGTTGACCGCGTTGCAGTGCGAGTGGTGGTCCGATAAGCCCATAAAGCATGGAAGAGTTTATCAGGCCATGATTTATTATCTTTATCCACCATATTTTGCAGTGTGTTTGAAAGAGTCTTATTGAAGGCTTTTATCTAGCCATTGGCTGCTGCATGATACTGATATGAATGGTTGGATTTGATGTTGTATTCTTGATACAACTTCCTCACCTCGGATGAACAGAAGTTGGTTCCATTGTCCATCAATATGGTATGAGGGACACCAAATCTGGTAATAATGTTAGACTTGATGAAGCTAACAATTCTTTTAGAACTAATTTCTTTGAGAGGTATTGCCTCTACCCATTTGGAAAAGAAGTCAGTAGTAGTAATAATATACTTATACTTCTTGGATGTAGCTGAAGGGTAAGGTCCCACTACATCCATTCCCCATGTAGAAAATGGCCATGAGTATTTAGTTGTAAGAAGCAACTCTGGGGGTTGATGAATGAAGTTGGTACATAATTGGAATGAATGAAACTTCTTCATGAAATCAACACAATCTTGTATCATTGATGAACAAAAGTATCCAAGCCTTCGAATTTTATCAGATAGCCTATGTCTAGACTGGTGGGAACCACATACTCCTGCATGTACTTCTTTTATGACAACCATTGTCTCTTCACCATAAATGAATCTGAAGAGAACTCCATCAGAAACTCTTTTGTAGAGAATTTTTTCTAGGTGATCTGGGCTATCATAAAGAGTAAAATTGACTACATGTCACCGGATTTGTTCATTCATGAAACTATCAAGTGGAAGTGTTCCATCTTCAAGGTATTCCCTAATAGGTGTCATCCATTCTGTAGTATAACCATATGGTTCAGAAATGGGACTAATTTCATTGATTTCCTCTGTTATAGTTTGAACATAAGGTGAAATTTTCTAAAGGTGGGCAATACTGATGATTGTTTCGTTCCAATTTGGATCTTCCAGAGCTGTGGCTATATTATGCAGTGCATCAGCTTGGGCATTTTGTGATCGCGGGACATATGAAAATGTTGGTTCTGAAGGAAATTATGCCATTAACTCTCTGACTTAGTCATACAAAGGGATTAACTCTTCTATTCTGATGGCATAATCCCCATTGACTTGTTTGATTAATTGGTCTGAATCAACTTTCACTTTTAAGTGATTTACTTGTGCTTGAAGTGCCAACTCCAATCCAATGATGAGAGCTTGATATTATGCTTCATTATTGGTACCACCTTCCCACAATAATAAGGAATAGGGTAGTACTACCTTTTTTGGGGAAATAAGTGTAATTCCTATCCCAACTTTGTTGAATTTAGGATCTTCCATTTTATTGCCTGTTGGAATTCTGGAAGCACCATCAAAGTACATTTCCCATGTTTGAAGATTATCTTGAATAAAAAAGACTTCTTCATCAGGAAGTTCAATATCTAAAGATGTATCTTCTACTGAAGGGTGTTCAGTAAGGAAATCAGCCATATCTTGACCTTTTATTGCCTTTTGAGATATGTACTGGATATCAAACTGTTGAAAAATAACTACCCACCTTGCCAGACATCCTATAATCATTGGATGACTAAGGATAAATTTGAGCGGGTTATTGTGAGATACCAATTGGACCTCATGATGTTGCAGGTAGTGTCTCAATTTCTGGACAGCAAAGATTAATGCTAGGCAACACTTCTCAATACTCGAATATCGGGTTTCTGCTTCAAGCATGGTTCGACTGAGATAGTAAAGTCTATTTTCATTCCCATCACCATTCTTATGGGCAAGGAATGCACCCAATGATCACTCTAAAGCTGTAACATAGAGGATAAGTGGACTTACTTCAACATGTGGAATTGATACTAGTGGACTCAGGAGAAATTTCTTGAGAATATCAAATGCCTCCTGACATTCTTCAGTCCACTGGCAAGTGACTCCATTCTTCAACAGTTTGGGGAAGGGTAAAATCTTGCATGCCAAATTGGTGATGAAACACCGAAAATAGGATAAGTGTCCTTGAAGCCCTCTCAATTATTTTAAATTTTGAGGAGGTGACATACCAAGGATTGACTTTTTCTTCTCAGCATCGACTTCGATACCACGATGACGTAAAACAAAGCCGAGAAATTTTCCTGAGGTTACCCCAAAAGCACATTTCAAGGGTTTCATCTTCAAATTGTGTTGTCAAAGTTTGTGGAATATAAATTCTAAATCAGCCAAGTGATTAGAACATTGTCTTGATTTAACCACCAAATTTTCCACATAACATTCAACAAATTTCCCTTAAAAGGGTTTGAAGATATGGTGCATAGCACGTTGATATGTTGCACCTACATTCTTTAGGCCAAAGGGCATTACCCGATAGCAAAACACAACTTGAGGAGCCCTAAATGTTGTAGACTCTTCCTCTTCTGGGGCCATTCATATCTGATTGTACCTAGAATATCCATCCATGAAGGAAAGTGCTTCATAGCCAACTGTTTCATCAATTAAGAGTTATGTTATCATAACTGGAAAATCATCCTTGGGACAATGCCGATTAAGATCTCTTAAGTCAATGAAAACTCTAATTTGTCCATTCTTCTTTTTCACAGGGAAAACATTAGCCAACCATTTGAGATATTGAACTTCTATGACGATGTTAGCCTTGATAATCTTATCAACTTTAGCCTTAATTTTGGAGGCATAAGTTGGGTGTGTTATTCTTGCGGCTTGCTTGAATCCCCGATGTTCTTCTAGAAAACCCAAATGATGAGTGGAAACATCGGGATCAAGACCTGGAATTTCTGTATAATTCCAAGAAAATACATCTCGATTTTTATTTAAAAATGAAATATACATTTCCTAATCTTCAAGAGTCATGGACGCACTAATTAAAGTGGGGCATGCATCTTCTTTTGTACCCAGATTTATTTCTCTAAGTTCATCCACAGTGGTAGAGATACATTCTTCCAATGATGGAGGAGCATCTCTGAGATCTTCCTATTCTTATTCAACATGTGTTATTTCTTCTATTTCTAATTGCATAGTATATGATGAAGTAGAATTTCTAGGATCAAGAGAGATGTTAATATTTGAACATCTTGAAGAAGAGGCTTCCATTTCTGACCCTATTGATGATGAAGGGTCTTCCTTGGGTAATAAAGAGGAGATAATGGATTGAAAATCGACATCATCATTCACCTCTGACATTGCTATAACTTCTTCTGGCCTGGTTGGTGAAGTATATACTTGCTGGATTTCATCATATGAGATGAAGACATCTCCATTTGAGCTTTCACCATTGCTTGGTGAATCACCAATTTCTCCCATACTGTCTGGTTCGATTGCCGTAATTAACATTATGGAAGTTTCCATAAGAGTATTTGGATTTGGGTCTATCATGTCAATTTGACTGATAGGCAACACATAATCTGTACTCACATGCATGAATGGGTTTACTGGAATCTTTTCCAAACCATATAGAGCGTTAATCTTGGTAACCTCCTTTGCCGTAGATACCTCCTTTCCCTTCATGTGATAGAATTCCTCCTCAATGTATTGGGATTCACATGTTTTGAAGGGGGATTTATCACTATACAATGTCCCAATTTGACCATTGAAACAATATTTGAGACATTGATGGTATGATGAAGGGATAACCGCATTTTGATGTAGCCAAGGTCATCCAAGAAAAATGTTGAAGGCTGTGTCATGATGAACAACCATGAAATATGAATTGGATATAAGATCCCCAAATTGAGTTCCGAGTGTAACCTTGCACAAAGGTTCCTGTTCATTTTTATCATATCCTTGGAATATCAAAGTAGAAAGAGATAAATCAGATTCAGTGAGGCCCAATCGACGAAGTATAAGAATTGGGATGAGGTTGAATCCTGAGCCATTATCAATGAAAGCTCATCGGATGTCCAAATCATTGACCTTTACTGATAGATAGAAAGGTCTATTATGTCCATGCCCAACATCATCTTCTTCTTCATCTATAAAAGATATTACTGCATGGCATTCCACATGATTATTCTCCACATGATAGACTTCAGACGCAGAAGCTTCAGTTTTGAATTCCTGAGGACTTGACAAAGCCTCAATGAGTGCCTCCCGAAGATCCTTTGATAGATTCAAGGCATCCAGAATTGACAACTTTTTCCGGTACTTGGGCCAAACGTTTCAAGACATCATACTTTTGGTCCAAAGGTCTACGTTTTCCAATGGGAACATATGGTTTCGTACGTGCCTTATAATTTGACGATTTGGAAGTAGATGTTTCTTGTATCGGGGTAGGAGTTGGAAATACTCCCGTCTTCGACAAATTAGACTGACTAAGTCTATTTGATTGCTGAGAGGAAGTAGGGTTAACCTCCAACTGATCTTACAGAATAATTGCACCAAGACTGAATCTGCCATGCATGGAATAACTTTCGTGTTCCTATTGAGCTCGCTGAAGGGCTCTACCATGAGTTTCTACTTCATACACAGTTCTAGCGGGGGTAAAAATTGAATAGGGGATTCTGGGATATCCACGTCTTCCTCTGTATCCCAGACCTCTAGAACTCCCTCAAATTCCTCTGTTTGAAACATGGAATTCAGGATCATCAAGATAGAAACTGTGACTGGCATAAGGATCTGTTAAGTGAATCATGTTAACAACAACAAAGATCAACTCTTCATCTGTCGAAGACTCTGCCTGATTAGCCTACTTAGGCTATGCCATTTTGTGGGGCGGTGCCCATGGATTTGAAGTAGATGGAATAAATTCTTCAAGAGTCAAAGACATCTTGTGATTTTACATGAACTCATCTTCTTCTGACTGTTCTTCTTTCCTTGAATTATGCCGCTTCTTTGAAGACATTCCCTCTTAAGAGGATTTTGTCGTGGAATTTATATTAGAAGACACAATTGATGGATTCAATTGTTTTCTCAAAATGGCATGATTTCGGTTGATCGTTTTCTTGACCATCCAATCATCGTATTTCTGTTCATTTTTACTTTTGACTTCTTTCCATTCACCTTCCTTCTCTGGATCTGTAGTAGTAACACATGCTACCTGGGCTGAAGAGCCTTTCAATTTTACCTGCCCAGAGTCCACCATATTTTGCAGGAGATCTTTGAAGACAAAACACTCCTGAATGGGATGCCCCAACATTTGATAAAATGGGAAATAGTTGGGAAGGTCTTCATATCCTTCCTTTTTCAGCCTTTTGGGTCTTGGAAACTGAACCAAATTATTTTCTAGAGCTGAGATGAATTAGCCAGATTAAATATCTTTGACTGGGGCTTACTCCTAAGGATGATGCCCAATTTAAGAGAATTTGGAGACCTGGGGCTTACTCCTAAGGAGGATGCCCAGATTTGGTAATTTGAGATTGGGGCTTACTCCTCAGAAGGAGACCCAAGAATTAGGGGACTTGGGGCTTACTCTTAAGGAGGATGCCCAAGGTTAAGGAGACTTATTATTGGGGCTTACTCCTAAGGAGGATGCCTAAATAAACAAGTAAATTAAGACTGAGACTTACTCCTGAAAAGGAGGCGCAGGTTAAGAGGAATTATGATTAGGGCTTACTCATAAGGAGGATGCCCAAATTAAATTTCTTTTAATGGGGATTACTCCTAAGGAGGATACCCAATTTAAGATAATTTGGAGACTTGGGGCTTACTCCTAAGGAGGATGCCCAAATTTGGGAATTTTAGATTGGGGCTTACTCATAGGAATGAGGCACAAGAATTAGGGGACTTGGGGCTTAATACTAATGAGGATGCCCAAGGTTAAAGAGACATTTGATTGGGGCTTACTCCTAAGGAGGATTCCCAAATAAAAAAGTAAATTAAGACTGGGAGTTACTCCTCAAAAGGAGGCCCAGTTCAGGGGACTTGAAACTTGGGACTTACTCCTGAGAAGGAGTCATATGTTAAAGAAAATTATGACTAGGGCTTATTCCTGAAAATGATGCCCAGTTTAAAGATCCTCTCATTTTAAAGGATTAGGTTGAATGAATCAAATCTCTAACCTTAGTGACATAAAGATATGTAAATCACTAGGTTTTAAGAGATGTTCCAAAGAATTCCTTTCCGATATGGAATCCAACAAAGGAACCTTGCTAAGAATGGTTTTGAATGAGGTTTTGAAGGCTAAATCTTTAAGAGGGGAGGTGGATTTGAAGAAATGAGTTAAATAGTCAGGAGAGGAACCCAAAAAGAAGAAGGCATGCAAGTCCTTTTGGGGTGCGCAGGTCCTTGTCGCGCAAGTGTACTTGCGCGACCCAGGTATACGTGCACGCCGGTCAACCCATAGGGTAATACTTGGGCGATGCTTGGCTCAAGCCCTTATTACTATCCCTAAAGACTTCCAAATGAGTGGCGCACATGTTCTGTTAAAGGGGTAAGGCGGAGCGCATGTGTGACCATTTCCCTTAAGGGATGGACACCTAGGCACGCAATTGTTGGTGAATTTCAACACTTAAGCCTTGTTCCCCCTCTTTAGATCTTCTATTCTAGGTAAGAAATTACCATAGAAGTGTTCGGAAGACTTCAAGAAGAGACTAGGGCACCAGGAGCTCAAATATGACTTTTGGAATTTTTTTGTCTTTGAAATGGGGGGCCCAAAAGGGGTATTTATAGGATGTTGAAGACCCTGGGCGAAAATCAAATAGGGCACGCAAGTCACCTGCGCGCCCAATATGTGTCGCGCAGGTATACGTGCGTGACCATGATGAAACTTGCGCAGCCCATGTGTAAACCAATCCCTATTCATGTCTTTTCCAATTTTTTGATGTTTCTTCAAAGGATGAATCTTCTTGGACTCATGGTAATCCTCTTTCTTAGTCATTAGAATCTGTCATGGAAAGGAGCGTCAACAATCATTCAAAACAATATTATTAGATTTTTTTTATATTTTTATTTTTAATTGATTTTAATTGTTTATAAAATGTTTATAAAAAAAGTAATATTAGGTTTTTAAATTTTTTAAAGTGTTTATAAATTAATTAATTTTAAATTTTTTTATAATTAATTATAAAATGTTTAAGAAACATTTAGCTATTAAATATCCTTAAATATTAATTGTTAATATTGAAATCAAATTTCAAATTATATCGAATGAATTAAAATTAGGATATAAATATTTATATATAAATTATAAAAGTTAGTTTATAAACTTTTCATATCTTAAAAAAATATGGAAAAAATATGAAAGGGGTTATATTTAATATTTTGAATTTTTTATAATACTTAATTTCAATTGTTCAAATTAAAAGTTCCATATTTGAGAAATTATTTAAACCATATCAAAATGAGTTCTGATAGTTGATATGATAAAGGTTTAAATAATATTAAATATATGATATTTATATTTTATAAATGTTTTTCATAATTGAATTAAAGTATAGAATGTTTATATCGAATTTAATATCATATATTTAAATTAATCACCATATATTGAAGAATATGAAATTATTCACATCATAAAAATAAATATAAAATTCGCACTCCTAATTTATTTTGAATTTTCACAAATTATTTATCCCATATTCTAATTAGATTTATTTTGAATTTTCACAAATTATTTAACCCATATTTACGAATATAAACTATTTGTTTATTTATATATTATTCATATATATAAATAATTTATATTATTAATTAATTTATACTTCATATTATATTGTAAAATACTTCTATATATTTTCATTCATGAACCAATCGAGTTATAAGAGTGGTATGATAGTTGATTTAGTTTTCATTAATGTTTTCATTTGGTTAAAATTGTTTTGGAACTTGAATTAACTAGTTAACTATATCTTATACATATTAGGTGTTATAATTATGATAGAACTATGTTCTCTATTGAGTAAAGTATATTTTGGAGGAGGGACATTGGGTCAAACAACTCACATTCTTCTAGGCATATACACTATAAATAAAAATGAGGGTTGACTATTAGTGGGTATTTCCTAAAAAAAGGAATGCATGAAACACTAGAAAACAAGAACATAAAAATGGATTATTTTTAAAATGGTTGACATAGTTGATGGATTTATATTTGGTTCACCATTTTCTTTTTCCCAAAAAAAATTGGGAAAAAATGGATGATGGGAAATAAGAGGTTGATTATTTTCAAAAAGGATGAAATAGTTTAAGGATTTATGTCGAGTTAAACACTTTTTTTTACCAAAACAAATATGGTGTTTAGAAAAAAATGGACAATGTGAACTAAATTATCGATTATTTTTTAAAAGGATGACATGGTTGAAGGATCCATGTTGAGTTCACTATTTGTTTTCTAATGTAAACTACTATTGGATCTCGCATCCATAACATGTTATAGGCCTTCTCTACAAAGGTATGTGTTCATTAGGTTTCCCTACCATTGATGATTAAGAACACTTATTAGATAAGTGTTTTGGAGGTTTATCTCATAACTCCCCATTGGAGGGAATAGTATCCAACATTGAGACTCTCTTATAGATTTAATATAAGGTTATCAATCATTCAAATATCTTTATATGGGATTTATCACGTTAATATTTAATAACTTGTTCAATGTGATCATGTGTATGCATTGGAGGTATTATTTTAACATAAATATCTATAAATTTAATCATTTTTTAATTAATTAAACCTATTATTCATAAGATAGGTTCTTTGACTTTTTTCCTATTAATTTTTAAAGATGATGGTTTGAGGGCTGCTACATTTTATAGACATATAACTAAGTATTCTATAGTTTATTATAATATTGGAAGGTTCTTGGAGTTTATGGTGTTGGGATTTGGACCATGAAAGGGATTCCTATGAATCATTATGAATGGAATCAGAACCCATATAGTTTAGTGGGGAATAATTCATTTATTATAACATCATGAAACAAGGATGATTAGGCTAAAGATACCAAGTAATGATTGGTTTAAAAATTATTTTTGAGCATCCAATTATGGTTGATATTGTAGTGAATATGTAAATATGATGATGAATTTTATATCACTAAAATGATGTCCTTGTGATGATGATCCCCTTCAATAATATAGAATAATAAATATGGATTTCGGTCACAATGAATATGTCCTTGTTAATTGGATCCCCACCAAGAATATTACTCGATGAAAGTGGTTTTTAGGACTCCAAAGGGATATGAGCCTATGGACAAGTGATTGATTTTATCATTGATATGGCAATATAAAATATTTTCAGAATGGAATATAGCCTCAGTGAATGAGACACGTAGGCTCTCATGAGTATACCTCAATGATGAAATGAAAATAATGATCACATGGGGAATATAGTAGACACATATGGAAGAAAGGTTAATAATCTTTGGTTTGATGCTCAAGGAGGCATCCTAGATATCCTGATCAATTGAGAATCAAATCAAATATAGTTTTAAAAACACAGATTAATTTCTTATGATAGGAATCTACAATGTATTTCATTTTAATTCTATAAGGGAATCAATGGGGGAATCTGTGGGGGAATATGAAAATGTGATGTGAGGGATTGATCCTTAAATATGTGTTCCATGTATCATATCAAGTCAAGAGTCAAATTCAATGTAGTAATAATATTGATAGGGATTTCACCTAATGTGGAGGCCTATATTGGAGGAATTTGTATCATGCTAATGGAATTATCATTAAACATATCTAATCTCATGTGATTCATTCTTGTTGTGAGGTGCAGTAGATAGTAGAAGATCATTCACATGGCATAAAGATACAAGATTGATTTTCTATGCTCCTTTGACACTAAGGTAGCCCTAAGATGCTTCATTAAAATTATAATCCTTGGAAGAAAAGGTTATGTGTATGAGTCTTACACCTACAAAGGATGCCCATGGTGAAGGTAATTTTGTTATGCTGATGGTATGATCATTGTAATTAACTAATCCCACATGATTCATCCTCAGTGTGAGAAACAGGGGATAATATAAGACTATACATGTTTCATATGTGTATTTGGATGGGGTAAACACATTAATTCTATAATGAATGAGTTAAGGGATTCCAAATGGAAATGTGAGAGTCATATGTGGGGGAATTTGATGGTAATATCATGAAATTTTCATTGTATTTATGGGGAATATGTCCTCATAGAAGTGCTGATGGATATATATTGGATATGAAGCACGGTCCAAAAAATGGAATCATACATATCTTTGTTATAATAGGAATTAGAGTCCTCATTTAGCATATGTTTTTTATTTTCTCATCATGGAACAAATACATTATCAATGTAGTTTAACATTATACAATGAGGAAATTAATTTCTATAATGGATATAGCTATGTGTAAACTAGATCATATTAACAAGGGATTTCTACTATTTAATATGGGTACCCAAACATTTAAATGGAATCCTAAATATCAGGATTATAACATGATTCAGATCCCTAATGGTTCATTATGAGTTTTTTAGGATTCTTCTATGATCATGGTAAATTTATAATCCTGCCTAGGTCATGATAGAAGTGAGAAACAAAATATATAAAAACATAAATCACATTACAAGAGTTTAATAAGGAATTGGGACTTAATAAGGATTCTTACATATCTATGTTATAATATGAATTAGAGTCCTCATAGATCATTTTTTCCTTCACATTTGATGGGAAAGAGACGTGGATTGAACCCGTAAGTAATATTTCTCCATGAGTTATGCGTTTATGGATAATATTCAGGGGTATAACCCTATAGGAGAATAATGACATGTGATATTTCAAGAGGGACTCTTTAGATTTGGGTGATCACATGCTTTCCATGGGGTTATGTGCTCCATGTAAAAAAGTTGGAGTTATGTACCTCATGTGAATGCATAGGGGCTATGAAGTCATGCAAGTAACTGATGGCCATGGGACCACATAACTAATACAAGGTTGGGTGATCAAAATAAGTCATCAAGTTACCACGTAACTTGAGGGTCATTACATGACCAAATCTCATGTTGGTATTCATTCATAATGATCACTCCTATATCTTTAATTTATTCTGAATTTGTTCAATGAATTTATTAAATCTAAGGATCTAAAATATTTTGATTCCTCATCTCTTGAAAATCACCAATCATTTTTCCATGTTTTCAAACTATTTAATATTTTTTAAATGATTTCCATATAGAATATGCGTTTTTTAAAGCTATATCCCCAATAGGTTTTCCACATTGCACAGTGGGTGAGCCACATACTTAGGATTGATGTAGTGGGGGATTGTCTACATAAGTTCTCCTAGGCTCATGATCTATGAATGACTAGGTCACATGACATTAATGAAGTCTCATGAAGAACTGTATAAAAAAAACAACCATGATATAGGCCCGTATTTTATAGATTCTCCTAGAAAATTAAGGTAATCAGTATGTCATCCGGGGATCACATGATTCATGGAGCATCATATAAAAAATAGTGATTGTATGAATCCCATATTATACAACATGGGTTCCCAAATCCTTTGGAAGATAGGAAATCATGTGTCTTTAGTAATAATCACAAGAATATACATGGGTTACATTATTTTTTGTGAACCCTATCACAAAAAACCACTTCACTTGTCTTCAAGGCATTTCATAAATTGGTGGGGGTTTTGTGATCGCATGTCCCTTTAAGGGTTATGTGATAGTGTAACTTGATCGCATTTCCCTAGCATGGTAATCAATTATATTAATTTTTTCCTTTAAATGAAAATGATAGTTTTGTTTTTGGTATTTTCCCAACTCCCATTCTATAATTATTTTTCCTGAAGGCGTTAAAAATTCCCCCTGTAGAAACATATTCTGAAAGGGTGGACTCTATTATGAGGAAGTAAATTCCCACTTATGCCACTTGGGCTTCCATATTTCCTCTGTTATCCATGGTGAATATTTTTATTCTGAGTGTCCCTCATTATTCTACTATATATACTATAAATAAGAGGTAATTGGGTTATTCATTTCTTCTATAACTAATTTCAAGATATCTCAATTTTAACCTAATGTTCAATCATTTTTCAAGATCCCTTCATCTATCTTTATCACATAATTTGATCACCAGAGTCAATCTGATGACCTCAGTCATTTTACGGAACTATATAATCAATCTTCTAACAAATCAATGATAAATTACATGGACTATGCATCAAGCATATTTGTCATTATAGAGATTTGTGAGATCACTTTGGTGTTATGTGATCAAATAATTCTTCCAATTTTAAGTGATTTGTGTGAACATTTTATGGTCACATGATGGAATGACTCTGTATCGGTAGTGATCTCTAACTAATTCTTCCAACATCATGTACTTCTTTTATTCATACCCCCCCTTTCTAAATCCAAAATCTTCTAACATATAATAAAACATGATTTTTTAAAATGGATTTCATTAGGAAAGGATGCTACAGTGACCATGGATCATCATAATTTCATACTTAATATTTTAGATTATAACCATCACTTCATCATTCAATTTATTAAGTTATCTCAAGACCATATTACAAGCTTCATGGAGACTAATTATCTAGAAGATTCATTATCATATTGGTTTCCTCTGTATGGATTCGGCCTCTAGATTGATTCCCAAATTATTCATCCTCAAACATGGATTATACCTCCCTCATATATCTTAAAGACTCACAATATGTTCATGTTGAATGTTTCATGTACTGGTCATTTCTCTTCTAAATAGTCAACCTTATATGGTTATATACTAAAAACTCTATATCTGGATTTTTTAGGGGGTTTTATGAGTCTGGGCCCAAAATTCACATATATTGGTCAATATTGTGAATGAATTCATCCATTTTTGTGGTTCAAGTGATTATCTAGATAGTAAATCCGATTAGTAGGAGTCTTTATAATAGATTGGGTTGGCCCTTCTAGGTGAATCGTACTGCCATAGGGTATTATTTTGAGCTAAATTAGATATGTTTGTATGAAGTATTCTGGATATCTTTGACCCTCACATATTGAAATAAAGGTATGTTGATAGACCTAGTTGGCTTATGGTTCCCAGAAACAAATATGTTCCATCTGATTCACGATGAGGTCTGTATCATCCATGTGATGTTGAGAAAATCTATGATATTCCAATTTTAGGGGATATGCATGACGAGATTATTTTTCTCTCGTTTTCTTGGGATACCATAGAATAGACACCCTATCACAATGGTAATGGATAAATTTCCAAGAAGACCCATGTAAGGGCTTTTATCTATGGGAAGACATTCCATAAATGAAATGTGCATAAAGTTTCATTATAAAGACCCATCATGAACCCCGAAAAACAAATCCCAAGTCCTTCCCGTCACAATAATCTTATCGGGAAGATGGTGCATACTATCCAATGGTTGATGAAGGGCTATTTAATTTATTGGGATGGATGGTCACCTCTCGGTTTGGTAGAACTATTTAGCTGGATGACATCCTATCAATTGAATATAGTATATAATTGTTCTCTACATAGGAGATGGTTGGAGTTAGGGTCTTCACTTTCCGGATAGCGGCGGTGATGGAAGGGGTAGACATATGAGTTTTCCCTTTCCCATAGTAGCCAACTATATCACCAATTTTTTCACATCAATAAGGGAAAGGCCCTATACAGGATATTTGCCCCCTTCCAAGTGTTATGGGATATGATGTGGTCCAATATTAGTTGATATAAGTTCTTTAGTATAAAATAAATCCTAGGTACTGGGTTCATGACATATCATTTTTGAATAAATGGTGTTAGGCCCACCACACTCAAGAATTCAGAAATAAGTTTTTTCCTGAATCAGTATGATATGTTGGTCATTATACCAAATTAGGTACCCACATTAAATACAGATAATAATGACAAATGTTACCCTGAATCCAATTCATATATAATAGTTATTCTATAAGGAACTCTCTTCGCATGAATTGATTGGAATAAATTTTGCGAGTGGTACGAACTGTGATGATACATGTGGTGGTTTTAATGTGTTTATATGAAGTGTCCTAATTCTACCAACGATTGGATTGAGATGCATCTGATGGTGACTCATGAATTTGGGTTAATGTTCACTAGAGAGGAGAATAAATACTTTTCCACCTTCCACATATCTAGTGTTAATTTTGGTCTCTCAACTGCATACACAGATTCCATGATCCGATCACACTCATGTGTGAAATGGGATGTACTGGTAGAGAGGGAAACAAAATTTCCAATAGTGGAAGAGGGTTTGGTTGTAAAGGATCCAATGTAATTAAAAACACAAAGGATTGAAAATAATCATTCATCGAGTTGCCTATAGATAATATCCTCATATAGGTGAGGTGTTTGGAATTAGCTCCATCATCAATCAAAGTCCATCAAACAGGGAAATGGAAAGTGATGTACCACTGAGAAGAGTCTTGAACATCAAATAAACTTATCCATCTATGGTTACCTTTCACATATCATTCCTACAAGGGGATTAATGGATAAAGAGGAACTTGTCCACTATGGATGGGAAAGTGTTTTTCTAGGTCGAGGTAGAGTTAGAGGGGATTTTAAATGTTTAAATTCATATGGGTATTTCCAATTCAACTGAAACAAACTAAAGTCCATGAATTTCTCCAAGATCTTATCATAGGAATTTATTATTTCAAGAGCCTAATCCACTATACCTCTAAACTGTGATAAATGAATATTTTCAACAAAATAGAGGTCGTTGAAGATGATAGGTCTTGGATGGCTTCTTTGAAGAGGTAATATGAATATCATTGCTAAATTCATGTATATTTTGGAACCTATTAGAATTATGTTAATCATCCTCTTTTTTATTATTGCTAGCAGCTGGAGTGATATGGTCACCTCTATCCTCATCAGTGTATTCTATTGGGGGAATGATGGTTGAGTTTAACTTGATAGTAATCGACATATTGATGACCTAGGATCTCTTAGTTATATATAACTAATAGAGGAATTAGTTATGAATCTGAATATAGCACTACCCATGGCTCTACTAGTTCCAAATTCATTGCCTTTTTTGTTATCCCATTATATCCAACACTATAATAGTTATCCCTTTCAGATTTTCCTTCCTCAGAGAAGACAAATAAGATAAATTTAGTTATGTCATTAAAGAAACATCTTCCAAAAAGAAAAAATAATGTTTATACATAAAAAATTCTTTCTTTTTTAAATATATCCAATATATTATATTAACCTATTGATTTGTGTAGTTCCTCACCAAGTCCAAATAATGATACAAACACACACACACACACACATATTTGTGTGTGTGTGTGGCTAGGAATGAAGAAATGTATTTCATCCATTTTTTGATACCTATTATAATGTATGAGGTTCATGGAGAGGATGAATTGTACGTGGTAAAATAAGGGTTAGAACTAGAATTTACTACTGATGTAGTGGCACTCATACCCTGTGATCTGATATGAGAGAGTATTCATCAGAAAGATGCTGATGTTGGTAGCTATTCCTCTGTTGAACATGTAACATCCTGACCTAGAAGCCACTAAACGGTTCCCCAATAAGGTGGGTCTCATGGCCTCAAGCGTTCCTCCCCTTACACCATAGGATTCCAAATAATAGTGAGGGAATTAGGTGGTATAGTGGAGAAACGCTGCCCTCATAATCAGCGTGTCCTAGCGGTACAATAGATAAATGAAATCGTGGAACAATAATATAAATTAGTAGAATCATTATTAGTAAAACAATTCATGGGAAATATCTTATACAAGATGAGTTTTTCATGTCTCCACACAAAAAGGTCATATATAAATGGAAACATGCATCCAGTACAATACATATTTCCAATTTAAAAAAGAAAAAAAATGAACTATCTCCAGATAACATCACAAGAATATCTCGGTCACGTGCTTTCCTTCTCCTAAGAATAATCAGTCAAGAATCCTAAATAGGGAACTTTCCAAGGTCCCTACTTACATCCATGAACTCCATCAGGGTTCCCAACTGCAGCCAAAACAGGGTGTGAGATAACACTCAATAGGTCACCATCAACGGTGTCTATAAAAAGTCAAGTATGAGTATATAATATGATGTAGTGTGAAATATATAGAATTATTATAAATGAATAAGAATGAGTAATATTTTATAACAAAAAATATCAATATAAATAAGCAGTTGTTAACACAAGATAACTATAAATCATGATAAACGCCCACTATGGAATATACTGAGTAATCATGTTTCAACCATACATGGACCAAGTCTAATGTATAAAATGACCAAGTAATCCTCATTGAGTCTATGGATTATCTCTATTGTAAACTCGTAAAATACATGGGTTGGGCCCAAGGAGTATGTCCATAGATAATGTTCGAGTATTCTAAAAACGTAGGTTCCCAGGAGTAGAAATCTCATAGGTATACAAAGTAAACTAGATCCAAGGAGTACAAATTCCCTTGGATACCCATCCAGCTAGATACACATAGTAGAAATGTCATTGGCATCTAATTTAATCAAAATCAATGGAGTAGAAATTCCAATGAAATCCAATTTTTTCATACCCATGTCATTAAACAATTTCATAATCATATAAAAGTTGTGATTTCATCTAACTCATTATATGTTTTCCATTTAATCCATTTTTCCATTTTAAGTCACTTCATATCATGTCAAAGGATTGAAAATACCTCTCATCATATCTCGTTTTAATTAAAAAGGATCCATATAAAAATGGAGATCTGACACACACCCAATGGGGTGGTATATCATGGGGTAGAAATGTAAACATGCCTCATGGATGGTCCGGGTAAAGGATGACAACCTCCAACAATTACATGGTGTAATGTTAGAAAATGTAACAATGTTTATATAATTAAATAAAGGAATTATTCAATTATCTGTAACTCCAAGAAGGCCCATCATACTAAATAATGAAAACTAGTTATAAAACAAATGGACATTGTGGTAAAAGTTATAGACCACCTACCTTACTCCCATGGTAGAAAACATGTCTAGTATTGGAATATAACTCCACCTATATCAGAATAAAATTAAATAATGGATGAAAAATTTAAAATAGGGTGTACTATCCTAAACCAAAATAACTAATTCGAGAGGAAGACAAAAAATAAGTGGTACAAGAGGAAATGAGATCTTACCATTGAGCATCCAATAAGGCAAACAATAGAAGAATAAAATTCTAGATAAAGTAGATTAAGAAAATCGAAGGCAATGATTCCATGAGGGCTCTCAACATGAGGGATACATGGAGAAACAATAGGATATAAAAAAAGGATTAAAGTTTTACATTTAAATTATTTATGGAAAAAGGTTGATTTTCCCTTTAAAAATTGGGTTGCAAAGTTTCTCCACATTGTTATCCATTCCATGAGTCAACTATTTTCCCTTAGTTGTCCAAGGAATCACCTCACATGGTTTGTGCTCATGGTAGGAGAAAAAATTCAGAAATGATCTGTTTTCTATCTTCTAAAAACTTTTAAGCCCCCACATAGGTGTGCGGCCTTGGTTTCATGGTTTCATCAAATATTTCGGTCAATCCTACTCACTAAACATCATCATCATCATATTGTTTTATTTAATAATGACAAGCAGAAACAAATAAGGAAACACAAAAGATGCAAGTAGGCCCATCCCATCCCCCCCCCCCCATTGTCCCAGCCTTAGATAAGGAGGCCTAAAATAATATAGACCGAGAGAATCCCCCTTAATAAAGTCAAACCCCTCTGCCTTGATGCTGACTACATTCTGAAGAAACACCTTCACCATGCTAGAAACCTCCAATGAAGCCAAGTAGTCAGCAAACCTTATTCCCCTCCCTCCATGTATGAAGCACTTGAACATTGATATTCTTCCACTTTCTGCATTTTCTGATAACATAACAAAACGACAAAGGAATGTCACCGTAACCTTTTAAGGCATTGTGAACAACCATAGAATCCATCTCCACATCAGAAATTTCTAACCCTTTTTGCTTGCATAACTACAGACCAATCTGCATTGCCAATGCCTCTTCCTGAAGGGAAGACCCCGGAGCAAATTTGGCTGAGAACGCCAAGTATACTGATCCGCTACTATCGCGTACCACCCCGACTCCTCGTGCATACCCCAACATGCAAGAACCATCCGTATTCATCTTTAAACCTGTGGCAGGTATCCGCCATCGAACCCATTCACCCCCTGTTACTAGATGTAGGGAACACTCCACCACCTGACTGAAATCTATTCATAGATGGTGTATTCTTCCAATCTCCAATGGACTTATTAAAATCAATCAATAAATTCCTAGCCCATGTGATGATAGTCCGGCTTGCCACCTTCCCTCCCTCATGCCTAGACCTGTTACGTGCCTGCCAAATACACCAGCACCCCGCATGAATCACCACTGAACGAGCCACCCGCTCATGGACCCCATCCCCTGTACCTTGGAACCATCTATCAACAAAGGGCCGGTTATCCCCAGCCGAGGTAAGGAAAGCCATGAATTCTCCAAGAACCTTCCATACCTCACAAGCCCATTCACTTCCAAAAAATAGATGTGTAATGGATTCATCACTGTGAACAGTGTAGCACAAACATCTGGATGCCAGATGAATACCACACCTACAGACATTGTCATCAGTCGGGAGAGCGCCGTACCTTATCCTCAATGTGAGGAAGTTATATTTGGTGGGAATATTTTTCACCCAAATGGTCTCGTCCCACCCTCCATTCTTCACCTGACCATGTACAATGTGGCGAATGTCTTTGGATGAGAACCGGCTCGATGAGGAAGCAGTGAAGGTGCACTGGTCCTCCTCTTCATTCAGCTCGATGAGACTGAAAATCTCTTGCTGCTCCTTATCCAACACCGTGTCAACAAATTAAGGAAACTGTCTCGCTTCCCTGAAGGTGATATTGGGTCCCAGACAGCCTAGGAACCCGAGTATCGATCCACTCCAATTTCGATTCCACAATGAGACATCGCCTTTCCCCACTATAAATCGGGAAAACATATGTATAACATAAATAATGGGTCCAACCATCACCCATATCGGGGAGAAATGTCCCTGCCAAGGGTCCCGAATGCAAGATGCATACCTGTTCATGTTAATCCCCCACAACATACGATGTTCCAGCACACTACAAGCCATCCTCGCGTGCATGTAATAAAGGGTATCTTTGAGGTTCCGCACATTAATACCTCCCACACTCACTGGGTTTTTCATTTTACCCCAAGAAGCCCAGTGCCTCCTTCCCTCCATACCTATATCCCACATAAAATTTTCAAGCATCCTTTCAATGGATCTGATCACACCTTTGGGAACCCTTATGAATGAAAGATCGTGAATAAGAGCAGCCACCGGGACACTATTGACAAGGGCGATCCTACCACCAAAATACAAAAATTTATTCTTCCAGTTCAGAACCCTATCAGTGATCCTGGAAATAAGGTCGTCAAAGTCTCTGATCCTAAGCCATTTGTACAATATAGGAGCTCTAAGATAATACATTGGGAATTCACCCCTCTGCATACCCAGAAGTTTGCTGATAGTCTCCACCCTCGTCATGGAACACTTATTAGAAATAAAAAATCCACTCTTGCACTTGTTGATTATCTGGATGCTCCATCGAGAATACTCACCCTGAACTTTATTCAGATTTTGAATAGATCTACTTCCAGCATTAAGGAATAGAATAGAGTCGTCTACAAACATGAGGTGAGAGATGGCCAGAGCCTTCCTCCGAGGATAGTACTATAGAATCCTCCTTTCATTGATACTCCCCCTGATTACCCTACTCAAAACATCCTACATAAGAATGAACTGAGAAGGCGATATGGGGTCCCCTTTCCGTAGGCCTCTCGTGGCCTTGAAGAAGCCATAAGATCTTCCCATGAATGTGACAGACAACCATGAGGAGCTGATGCAGCGAAATATGATATTGACATTGCATAGAGAGAAGCCCATACCAGAAAAGACTCTGTTAAGGAAGATCCACTCGACCCTATCGTATGCCTTGTTCATATCCAGCTTAATAACCAAGTTCGATCCATGAGTTTTGAGTCCAATATCGCTGACCATCTCCTGAGCTAGGGCGATTGCTTCCCATATCGACCGACCTTTAATAAACCCATGTTTTTCCAAGGAAACCCATCTGGTGATTTTCATCGCAATCCTAGAGTTAATGATACCTACCAAGACTTTTTATGGGACGTTGCACATGCTCAATGGGTGGTAATTCGAGATTGAAGTCAGGCTCTTGGTCTTAGGAAGAAGAACCATGGTGGTGGCTGAAGCAACCCAAGGTAAGCTTACACCCTGAATGAAGTCCTGGACGACTGCAATGAGATCTTCCTTCACTATCTCCCAGGAGTTCCTATAAAAGGATGTAGGGAATCCATCAGGCCCTGAACTGCTATCCAGACTCAGTTTCATAAGGCCCTCCTTAATCTCAAGTTCTTCGGGTATAGCTCCTAGTCTAGTATTAGTCTGATCTGACACTACTTTAGGGACCACCTCTATCAAGTCCGGACATCCTGAAGGATACCCATTGGGAAAACTCTCCGAAGGGCCGGCCAAAAGATCCTTAAAAAACGTGTTGGCCAAACCTCCCATTATATCCCTGTCATCCGTGTACGAGCCATCCTCCAACTGAATATTCGGCTTCACTGGTCTCGACCTCTCTTTAATACATGCATGAAAAAATGCTGTATTACTGTCTCCCTCTCTAATCCATTGGATCCGACCCCCTTCTCTTGTTAGGCGTTCTTTCTTTAGGATCAGTTCCACCATAATAACTTTATTCTCTAAAAGCTCCTCATACACCTGATCCTCCCATGCCTCCTCTAAACTATTCTCTAGGCGCTCAACCTCCTTCATGACTTCATTGAGCACTGAGTCTAGAGGAACGAGGCCTTTAGACCATTCCGTGAGCTTAACTTTCAGCCTCCATAGTTTGCAGTGCAGGATGTTCCACTTGTTGCCTTGAACAGGGGTAGTCCATTCAGATCTAACCAAATCATGATAACCCAGGACATCCACCTAGTACCGGTTGTACCTGTACCGCTCAGCAGGGCCTTGAGAAGCCTTCAGCGTGACAAGGATAGGGGAATGATCTGAGATTCCACTAATAAGATGCTCGACCTTGGTGCTGGAAAAGGCTAATATGTCATGAATATTGGCCAAGGAGCGGTCCAGTCTCTCCCACGATCTATAGTAGCCCTGCTAATTATTACACCACGTAAATTTATCGCCCACAAAACCCATATCTGAGAGCCCTTTAGCAGCCATGAATTGGGAAAATGCAAGAGTTTCCATCCTAGGAAACTATCCCCTACCCTTCCTTTCAACTGGATCCACCACGAAGTTAAAATCCCCCCCAACTATCCATGGCTCATGGCCTAAGTCGAAGGCATTGAGGTCCTTCCACAAGTTCTCACGAGCATTAAATTCACAGCTCCCATACACAAAATAAGCTTAAATGGAAGAGGGGTCATGGGATACTTTGACAGTTAGAAACTTATCCCCTACTTGAATCAAATCCACCGCGCACCACCTATTGCAAAAAATCCAAATGTACTTGTTCTTCAGTTTCCTGGAGAACTCCCCAATCGTGTAGGATTGCTGTTTATGCTCAAATATGGCCACTAGAGCAGCTTTGTGGTTGGCTATTTCTGAGGCCAGGAAGTCAAATTTAACCCGAGCACCAATCCCACAATCATTCCAGATGATCAATAGAATCATTTAAAAACCGAGCGACCTAGGACTGGCTCCAGAGCATGTAGCCTTTTCAAAATGGGAGGTTTGACTCTCTTGCTGCGTCCTGACCTTGGATCTACCGCACACACCCTATTTATGGAGCACCAACCTACTAGGAGTAACTGGACGACTCTTCACCCCCGAGCCAAGCTTCCTCCTATGACTACGCGTGGAAAAAGATCCCTCTATCCTCGTACCCACTAAACAGGGAGATGAAGAGGCTATGCAAGCCTGAGGGGAAGCACCCATGGAGAGGAGGATCCTCCTAAGTCCACTCTTATGTCACCACCAAGGCCCACCCCTTATTCTCTGAACTCACGGTAACGTCCTCAACCTGGTGGACAGAAACTAACTTCTCCGGGAACTGAGACATAACGACCTCCCCTCTCAGCATACTGGGTGTCTGATAGAAGTGAACAGAGTTACCTAGGAGCAGGGTCGCCATCGACGCCAGGACAGTAGGTGGACCCCTCCGGATAAAAGGAACAATAGCCATGTTGGAATCTGCTCTATCCAGCACCTCACGAACAGAACCTTCCACTGGGTTGGCCTCCGATGGATTGATAGCAGTTATAGTGTCCTCCTCTTCTACACCCACTGATCCATGAAAAGGACCCGACGAGGAGGAAAAATCCTTACCACCTGCGCCTCTCATTGCACCCACTGCCCTGCTGCTCCCTTTAAGGCGATGCCGACGGCAGACTTGGATTGAGTGTCCCTACAATAGGCAATGTGAACAGTACCAGGGATATACCGGGTATACCAGCTCCTGTGACCAGGTAAAATCTCCCTCGACCTGCAAATCAAGCTTCTCCGACAGAGTACGGGCGATGTCAAGTTCCACGCAAATGTGAGCCTCCGAGGATGACATAGCCCTCCTCGTAACTTCATCCGAGCATAGAAAACCCCCGATGGAATCCCCAATCAACTTGAGGAAGCCTTCATTCTGAAACGGCAACGACAACCCAGGAAGGCTTATCCGGACCGCCCCCTTTGAACTCTATTTTCCTCTGTGAGATTCCAAGGACCACCATGACAAGCTGAAGCTCCAACGACCCCTGGATCTAGGAACCGAGCACCAGGCATGAAGGAAGTCCGCCTCCAAGGAAAGGACAATGCATAACGAACACCTATGAAGCATCGAAACTTGCACCGGCTTGAGGAGACCCCAGGACGCAACCCATTTTTAGAAGACGGCGAGAGGTGGTTTGGCGGCCCCAAACCGAGCGACCAGGGTCCAATTTAGAAAGGATTTGGCCTCATCAAAGGATCCCACTGGCACTGAAATCTTAACACAATTACCCTTGCGAGACGACTGCGACGCCTCCACTGAGATCGCCGGAAAGCAAGTGGAAGGCCGAGCAATGCCGCAAAGGGCATCCCGAAAAGAAACCCCACCATCGACTGGACGGGGATAGATGGGAGGCGGTAAAATGACATTTTTGGAACTCTGCAGCTCTGGAAGTGATGCATATTTGGTTGAGGGTAACCACCCCATAAAAAATTTAATATATTATCAGGTCTGTATCATGTTATCTAACATCATTTTATACGAACAAGGCTTCAAGGTATAAATAGACTACGTCAATGGAATGGGCTTTATCTTATCCCGAAAATCATGAAAACAATAATGTGTCACAATCATCCCTTTATTCTAGGTTGTGTTGAATGAATTTTCTGTTGTCGTGTATCAGGGCTCAAAGGTCCATAATACGTTTTCTTCAGTATCCTTCCCACACAAAGTCAACAACGAATAACAAATTCCTGAGCCAACTCTACCAAGGGATGTGGGTACAAATCCCTCACTTATTTACATGGTATTTTAATGCATATATTATCTGAATCTATTCCTGATTCGAGGATAATAAAACTCAATGTTTCATCAGTGGTTATGTTGGAAGGTGTGGGGGGATTTTTTGAGTCTAAACATGGAGGTCCCCTAAAAGGATCTGATGGATTGGTTGGGGAACCTCTGTTATATGTTCACAACTATCAGTTAAAATGGTTTTTTTCTACCAGCGTTTCAATGATAAGGTGATGGGAGTGATTTCCATTTGAGGATAGAAGAGGTCCCCACAAGCTAAGAATATAGGTGGAAGAAGAGTCATCTACGACCAAGTAATACCGAATTGAGGATTTGAATAAATATTCCTAGCACAAAACAGAAATAGTTGCTGATTGAGATATGGTCAACATTAGGAAGGATGAGATTGAAATTCTCGAACTTGTGTTGTCCCCTAAGAAATACATGCTGAATGAAATTTATAATATAGTTTCATAACTACATGGACTCATTGACATTGCATAAAAGGAAAGTATTGATACTATTTACATGGTGGAGGCCTTACAATTGGCTATAGTGGAAAATAATGAATAGTTATATCAATTGAACCAATCTATATCTATGCTAGACGATAATTTGGTGGAGCTCAAGGTATCTATTGAGTAGATGTTTTGATGGTTTTTGACTTTTAGGTGCCTTATTTTTATTTGGAAAATATGGGAGAGACACGAAGATAAGGTGATACCTCTCTTATTTTATACTTATTAATGAGTTAAATATATTAATCTCCCTATGTAATAATCAATATACTTTTTACTTTATTCATTTATTATAATCATGATAGCTTTTTAACTTAGTATAGTATAAATGATCAAGACATGTTAAGAATCTATAAATTATTATTTTCGTCCAAAACTAAACTCAAGTACTCGATCCAAAAAAAAAACTTACTTGGCCAAGTATTTATGTTTAAAGTATGTAAAAACCCAAATCACGACACCCTAGGTCCATTCCATTCAAAATAGGTGATAAATTTTCTATTTCAATGTGTCAGTAATGTTTACTATGTTATAGAGATAGAGTGATTTATCATTGTCCTTGGCCATATGCATAGTGATCATTGTTTGACTATTATTTGGGCCATATAATAAACCTCACATGCTCTATGTATCTTTTTCTACTTCTCTTACTTTTTCTTAGGATTCTTATAAATGAGGCCTATTGGGTACAAATTTAACTTTTTCAGGTTTTATGACCAAATATATTTTCTGTTCTTATTTTAGTGATTACTTTTTCCTAGGTTACCAAAGATTCATGCCCAAAAAATAGATACATTAATTCTTTTCACAACACCCTTTATGGGATTTTAATATCATGAGCATCATGTCTCTTTCTTGGTAAATTTATGTTCATGCATTTCAGATCAATATAGATGATGTTTAATGTTGAATAGATTTTACCTAATAATGTTATAGTTTTAATGTCTTATTAATTTAAAATTATGTTGTTGTTGTTTACGATCATATATACTGATCCTTCTATTACTATATTTGAGGTTCATATACGTTGTACCTCCTATTGGTGTAGTTTATGGTCATATAGCTTGGACCTCCAATTGTTGTAGTTTAGGGTAAAGTATCTTGGATCATATATTGTTACCGTTTATGATCTTATAGCTTGGACCATCTATCACTATATTTTAGGGTCATATATATTGAGGCTCCTATTCCTATAGTTTAGGGTCATATAGCATGGACCTTATGTTTTGAAAAAAAAACTGAGATCTTAAATTATAGACTCATAGAAATGGGGAATCATATATCAAAGGGATTAAATCGAGATAATGAAATGTGATAGACATGTCGAGGGTGATCACAATTCACATTGGGGTGACCAGTTCCGCCATAATGCTATCAAGGATTATAGGGATTAAAGCAGATTTTTGAAAGACAATGATGCAACTAGTTAATATTCCAAGGGATAATATGTATGTTCCAAGTAGAGGGTCCCTTGAAATCATACATGCTTCTTTCTGAGATCCATGAATGATTTTATTGGGAATTTAGTTTCTCAATAAAAAATGTTTGTCATAGGGGATGGATTATCAAGAAGGGTTTTGAAACCCTGTATCATTTTTTCAAAGATGGGTTTGGTAGATGGTGACATACTGTTAAGGAATTTTAATGAACACGGGTAGTTAGATAATGGAATTTTTAAATCCTAAATCATGGAGTTCAAAACAAGGAATACAGGATGGGGTAGATAATACAAGAATGATCTGGAATCACATTGGAGTGACGTGCTCCACTATGACATTTCTGGTGCTCACAGGGATTAGAGGACATTTCTACAAGGAAACATTCATCAGATTGATTATTTGGGAATTAATATTTAGTATCTAGGGGTAGACATGATTAGTTAAACTGAAGGTCCCTTGATGTCTGATAAGTCTTTTTTTCTTAGGATCTAAATGAATTTTGAAGATTTAAACACCTAGGCAATGAAGCCCGGTATGGAGGAAATGCTATCCATGGTGGGTTTTAGAACCCTATAGATAGTTTCTATATAAAGGGATAAGTGAAAATTGATGAGAATGAGGGTTCGAGTACCAAAAGGCTAACATGGATCATGGGGAATTCAATTTATGGTTATGAAAATCAGACTATTTATCATGTGGTTTAGGGTATTGCAACGAGGGCCACTAAAAGGTTCATGAATTAAGTACCACATCCTTATGGACCATTTACGATGTCAAATCCATGTGAATAGTTTGATTATAAAGTGTGTAAATGAAGACTCAAAGAGTATGAACCATTGATGATGAGATGGGGTAAACATGTCATGGACACTCATAAATCACTTTGTGGAGATGAGTTCTGCTACAATGATACAAGGGACCATAAGATCATCTTACATGGAAAAGATTCCTCTAGTTGATAGGTAAATGGATCATATACAAGTATTGGGGGATTATATTAATAATTAAAAAGTGGGTAACTTAAAGCAATACATACTCCTTCATATAATCTTTGAAAGGTCTGTAGAGGATCGAAAACCTATGAAATGAAGTAGGTTATAGAGGGAATTCAACCCAATGAGGGTTATAACACTCTCAAAGTTGTGTCCACTTCTTCTGAACAAGTTATATTGGTGAATGTATATTATAAGTAATTGATCTAACATTTTTAGGCACTTGAAGGGTCTAGTAAGCATAAATAATCTTTTTCTAGGTCCATAAGGAAGACCCTATGATATTTTCTCTTTTTTTGTGTCTGCTCTATCCTTTTCTTAAGTTTCATGAATATAAAAGTCTTTGTAATTCATGACATGATATTTTATTATAATTCCATTTATGTGTTTTTATACTATCATGTATTATATCTGTTAAAATAGTTTTTAGGATCTTTCAATTTGGACCAACCAATAATAGATTTTATGTATTTAAAACTTTGAGCAATGTGCATATGGTTTATAGATATGATGAGTGAAAAAAATATAAGGGAGGTGTGTGACACAACCAGATTTTACCAAAGTGCATATGGTTTAAGGTTATGATTAGTTAATCAATTATAAGGGATATTTGTGACACAATATCCTAATTAATATTCCCAAGGTAGAGAGTACCCCCAAAAGACATTTTAATGATAGATAGAGATGCTATAAATTATTTCTCAATGTTTTTCTAACCATAAGAAATTGTATTGGATAAACATGGAAGGTATTATCATGAATAACTCTAAGGTGAAGATTTCTGTTATAAGTATCTTAGGCTTATATGGATTGGAGGACCTTTTTGATAAAAAACAACTAGTTGATAGGCTTGGGGATTATATATAGGATATAGGTTCATGCATGCATAGTTAAAAAGAGATTCCCTTGAATCTAGGTACACCCCATTCCTTGTGCCTTGGAATGTTGGTGAAGAATCGAGACCCTCATCTCATAATGTTTGTTTTATGGATTGAGATTCTTAGATAGATGGTGGAATCACCCCAAACGTAAATTTAATATGGTATATCTATTTTTACCCTTTGATAATAACCTATAGTAGAGAATTATAAGTTCATTCACCTTATTCAACCATTTATATCATTTTTAGGAATTAATTCATTTTATATCAATCCCAAATATCTTTATGTTTAGGGTTTTAATGAATTTGGCCATAAATCATACATAACAAACCCATATTTTACAAATTGTAAATCATAGATCTATATCAATTTTCCCATAACAAACAACATTCAAATTGAATCATGATTTGTTTTCATGATAAATCCATAAGACTTAGAACTTTAATTCTTCTTCATTTTTACCCATCCTTAAACCCTATGAAAAACATTATAATTTTTTTGGATGTCCACAAAAATATTAATAAGGTATATAAAAATAAAAATCCCCTTAGTCCAAGGAAAAAATGAAAACCCATGATATGTTTACCTTTATTTAAACGTTCATTGATAGAAATAAAAAAATAATTTCTATGTGAAAATCATACAAATGTTTCCCAAAGGAAACCATTAAAACCAATAGAATTAAAATAAACACCCTTTCTAGAAACATAGAGCATCACATTCTTAAATCATATAATAAATGACTAGATCCTGGTTAAATCCATAGGATAAACCCTTTGATAAATCCCTCTTTATTTTCTATTAAGACAAGTAACATTACCCAATGTAGTAGAGCGCTATCTAGGCACACACATCATATGTGATATATCAGGCTCACCCATTTCTCATGAAATAAAATGGGACTCATATCATTATATAAGATATATCGAGCACACCCATTTCTCATATATAATTTTTAAGTACCATATGATTAATAAAAAATCTTATTCATTTATTATTTATCATAAAACCTTTGATAAACATTTTCAAAATGTATGAAAAACACTTTCAGATATCCAAATACCTATTTCAATTAAGAAACCATTTTCAATAAAACATACCCAAAAATTTTAAAGTGGAATTTTAATTTAATTAAACATGAAGAATTTTAAATGAATACAAACCTTAAATAAGTGGTGGGAAAAGTCGATGATGTTGTACACATTAATAATAAGCATAACATTTTTTTGTCAAAACATTCCTTATAAAACAAATAAATATTTTAAAAAAGTTTTTAATGAAATTATTAATGAATATGAAATATAAATTATAATTATTTTATGTCCTTATAAATAGGTTCATTAAATAATTTTAATATTATGGACATTGAAGAGAATTATTTTGAAAATAAATCTTTAAAACATTTTAAACAAGGTTTTATGTTAATGTTTCCCTTACCTCGATTATAACTCATCACTTATATTAATTATATTCATGAATAAAAATATTATATTAATTATTTAATTTCATAATAATAATTTTAATTTTCATTATTCCATTCCTTTTAGTTAATTCCATGTTATATAAAATTACTCAATAATATAAGGTCGCATGATAAGTTCTAAGGATATTCGGATCATATGTCAAAAATGAGTTTGGTTGGATGGATATCATAAAATAGGTAAGTATTACATCATATATTGAATAAAAAATATGAAATAATTATCATTATTAGAACTCAATTATAATTTTAAAACCAATTTTGATGGATGGTTATGAAAAATGAATTATGTTATAATCATGGAGGTGATAGGTCATACAAACGCATTTGAAATGATTCTATTTTTCAGCAGTCAATATGGAATGAGGGTAAATATTATTTTATCATTCCAAAATGATCTTAAAATAAAAAATATGATAATTTTTTTAACACACATATATATTTTATTCATGTGATGTGGGGATGAAAAATGAATCACATCTCTTCTTTGAGGGTGTATTCCACATGTATGCATGAATGATGCTATAATTTTTTAAAGAAAGGAATGGAAATAAAATAGAATATATATTAATTTTCATAAATATAAATATCTAATTAGTATAATATATACTAAATTATATATAAACATGGTATTTGGTGATGGAAAATGAATTACATCGGTTAACAAGGAGGTATTCCTCCGTACACACGAGCGATGTATTCATATCGAAATTAGTGGGGGTAAGATATGGATATAGGATATTCAATTAACTTAATAAAATCTTAATATATTAAATATATTTGTGTTATTTTATCATCATGGTTAAGGAATATTTTATTTGGGTTTAAGGATAAATAAAATAAAAATTCTTGGTTAAGAATGATACCTCTTCTTCATTATTCCTCTTAAGGTTCCCACCAAAACTGACCCTTAGATAGAATTATGATAAAAAAAGGACTATAGGATCTAAAAAAAGATGTAAGGAAGTTATTTTGGTTTGTATTGGATGAACCAAAATGTTTTCAATGTGTAAAGAAAAGAGGAGAGGAGGTTCCATTTTATATGAGAGGGGATGGTCACTCTTGGATTATCCTAAGGTATGAAATTAATATAAATTAATCATCATATTAAAATGGGAAAAAATTAAAAAGATTAAAATTTAATACAAGTATGAGTCTAAATACCATCATAAAATATAAATTAAAATAATTTGCATGTTTGTTTCACTGTTATCATCTTTTTTAACCCGTGTTAACTGTTTTTGAGGATTACCATGATAATAAAGTTTTTTTACAATTTAGGGTTCAATAAAGTTTTGGAAAAAATAAAATTACGCCATAAATGGACCATGGTTTATGTTTTCAACCTCATCACAATCGGTTGAAAAAATATAGTATTTTTTTGGAACTTTAAATAATTTAATAAAACATTATTTATTATAGAATATTAGTAATATCAATTTTCGAACTAATAAATTACGTTGAGTTTAATAACATCAAGACAAAAAGTTAATTTGAAGATAATCAATTAAAATATCTCTAAAATTTTATAGTAATATAAACAAAATTATAAGGAGACAATTTATTCAATTTTTATTATTTTTTATATTTTTAAAATAATATATCTTATTTTACAATTTGTTGAATAATTACTATATAGTAATTGTGTAAGCTTAAAATGTAATTATTTATTCACTAAAAATTAGAGACAAATTATCATGATAGATATTTCAATTATATTTCAATTAAATATTTATAAACTAAGATGTCCACTATTTATCCTTATGTTAAAATAATTATTGTTATTTAGATTGTGACATTTTTTTATATTCACGTAAACATTATAAATGGAAAAATCAATGAAATATGGCACATAGTTTCTATACTTTAGAGTATTTTATATAAATATATGAACAAAACTCGTAGAATATTATAAAGAAAAGTTTTAGGGTTATTTTTGTTCATTATCGTCTTATTCTTAAACCTTAATTACCCGATTTACCCTAACTTTGGTAAAACAATTTACTACGATTTTTATTCATAATGATTAAAAATAAAAGGTACATATTTAGAAAATTTATACCCACTAATTCTAAATATGGTATCCATTATTCATTATTTTAAACTCATAATTTTCTAAATAAATTTAAAAATTAAACTATAAAAAAAATTGAATTTTTTCCTATTTAAGTATAAAATGTTTTTATACTGAATTAAATAATAAAATTCATTTAAAACCCCATAATTGGATTATCTGAAATAAAAACAATCAACTTAAATTTTAATACTAATACTAAATAGAAAATGACATTTTAAATAATAAAAAATCATTGACAATCTTAAAAAAAATACATGTTTTCACTATTCATTAAAAAATCAATATTTTTAGAAAATTAAAAAAACCTAAAAAAATATTACTCTGATGTATAGAATTAAAAACTGAAATTCGTTTTTTTCAGATTCAAATTATATTATTTGAAATCTAAACATTTATATTCACCCTTCAAATAAAAGTGTTCAATAAATATATATCCTTTATTATTTTAAAATTTAAATAATATATATATAATGAATTATGCTATATAATTTATGAATACTATAATCAAAAAAATGGTTTATTCTATCATTAACTGGGTTGTTACATTCTTTCTACTTTTATAAAATTCAACCTCAATTTTTTCACTTATTTAATATGTTGGAATTTTTTTCCATCATATTATTTTTAGAATCCCATGTTTCTTCTCCAACCTTATGATTTTTTCATAAAACCATAAATTAATGAATTTCCTTATTATATAACATTTTATACCTATGGTAATTATCCTAAACAATAAATTCCATTATCTTCCAACTGAACTAATTTTGGGATCAAAACATGAGATGGATCCATCACATATTTCATTACTATCAAAATATGAAATATGTTGTTTACCTACGATAAACTCAGAGGAAATTTCACTTGGTAGAAAATTGATTCAAAATTATCTATGATTTCATATAGCCTAAATAACATTAAAATTATCCCCCCTTTTACCAAAACTCATAATACTTTTCCATAGAGATACTTTAAGAAAACATAATCACCTACCAAAAAATGTAGGCCCTTTATCCAGTTACCCACATAACTTTTATTACCACTCTAAGATATATACATGTAATTATGTATCGTATTCCCCTTTTTAAACATTTCCTTTACTTAGTCTAGTCCCATAAAATTACTCTCTCTTACTTCATCCCAAATAAATAGGTATTCAACACTAAATTCCATATAATTCCACAAAATGTGCCATCAGTATACTGGATTTAAAAATTCTATTATAATAAAACTCATGTAATGAAATATATTTATCCTAAATTATATGGTAATCCATTTAGTAAGTATGATGAATTTCTTACAAGTTATGAATTTTTCACTTGCAATTTCCATCATATCGTATATGAAAAGATGTACTGAAATTATAATCATTACCCGATGACTTTTGTAGTCATTTCACAAAACATGAAGTGAACCAGGGGTCAAGATCAGATACAATGTAGAGAGATACTCTATCTAAAATACCTATATATTTTTGGTATAGTCAATAATGTTTATCTAAATTCATATTATCTCAAATCGGATGTAAATTAATAGATTTAGTTTATGGATAAATAATAACACAAATCAAATTATTACATCGAGATGTATTTGGAACTCCAACATTGAAATCCATGGATATATTTTCCCATTTACATTCTTGTGAAATAAATGGCTGAAGAATCCCCTTTGGTAATTTTATTTTCCCATTAACCTGTTGAAATTTAAAATATTTCTTGGTAAATTCAATAATAACACATTTCATTTTATCCCACTAGTAATAAACCCAAAAGAATCTTTATGTCCTAGTACTTCCATGATGACCAGAAAACAATAAACTATGAGATTCCCTCAATAAGTATCTCTTCAACTGGGAGTCACATTCACACACAATCTATTTCCAAATTTCAAGACACATTATTTATCAACATTAAATTCAGGAAACATACTCCTCTAAACCAATTATACCTTTTAATATAACCCAAAATAATCCTTATGATATTTTATATTTATTTTTTAAAGAGAATATTGTATTAGCACCTGAAAAAATAGAAGATGTTCCTACATAAAAAAACTTCAATGGAAAAAATTCATCAAGTAATTAACTAATGGGGTTTCTTCTAAATGTAACATTATAAGTGATGCATGATTTTTTCAACCTAAATAATTAGATTTTTTTTCTTTTCAAACATGGTAATGAATCATGCAATCATAATCCTTGACCAGTTCTATATATCTTATATGCCTCTTCTTCAACTCAATGTAAGTGAATATATACTTTAAAATTTTATGAACATTTTATATTTCAACTTTACTCCATAAAAATGATGCATCAGAATTTTTAAATCAAAAACAAAAACAGCTAATTTGAGATAATTTGTAGGATAATTTATATCATATTGTTTTAGTTGACGTGAAACCTGATCAATTACCTGATCATTTTACATCAGGACACAACCAAGACCCTTTAATGAATAATCAATATGGATGAAAAATTCAGCATTTCTCGATTGAAGGCACAACAATATAGAATATAAAAATATTTCATTAGTTCCTAGAATGAATTCACATTATTTCATCTAGATAAATTCTAATCCTTTTTGAGTTAACATAGTTAGTCTCTTAGAAAACCAATCAATGTTTCCAAAACATAGTCAGTACTAACCTGCGAAACCAAGAAAACTATGAATCTTATTGACATTTTTTGATCTTGTCCATTCATTGAAAACTTTTTCTTATCGTAAACCGTTATTCCATATATAGGAACAATTTGACCAAAGAATGGAATTTTGTGCTACTAAACACTCACTTATTAAATATTCCTTTTACTTTCATTTATTTTAAGGTTTGAAGAAAAATCATTGGGTGTAATTCATGATCCTCATGAATTTTATAATATAACAATATGTCATCAATAATAAAAATTAAAATAAAATTATACAAGAACTCAAGGAAAACTCAATTCCTTTTATCTAGAAATATAGCTAGTACATTAGACAACTCATTGAAAATAACTTCAAAATCATAATTCTAATATCTAGTCTAAAACAATATCTTAAGAATAAATTCCTCCTTTACCATAAACTAATGGCACCTTGTCATGAGATCAAGCATTGAAAAATTCTTCCCTCCCTTGTGCTGATAAAAAAAATCATCGATATGATGCGAAGGATTATTATTCTTAAAAGTGATGTTATTAAATGATCTATAATGAATGAAAAGCCTCATGGAACCAAATTTATTTTTAACAATAAAAATAAGTTCATCATGTTGTGAAGTAATAAGATTAATGAAGCCTTTATATAGAAACACTTCTAATTTATTTTTCAATTTAAAAAGTTCAACTTATGCCATTTGATAAAGGGGTTTTGAAATAGTGGTAGATTCAGGTACTAATTCAGTAGTAAACCAAACATCCCAATTTGGAATAACATAAAGAAATTCATCATGAAAAAAAGTCAATATGTTCCTTTACTATTAGAACATCACTGATTTTAACTACTTATTTCTTTTCAAAAACATGAACTAGGAAACATTGTAGCGACTTGGGTTTTTGGCCCTGTCAGACTTTGGAATATTTCTACGAATAATTCAAGAGCTAGGCGCGAAGACAGTGTGCGATTCCGAGGCCCGGTGTTCCCGGAATTAATTTTATAAAAATATTAAGTATTTTTATACTATGCACGTGGCGGGGGTGTGATATCTCCTAAACGGTAGCTCAGAACGGGAATCTGATGGCACAGTTGCGTCCGGAACGTGCCGTTTACCCTAGGCGGGGTGTAAACTTTGCGGGCGCGGGCCTGCGGTGAGAAATGCCACCAGGGGCGTTTCCGTAAATAAGTAGCAAGTTAGTATGCGAGCGTCGGCTCGAATAACTTCTGAACGGAGTCTCGGATGGAAAATCTGAGACCACCGTTGCGTTCAGAACGGTGCGTTTACCCTAGGAGTGACCTTACTTTTGTTCGCATCGGGCGTCGGGTCCGAGGCGGGTTTGGCGCCGGCGGGCCGCTGATATAAATATCAGCGCCCCCCCCCCCCTTTAATTGTTCTTCGCCGTTCTTCGCCGTTCTTTGCCGCCACTCCACCGAATCGAGCAAACCGAGCGCCCACGAGCTCAGAATTCGACGGCGGACGTTCCAGGAGCGCGCAGCGGAAGCTCTGGAGCGCGGATCTGAGGCAGAACGTCGGCATTTCGCCCGCGAGGTAGACGGTTTGAGTTTTACAATCCCGGATCCCGTTTTTGTGTTGTTTTTCTTAAAATTTTCATATGATTTGTATAGTTTGGGTCCCGAGCTTTCCGAAACATGTTTCGGATCTGAATTTGGAGCACCGGAGTGCTCCCGGTGGCTCCCGGAAGTTTTCCGGCAAAAAACCCGGTTTTCCGGCGAGACCCGCGGCGGCCATGGCGGATTCCGGCGAGTTCCGCGGCGGCGCGGCGGCGACGCCGTGGTTTCCGGCTCCGGCACGGCGGAGTCCGGCAGCGGCGCGGTGGTTTCCGGCGACCCTGCGGTGGTCCGGCCAGAATGTTCCGAGGGTTCTTTAAACCCCCATAACTCACAAACTGTAACTCCGATTTACGAGCCGTTTGCGGCGACGCGCTCCTTGCGTCGAGACGGAACTTTTGAACTCACTTTGAGGGTTTAGGGGTTCAGGATCGTGGCCCGGGAGTTAGAAACGTCGTATAAAATAATATTATTTTATTATTTTACGACTACGGGCCGTTGTAACTTCTACCCGGAGCGTCCGATTGACGTGCCGTCAGTGGCGTTGAGACCCTGATGGTACGACGGAATTTTTGAGATGGTTTCCGGGTGTTGGGACTGAGAAAGGGGTGCGGGCCCCACGAGGCCGGGTTTTGGCGTTTGCGGAGAAACGCAGCTTTTGCACCAGGAGTCCGATTTTGGCAGATGAATAGTCGATCCTGTGTGTTTTTCCGAGAGGATCGCAATGGTGCGTTCCGTTCGATGAGTTTGGGAATCCAGGCATGGGCCCCACCCGAGCTGGCCTTCGGTGAATGGTACATTTTTCACCGGGTGTCCGTTTTGGGCGAGCGAGTAGTCGATTCCGCTTGTTTTTTCGAGGGGATTGCTGTGGTGTGATCCACTCGATGGGTTTCGGGATCGTAGTGTGGGCCCCGCGCGAGCTAGCTACGGTGAATAGTGTCTTTTTCACCGGTGCTCCGTTTCGGGCGAGTAAACAGCCTATCCTGCGTGTTTTTTCGCGTGGAACGCGATGGTGGCCTCGGTTTTGGCTTCGGAGGTGCGCTGTGTGGCTTTGGGGCGAGTCGCTCGGGTAGCGACGTTTGGACCAGCAGTGGTTGAGGGTTCTCCCTTGGTTCGTTCCTACGGGGGTTCATGTGGTATCACAACCTTCGTATGGGTTTGTGATCCTCTCGATGAGATGTTTAAACTGTTAGAGTTGTGGTATCCCTCCGGTGGGCCCGGAGTGGATCCTCTAGCATCTTTACCCTAGATCGGGTTCTTGGTATCGCTGTGACCGCTTATTTAAGGGCGGCGATCCCCTATCTAGCAGGTTAACCCCGTAGGGTTTGTGGCATCATCAGGAATATGATCCCCTACGTGGTGGGTCGTGCACAGTAGGGTTGTGGCATCGTCGGGTTTACGATCCCCTACTCAGCATGATGTTTATAGTAGGGTTGCGATATCGTTGGTTATACGATCCCCTACTCAGCGCTTGGTGTCAGTAGGGTTGCGGTATCGTTGGTTATGCGATCCCCTACTCAGCGCGTGGTTTCGGTAGGGTTGTGGCATCGTCGGTTCGATCCCCTACATCGCGAGTTATACCAGATAGGGTTCCGGTATCGTCGTGACCATCTTTATATGGGCGATGATCCTCTATCTGAGTGTGAAGCTTCTGTCGAGTGCAGATCGGGTTGTGGTATCCCCCAGCGGATCCTGGGTGTGATCCCCTATCTATGAGTACTACGTATGCCAGATCGGGTCGTGGTATCCCCCAACGGACCCTGGGAGTGATCCCCTATCTGTGAGCTACGTATACCGGAGTGAGTCTTGGTATCCCCTAGCAGACCCTAGCGGCGATCCCCTATCCGAGGAGTTTGGTGGTTATGGTGTTTCGGCGATGTTTCCTCAGTGCTGTTATCCGACGAGCGTGGTCTCTCGGGTGAGCGTCTGAGATGTTTGTTTGGGACCCGATGGAGTGTATCTCTCGGATGAGTGTCATCTTGTATGACAGTGTTCGTGGTGTACTCTCCTGGTTGTGGACAGTTGCTGGTGATGAGGTCGGTACCTCTTGTGGCTTTGTGGCGTGAGCTGTGTATATCTGTATTGTTCATGGTGTATGTATGGGCATACACCTGAGCTGAGCTGACTAGTTGTGTTTAGCCGAGGATGGTCACGAGATGGAGTTTCTCTCTCATCTGGGTTCCCTCTGGCTGGGTTGAGCGGACTGTTGCCTTTCAGTTGCTCCCTTGTGTTTTGGGTTTTTGGGGTGCCTACTGAGTATGTTTATACTCACCCCTGCACGGGCTTTGCCCGCACATGTTTGTGTCTTGTGCAGACCACAGGCCTTTTGACGGAGTCCCAGGAGGACCCGGAGCAGGCGGAGCTTAGTGAGCGAGTTGACTGGGGTGTTTACCGGAGCTGTGCCGAGGGAGCTTTCCGGCGGGTGTTTGTGGCAGCGTTCCCCTTCTTCAGAGCAGGTTGGACGCGCTTTGTAGTTTTCTTTTGGTGGGCCCTGTTTTGCCCTTGTACTTTTGCTGTTGCACTCTGGTTTGGGATAGATTGTATGCATGCATTTACTTTTCAGTTTCTATATCTCTGCACTATTTCATGGAGGTGTTTGTGGGTGCGTGTGTACAGGTACCATAGGCTAATGCCTCCCATGTGTGTGATAGCCTACTCGGAGCTAGTCGCCAGCCCCTGGCCTATTGGAGGCGGGCTTGGGGAGTCGCGGCTCGAGCCCTGTTGGGTCGGGTCGTGACAGAGTGGTATCAGAGGAGGTTCCAACTTTTAGATCTCAGAGCGTAGCTGGTCTAGCTGTGAGTTTGGTTTGGGTTGCATAGCGGCAGTGTTAGGGTGTTTCGAGTTCGGCTTTCAGGCCATGGACTCCAGTGTTGGTGCGGCGGCCGACGTATCCATACACTAGGACTCTGATAACCTGCCTTTCGACTCGGGACATTCGTACACTGGTCGCGGGGACATAATGGTACATGCATCATATAGGACTGGGTTTTTGGTTTTTTCCTTGTCCTTATTGAGTCAGCTCTCCAGATATACTCTTTGACTATGGTGCGTCTTGAATGTATTTCAGGATGCCTCCATGACGACAGCCAGCGAGGGTTCCGCAGCAGGATTGTGCTCATGACCCGCCCCGTGTAGTGGCTGTGGAGCAGGGCGCAGGTTCTGAGGTTGCACCTCCAGGTGGTCTGCCAGTTGAGCCACCACCTGTTGAGCAGCTGGTTGTGCCGGCGGTGCAGGACGAGGTTGCACACAGGCTGAATGCGCTACACGAGTTCTAGAGGCAGCGACCTCTGAGGTTCCGGGGTGATCCAGACCCCCAGGCATCTGATGACTGGCTTGAGGCAGTCACCCGAGTTTGCCGCCTAGTGAGGACACCTTCAGATCAGATGGTGGTCCTAGCGGCGAGCCTTCTGCATGGTTCTGCCAGGCGATGGTGGAGTTTGGTGACGCAGTCCCATGATGAGGAGACGCTCACGTGGGTAGAGTTTGAGCGACTCTTCAGGGAGGAGTTGTATCCGGTGATGCTGAGGTCAGTGCGGATCCAGGAGCTTCTGCAGCTTCGACAGGAGAGCATGACTGTGTCGGAGTACTCAACAAGGTTTACAGACCTGTCGCGCTACTCCCTGGATATGGTTCGAGACCCGTTCTTTAGGGCTCGGACCTTCGAGAAGGGCTTACGCAGGGATATCCGAGCAGGTCTGGTTTCCTTGTGCCTTCCCACCTATGCTAGAGTGCTAGAGCGAGCGTTGGTGGTGGAGAGTTTTTTGGCTGAGCAGTTTCCCCCTGTTAGTGCTGGGCACTCGAGAGCTGAGACTTCGACGGTCGGATCGACATCTGGTAGCCGACGACAGACTCAGGGGTCTGGACGTGGCCGACGTTTCAGGAGGCGACCCCAGGATGGGGGATCTGAGCCTCAGAGCTCACAGGGCTCGCAGGCCAGTTTTAGTCAGCTGTAGGAGAGGCGGTGTTACGATTGCGATGGTCGGGGAAATCTTGCTAGAGATTGTCCGACCCGACGTGCTGATGAGAGGGAGCCGGTCAATGGACCGCCTTGGCAGAGGCAGCGTCTCGAGCAAGGAGGTCCGCAGGGCGGCAGACGTGGCGGCGGAGCTGGTGCAGCGGGAGGCGGTGGTAGGCAGTACCAGTTGCACCACCCCCACCCCCAGGTGGTCCACACCAAGCTCGGGGAGCTGGTGGTCGAGGGCGAGGACAACTCCATGCCCTGGAGGCAGTCGACCCAGAGGCACCACGGATGGATAGAGGTACGCCTTGTGTCCTTTCTACTTACTGCAGTAGTTTTTCAGACACTGTTTAGCGGTACTCTTTCCTTTTGTTGCTTGCTCGAGTTTTGTTCAGGGCGTTGGTAAGATCCTGAGTGGTTGTTTGTTGGTGAGCTCGTTGATGTGTGAGACCCAGTTGAGAGTCCAGTCGCTTTCCTTGTGCTTAGGGCTTTTCGAGGACGAAAAGTTCTAAGGGGGGGAGGATGTAGCGACTCGGGTTTTTTTCCCTGTCAGACTTTTGAATATTTCTACAAATAATTCCAGAGCTAGGCGTGAAGACGGCGTGCGATTCCGAGGCCCGGTGTGCCCGGAATTAATTTTATAAAAATATTAAGTATTTTTATACTATGCACGTGGCGGGGGTGTGATATCTCCTAAACGGTAGCTCAGAACGGGAATCTGAGGGAACTGTTGCGTCCGGAACGTGCCGTTTACCCTAGGCGGGGTGTAAACTTTGCGGGCGCGGGCCTGCGTTGAGAAACGCCACCAGGGGCGTTTCCGTAAATAAGTAGCAAGTTAGTGTGTGAGCGTCGGCTCGAATAACTTCTGAACAGAGTCTCGGATGGAAAATCTGAGACCGCCGTTGCGTTCAGAACGGTGCGTTTACCCTATGGGTGACCTTACTTTTCTTCGCATCGGGCGTCGGGTCCGAGGCGGGTTTGGCGCCGGCGGGCTGCTGATATAAATATCAGCCCCCCCTTTAATCGTTCTTCGCCATTTTTTTCCGTTCTTTGCCGCCACTCCACCGAATCGAGCAAACGGAGCGCCCACGAGCTCAGAATTCGACGGCGGACGTTCCAGGAGCGCGCAACGGAAGCTCTGGAGCGCGGATCTGAGGCAGAACGTCGGCGTTTCGCCCGCGAGGTAGGCGGTTTGAGTTTTACAATCCCAGATCCCGTTTTTGTTTTGTTTTTCTTCAAATTTTAATAAGATTTGTATAGTTCGGGACCCGAGCTTTCCGAAACATGTTTCGGATCTGAATTTGGAGCACCGAGGTGCTCCCGGTGGCTCCCGGAAGTTTTCCGGCAAAAAACCCGGTTTTCCGGCGAGACCCGCGGCGGCCATGGCGGATTCCGGCGAGTTCCGCGGCGGCGCGGCGGCGACGCGGTTGTTTCTGGCTCCGGCACGGCGGAGTCCGGCGGCGGCGCGGTGGTTTCCGGCGACCCTGCGGTGGTCCGGCCAGAATGTTCCGGGGGTTCTTTAAACCCCCATAACTCGCAAACCGTAACTCCGATTTACGAGCCGTTTGCGGCGACGCGCTCCTTGCGTCGAGACAGATCTTTTGAACTAACTTTGAGGGTTTAAGGGTTCGGGATCGTGGCCCGGGAGTTAGAAACGTCGTATAAAATAATATTATTTTATTATTTTACAACTACGGGCCGTTGTAACTTCTACCCGGAGCGTCTGATTGACGTGCCGTCAGTGGCGTTGAGACCCTGATGGTACGACGGACTTTTTGAGATGGTTTCCGGGTGTTGGGACTGAGAACGGGGTGCGGGCCCCACGAGGCCGGGTTTTGGCGTTTGCGGACAAACGCAGCTTTTGCACGAGGAGTCCGATTTTGGCAGATGAATAGTTGATCCTGTGTGTTTTTCCGAGAGGATCGCAATGGTGCGTTCCGTTCGATGAGTTTCAGAATCCAGGCATGGGTCCCACCCGAGCTGGCCTTCGGTGAATAGTACCTTTTTCACGGGGTGTCCGTTTTGGGCGAGCAAGTAGTCGATTCCGCTTCTTTTTTCGAGGGGATCGTCGTGGTGTGATCCACTCGATGGGTTTCAGGATCGTAGCGTGGGCCCCGCGTGAGCTAGCTACGGTGAATAGTGCCTTTTTCACTGGTGTTCCATTTCGGGCGAGTAATCAGCCTATCCTACGTGTTTTTCCGCGTGGAACGCGATGGTGGCCTCGGTTTTGGCTTCTGAGGTGCGCAGTGTGGCTTTGGGGCGAGTCGCTCGGGTAGCGACGTTTGGACCAGCAGTGGTTGAGGGTTCTCCCTTGGTTCGTTCCTACGAGGGTTCGTGTGGTATCACAACCTTCGTATGGGTTTGTGATCCTCTCGATGGGATGTTTAAACTGTTAGAGTTGTGGTATCCCTCCGGTGGGCCCGGAGTGGATCCTCTAGCATCTTTACCCTAGATCGGGTTCTTGGTATCGCTGTGACCGCTTATTTACGGGCGGCGATCCCCTATCTAGCAGGTTAACCCCGTAGGGTTTGTGGCATCATCAGGAATATGATCCCCTACGCGGTGGGTCGTGCACAGTAGGGTTGTGGCATCGTCGGGTTTACGATCCCCTACTCAGCATGATGTTTATAGTAGGGTTGCGGTATCGTTGGTTATACGATCCCCTACTCAGCGCTTGGTGTCGGTAGGGTTGCGGTATCGTTGGTTATGCGATCTCCTACTCAGCGCGTGGTTTCGGTAGGGTTGTGGCATCGTCGGTTCGATCCCTTACATCGCGAGTTATACCAGATAGGGTTCCGGTATCATCGTGACCATCTTTATATGGACGATGATCCTCTATCTGAGTGTGAAGCTTCTGTCGAGTGCAGATCGGGTTGTGGTATCCCCCAGCGGATCCTGGGTGTGATCCTCTATCTGTGAGTACTACGTATGCTAGATCGGGTCGTGATATCCCCCAACGGACCCTGGGAGTGATCCCCTATCTGTGAGCTACGTATACCGGAGTGAGTCTTGGTATCCCCTAGCAGACCCTAGCGGCGATCCCCTATCCGAGGAGTTTGGTGGTTATGGTGTTTCGGCGATGTTTCCTCAGTGATGTTATCCAACGAGCGTGGTCTCTCGGGTGAGCGTCTGAGATGTTTGTTTGGGACCCGATGGAGTGTATCTCTCGGATGACTGTCATCTGGTATGACAGTGTTCGTGGTGTACTCTCCTGGTTGTGGACAGTTGCTGGTGATGAGGTCGGTACCTCTTGTGGCTTTGTGGCGTGATCTGTGTATATCTGGATTGTTCAAGGTGTATGTATGGGCATACACCTGAGCTGAGCTGACTAGTTGTGTTTAGCCGAGGATGGTCACGAGATGGAGTTTCTCTCTCGTCTGGTTTCCCTCTGGCTGGGTTGAGCGGACTGTTGCCTTTCAGTTGCTCCCTTGGGTTTTGGGTTTTTGGGGTGCCTACTGAGTATGTTTATACTCACTCCTGCACGGGCTTTGCCCGCACATGTTCGTGTCTTGTGCAGACCACATGCCTTTTGACGGAGTCCCAGGAGGACCCAGAGCAGGCGGAGCTTAGTGAGCGAGTTGACTGGGGTGTTTACTGGAGCTGTGCTGAGGGAGCTTTCCGACGGGTGTTTGTGGCAGCGTTCCCCTTCTTCAGAGCAGGTTGGACGCGCTTTGTAGTTTTCTTTTGGTGGGCCCTGTTTTTCCCTTGTACTTTTGCTGTTGCACTCTGGTTTGGGATAGATTGTATGCATGCATTTGCTTTTCAGTTTCTATATCTCTGCACTGTTGCATGGAGGTGTTTGTGGGTGCGTGTGTACAGGTACCATATGCTAATGCCTCCCATGTGTGTGATAGCCTACTCGGTGCTAGTCGCCAGCCCCTGGCCTATTGGAGGCGGGCTTGGGGAGTCGCGGCTCAAGCCCCGTTGATTCGGGTCGTGACAGAGTGGTATCAGATGAGGTTCCACCTTTGGGATCTCAGAGCGTAGCTGGTCTAGCTGTGAGTTTGGTTTGGGTTGCATAGCGGCAGTGTTAGGGTGTTTCGAGTTCGGCTTTCAGGCCAGGGACTCCAGTGTTGGTGCGGCGGCTGACGTATCCATACACCAGGACTCTGATAACCTGCCTTTCGACTCTGGACATTCTTACACTGGTCGCGGGGACATAATGGTACATGCATCATATAGGACTGGGTTTTTGGTTTTTTTCCTTGTCCTTCTTGAGTCAGCTCTCCAGATATACTCTTTGACTATGGTGCGTCTTGAATGTATTTCAGGATGCCTCCACGACGACAGCCAACGAGGGTTCCGCAGCAGGATTGTGCTGATGACCCGCCCCGTGTAGTGGCTGTGGAGCAGGGCGCAGGTTCTGAGGTTGCACCTCCAGGTGGTCTGCCAGTTGAGCCACCACCTGTTGAGCAGCTGGTTGTGCCGGTGGTGCAGGACGAGGTTGCACGCAGGCTGAGTGCGCTACATGAGTTCCAGAGGCAGCGACCTCTGAGGTTCCGGGGTGATCCATACCCCCAGGCAGCTGATGACTGGCTTGAGGCAGTCACCAGAGTTTTCCGCCTAGTGAGGACACCTCGAGATCAGATGGTGGTCCTAGCGGCGAGCCTTCTGCATGGTTCTGTCGGGCGATGGTGGTGTTTGGTGACGCAGTCCCATGACGAGGAGACGCTCACGTGGGCAGAGTTTGAGCGACTCTTCAGGGAGGAGTTCTATCCGGTGACGCTGAGGTCAGTGCGGATCCAGGAGCTTCTGCAGCTTCGACAGGAGAGCATGACTGTGTTGGAGTACTCAGCGAGGTTTACAGACCTGTCGCGCTACTCCCTGGATATGGTTCGAGACCCGTTCTTTAGGGCTCGGACCTTCGAGCAGGGCTTACTCAGGGATATCCGAGCAGGTGTGGTTTCCTTGTGCCTGCCCACCTATGCTAGAGTGCTGGAGCAAGCGTTTGTGGTGGAGAGTTTTCTAGCTGAGCAGTTTCTCCCTATTAGTGCTGGGCACTCGAGAGCTGAGACTTCGACGGTCAGATCGGCATCTGGTAGCCGACAACAGACTCAGGGGTCTGGACGTGGCCGACGTTTCAGGAGGCGACCCCAGGATGGGGGATCTGAGCCTCGGAGCTCACAGGGTTCGCAGGCCAGTTTTGGTCAGCCGCAGGAGAGGCGGTGTTACGCTTGCGATGGTCGGGGGCATCTTGATAGAGATTGTCCGACTCGACGTGCTGCTGAGAGGGAGCCGGTCGATGGACCGCCTTGGCAGAGGCAGCGTCTCGAGCAAGGAGGTCCGCAGGGCGGCGGACGTGGCGGCGGAGCTGGTGCAGCGGGAGGCGGTGGTAGGCAGTACCAGTTGCCATCACCCCCACACCCAGGTGGTCTACACCATGATCAGGGAGCTGGTGGTCGAGGGCGAGGACAACTCCATGCCCTGGAGGCAGTCGACCCAGAGGCACCGCGAATGGATAGAGGTATGCCTTCTGTCCTTTCTACTTACTACAGTAGTTTGTCAGACACTGTTTAGCGGTACTCTTTCCTTTTGTTGCTTGCTCGAGTTTTGTTCAGGGCGTTGGTAAGATCCTGAGTGGTTGTTTGTTGGTGAGATCGCTGATGTGTGAGACCCAGTTGAGAGTCCAGTCGCTTTCCTTGTGCTTAGGGATTTTCGGGGACGAAAAGTTCTAAGGGGGGGAGAATGTAGCGACTCGTGTTTTTGGCCCTGTCAGACTTTGGAATATTTCTACGAATAATTCCAGAGCTAGGCGCGAAGACGGCGTGCGATTCCAAGGCCCGGTGTGCCCGGAATTAATTTTATAAAAATATTAAGTATTTTTATACTATGCACGTGGCTGGGGTGTGATATCTCCTAAACGGTAGCTCAGAACAGGAATCTGAGGGCACAGTTGTGTCTGGAACGTGCCGTTTAGCCTAGGCGGGGTGTAAACTTTGCGGGCGCGGGCCTGCGCTGAGAAACGCCACCAGGGGCGTTTCCGTAAATAAGTAGCAAGTTAGTGTGCGAGCGTCGGCTCGAATAACTTATGAACAGAGTCTCGGATGGAAAATCTGAGACCGCCGTTGCATTCAGAACGGTGCGTTTACCCTATGGGTGACCTTACTTTTGTTCGCATCGGGCGTCGGGTCTGAGGCGAGTTTGGCGCCGGCGGGCCGCTGATATAAATATCAGCACCCCCCTTTAATCGTTCTTCGCCGTTCTTCGCCGTTCTTTGCCGCCACTCCATCGAATCGAGCAAACGGAGCGCCCACGAGCTCAGAATTCGACGGCGGACGTTCCAGGAGCGCGCAGCGGAAGCTCTGGAGCGCGGATCTGAGGCAGAACGTCGGCGTTTCGCCCGCGAGGTAGGCGGTTTGAGTTTTACAATCCCGGATCCCGTTTTTGTGTTGTTTTTCTTCAAATTTTCATAAGATGTGTATAGTTCGGGACCCGAGCTTTATGAAACATGTTTCTGATCTGAATTTGGAGCACCGGGGTGCTCCCGGTGGCTCCCGGAAGTTTTCCGGCAAAAAACCCGGTTTTCCGGCGAGACCCGCGGCGGCCATGGCGGATTCCGAAAAGTTCCGCGGCGGCGCGGTGGCGACGCGGTGGTTTCCGGCTCCGGCACGGCGGAGTCCGGCGTCAGCGCGGTGGTTTCCGCCGACGCTGCGGTGGTCCGGCCAGAATGTTCCGAGGGTTCTTTAAACACCCATAACTCGCAAACCGTAACTCCGATTTACGAGCCGTTTGCGGCGACGCGCTCCTTGCGTCGAGACAGACCTTTTAAACTCACTTTGAGGGTTTAAGGGTTCGGGATCATGGCCCGGGAGTTAGAAACGTCGTATAAAATAATATTATTTTATTATTTTACGACTACGGGCCGTTGTAACTTCTACCCGGAGCGTCCGATTGACGTGCCGTCAGTGGCATTGAGACCCTGATGGTACGACGGACTTTTTGAGATGGTTTCCGGGTGTTGGGACTGAGAATGGGGTGCGGGCCCCACGAGGCCGGGTTTTGGCGTTTGCGGAGAAACGCAGCTTTTGCACCAGGAGTCCGATTTTGGCAGATGAATAGTCGATCCTGTGTGTTTTTCCGAGAGGATCGCAATGGTGCATTCCGTTCGATGAGTTTCGGAATCCAGGCGTGGGCCCCACCCGAGCTGGCCTTCGGTGAATAGTACCTTTTTCACCGGGTGTCCGTTTTGGGCGAGCGAGTAGTCAATTCCGCTTGTTTTTTCGAGGGGATCACCGTGGTGTGATTCACTCGATGGGTTTCGGGATCGTAGCGTGGGCCCCATGCGAGCTAGCTACGGTGAATAGTGCCTTTTTCACCGGTGCTCCGTTTCGGGCGAGCAAACAGCCTATCCTGCGTGTTTTTCCGCGTGGAACGCGATAGTGGCCTCGATTTTGGTTTCGGGGGTGCGCAGTGTGGCTTTGGGGAGAGTCGCTCGAGTAGCAACGTTTGGACCAGCAGTGGTTGAGGGATCTCCCTTGGTTCGTTCCTACGAGGGTTCGTGTGGTATCACAACCTTCGTATGGGTTTGTGATCTTCTCGATGGGATGTTTAAACTGTTAGAGTTGTGGTATCCCTCCGGTGGGCCCGGAGTGGATCCTCTAGCATCTTTACCCTAGATCGGGTTCTTGGTATCGCTGTGACCGCTTATTTACGGGCGGCGATCCCCTATCTAGCAGGTTAACCCCGTAGGGTTTGTGGCATCATCAGGAATATGATCCCCTACGCGGTGGGTCGTGCACAGTAGGGTTGTGGCATCGTCGGGTTTACGATCCCCTACTCAGCATGATGTTTATAGTAGGGTTGCGGTATCGTTGGTTATACGATCCCCTACTCAGCGCTTGGTGTCGGTAGGGTTGCGGTATCGTTGGTTATGCGATCCCCTACTCAGTGCGTGGTTTCGGTAGGGTTGTGGCATCGTCGGTTCGATCCCCTACATCGCGAGTTATACCAGATAGGGTTCCGGTATCGTCGTGACCATCTTTATATGGACGATGATCCTCTATCTGAGTGTGAAGCTTCTGTCGAGTGCAGATCGGGTTGTGGTATCCCCCAGCGGATCCTGGGTGTGATCCCCTATCTGTGAGTACTACGTATGCCAGATCGGGTCGTGGTATCCCCCAGCGGACCCTGGGAGTGATCCCCTATCTATGAGCTACGTATACCGGAGTGAGTCTTGGTATCCCCTAGCAGACCCTAGCGGCGATCCCCTATCCGAGGAGTTTGGTTGTTATGGTGTTTTGGCGATGTTTCCTCAGTGATGTTATCCGACGAGCGTGGTCTCTCGGGTGAGCGTCTGAGATGTTTGTTTGGGACCCGATGGAGTGTATCTCTCGGATGAGTGTCATCTGGTATGACAATGTTCGTGGTGTACTCTCCTGGTTGTGGACAGTTGCTGGTGATGAGGTCGGTACCTCTTGTGGCTTTGTGGCGTGAGCTGTGTATATCTGGATTGTTCAAGGTGTATATATGGGCATACACCTGAGCTGAGCTGACTAGTTGTGTTTAGCCGAGGATGGTCACGAGATGGAGTTTCTCTCTCGTCTGGGTTCCCTCTGGCTGGGTTGAGCGGAATGTTTCCTTTCAGTTGCTCCCTTGGGTTTTGGGTTTTGGGGTGCCTACTGAGTATGTTTATACTCACCCCTGCATGGGCTTTGCCCGCACATGTTTGTGTCTTGTGCAGACCACAGGCCTTTTGACGGAGTCCGAGGAGGACCCGGAGCAGGCAGAGCTTAGTGAGCGAGTTGACTGGGGTGTTTACTAGAGCTGTGCTGAGGGAGCTTTCCGGCGGGTGTTTGTGGCAGCGTTCCCCTTCTTTAGAGCAGGTTGGACGCGCTTTGTAGTTTTCTTTTGGTGGGACCTGTTTTGCCCTTGTACTTTTGCTGTTGCACTCTGGTTTGGGATAGATTGTATGCATGCATTTACTTTTCAGTTTCTATATCTCTGCACTGTTGCATGGAGGTGTTTGTGGGTGCGTGTGTACAGGTACCATAGGCTAATGCCTCCCATGTGTGTGATAGCCTACTCGGCGCTAGTCGCCAGCCCTGGCCTATTGGAGGCGGGCTTGGGGAGTCGCGGCTCGAGCCCCGTTGGGTCGGGTCGTGACAAACATCCACTACTATTTCTAATCAGTTTCTTAACTTTATAGTATGTTAACTATGGTATGATATATTCAAATATAAATTTATTAGCTATAAAATATATTTTATAATGATAAACTAAAATATAATTCATACCCAAAATTATATAAAACCATAATATGGTTAGCTCAAAAAATTATGAAAGGAAATCCCACTAATAACAATAAAAATATTACTATAAATCTTAGATTCTTTAATATTTCTACCTAGAACATTCACTACATTTTCAACTTCTTTTCATGAGGTGATATTACAATTTTACTTCAAAATTTATCAAAAATTAAGGAAAGTGAAGATATAAAGTCAACTAATGATTTAGAATAATTAGAATAAAAAATTAACAAACCTATCACTACTTAATTAAATGGACCAACATCAACTGTAGTATTAGAAAATTATTTTTTCAGAACATTCTTTTTCAGATATTGATGATTTTCATCATGTGTAACTAACTTCAGACACACATTAGAATAATGACCTAAATCATTACAAATAAAACACATAACCATTGGTTGGATATCTATAGAACCATTCTTTGATTGTTCATGAATATTTTAATTACATTCTTTAGACTTATGGAATGACTTACCCCACTGGTAACACTTTCTAAATCCTACAAAAAAGTCATTAAAATGTTTTTTTACCTCTCTTGGAACATGTTTATGTCTTACCTCTAGACTTCATAGGTTGATGATTATCCATTTCTATCCACCATTACCATTTTTTAGCCTTGTCATATCGAGTCACATATGTTTCATAAAAATCCATGTCAACTTTCACATTACAATGAAAAACATTCTCATAAATTTTAAATTCTGGTGTGGTCAAATATCTTCATAAATTTAGCTTCCATCATGAGTAAAGATAATTAATTTTTTTACGAATTCCATTACTAAAATCTGCTACATACCTAGAAAATATTTTGAAATTTTCAACACACACACCTATAGATTCTTCATATTTTTTCCACAATTCCAAGATTTTTTTCTCCATATTCAGTTAAAAAAACTCATGGAAATATTTCTCAATGAAAATATTCTTAAATATTTCCCATTAAATGATATCAAGATCGTCTCTCTCTATATAGTATTCATAACAATACACTACCATCGACCTTATTCACCATAAGAATGATAAACAAAAAGAGTTAATATTTTATGTTCTGAACAACACATGACATCAAGTATATATTCAAGGGTGTTAATCCATCCTTCAGATTCCAAAAGATCTAAGGTTTCACTATAAGTCATAGGGTTTTGTTTCATGAAATTTTCAACCATCATAATGTTATTTGGTGGTTGTCATTTTTCACATTAACATGAATTCCACCACCACATCTAGACTAAAATGACTGATCTATCACTTAACAGACTGATCTATTATGATTCCAACAATACTATGTTACAGATATGGAAGGCTATTTCCATCTTAATATCTTCTTAGATCATCTTCTCTATTTAATTTACCTAATATATTTTTAATATCAATATATTAGTGGTAAAACATGGTAATCTTCCAAATCTATATCATTTCAACTTATACATAAGGTAAAATCATTCAAGTGTATTCTATTAAGATTATCCTAAAATATAAAGTTATCTAAACATTTTCACTGATACCAATTGTATGGACCTTCTCCTTATTCTTACCTTAATTTTATTTTTATTCAATTGTTCACATTCTTTCATTCCCAATGATCTTTTATGTTTATAGTTTTATTTTTATTCAATAATTCCCATTCATTAATTCACATTGAACTTTTAATTTTTTTAGTTTTATAGAATTAGCTCATAATATATACAAGAAAAAACCATATTTTACATAGTGAAAAATGTAGATGAGCATAATTTATTACCATAATATAAAACATTTAAAATGAAAAATTATTCCTTTTCATGAAATATTTTCCTGACATCCAACTATACTTATTATTTGGTCCTTCCCATCCTTAAACCCTATGAAGAACATTTTAAAAACATTGGATGATAAAAAAAATCATTGTAAGGGATATAAAAATAATAAATACAGTAGTCTAGTAAAAAGAATGAAAATCGATGAAATATTTACCATTAACTAAATGTTATTTGAGATAATTTAATAAACCATTTACATATGAAAATATCACACACTTTTTCAACAAATAAAATATTTAAACCCCATGACAAAAAAATAAAAAAACATTTCAAACATATTAGATAATTACAACCATGTCCTGTTTAGAAGTAATTGGATCCTAGGTAAATACATAAGGGAAACCCTCTTGTAAATCCCTCCTTTATTCATATTAATATAAGTAATATTACCCAATGCATCAGAGCACTATCTAGGAACACCCATCATATAAGCAATATCTGGATCATCTGTTTCTCAGGATCAATAATGGGGATCAACCCATCATTTAAGCTTTATCAGGATAAACCAATCCTCTTATATAATTATTAGGTACTATATCAGGAGTAAAACATTTTATGATCTGAATTTTTTTATCATAAAGTTAAAAAAAAATATTTTAAATTCGTTTGTAAAATTATTCATAAATCAAAATACTATTTTTGATTAAAAAACAATTTTCAATAAAAAAAGAAAAAGAAAAAGGTAAAGTGGGGTTTTACATGAATAAAAAATGAAATATTATAAAGGAATACAAACTTAAAATAATGGTTTTTTATATGGTAAATTCTTTTCACATCCTATATATTAAAATAGAACATTACTTTTGTCTTTTTGTAAATACATTCCATATAAAAAATGTACAAATATAATTTATAGAAACCATTAAAATAAAATAAAAATGAATATAAAATGTCCATTATAATTATTTATTTGTCTATATTAATTCATTTTTAAGATATTTTTATGAATATGGATGTGAATTTGAAATATTTTGAAAATAAATATTTAAAAAATTTAATACAAGGTTTCAACTTAAAGTGACCCTCACCTTGAGTATAACTCATCGCATATGTAATTTATCATCCTTAATTAAAAATTGATGTTAAATTTTTACATAGTTAAAAAACATTTTTATGTTAATTTATCTTTATATATTATGTAATACCATATAATATAAACTTATTTAATCATTTAAGTTCACATCAGATGTTTTAAAGTTATTCTACTCTTATGTCCAAAATGTAATTGGAAGGATGAATGTGGTTAAAGAGGTATTTATTCCATCATATCCAATATAATAATCATAATATAATAATCATTTTTATATATAAATTATACATTTATAACCAAACCTAAAATATGGTTATGAAAATTGAATTATGTTTCGATCATGGAGACTGCAGGTCATTCGTATGCATGTGTAACATTTCCATTTTTATAGGATTATTATAAAAAGTTGGTAAGTATTATTCCATATTTCTAGAATGATCATAATATCATAAATAATATATTATATATTTAAATATTCTTACATATATCATTAATGTAATGTGGGGATAGAAAATAAATCACATCGCTTCATGGATGTGGTAGTCCACACGTATACATGAACTACATTATCTTTTTCCAAAGAAATGAAAAGAATGAAAATTGATGATATATTAGTTTCCAGAATGATAAATATTTCATGAATATCATATAAATATATATACATGTTAAATATATCATTATAACCATCCATGAGAGGCATTGATAGAAAATGAATTTCATCAGTTTGTGAGGTCGTAGTACATCTTACAAGTGAACGTTGGATTAATTTCTAATTTGATAGAGGTTTGAGATTGATATAGGTTTAAATAAAAAATAATAAAATCTTAATAAGGTTAAACATAGTCATTATCATTTTAATTTAATTAATGAGAATAATAATTACACAAGAGTATGATGAAATTATCAAGGTGTATGAGTGAATCATAAATGAACTCATACACATTAGTACCAATATCATAAAATATGAAAATATAGAAATTGAATTATTTATCAGGGTCAATAATAATGAGGCATGTGATATAAATCTTGATCATAAGAAACACTATGAACCTATAAAAACCAATTAATCCAATTTTTGTTAACTTGGAGCATCATATTCATAAAACTATTTCAAACCCCTTTTATTTGAATGACCATACATCCGAATTACAATATAATAATTACCCAATTAATTGGAGTTCTATTAAGGTGAACCCATGTTATAAGATATAATGATCTCACCCAATAATATATGGGTTCACCCTTCATCTAGATTGTCCAAGAACCACAATACGGATAAAGTACATTGTTATTTAATCACAAAACTCACAGAAAAAATAATTATTCATTTATAACTTTATCAAAACATAGAAAAGAAATGGGTTTCATGTCAATATCTATGAAAAATAATTCATCCATGGAAAATAAATAGGTTCCATAACAATATATTTGAGAAATATTCAACTGATGGAAAATAATCAGGTTCTTTAACAATAACTTTGAAACATGGTTATCCCATGTAAAAGAAATGGGTTACATATCAATCTAATTGAAACAGTATTAATCCATAATGAGAAAGAATGAGGATTTTATAATTAAAAAATATCCATTTGAATCACATGTAACAACAAGGGTTATTGACATTTATGAATGGAAATACCATTGAAATATCATTAAAATAATATCAAGTAAAATACCATTTTCATTTAAGAAATCACTTTTTAAAAAATAAATCATTTTTAAAATAATATTCATTGAAAATATCTTGAAATATTATAGAGGATTTTTCTAAAAATTAATTATAAATTATCATTATGGAAAATATATTTTTTATTTTATAATCAATTTTCAAAACCTTTATATAATATTTTTTTAGAAAATATATTTTTGGAAGAAAATATATTTCTTACTGAAGAGAAAAATGGAAATGAATTATCCTATAAAAACATTATAAAAAATTTTAAGTTCAAGTTTGTGGTAAAATGGTAAAATTACCTGATAATATTATCAATAAAAATATTATAATATAATTCAATGGAATTATAAGATTTCAACATCAGAGACTTATTCATACACAATCCTGATAAATGATGTGATTTTAATAAAAGACTCATGTATCTTTTCTAACTTCAAATCATAATCCCCCATAATAAATAACATTAAATGAAAATTAAAATACAATAAGAATAAATATATAAATTATATATCATGTAAAATGGTATGTATATACACCTTATAAAATAATATAGGTTCATAACTTGACATATTTCTGAAAGAAGGAAAATTGTGACAAAATTCTATTACCACTTTGGTAACATTAAAACCATAACACCAATGAAAGTGAGATCATAAATTGGATATTTAAATCCCCATATTTTAAATTATATAAATATTATAATATATTATTGGGAATTATATACACCACATAATAAATATAAGTGGTGAATATAGCATGTATCTCATAGAAGTAAAAGTGAGTTGAGAAAAACCCTTGCCTAGGTCTGATTCTTCATGTTTGTTCTTTATCTTAGTAAATAATAAATTTATGTCAATTATTTAAATTCCTCTAAACCATTTCCACGTTTATTATTACTTTCATTTCCATTGTAAATAATTTATTAAATTTACTTAATCAGTTAATTTTAATTCGGATGTTTCAACCATATTCAGCTTATGTGTCAAAAATGAAATTGGTAGGTTGAATATGGTAAAAATGATCATTATTAAAAAAATTGTAGAATAATAATCCTGAAATAATTATCATATTTATCCATCAATTATACTTTTAAATTCAATCATGAAATGTGTTTATGAAAAATGAACTAAATTTACGATCATGAAGACAGTAGGTCATACGTACGTATGAGTAATGTTTCTAATTTTCAACGATCATTATGGAAGGAAGGTAAATAATAATTTATCATCAAATATTGATAATTATATCATTAATATCATGATATTTAATTATATATACCAATATATCATTCTTGTGATGTAAAAATAATCACATCACTTTGAGAAGGCGGTAGTCCACGCGTCCACGAACGACGCTATAACTTTTTCAGTGTGTAAAGAGGTAAAAAAAGATATATTATATTTAATGAAATAAAATTATGTCACTAATATCATAATTATATAATATATATCATATATTATTTTTCTTTAGCCATATTATCTTTAATATAATGTGTCTTTGAAAAATACTTCAGATTGCTTTGTGAGGCAGTAGTCCGTCGTACACACAAGCGATGTTATCGTATCCCCTATAGCATTGAAGGTAAAAAATGATTATATAAGATATAATGAATAAAAAGGTATAATTAATTAATAATTATAATTTATAAACTTTATATTAATCATTATTCCCAACCTAGAGAGATGGTAATAGGAAAATGAACAACATCGGTTCGTGAGGCAGTAATATTCTGTACACATGAACGATGATTTCTTAACCCATTTAATGGAAGTGTGTTTGGTTATAACTCCGAACTGCAAAATAACAATATATAAGTATATTTAGTATACCGTGGTTATTATATGATCATTTTATATGAATTATTTCATGATTTGGAGAAATAAATAAATCAAAAATTCTCTTTGATGAAAGTTATCTCTTCCACGGGTAACTCCTTTTGGTTTGGAATGAAGGCCTTCCATGGATTTCTTTATCAAAAAATTTTAGACTTATATAATAATATTATGTAATTTTAGAAGTTATTTTGTCAGATTTTTGACAACCCAAATGGATTTAGAGCTTGAAGAAGTGTGGGGAGAGAGTGGGCTTTTATAGTTAAGGAGGAGTGGCATTTGTGAAAATACTAAAAAATATTCACTATTGAGAGGTCAAAATTACCTAAAGGGGATCCAAAAATTGATAATTAAAGGACATGATGGATTATATTCTCAATAAAAATATCCAATACACAATGAAAAAAAAATTTAATCATATTTTTTGTTAAATCCAAAGATTCATTATTTCTTTCAATTTGGGTTTTCATTAAGTTAACTAGTATTCTAACCTAAGTAATTTGTCCATTAAAACTAAAATAAAGTGATAATTAATAAAAAACATATTAACACTAATTATAAATATTAAATTCAAATTATAAAATAAAAATACCATGTGCATTGGGAATTAATTTTAACAGAATCACATGTAACATGGAAAAAAACTTATTTAACCCTAACAGTGTTAACAATGTTTTTATTATTTAGGTGACTATATGTTCATTATAAATGATAAATTGGACCATTAATTAAAAATATATTATATTTTTTAAAATTTAAAAATCAATTTAAATAATATATCATTATTAGTAATTTTAAATCATTTAATAAAATATGATTTATTATAAAATAAGATTAATGTCAACTTTGAAATTATTTATTTAATTTAAATTTAAAAATATCAAGAGGAATGTGGAATTATAATATATTTATTCAACACCTTTTTAACCTAATATATTGTTCAAAAAAATTATTTAAGATAATAATAATTCAATTTACTTTACTTTTAATATTATTAGTATCATTTGATTTAGATAAAATTTAACAGGATAATTACTACATTGTCATTTTTAAGCATTTTAAGAAATTATTTCATCACTGAAAATTAATGTTAAGTTATCAAGATAATAAAAATTCATTTATATTTCATAGGTATATATATAACTGAAAATATTTTGTTATGTCCCTATCCCAAGGCTCTATATAAATTAAAAGGAAAAAAGGTTCCTTTTTCTTTTTTTTCTTTATTTAACTTGTTATTTCAAGGAATAATCTCCCAAAAACTTGTAAAACCATAATAATGTTGTAAGGGTTGGTATATCTCAATTAAATGTATTCTGGACATGTTTCTAGGCTCTTTTCCATCAAATGTTAATGTTTAATCCCTTGGTAAACGTTTTTCTACCTTAATCATCATAATTAAATTTAACTGTTTCACTAATCACTTCTGTAAAAAATTTAGTTGGACTTATCAAACATTATAATTTCTTAATTCCAAATATGGATTCCTTTTTTCAAAATTCAATATGAATAAGTGGAAAATTTTAATTTAATATTAATTCCACAAATGTGGTGAGACATTGGGTTTTAAGAAGAGTATTTTTTTAGCTAAAGATTATTCTATATTTACTCAATGACTAAAAATAATCATTGTATAAAAATAAATTAATATTTACTGATATATTATCTATAAACATAATTTAAAACATTTACCATTAGGTTTTATTTTAATTAATTACAATGAAAAAACATTAGGTATTTTAAAATAATTTTTAAAAAACCCTATTTTTAAACCCAAAAAAACACACATATATATCCAATATAAAGTTGATTAAAAAGTAATTATGTTAATTAAATATAAATAAATAAAACATAGGTTACAAAAAAAATTAATCAAAATACATTGTTAAATTTAAATTAAAATATTTATTGAAAAGACAACACTATTTACAGATAATTATATTTTCCATTATTCATCGAAAAATCAATATTTTCTGAAAAATAAAAACAATTCTCCCATATAAATTTTTTATATTATGGTTCCAAAAATGAATTTAATTTTATGAAATACATTTTCTAAAATTTCAATAAATTTATAATAATATTTTTTTAATGAAAACAGAAAATAATAATTTTTTGAGAAAACATATTTTTTTGAGAATAAAATTACATTACAAAAAATTGATTGATTATTTAATAAATATTTATCAATATTTTATATTTAGTAGTAAATATATATATCTATATATTGTAAATTAGTTAATGTTCATACCCACGAATTTAATATAAAGGTTATAATGGTAATATATATTATGGGTCATTTAAATTTGGTGTTGTATGTTAAATATACAATCAAACAAAAAAATATTAGAGTTTTGTATAATGAAATATAAAGTCAGTGTTTCTTGTAATTAAAGATAAAATAATTCTTCTTTATCCTTTATTATATCAAATATAATTTGCTTCTTTTAAAATATTGGGGTGTTACATCCTCTCCCCTTTAATAAACTGTGTCTGTCTAATTTGAACTTTATATCAGTAATCAAAAGATGGAAATTTGAAAATAATATTGTTGTAATAAAAAGTTGTAAAAAGGGTTAATAAAATATAATATTAATAATAGAGGAAGTTAAGTACAAATTTCATTTGGAATAACACATAACTAGGTTTCCAAATAGGAGAACATTGGAGGGAAAAAGAAAAAGCATAAATAATTATAAAGGGTGATTGATGTCATTGATCAATAGAAATAGAATGATCAATGGAAAGCTAAAATACTCAAAATAATGAACCTATGATGATATAATAGACATTTTTATTCAACGGAGGTGAATGTACTATAATAACATTTTTTTTGTTTCAAATACGTTTTCTAGAGGTGAGGAATTCTCATACCATCTAGACTAAGAGAATACCAAAATATACTTACTTGATGGGTAAAATTTCATTATATATCCAATTTTCTCAAGAATATCATATTTTTATACAAACTAAGAGTATTAAAGATTAATTTTTAATAAATGTAAAACTAAAATATAATTTCCATAAACAGATATTCATAAAAGGGATATCAACTATTCCTCATGTCCTTAGACATTAAACAAAACCAAAATAGTTAACACATGGTGTGATAATTCCCAAAATTAATTAACCTTTATATGATATGTTAATCATAAAAATTAAATAGTAATACCCAAATTTAAAATAGAATCATTCCATAAATAATTACCCACAATATCTTTAGAAATTTCAAGACTATGTTCTAAATCCAAGTATTATAAGGATTTAAAGATAGATCAACTGATATTCATTAAATAAAATCCCATATTTTTTTTAAATAAATTTAACACTTGTAAAAATTTCATACTATCTAGGACATCGCATAGGCTAGTGGTAGGCAATACACCGTTGTTATCATTCAGCTATGGGTTTAAGTCCCATGACCTTGCAGAATGCGATGTGTTGTCACATGGCCTTCAGGATTTATTTTTTCATTTAAACATGAAAAAAATAATTCCTCCCTAATTAACACTTCATGTTGATCCTATAGGTTAGAAATACCCAAACCCAATAAAATTTCCTCCATAATTCAATTAATAACATCAAAATATTTACAAATTAAAACCCTCAAATAAGGTCTCTAGTAATGTAAGATTATGATCATCCTTAATCTTATAAACCTATGATGGTATACAAAACTATTAAGATAGCCCCTCATGAAAAAAATCCTAATATCCAAATTTATCTAAAATGTCCTTTTTTACAATCTATAACATCATAGAGAATTCACTATCAAATTCATTTATTAAGTATTAAGCTTTACATTTTAATCTTTGATGCTAAAAACAGTGAACCAATTTTTTCCATAAAACCATACAAAACCCAAATGAAAAATTGGATAACTTAAACCATCATTGACTATTTTAGTTTAGATTTTTATAGAAATAACACACACTTCTACATAAACAATTCACATGAAATTAAATAATATTTTCTCTCACTTAACCCATATTGTCTTTTTCATAATAATACATCATCATTCTCCATATTAAATACATTATTGAAATTACACATTCAAAATAATTCTGTATAACCTAGGTAAAGGGAAACCATTGAAGGGTGAGATCAAATTATCTGTAAGGGAAAACATAATCCTTAGAAATTTAATATCATTACTGAGTATAAGAATTGAATAAGGGTGTGATGACATAATCTGGGTGCATGAGAGAATCATAAAATAACTCATACCCATCAATACTTGGATCATTAAATATTAAAACATGGAAAATGAAAGAGTCATATGAATACATAATCTTGAACTATATGATATAAATCACATTCTTGATAATAATTATAGACCCATAACAATATATTTAAACCCCTTTTGGTTTCTCGGAGCATCATATTCATAAAACCCTTTAAACCCTTTTTTGAATAACCATATAGAGGCCATCCAATATAATAAGTACCCAATGCATTGAAGCACTATTTGGGAGAACCCATCATATAAGCTACAATAGGATTACCCAGTTCTATTTTTCTACACCCATTTTATATAATTTCCATGAACCAAAATATGAATAAATTATATAGGTATTTCTTCCTAAAACTCATATAAACTATCATTATTCTTTTATAAGCTGATAAATCCATTGAAAAGAAAAGTGTTTCATGTCAATCTATATAAAAAATGATTAATTCATGTAAAATAAATGACTACCATAAAAATATCTTTTAAAATGATTATCTTTTTGAAAAGGAAAGGGTTCCATAATAATCTCGTCGAAACATGGCTATCCCATGGAAAATAACTGAGTTCCATATCAATATCATTGAAACAATCGTAATACATCTTGAGAAATAATGATTATGGTAACATTAAAAAATATCCCATTGAATCATAATGAAAAAACATTGTTGCTAAAATTGATGAATTCAAATATAATTAAAATATTATTAAAATAAATTTGTGTAAATGACCTTTTAATTTTGAAAGTTAATTTTAAAACATATGAAAATTTTTAAAATAAATTTTATTGAAAATTACGTTGAATTATTATAGAGGAAGACTTTAAAAATAATTCAAAACATTTATTGATATTATATCCTTTCATAATTTTAAATAATTTTTTTTAAAAAATTGAAAACATTTTTTAGAAAACATGTTCTTGTATGAAACAGATTTCCGACTAAAGAGAGAACTGATTTTCGATATTCTTTAAAACACATTCTAAACAAATTCTAAAAAGAGTGAAAAAATGATACATTTTCTTGATATGATCATGAATAACTTGAGTATAAGTGGATTAATGATAATCAGAAGATTTCAACATCAGATACTCAATCAAACACAATCCCAAGAAACGATGAGATTGTAACAAAAGACTCTTACCACTTTTGTAACATTGAATCATAATACATATGAAAGAATAAAATTAAATGAAACATAAAATACCATGAAAATAGATAAATTATTGAAATTACATATCAAAGGGTATATATATACACCTCATAAAATAAGATATGATCATAGCCCGACATAAATCTCAAAGAAGGTAAATTGTGACATAAATCCATTACCGATTTGGTAACATGGATACCATATACCGCATGAAAATGAGATCCAAAATGGGTAATAAATTCCCCATATATTTAAATATAATAATTTTACAATACATTCATGGGTATAATATACAATACACATGAAAAATTAGTGGTGAATATGGCATGTATCTCACAGAAATAAATGGGGGACAAGAAAAACCCATACCTTGAGTCTGATTCATCACGCTTGTTATTTGTATACCTAAATAATAAATTTATATCACATGAATAAATTATTAAGAACCTTTAACATTATTATTATTACTTTTATTGAAATTATAAAAAATATATACATAATTTCTTAATTAATTATGTTTAAGTTAGATGTTTTGACCTTATTAGGCATATTTGTGAAAAATGAATTTGGTACGTTGACTATAGTCAACTGGTATTTATATAAAAATATAAAGAATAATAATTATAAAATAATTATCAAATAAATATATTATAATTATAAAACCAATAATGATATATCATTCTGAAAAATTGATTAATGTTACGATCATGAAGGCGGTAGGTAGTATGTATGCATCAGTAACGTTTCCATTTTTCAATGATCACTATGTAAAGAAACTCAGTAGTATTTTATACATAAATAATAATAATTAGTTAATAAATATAATTGAATTTAATTACATATATTTATACTTATATATCATTATTTTTATGTAAAAGGAATTACATCGCTTCAAGGAGGCGGTAGTCCATACGTCCATGACTGACTTTATCACTTTTTCAGTCTGTGAAAACGTAATGAAATAATAACATATTTTATTTATAGTAATATTATAATGACCTGAATATCATAATAATTTAATTTATATCATATAATTTAATTATCATTACCCGTATTACCTTCCATGTAACACGTTAGTGAAAAACGCTTCACATCGCTTTGTGAGGCAGTAATTTGTCGTACACATTACCGACATTATCGTATCCGCAACAATATATAATGTAAAAAAGGTTATATATGATATAATAAATATGAAGGTATAATTATGTTATATATATATCATATATAAACTTTATATCCAACATTGTTCTCATCCTTTAGAAGTCGTAATGGAAAAATGAATGACTTCAGTTGGTGTGGCGATAGTCTGTTGGGCACATGAATGATGATTTCATAACCCAGTTGATGGAAGTGTGTGTGGTGGTAAGTCATACAATAACTTGAAAAAATATCAGTATTTTCAGTATACTAATTCTCTTATATAATCATGGTATAATAAAAATTTAAGGGGATGGAGAACGAAATAAAATAGAAATGATCGTCGATGAATGTTACCTCTTCTTCAGGTACCTCCTTTTGGTATGAAACAAATGCCTTCTGTGATTGTCTTTCTACTGAAATTGATGCTCATAGGATAATAATAGGTAATTTTGGAAGTTATTAGGGTATATTTTTGAAAATTATAATTTTTTGAGATGTGTGAAGAAGTGAGGGGAGTGAGGGACCTTTTATAGTTGAGGAGAAGTGGCATTATTGTAAATAATAAAGAGTATTCACAATTGGAAGGTCAAAATTACCTAAAGTGTCTCGAAACATGATAAATAAAGGTGGATAGGGATTATAAGGTCTATAAAAACCTCCACCAAACAATTAAACACATTTTTTGAACATTTGGTTCCTTAACTCTTTTGTTTCATTATTTTTTACATTTTGGTTTTTCATTAAGGTAACTAGTTTTCTAACCTATGTAATTTGATAAATAAAACAAACTTAAAGTGAGAATTATTAGAAAATTTAGACCTAATTTATCTAAATATTAAATAAAAATTATAAAATAGTGATCTCATGTTTTTTGGAAGTTTATTTTAAGAAAAGTTCATATAATACGCAAAAAACGCTACATTAACTCTAATCATGATTTTAATGTTTTCACTATTTAGGGTTTAATATGATCATTATAAAAGATAAATTTGTTCATTAATGGATCATATTTGATATTTTGTAACATTTAAAAATCACTTTATGGTTGATAATATTTTCTGTGATTTTAAATCATTTAATAAAATATAATTTATTATAAAATATCATTAATTTCAATTTTGACAATATTTATTTAATTTAAATTTAAAAATATCAATGAAAATTGGGATTTGAATATATTAAGTTCATACCTGCAAAACATAATTTATTAATCCACAAAATTTAGGGAATATAATAATTAATTACATAACTTTTAACATTGTTAGTGATATTTATTTTATTTAATTATTCCCTAAATAATTACTACATTTACATTTTATCAGAATGTAAGTAAATATTTAATCATTAAAAATTGAAGATAAATTATCATGATAAAAAACTCAGTTTTCTTTCCAAATGTTATATATAATAAAACATATTTTTTGTTTTCCCTATCGCAATGCATTATTGAAATACAAAATGAAAAAAATTTCCTTTTTGACTTTTTCTTTCCATAACATATTATATCAGTCAATTTCATAGACTAGTGTACCAAAAAATATTAATAATATATAATAAGTTCATAAGGGTCCAAATATTTCAAGAAAATAGTTTTTGAACAAGATTCTAGGTAATTTTTTTCCTTATGTTGAAATTTTAATCCATTCATAAAATCGTTTTTCCCTTAATCATTGTATTTTTGGGTAATGAAAAATGGGTATGGGAATATAAGGTACATAAAACCATAAAATGGTTTAAGAATTAGGGAACCCATGATGAGGACTTCTGTATAAATCATTCTCATATGTAAGAGGAGTCCCTTTTCTAGTTTTTGATTTTTTATGGATCTATTTTGTTCATGAGATGAAATCTACTCATCCTTATTCGAAGACTGTATGAAGCCTTCGATAAATGATGAGTGATTTTACTGGGCACCAACATTAGTTTGGTTCTAAAAGAAATGATTTGTATATATCTAGCTCACATATAAAAGGGAAATGAGGAATGTTTTAGTTTGATTTTGTAACTAACTCTGAGATTAGGTATGTGAACATAACTACATAGCCAAAAATAATAGGGATCAAGAAACACATAGTTCTTATACAGGTTCCCATCTAGATAAAACTTATATGTGTGGAGGGGTTCATTTTTTCATACTTACACAATATTTTTGAAGATTTCTCTACACAGATCTGGATCATGTATAGGGAAATAAAATCAATTCCTAACTTAGTGTAGAGACAATGGGGAGGTTATGCAACATCATAGAGATTCAAACACTAATTTATGAGGGGAAATTTTAGTTTTTTTGGGTTATGCCTAAGATAGGTTATCCAAGACTCACTAAAGATCCAAAAGGAATATGAATCAATCCATGTATTGTTCATTGAAGAAACCTAACCAATACATATATTACTTATATGCATACGAAATTGAAAGGGGTTTTACCTTAGATTGTGTTCATTCAATAAAGATATATAGGGTAATATATCAGGGTAAAAGAGGCATTGAAATACATTAATTTCTCTAACAATTACATAAAAAATCACACAAATAAAATCACACCCCCTATATGAATTCGACTTTTATTCAGGGAAGAAAAAGTTGATATAATTACTTCAATGACTATATATAGGGATAAGAGGGAAAAATTGGGCATCACTACATATCATGTATAGATAGGAATCAATACCCACATAGTAATTTAATAAAAGGTCCCACAAATATATCTGGATCATATGAATTAATATAAAGTGTAGTGACCCACCATTGTTCAAGTGAATGGTATATATGTATTGTGAAGGGAAAGATCTCATATGATATGACTCTTAATTTAGGGGAAATCATCACTATTTGGTATCCAAATAGTGGTGGATTATTTTGATATTAAAAATGAACCATATATTATTTTCATAGTGATGAAACTATGATTGGTCCCAATATATTACTATGAGTTTCACTACATGTATTGAAAATTTAGGATTTAATCCATGCATATATGTTAAATAAAATGTCATGAAAGTACCACACATAGACCTTAATCTCTTAAAGGGGGTATTTTTTCATAAAATTTATTTTTTTCCCATGATAGGGGATTTAGGCATCATTTTGTATCCTATAAATATAATAATCAATACATATGTTATTCTTGAGGAGAATGTTCCCCACATAGATAGGGATCTTATGTAGGGAGAGGGATTTTTTATAAAATTTTGGCTAGAACCAGGATGTCGGGTAATGTAATCAAAATGTATCCACTTTTTTTAGGAATAAAAACATACATTCTTCTTAGATAAAAGTTCATATTCCTATATCTAGATCATATGTAGGGGAAGGGTCATTTTTTAGAGTAAGGGCTTATAAATAAGGGGACCCATGTTGAAATCTCCCACACATAGTAGGCACATATGTTTAAGGGATACATGTTCATATTTTGAATGGAAGATTGGATGTTGGAACCATGGTAGGGTACCCTATCTTCACTATATATCCCTGAGAGGTGGGAATCAATATTTTATGTAGTTTTGATATATAATGATTCCTTGTGAAGATATATCATGCATATATAGGACCCGTGGGGAACTAATGGTCTACAATATAGGCCTTCTATGTGAAAAAGACATCAACATGGATAGAGCTCTCATATTGGGGAGAATAAGGCCAAAAAATATACCTCTCTAAGGAGTTTATGGTTGAATATTTTAGACTTTTACCTTATTGTTTAATGTCATTTAGAGGTGATAGTAAGTGTGCAGTTTAACGTCATATGGCGAGGATATAGATATAATGAAGTTTATTGTATTACTACCAGGAAATGTGATGGGATTAAAATGGGTATGATCTACATTTGAAATTTAAAAACCCTATATATGTATGGAATAAAGAACCCTCAAAATCATGTGATGGTTTAATAACAAAGGCAATATGGGGGAATTTTGAATTCTTGTGTGAAATTTGTGCAGTTTATCACATGTTCTTTCTAGAACCAATGGTTGGGCCTAAAGTATAACATTTAAATTTCACATCACATTCCAATGAAATGGGAATAAATACACATGTAGTTATTTTTTGGTGATTTCATCCATATATTGATAGGTCAAATATAAGGGGCATTATTTGATAGTGAAATTTGTTATTGGGCCAAGGATAGAGACCTAGGTGTCGGCAGATTTCTTATAATTATGGGAATCAATCCACACTTATTTCATTGAGAAAATTTATATTTACTTGAAATGGATCACATACGGGGAGAGGCCATTTCTTTTAGATGGATCTTACTCTCATGTTGGTAATGAGGCCAATAAGATGAACCACTCTAGGGAGTTTAACGTCCTCCGGGATGTACCAAATGTTTTTTAGTTTATCATCATGGGATAATGATATAGATTTTGTGTAATTTAAAATCTTTCTGCCTTGATTTAGTTTCGTATTGTTTCATGTCATGCCACCAGGTAGGGCTCTAGGTATTTTATAGTTTTGTAACATGGGTGTGGGTTTTATACAGTTTAATGTTTTAATTCCAATCATGGGTTAACATGGGAATTATGAAAATTCATTCTTTATAATCCTTTCATTAGTGGGGGTGACACTTTCCCTATCTATTGTGGATAAGGAGTAATCACCATAGAAATAGATGATGTATATTACTAATTTCATCTCTATTTGGGTTCTAGATTTTAGGGTTTCTTCCATGGTATCATTGGGGTGCTTTGAAAAAATATATTTTCATCCAATAGGAATGACCAGATGCATACCTTCCTATTGAAGTATCCCACATTCACATTCTAATGGAATTATAGGTTGTATAATGCATGCAACCTCTTCTCATCGAATCATTCTAACTCATTGAGGTACTTCATTTAATGTTTATCTTTAGTGAATCGACCACAAATTGAGATTTAGAGTGAGGATAACTAGAATTCAATAGGAAGTAGTACCACTATTCTACAAAAAAGTGAATATGGGTTTGCTTTTTTGTGGTATGGGGTCTGGTATGATGGGACCATACGGAATATTAGAGTTTTTTACAAAATCATTATTATCATTGTTGACATTTTATGGAGTATATTCGATAGAGTTTAATTTAGTTTATCTATATACTATATCTCCACTTCATGATATTTTAACAAATTGTTTCACTGAATATATTCTCATGGTATAACCTTTTTAACGAACAAGAATACCTATTCGTTCCATTTTTTATCAATAATGTATGAGGGAAACCCAATCTGTTGATGATATTACACTTCATGATCCTCATGATGTTATTTTTCTTAAACTCCTTAAGAGATATTTCCCCCCAAAAAATATTCTTCATAAGGAAAACAATAAGTGGTATTTGAAGGTATGTAATAGTTGTAGGGGTCGGTGGATGAAGTTCTCATATATTTGGAGGGAATGAATCTCCTAGGTGAACTCCACATAGTCTAGTATCATCATTTTTTAGAAATAACTAAGCCTCTAAATTTTGAGGTAAAACCTATTTCCAGACATATGGGTGTCTTAAGATCCTTCGTGGACATCATTTATTATGTTGGTGGTATCTCCCTCTATGATGTATCTAAGTAGGGACTCATTGAAGCCTTGTTTATAGAAAAAATTATATTCATTCAACCTATCATGAAGAGCGATGTTTTCTGCCAAAAATAAAATCTATTACTTATTGTATTTTTCCAATGGGGGTGCCCAATTTTAGAGGATCTCTATTATGGGGATCGTAAATCCAATAACTGATGTTGTCTTATCCCTTCACGTGGAAATGATGATATGATTGTTCTCCTTCAAATCCTTGATGAATATTGAGGAAACTACCATACAATTTACGATCTGTAAGATTTTATCATCTAGGTTAGGGTCATATAGGTCTATTGATGCATTATATCATGCATTAACATGATTAATTTGTAAATGCATGACAAGATGAAGCATTAGTTCATGAGGGGAATCCACAATTAGTCTGGTCACATAGATGAGGAGAGGGGTTAAATCTTCTCTCTTGGTGGTTTATTCCCTTATAATCTACTTAATCACTAACTCCAATCCTACCATGACATTCATATGGGGTATTTTAAGCTCCTGGGAATCTTTTAGGGTTCAAATAATTGATTGGTATTATGCATCATTATTGGTGGAATATTTGGATTGCAAGAAAAAGTTTGTTAAATTTTCCCTTTTCGGAGAAAAAAAGACTATCCATATACCAACCCATTTGATCAATGATTTTTTCATTATTTTCCGAATTATATTTTTAGATGACCCATAAAATTTAATCTCCCATGTTTGGGGAGTTTCTTAGGTTTATAAAACCTCATTATCTGGGAACTCGGTATATAATGGAATTTTTTCTAGGAAGGCTGTGCTGTAAAGAAATCATACCTTATCTTTCCATTTATTTCCTTCTTCATCATGAATTGGTTTTCAAACTATTGAATAATGAAATCCAATCTGAAAAAACACTTAGTTAGAATAGGGTGTCTGTGAATATACTTGAATTAGTTGATATGAGAGAAAAAGTGGATTTCATGGTTCTAAAATTAGTGCCTATACTTTTATACAACAATGATAAGTGCTATAAATCCCATATAAATATTAGAATATTGAGTCTCAGTATCAATAATTATCCATCTAAGATAGTGTAGACTATTTTTGTTTCATACATCATTCTCTTATGCGATAAGGTAACTGAGAGAGAACTCGATGATGAACACATATTGGAAAATTGGTTTCCCTTTAATCGGTGGAATCAAGACTGGTAGGTAGAACCAATAACTTTTTATTTTTTTACGGTTTCATGGAAGTATTCATCTCATTTATAGGAAACTCTAATTTTATTAACATAGTGAATATGATGAATTTACCATCCATTTTGTCTATGAAATTCCTAATATAAGCAAGGTGTCCCTGAATTCCTCTAACCATTTTCATGTTTGAATACATCTAAATTATGAGGACCATGCTATCCTATTATGGGTAAACCTCATTTTCATGGTGGTGTACCATGAAGCTGAGGAATTTTCAAGATGTTCCCCTGAATAAAAATTTCAAATATTTTATCTTCAAGAGGTGATATTGAATCTTTATGAATATTTTTTCGTGTTTGGAGATATTTTTATAGTTTTTCAAAAACATATCACCCAAATCATCAGCATAAAAAATGAAGATTCTTCCCATGAAGCATTTGAAGACGCATTTCATGGAATATGGGTATGTAGAACCTAAATCCCTCAAACCAAAGGAAAAGACCTGGTTGAAAAATATCCCTTGAGGGTCTGTGAATACAGTGCCCAACAAGTCTCCATATGCCATCTTAATTTGGCTAGACCCTAAATAACCATCAATAAAGGAAAGGGTATGGAATCTTATGGTGGAATCATTCAGGTGTACATTAACTAGAACTATAAAATTGACCTTTGGATAATTTCAGTAAAGTGCCATGAAATTAATGCACTCCTTGTAGTACTTGTTCATTTTCTTAATAGGGATGATATTGGAAAGAAATTTTTGGTATTTCAACTCTATGATGTTTTTTTATGATCATTACATATTTGGATTCCACCTCAGATTTATTTAAGGGATGAATTATTCTAGATACCTATTTGAAACCATAATGGAATTCTGGAAGAACTAGATTTTGCGTACCCACATTGGGGTCTAATCTTGGAATCTCTATTTAATTCCCACTGAACACCTAATGGTACTTATTTAGGAATTAAATATACATCTATTTTTTTTCCAATGGCATGTTTTCACTAATCAATATTGTATTTGGGTTCTCCTATATTCCCATATTTTCCTTCCTGAGCTCATAGATGGTCATAAAGATGCATTCCTCAAATTACAAAGAGTCCATGATGTGATCCCCTTCATCTTCCATCTTCACATAGACATAATTCTCCTATGTATAGTTGAAAAACACAAGAGTATATATATCCTTACTGTGTGGTAAGAGGCTTCCCCTTGACCATGGGAGTGCTAAACCGTAAGTTTCATCTCCATGTTCTTTTCTAAGATTCACAGTTTCCTATTTGCCAATATAAGAGGATTATTAAGTATGGAAACCCCTAGATAAAATATATTTCATTGGGAGTTTTTTAATTTTTTTTATATAATTTGGACATTTTTCATCCTATAAGGGAATTGATCTGACTGTCTTTTGATTGGATGACTACATCGATCAGGTATACTTGTAGTAAAAGATGAATACTAAGAAAGATCCACTGGATTATCAAGGTATTTTTCAATCCATTGGGAGTAGCAACCAAAGTTTTCACCTCTATCATTTATTTATTTCCTTCCCTATTATATAAAACAACCTTAGTATACTCCAATTCACATGATTCAATTTGGAAATTATTACTGCCCACCATGCCAATTTTCATATCGATATGGTATTTTAATTGTTGATTGAATAATGATGATACCATTGTGTAACTATGAATCCAAGGTATCTTAATTATAACATTATCTACTATTCCATGATGGACAAACATGAACTCGTCCTTAGAAACTAGGTCCCTAAATTGGTCTTTGATTTTTATCTTTTTGAGGAGCTTTATCTCTCTCATGTCACACCCATGAATGGTCAACTTCATTGTTGGTAAATCACCCTTGATATATCCCAAACATCATGGGTTTTATAAAAAGATAATATTGATCATGAATCTATTATTGACTATATACAATTAAATGTAATTGTTTTCAAGATTTCCTAAAATTTAATGGGGCCTCATATGTCCCCAAACGGATTCTTCCCAATCATTCTCTATGAAAGAGATAGTGAAATTTCATTCCAATGGATCATTTTTTTAATAATAAACTTTTTATACAATGAATTTAATCAAAAACTCTTGGGAAATATATAGGGAATGATTAAGTGACTTATAAATATATTTTGAGAGATTTAGAGTGTCTAGTATTGAGACCTTGGCTAAGATGGATTACAACTATTTCAAAATGCTATACTTCTACACCAGAGTACTGTGAATCCTACTATGGGGTTTCTCCATGGTATATACCAAAGGGGATAATTAAATTGATGTAGATGGGCCTTTTATTTGATTCTAGTTTGTGGTAATTCATGGAACAAGAAGAAATGATGGACTGGGATATGCTGTTCTACCCACTCTTTAGGGATAGTAACCCCGTTACATGCATGTCATCTCGTTATACAAAACAATTGGGTTCAGATGACTCTATGAAGATTCCGTGGTGCCTTCATACTTTTTCTAGTCTTAATAAATCACTTACCCATGTGTATTATCTATGTATATCAATTCAGATCGGTTATTAACAAAATATTAATCTTATCCATGGATGTATCTTCCCATATTCCATCAGCTTCTATGGACTCTACCCCCACCTCCTTAGTCAGGTTCAAGGAACAATGGTTCACATGTATATTCATCATCAAAGAAGGTGTTGACTAAGTGAATAATGGTAAAAATACCAAATAGTATCTCATAATCCAGTGACGTTCCTTGTTAATGGGTCAATTCTTGTGGTTCAAATGATAAGGTTATGAAATTGGGGAGATATGAGGCTAGTTTAGGAATTGGATAAAACTATTCTTCCATGAATATATTATTCTTATATTTACTATGTCAGATATAACAAATTGAGTCTAAAGGAATCACCTTGGATGTTGTAGAAGGTTTTGAGACTGTGCCTGGTTGACATAAACCTTATTTGAGAGAGGTGTGAACCTGATTACCTATCTTTCATTTCATATTGATTTCAATCATTTTTTAATCATAGATTTTTTTTTCAAGTCACCTTAATTTTATGATTTGGTGGTGGAAACATGGGTCACTTTCATTAGGTCTCCTCTCAGTATCACCTTTCATGAATCAACAATTCCCTGGAAGATTTATTTATGGAAAAAAGTATTCTATAATGTGGACTAACCTTTGTTGTAAGGATAAATAGTCTGGAGAGTCACTATGGTATACCTCTATAGGTTTCTTGGGCTCAAGAACCTTGAGGGTATTATTTTCCATGGAAGAAAGAAAGCGACTAGGAACCTTTTCATTTTAGAATGAATATAATTTTTTCATGAATTACAAAATTTATCGGTGGACCTAATCCATTTTTCCACTTTTTAGGGGTCAGTTTTGTTTCTTTTTTCACTCAACTGAAGGAATCAAGAATTACATAGCCCTATAAGGTTATCTAATTGTAAATTGAACTTGTTTTATGGAAAAAGTGGGTTTTTTCCTTATTATACCTTTTAATTTATATCAAAGTCATGAAAATAAATCTGTCCTTTGTTCATTGATTGAATCCCTCCTAATATTGGGTAATTTTTTCATACTCTAAAAACCTACCTAGATATTCAAATGTGAATATTATTTTTTGTAGTTCATAAACATATGTTTTTTACACATAATTCCATCAATATATCATATAGTTGTGGGATGTTGATAGAGCCTGTTAGACTATTACATCAACTGATAAAGTTATTAACCCTTTCATTTTATCAGCATTTTATCTTTGTGATTTCCAAAATAATATTTTTTATCAAGGTGGATCTAAATTGATAAAGGGATTAAAGAATAAGGTCTTCCCATCATGTGATAGTCCATACTTGGAGGCTGTTATATGAGAAGATATATGGCCATGAAAAAGATAAAAAATCTTCTCATATTTTTAGCCTCTTTTTGGTATCACTATCCCATCATGGGGTTTCGTCAGGAAACAAAGTGAGAGATACAATGCACCATATCACATGTGCCATCAATGATTTAGAAAACTAGACTCACAAAATTAGGTTAGGGTAGAGTATCATCTTCACATTCAGGATATGGCTTCTTCTTAGGATAAACTTGGGAATGCGTCCCTTATGTGGCTTAATTTGAGTAACAAGTGACTCGATGGTGTTGATGAGATCTTGTGGTAACAATTATGGAACATTTATAATGGGTGAGTCCTAATAATTTCGATGAATTTTTTGGATGTTAATTTCAAGTTCATGTTGGGACGAAAAAAATTATCTCAACATGGGGGAGGTTTTACCACATGAGAGAAATATCCTAGTCTTCCTTGATCTCTGTATTCAGGAAGACCATATTTATGCATATAGTTCGGGGCTATAGTTTTGTTTCCACTCTAATTATAAAATTATCTCCTCCTGGAATTGTTGGAGGAGGAGTTTCTACTTCTATTTAGAGTCCATACTCAATGTGATTATTTTGCCTAAAAATTCCACATTAAGCTATGTAAGATTATATATCTCAGCCTCATACTATTCCAACTCCTCTTCCATAAAGGGGAATTTTTCCATTCTTGGTACTAATTGGGATGTTTCCAAGAAATTTCCATTATCCATAGAAGAATAAAAATTAGGGGGGGTGAAAACACATCATTTGGAGAGGAAAACTTTTGGCTCTTCGTCTGATTCAAGGTACGCGCTGCCTTGGCATTTTCAGTACTTCCACCTGCCTCTCATGTTATTTTCCTTTCATTTTCTTCCATTATGTTCACATATCAATATATATTATTTATTGTATTGATAATTATGATGTTCAATGTGGTATATCAGGTGTAAGGAATCATCTCTCCATTCTTCATTTAATAGAGTGAATATGCACTTACTATATCAATTTAGAGGGTTAAATCAAGGTATTATTACTGAAACCTCCACTCACTCTTACAGTTAATCTTGTAAGAATTTTTTTATTTGAACTTCCAAGATATATTCTGTTTAGGTTTTATTCTGTAAATAGAGACCCCGATGAAGTCTGTAACGATTCTTTTCGAGTGAGCCTTAAGTACATTGGGTTTTCAAGTAGTAATAGTAAGGGTTGGTTCATTAGATACTAATAACTACAGCTCAATATATATTTGTAATATTTTCTCAGGGTAGATAATAATGATCTCCGCACCCCATATAGATGGGTTTGATGTGGGGGCTCCAAGGGAAAGTTTTAGACTTGTTATAGATTTGTTGACTCACATGGTGGCGTTTGAGATAAAAATACTCCCAAGCCTATAGGTAATGGTGGACATGGAGCCAATACAAATATCCTTTTTACATACCTTTTATTTGAAGAACCTAGGTGAATAAGCATTTAGGATAAAAATTATTATATCCCCGTAGGATGGGGTAACTTCCAGATGTCTTACATTGTAGTTTCCAATGTGATATTCTTAATTGGGTGCATTTTTACTCATGCATTAGTTGGGTGTATCTCTGATTAAAAATACGAGTTTCCTTCCATGGGGATATGTCTTTTATCAAATGATATGAGATTTATCATTTTAGGCATATCATTGACCTGTTAGAAATGTTGGGGTTCTTGGATCAGGAGCCTATTAGTGGACCACTCTCTTCACTCATACCATTTTTTCAATGAGATTGGAATATTTTGTTGGATTGAAAAACTAGAGAGTGCATTATTTGGTCTTGTTACCCCTCCCCCAGTAATGAAATTGTAGGATTCCAAGTCTAATAATCTCTAATAACCTAGGGATGGGGAAAATTGAAATTATTCATTCTCACTCCATCATTGGAGGTGAAAATTTGATAGTGATTCAACGATTATCTATCATAGGAATGTTACTCATTATTGGTAGTCATACCATAGGATCTTGGAGTGACATTGAAATTTTATGTCCTAATCCACAGAGAGAGTTATGAGTTATATCTAGTGTTAAGTCTTATTCATTTCATAGATACAATCCTCATATCCCTAACAGGGGAGTTTTTTTGACTATATTGATCAGAATTTTTACCATTATACTTTTCCAAATTAAGGAATGTAATCATCATTTAAATCATCTAGGATTTCATAGATGGATGTATCGATGGACCAGTATATAGTCATGAGTTTTTTCTCAGCCAACTCTATCTATATTTTGATTCCATTTTTCTCCCCATTAGACATGTATTCCACTTCCTAGTAAAAACAAAAAGTCTATTTTTCTATGGATAATAACTCATGGAATTTGAAAGGAAAGGATGGTAGTCATGGATCAAGGTCACCTATTGGATGAGGTAAAGTATTGCATGTGGTTGATAGGGAACTATATATGTTTAGCACCATTTTTTTTAGAACTTATCTATATGATGGTGCCTTGGAAAGTGGAGGATGTCTATGCTTGGGAGAGATATCACCATGGGGAGGTTGTCTATGGAAAATGATAGGGGTAAGATACATGTAATCAATATATGGAATACCATGAGGAGGAATGTTATGGTAGGTATGACCCTCAACATAGGACGAAGAGTTAGTAGATCCTTAATACTGTTTAGATATATGTTGTATGGAATTAAGGATTTTGTCATTGAATAGTTTATGAATATAATCCTCCTCCTACATCGAGGTTTTAATGTGCCAACAAACCATTTGTAATTTACCCATAGTATGAGTTTTCTCCATTATGGTCTCTATGTATGTAATAAACTATCAGATAATATGGGTGTGGAGGAAAACTGTTAGGAAGTATCTGGAGTATTCCAGTAGCCATTTATTTTATTGACAGGTTATGGTAAATTTCTGGTCTGCCTTGGTTGAATTAGGAATATGATCCCAATGTAATTATTTATTCCCTCTCCACTTATTTGACCTTTTAAGGATGATTGTGTATCCATTAAACTACTAGAGTGGGAATATGAACCAGGATTTTTTTAATATACTAAAAATATCATGTAACTCTATTTTACGGGATATGGGTAGGCCTTGAAGTGATTGATGGAATATGATGACAAACCACGGTTGGAGAAAGAATATAGGTATGATCCTATTTTTCCTATATAATATACCACAATCCTTATTCATCCAGAATATGCATATATCCTAATGTGATTCATAAAATAGTTTGATGAATTGTAGATGGTATTGGTATTTTAACATGGCCTTATTCCCCATCCTTTTTCTAAATATACTGATAATCCTATCATATGATAAAAGAAATATGCACTTTATTTGGATTAGAGATGTTGTCTTATTGGGAATAAAGACATGCTTATTTGGTGGTTGTAAAAGGAGTAGGTTACTATCCTTATATCATCCCTAAAATATACCATTGAATCACCTTCATTTCTACTAAGACGTACTAGAACATTAGAAGAGTATGTGTAGGAATATAATACTACACATTTTTAGTTTCTAATATATATTAGAAGATTTCATTCATTGAAGTTGTTATATATTCCCATTTAAGTCCATTATCTTCCATTAGAATATTTTGATGGGTTTCTTTTTTAGGGGTGGGAATATGAACCTCAAACATGTTCATAACCAGATTATACAGGAATACATTGTCTGTGTGTATAGGGATATATGCCACATCGATGGGTTCAACCATGGAATGTTAGTGGTTTGTGTGTGTAGGTGTGATTATTATTTTTTGTATACACCCCTGCTCGTGGGGTAACACTAGAATATTCCAATGGGATTCATTAGTAAAAGTGGGGATATAGTAATAATCCATGTGATATATAGAATATATCTTCTAGTGAGATCTAATGGGAATCCATATCTGCATATCTGACATGGTGATGTTTCAAGAAGTTCCCTTAACAATCGAATGAGTAGAATTAGTGCGATAATTTGGGTGGAAGTTTAAAATATCCCTCAAAGAAGAATCTTGAACCAGGATAAATAAATAGTTGACATTCTAGTTCACCCTCTAATTTTATAGAAGGTGTTGATTTTAAAGCTCTCGAGATAAACTCTTGGAGTGGTTGGTAATGGTTATGGGAACCACCAACTACACTATGGGTCTCTTTATGCCAGGTGGTCTCGTATATTTCAGTTCCTAGAAAAATTCATTCGAATCCTCTAGGGTTGGGATAGTTCTATATCGATTTTATTCCCTGAACATTGTGTCTACCACCTAGTGTTTAAGGTAATGGGTTGGTGATGATTTCCTTTGGTTCATAATGGTAGCAGCTCTTGTGGTTATTGAAGTTTTAGAATGCTTGCATGAATAGGATTCCATTTTCATGGAATTTAAGGAAGTTTGTGGGAAAGGTAGAAGTTTTAACAAAGTAAACTAGAATAAGGATAAAAATCATTTCAGTATCATAAGTATGAAACATTCTAAATTAGCAATGCATGGGAAATATAATGTTCGGTTCTTGGGAAGATTTGGATCAGGTTCATTTCATAAAACAACATTTCATGGCACATGGAAGCCTTATTTTTAATATTTTTATTATTTAATAATTCAAATTAGGGTCATAATTTTTTCCCTAAAACAAAAAGACATGTGGTAGAAAATAGTCAATGGGACCTAGATAATTGATTATTTTGACAAAGTTTTAAAATATTTGAGGATTAATAATGGGTTCACCATTTTTATTTCCTAAAATAAATATTTCTTGTGGTAAAAAATAGCCTACATAATTTCTAAAATAGTTTCTTTTTGAAAATGTTGACCTAATTGAACGATTCACATTGGTTTCACCATTATTTTTTACTAAAAAAAAGGAATGTGGGATAATGGATGACGGGAACTGGACAATAATTATTTTCATATGGAAAACAAAGTTTAAGGATTCAATATGGGTTCTCCATTTTTTGTACCCAAAGGAAAATACCAAAAGAATCTACACCCATAACATGTTATGGGACAACTGTCCTAAGCTATGTGATCCTTGGATTTCATTACCACTAAGTCATGGGAACCCATGATGGTTGAGAGGATGGGAGGGAAATTTTATTACACCCTTTTGGGGGATGTATTTCCAACTACAATACTCTCTTTTAGATTTATGATATTTTCAAGAATCTTTCCCAAATCGTGATATGGAATTAGTTACCTTAATATTTGACAATTGGCTGAATGCAAGAATATTTATGATTTTGAATCATTTTTTTGATGTTTATATTTTTATGTATAATAGGTTCTCTAGCTTGTTACCCATTATTTCTTAGTGATGATGGTTTGGGGGTCTCAATGGTTTAAGGATTCATAGTTTGGCACTATGTAGTTCTTTCCATATAATAAGGAACTTGGTATTTATCGCATCATGATGAGCCCTATAAAGGGGATTTATATATATCATAATAAATGTTATAAGAACACATGTAGTTTAGTGAGGAATGACCATTATAGTTTAACATCATTCAAAAAAAATTTATTTAAAAAATATTCACATTAGTGATTGGTGTGGTACTTATGCTAAATAATCACATTATGATTGATCTGGAATAGAATATGGCCATGTGAGGATTAATTGATATTTCATGGAGTGTGTACTTAGGAATATGATTCATTTAATTAATATTGTCTCTTGAGGATATATTTTTTTCATAAGGAATATGTACATTGAAATAAGATCCCCACTAGGAGTATGTCCTAGTAATGATGGGTTTTTATGTCATAGAAGGAATATGTCCCTTTAGATGAGAGATATATTTAAAAGGGATAATTCCTGATAAAAGGTTATCCATGTGTAATATGGCCCCAATGAACGTGATTTCTAGGCTGATGAGTGTATGGATTGGCAAGAAAAATATGGAAATTATATGATGAGGAATATGGCCCAACATAATGACAGATTAATGATATTGGGTTTGAACCTATATTAGGTGTCTTGTCTATCCCCTTGAGATAGGAAGCAATTACCAAGTTGTTCACCTGATATAGTTTATGATAGGACCACAATATGTTGTTTAACAACATATGGTAAGGACATATTTGTAGGAATATGAATATGAGATGTGAGGGGTTGAAACATGAGGAGGCATCCTACATATCCTGTGAAGGAAGGAGCCAAATTTCGTATAGTTTTCATCTGGTTGGGGATTGAACCTAGATATGAGGCCCATATTGGATTAAATTATTTTATTCTAATGTCATGATCATTGATGTTTTCTAAGACCACATGAATTATTCTTGTTGTGAAAAAAGAGATAGAAGAAGACCAGAAATATTTCATATTCTTACATTATTGAATATACACTGTGATTACACACTATGTTTTCCTAAAGATTCATAATTGGGAGTATGTAACTTGGAATAAAAGTATATGTGGTCAGGGATTACACTAAGGAGGACTCCCAGGGTGGGGTTATTTTTTCTATGAAAATGGTATGATTGTTTCAAATCACTATGCTCATGTGTGTTGTGATCAATGTGTGAAAAAAGGGACATCAAAAGGCCAGATTCACTACATAAGGGTATATGGATGGGTTTTACAAACTGAGTTTAATTTTAAATAATTATGTTCCTACAAATGGAAATGTGATAGGAGTATATGGGTCCATTTGATGGAAATATCATGTAAATATCACGATATTTATGAGGATTTTTCCCTTAGATGAGTATTGATTAATGTATATTTGATATGGAGATTGAACCATAACAATTATTCTTATGTATCTGAATTATAAAAAAATTAGAATCCACATAGTTCATATGTCATACAGTTTATTATAATGTGTTAAGCATATTCACCGTATATATTAATGCCATACGATGAAGAAGTTGATTTCCACAAGGGATATAGTGATGTGTAAATGACATTATATGTATGGTGGAATTACTGTGTTTGATATGGGGGATTGAACCATGAAGTTGTATCCTATATATCGTAATTATAATAGGAATTAACATCCACATAGTTCCATAGGTGTTCATGTTAGGAAACTTTCATGATCTCATAAAATTCCGTAGACCAGATGAGTCATGCTGGGTGTGAGAAACAAGAGATAAAAGAATCAGACACATTTTATGAGGTGAATATGGAGCTTCAACATTAATATGAAATCCTACATATCTAGATTACAATAGGAATTAGATTCCTTTTATAGTATTATTTCCTTTACCAATAAAAGTAACGAGACGTGGATTTAACTGAGAAGGATTATTTCCCCACGAGTTAGGGGTTTCAAGGATATTATAGGGTATAAAACTATGGGAGAAAAATGATATAAGAGATTTTGAGAGGAACTATTGAGTGTCGGGTGATCATGTGAGCTCCATGGGTCCATGTTCTCTAGGCGAAGAAGGAAAATTTATGCTCTTTGTGTTAAGTAAAAGTTTCACATGAGTGAGGAAGGGAATGATGTTCATGGGATGTGATAAAGGGTTGGGTGGTCACATGCTCTATTCACAAAATCAATAGGACATCTAATGATTTCATAACCATTAATTCATCATTTTATCTCATTATTGGTATCCATATGATATTTTATCTTACATGGATGAAAATATGCAAAGATCACCCAGGCTTCTTGAATTTCTTTCGATGATTTTCATTGAATTTATAAATCATAAAAATCTAGAATCATGTGATTCCTTATCTCTAGAAGTTCAATAAAATTAATTTATTTCATCTTAATTTGTAATGTGTTTTAAAATCATTCCTTTTAGAATTTAATGGGTATTTATTAGCATCTCAACCAATATCTATGACACATGGAATAGTGGGATATCCACATACCCATGATTAAGGTATAGGGGGTTTCTATGTAATTCGGTCAGGGATCATGCACTATACATGACTATGTTACACATCATCAGTGATGTATATCAAGGCATAACATTAAGAACATCAACCTTTATATAGTACCTCAATAGATAGCTTCGACAAGATGAGTCGAATGACCATTCTGTCATCAAATGATTAAATCATTCAAGGGGCATCACATAGAGAATACTGACCGATTAAATGGAAATCCTTATATATCTTTTTTTACATGATCAATTGGGGTCTAAGTAATCATGCGTCTCTTAAAAGTGTTTAAAACACTCATTTGTTGTGCATATTGTTAAGAAAAATTCAATGAATTTCAATGAACAATGCCCATGAATTTTAATGTTTTACATAAATGTGTGAAAATATTTATGTGGAATCAAAATGAATGAAAGTAAATGAATTTTTAAGTAGATAATGTTTGGTATTTATTTTACTATTATTTTAAGATTAATATGTTATGTAATTTTTTTAGGTGTTTAATTTACCAAAAATACAATCCATTCCCTAAGTAGGCCTTTAACTAGGGGCCACTCACTACATAGCCATCCCAAGAGGGCCAACCTATCACGTAGCCCACTAGGAGGCCATGTTAGAGCTAGCATAGCAAGAGGTCATCAAGATTGCAAATAGGTGGACCACAAGTTATCAATACCATGGGGGAGCATAGCTTGGGAATAAAATCACATTGTATGTCTGTGGAGTGACTCGTATTTTCTAGTAGGTGTATTGTTTTTAGGGATCATGTCCCCACTGTAGGGGGTTTGGATGGTTCTCCCATGCCTTACATTATAAACAATAACCCCCTTTTCATCCTATTTTGATGTGTAATAGAGATATAAGTTGATTACTATTCATTATTATAAATCTTGTGCCTCGTACTTGGACACACGGGCTTCACATTTCTATATTGTGGCTCTAACACATGATGTTGATGGCTACCATTGCAGCTCCTAAAAATGCCATGGATGACCACTAATAGATGAAGCTCGAGCACATATCCCACTACCACAGACCGAGAAACTCAAATATCATCTTAGAGGAATCAGCTAACTGCCCCTAGACCATCTCGAGTCCTCATCTGGCTACTGTGAAGTCCAAATAATGGATGACCTACATTACTCACTCTTCCACATGCACATAGCACTACTACATCCACTAGTGTGGTGCCACACCATATGAGCCAGAACCACCATGAAATCCCTTGCATGAAGACCCACTAGATCCATTCTTTAATAAAATTGGGAAACACCTGAGATATTGTCAGGAAATATTCAAACTTAAAGGTATTGGTGAAATCTTAAAGTGGATAGGGATCCATTGATAGGAGGCGGAGGCTTCTCCCTTCCCCTATAAAAAGAGACCTCTCTACCCAATTCGTAGGGAGTTATCCACCACCGTGAGGAGAGGCTGCATGCTGGCCTAAATGATTCATCATGTTTTCACTTTTATTTCATTCTTTATTAACATTTAATTTTATAGGTCTTTTATTTTATATTTAATTTTAATTTAGTTATTTTAATAATAATTCATGAATTCTTCTTCCTATTATGTTTCCCTAATCCACTCTTCGTTCTTTTGTTTTTCTTATTCTTCTTCTTATTATTCTCTTATTCTATTTCTTCATTTATTTTCTACATTCCTTTTTCTATTTAATTTTTTTTTATTTTTTTATTTTTTTTTATTCTTTATCTCCCTATATATCTCTCTCTTAATCTATTATTATTTTTGTCATTTAATGTGTATGTTTTATTCTTATTTCCTATATTATTATTATTATTATTATTATTCTTTTGTTCATTATTTATTAAGTGATATCTTACCCTAAAAATTATGGGCTAACCTGAGGCATGCTCTAGGGGAGGTAAGAGGGGTTTTTAACTCATTCTACTCTTAAATTCTTTTGTTTTATTTATTTTTTTGGTGAGAAAAGGAAATGTGAGTTCGAGTGACAATTTCCCACAATGACACTGAACTAAAAATAATTTCTATAATTTTGTTAAATATTTTGCAAACCATATAATAGATAAAAGGCCTTAATATGATGGAGTTAGTTTATCCAATGGATCAAATATAATATGATGGAGCCATGTCTTATATGGTGTCACACCATCAATTGGGGTGTCACATAAACCTTGATTATAGGACGTGATGGAATTAAGATTCATAAAGGAATTAAAAATTTGACACCACTAAATAAAATAATAGTAATTCTTCCTTGAAATATCATAATTAAATTATCAAACAAAATTTAAACACAAAGAAGGGTAATGATTTCACCCATAAACTAAAACACAAAGGAAATGATCTTTATCTTCAAATCACATTATGTAATTTCATGTTCATATAAATTTTATCTATTAATTTATATTATAAATTCCATTATTATAATAATTTATTAAAAACATAAAAGTATTATAGGTGTATTAGATTAAGTAGGCGGTGAACTAAGAATTCTTCTAATGTTAGACGACCCTGGCCATCCTCTGTGATGTATTAGAAAAATAAATTTTCTTTTATTTCACCCTACAAAAGGCGTGCATTCAAAAAGGGAATCATTTTTGAGAGATAATCAATAGTTTTATTGTTTTTTCTATTTTCATATTTTAGATAGATTTATTTTATAGAAAAACAATAATAAATTATTTTTCCACAATGTTTTCAAACGACCATTTATTCAATACATATAATAGTTACTCAGCGGTGCATGATGAAAAGATGGTGTCACAAAAAATAGAGAAGGAACTCCTAAAAAATCTCAATGACCTTATTGACCTGGACATGCATATAATGATTTGTAATGACCTAGTACATTTGTTTCAAGAGCTTATACATATTTTTTGTGAAGTAAAAGTTGATTATCAAAGATTAAAGGCTAATGAGGAATTTCCATTTGAGTTTCTTAATTTCATTGAAGAAATCGAGGAGGTTGGGGACCAAATAAATGTCCATAAATAGACCAAACATATCAACTATCTAATTGAGGAGTACAATGAAGATATAAGGAGTGAATATGAAGACACACATGCTGATAGGAATATGGGAAATGATTCAGATATATTTTGGAGTAACTAGGAAGAATATGAAATGAATTAAGATATTCCCATCTATATTATTGATTAATAAACACATGAATACCTATTTGTATCAATGGAAGATGAGGAATCCACCCCTATGGTACCTCCATCCACTGGAAACCAACTTCAAGTGGCACTCATCGTTGAGAAATATATTGAACCAAAATCAAATAATGGAATTGATATTATATAAAAATATATTTCATTATTTATATTCAGTCTAAATTATTTATAAATTCCTACTATTTTGATTATTGATATTTGGCTAATCCTCATCCCGTCTTCTAGGGGGATGAGGAAACATCAAAAACACCTATTGAGGAACACATGAAGCTCCCTATCATTATTGAACATTAATTTGAGGAAGCCCATCAGGGCTTACAATTACATGAAACTAAGGAAATCATGATATAGGATTCTAATATTTAATGGAAGAAATTACTTATTAATAATTAAAATTTATGTTTTACTGATGTAAAAATATCAGCTTAATTTCCTTTTTAATTTTTAATTCATGAAACCCATATTGACCTAGAACTGTAAGAGAAAGTGGAGCTTGAAAAAGTAAAAACCATGAAGGAGGATGATCTATACTTCATCTTAACCCCATAATTAAATATCTACTTAATTTTTAAGGGGATATATCTTGTATACTCTATCCATGGATCACTCCTCAGCACCAAGATGGAGGAAGTGTAAGTTGGGAAATGCCATGTATGGTGTCTAAAGTCTATGAATAACTATCCACCATTAGTCATTGGATAAAAGACACTACTTCCCTCTATTGGTAGTAAAAATTAAGGGCCCATTTTGGGATCATACAACTATTTATCTTTACTTTCTTTCTCAGACATTAAATTTCCTTTTTTTGGATTTTTCAAGGAAGAAACACAATCCTGATTAACTTTTTGAGCTTAAAAGTCATAATCACTATGCCTAATTGAGAAATTTTCTTTTATAAGATCATGATGGTAGTATGTAGACCCAAATAGTTTAGAAAAGGGAATAAATTGGATAGGCAGTTCATTCTTTCATTTACTATATTTAAACTCCCTATAATTTTTTTATGACAATTTGTTTTCTTTAATGTCCAAAATTTTATGCCCACATTTGAGTTTATGTTTTACTTTACTTATCTACAATACATTATCTTCTTAGGAGTAATGTGATACCTAATTTTACATTTAAATGTTAATGATATTCGTTGAGTAAAATAAAGAATCAAATGATTAAAGTGATGCATGGACAATGAAACGCAGACTCATTATTTAATGGAATTAGTTTATTCTTGTAAATGAAATTTCCATACATTTAAAATGATTTTAATTTAGAATATTCATGTGAATTAATTTTTTATTATATTTCATGCCAGTGATTGAATATCCAAATTCATATGTCCAATTCCTGAGAGGATTTCTGGACCATGTACTTCATATTTTATCTTGAGTATATTTCATGAGTGATTTTGGGACATGTCACCTACCAGAACATGCATTAAAACTTATCAAAATTGCGAATGTACAAAAAAATTAAAATTATTGAGTTGTATTTTTAATATACCTTATCCTTAAAAACCAACTTTTCATTAATATTTGTTTACTAAAAAAAGACCATAAATGACCATGTTAGGAATGACAAAATTTTCAACCAATTTTTATCCATTCAAACCCAAATCTATGTATTTGAATGATATTTTAATGTTTTTGTGTGATGGTGATGGGAATAATGAATAAAGGGATTATTTAAATTTTAAGGAAGAAGTGTGGGTGTGCTTCATATGGGGATTGAGAAATTACTATATCCATTGTACTCTTTATTTTTTTTCTATATTGAAAAACGATAAAATGATAAAAATTACCAAAAAAATGAATAGAATGGATTATGAAAAATAAGAATAAAAAATACCCATCATTGGACCAATGACTTTTATCATATGTGGTCAGGTGGTGGATGTTAGGTTTATTCTAAAAATAACTTTAAATGATTTTTTTTAAAATGTTCATTATAAAATAAAAAAATTATAATAGGAGAAAAAAATTCAATATGATTCAAAAATTATTTGTTATTATTTACTTAGATCAAAACCTTACCTTGAGTTTGAGGAATGTGTGAGTTGTTATAATTTGAAGTGTAGAATTTCATTACACTTTTACATTAGATATCATGTTTTATACATTAAGAGAAAAAAATTACCATTAATTCCCACCAAACAAAAGAATCATAGTCATTTGAAATTTTATTGAAATTCCTCGTGATTTTTTGTGTCTTTTGTCTTTACAATGTAGAGAATGAAGTTCCTTTAAAATATTATAGAAAATTAGCTTTTCATCTTGATATGAGGATACATCCATTTTAATTTTATCATGAGCGATTAGTGAAAATATTAAAAGGAAGGGTATATAATTATTTGGAATGTTTAATAATAAAAAATTAACGAGCATGAACTAATTAAATAAAAAGATCCAAAAAATTGAATTGGGGAAAGTTAAAATAATTTGATTAATTGTTTCTTTTAAAAAAATGTGAAATTGAATTAATATTTTACGTGGAGTTTTGAAAATTTTATTTTACATTCAGAATTGTTTTATATCATTTCCTTTAAATTTGAATAATCTTGAATTTCATGTTCAGATTTTGTGCTTGATGAAAAGTATAATTTAAGTGTGTGGGTATTTGAAACACGTTTTTTTAAAATTAATTTCATTGAATAATTCCCATGAATCATAATGTTTTAATTATATTTGGAAAAAATGAAAGTGGAATCAACGTGAATGAGTATAAATGATTCTGTTAAGTGGTCAATGTTTGGTGTTTATTTTATTATTCTATTTATATTAGTTTGTTGTATGATTTATTTTCAGGTGTTTACTTTCCCAAAAATATTGGAAAGGCCCTAAGCAGGCCTACAAGGGAATACAATAGTTAGCCAACCCAAGTGGGCCATCCAGTAACATATCCCACTGATAGGTTTTTTTAGAGCCAGAAAAGCATGGGGGAATGAAGCCCACACATATGTGGCCCACGAGTTGTCAATACCATGGTGGGAGAATAGATTGGCCTTAAGCCTCTACAGGCCGCATGATGGGAGACCCATATTTTCTTGTGTGTTTTTCATTTTTTGAGATCCCTTCCTAGGTGTAGGGTTTTTGAATGGTGCTCCCACACATTATATTATAAACTACTACCCACTATACTTCTCATTTTTATTTGGGACATAGGTATAAGCAGGTCATTGTTCATCATTAGAGATCACGCTTCTCATTCTTGGACACACATGATCCTCTTTTCTTAACCATATCTCCTCCATTAACGTCATAATCCACTCTTGAAACTCCATAAAATGCTATGGTCGACCACCAATCACTCGAGCTTGAGAAAATATCCAACTTCAATTGATTGAGAAAACCACTGATCATCTTGGAGGGATCTTCCAACAGACCTAAGACCACCATGAGCCCTTTTCTGGCCAATGCAAAGGCTAAATGAAGGAGTAAATCCACAGATTTCCATCTCCCATGCATGAAGCACTACTAAGTCTACTAAAGATGCACCACCCCCTCTGAGATTGATGCACTATAAAAACCATGCAAGAAGCCCCACTAGATCTAGTCTTCATTGCAACTGGGAAACACCTAAGATATACATAGAAAATCTTCAAACTCTCGGGTCTCAGTAAATCATGAAGTGAAGAGGACACCACCAAGAGGGGACTGAGGGTTCTCCCTACCCCTATATAAAGTGACCATGTTTCCCATTTCCGAGGGATTTATCCACCCCCATGATAAGGGGAGGCTTGGTAGCCCAAATGCTTCATCCTATTTTCATTTTTATATTTTATTTTGTTTTATTTTATATTTATATTCATTTATATTTTATCTGTAATTATATTTTAGTAATTTTAATAATAAATCATGCATTCTTCTTCCAACAACTGTATAATGACCCAAGATTATGATACATGGATATTACATCATTTTTTATGAATATTCAGTGTACTAAAATAGTCCATTCTCAAGGAGCATAATAGTTCACTGTCTTTGGAAACATGGAACAAAATATTCTAACTTAGTGAACGATCTTAAATATATCTAGTGAAGATCTTCCCCTATAGTACTCCTACCTAAAATCATCCATCATAACCTGGGGAAATCAAACATGAGAATGGGGTGAGCTTGAATACTATTTAATGGAAAATAAAAGAAATGCATAATCATAATATGAACATAAAGTTAGGAGAACATGATAATAACATTTATTGATCATACCCATCATAAAAATGATCATAAACATAAATCAGGGAATAAGTATTGGAATTTCATAAGACAAGAATCATGAGGGAATTGAAAGGATAGGGCATGAAATCATAACCTATGATTAAGAGATAGATTTTATGGTAGACACATAATCATATAAAATGATTTCCATAGAAGATAAGTAATCTCCTCTAAGTCCATCTTAGTAGTATAGGTTCACTCCCCATACAATCTTGGTATTTAGGGTTTACCCACTAGGCCATATTAGTAGTATAGTTTCACAATCAATACAATCTTGGTAGTTATGACACACTCCCATGGACATATTAGTACTATAGGTTCACCCCCTATACCATCTTAGTAGTAATGGTTCACTCCCCTGGGAATCTTAGCAGTATTGGTTCACTCCCCAACCATCATGGTAGTCATGGTTTAGTCACATGGCCATCTTGGTAATCTAGGTTCACTCCCCAGACCATCATAGTCTATCTCATGAGATATAAATCTTTACCCAATGCATTGGAGAGATATATAGGTCCCACCCGTCACATAATTAAATAATACATACATGTTCCAAAAAATCATAAAAATATAACATAACCCAAAAAGGAAATGGTTATCATAAATATGTAATCTTATCCTAACTTGTGAAAAAAGAGACAGGTTTTATAATCATTTAAACAAAGAATAACCCTTGTAAAGAATCAGGTTTCATAGACATATATCTCATGAAGGGTAAAAGTGATTCATAAACATGAAACCTATCAATCAGAAATGGGTTTCAGCAAAATATAACACATAAAATAGAAACGGGTTTCCTTAATACATAACACTTGAAAGAGAAACATGTTTCATGAATTTATTGCTATAAAAACATAAATGATTCAGAGAAATAATATTAATGGAAACATGGACCATTTCACTAAAAATTATTTATTAACACCAATAGATGTCATCATAGATGGGAAATAATTTTTAAATATCTTTTAAAAACAATTCGTAAGAAAAAAATACTTTTTTCTTTGACAAAGTATCTTTAAAATATAAAACCTTTTGAAAAACAATTTCATGAAAATAAACTTGAAATCTCATAAAGAAGGATTTCTAAACCTTTTGGAATCCTTTTTCATTAAAATATATAAAGAAATATTTAATTTTTTTTTAAAAAAAAACCCTTTTCCATGAAAACATATAGAAGTAGATAGAAAATGTTTTTAAAACCATTTTCCTTGAAAAATTATAAAAGAAGCTTGAAAATGTTTTGAAAACCATTTAATTGAAAATACATTGAAAACATATAAAAAATTATTGAAAAAAATTTGAAAAACTTTTATTTGAAGGTATATTTAAACATATTAATAAACCTTGAATTTTTTTTTTAAATATTTTAGAAAACGTTTCTTTGAAAGTACAAAAATTTCTGGCCAAAGAGAGAGGTAATGGCCTACATTCTTAAAAACACATTAATAATAATATAATGTACCATAGAGTATAAAAATTGTACCAATTCATGTAGATATCATTATTATATAGAGGTGAATACAATTTACGATCTCTATTGAGATATGGATCATTTGATTTCATCAATACGAGTTATATAATAAAAATCTCAATAAACGATGAGATAGTTTTAATAAACTCTTAAGAATTGTTAACTTTGAAATATAATCCCCATATAAGAAACTTAAATTAAATGAAGCTTAAAATATCATTAAAATAATTATATTCATGATATGATGTTTAAAAATTCATAATATACACCTCATAGATAAATATATGTTCATAACATGTCTGTCCCGGCATCATCCTCGATCCGGTTATTCTGGATGTCCAGTCCTCAGTTTCTTCAGATCTGATGAGTTTTAGGTTCAGTGATGGTCCGACATGTTGCTTGGCGTTGGTGTCGTCTAGCTTGGCTCGGATCTGGTGTGTTTCTGAGTTCAGGCATCGACTCCAGTAAGAGGTTTGGTATTGGCATGGTCTGCGGCAGATCTGATCTGGTGCGTCTCAGTTCGTCTTGGTTTCGGAAGGCCGACTTGACTTTACCTTAAGCACGGCTCGGGGGTGGGAGTTTTTTGGTCCTTGATCGGCTATGTGATTTTGCAGTTTGAAGTCGTGGTGGTTCTTTTACAGGTTTTGAATGTTTTCTGTGTGAATGGTGTTCTTGCATTGTTTCCGTTTTAGGAGGATCCCTCCTTGTTGGTGCTTTCGTTTCCCGTGGTTCGACCATTTTGGAATCTGATAAGGGTTCTTCTGAAGGTTGAGATGATTGGATTCATGCTCAGAGAGGCGCTGCTGGTTCTGATTGGCTCAGAACCCCTCAACGGATACATCTCATTAATGTTCTTTTGAGTCTTCCAGTCCTAGGTGACGAAGCCTCTGATTCATGTTCTTGGTTTTCCTTCCTTTCATGGTTGCTATGTGTGGTGTCGGAGGTTCCCATGGATCGGTGAGCTTCTGTGGCGTTGATTCCAGCATTGTGTTTCTCATTTTTCTTTTGAAGATGTTTTATCTGCAATGGTTCTTGACGCGGTCTGTTGGATTAGAGATGTACTCGAGCCTGATCTCATGTAGCAAGTCCCATTGAAGGTTTCAGAGTTGTCTTTCATCGTTGCAGTGCTTTACAGATTTGGAAGTTGAGAGGGTATGGCATCAGCCGTCGGATCTGGCCTGTGCTTTGACACAGGACATTGGCTTGCTGTACAACCATGCAACGGTGGAGGTTTTTTTCACGGTAAAATGCTGATGAGGGATAACTCCATGTTGTCGGGTTGGGTTGTATCTCTAGAGCTTCGGGTCGTGATTGTCCTATATCTTTGAAGTCTGTTCGGGTTCCCCCTTCATCCTTTAAAAGGGGTTTTCTGATTAAAATAAAATAAAAATTTGAAGGCCTTCGGGCCGTTGGATGAATATTATGAAATAAAGATCATAAAATTGATATTAACATACCAATAAATATAATAATAATAATAATTTATTATATCAATGTGAAATATACACATAACATATAATAAATATGACGTGAACATGGCTTGTGTCCCACAGAAAATAAAAGCGAGGCAACAAAAACCGTTACATTGAGTCAGACTTATCATGTGTGTCATTATCTTCATGAATAGTAAAATTATGTTAATTAATTAATTTATTAATAACCATTTTCATTTTTATTATTACATTTAATTCACTTATTACCGTGTTGTGTACAACTACTTCAATAATTATTTTTACATCGGGTGTTTTGACCAAATTTAGTTCATGTGTAAAAAAAGAATTTGGTGGGTCGAAAATGGTCAAATGGGTCATTATATAATCATATATAGGAAAGAATCGTGGAATAATTATCATATTTATAAATCAACTATACTTTTAATGCCAATCATAAAATATGGTTATGAAAAATGTACCAATGTTATAATCATGGAGATGGTATGTCGTACATACACATGAGTAAAGTTCCAATTTTTCAATGGTCATTATGGAATGAAGTTTATAAAAAAATATCTTTATATAATTATTATTTTATCATAAATATAATTTTATTTAATCATATATACTTATATAGATAATTAATTTTTTTAAAGGAATCACATTGCATTGAGGAGGCCGTAGTCCACGCATCGATGATCAATGTTATCACTTTTTTGTGTTAAAAAGGCAACAATGAATATTACATATTATAAATTAAAAAAATTAAATTATTCCATGAATATCATGTAGATTTTTTATGTCATATAGTTTTAATTAAAATTTTCATGAATACATTCTATGTACGTATCCCATCACTTGAGGAGGCGTCTGTCCACACATCCACAACGTGGAATACATGATGGTATGTGTTACATATGAATCTAATAAGTATAAATACATTATAAATATCATATATAACATATTAATATATATTTTAAATCATAATCACCAACCATGAAAGGTGATAAAGGAAAAAACAAACAATCATCGTTTCACGAGGCAGTAGTTCGTTGTACACAAATGGTAAGTTTGTTACCCATTAAGTGGATGTTTTTGTTAGTGTAGGTAGAACCCTTAATATAAAAAAATATCATTATATTTCAGATAATGTGATTATTATATAAATATGGAATAATAATAAATTATGGGGTGTTTAAATAAATTAAATAAAAGAGTTTGATGGAAGTTGTTACCTATTAATCGGGTAACTCATTTTGGTTTTCCTTAAAGAGCACCCTTGGGTGGTTTTAATCCCAACGGGAGGCTTCTAGGTATATTCTATGGATTTTTTTGATACTATTTGATCAGAATTTGTATGATCCAAAGGTATTGAGAGGTGTGAGGAAGGGGTAACGTGCTTACCCTTTTATAGTGGTGGGAGAGTGGCACACTTCTAAATACCAGGTGGTATTCAATAATGGGAGGTATACTTTACCTAATGCACATTAATAACAGACAAATAATATAGTAATGTGAAATTATGGTAAAAAAAAACTACACCACACTAAAATATTTTCATTTTAATAATTTGGTTCCTTAACTTCTAAGATTCTCTAATTTGTTTTTCTTAAAGCATCTAGATTTTTATCCCAAGTAATTTTAACATTAATACTAAACAAAATTGATATTTATTATAAAATTTAAGTATAATTAATTATATATATTATACCAAAATATAAAAATTAAAATATTATATATTTTTTAAATTAATTTTAAAAATAAGTGTATGTGACACGCAAAACACTGCTTAAACCCAGACCGTGCTAACAACGTTTCTACAATATATTGGTCAATAAGTTAATAATAAAATATCAATTCTTCCATTAATATACCATATGTATTATTTTATAACACATAAAAATCCCATGAAATAATATAGTATTTTTTATTAATTTTTAATAATTTAATTAGATATCATTTGTTGTAAAATAACGATAATAACAATTTTGACATTACTTATTTAATTTTAATTGTAAAATATTAATATAATAATATAATTAGAATATATTAAGTTTATATAAGTTTAAAATTATATATTCAACTTTAAAAAAATTAAATACAATAATTTAATCAATTCACTTCACTTGTAATATTTATAGTATCGTTTATTTTAGTTAATTATTAACGAATTAATCACTACTTTAAAGTTTATTAATAATTTTTTGTAACTAAATCCTCTCTATAAGTTATTGATAAATTATTATGAAACAAATAACCCATTTATCTTTCAAAAGGATACATGTAACTGAAATATGATTTTTTTACATATGTGAATGTTTTATAAAAGTTAAAGGTAAATAAAGTTTCCTTTTTGACTTTTTCCATAACTAAACTTTTATGTAGGGTAATTCAATTTAATAATATCAAAATAACACATAATATTCTAACCTATAGGAGATATGGTCAAATTAGTTTTATCCCATGAATTTTTGGACAAGTTTCCTGACCATTTTGGTCATTAAGATTAAAGTTTAATCCCTAATTAAGCTTAATTGTACCTTAATCACCATAATTAATTTTAATCACGCTAAATAATCTTTTTGGTCAAAATATCTGTTCATCTTATAAGAATTTAAAAATTATACATATTAAAACAATAATTTTTTTTTTTAAAAAAAATCAATTAATAGAAATTGGAACATTAAGATAAATGCTAATCCCACAGACGTGGTGAGAAAATGGTGTTTTAAAGTAAAAACATTCAAATGTTCAACATGTTTTCATATCAAATTTTAATATAATAATGATTATAATGACCTAAATTGGATTAATATGTTAATAATTTATCTATTTTTTACTTTACAACCCAATTTCAAATATAATTTATCACTAATATTTCTTTAAATGAAAAGACTGTTTTTAACTAAATTGCAGTATTTTTTACTATTCATAAAAAATGAAACTTCTCAAAACAATAAAAAAAATACACTCTAAGGTAATTTTGATATTAAAAATTCAAAAAAAAAATATTTTTTAAAACAAATCATATAAAATTGTTAAAATTTATTTTTAAAAAAGTTGAACCATTAAAAATTGGTAAAAACTCAGTGTTGCATATACCACACGATAAATCAATGTTGCGCGTATCACAAACTAATCTATGTGTTGCATGTATCTAAAGTATTACATTTTTTTTCATAAAATTAAATCTAAACTATATTTATTATTTCATAAAGAAAATAATATCAAAAATATTAAATTAATTTAAAAAAATCACAAAATCTCTGGGTGTTACATTCTACCCCCCTTAATTTGACTTTAACCCTCAAAATTCATCTAGTTTATCAATTTTTTAATTCATGAAATGTCCATTAAAAGATCCCCAAATCATAAAAATTAACAGTAAAACATACTTTTGAAAAGAAAAATTTGAATCACAATGCTTACCCAAAGTAACACATAATTATGTTTCCACATAGAAGAATATATTTTTAGAGATAAGATATGGACTTGGAGGAAAAGCGTAAATATTTTTTGGGAGTGTTTTAGGTTAGAAATCATAAAAAAGTGAATGGTAATTTTAAATTTAGGGTGTCAAAGTCATAAATATATGATGATTTAATTGGCCATCTATTCAACAAAAATTAAGGTATTAGGACAACATTTTACCTCAAGATCGTTTTCATAAAGTTGATGAATTTTATTGAAAATATATCCTTGAATGATTTCATGATAACCTCAACCTTTGTTTACCCATGATTAATTTCAACTTCATCATTTTTTCAAGAAATTAAGGTGAAATTTTCACGCCTAAATAAATAATAAATTATAAGATTCATAATAATCCATCCAATGTACCTTAAGTTATCAATATAACAAAGTGGTTTGAGCAGTTTATCCAATATGAATAAATCCTCATATTGCGAGATAATACATTAATATGAAATACTAAATCTGATTTTTAAGATCTTTTTTTTAAAATAAGAATAACCTTATAATCCTTTCATAATATTAAAATACAAAACTTTTAGATGAAGGTCACTAAATCAACATAACAGTGACCCCTCTATATCATAAAGTATCTCTTATCTATCATATAACAATCATGTGAATACCTTCATCAAGTATTATTTAGAAGCATGGTAATAAATTGTATTATTAATAATCCTTTTTGAAAATCTTCATGCTTTCTTATGGATATATCCCATAAATCCAAAAAGAGGAAAACATCATTCCGGATAGCACAAACTACATTGTAAAAAAATCCAAAATTTGTTCAAAGTTAATCAGTTCCAACCAATTTACTTATTCATGTCCAATATATCTTTATAAAAACATTATTATATTAACATAATTAACATATTAAGGGTTATATTCCCTTGTCCGTGATTTGATATTTCCATAAAATCAATTTTTTAGTCCATCAGGGTCATTTAACACATTCTCATAAATCCTTAGCGAAAAACATAAACTGAACAATACTTATATATTTCACCATTAATAATTCTTCAATACAATTACCTAAAAACAGTGATTATTCCACATCATAATATTTCCATTAATAAGGATACTTCATCCTATTACTTCATACCTTATACATTTCACATTTCATCTATAGACTCATCATAATCGATAATATAACCATTACTCATACCACCTTGTTTATTCTCTTCATGATCATTCCACACGGGACATTTATTTAAATAATTACCATTCATTCCACACATAAAGAATTAAACCTTATATGACATCATAGGGAGGAAAATATTCCCTTCTATCTCACTAACTAAACTCTTCATATTTCATTCGTAGTCACTTTCTTTGTGTACTTCTTTTCCACAGAAAAAACATCTTCTTATTCCTCTAATACATTCACATTGTTTATTCCTTCCACATTCTTGATATAAATAAAATTTAATCTTCTTTAGTCCATGATCTTCATTACCTAAACACTCAAAACAAAAATCCTTCCTTATCTTCCTTAGTGATTCCAATAGTTTGTTAAGATACATGTTTTAAATCATGTTATGTTAGAACTAATTAGGAATGATCACAAGATCCTCTACTCTAGTGATCATCCAACATCACTCCATGTCAGAAAAATTTGGATCACATTCAATGTTGACCTAGTTCTTTCTGGTTCCCTCTATTTTCTAAAACCATAAAACATAGTGTGAGCAACACTATCATAGTGGAAAACCACATGATCATTAAAGAGATTTAATTATATGATGTTTGAATCATGACACCATCCTTAATCTATGGAACCTTATATTTTTCCTAGGTTATTCATATCTAACATCAATTTAATTATTTCATAATAGTTTGTGAAGTGTTTATGAATTTCCAATGCATATCCCCACGGAGTGTCAAACAAGGTGCATAGTAAGGCCCATTGTCATGTACTAGATTACATCGAGTCAAGCCTGACACACCTTGTCTGTGTTGTCACTCCTAGGTATATTTATTTAGAACCAACTCTACTCGTAGTATCCTGATATGGATATATTTCTAGGAAACCACTCACTATATCCTTTACCAAAATTCCAAGATTTTTTTAAAAATGTTAACTCATCCTTATACTTATCCTTTGATATATCCTTAGACATACCCTGAGTAATATAACTGGGGGTCTCACTAAATATTTCCCATCCTAGTTTTCAAAGGGTGACTAAACATTTCCTTTGAGACCAACTATAATGAACCAATCCTAACTTATAGGGATATTACATCATTTTTTATGAATATTCAGCATATTAAAAAATTATATGCCGGAGCACCGTAGTAGTTTACTATCTTAGGAACCATGTAATAAGATACTATATACTAGTGAAAGATCTTCAATATAACCATTAAGGATATTCCCCTTTAGTACTTATACCTAAATCCTTCCTTTATTACACAGGGAATGGAAACATAATAAAGGGGTGATCTCAAACGCTCAGCGAGGGTAAATAAGACAAATTCATAAGAAAAACATGAAAATAAAGGTATGAGAACTTGAGAATAAAATTTAAAGATCATATCATGCATAAAAAGATCATAAACATAAATCAGGGCATATGGATTGGTAGTTCATTAGACATGAATCATAAGGAAATCTATAGCGTGAGACATGCAAGCATAACATATGAATAAGACATTAATTTATGGCAGACATATAATAATATAAAATGATTTCCATACCAGTCAACTAATCTCTTCCAAGTCCATATTATTAGTATAGTTTCACTTCACTTGCCACATTGGTAGTTATGGTTCATTCCCATGGCCATCTTAGTCATATAGGTTCACTCCCCATGACATCCTGATAGTACTGGTTCACTCCCATGGCCATATTAGTAGAATAGGTTCACTCCCCATACCACCTTGGTAGTCATGTTTCACTCCCATGGCCATCTTAGTAGTATATGTTCATTTCCTATACCATCTTCGTAGTCATGGTTCACTCCCTTGGCCTTCCTAATAGACATGGTTAACTCCAAAGACCATCATAGCTTATCTCAAGAGATTTAAATCTTCAACCAATGAATTAGGGGGAGATATAAGTCTCACCCATATCTTAATTAAATCATAAATACATGTCCCAAAAAATCATACGCATATAACATAACCCACGAAATTAAATGGGCATCGTAAACATGTAATATTATCGTATGCTGTGAAAAAGAGACATGTTTCAAAATAATTTTATCAAAGAATAACCCATGGAAAGAAGTGGGATTCATAGAAATATCTCCTTTGAAAGAGAAGTGGGTTTCAAAAACATAGAACCCATAAAATATAATTGAGTTTAACCAACATATAACCGGTGAAAGGCAAGCTGGTTTCATCAACACATAACCCATGAAAGAGAAATGATTTTCGATAATTTCATGCCATCAAAACATAAACAATTCCTAGAAATAATATGAATGGAAAATTTGATCATTTCAATAAAAATTCAGGAGTAACACCAATGGATGTCATCTTATATGGGACATAATTTTTAAAGATCATTTAAATAAATTTCTCAAGGAAAATATCCTTTCTTCATAGGAAAAGTAACATTAAAATATAAAACATTTTGAAAACCATTTTCTTTAAAATAAACATGAAATCACATAAAAACAGATTTCAAAATTTTTTGGAAACCATTATCATTGTAAATATATAAATTTATCATGAATAGAATTTGAAAATTATTTTCTATTAATACTTTTAAAAGGATCTTGAAAACTTTTTAAAAACCATTTTCCTTGAAAACTTATAAAATTAGCTTGAAAATGTTTTGAAAACCATTTCATTGAAAATAATTTTAAAACTTATAAATAAATGTTGAAAATTAATTGAAAAAGTTTTCTTTGAAAACATTTTCATTGAAAATAATTTTAAAACTTATAATTAATTATTAAAAACATTTTGAAATCCTTTTTATAAATCATGGATTTGAAAGTGCAAATATTTCCGACCGAATAGAGAGGTGAAGTCAGAATTTCTTAAAAACGCTATTATAATCATATTATCGAAAAAAGGTTAATAATGATACTAATACATATAGATATAATTATCATATATAGGAGAATAAAATTGATGAGTTATCTTGAAATATGAATCACTTTATTTCATCAATGGAAGCATAATTATAAAAAATCTTGATAAATGATGAGATTGTTTCAATAAACTCTTACCCATTGGTAACTTTGAACTACAATACTCATGTATTAAAATGAATTTACATGAATCTTAAAATATCATGAAAATAATTACATTCATGATATGAAATTTTAAAAGGAATAATATACACCTCGTATAAAAATATAGGTTCATAACAGGGAATGTGTCTCAAAAAAGGAAAATTGAGACAAAAATACGTTACTAATTTTGTAACCATTGAATAATTATTACCATAAAAAATATATCATAAAATTTATATGTAAATACCCATAAATATAAGTATAATAATCATTGAATACATAATTGGGTTGGATAGAAAAAACATTTAATAAATATGAAGTGAACATAGATTTTTCCCAAATAAAGTAAAAGTATGACAATAAAAACCCTTACCTTGAGTCTGAGTTGTCACGTTTGTATTTATCACCCTAATAGTACTCTTATGTTAATTAATTTCGTCATTTAGTACCTTTTTCTTGTTTTTTATTACTTTTACTTCACTTATTACCATGTTTTATACAACTACTTAAACAAATTTAAGTCTGGTGTTATGGCCAAATTTGGTTCATGTGTTAAAAATGACTTCGGTGGTTCGACTATGGTCAAGGGGTAAATATATAAAAATATCCTGGATAATAGTCCTAAATAATTATTATATTTATATTTCAGTTATACTTTTATAATCAATCAGGAAATACGGTTATGAAAAATGTACTAACAATAAAATCATGGAGACTGTAGGTTGTACGTACGCATGAGTAACATTCCCATTTTTCAATAAAGAAATAAAAGAAACACTATATCATTAAATAATGATAATTATATCATAAATAAGATATCATCTAATAATATATACTTATATAGAGAAATATGTTTATGTAAAATGTTACACATTTCATTGAGGAGGCGGTAGTCTACACATCCACGATCGACGTTATCACATTTTGTGTATGAAAAGGGAAATAACGAAAATTATCTATTATATATTCCAGAAATTAAATTTTGTCATGAATATCATGTAGATGTTTTTTATGTCATATATTTTTAATTAAAACCATCCTTAATTAATTCCATGTAGTGTGTGAATGTATCACATCGCTTGATGAATTGGTTGTCCACATGTCCACAATCGATGTTATCATATCCCCATGATATGGAATGGAAGGAGGTACGTGTTATATATGAATTCAAGAATATTAAATTCATTATAAATATCATATATAACATATAAAAATAGAGTTTCCTTCACAATTACCAAGCATGAAATCTGGTAAAGGAAAATGAACAATCATCATTTGTGAGGTAGTAGTTCATCGTACAAGAACGGTAAGTTCATTACCCATAGGGTAGAAGTGTGCTTGAGTGAAGGTATTACCCTTAATATAAAACATCTCATTATATCGAGGATACTGGTTTTATTATTTAAAAAATGGATAATAATAAATGAATGGGTGTGGAAACAAATAAAATAAAAGATGTTGAGGGAAGATATTACCTCTTAATTGGGTAACTCCTTTGGGTTTTCACAAAAGGGATTCCATTGGGGGATTCATACCAAAATGGAAACTTATAGTTATAGAGTAGTAATATTGGGGGAGTATTTGGGAGGAGTTTTTTTTGAGAAAAAGTGGCTTGTGAGGTTTGAGTAATGGGTAGAGTTCTTTCCTTTTATAGTGGAAGGGGGAGTGACACTCTTGTAAATACCTAATGGTATTCAATAATTGGAGGTCTCCTTTACCTAATGTGCCTCAAAAATGAAAAATAATGCATTACTGTGATATTATATTCTAAAACATTTATACAACTTAAAAATAAGTCCACTTTAATAATTTGGTTCCTTAACATCTAAGATTCCCAAATTTTATTATTTTGGTTTTTGTTAAAGCATCTAGTTTTATAACAAAAGTAATTTAACCATCATGACTAAACTAAAGTTATAATTATTATAAAATATATATACATTGAATTATTTATATGATATAAAATTTAAAAATAAAAATATCAAGTGTTTTGGAAATTAATATTTAAAACAAGCACATGTGACGCGCAAAACACCACTTAAACCCAGACCATGCTAGCAATGTTTTTACAATATATTGGTCAGTATGTCAATTATAAAAGATAAGTTGGTCCATTAATAGACCATATTTAATATTTCTTAACAATTAATAATAATTTTTCATAATATTGTATTTTTATTAATTTTATATCATTGAATTAAATATCATTTATTGTAAAGTTGAAATAATGTCAATTTTGATCTTATTTAATTAATTATAAATTTAAAATATCAAAAAAAATAATTTAATTCGTATATATTATGTTTTAATGTGTTTAAAAAGATATATTCATGTTCAAAAATAATTAAATACAATAATTAAATAAATTTACTTCACTTTTAATATTTATATTATCATTTTTTTGTTAGTTATTAACTAGATAATCTCTACATTCATGTTTCTTATGTATTTTAAGTAACTAAATAATCTTTCAAAAATGTTTATAAGATATTATGATAAAAACATTATTTATACTTCAAATGGGTATTTATAATCTAAAATGTAAATTTTCTTACTTATGTCAATGTTTTATAAATGTTAAATTTAAGGATAGTTCTCCTTTTTTGTATTCTTTACTTAACGTTTTATATTGGACATGTCCATTTAATAATATAAAAAATATCATATAATTAAATAAATTAGTTTATATGGTCTAATTATGGGAAGAAAATGTCATTTGGAAAGGTTTCCAAGTCATTTTGATCCTTAAGATTAAAGTTTAGTCCCTTATTAAGTTTAATTTTACCTTAATTACTGTAAATAATTTTAATAACTTTCACTAATATTTTTGGTCAAAAAATAAGTTGAACTTATTATACCAAAAATATTGTACTGATTATAATAGTTTATTTATATTTTTCAAAATTGAAAATATAGAAGAGGGAGAATTAAGATTAATGCTAATCCTGCAGACGTGGTCACAAATCTGGGTTTTAATGTAAAAACATTAAAAAGTTCAATAAGTTTGTATATCGAATTTCAATATAAAAATGATTCCATTAAACGAAATTGGATTAATACATGAATAATTTACCTATTTTAATTTAAAATATAATTTAACACCAATGATTATTTAAATAAAAATGTTTTTTTAACTAAGTTGCAATAATTTTTAAAATTCATCAAAAAATGAAACATCAAAAAAATACCAAAAAAGCACCATAATATAATCTTGATATTAGTAATTCAAAAATTATATTTATTTTTACAAATAAAACATATAATATTTTCAAAATATCATTTTAAAATAGGTGTGTAATTAAAAGGTGGTAAAAACTCGGTCTTGAGTGTACCGCAAGCTAACTCTTTGTGGTGTATGTCCCCAGATAATATATGTTTTTCATTTAGTATAAGCATAACATGGTGTTTTGTATAATTAAATCCAAACTATATTTAGTGTTCCAGGAAAAAAATAAAATATCATAATGACTAAATTAATTAAAAAAATATTTCTCAAAATCTCGGTGTGTTAGAAATTGTGTTTCCCCTATCCATTCTTATTAATTTTCTTGTACATATTATTCTCTTCTTATAATTAATTTTTTAATTATTTTTTTCTATTTTATGTTTTTAATTCATTATTTAATATCTCCCTCTCTTATATTTTTATTTTTTTGATTTCATGTGTGTGTTTTCTTCTTCTTGTCTCCTATATATTTTTTTTTATCATTTATTATTTATTAACACAATCAACTATTACCTTAAAATATAAGAAAATAACCCTTTGATTTTTCGTGGGGTAGGTAATTAGTGATTTCTACTAATTCTTCACTAAAATTCATATGTTTTGTTTATGTTTTTGGTGAGTAATGTTGGTGTGCATGGGTGTGGTGATTTACAATAATGAAATTGAACCCAAACTCATTTTTATAATTTTATTAAATATTTTCAATCCTATATAGTAAATACGAGCTCGTCATATGATGGAGTTGACATATCCAGTTGATGAAATATCATAAGATGGTGCCAGGTCCTTGAAGGTGTCACACTCTTGATAGATGTGTTCTATCAACCATAATTACAATAGGTGGTGGAAGTAAGATTTATAATGTAATTAAATATTTCATAACACTAAATAAAATAATAGTAATTAATGCATGAGATTCTATAATTGAATTATCAAACTAAATTTAAACAAAAATAATGAGAATGCTGGAACCCATAATCCAAACCTCATTGTCTATGTTCTTTCTTTTCTAATCACATTCTTTCATTATATATTAGTATAAATTTTATAAATTAATTTTTATTATCAATTCCATTTTTTCAAAAAAAAATTAAAAATAACAAAAATAAGTAGTTCTGGAGAATTGGATTAAGTATATGAAAAATTGGCAAATATCCTCAAGTATGATGACCCTGGTTCACCTCTGTGTTGCATTAGAAAAATAAATTTTATTTTTTACACCCTATGATAGGCATGTGTTATATATGGCATGACCTAGACTAGGTAATGATATCTCATGTGAATCCTATCACAGATATCCCCTTTTATTTTCTTCTAAGTGTCCATGGAATCAGTGGGGCTATGTGATCTTGTGTGCCATTATGGGTTATACAATCACATAACATGATCATATAATCCTCACGTGGTCATGATTTCCCTTATTTTCCATTTGAACCAAAATGGTACATTTGTTTTTGGTATTTTCCCATTTTTAATTTTACCAATGTTTTGTAGTGGGAATCAACATAGGAATTATACTTACCCATGTGGGGTTATTAATTTCATATGAATCCAAGTCTCTATAAGAAAAATATTTAATGTATTCTTTTTAAAGGATGCATTTGGATATGTATAAATATAGTTGGATTCTGATTCTATCTAGTAGCACAATATATGATTTGGGTAAAGAGGTAGACATCAATATGGTTTGATCATAATTATTTATTAGTAGGAATTGTATTAAAAACTAAATCAGTATAAGCAAGTGTGCATGAAAGGTGAATAACATATGATAATAGGAAAATATATAACTCCATTTAAAAATACTAAATGTAAGATTCCGTACGATTAAAAACATGTTACGAACACAATAATTCAACTAGGTACGTTCTACCAAACTAGGGATCCCATGGATTATATTATGTAAAAAATAGTAGAAATGGTAAACCCTTATATTTAGGTAACCAAATCCTACTATGAGATTTGGGTTTCAAATTACGAGAAAACATTAAGAATCTGGATACTTTAGGAATGATGTTGAGTTTATCCATATGATGGAATGGATAACGAGTTGTCATCTTGACTATATATAAATCATATTTAATATGATTGGGTTAATTCATTTCATAAAAAACTAAATCTAAATAGGGACACCAAATAAAACTCATTGGATAGTAAAATATAGATCTTGGAGCACAAACTCATGTAATAATATTAAAAGGGTCATCATTTTAATGGGAGAATATATAATATAATTTTATTTAATGTCTATAAAATAAGATAATCATTTAATAAATATTATATTATAGATTAATGGAATTATAAACATCATGATTTTAAATAAAAAAATAATATAACTAATCTATTACACTGGTACAAAAATAATAATTTTTTTTTGAAAATAATTTTTTATGTGTTAGATATACCATTTCCAAGGTATCTAGTTGTTGAAGCAATTCCATAAATGAATATGGATTGTTATGAGAATCCTAAAAAGATTCAGTCAACGTTTCATTAACGCATGTACCTGATATAAAATTCATTCCACTATCAGCGATTTATATTTTTTTTCGATAAGGTGAATGATTTAATGAAATGTTTACCCTTTTCTGAAAGTGTCAAATATAGATCGAATTTTCCATGTAATGTATAGTTTATTGTATTGTATCGATAGTATAAGTTTTTATATTTTCAAAAAATAATACAAAAAGTTAGTTAGAGAGTGTAGATACTCTATAAAAAAATCCTAGATCCTATGAAGAAAACACATGATAAACATTATTAGCTTTGATACGCATCTAAGATTATAATATCTCTATCAAATTTAAAAGTCAAGGTCAATTTACTTTATTATTTTATATAATTATATCAAATTACTAACTAATAAATCTCATATATTCTCATAAAATTTATTGGTTTTTACACCATATAAGAAGCTATAATATCTATAATGAGTCTTAAAAATTTCCCATAAATTTTACACACAAGATACTCTCCTAGGTTTAGAATAATTAATATATTATTTTATATCACATGAAAAGTGAAACAAAATAAGGGGTAATATAAAATTCTTAGTAAAGGTTAACATAATAATTAATAATTACTGGATAGACATGAGGCATAACATGATCTCATAATGGAAATGGTGACAGGAATGAGGTCATGGAACAAAGAGATGATAACATGGATTAAACAATGATCATATCCTAAGGGAATAATATCCTTGAAAATGTGGAAACTATATAACCATGAAATCATAATGTAATGTCTCCCTACTTCATTAACATAATATAATTAGAGGATAATTTCCCACACACTATTTTTGGCTAGGATCACTGCCCATGCACAATCATATCTCATGAGATGAAAATATTTCCCAATGTATTGGGGGATATTTGATTATGGTTCCACCCATAACAAAAAATGAAAATCATACATATTTTTACCATGTGGATTCAACTAACAAATCCTAAAATCCTAATGAAATAACATGGGGTTTATATTTTTCAAATGGAATCACATAGATATAGAATTAACAATTCCACCAATTATCATAAAATGATTACCCATGGAAAATAAATGTGTATAAAATAATTCAAATCATCATTATAGTTAAATACTGAAGGCTTGGGGTGTAGTGGGTGCTAAAAAAGTGGTATTCCAAACTCATGTTTTTGTCGTTAATTAGTGATTAATATTAGATTTACATCTATGGTAAATTTTGTGACACATATAATTGAATCAAAGATTTACTATTAAGAGATCAATATAACTAAGTCACAATTTTCTCACAAAATGATTTATAATTAATATAACAAATTATAGAATGATATTGTAATGGATTATTTCTTCGTTGATGAATTAACACATCTCTACACCATACCATCATTTAAATGTAGGAAAAAATCATAGATTCCCTCCAACGATGTTCCACACATGCTCCAAGAACCTTTGAACGTCATCATGGGAGTCTTCTGGATCTAGTATAGTATATTATAATGCTTACATCATTCAACTTTGATCACAGTGATAATTTATTTAAAAATAATTTTATTTGGTATATCTAGAAATGTGATTGGTAGTTGAGGTGCATTGATCTCTCTTCTTGAGAATGTTCTCGGATAAATATCTCTCTAGGTAATTGACTGAATTCCCCAGATATTGTTGTGCATAACCGAAATGAAAATGAAACACTATAAGAAACAACATAATTGTTTTTATATGATTCTAGGGTTAAAAATATTAATTGCACGTACACCATAATTACTTCCTTAATCCCTACAAAACCTCATGTTTATAATAATTATAATATTATAATTTCATAACATGTGAAAATCTAATGCATTAATTAAATATTATTTTGTAAATAATATTTAATATATATTATTTATTACTAGACCATTAACTCTACCCTAAATTCCTCCAAAATAGTTAGCAATCCTTGAATAATGAATTTTTTTTAATAAATAAATATACCAACATTATTTTCCAATAAATAAATATTATATTCACTGAAAAGAAAAAAAAATACTTATTCAGTGTTATGATCACAAAATACTCTATCGAATAACTAGTTAAAGAATATTTTAAATCCAAAAAACATGAATAATTATTAAACCATTTGTGGAAATAATATATATTTAATATGTTAAATAATAAATATTATCATTATTTATATAAGGTTTTTTAAATATTGATTGTCTGACCCACTAGGACTCTTTCTCAGTGGCTTTGGGTGAAGCTGTACAAACTCCAAGGTTACCATTGAGAAACATTACAAGACATCCATAGAGAATGATTTTAATGTTTTGATGACATAAAATCTTATATGGATTATTATTATTTAATATAATTTGTTTACAATTATATGCACAATCATGAAGATTTCATGCTAGTGTCATCAACCCATGTGCTTGATATCTCTTTTTTTTTTCAATTTATAGAAATTTAACCTTCCAACATAACACCATGGATACTAATTTTTTTTAGGTAGTATAATTTCATCAAAGTGATTAAGATATCATCATAAATTAAATAATATAAGGGTTAAATAATTTTTTCACATTATTCATTAATGAAATATTACTCATAACACAGCCAACTTATCCTACTTTTTAGTGAATATATATCATGATGTTTTTTGTGAACACATCATAGTATGTGACTCATAATATCTATTAATAATAATTTTGATGTAAAGGGATCGATACATTGATCTGAAGATAGAATAATCCAATAACACATGTAAATTTGGATTTTATACTGGTGTTTCTCTTTGTCATAATCTCTCACAATAGAAATTGCCAAGGGAAACCACAATGAGAAGCTACCTCAAAGTCCTATAAGTCCCCACCCATGATAGCATGCACCATTTTTTTCCCATAAATGATATAATCTACCTATAGAAACTATTTTTTTAGAATAATACCATGGAACTTCTGGGATTTCATCATAGCTGTCAAGTGTTATGGGATTTCAGGGGGATGGCTACACATAGAACATTATCGAATACTATATAAAATAGGAGAAACATAATAATGGGATAAGTATATTATTAATCCAAAAAATATGATTCCTATTAATTATAAAGTACATAGAGGTTAGTTCTAGGCCACCAACTCCAACAAAATCCCACTTTCAATAGAGACAACTATTAAAAACCATCATTATTATAGCACTCACATGATACTCTTGCTTATACAGAAATAATTAATTAGTCAAGGGGTCCACCAAGTGTTTATTCAAGGGAACTCTGCTAATTATAAATTGAACCCTATAATAAAAATTACTCAAGAGGTTATACTTTTAGTGTATGTTCTTTGTCTATTAGTATGACCTTGGATCTTTTGAAAGAGCCACTACTACAGTATTATCACAATATAATTTGATTGGATCGTTAGTTCTAGGTACCAAAATAGTGTTTTTTAAAAAACATAATAAATAATCATCTATGGATATATAATAAGTCGTTATATACTCATACTTGGTTATAGAATTATTTACATTAGGCTGCTTTGAACACTTCCAGCTCATATCTCCTCTGTTTGGAAAAAATACATATCCTAACTATTACTTCATAAAATTATGAGTAGTTTAAGATAAAGAATCCGGATAAACCTTTATGACTAGTTCTTCATATCTTCCATACGCCTGGAATATAAACTTATTTCTTCTCAGATACAGAATGATGTCCTTAATAATAAATTAATGTTCACCTGCATTATCTTGATATATACCTACTATGGTCAATTCATAGGAAACAACATGTTACTACATAAAATTTCTTACATGATTGATAATATCACTAATTATTATGGGATCTTAGTAATAAAATCTTACTCCTATTGCTTCTGAGGAAATATTTTCTTAGAAATATGAATACCTTGTGACATAAGAACCAATAGACTCTAAGATTGTTACATACTAAATATCCTTAGTATCTAGTTAGTGTATTTACCTTTACTTAGTCCATGTACCCCTATGGATCTATCATGAATTATCATAATCACTAGAATATAAGATAGTCTACCTAATTCCTTCATGGATAATCTTTTTATTATCTTGTCCTTAACACACTATATGATATTAATTTTGTTTAAACTAGGAAATATTTCAAATATATGTACTACTTGGATAATGACTGAATTCCCTACAACCCACTTATAAATACTTGGATCAAATTCATTCATAATGAAACAAAATTATTTTATATATTTATCAAGATGAATGTTCCAGGAACTAGATTCTTTCTTTATTCCATAAATTGATTTATGTAACTTGAATATAATTTTGGAATCACCTAGAGTCACAAACCCATCTGTTTGTGTCATATAGACTTCTTACTAAATGATCCTATAAATGAAATATATTTTAAAGTACATATCTCAAATTTTTTATCCATGGAAGACTATTATAGAAATTATAATTCTGATGGATTTAAACATAGATAATGGATAAAATGTTTCACCATAGTTAATTACTAGATTATTTTTAAATCTTTTACCCACTTTCCTGTCATTATAGGTACTTATTTTACCTTTCATGTCATATTTTGTTTTGAACACCGATTTTCATCAAATATGATTTACATCAATTAGTGGCCTTAATAGAACAAAAAATTTCATCTAACGCATCAAATCCATTTAGGAATTCATGGATTCTTTCCATATTTTAGATTATAAGATATCTACTACCTATTTGAAGGATTGAGTTTCATTATTGCAACAAATAATGATTCTATATCCTTTATGATGATAAATATATATCTATCTGTAGTTCTATTAACCCTCTGGTTCTCTTATGTAGTACTTGTGTTTCAAGTATAAATTCTTCCATGGGGATCCATAGAATATTTTGATTTACCAACACTTGTGCATCAAGAGATGTAACTTCATCGAAGTATATGTTCCACCCACTATACTTATGGAGGATGTTCTCCCTCTCACGAAGGATAGCTTTATTTACAATAATAAATTTCTTGTTTGTGTGTTGGTATAAATAGTATCCCCATTTTCCTTATGATACCCTAAAATGATTCATTTTTTCAATGGGGTCTATTTTTTTCTTAATATGATCGTAACAAAAGCCACACAACCCATACACATTTTTGCAAAAAAATAGATTTCATTCTAATATATAACTTGATTGGAATCATATTTTCCACGTTAGTTGGTATTGGGTATAGTGTGTATAAAGATGTTTTTTATGAATATCATAAAAATGATAATGGAATATATGCATGACTCATCATAGACATTACCATGTATTTCAAGGTCAAAATCCTCCTTCCATTAACATTATCCCATTATAGTGTGTAAGGTGGAGTGAGTTGAGAAAACTCCAAACCCCTCTAAAAGTTTGATTAACTCTTGGTTGATATATTCACCACCATGATCATATTGAATCTTTATTATCTTCGTTACATGTTGATTATCTACTTTATTCATTAATTTTTTAAATTTCATAAAGGAATTATAATTACACCTCATAAAGTAGACATAACCATATCTACTGAACTCATCAGTAAAGTTTGTGAACTATGAATACCCAACTCCAGATTATACTAGAAATGGTCCTTATACCTCAGTGTGTACAAAACATTGAAGCACTATGGACCATTCCGCCTCTCTACTGAATCATGATTTTTCTCAATTTTCCTTGTAAACAAGAATGAAATATTTCAGGTGGTTTTAGCTAAAAAGAGTATAAATAACCATCTTGATAGATCTTTGTCAGATGGTTCTCATTTACAAGAACAAGATATTGATTCCATAGATTTATGTTATATAAGTCATGCAAACATGATTCATTATCAATTTACAATACATTTGTTTCAAAATTTAATATCTAAATACCATTATTTAACTATTCCATAATATAAGAGATGTTGCATTTCTAGAAGAAATAGATATTGTTTCCGAATTTTAAAATAAAACCATATGTGTCTCTCCATGATGTAGAAATTATGTTTCTGAAAAAACTCATTACATAGTAATAATATATTAATACCAATATCATTCATATGAGAAACAAAAGGTGTCCATATATAATGGCTAAAGTAGCCATCTTCACACCCTTTGTAGACCACTAATCCACCTTCCATCTAGAAATATTTCATAATTTACATGGTTCCTACATTTGGATATATCTGTTATCACAAAAATATGTATCTAATACCTAATTTATTGGTGTCAAAATAATACACCTGATAACGAATGAACCTTTTGGTTCCACTTTCTTTGATTTTAGATACCCTTCTACTGACCTTTCTTGCCACATGAAAATCATACTACATCATCTTCCTTCCATGACTCTAAATATTCCTCTTCTTTGTATGGTAATGTTTAGGGGATTTTGTCTTGTTATAATTCTTGGTCCAATTTTCATTGTTCTTTATTTTCTTAGTCCCTGAAACTATCATAATTTTATGATTCCCCAGGTCTTAGTGTACCTTGATAATGAGTGCGATAATCTTTGAATGACCTTTATCACTATTTATCCTATTATAATTTATAATAAAAATATAAGAGGACTTGGGTAGTAAAGAGAGTATGAGATCTGTGCATAACTCATCATTGAATTTAATTCTCAAGATGTATAACCATTCAGTATAGCCAATAATATAGACTATAAGAGACCCAAATTTCATTGACTCTCCATGCTTTCTTGTCATCAACAAAATAGAAATCTCATATCTCTCTTAACACTCTATATTTAAATAGATCATGAAGGTGAGACATTGTGCTATATGCATCCATGTTCTCAAGTTTCTTAAGAATATCATTGTTCATGGACGATTGAATTGACATTGAATATATGTGACATCATTAAAATGTTTTTAAAAGAGAGAAAACTATTCCTCACCATCCTCTTGTCCAAAATCATCACAAATAGGGATTTTTGTACATATTATTTTCTTTTAGGACCTTGGATAATACATAAGTTGCTTTTTCAATCTTGAAAATAAGTTCTTATGAGAAGGTTATCCTTCTCAACTACGGATCAAAGTGATATGTTTTTTTAAAAATTTATTTCCATTCTAATATATTAGAAGAGAATAAGTTATGTAATTTATCTTAAAAAGTAGATAAATAATTATTATATTTATTAGTCTCTAAATTTTTTACCTCGAAATTCAATAGAAGTTACCATTGAATTTAAAACTTATTATTCATTGGAAATTATATTGTCAAAGATCCATATTCCATTTACAATAACCCATACATAGACTTAACAATCTATTTTAATGGTTTCTTGTAGTAATTAATAATACCTAACATTGTTAACTCCTAATTCCTTGATCTTTTTAGTTTAATCCCAAATCTTGAAATCCATAAAATGGATTTCCTCAACCTTTTAATCTTTGTTACATCATGTACTTCTTAGGTTGTAAACCCTTTATGTGAACTAATTTAATTATACCCCTAAAACCATGTTATAAATCCTAAATAATTTAATCCACCCTAACTTCTCCCGATCAAGAACATTGAATCTGGTTCAATTTTTACTTGTTTAAGGGAAGTCTATACCAACTTAATGTATATAACTTGGGTAATTTTATCCTTATACATAAATTTACCATTTTACCTTTATTAAATGACTATTAATATTATTTTCATTTATTTATGTGTTTAACCATGTCTTAGATACTGTTTACGAATAATCTAGTTTATTTTATTTCTATCTTGAGTGCTAGTTAAATTCAAAAATTCTTGTGATTATGAAAAAACAACCATTATGAAATTTACCATAAAACATGACACAAATAAAATTATAAATCTTTATGAACATGAAATTTTTTTAATGGTTAGTTTACCTAGAGGATGATAAACTAACTATCAGCCTAGGGGAAAATAACCTTGAACCGTGACTTAGTTTATGTTTTGAGCTTTCCATATGTGCACCCATATACCCTAGGATTTTATTTTCCTTAAATCCAAACATTAACTACCTCCACTCACTTAGGACATCCATCCATTACATATGATTTAACTCACAAGCCCATGGGGAGAACCAAATTATTAGTTTAGAGGTTTAAACAAAATAAAAAATGAGATCGTAGGGCCCTACATAATGATAGAAGGGATGGAACACAATCCATCCTTCTAATTTATTTATAAATTCAAAAGAAACCAATCAAATAAAAAGTTCTAGTCTATGATATTGATCATACACTTAAATTTTTTCCCCAACCCTAGTAAGGCCAAATTCAGTTTCTACTACCATTGCATTTACATGATTACAAGGAATCAAATCCCAAAGAACCGATCATTTTTGTACTATCGGTAAACTAGATAAATACACGAGTCTTACATTACATCTAGAATATAGAAATTAGAATATAATTTTTTTCTATTATTATTTAATGATAAATTTATTCAACATATAATATCCTTGTATATATTTATTAGTAAACTTCATGTAATCCTATGCAAAGGAAAACAATAATCATGAGTTCAAATTCTTAGTAAGGGCTATGTATAGCTGAAGAAATAATGAATTAATGTGTGTAACCAATATGGTAATGTAAATAAATGAACACACATTCCATGAAAATAACTAGATAAGGAATAATCAATATGGAATTGAAAATAACTGAACACACGTATCATGAAAATAACTATATAAGTAAAAATGAATACACCATGGTAAATAACTAAAATAGAAAACATTTAATCAATAATCTAAGAAAGAAATGAATCCATAAATAATGTCAAAGTGAAAATATCTGAGAAAATAATAATAACTGAAATTAAGGAAATGGTTAATTATTAGACATTATGTTTCATAGGAATATGATACCTTTATCACCAAGATCAATATTCAAGATAGTCTAAAACATACTGGGTAAAAATCCATCTATGATAAAAATGAATGTAAAAATAATGCATTCTACACCCAAAATAGTGAAAATGATGGAAGATTGTTATTGAGAATGTGATAATATGTTACTATAAGTTCATATATAACATTATAAATATGAATATAATTCTGTTATAAATTATTCACATGTTACAAACCATAATAATTGAAGTAATATAACATTAAAATACAGAGAAACTTGAAATATATGGTTTCATAACTCAATTTCCTTTCGTAATGTTATTCTTCAATTTCATAGACTTTGATATTTCATTATTACGTGTCAAATTTCATATTATTTTATTGGGTTTCATTTTTACATTTTTTTATTTCAATTTGTTACACGTAATCACTTAATTGATTAATTCTCATTCTAGTGATATGATCTATGTATCGGATTTCGTAACTCAAATTCTTTTAATTGGGTTATATTACATCTTCATTATCTTTGATAAACTGAGATTTTGTGTTTAAATAACATATATTATATTATTTTTTATTTCAAATTTTTTTATGTGAATTTCAATTTGATACACATATTCACCATAATGATTAAATTCAAATTGAATGTTGTGATCATTGTAAGAGATTTCTTCTCAATTTCTGCTCCATTGAGAAACATTTGGTATTAAACCCCAATCTAATTTTATGGGATTTATATACAACCAATTTGATATATTTAACTTGAATATTCATTTACTCATTATGATTAATTATACAAATAAAGTCACTCTTTAAATAGTTTACAATTTAAATGTTTCGAAAAAGGTACTTTCACAATCTCATTTATTTGGGATTGATCTTATCTTAATTTATGAAATCATATAATCTATCATTTATAAAATCCATTATTTTTCTTATCCTCTTGATATTTAAGGAGTTCCCATGTTTTCTTTCAAATTTTCCACTACTTGGAACTTAAATGAGGTAATGAATTAAATATATTAAAATATGATCTCATTTCTCTTTTGATCGGGTGTATTTTTCTTCTAGGGCCATATTTTTGAAAATTTATTTTCAAAAGATATTTTTATTTTCTCAATTGATTTATTAATGAATGTTTAAATTAACCTCGATTTTTTAAAGGGTTTTAATAAATATTTTTAATTCTTACAAAAAGTTTCATTTTGGAATTTTTTTATAAAAATAGAAAAGAAATTATTCTTAACAAATACAACATTAACACATTATCCCCCCCCCCCACTATCACCAATTTACAAGCATTGAATCATCTATATGTATTCATTTTTTTAATAAGAAAACTCTTTAATGAAGTCTTTTTTAATAAATCACTTACATTTTCATTTTTTATCCAAAGGGAATGATTTAAATACAATATCTATATTTTCAATGAATTTATTGTATCTATAAGCAATTTTGTGGTTATTAACTACAACTTCAAAGATTCATTTTCTTATGATCAATGGACATTACATTTCTATTAAATATCCATAATATTTGTATCATGGATATGAAAATTTCTTAAACTGTATTCCATTTTTATATACAGCACTTTGCTTTGAATTTTATTTTATTGGCTGGGGAAATATTAATATTTCATATTCATCACCAAATAATAACAATTTTATAGGAATCTTATTTATGATTTCTTTTTATCATTCAATATATAAGCAATGAGTCAACCATGATGTGAATAATGGGACATGAAATTATATATCCATTTGGTTTATTGATAGGTCTCGTGATAAAAACTAGTTATCTAGCCTTATTAAACTTTTTATTGGTATTAACCTACCCGTAGATTAAATTTTCTTGGACTAAGGACTTGACATTAAAGGCATCATGTCGTTTGAGAAAATGATTTCCTATATTAAGCATTTCCTTCATTTAGAATTTAGTTATTATTATCCATGATATTAATGTATTTGATATTATCCAAAGATTCATTTCTTACTCATTTTATTGATTAAAGAGAATTTGTTTTTAGTTTTTGACCTTTACATATTAATTATGGATTATTTACACATAATATATTTCATTGTACATAACCCTAATAAGAATTTGATATCACCCTTATTGTTTTCTTTTATCTTGGAGAAGAAGAAAAAACTCTTTAATGAGTTTCAAGGATATTGAACATTCTCTATTCTTATGTTTTATATCTTATTTCTAATGATAAAATGGAATCATATATATAGATGGATCTTTAAAACTATAATATATATCGATCATTTAGAATGAGGTCCCTTTTATCCTATGCCAATGAAATAATATAGACACCAACTCTGGGTTACTGGAGTTTGGGGTTATTACAATTTGGGAAAATCTTATAAATATTTATGAAAAAGATTCAAAGGATTAATAAGAAAAGAAGATGGTTCTATGTAATAAGTGTGAGTATTTGATAGTGAACTCAAATGAGAGTGTTGAAACATTTTCTGATTGCGTAAATGCTATATTCTAAGACATGACATTCCTAGTTAACAATATACACTATAAGAAGATTGTGAATTAGATCATGAAAATACTCTCTCTTTATTTCAATTCAAATGTGTCACTTTTAGAATAAAATTATTTGAAAGAGGTTTTTCTCGATAATTTTCATAGTACTCTTCTGGACTATGATATGATAAATTAATATAATGGGTAAATATTAAAGTAACGTTATTTAGGTGTGTACCTTAACTCAAAAAATAAACTCATAATCAAATAGAATCCATAATTTAATGATGTTAATGTGGTTATGTCATCTCTATCCTCTAATCATAAGTGATGGTTAGGATGATTTAATGGTAAACGTCCTTCTTAATTTTTCTAATGAGGTATGGTGGTATATGTTGCGGACCAAATGTTTCAAAAGATTTCAAGAACATGATGATAAAGACAAATATCCCAAGAATATGAAAATGGAAAGAAAAATAATTCTCATTAGTGGTCTTTAAAAAGGAAAAAATAATCTTTCTAAAGAATAAGATATCTCTAGAGAAATTGTATTTGAAGACGTTAAAATTTTAAGTAATAAGGTGTATTGATGGGTATAAAAAATAATACAATATATTTTAACAATGATGATGAGAATTAAGGAATTATTTGAAGGTGTTATTTATAGTAATTAATTGTTCTAGATCTTTAATAAGATGATGTTTAGAGAGAAATTACTATATAGGATAATTTAGTAGTGCATGATTCTATGTTCTACAGACATCATGTAGTTCCTAGACCATAGTAAGCTTAGAAGCAGGGTCTACTACCACTAAATTGGCATGATTACAAGGAATCAAATCCTAGAGGACCAATTAGTTTAGCATTCTCGGTAAACTAGGTACACACATGATTCATACATTACATTTGAAATAGAAAAATTGCAGAATATTTTTTTTCTTCTTCACGGATAACTTTATTCCGGCTTGCATTTCCTTTTATATATTTCATAGTAAACTTCAAGGAATCTCAGGGAAATGAAAAAATATGGGTGAACTCAAATTCTAAGTAATGATTAAGTATAATAGATGTAATAATGAATCAATGAGTATAATCAATATATAATGTTAAATAATTGAACACACATTCCACAAAAATAATTGGGTAAGGAATAATCAATATAGAAAACAGGGAAATGCAATCTAGGGTTTCTCTCTACAATGGCTTTCTCTGGGCATCCTCTGGTGTCGGGCTCCTTGGCTGGAATCAAGGATGAACAATGTAAGGTCCCGAAGGTTGCGGTAATTTCATCCTAGCATACCTATCCCATGGAGGATTCCCAGTGAACGAAAGTTGAGACTGGGGAAGAATGGTCTCAAAAATAACTTCGCAGGATGCATCCGAGAGACCTGGATCTCGGTATGATGGTGGGCGGAGTTCAACTGTTGAAAATGTAGGTCGAGCTGCAAGTATTTTTAGATCCTCGGTTGAGACCTGTGCAGAGAAGCATGAGGTCTCAGCAATGGTAGTTGTTTCATCCAAACTTGTGAAGAGTGATTTTCAACGAGTAGTAGCTGGGGATGGGAAGAAAATGGCTTCATTTACTTGTGATGTGCCTGATGGACCTCAACCCCAATGTGAAGATGGGCAGCATATCTCTTCTGAGATTATAGGTCAAACCACAATAGCTTCTTGTGATGTGCCTACAAGACCTATAAGACCTGGTTTACAGTGTGGTGGTTGGCGGAGTTACTCAATTGAAGTCGCGAATATCTCAACAAAGGCTAATGTGGCTGAGGCACCCCATGAAACTGCTCACGAAATCTGCACCCATGGTGTTCTGTATGAAGGTTCTTCAATTATTTTTTCTTTTTCAAGCTTATAAAAAGTTAGTGACACTTCCATTCGAAGAAAATTGAGTATTGTGCACATCAAAGCTGATCCCGCCGCGGTATCTGAGCGACTCAAAATGGGTGAGTTCTCAATTATTGCTCGCTTATTTCAACCTAAAGGATCTGAACCTCTCAAAATGGATGATCTCGAGGCACGAATTTCATCGATTTGGGGTTTTTTTCCTAGAAGTGTTTATCTCTAGGAAGAGGATATTTCTATATGCTCTTCCCTTCATAAGAATTGAATGTCCAAGACTGGGAATTTGGTTCAATAGCGCTCAACCCTGTGCTTATTCATTTGCGTGAATGGGATAAAAAATTCAATCCCTTTGAGGTTGGTAACTCTACTACTCAAATATGGGTACCATTTTATAGTTTAAATTGGATTCTATGGAACCCTAAAATCTTGTATGATATTTCCCTATCCATTGGTTTCCTGATCAAAATTGACAAGGAAACTAAAGTGGCTCGTTTTGGGAACTTTTCCAGAATCTTGGTTGAGGTTGAACTTGGGTCCACTCTTGTTGACAAGGTGATGATTTCAACTGAGGATGATATTATTGAGATGAATATTATTTATGAAAAAATACCAAAAATACTATAAGGAATTCAATGTTTTTGGTCATGATCCAACTACCTATATTCTCTCTATAGTTTGCAGCTTCTGTGCTTTGCGTGGCCATGATGTGAGTAAGTGTGTCAAAAAGGGAAAATCTCTCACTCAGAAAACTGATGGTCTTCATTAGCTACAACGTTCTTGTAATAGTGATGATATAATGGTTGATGAGAACATAATAGATGGTTAGGGTGTTGTTCTTAATATGGGAGACCACCCGAATGCATCCCCCTCTAAAAACAAGAAGAAAACATGGGATGATATTTTTTCCGAAGAGGAGAATTTTCGCATCGCAGATACTTGTAACATAAGAAAATTGAATGAAGAAGAAGTCCTTTTAGAGGTGGATCACTAGCTCTCACAGGAAAGGTTGAATGATTTAGGTAATATAAAAGGTTAGTACATTGTTGAATCTGATTCGTTGGTCCTTTATAAACATTAAATTCCTGCTGTGGATAGTAAAGGATTTCATCTGGTTTCCTACAAGAAGGTAAAACCCCATGTTTCCACTTCAAGGGTCGATGAGAATTTGATTGCAGGTAACACTGAATCTTTATCTAAAAAGATTATAGGTGACAATGACAATCAGGATTCAACTCCGATATATCCTAATGAGAAAAAGCACAAGGATATTGTGGATCCAATTAAAGAAATGACCATTGAAGGAAAGGTAATACCTGTGAAAAAATTCACCTCCCATGAAAAATGTGAGGAACAACAAGAGGAAAACTCTAACACAAAGCATTAATGTAGAGACACTTTATAAAGGCTTCAAGGTCCTACTTTATGTAGGGGACGATCGATAGGCTGGGGGTGCGGTCGTGGAAGAGTTGACTTGCATGCATTTCAAGAAGAAGAAAATCACCTAGGTGAACGACTTTTGAAAAAGATCAGTAAGTAGTTAACAATTTGGGTTTTCCTTGTTTTCTTAAACTCTTTTCAGCTACTTTATTTTTTCTTTATTTTAATAAAAGAGGTATCTGCCTCCAAAAAAATATAGAAATAAAATAAATAAACACACATTCCATGAAAATAACTGGATATGGCATAATAAATATGGAAATGTAAATACCTGAAACATATGTCATTTTATCAATAAACTGAGAATAAAATACATCCCTATATATTGTAAAAGTTAAATTCTAATGGATTTTAGAATAAATAAAATAAAGGTAGTGATTTATTACTAGAAATCAGGTTTCTAAGGCATGTGATAAATTTTCAATAAAGATCTATCATTAAGAAAATTTAAAACATATTGGGCAAAAAACTATCTAATTAATGTCATGATCTTTGAAAAGAAACTACTATCAACATCTATACTCTGACTGTTAAAAACAACTTGGAAACAAGTATGTAGGGTTTTTCCAACTAATTTTATCTCATGAGACTATATATGCATCTAGGGGATTATTTCTATTGTTCTACAACCCATTTAGTGTATGTACAAATCAATCATCATATATTTAATAATCAATTTATTTAACATTTTTATTTACCATAAAATATTTGTGTTAAGGGAAAGATGTTGATTTATCAATATTTCCCCCGTCGGTCAAATAATATTCAATATAAACATCATATGTTCAAATGGTATATGATTTAAACAAAAAAATATATCCATGATAAATAATGTGGATAATCATTCGATATTTGATGTCCAATGATCATAAGAAGATGAATATTTCAAGGGGATTATGAAAATGAATCATGGAAGTGAATTTCAATAATATCCTTGGACAAATAAATCATATACCATCCATATAATTAATAAGGCTGGAATCAGAACAACATATCATAGGTGCAGTAAAAATTTGGTTTTTTTATTGATGTAATAAAAATACAAAAAAAAAATAAAACATTCTCGCAGAAAATATCCATTTTTTTTAAAAAATATTTTCATTGAAATTTTAATTTAAAAAAAATAACTAATTTTTTAGTGGTAAAAAATACTATTATAAATAATTTTGAATATTTTAAAAATATTTTTTAGAACTTTTTTATAATATATGGTTTTGATAGAAAATAGATATCTGACTGAAGATAGAAATAGAGTTTGGTTTTTATAAAAACATTTTCTAAAAACATTTATGTACCAACGAGTCGAAAAATGGTACTATTATATGAAAAGGATAATTAATTACAAGACTATAACAAATTAAATATTTTATTAAAAAATTATTATTTAATTCTATTTAATGGAAATTTAAGAAAAAAACAATATTAGTTATAATTAGATTGAAAAATAAAACATTAAAATGATCATAATATTAAAGTAAAAATTAATCAATGAATAGATTCTATTTATCAACATTAAATACACATAATATATTTATAAATAAATCAATTTATATTCAATTTCATTTTACACCTAATCATAAAATTTTAAACATAATGAGAATTATTGTAACCCAATGAAAAAGAATTTAGATAGAAAATTTCATTACCACTTGGAAACAATAACTTCCAATCCCTTTAGATGTAATAATTTAAATTAAAACTCTAGATACCATGAATATTCAAAAATTAATGATATTAAATTTCAAATGAGAAGTATATAAACCATATAAAAGAAACTACGTTATGACATTACAATATACCTCAATGAAATGATATTGAGATAGAATTCATTACCTTGAATTTCCTTTAGGGTGATCATCCTTTAAACACTTGTATAATAGTTTTATAAGAATTAATAAACTATTAAATAACCATATGAATATTTATGACATCATATATGATCCTTTTATAACATATTATTACCATTTTTTGAGAAACAATCATTATTTTCATAATTGTTTTGTTAATTGCTTTATTTTATGAGTATGTTTTGACTTGTTAATTTTTATTCATATTATTTCGATCATGATTTTATCATATCCATAATATAAAGAATGTTTTAAATATAAAATATATACAGTATATATATATATTTTATAACAATCCATGCAATTCAATGATAGAAATGAAATTCACCATTTATAGAGATGGTACATCGTACGTACGCATGAACGCTATTTCCATATTATTATCATATTAAAGAAAGAAAACTAAATTATGTACACATGAATTATAATTCCAGAATAATATTATTATAATATATTTCACATATTATCATTAAAATCATCATTAATCCTTTCCATGAATATAATGAACTAATCACATCACTTTGAGTAAGTAATAGTCCACACGTCCACAAACGATGTTATCATATTCCCAAGAAAATGGAAAGAAAGAAGACATGGGATATAAAAAAATTTAAGAAGAATAATGAAATTATATATATTATATATATCATATATAAACTATATATACATAATTATTTATAACATTGAAAGACGGTAATTGAATAACTAACAAAATCAGTTCGCATGGCGGTAGTCCGTCATTCACATGAATAATGATTGAATATCCCATGATATGGAAGTGTGTGTGAGTATAGGTCATAAATTTGAAATTAAAAATTTAATTATAGTTAATAAAATTATTTTGTTATATGATAAAGATATAATAATAATTGAATGGGTATATAAAGAAACAAAACAATATTTTTTTGAAGAACGCTGACTCTTTTTCGGGTAACTTATTTTGGTTTATACCAAAATACTTCCTTTCATGTATTTATTCAAAAATTGTGGATTATATGATTGGGGGAGGTATGTTGGAAACTTATTTGGGAATGTTTGGAATGATCCAAATGGATTTATAGGTGTAAATAAGTGGGAGGGGGAGAACCTTTTTATAGTGGAGTAGGTGTGGTATTCTTGAAATTTTTTAAAAGATGGAATTCCAACCATGTTTTTTTCCATTTAAAGAGGTTCCAATAATGAAAATATTCTATAGCCAACAAGCTCATACCAAAGTGGTAAGGGATCCTGCATGGAATCCAAGAGACCCATGTTCAAAACCGAGTATAGGTGAATTTCTGAGGGTATTGTCATAGGTACTGTAGCAGACATGGTTCAGTACTGTAGCAGCCAGAACTATTCACCCGATTGGACTTTCGAGCCACCGGTTTGGGCCTATGGGTCTCAAGGGACTTTGGGTCATCAAGGCTTTCAGGCCACATGGCCTTCGGGCCAAAGACAATATTGAGTAGCCCAGTTCACATAGATCAGGCCCCAGAAGAGAATCAGAGAAAGAAGAGTAGTAGTCAACAGAAGAATAGCTATCTAGATTAGAAGAATGAAAGTGTATGGAAACCACCATCGGGACTAGGCACCATGCAGCTTTTTACAGGGCAATACTAGCCAATCAGCAATGCAACGTGGGGAGCTAGGAGATCAATAATGTAGAAGCTAGGGAGGGTCAGTTATAGTGGGTTGGGCATACGGGTTATGTAATAGGAATATATGCATCTGGGCCTTTGGGTCATGTATTGCGGGTCATGTCGGGCTTTATTCCTCCGGCCTACGGGTCATGTACTGGTTCCCCTTCAACCTTTAAAAGGGGAATATCCACAATAAAATAAAAAATAAGGCCTTAGGTCCATTTGGAAAATGAAAATTTTCTATAATAGGGATTATAAGGTATAAGGATTTCTATAAAATGAATTTTGGAAAATTTTATAAGTCATTTTGGCCCCTAATTGAAAGGTTTCATCCCTTGTTAAGATATTATTTCTCTTAAGCAATATAATTAATTATAAATGAATTCACTAATATTTTTTTATCAAAAAATCAGTTGAACTTATTAAAATTATAAATTATTATCATTAGAAATAAGGAATCAATTTTTAAAAATTAAAATGACGGACAAGGCAGAAATTAATTTAAAATTAATTCCGTAGACGAGGCGACAAAGAGGTCTTTTAAATTAAAAATATTCAAATGGTTGAAATGTTTTTATATCAAATCTCATTAATAAATTGAATCCAATTACATAAAATGGATTAAATTTTATAAAATTGATCTAATTATACTTTAAAACCAAATCAAAATATAATTTAACTATATAAATAGTTTATATGAAATTGTAGTTTTCAATTAAAATCAAGTATTTTTCATTATTCATAAAAAAATGAAACTACACCGAAATTTACCAAATTTTCACCCAATGTAAATTTTGATATTATGATTTCAAAAAATAATCTCCTTTTTTCATATTAAATTTGTTAATGTTTTAAATTTTATATTTAGTGTAGGATCTTCATTATAAGGCGGCAAAACTACCTTGATAAAAAAATTTCTTTTTTATGTTAAAATTGGGTTTGTTATTATCTCTTGGCTATCAAATCTATTGGATGAAAGTAAAAAATATTTTACTTAATATATAATGGATACATTTCATCAATATCATTCACTAATAGTAGTTAATTTAATTTATTAAGATAAATGCCTTTGGTAACATAAAAATTGTTTTTCTACATTTCATTTAAATTCAATTGGTTTTTATTTTTTCATTTCTTATCAATTAGTAACTAATGAATTAAATTTATATTTTTGTGAACTATATATTTTAAAATTTAGTTAATTTTATTTATAAACTCAAATATAATGGCTAGGTTATATATTATTATTTTAAACAATAATAGTTTACTAATATATTGTTGTTCAGTAAAACTTAGTCTTGTGTCTAACGCAAGTCATCGAACAGAAGTCATTGTTGTGTGTGATGCAAGATAAAATAGTAGTTTAGGGATTTTAATCTATAGAATATATTATATTTATTTAAAATATTAAATATTCCATAATATCTTGATAGGTTATATTCATTTCTACATTTGGTGTTGTGTTCCATATAAACAATCGAATAAAAGTTACTCTTTTATAATTTTCAGGGAGTTATAACATACATGAAAAAAAATTATGTTTTTTTAGAACTAAATTATTTTCATATTTAATTAAGATAAATCATTCTTTAATCAATTAATTATCTTATTTAATTAATCAATTATTTTATCTTAATTCTCATAAAAATATTCTTGATATTATCATCCATCCTAATATTAATATATATATATATATATATTAATTTATACAAAATATTTACCTTATATGTCCTATAATGTGTACCTGTCTAAACAACATGGTATGTATTTTAGTCGTATACCATTTATTCATGTAGAACATATAATACACAAACTATAATGTAATTTCATGGCATGTACATAGTGAGATAAATGAAACATGCAAGACATTTTTTTAAAGGTTGGGGCCGAAGCCTCATTTATTAGTTATACATTTAATATATACATACATATATAAATATATATAACACATCACATAGTATGTATATAGAGAAATAAATGACACATGAAATATATACTGATTAGTTTAACAATATAATAAATTACTTTTTTGATTTTATGTAATTTTGTAATATTAAAAAAATGTAACATCTATCTACACAGTGTGTATGTTTCTCATTGTCTATTTGTGGAAAAAACATAGGGACATATCGTGTAACTGTTACATGGAAAATAATGGAGTACACCTCATGCACATGGGCTACATGGTGTGTATCCTCCAAGTTAAACAATCAACAATATTGTAAGTTGTGTAAGAAAATAGAAGGATTGTCTTAAACTAAAATACCAAACATCGTATATAGATGTAACACACCTTGTAGTCTGGGTAATACACGACAAATTTAAATACAAGTCATGTATAATAAATACACATGGATATAATTAATTATGAATTAATTCATGGTTCATTATACATGGGTACATACTACATACTAATGGAAAACATAGTATGTACTCTAGTGTTATCCATCAAAAATCATAATAAACTTTGAATGATTTCATTGAATATTTATCGTTCATAAAATTAATCAATTTTGATTATATTTGAATGAATAAAGAGTGATAAGAGTGTATCTTGAGAGTCAAATTAAAGAATAATAGAATTGGAATTCAATAATAATGATAAATGTGTTAAAAAATCAATGATCTTTAAATAGTTAAAAATAAGTATGAGATCCATCAGATACCACATTAGGTTTTGAGAACAGTGGAAGCACCAAATGGGATATGGCCAACTCTATTTTTTTGTAATCAATGATTAATATGAGGTTTACAATAATGATAAATGTTTTAACCAATGGAATTGAATAAAAAAATGAACTTATGTGAGAACACCAGAACCAAAATGTATGATCATAGAATAATGATTTTAATTAATTTAATAAATTAAAGAATTAGCTTGCATTGAATTATTTTCTTCATAGAAAAATCTGAGAATATCTCTATATCGTAATATCATTTTGTTATAGGAATCCATCATAAATTCCATCCATCGGTGATCCACACTTTCTCCATAAACATCTAAACGTAGTCATAGAAATATTTGGGTGAAACTGTGGTAGATCTTAATGATTTTATCATTTATCTTTCGTCTCCCCAAGAATAACTTCAGTAACAATTCTATTTCATCTTTATATAGTCAATTAAGGTGGTGAAGGATGATAGAACTCCATTTTAAAGAGAGTTATTAGAGAAGGATCTCCTTATTATTTTGAGATAATTCTCCGCATGTTATTATAGACACCTAAAACAATATTAAATCACCAAAAGATATAAAATAATTTTGTTTATATATAATTATGAGTAGAAAATAATAATTTCAAACGTACTCTTCTTATTTATTTAATCCCTGAGGAACCCCTTATTTACAATAATAATAATATTATTTTTATTTATGGATAAATGAAAAAAATATCAAATTATTTAATTATTATTTATTAAAATAAAATTTTAAAGGTGTCATTTCTTATCAGACCATTAACATGGACTTTAATTCCTCCAAAATATTTACCATATCTTTAATAATTACTATTTATTTAGTAAATAAATATCACAACATTATTTTCTATTAAGGAAATCAATTTTATATTCAATACATAGAAAACAATATTTATTAAATATTCTTCTCATAAAATAATCTCTTTGATAACTAGTGATAGAATATATATGATCATGAAAATATGATTATTTATGAAACCATGTGAATGAATAATATTTATTAAACATGTTATATAATAAATAACATTGTTATTTATCTTTGGTTTTTGATACACATAGTGTGTGGCCCTTTCAGCCCATTTCACAGTGCCATTAGGTGAAGCAATCCTAAGTCCAAGTATATAGTCTAGAAACATGAAAAGGCACCCATAGAGAAATAAGAAATTTTCATAATGACATAAAACCTCATATGAACTTTTACGGCATGATATAATCTCAGTATCATGATACCCATAGTCAACCAGATTACAGGTTGGTGTCATCAACCGATTTGTTTGATGTCACTTTCATTAACTTTATAGAAATTGAAATTTCCCATAGAACACAATTATAACCACTCAGGATTATCTTAAATATATATTACATAATTTTTAATGAACATTTATTAAATTACAAAAGCACACACCTAAGTATTAGGAATATATAGTGCCTTTAAAAGAATAGAATCAGAAAAAACTGGTTAATAGGTGAACTATGTCATCTCCCACTAAATCCATTATATCTAGAACCCTTCTTAGACATATCATATATAATATACTTATTCATAACCCATGGAAAGTAAACATAATAAAGGGTTATCTCTTATGTTTATTAAGGGTTAAAATGGTAGATACATAAGCATAATGTGATCATAAGTGTATGAGAACAATATCACAACATTCGAAAACCATTCCATGTATATCAAGGATCTTAATCATGAGTCATGGTATAAATATTTTATTTTTCTAAGACATGAATCATATGATAATCAAATAACATGATCAATGAGAGAAAAACATTGGCATAATACATGGATTTTTGGCATACACATAAGCATATAAATCAATCCAAAGTAGTTATGGATCACTTCCAAGGTTATCATAGTGGAATTGGTTTACTCTACAAACCATTATAGTAGACCTGGTTTGATACCAATTCTATAATATTTGAAAATTTCCCATACTGAACTCGGTTTAGTCCCCATTATAGTCATATATATCTCATGAGATATAAATCTCTACCCAATGCAATAGAAGGAGATATGGGTCCCACCCATTTTGTAATAAAAACCCTATTTATATGTACCACAATATCATAAAACATTAATCATATCATAACCCATGAAAGTAATGGTTTTCATACACTTTTAATCATATAATATCCTATGGAAATGATAAAGGTTTCATATTCATTTCATTATTTCATCGTAGCATAACACATTCAAAAAGATGTGGGTTTCGTAAGGAAGATATCATTGTTTAAACCCTGGAAGATAAATGGGTTTCAAAAACATATTGTCATAATAAAAAGTCTAGTGAAATAATATTAATGGTATAAATGTTTTATATCTATTTTAAATAATTGGTATCATTAATATATGCCATATTATATGTAAAATTATTTTATATGATCATTTAAAACATTTCTTGGGGAAAAAATAATTTCCACTTTAAAAGTATTATTTTTCTAATAGTATTTTTTAAATGATTTAATTTGAAAATAACCTTGAATATTTATAAAAGAATATTCAATGGAGAACATTCATGGTGATGTGATGTTTTATTCATGTAATATATTTCATAACAAAGATTCCTTTCAGACTTTTGCTAAAATCTAAACAAAATTTTTTAGAATGTGACATTAAGATTAAATTAAAAAAATAATAAAAAAAAATTTTGGGTAAATAATTCCTTTAAATTTAATAGGATAATATTAAAAAAATTTAAATAATTTTTAGACAATGAGGTTTTGGATAAAAAATATATTTCCAACCAAAGAAAAAAATAATGTCAAATTTTCGTAAAAACATTTTTTTGAAATATTTTATGTACAAAAGAGTGTAAAATGAAACTTTTAAAATAATTAATAACCCGAGGATAAAAAAGTTCCTAATTTTCATAATTGATGGATCATAATATTTTAATATAAAAAATGTGATCATAAAACAACCTGATAAATGACTAGATTGTAACATAAAATCTTTACCGCATTGAAAACATTGAAACATACGAACCATGAAAGAAACCCATTAAATGAAAATTATAATATAATATGGTTAAATAAATTTTTGATATTGAATTTTAAGGGTTATGTATATACACTTCATAAAGGAATATGGGTGTATAACATAACATATGTCTCAATGAAGGAAAATTGAGAAAAAAATCCATTAATGTTTGTCTTGACTTTCTTCATAAAAATTAAAACCTACTATATAATAATTAAATGTTTATTATAAATATATTATGGAATTATAATTATATATCATATCATATATGATTAAATTGTGACCTTTAATTTTCCCATTTATTAATAATTCCCTGTTAATGTCACATTTTGGATAAAAATAACTTAATTTTCTGTATATGTTTTGATTTTTTTCCTATTCATTTTATCGTGGTCACATCATTTTGAGGATGTTAAACATGATATAAATGTCACATATATTAATTATATTAATATTTAGAGTGATCCATAAATGTTAGTGTTAGAAAATAAAATACATCATTCCTGGACACGGTAGGTTGTAAGTACGCACAAACATTGTTTCCATTTTCCCCATGGAAATAAATAAAGGTACATAATATATTAAAATTTTAAGAAAAAATATTATGTAATATAAATCAGATAATTTCATAAAAAAACATTTTTAAAACCGTCCATGTGAAGTGTGAATGGATCATATCGCTTCACGAGGTGGTAGTCTGTCGTACACACAAACAGCGTTATCGTATTCCAAATGCATGAAAATTTAAATATAAAAATTGATATTATGATTATATATTCTTTATAATATAAAAAATATAATATATGAATACTTAATACATCATTATAACAATTATTATGTGGTGGTAGTGTAAAAATGAATTACATCGGTTCGTGAGGTGGTAGTCCACCGTACACACAAATGAGGATTTCGTAGCACTATTGTTGGAACAGGATCTTGTTATAGGTCATGACCACAACATAACAACATATTATTATATGGAATATACTGATTTTTTATATCATCATGTTTTAATATTAATTTAATAAGGTGGAGAATTAAATAAAATTAAATTATCAATAAACAACGTTACATATTCTTCAGGTAGCCTCCTTAGGTTTGAAACAAAATCCTTCCTATGTAGTATTTCTTCCCAAATAAGGATAAAAGTAAGAGTGTAATGAAGTTGGTAAGTAAATTTTTTGGTTTTTTCCAATCAAAAATGGTTATATGGTGTAATGAACAATGTAATATGTGGCCTTTTATAAGTTAGGTGAGTGGTACACTTGTAATTATTTGAAAGAAAAAGGTGTGCCCACATTTTTAACATTTGTAAAGGTGTCAAGAATGTAAATTTATCAATACTAAGACATTATATGGTATAAATATTGGCAGAAAATATATTTCCTGTAAGTTTGTAGGTCATTTTATCCATTATATTTATTTAGTTTAACCCCATAGTAAACCCATTTTTACCTTAACCACAATAAATAATTTTTACTATTTTATCTATTCATGATGTTAAAAATTGTATTAAACTTATTATATAATATATAAGATGAAGAATCCAAATTTGGAATCAGTTTTTCAAAATTTCAGTTGAATAATTAGAAAATATTAATTTAAAATTAATCATACTTTCCAAACGAAAAAAGAGAATTTTCAAAGAGAAAAATGATCAAATCTAAAAATATTTTTATAAAAAAATTCAACATAAAATTTTGTAAAATGACCTGAATTGGATTAATAGATATATAATTTAAGTATTTTTATATTAGATACAATTTATATCATAATCGATCATTTTAAATAATTTAAATGAAAACGAAGTTCTCAATTAAAATTCTTAATTTTTCACTATTCATAAAAAAATAAAACATTTTAGAAAAATCCTACAAATTCACACGAAGCTAATTTTCACATAATAATGTAAAAATGAAATTTTTAAAAAAATTCATTTTCAAAAAAATTTAAAAATTAATTTTATTATTTTTATACAAAAATATTTGTTTAGAAAGTAGTTTTTTGGAACCTATAAAGACTTTATGGGAAATTATGTATTATTTTATCAATATATTTTCTTTATTTAATACCATTATTCTTAATATCTTAAAATTTATTATTAGTTTTAATATAAATATAATTAATGGATAGGAAATAAATATCACATTAAAATGTTTATATTAATAATATATCATGGCCTTGTTAAAAATTGGGGTTATGTGTAATGAAAGCTAAACTCGATATTGCATATAAAACAAGATAACCAAGAAATTCGATTTATTCGGAAACAAATTCACTAAAACTCAGGGTGTTACATTCTTCCCCCTTAAATTTAATACTTCCTACTAAATTTTTCATAGAGACACAAACAAATGAGGATACTTTTTTCTTATACGTATTCTCAATTTTGCATAGAGCTTATTCAAATGGAAGGTTTCACCACCAAACAATAACTAGGTGAGAGGTCTTATTTCCTAGAGCATTATCTGTATGATCCAAAATCCGAATTAGTTATTATTCATAAGAAAAACCATTCTATATCTTTATTAACTAGAAGTTTAGCATCTATGAAGGGTCAGGTATATACTTACTCAAAATCAATACAAGGAACACATCATGTACTTGAGATATGTTTTGTGGAAGCACCAACTGATAGGATAATGTTCCAATATGTTAAATAATTTTAAATGGGGAAATATACCTAGGTCTTAGTTTTAATATCTACTCTAAATCCCATACAATCTTCCAAAATTCATATAAACACTTTATCACCAAAATCAAATTATAGATAACACTAGTGATTTTCAACAAACCATTTATGCTGATTCTAAGCTGACTTAATGTGTTGCTAAATAGATGTGACCTTCTCTTCCATCTCATCAGTTATCTCATGTCTCAGTATATTTACTTATCTATCATCATTCGAGAATGTTTGATCTCTACACTTCAATTCATATAGGGATTCATAAGGATCCATTTGGAATGAATTATTGTATGAAAATTCAACTAGATTATGGTGTTGATTATAACAACCTTTTAAATCCAAATAACAAGATCAACAAATTTCCTCTAATGTTTGAATTATTTTATTAGACCAACCATCAATATGAGGATGATACACAATGTTCAAAAATACACTCTATATCAAGATCTCACTGATGATTCGCCAGAACTTTTATGTAAACCATGGATCCTAATTTTACACAATGGAATGTGGGGCTTCATTCAAAATTATCACTTCTTAAATTTATATCAAGGAAAGATGATCCAAGAAAGTGTTCTCTAATATAAATAAAGCTTGATGACTTATTAAGGCGATTGACTATAACCCATATAACAATATTCGCATTACATGTTTTGGGGAGTCCAATAAAAAAATCATGGTGATGTTTTCCCATTTCCATTTAGGTATGGATAATGGATCTAACACCCAATTAGACATTTGTATCTCCAATATAACTTGACAACATACCAAGAAACAAGATACAAAATCTATAGTATCTATCTTCATTCCATCCCATTAGAAATACTCCTTCAATATTCTATATGCCTTCATAATTCTAGGATGAATAGAGAATAGAGAACTTTGAGATTTCTATAAAAATCCTTCTTCAAATCCAATATGGAACGAAATCATACACCATTCCTATATCTTATCATTCCATCATGATAAAATTTAAACTCAGTAACATTTCTATCCTTATTTTTTATATCAATATCATCTTTCTATTCCACTTTAATCATTATCTATATCGATGGTTGAACCTTTAATTGAGAAAGATAATATTTCTCCCTTTCATTTAGGATTTCCAGATCCATCATTTTTAAATAAAAAATATCGGATCCTTTTTTATCCTCATCATGGTTAAGTAACTTGAACCTTTCATCTCAAAGTATCAACCACCTTGTTTTCTTTCATCAGGTGGAAATGTATTGAGGAGTCATAATAGCTATTCATATCTAATCATATTTTATAGAACATGTTCAACTCCATATTTGTGAATATATACTTCAAACATTTGTTATCAATATATAGATCAAACTTTCCTCCATAAATATAATGCCACCATAACATTAATGAAAAAATAACTACAATAAACTCTAATAATTAGTCGGGTAATATTTATCCCGAACCATCAATTACCAGGATACATAATCTATATCTATGTAATTGTTTAAGATAACACATACCAATCCCTTCTTGGATTTTTCAGTAAATATTACAGACCATTCTATGATATAGGTATTGTAATCACATGGGAACTGACTAATCTTCTCTTTAGTTCCTTGAAATTTTCCTCACCTTCATCTACCCAGAGGGACATTTATCCCTTCTGAGTTAATATGGTGATTTGATTAGATATTCATGTTAAATTATCCCCAAACCATCAATTATATGCAATTAAACCAAGAAAACTATGGATATGTGTCACCATTTTTGATTTGGTCCATCACTCAATAGCCTCCTTCTTTAATGCATTTATTGTTATACCATATCTTGAGATTATATAACCTAAAATGAAACATTTTTCATCCAATATTCACACTTTTTGACATGTAAATATAGTTTCTCATTCCTTAGTGTCTTCAGTATAATTCTAATGTGATCTTCATTATCTTCCTTGATGTTTGAATAGATGAGAATATCATTTATAATGACTAACATGAACTGATCATGGTAATATCTAAATTCTATATTCAATAAATCCATTAAGATAGTGGGGGAATTAGTAAGATCGAATGGAATCACTATATATTCATAGTTTCTATACCATTTACATAATTTTTCCTTGGATATATCCTCCTTTACCCTATATTGATGATATCTATAAAGAATCTCATTCTTGTAAAAGTATTGATCTCCACCAAGTTGATAAAAAATGTCATCAATATGGGGATGAAGATATGAATTCTTGTACTTGATCTTGTTCAGCTCTCGATAATAAATGAACAATCTCATTGATCAAACATTTTTTTAATAAAAAGAAAAGGTGCACACTAAGGTGATACACATGGCCGAATGAAACCATTTTTATGGTTTTCCTGAAGATTCTTCTTCAAATCCTGCAACTCAATCGGGGCCATTCCATCGGGTGTATTTGATATTGGTGTGTGGTAAGATGATTTTTTATATACAAATTGAGTTCATTTAATTATTTTTTAATCATGTATTATTAAATAATTCATTGTGTTTTTGTTCATTTTTGTAGAGAATATGAATCCCTGACTCCAAATTAAATGCTTTTAAAATGGGAAAAAGTGGACTTTACACATTATAAAACACATACACGATTTTTATGCATCATTAAAAACATGTTTAAAGAAGATAATACACATATTGAAGAATTTAAAATTCATTAAAAGAATACATCAAGTGAATCTATTATAGACTTCATATAATATTTTAATGAAACTTTCAGCTCAAAGCTTACGTTATGAAGATAAAGCATGTCGTGAGTCCCCAATTCACGTCATGCAATGAGTTCTATATCTGAATCCCAAATATATATACAGTTAAATACACCATATAAAATATATGCTGAGATATATTTGGATCAATAATATAATAAGTGATAAAGTTACATGCCATGAAAATCCCTATCTATTTATGTACAGAACACATACAGTTGCGCATATACTGCTTGGAATCCATTTTTCTTCTCATTATGTATCATGTTTCTTATTTTCCTTCCCACCCAACTCAAGTGTAAAAAATTACATTTAATCTTCTAATTGAATCCAATTAATGGTCATCATTTTTGAATTTTTCTTCAATAATTTTTTTTCTCTACTTTCCATTTCAACATCCACATTCCATTATCTTGTTGTTTAACGGTGGATAGACACCACAGTCATTCTTATTCAGCATTTCTAGATTGTGTTTGATTTATTTATTAATTTTTTTGATCGAAAACTATTTTATTATTAATATATTTTCCTAGAATGAATTTCCACTAAACATTTAGCAAGACTAGCGCTTTACATGGCCTTAGGCGCACCTCCGCACACACAAAAGGATGTGGACTAGTAGCGAGGGTTTAAGGAGATGAGAGTGGTGAGACTATACCATTATGATCATAGTAGCATAACGAAATACCAGATAATAAATAATATTAAACAGTGTAAGTAGTAATAAATAAAATATATAGAACTGGAAGAATAATATAAAATGAATATAATGGATGTCCAATGAAAAAAATATAACAATGGATGCATGCTCTGATTAAGATACATAAACTAAATAGTAGACATACAACATGAATCAATATACCGTAAAAAACACGAATAAATAAAGGAAACAAAATCCCTAAGGGAGAAATCCATGAGCATCCCAAAATCTATCTCAGTCATGTTCTCCTAACTCCCAGGTATAATAAAATCAGAAAAGGCAATAATCCATGGGGCTGGGAACATTATATCTACTTGGGTACCCTAGTGCAATGGCGGACTAAGTAGGGTGTGAGACAAAAATACCTGTATTTTACCACCCATGGTGTCTAAAAGTGAACCTAGTCCTTCAATATAATGTTAAGTAGTGTGTAGGTATAAATAATTGATAATAACAACTTAACAAGTAATTACTGATCGACTCAGGTTTCAATGGGGAACCTAGGAAACTCTACCTTCTTCAGACCCTTGTCAAAATGATGATTTGATCAGTAAACATAAGTATACCGTAATAATATATACATTATATATATATATATTGAATCTAATTATATGAACCAATTATGTGCCGACATAAGTGTCCATATACCAACAATACTAGGTGTTGGATAGACTAAGGTGTAACTAAGACATCCATAATGAGTCTAAATGTGCATATAAGCTCAGTACAAAAGATATATTCCATGCACCTAATAATTAGTGGAAGAAATCATGCTCAACACTCGATATGGTGAGTGTTCCTTCATGTCATAAATTTAAAATAGTGAGTGTTACATAATTTAAACACTCAACAAGATATTTGGTGTGTCATTCCCACCATCCATATAGTATCAATGGTACGAGACATCAAGTTCAACACCCAATGCAAGGGATCATGATACATCGATTGTCAATAGAACCCTTACTATCATTCCATAGCCTAACTAGGTGTAATAATTTTATAATAATATTTCCATGAGGTAGTACAACTCATTCATTACTTTAATACATTTCAATAACAACTAAGGGAATTGAATTTAAAATAGTTGACATATGTTGTGGTTATTTAAATAGAGAAAGAGGAGTGGTCATACCCGCCAATTCAATTTCAATTAACTATAATATTTAATTAATTCAAGGAAGGAAAAAAATCATGAAAATCCATTCCATTTATTAAATTCCATTTATTCTAACAATACATGGAAATTTAAATGAAATGGGAGAGAGTCACTTTGAAGGATCAATGAACAACCTGGCCATTACCTACTTAGGAAAACCCATTTATGAAGAAATAAAATAACTTAGGAGGTTCTTGGATCATTTTTCAATTAGTAAGGAGTGGTAATGTCATTAACTTATAAGATACATTGATTCAACAACTATTTATATGACAAGTGTGGAAACTCCATGTAAGAACAACAGAAGAGGCCATGTACTAAACATGCCTTATATCTAACAAAACAAAAGCATAAGAAAACACCATAGAAATTTAACCAAGCATGTATTAAATAACTAATCATCACTTTGTTATTTTGAAGATATAATATCTCATCCTTGGGGTTTTATAATAAAAAAATGAAATTTTTTATAAATAATTCAATGAACACAAATAAGAATCACATGCAAGAATCTAAACTAAATTTACCAAAATAATAATTTTAGCGAAAACTACCAAGAATTGAAAACAACTACAAGGTTCAACATAGCACCTAAGAAGTGGTATAATTAATTATTAAATGACCTACAAGGGGAAATTCCATTGTTATTCCAAGCCGAACAATTAGAAGGAATTCATGGATTTTAATCATTTAATTATAAATCGAAAATTTAATCAAGTACACCCAAGGGGTGTCCTTGATTGAGGTTGAAATCCTCAAATTATATAACAATGATCAAAAAAAGTAATACAAGGTTCATAATAAAATGTTTATTGGTGAAAAATAATTAGCCAACGTATAGCTAAGGCCAGCATGCGACACAATAGGACTATTCATAAAAATATGGAAACTTGAGGAAATTTTGATACACCAACTAACTTATTCTAATAATGATTTGATCATCAAGTGTCAAGGTATTATGGAGTATGGTTCACATGAAATGGATGAAATATAAAATTTTCTTTGAAAATAGAGAAAATGATCTCACACCAAAATAGTGCAACAACCCAGAAGAGATGCTTTGAAAGGAAGCATGAGGAATAGTCATCTTATCGATGCAGATCTATAGAGACTGATGATGTTTGATATGGAAAACAGAAGGAGGAGATAAATAAAATCCTAGGCTAGGATTTAGAGGAGGATCCTATGATGCCAGGTGGAGGATACACCCACTGAAGGAGGAAGAAAAAAAAGAGGACTTAAAAATCATTAAGGGAATTTTGGACCATTCACCCTCAAAACTTGGACACATAGTTCGGCCACATGGTGTACCAATCTATGTACTGAATGTGTAGCTCCTAATACCTAGGAACCCTACCTCGAACTATTTTCCCAAATGGTTTTCCTAACTATGCGCAAACCATGAAATGAATAATGGATTCATACGGCCTATTTAGAACAAATTGTGTGGGCTAGGTGCATGTTTTGGGTAATCCATGTGCAGCACATGCAGGGAACTTTGCCTCCGATACTAGAGTTTCACGGTTCACTGTTCAGGGCCACATAGTTTCTGAGAATTTGTGCACCCTATTTAGAATGCCTAAACATGCGATTTTTTCATCATCATGCAATCAAAACACAACAAGACAACCAGGGACACCTCAAGTATTTACCCATTTCTAGAAACAACACTTCAATGTGTTCTAACTCTTGTAATTTTGTTTCGAATCCCGGTTCAAATAATTACCCATCCAGTAAATGAAAAAAATTCATATTCCCTTAGAATTCTACCTTGGATAAAAATCAAAGTTCAATACATCTGTCACACCATACAACTTCCTGCCCCCGAGAACCCTTTGGGAGCAATGAAAACCACACCCAAAACATAAAGTTTGTGAGGTATCATTCAAATTGTCTTTTTGTATTTGAAAATTCCCAATTTTCCACCCATCATTCCATAATCATCCAACACATAAGCCATGAAAACATGATCCAACACTTGTTTTCTGACAAAAACACTGAAATGGTGCTTACCCGATCCCATTTAGCTAGAGACATGATCACATCATTATCTCTTTCAAAAACTGGCTGATGGTGTTCCCCATCATTAGATCAACTGAAAATGGGCCAATTCAAATTCACAGTTCCCCCACTGATAGAATTTCCTTACAAAGAATGCCTCTAGTAATTTTATTGATTATTTGGTGTGATTATTTTAATTTGAAAAAATGATTTCATCTGAGATCATATCAGATACCTCATTGAAATAAATGGTCGAATTTTGATTGACCGACCTGAAACAAGTCGTACAATCATTCCACGAAATACACTACCAACTTTTAGACAACACCCTCCTTAACCTGGTGTCATGCTTAAAAATGTTTTCTTTCAACCGTATAAACCGAACAAGAAGGGTAACCAGTCAATCCACCTCTTGCTGACCATTACCACAACACCCATCTTAGATGGCTAATATAGTTTAAAGAAAAACAATATTACTTCCACCAACTCATTTCACATCCACCACGAGCACATTCACCAAATCCTTTACCAGACTTCCGGTGAAACTCCCCGATTAAACCATCATATGATCATTTAATATATTATGCCATATCACAAACAAGGATGTAACCATGATCGATCCCACTAGAATCGTCACCAATAAAACATCACCTCTTGGACTAAAAACAACTCTGAGGTAAACTTGGATTCATTAAAATAGATTCTGAGGATCTATCCCCTATTAGTCTCGACTCCATTTTTACAAGTGTGGTGTTAGAATAAGGCCAATACATCCACATCAGATCATTGAATGGTCCCAGAGTTGAATCCTCCTAGTATTTTAGTTAGAGGAAAATAACTAGTCTCTAATAGTCTGTACAAGGAGTTCCAACACGAGAACCCTGGTATAACTCAGAACAAACCATACCTCGATACAAACCATGTTTCCATCATAAAACTCTAATAAAGCATTTCTATTGAAACAGAAGTGCATTTAAACTTTTAGCGCAGCATAATGACAACACTCTATAAGTGGGCCAAGAAAAATGTTAATATATAGGGCATGATCATCACTATGAAAAGGTACACAAAGAGGATATCAGAAGTTACCAAAAGATTTGAGACACTCCTATCAAATCCATGATGAATTTCTCAATACGGTTCCATACCTACCACACCCAACTACCAAAAATTAGAACAGTTGAACCACAACTGGTCAAATTCGTAGATAAATCTTGGCTTCACCTAATGATGCATCATCAACCCATCCATGATGACTTTACCACCCAAGGAATCCCATGATTTATTAAACATAACCACCGAAGTCCATCCAAGGCTAACGATGTTACTTAGGGGTTTAATACACTACCACCACATCAACATCGTTCTACCGAGGAATCACCAACATGATTTGTTAAATTCAAGCCTCAAGGGAATTCCATAAAGTTCAAGCACTTCCAATGGTCATATTTGGTTGTGTTCCTTCTACATAGAAGGGTACATATTCCAAAAAATTGAGTTAATGACCCCCACCATAGGAGTGTCCTAGATTTCAAAGAGGAGAGATATACTAGCCTCTCATAAACACTATAAGTCATATTCACCTGAGACGCACATGTGACTCTCCTTTGAGTCACGATGGAGAACTCTAAATTGTTTTGCATGAAAACCATACCAACCTTAACAGTGTTTTAAAATAGAAAATTATCTGGATGTCATCCCGATAATTGGGATTAGCTTGATTTATTAAATCCTTACGTCACTCTACTCCATAGATGACCCAAGAACACACTCAATAACTCAGGGTTCAATGATTTCACTGAACTCAACCGGTTCGTTACAATTTTAAAACTTGACAGGTACCACATGTATGACTGCAAACTACCCTGAGTTTTTAGCAACAATATGACCATCATCAATACTATCCATGGGATGACCACCCTATGAATCCAAGTATTAGGTGATCTATACAATAGATTTATTCCAAATTCGTATTTCTTCATATGACCACTAACCTAGATGATGACGAATGAAGTCATCCATCACACATGAAGAAAATTGAGGGTCTTGAGACCTGTTATGTGGCTGAACATGCTCTAGGCATGTTTAACATACTAAAAAAGTGAATTATAAGATTCTTACACCCATAACAAAGGTCAAGAATACCATGACCGCATGTACGAACAAGGTTGTCATTTAGAAGTTAAGATCCCTAAAAGGGACAACGATAGCCGAACAACACCAAATATCAGAAAACACACCGCATTAGAAAGGTATTGAGCTATAAGGATGTTTCCTACCTAGAGAAATCCACATACAAAAAAATAATAATAAACCCTATCACTTTCCCATTCCAAACTAATTTCACTAGGCCCTAGGCCAATCATTTAATCCCCTGCTATTTGTAAAAAATCCCATGGAAAACACTGTTGATTCCAATCCAAGTAAAGTGAAGAGATGTTTAAACTACCCTTACAGGAGGGTTTTAAACTAAGGATACCACCTTTGGTTATATTTTTTCAAGTCTTTAATTTGATTAACATTTAGAATTTGAACATTTTAAGGATTTATATCTGAGTATCTAGTGCTAATTAAAAAACTAATGAACATTTTAATAGATACGGTGACCTGTGAGGGTCCTGTTATTCCGACATGGGTTCATCAGAAAGAAACCAAATAGCTATTTTTTAATTATTAATGTTTCAAAACACCTGTAATGGGTTACCTCAATCGAATCGTGCCCCAACTAACCTACATAGGACCTTTTTTGCATTGGAAGTTAAACGATTCATTTTATATAAAAACTAAATATATTTCACATTTATAACAATTTAAAAATAAATCATGGGTATATATAATGGTACAATTATATGGGTTCCCATATCATAATCAATAAATCACCCAAAAAATTTATAAACCACAGACTAGATCCCATCAAATAAAAATATATTCATATTAGAATTTAAACGTTAGAACCTTTTTTATTTTAGAAACTGTATCCAAATATATATATATAAGGAATAAAATATGGTTAGAATGGAAGGGTTACCTTTTCCCAATTATAAGGTTCCCATACACCTTACAAATGGAAACTGGTTCCCATTTAATAATAACCAATAAAATCATCCCATGAAATCAGTTATATTTCAACAAAAAAACTAGTCATGTGATCACAAGTAGTAAACATAAAGAAACATTCTAATAAACACAAAATAATGACATATAGAAAAGAAATGTTAAATAAATCAGCCATAGTGGCATTCAATTACCTAATCATGATAGCAGATTAAAATGATAAATAAATCAACCATGTAGGTTATATAACCAGGTATGATAAGAAAAAAAATCATTGCATAACATTCAAGACACAAAATCACAGTCATAAGGAATCCTAAAAATGAATCTACATGGCAAAGCATTAAAATTTCTATGTGCCTATAATTATTCATGAAACGCTACTTCCTTTCCATACATGGAAAATGGAAAATATCATAAATCTCAAAAATCAATAAGCATTGGAACGTACAACAATCACTAAAGATGAAATCATAGTAAACTATAATAGAAAAAACATGAACAATAATCCCATCCCTGGCCACATGGACTTTTCCCCTTGGGTATGGTGATAACTCCAAGACATGGCCATTAACCAAGAACCAACACAACCCTAGTCTCCGTTAAACCATAACAAGATAGTTAAAAAAGGGAAAATAATGGCTCTAATACCACATTGTAACATCTCATCGAGACTGACCACTAAACTTGTAGTAAGATTTGTGGGTCACTTGGCCTTAGGTATGCCTCCCCATATGCGAGAGTCAACCGAGTATCAGCGAGGGTATACATAGGTGATAGTGGGGAAATTACACCATCACGATAAGAGTAGAAGAGTAGAATATCAGTTAATAAATAATATAAATCACCAGAAGTAGTAATGAATAAATTACAGTGTAGTGGAAGAATAATATAAACTGAACATAATGGAATTCCACTACCAAAATATAAAAATATATGAATTTCCTGATGATGATGCATAATATATATAGTAGAGATATAGTAGGAAATAGTAAACCATATAACACACAAATAAATAAAGGAAACAAACACCCCAAGGGAGAACTCCACGAGCATCCTGATATCCATCTCAATATTATTTTTCTAACTCCCTTGTACAAGAAAATCAATATAATAAATAATCCATAGTCCTACGAACATGAGATCTACTGAGGTTCCTTTGTGTAATGGTTGCCCGAATAGTGTTTGAGTTAAAAATCCTAGTAGTTTGCAACCCAAAGTGTCTAAAACTGAATCTATTCCTTGAATAGAACATAAATTAGTGTGAAAGTATAAAAAATTAATAAACAAAATTGAAAAAATAATCACTGGTTGTCTCAGGTTCTAATGGGACACATATCCAACTCTACCTGCTTCAGACTCTTTCTGAAATGCTGATTTGATTAGTAACATATGTATATAGTAATAATATATATATAGTATAGTTATATATTTACTCAACCTATATGAACAATGTATGTGTTGAAATAAGTGTCTGTATACCTAGAATACTATGTTTTGGCTAGACTGGTTCGTAACTCAGATATCAATAACCAGTCAAAATGAGAATATATGCTCAATCCAAAGGGTATATTCCCTATATCTCATAATTAGTGGGAGACATAATGAACATCACCCAAGATGGTGAGTGTGCCTTCATGTTAACAATCGAATGTAGTGAGTGCATCGTCATGTGAACACTCAATAATGTACATGGTGTGATATTCCACTTTTCCACATAGTATCAAGGGTGTGAGACATCATTCTCAACAACCAATGTAAGGGAGATTGAGACTGAAATTCTTAATAGAACCCTTACCATCGTTTCATAGAAAATATCATGGTGTTATCATATTTATTATAAAATATCTATGAGTCAGTACCTATCATTCTTTACTTTTATTAATCCGACTCTTAACTAATGGAATCAAAATTCTAGCATTTGACAAAAGTCACACTTATTTAAATATAGCATGAGTCATTGTCAGACTAACTAATTCAATTTGTTTAAATTTAAATATTTATTTCATTCATGGAAGGAATACCATCATGAAAATACATTCCATTTAATATATTCCATTTATTCTAAGAATAGTTGGAAATTTAATTAAAATGGGTGAGAGGGAACTTAGAAGGAACTATGAAAAACTAGGCCTTTACCTACATGGGAAAACCCATTTATGAAGTATGACAAGTATTTAGGAGGTTCTTGGTTCATTATTTAGTTAGTTAAAAGTTGCCATGTCATTCACTTAAAAGGTTAATTGAGTCAAGAAACACTTATATGAAATTTGGGGAAACTCATTTTAAGAACAATTTAAGGGGACATATACTAGAAGTGCCTTATATACAACACTTAATTATAGCATAACAAAAAATAAATATGTCTAACCATGTATTAAATCACTAATAATCAATTTTTAATTTCAAATATAGTGCACCTAATTAGAGGGAATTTATTATAAAAACATTACATTGTTTATAAAAAATCATTTAACGAAAATAAGCATCACATGAAAGAATCTTAACTCAATTTACCAAAAGAGGAATTTTATAAAAAACTACCATTCATGGAAAAAAACCACAAGCTTCAAAACAACACTTAGGAGGTTCATTAATTAATTGTTCAGTCACCTATAAGGAAAAATTCCATTATAAATACAAGTTGAACACTAAAATGCATTCTAGTCATCAAATCATTTAATTATAAAGGGACAATTAAAGCCGACACACCCAAGGGGTGTCCGTGATCATGGTTGATATCCTTAAACTAGATAAAATTATCAACATGAGTAAAGAAGGTGTGTAATCCAAATTTTATTGAAGAAATACTTTTTAAGGCAACACTTAGCCAAGTCCAATGTGTGGTGCAATAGGGAAAAATATAAAATAGTACAAACATGAGGAAAAATCCATAGACCATCTATCATATGCTTAGGATGCTTTACTCATCAAATATTAAGATTGGATTTTGTATGATTTGGAAGAAATCAATGAAACATAAATTTTCCCTAAAAATAGGCAAAATTTCATTACACCAAAATAGTGCTATAGACCAGAAGAGAAAGATTTAAAGGAATTAATAGGAATCAAGAGATACTGATGCAGATCATTAGAGATAGATTATATTCGATTTAGAAAGCAGATGGAAAATATCAATCAAATCCTAGGTTAGGCTTGATAAGGGTATCCCCTGGCGTAAGAAGGAGGAGGCACCCACTGTATGAGGAAGAAAGAAAAAAATAAAAGAGGATTAAAATGTCATTATATACATTTTGGAAAATTCACCCTCAAAACTCGGTCACATGTTTTTTCCACGCTGTTTACCAAACTGTGTGCCAATCATGTGGCTCCTACATCTTAGGAACCCTAGCTCACAAAGTTTTCTATTATGGTTTTCCTAACCATACACAAATTTTTCCATTAATAGTGTGAGAGAATACTTCATATTGGGCACTAACCATGTTGGCAAGGTGTATAGTTAGGGTAAACTATACATAGACCAAGCAGGGAACTTCTTCTCCCCTACTGCAAACACACGATTTATTTCATCAGCCACATGGTTTCAGATAAACCATGTACCCAATTCCATCCACCCAAACTTGTGATTGTTGGGGTCTGACACCCTCAAAATTCAACAAGACAGCCAAGGGACCCCTCGGGCCTTTACCCAAGTATAAAAAACACTTTTGAGTGCTCGAACTCTTAGAATTATTTTTCGGATCTCATTTGAAAGAATAGATCATCTAATAAACACCAAAAATTCCAATTCCCTTGTAATTCTACATTGGATAAAGGATATAGGTCATTACACATCATCCCTCTATAGTGAACTACTTTAGTTAAACTTTTTTATTAATATTTCAAGCATATCTACAATTTTATCCCTAGTTTCAATTAATACTATCATGAGCGACTAAACCTCTTAGAGTAAGGGTTTTTTTGACTTTAATAAAACACTAAACTAAAATTTGGTAACTCTATGGTTATTAATAAGGTCTGAAAATATATTTAATGTTAAATTATTTTATAAAACCTTGACAATGGGATGTTTAAATGAATGAATCTGACATGATTGGAGTAGAGGAAGATATGACATCTAGCATGTGACACTTTCTGTCATATAATCTATGCTTAATGAATCTAGGTTTTTATCTATATACAGACAAAGAAATAGTAACATATTAGATTGATCTAGTTGTTTTGACCATAATAAATTAGTTATTGATGCACCACTTCACAGCCTAAACTCTAGGACTATTCCATGTTAGGTTCAAGATTATCCTTTTAACCTGAAAACCTAAAATTTTCCCTGATCTCTATATTATTCATAAATCATAAAAACAACAATAGTAGCATTAATTGAATCCAAAACCAAAATCAAATCATGAGGAATCCTATATCATGGGTTCAATATCATTGTTTCTAGGTCTTCTAGTATTTCCTTGTGGGTTCAACCCCACACTACCAATATACTATGACATTTTAGAAAGTGTAGTTTGGGATAAGAGATATTCTAACATGATTTATGCCCTTGAAAATTCAATGATACGAGTGAGTGCCTGAAATTTTGGTGTCATTGACTGATAAAAGTGTTTTTATTAGGAATAGGAACCATCATCACAAATATAGGAATACCTCACCCTCCCCCTTTTCACCTTTCTCTTTTCCTTCTTTCTTTTGGACACCACTACATCCTTCTTCATATTCGGCCTAGTCCCTGTGTTAGGGGCCAATAAATCATTCAAGAAGGCATGATGCTCAATAATTTCTCACTTTCATTTCTGAGATCAAAATATATATCTCTAAATGTAATCATCCATGTATGGTAGACCAAAAGAATCCTACAATCCCTTACCTACGAAACATGCAATATGTGCCACCTGCACTGCACGATGATCAACAATTGTGACTATAGCACACCATCATGGATTGGGTCTCTTAATCTATCAATGATGTTAAACCCATCATTGTGTACCCTCATATATAGGTTCATATATTTTAAATAAATCCCAGACTCATCAATATTATCCAAAATATTGTCCAGTTCAGTGTATTATAGAAAAAAAATCCTAATGTGAATATTTTTGACTTCCCAGAAGCTTGTGATTCCATTCACAACTAGGGAGTGTCATTTTAGAAAATAAAATGGAAAATTTTTCCCTTTTACTTTAGTGCATGAGAAAAGTATTGGCTAGAAGTTGAACCTCCCAAGATTATCATGACTTGGGATGATCTAGTCAACAAGTTCTTTGATAAATACTTTCCCCCAGGCCAAACCTAGAAATTGTGTAATGAAATTTAAAATTTTTACTATGAAGAAGGAGAGTCAGCCTATGAGGCCAAGGATCACTTCAAGGACCTCACTCGGAAGTTTCCACATCATGGACTTGATATGTGGCTTCATGTGAAAACATTCTACCAAGGCCTCCAACAAGCTACTCACATAGTGGGAAATGATGTCGTTGAAGATGGGACTATGCTCAAAATACCTGAAGTAGGTCGAGGAATTCTAGATGAAGTATCTAAAAATTATATTTTGTTGAAAATAAATCATTAACTTCCATGGTATGGAATCTCCCATGTTGAATAAAACACATGTCTGACATAACAAGTAGAGACCCTTACTAAGAAACGAGAAACCTTTCAACCACCTACTGCACCACCACCCCCTCCTGCACCTATGATGAAAATTCAGTCCTTAAAAATTCATAGAGGCCCACAACTATACTAAGAAAATAGGTTAATATTAGATGAACCTAAAATACATTATTTTCATTATGTTAATTACAATCAATAGAAATAATAATTCCAGCAGTCATAGTAGTATTATCAATAGTGCCCAGATCAACAACCTCCATAAAATAATCAAGGATTCTATCAACTGAAAAGTGGTAAATCACCACCAAGGAACCAATGAGAAACCATATACCAACATATGACTCTAGTTCCTTTACTACTATAATAATAACCCCAATAACATTTTCCTCCTAGATACCAACAAAAATTTCAACCAGCTCTGTGACAACCGCCACAACCAATCCCCCACTCCAAAATATTCTAGAATATATTTTTATCACCATAATTCAAAAAGTAGATCATAGGAAGGAAACCCAAGAGATATAAATGGAAAATCAAAGGTCATCCCTTAGAATCCTTGAACACTAGATGGTTCAAATATCAAGATCCTCGTTCAATATATTATTAGGCATGCTACCTGGTAAAACTGACAAATACCTAAAGGAAGAATCCAAAGTAGTGCAACTAAGGATTAGAAAAATGATAGATTTTCATCAACCCTATAGATGGGATGAAAAGAAGCCTAATGAATCCAAGAATCATGCAATGATCATTAAAGACAATGAAAATGAAACTATGAATAGAACTAATTGGGATAAAAATCTGGAATCAACACCTCCTGAAAAATATCCAACGTAAGATTAATAAAAATAAGACATCTATATAGAACAAAAAAAATTCAAAACCACCTCTTCCATTCCATGAAATATTAAAGGGGAATTTTGAAGGGTAGTATAATACATTTTTAGAAATTTTCAAGAAATTATATTTCAACATCCCATTTACTAAATCCATTTCCCTAATACATCCTTATGAAAAATACTTAAAGGAACTACTCTCCAATAAGAGAAATATGGAAGACATTGTCTTAATATCACTAAATGTGCAACTATCCCCCATTTTTCACAAGAAGCTTCCAAAAATGATGTGAGACCCCAGAAGTTTCTCAATCCTGGGAACAATAGGGGCATGCAATTTTAGAAGAGCCCTGTGTGAATTAGGAGCTAGCATTAAACTCATGCTAATGAGTGTATTCCGAAATATGGTACTTGAGGAATTGAACCCAACTATAGTATCAATTTAATTAGATGATCGATCAGTAATTTATCATTAAGGACTAATTAATGATTTCCTAGTAAAAATTAGAAATTTCAATTTTCCATCGAACATCCTCTTATTAGACATGGAAGATAAATGAGACGTTCAAATTATCCTAGTTAAACCATCTCTAGAAAATTCAAAGGAACTGATTAATGTGAGTCGATTGAGACATATATTAAGAGTAGGTGATGATCTTGTTTTGTTTAACCTAGTGAAAGCTACTAAATAAGAATTTGATTCTATTGACAATCAATATATATTAATCAATAAAGATAGAAATCACTACATGACCATCAAAGATGATAGTGATGCACATTCACTGATTGAAAATAAAGATTATGACTGTAAGGAGGTGAACTACATAGAACCTCTAACAAGGGACACCATCCCACCATTCAAATCCTTTTCCATCTGGCCACCAATGATGGAATTCAAGCATATCTCATGTGAACTAAAGTACTCATTCCTAGATATGATAACTGTACAAGCAGCTATCATTATATTGGAATTGAAACTGACACAAGAGGATAATTTGATATAATTACTAAAATTATAGAAGAAATCAATTTCCAATGGAGTATCTGATATCGAAGGGATAATCCCCAAAAACTAAACTCAAATTAATTTACTGGAAGAAGGTGGGACACACAAATGTCATCCCCATAGAAGACTGAACCCCCCACCCCCCATGAAGGTGGTGGTTAAGAGTGAAGTACTGAAACTACTAGATGATGGAATAACATTTTCAATATCTGACAATGATTTGGTGAGTCTCTTATAGGTTTCTCCAAATAATGGTGGCCTTACAGTTGTGAAAGATGAAGAAGACAAAATATTCTCAACTTGAAACATCACTGGATAGAGAGTATGCGTGGATTGTAGAAAATTTAATATATAAACTAGAAAAGATCATTTCCCATTTCCTTCCATGGATAAAATTCTTTAGAAACTAGCATGACATTAATTATACTATTTCCTGGATAGATATTACTGAGGTAATCAAATTGCAGTCGACAAAACTGATAACTCTAGAAATGAATTCAGATGTCCATTTTGTACCTTTTCATATATACACATGATATTCTATATTTTTAATGCACCAAATACATTCCAAGGGTTCATGAAACATATTTTACATGATATGGTAGAAGAAATCATGGAAATATTTTTGGTTGATATTTCAGTTTATGGATGATATTTTGAGGAATTTTTAAGAAATCTGGAATTAGTCTTTCAATGATATGAAGAAATTTTGTTAGTTTTAAATTGTGTGAAATGAAAATTTATTGTCCAGGGAGGCATAGTCCTTAGACAAAAAATATTAAAAATGGCATGGAAGTTGATCTCTCTATGATCAATGTGATCAAAGACTTACCTAACCCCTCAACCGTTAAAGGAATAAAGAGATATCTGGGCCGTGGAGGATTTTACCGCTGCTTCATAAATGTTTTTACAAAATAATCCAATCCTTTAACACAAATGTTATCAAAGGAGACTCCCTTTGAGTTTAGAGAATTGTTTCAATGGGAATTCAACATTTTAATGAATAGCCTAATGTCTGATCCTGTTATCATTTCACCAGACTGGGACAAAGACTTCAAGTTATTGTATTAAACTAGCAACTTCACTGTAGGTGATATCGTAGGACAGTGAGTTGGACACATCTTCTGTCCCATTTAATATGTTAGTCATGAATTAAAGGGAACTTAGGTAATCTATATAACTATTGAAAAATAGATATTAGTAGTGTCATATTCTTTTAAAATGTTTCACTTATACACTTTTCCAAGGTGTCTATTAAACTAACCATGTCGGCCTTAAATATTTTTTATGTAAAAAGGATGAAAAACTATGGCTTATACGGAGGATTATACTACTGCAAGAATTTGAAGTCATCATAAAGGACACAAAGGGGATAGAGAATGCTATCTCATATCATCTATCTTGAATCCCACTACCCATCATAATGGATGATGATAATCTTGATATTGAGATTGGATTCCCCATTGAAACTCTTTTCAACATAGACATAAAGGCATGCCAGAAGTTATCTGAAATTGATAACTATATCATAACAAGATAACTCTGAGTCAAACTCTCCTACTAGAAATGACAGAGATTTTTGGTCAAATACTCATACTACTATTGATATGAGCTGCAACATTTTAATTGTTGTACTGATGTATTAATGTGATTCTAAATCATGTAGGAGGATATACAATGTGCACATAACATTTGTTACATATTAGAAATCAGAGGGAACCATGAACTAAATGCATAGCATCCAAATTCATGAAAAAAAATAACACAATCCATCAAGATGAAAGAAACATTTTTTAGAGTTGTGATTGGTTCCAATGAACAAGCACCATCAGAAAGGGAAATGAAGTTCCCCAAAACCCAATCACAGAAGTTGAAATATTTGATGTATGTGGAATAAAAAACATGGTTCCATTACCTAATCCACAGGGAATTTTATATATCCTACTTATCAATGAATACATAATGAAATGGGTATAGCATAATCCCACCACTCATGAAATGAAAAATGTGTTCATGAACTTTATAAAGAAAAATTTATTTTCCAAATTTGTATTTCCCTAATTTCTCATTAGTGATTAGGGAACACATTTTACCAATAATGAAGTCAAAGGATTACTTGAGAAATACAAAATTTGGAACAACACAAGAACTCTCTACCACCCACTTACAAGTGGGAAATTTGAATTATCAAACAAGGAAATAAAACAAATCCTAGAGATACCCATAAAAGATTGAAAGTATTGGAACCTCCAATTAGATGATTCACTCTTGGTGTACCACAAAGAAAACAGAAAAACCATCATCACTACTCCATTCCAACTTGTGTACATAAATCCATGCCATTTACTAGTGGAACTATGGAATCACTCATACATGGTGATTATGAAAGTAAATATGGATTCTAAAAATTAATAGATGTTAGGATAAAAAAATTAAAATAACTAGATGAAATAACAAATTAAAACTTTGATAACACCATGATTTAAAAAATAAAAACACAAGAAGTGGTATGATATGTTAATCACATGATTAATCTTGGCACAAAAGAATAATGTCTTGTTATTTAATTCTTGATTGAAGATATTTCATGGAAATATTAAATATAGATGGTATTTAACCTTTGATGTTGTAAAATTATTCTCCTATGAGGCCATTGATATTCAAAAAAGAGGATAACCACCCATAAAAGTTAATGTCCAATCATTGAAAATTTATAAGGGGCCATTCCAAGAGGGGTGCTTCATCACATTGAGATTCATCTAAGAAATATTGAGTCTAGATCTTGATGTTACATGAATCACATAGTGGGAGGGAACCCAATATTTGAAAAAAGGATAGACTAGGATAGAGAAGAGTTTTGGAAAGCTTATGGTAGGATAAAAGCAATGGACCAAGATCTGGTTCACAAAGAAGAATTTGACCAATGTTATAGGTCGTGTAGTTTAGACATGACGTGTAAGGTTCAAAATCTGAAAACAAATATTTTATGCTTTACAAACCATGTAATGTTACATGAAATGATACTTTTTAAATGATAAAAGTCATGAACCTAGGGCTCTGACAGCCCTACCCCTCCTGCACACACCTCATTTCCCATCGCCCTCTCTGGAACGATCCACCACCTACCTCTATTCCATCACCCCCACTTCATCCTTTTCTAGATCTGTTGCTACCTCCACAACCACCTCGAACACCAAAAAATGGAATTTTACCTATATTAGGTGAAAATGTCCTTGACATCCACATATCCACCCCATCCATCACCTATCCACACCCTAGCAGTAGGTCTGGTTGACCCACCTGTAGAAAAATACCATGTGGAAAAATAAAATAATGGATCATGTCCAAATTGTGTAGCACAATATCATCCACAATTTTCTCTACCTCCTTGAATACTTTACCTCTCATTCATTATCTATGTGTGTGAAATGAACTTTTGAGATATTTTCCATTGGTCGTGGCCACTTTTAAGCTGGTCGTTCACATTATGTCCTTACGGCTTTGTGGAAGAACACATTAGCATACCCCAGGGAGAGTTTAGCATAAAAATAAATCTCTATTAATATGATTTCATTGCCTCTCAGGTCTTTCAAACTCTTCATATTGGACCAATAAAGTTGGTTGCCACATGATTCTGTAGGTTAATCACTTGAAACCCTCATATTTTCTACGATCCTCGAACTATGAAGTCCAAAAAATTGGGAGGTCTTTCACTCTAGCTCCTTTATCATACCATGACACATGCCTATATCAATCATGTAGATTATCATGGTAGTGTGAGCCAGATGGACATCCTCATACTTTATTCAAACATGGATAACCAAAAATAGAACATGGATACTCAATTCACCTTGGCATATGTGAAGTGAACTCGAGTCGTGATAATAGGTGGATCCTTCTTCTTCCATATGTCTAGAAATATTTTCATTTTTAACATATCTTTTCCCCTCACATACCTTGGAACAATCAATTCGATTGACTTCCCTTTTCTCCATAAAATGGGTCAACCAAGGTAGGACGATGAAATCTACTGATAGGAGTCGGAATATATCGATGGTGTTGACCATGTGCCTAGAGACCATGATGATAGTCTATCTATTTCAACTAGATCATCCCATCCCTCTACCACCCCCATTTCTACACCCATACATTCCCCTGGAACAACCCATTTTCATTATCCATCATCAAATACCTTTCCCATAGCATAACATACCCCATACTCCCCTAAAAATATCTATCTCTACCACCAATATATTCTAGTGAACCTATGTCAGATCTTCAACACCATAACACACCCCACACTTCGAGAGATTACTTTAAATCTGGTGCCCTCAGAGTGTGTCCAGAAACATCCTCAAGTGTATCATGTGATACTCCTCTAATTCTAAATACACTATGATTTTATTAATGAAGACCACTAAAAACCTTTCTAGGTACAGCTACATGATCATGTTCATGTGTCCCATGAACATAGTTGGGGAGTTCGACATTCTAAATGACATCACTAAGTACTCGTAGTGGCCATAAAAACATCTGACTATTGTCATTGAGATGTCCTCATCTCGAACTCAATGTTTGTGATATCATAATCAGAGGAATATTTTTGAGAACTATCTCACTCCCTTCAACTAATTGAAGAGGTCACCAATCCTAGGGAGAGGATAATATTTATTCACGGTCACTTGGATCAGGTACCGGAAGCCCATGTATACCCTCAATCTTCTGTGTTCCTTCTTTTTGAACAATACTAGGACTGCCTATGGTTAAATGATTGACCTTACGAACCCCTTCCACTAAAAGTCCTACAACTATACCCTAATCTCCCAGAGCTCTACAAGAGCCATCCAATATGAAGGTGTAGATATTGGTGTTGTCCTGAGGTATAGATCAATTCATAAGTCTACCTCTCAATGAGGAGGTAGTCTTAGAACATCCTCTAGAAAGACTTCCTCGTACTCATCCACCACTGCATGAAACTGTGGAATCATCTCATCCACTGCACTAAGGGTCATGCTACCCAACTAATGAGTGATCAGATTCACGATCGTATGTGCGAGTCCTACCTATGAAACTCTATTTTCCTTATCACCGAAAAATGAAAACATGTTCCCATATCCATAGACACACTACAATGTGCGCCTAAAAAAATCGATCTGAGCATGGACTATTGATAACCAGCCCATACCCGAGATGATATTGTATGTCCTTGACGCCTCTACTAGGAGATCCTATCCGATGCTCTCACCTCCAAGAGTATGCTCACACTACCAGAACCATTTTACAGTTATCAAATCCCCTCCTGTAAGAGTCTCTAACCATAAGAATCGAGTCTATGGCTCCACCAGAATATCTAATCATCGAACAAGGTCTCTATAAAGGAAAGAGTGACGGGCACCTATGTCTATGACAACTGCATCTAAGGTGAATAAGATATAGATCATACTTCTAATCATCTCAGAAGCACTGTGTTTATAGGCCTCCACCGTCTGAATTTTTCTTCACCCCTATCCACCGGCTCTCAGAGTAACGCCCTGACCCTAGTTACCCAGAGTCGGTGCATTATTACATTACATTGGCATGATCACAAGAAAGATCAAATCTCGAAAGACCGATTGGTTTAGTATCCTTGGAAACACTAGATATATTCATAAAGTTTTACATTACATCACAAAGTGAAAAACTACTACAACAACATAGTCTCCATATTACACACTCATATCCCCACATACTATCCCTGCAGGTCATTCATAACTTACTTCTTCACATCCTGGGAAAAATAAAACATAGAAAAGGGGTGAGATCAAATGCCCAGTAAGGATAACAATATAGCGAAAACTTTAAAAAATAAGCATAAACATTTAAGGCAATGTATAACTAAAACAAAAGCCTTTTAAACATGAACTTCAACATAGTATGGAAAAAGAAAAATGAAATAATTCCATTTACTTTTTTTTTGACAAAATAAGACGGATCCATTAATGATGGAGATCGGCAGAAATACAGGAACATAACCACGATGGAAAATGATTGGACCAGAGCAAATCCTCATAGGGAGGGCCAATGCCTGCCATCTTGTGAGCGGCTTCGTTCGCTTCCCTTTTAATAAATGAGAAATTGCAGGAATTGAAGCCTTGTCTCCGCGAGTGAATACACCGGATAATGGGACCGAAAGGTTGAAGCCCGCCGTCAGTGAGATTGATGGCATTGATTACAGTGAGACAGTCGGATTCGATGTGAATGGAGTCCCAACCGCAATCTTTTGCGAAGTTTAATCCAGCAAGGATGGCGGCGGCCTCTGCGACTGAGGGCTCCCAAAGTGCATAACGTGCTTCGTATTTGGCAGCGATAAGATTTCCCAGGTTGTCCCGGGCCAGTAAACCTAGTCCAACTGGGCCATCCTTAGGGAGAGAGGCATCCACATTGATCTTAATAATCCCTTCCGGTGGGGGGCACCAATGTTGGGGAAGAGGAGGGTGGGTGGAAAGTCTTTGTTGTTCAGGGTGGTTCTGCCAAACCGCAATCCATGACAATGCCCGGTCAATCCAAAACCTGGGGGGCCTCCGGAAATGATTGAAAATGGCCTCGTTCCGCCTATTCCAGATAATCCAAGCCAAAATGCACAGGGCGCCTGCGTTAGCCGGCGAAAAGGAGGAGCACCATCACATCAGGAGAGCTGTGAGATCTGAGGCGGGGTCCGAGAACAGCTCTAAAGTTGATCCCCAGCCATTCCAAATCTCCTGAGCCCCGGGACATTGAACAAGGGCATGGAAAGGGGATTCAGTCACAGAAGGGCAGAAAGGGCAAGAGTTGTCGTCTGAAAAGTGTTTGTAGACAAGGAGGCTCTTAGTTGGGAGGATACCAGTACACACCTGCCCCCAGAAAAAGCGAACTTTAGGGGGAACATTAAGCTTCCAAATTAATGTCCAGGGCCTCGCATCTCCTTCTGAAATCTGAGCAGAAAGAGCTCGCCGGTAGCCGGCTTTCACTGTATACTCACCTGAGCTGTCGTTTGTCCAGTAGAGATGATCTGGCCCTGCGTCTGACACACAGGGAATACTCAGAATAAGTCTCCTATCCCTCTCATTAAACCAGGAGTAGAGTTTTTCCAGACACCATCCCGCCCCTTGATCATCAAAAAGACAACAGACTGTGGCATGTTCGGATCCGGGATAAACAGGGGATGACGCCTTCGTGCCTGTCTGATCAACAAGCCAAGGATCGGTCCAAATCTTGACCGTAGAACCATTCCCAATCCTCCAGCCTAGCCCTTTCCTCAGTAGATTACGACCGCCCCAAATGCTTCTCCAGAGAAAACTGGGTCGATAGCCAAGATGGGAATCCATGAAATCCTTATGTGGGAAATATTTAGCCCGGAGAACACGCGTGCATAGGGATGATGGGTTATTAATCATACGCCAACCTTGTTTAGCCAGCAAAGCATCATTAAACAGAGAAAGGTCCCGGAAGCCCATTCCGCCTTCAGATTTTGGTTGACAGAGAGCAGACCAGGCGATCCAATGGACTTTATTTTTTCCGTCCTTTCGTCCCCACCAAAAATTAGATGTACTGGATTGAATCTTTGAAAGCACCACATCAGGGAGTTTACAAATAGACATCAAATAGCTGGGGACAGATTGAAGTGACGCCTTGATGAGGATTTCCTTGCCGGCCTTGGAGATTTTTTTAGGGGTCCAACCTTGTATTTTTCTTTCAATTCGATCCACAATAGCTGAACAGATTTCTTTCTTTGACCGTCCAACCACCATCGGGAGCCCAAGATACTTCTGGTGCTTATCGACCCCAGGGATGCGTGCTAAAGAGCAGAGATCTTCTCTTTTCGGCTGGGGAACTCCAGAGCTGAAAGAAATTTCTGATTTACTCTGATTGATCATTTGTCCTGAAGCCCGTTCATACTGTTGAATCGCCTGGCAGATTGCGGTAGACTCATTAGGGGTAGCTCGAGAAAAAAGAAGGCAATCATCAGCGAAGAAGAGGTGGGATATCGGAGGGCCCTTGCGACACGCTTTCGCCCCATGGATTATGGAAAGCGAGGCTGCCCTGGAAAGGAGGTTAGAAAACACATCAGCCACTAAAATAAAAAGGAAGGGTGAAAGAGGGTCTCCCTGGCGAAGCCCACGAGATGGGGAGAAGCCTCGGGTGAGCACCCCGTTCACATGGATATTCTACTAATCGAATAATCACATGCAATATCAATAACCACTTTCATAATGATGGTATGCATAATGCCAGACTATCATAACCACATAGCCAAGGCCTCGTGCCAAGACTACAAATAAGATTTTGTCAAGGCCTTGTGCCAAGACACTAGTTTATCTCATGAGACCTACCGATGCATCAAGGAGCTATAGCGGGCTCCACCCGTCACATATTAAGTCCAATGCATTCCAATATGAAAAGGTTTAAACATAACATAAACATTCGTATTAAAACTAGCATAGGAAATGTCAATACTTTCATCATAAACTATGAATGGTATAAAAATAGCACATCCACAGTCAAACATATCACAAAAACTTCAATACAATATAGAAGTTTTTGTATCTTAATAAATCAACTACAAATAATCATAAAAATCATAAAAGGATGTTGACATAGATGAAATCAAAACTCTTTTTAGAGAAATATCTCTTTCTATTTTTGAAATCATTTAAGAGTAATATCTTATAAAATAAAACATTTTCTTTGAAAATATTCTTATAAGCTTGTAAGGGAAGCTTTGACGATTTTATAATGGTGGAAAATAGCCGCACCCGCCGTATAAGTTAAAAAAACATTCTTACCTTAGTTTTGTCAAAAAGGTTAAAAAGAACCTTGTTTGGAAAACAACGGAAAGATTCCTTTATAAAACTCTTATAAAAAGTCAAAAAAGGGTATAAATGACTTTAACCCATATTCTTGTAAGTTGTAAAAATGTTTTGAAAAACATTTTTAAGAAACATGGATGTGGATGATAAAGAGATCCCAGTAGATTATTACATATAAACAACCTCGGATAATGAAGAGATTGTGAAATAAACCATTACCTTGTACTTTTCCTTGGTTGGGGTAGGTTAACCTCTTGTATAATGGTGAAATAATTGTTATTAAATTATAAAAGAATCATATATATTAATATGATATCATATATTATCTTTTAACATTGATTTGTTAATAATATCTTTGAATTATCGTCGTTTCGATTGTTAACTTATATGTTTTGTTACATAAGCCATGTTTGTCATGGATAGGTTGTATATTTTTCATATACAGAATGATATCAAGTCCTTAAACATCATTTTTAAATCATCAAATGATAATTATACTTTAATGGATACGATAGAGAATGAATCTCATCGCGTTCGTGGAGACGGTAGTCCGTACGTACGCACGAGAGACAATATCATTCTTTTGATATTAAAATAATATATAAATGGATTGTATATCATATATAAAGAATCATTAAAATGTTATATTTATTATTTACATGAGTTACACATCATTATTATACCCATCCAAATAATAATATATTGAATAACAATTACACCACGACGTGGAGACGGTAAGCCGTACGTACGCACGTATGGTGACATGTTATTCAAAGGGTGGATAGAATACTGAATATGGTTTTACCATATTTATAATAACATCACAGTATATATAATATACTGGAGTTATTATTTTAGAATGGTAATAACAAAGAAAGAAGAAGTGGATGAAGAAAGGAACTTGAAAAGGGGTGGTGAAAACATTACCTCTTCTTCGGGTTCTTACTTTTGATTTGATCAAAAGGGCTCCTTAGGTTGGCTTTCTGATCAAACTAAGGCCTCTAGGTTGTAGTGAGGGAAGTTGGGAGAGTATTCGGGAAGAGTTTGGCCGAACCAAAAGGCTTTTAAGGTGTGAAGAAATGAGAAGGAGGAGTGCCCTTTTATAAGAGGGGTGAGGGGCACCTTTAGAAAAGCTAGAAATATTAATTTATAATAAATTAAAATTCGGTTTCTAATGGCTCCAAAGTCTATTATTCAAAGGTTAAGGTGGGTATAGGTAGAAAACCATTCAACCAATAGAATTTATACAGGTTTGGGTTACTATATTAACCATATCTTTTAGTTTTAACTCTTAGTTAATTAGTTTGACATTTACCATGTCACTTTGTATTTTTATAATATATAGTTAATAAACGTACTATATACATCCACGCGACCCCCAAGTGGTCCATTAATGATGATCCTATCATGATATGAGTCTCTTGGCCGAACCTTATATTTTTAGGAATTTAATATCAATTAATAATATAATATTTGTTTTAAAAAATCTTTTATGTCAATTTTGACACTATTCAATAATTGATTTTTGTAAAACCCATAAGAGAATTATTACTTCAAACAAAGTTAATTTAATCAATACTAACATGTCATATTAACCTATAAAATTAGTGTAATTCCTAAAAAGTTTCAAATTATATTTATTTGGGAATTTATAATATCAATTATTTTAATTTTTCAAAATATGGTAATTACTGCATCATCATTGTGTCATAAATTAACTAAATTATTTAAATTATAAAAATTATAAATAAAATATAATTATGTAGGAAATATTTTTTAGATTTCTAATGAATATTTACAATTGAATTTATCTTATGTATAACCCTATATTAAAAATGTTTTAGTAAATAAACTTTGATTTTAACTCTTTTAACTCTTCTTTGAATTAAATAATAATAAATGTCCTAATCTAATCCAAGTGGACATAAATGATAATATTTTATTCCTAAGGCTGTTTCGGTCGAGATACAGTTGTCCAATAGAATTAGGACATGTGTTAGGGTAATATTAATATCATTTTTATCCTTAATTACCCTATTTACTTTTAACCGTGGTAAATAAAAGTAAAAAGTTACTATTCACCAAAAATTATTTTCATCTCATTGAACCACATTTTACTTCTTGATATTAACCGTGTCTCTCGGATTTTTGAAATTCCATTCACAGAAGCGGTAACATTAGGTTTTATGAAAATTTCAGTTTTTTAACTACCACTTAGTAGTTTCACTATTCATCAAAAATTGAAGTTTTTCAGAATAATGTCAAAATTTCACCCTAAGATATAATTGATATTCCGAATTCAAAAATGATGTCTATTTTACAAAATTACAAACATATAAGTTGAATTAATTAATTTTATAATTAATTTCTGCTGTCACAACAAATAGCTTGTTTTTAAGAAACAATATATATCAAAAGATTGATAATTGTTTATGTCTAATTTCAAAGTAAAATTAATTATAATGAACACCATTGGATAAAATGGTAAAAATATATTATAATTATACTTTAAAACCACTCAAATTCATAATTTATCACTATTAATTATTTTTATTAAAAAAGTTGTTTTTAATTAAAATTTAGTAATTTTCACTATTCATCAAAATATGAAAGTTATCCGAAAAGTACCAAAATTTCACCTTAGGCTAAATTTGATATTCGGAATCCAAAAATGAAGTCCATTTTGAAATATAAAATATATATAATTTCAAAAAAGTAGGTATTACTATTCATAACGGCTAGTTTGATTGGTTATGGTGTGTTAGAACTCGGTGTTGCGTACAACACACGCGATCACATTATTCAAAGAGAAGCGTACCATAGACGCTTGGGGTTTTACACTCAGATCCCTTGGTGGAACACCTTGGGGTGGTCGTAGTAGCACCTCAAACCTTCATCCACCAGCTACCACTCTGATCGTTCCCCTTCCCTACCCGCTGCCCTATGAACCACATCGCTAGAACCCCTGTCTCTACCTCAGTGGCCCTTCAACTATTCGTTAGTCATCTATGTGGAGGGTCGATCAGTCATGAGACAAGTGTCCCTTCCAGCCGCACGAGTAGCACGCCTAGCTCCACTTTCCCCAGTGGCCTCGTACCACCAATTCTATGTCATGGGGTCATCCTTAGGGCGGTCTGGGCTACTTGGACTTCTTTGTCATCTGTCAGCTACCTCCACGGATGACTTGGCCAGCTATCGCCTGGTGGTGGATCCCACCATTGTTGCCTCCTTTGCGAGGAAGCTCAGTAATAGTAGAGCTCGCTCCAGCACTCCAACATGTGTAGGGATGCTGAGGGGAACTGTCGATGCCCTGATCTCCCATACCAGTCCATACTCAAAGGTCTGAAGCCTAAAGAAAGGGTCTTGAACAATATCTGTAGTTTAATAGGGGAGGTATGTGAACCTCGCAGAGTACTCAGCCACTATCAAGATGTCCTGCTCTAAGTGAAGTAGGTCTTGTATACGCAATGAGAACAATGTCACTGGGAAGAACTACTCTCTGAAAATTCGTTTGAAGTCAAGCCAAGTGAGGGTCGCATCCATGTGAGTCTGGATGGTCAACTTCCACCATCACCCCATCGAGCCATACAGAAGGCTCGCCGCTAGAACCACCATATGTTCAAGTTGAATCCTCACTAAGAGGAAGACCCATATCACTACCTCCATCCAACCCTCAGTGACTTGAGGATCTATCTCTCCTCTGAACCAAGGATGTCTCTATCGCTGTAACTCGGGTACGGAACTGAGCCTATGTGTGTCCTCTACTAGTAGCACAAGTAGTAACTGCTGACAAAATGATAGTTTTATTTCTATGACACCTCCTGGAGGTTCCATAACGGGAAACGTTACCTATACTGAAGCCTCATAGATCTATTGACCATCCTCATGGTCACACATTAGGATCCTGCCTAGCTGTGTCTATGGGGGAATAATGAAATAGATCAAGATGAACCACTGTCAATAGATTATTCGTGGTGAGCTGACTCTATCTCAAAACGATCATGAAAAAACACTCAAATATGAATGCAACCAGTGTTTTCATGTACTAATTTAGAAAAAAAAATTCAGGGTCCTGGTTTTATAGATACGTTGGATACCACACCAACATTTGAATCCCTGAACTGAAAGTCGATCTAGACACACTTAACACTATTGCCCCATAAAAATTTATAAACTCTTAGTTCTTTTTGTAGAACTGAACTCATCTGATACAACTTTGTCATTAACCATTCCCATGGGGCCATACTGTGACTACCCCAATCCTACCTTCCATAGTCCAGGGGTTGGGGACTAGCACCAAAAAGGCATATCCCAAAGGGGAAGGCATTTCCTTTAATGTGTACACACACACACAACACAAACTATGGAAAGGTAGACACGATGTAATAAACAACTATCACAAGACAACTACTATGAGTACAATAAAAATAGAAAATAAATAGGCCAGAATACAAACCCAAAAAAGGAAAACTACAAACAAAATGGAGTACAAGATCACTGATAATCCGTCTGCTAAAAATCCCACTTGATGGGTAAGTGTAGAGTAGCTGCCGGAAGCCATAGAATTATGCCCCACCTGCCTGATCTCACTGGGCTGAGTAGGGTCCCAAATACACAAAGGAAATACCACAAAGCATAACCACAAAGATAAACCAAAAATCTTGATCACAAAGAAAAAAATCTCAAAATAGGTATAACTGAATGTATAAGAAGTAAAATTATCAGTCATAAAGATGAAGATTTGTAATGCTGATGGATTCGTCATATGGGCCCACTAATCACCCAAGCCATCTAGATCACATAGACCAGCTCATCTCTAGGGCAAGTGGGGTCACATAGACCCACTCATCTCTAGGCTAGTTGGATCAGTTAGACATGCTATTCTCTGGGTCACCTAGATCACTATGACCCGCTCATCTCTTGGGATAGTTGGATTACTTGTACCCACTTGTCTCTGGGACAGGTGGATCACTAAGATCGGCTGCTCTCTAGGCCAGCTAGCTCACTATGACTTATTCATCCATGATTCAGCTAGATCACTAAGACCCCCTCATATCTTGGCCATCTGGATCACTAATACTCACTCATCATATCCTTCATCCCATAGCCAGCTGTAGAATTCCTTCTCATAGCATGCTTGATTTCGAGAGAATCTACTCCTAAAGCCATCAATCGCATATAAACTCACAAAAAATTTCAAATATAGTGTTCACAATGGATTGTATAATCGCAGGGGTCCCACTGCCACAGACGGCGCATCAATCAAGCGCCCGATATGAAAGATATTGGCATTTTAGTGAACAAGGGACGGTCTTGTTCGGGCCTAATCTGGCATGGTCGGACCGACCCAACCAACCTGGCATAAGGGTCCCACATGACCAGACCTAGTTCGACAAAACTGACCTAACTTGGTGGATTCGAGGTCAGCCCATTTCATCCTGGCCGATGGCCCAGGCCCATTGGGCCTTGCTGGACACAGTCCAGTTCAGTCGTGGGTCCAGCCTGCCAGGTCGCCTAGCAACCCAGCTTCATGCAGCCCAGACCACAACAGGTGGGACTATTCATTCCTATCCCGAACTGCCTAGAAGTCTTGTTTTTTGCATTTTTCAAGACCGTATCGGTGGGCCAAATGTTCTCCAACCCACGCCGCCCAAAGGCCGGTACACGCCATAAGCCCAGCCTGCATGGCGGGCCGATTCTCCCCGTGGTAGGATTCCCATTAGGCATGTGGTCCAACTCATCATCGTGGTCCGAGGATCGTGTGGTGCCTCCGATGTGGCCCGATGGCCTCGTCCACCTGTCATCAGCCTCCATGTTAGCAGCCCCTATTACCGTTGTGGCATGCTACCAGCACACAACCTAACACTAGACACTATAACCGGGGTTCTACGGCCTGCCTGGTCATGGCCCTTCCACCGGGAATCTCCTCGGCTGATGCACCACTGCCATTGCATTATGAATAATGGGAAGAATGAAAGGACAGAGGAGGGGAATGATTCTCCCATAGAAACACCCAAAGAATGATTCATGTCTTTCTTCGTGTTGATATGGATGAGTTCTTGTTAGCACGATCATGAATAACCATGAAATAAGGTGGAATAATCAATGAAAAAGATATCCCCTTTTTATACCGTTGCATTAACCACCCCACACAAACTATCGATATTTTAGTTAACCTGTGTTCGTCATTTAAAATAAAAACAGGGAAAATTTAAAATTCATTTAAAATAAAACCCCCTACCCGGGATAGGATTTTTGGTTGAGGAAGAACGGGATCACGTGCCTATGTTCTTCATTATTGAACCGATGCTTACCATGTATAGAGATTTTTAGAAGGCTGGAAGAAGGAGTGTTCTTTGTTCATCGTCTCCACCCACCAAAGTCTTGGGCAATTCTAGTGTTGTTCCAACAATCCTACTATAACACCCGAGACTTTTATGTTATATAAATCATCAAAGGTATCTTTCACTTTCTTGACTTGCTTTACACGAAATTGCGACCTTCCTCGATAGCTTGCGTCGTACGCAATACCGAGTTTCACTAAACAATGATATGCTATTAAAATATTATTAAAACTAGCCGTTATGAATATTAATAACCAATTTTTGAAATTTTATAAATTTTATTTTTTAAAATGGACTTCATTTTTGTATTCGGAATATCAAAATTTTCCTAGTGTGAAATTTTGGTATTTTTCTGAAAACTTTCAATTTTTGATGAATAGTGAAACCACTAAGTGGTAGTTAAAAAAATGAATTTTTCATAAAACTTAATTTTACCGCTTCTGTGAGTGGAATTTTAAAAATTCGAGAGACATGGTTGATGTAAATAAGTAAAATGTGGTTCAATGATATGAAAATAATGTTTTGGTGAATAGTAACTTTTTAATTTTTTTACCACGGTTAAAAGTAAATAGGGTAATTAAAGTTACAAATGATATTATTATTACCATAACACATGTCCTAATTCTATTGGACAAGTGTAATTCTACCAAAAACAACCTTAGGAATAAAATATGACCATTTAGGCCCAATTGGATTAGATTAGGACATTTATTATTAATTGTTTTAAATAAGGGTTAAAATAGTTAAAATCAAAGTTTAATAAGTAAATAATTTTTAATATGGGGTTATACATAAGATAAATTCGACTATAAATATTAATTAGAAAGATAAAAAGATTTTATACATAATGGTATTTTATTTTTAATTTTTAGACATTAAATAATTTAATTTATTTATGACACAATGATGATGCAGTAATTATCTTATTAATGAAATATTGACATAATTGATGTAATATGTAATTTGAGACTTTTTATGAATTACACTAATTTTATAGGTTAATATGACATGTTATTATTGATTTAAGTAACTTGGTTCGAACTAATCATTCTGTTATGATTTTCACAAAAATCAATTGCTAAATAGTGTCAAAATTGACATAAAATAGTTTTTAAAACAAATATTATATTATTAGTTGTTATTTTATTCCTAAAAAAATAAGGTTCGGCCAAATGATTTAGATAAGGTTATATATATTAATAATAAACAACTTGGGGTTCGTTTGGCTTGATATAGTAAGTTTATTAGCCTTATAGTATAAGAACATAAGAAGACATAGTAAAAGTAAAATTATTTAACTTAATGTTAAATCTAAATGATAAGGTTAACATTGATACCTAAACTTGTATAAATTCTATTGGATTAGAGGATTTCGACCCCTACCCACCTTATCTTCGAAATATATCAATTTAGAGCTATTAAAAACCTAATTTGACTTTATAATAAAATAATATTTTTAGTTATTCCAAAGGTGCCCCTCTCCTCCCTTATAAAAGGGAACCACCTCCCCCTCTTCCTCACACCACTTTGAGCCTTCAAGGTCGGCCAACCGCTGCCAATTTCTCCTCTCCACTTCCCTAGAAACATCCTAGAGGTTCTGTTCTTCTTCAAAGTCCTATTTTAGTGCCCTAAAAGGAGGTCTCAAAGAAGCACTTCAAAGAAGAGGTAATGTCCGTTACCGATTATTTCATCTTTATTTATTCTTCCACTTCTTCTTCTTTAGTTGTTTCATTATGACGTAATAACATCGGTATCACTCATATACTGATATGTTATTATAAGTATGAAACAACCCTATTTCACCATCTATCCATCCTACGGAAAAAGAAATCACCGCGCGTGCGTACGTACGGAATACCGTCTCCACGCCGTGGTGTAATCTATTTTCCACCACCACCTTAATTGGATGGGTATAATGGTGTAAATAATGACTATATATGACTATTATAAAGTGATATTGATTATGAAATATTATACATACACTCCAATACAATTCCACGATCATAGGAACGATATCATCACTCGTGCGTACGTACGGAATACTGTCTCCACGATGTGATGCGACTCATTATACATAATCTTCATTTCATAATGATTATATAAATAAATTGAATGAATGAATATGATATATATTACACTAATACCACTCTTGAAATGAGGTATCTATAACCTAAAGAGAAGAATAAGAATTTATTTGACAAAACACGCATAAGAACAAAAAGTAATAAACACCGAATAACAAGTAGTAATGAAATATTACTAATAAGAAGCTAAGAATATGACCATATATGATATCATAACAATAATTATGATTATGGAATAATTCAATAACATTATTTAAATCATTATACAGGAGGTTCAGACACTTACGAAGCAAATCGGACCTAAGGTAAGACAAAATATCACAATCTCATTTTTATCCGAGATTGTTTATACTTTGGTATTTACTGGGGTGTATTTTATCATCCACATCCATGTTTCCTCAATATGTAATATTTACATAAATCTACAATAGTTTATATCGAATTTTACCCTTCGGTGTGTTTTTAGTAAAAGATACGAAAGGAATCTGTTGTCGTTTTTCGTATGAGGTACTTTTTGACTTTTACGACAAAAGTACAAGAAGAATGTTTTTTTACTTATACGACATGAATGTATTTTTAAAAAATTATTTCCAAGAAGCATCCTTTACAAGTTTTCAAGTTTATTTTTAATCAACTTCTTTTAGTTTAAAATTTTATGGTATGTTAAGAAAGGAAAAATGTTTTTGAAGTAGAAAGGATATTTTCTCACGAATGGAGTTCAAGTGTTTTATCAAAATTATTTTCCATCTAAGATAATAAAGGGTTCTGTTACTATCCATATTATTACATTGATTTGATTATGTTGTGATTATGTTTTAGGAATTCCTTTATCTTATATGAATTGTTTTATGATGTCATGATGTTTAAGATTCCCATTTTTATTACATGGGTTATGCTATGATGTATGGTTTATGATTTTGTGGCACACATAAGAATGGTATCATTATGAGATGGGTGAGACCTATATATCCCTCCAATGCATTGGGTAAAGATTTTATATCTCATGAGATAGACATGGATGGAACGGTAGGTTATACCGGTTCAGTGAAACAGGACTGAAACGAGGAGTGAACTCGGTTCAGAAATGGACTTTGTCCACTAAGATATTCTTGGCAACGAGTCTTGACTAATAAGAAATGATTATCTATGATTATGTGTGTATGGCACACAGTTTCATGTTTTATGTTATGATTATTGGGATTCCATTTCACTACTATGATTTATCGCATGTTATGAAATTATGCTCTCTTTTGCAGGTTAAGATTTCAAAAAGTTATGTTCTTATGAATATGATGTGATTGATATTTCTTTTGTTTACCATTACTGAGCATTTGAGCTCACCCTTTTGTATGTTTTCTTTCCCCAGGCCAGGAATAAGGTTATTAAGTAAGATATGCCAAAAGGGACTATATATATGATTAAATAAATGGGAGACAGTGTAGACGCTTTATGAACCAGTTGTTTATGTTTCCCAGTTTCTAAAGACACTATACCTATACAGTCCTTTCGTGGGTTTGTTATATGTTGTAATAAGTATGCTTCAATTTTGAAGTATTAACAATGTATGTAAAGTATGGGTCGTTATAGTTGGTATCAGAGGAAAGGTATAGTCAACCTTTGGAAACTAGGATGTGAAAGCCTTAGTAAGAACCCTAAGGATAAGTCTAAGCATAGAACACAATCTTAGTGTTTTAGAAATGGACATGAATAAACTAGGATAAGATCTTAAGTGTGAAATTTTATTCTTGATTATGTGGTTTTCCTATTATAATTAGTGTTGCTGACACTATTTTTCTTGGTTTTAGTCAATGGATGGAACCCAAAGGAACCGTGTTAATGCGGAATGCGATGGGCAATGCAATGATTGTACCCCTGAGCAACCAAACGTTATGGGAGATGGAATGCAAAATATTGTACCATGCTCACACAACTTTCTCAAGCTATGAATCATGCAGGACTTCCAAACGAGCAAAGCAAGGAGCAACATTCTGTTGAATCCTTCATGAGATAGCGTCCACCTTCATTCAGCAGGTCTACTGATACATTAGTTGCTGAACAATGTATTAGTACCACTCAAAAGATATTTTTAGTTATTCAATGTTATGAGCATGATAAAGTCATCATAGGAGTGTATCGTTTGGAAGGTGATGTTGATCAATGGTGGAATCTTATTAAGAATAAGAGGCAAAGGGATGAAATTGAGTCCATGGAATGGGACGAGTTCAAGAACTTATTTTTCAATAAGTACTTCCCTCGTATTCTCCGAACAAAGATGGAGAAAGAGTTTCTTGAACTGAAGCAAAAGAATGATGAATCTGTTGGTACTTATGAAGCAAATTTTACAGGACTTGCAAGGTATGCTTCTGGTATTATTATCCAACCTGAGAGTAAGATCGATTGATTCTTTAGTGGCTTAAAACCAAGTCTTCGAAGGGCCTTAGACATAAGGGACTTCAATAGTTATGAGGAAATCGTCCAATGTGCTCTCAAAGTTGAGATGGAGATTGGAGTAACCCATCAGTCGTATCGGTTTGATAAGAAGAGGAAAATGGAATTCAAAGGAAAATATAAAGAGAACACTGAAAAGAAGATGAGCTTTCCCTTATGCTCAAGGTGTGGAAAGAAACATGGAGAGAGTTGTCTTAAAGGGACAAGTAAATGTTTCAAATGTGGAAAGGAAGTTCATCGGGAATTTGAATGCCGCGATGATGGGAAGAAGATGTCTAATGATGCAAAAAAAAGGAAGGGATACACAGAATGATCCTACTACACTTCAATGTTTCAAGTGAAAAGAGATGGGACATTATGCCAATAAATTCCCTAATCCAAGGGTTGATGATGATGGTTGACGTCAACAAACTCTTAAGGCTAAAGACAAAGGAAAGTCACATGAAATTTCTATCAGCAATGTGGAGTACGATAAAGATGTGGTGAAAGGTACACTTACCATCCACTCTAAAGTAGAAAATGTTTTATTTGATTCTGGATCCACCCACTCTTTTATTTCTGAAGAATTTTCTAAAGGTATCAGCGTATTACCTCAACAATTAGATGTTGAGTTAGCTGTGACAACACCTAATGGCACAACAGTCGCATCAAAAGTTTATAATTCTTCTCCGATCGAAGTTTGTGGGAAAGTGCTTCCTGCAAATCTTTTGATCCTTCCTATAGTGTAATTTTATGTGATTCTTGGCATGTATTGGATTTCTTTACACGGATCTCATATCAATTTCCAAATAAGGGAAGTCACATTTCATATTCCAGATCAATCTATGATTGTCTATCAATGCAAGGATTAACATAACCTTCCAGTGGAAATTCCTTCTACCTTATGGGTCTTGATTCCACTAAATGAAGGTTATTTATCTCAAATGGTTGGTGAGAAACTCACGATTAATAATATTCCCATTGTACGGGAGTTTGATGATGTCTTTCTGGAGGAATTACCGGGTCTTCCACCAAATCGTGAAGTTGAGTTTTCAATAGAACTCTTACCGGGTGCTTTGCCTATTTCAAAGACACCTTATAGAATGGATCCAATTGAGTTGCCGGAATTGAAGAAGCAACTCCAAGAGAATCTTGATAAGGGATTCATACGCCCTAGTGCGTCACCTTGGGGAGCACCTCTTCTATTTGTTAAGAAGAAAGATGGATTAATGAGACTCTGCATTGATTATCGAGAACTTAACAAGATAACTATCAAGAATAAATATCCTCTCCCACGCATTGATGACTTATTTGACCAACTACGCGGAGTTCAATAATTTTCCAAGATTGATCTTCGTTCAGGGTATCATAAATTAAGGGTCAAAAGGGAGGATATACCAAAGACGGCTTTCCTTACAAGGTATGGACACTATGAATTTATAGTGATGCCATTTGGTCTTACTAATTCCCCTGCTATCTTCATGGATATGATGAATAGAGTCTTTAGAGACTATATTGATAAATTTGTGGTAGTCTTTATAAACGATATTATTGTCTATTCAAAGAGCAAGGAAGAACATGAAGATCACTTGAGAATTATATTAAAGACCCTGAGAAAGGATAAGCTTTATGCCAAATGTACCAAGTGTGAATTTTGGATTCAAAAAGTTTCATTTTTGGGTCACATAATCTCAAAAGAGGGGATATATGTGGATCCAGCAAAAACAAAGGTTATCGAAAGATGGTCGAGACCAACAACAGTAACTGAGATCCGAAGTTTTCTTGGTTTGGCTGGATATTATCGACGTTTTGTGAAAGATTTTTCACGATTATCTAATCCACTCACCAAGTTGACTCGGAAAGGAGTTAAGTTTGTTTGGATGGAAGAATGTGAAGAGAATTTCAAGGAGTTGAAAAGAAGGTTATCCAATGCACCTGTGCTCACACTGCCTTGTAGTGGAGAAAGGTTTGTGATCTATAGTGATGCATACAAGAAGGGATTGGGGTGTGTTCTAATGCAAAATGATATGGTGATATCTTATGCCTCACGACAGTTGAAAATCCATGAGCAAAATTACCCAACACATGATTTGGAGTTATCTGCGGTAATCTTTGCATTAAAGATTTGGAGGCATTATCTTTATGGAGAAAGGTGTGACATTTATACTGATCATAAAAGTTTAAAGTATATTTTCACACAAAAGGAGCTGAATATGCGTCAAAGAAGATGGTTGGAGCTGATTAAGGATTATGACTGCTCAATCCATTACCACCTTGGGAAAGCAAACAAGGTGGCAGATGCATTAAGTTGACAAGACCATGCCAGTTTATCCATGATGAGGATCACAAAAGATCCAATATTTATGGATTTACAAAGGATGGATCTTGGAATTATAATGGAAGGGGAAAATCTTATCTTTCTCAAATGAATGTTCAACCATCTATACATGTGAAGATTAAAGAGGCACATAAAAAAGATATCGAGTTACAAAAGAATTTGAGAAATGTTCCTGAATTCAACCTTGATTGTGATGGGATAATAAAGTTCAGGAATCGGGTTTGTTTCCTCCCATCTCAGAATTAAAGAAAGAGCAGCTGGATGAGGCTCATAGTTCTTCATTCTCTATTCATCCTGGAAGCACGAAGATGTATAGGGACCTGAAAGAGTACTTCTGGTGGGATGGCATGAAAAGAGATGTTGCTGAATATGTCTCTCGATGCTTGGTTTGTCAGCAAGTTAAAGCTGAGAGACATAAGTCTAAGGGGATTTTACAACCATTACCCATACCCAAATGGAAATGGGAAAACATCACTATGGACTTTGTCACAGGACATCCTAAAACATCCAAAGGAAATAATGCTATCTGGGTCATAGTTGACCGTCTTACCAAGTCTGCACACTTCATTGCTATTAGAGAGGATTTCTCTTTAGATCAGCTTGCCAGGATATATGTAAAGGAAGTGGTAAGATTGCATGGAGTGCCACTTTCTATTATATCTGATCGGGATCCGAGATTTACCTCAAAGTTCTGGAGAAGTCTTCAACATACTCTTGATACAGAGTTGAGTTTCAACACTGCTTATTATCCTCAGAAAAACGGTCAGTCTGAGAGAACAATTCAAACTCTAGAAGATATGTTGAGAGCTTGCTCTATGGATTTCAAAGGTGGTTGGGATCAACACCTACCTTTGGTGGAATTTTCTTATAATAATAACTTTCACTCCAGTATTCAGATGGCTCCTTATGAAGCTCTCTATGGAAATAAATGCAAGACTCCAACTTGCTGGGATGAAGTTGGGGAAAGAAAGCTATTAGGACCTGATCTCGTTGATGAAATGGCAGAAAAAGTCATATCTATTCAACAACACATAAGAGCAGCTCAGAGTCGACAGAAAAGTTATGCCGACAACCGAAGAAAAGACCTAGAGTTTGAAGTGGGTGATAAAGTGATCTTACGAATATCTCCCTGGAAGAGAGTCATGAGATTTGGAAAGAAGGGGACGTTGAGCCCTAGATATATCGGTCCTTTAGAAATACTGGATCGTGTTGGGAAGGTAGCTTACCGATTGGCGCTTCCACCGAATATCTCTCAAGTTCACGATGTGTTCTATGTATCTCTCCTGAGAAAATACATACCTGATCCTTCACATGTAGTTAGCTCAGAAGTTGTACTGTTGGAGCAAGATTTTTCTTATGAAGAACAGCCGATAGAGAATCTGGATTGTAGAAAAAAAGTCCTATGAAGCAATACCACTCGATTGGTGAAAGTTTTATAGAGGAACCACCAATTAGAAGAAGCTACATGGGAGCTTGAGGATATGATGAGGGAGAGGTATCCTCATCTGTTTGTTACAAAGTGACGAATTTCGAGGGTGAAATTCATTTTAAGGGGGGTAGAATGTAACACCCGATACTTTTATGTTATATAACTCATCAAAGGAATATTTCACTTGCTTGACTTGCTTTACACGAAAGCGCGACCTTCCTCAATATCTTGCGTCGTACGCAATACCGAGTTTCACTAAACAATGATATGCTATTAAAATATTATTAAAACTAGCAGTCATGAATAGTAATAACCAATTTTTAAAATTTTATAAATTTTATTTTTCAAAATGGACTTCATTTTTGGATTCGGAATATCGTAATTAGCATAGGGTGAAATTTTGGTATTTTTTTGAAAACTTTCAATTTTTCATGAATAGTGAAACCACTAAGTGGTAGTTAAAAAACTGAATTTTTCATAAAACTTAATTTTACCACTTCTGTGAGTGGAATTTCAAAAATCCGAGAGACACGGTTGATGTCAGTAAGTAAAATGTAGTTCAACGAGATGAAAATAATTTTTTGGTGAATAGTTACTTTTTACTTTTTTTACCATTGTTAAAAGTAAATAGGGTAATTAAGGGTAAAAATGATATTATTATTACCCTAACACCTGTCCTAATTTTATTGGACAAGTGTAATTCGACCAAAAACAACCTTAGGAATAAAATATGACCATTTAGGCCCACTTGGATTAGATTAGGACATTTATTATTAATTTATTTAAAGAAGGGTTAAAATAGTTAAAATCAAAGTTTAATAAGTAAATCATTTATAGTATGGGGTTATACATAAGATAAATTCGACTATAAATATTCATTAGAACGCTAAAAGGATTTCCTACATAATGGTATTTTATTTGTAATTTTTAGACATTAAATAATTTAATTTATTTATGACACAATGATGATGCAGTAATTATCTTGTTAATGAAATATTAACACAATTGATGTTATATGTAATTTGAGACATTTTATGAATTACACTAATTTTCTAGGTTAATATGACATGTTAGTATTGATTTAAGTAACTTGGTTCGAACTAATCATTCTGTTATGATTTTCACAAAAATCAATTACTAAATAGTGTCAAAATTGACATAAAATAGTTTTTAAAACAAATATTATATTATTAATTGTTATTTTATTCCTAAAAATATAAGGTTCGGCCAAATGATTTAGATAAGGTTATATATATTAATAATAAGCAACTTGGGTTTCGTTTTTCTTGATATAGTATTTTTATTAACCATATAGTATAAGAACACAAGAAGACACGGTAAAAGTAAAATTATTTAACTTAATGTTAAATCTAAATGATAAGGTTAAAATTGAAACCTAAACTTGTCTAAATTCTATTGGATGAGAGTATTTAGACCCCTACCCACCTTATCTTCTAAATATATCAATTTGGAGCTATTAAAAACCGAATTTGACTATATAATAAAATAATATTTTTAGTTATTCCAAAGGTTCCCCTCTCCTCCCTTATAAAAGGGAACCTCCTCCCCCTCTTCCTCACACCACTTTGAGCCTTAAAGCTCGGCAAACCCCTGCACATTTCTCCTCTCCACTTACCTAGAAATATCCTAGAGGATCTGGTCTTCTTCAAAGACCTATTTTAGTGCCCTAAAAGGAGGTCTCAAAGAAGCACTTCAAAGAAGAGGTAATGTCCGTTACCGATTCTTTCATCTTTATTTCTTCTTCCACTTCTTCTTCTTTAGTTGTTTCATTATGAAGTAATAAAATCAGTATCACTCATACACTGATATGTTATTATATGTATGAAACAACCTTATTTCACCATCTATCCATCCTACGGATAAAGAAATCACCGCGCGTGCGTACGTACGGAATACCGCCTCCACGCCGTGGTGTAATCTATTTTCCACCACCACCTTACTTGGATGGGTATAATGGTGTAAATAATGACTATATATAACTATTATAAAGTGATATTGATTCTGAAATAGTATACATACACTCCATTTCAATTCCACGATCATAGGAACGATATAATCACTCGTGCGTACGTACGGAATACCATCTCCACGATGTGATGCGACTCGTTCTACATGATCTTCATTTCATAATGATTATATAAATGAATTGAATGAATGAATATGATATATATTACACTAATAACATTCTGGAAATGAGGTATCTATAACCTAAAGAGAAGAATAAGAATTTATTCGACAAAACACACATAAGAACAAAAAGTAATAAACACCCGAATAACAAGTAGTAATGAAATATTACTAATAAGAAGCTAAGAATATGACCATATATGATATCAAACCAATAATTATGATTATGGAATAATTCAATAACATTATTTAAATCATTATACACGAGGTTCAGACACTTACGAAGCAAATCATACCTAAGGTAAGGGAAAATATCACAATCTCATTTTTATCTGAGATTGTTTATACTTTGGTATTTACTGGGGTGTATTTTATCATACACATCCATGTTTCCCCAATATGTAATATTTACAACATTCTACAATAGTTTATATCCAATTTTACCCTTTGGTGAGTTTTTAGTAAAAGATACGAAAGGAATCTTTTGTCGTTTTTCGTACGAGGTACTTTTTGACTTTTTTGATAAAAGTACGAGAAGAATGTTTTTTTTACTTATACGACATGAATGGATTTTTAAAACATTATTTACAAGATGCTTCCTTTACAAGTTTTCAAGTTTATTTTTAATCAACTTCTTTTAGTTTAAAATTTTATGGCATGTTAAGAAAGGAAAAAAAATTTGAAGTAGAAAGGATATTTTCTCACGAATGGAGTTCAAGTGTTTTATCAAAATTATTTTCCATCTAAGATAACAAAGGGTTCTGTTTCTATCCATATTATTACATTTATTTGATTATGTTGTGATTATTTTTTATGAATTACTTTATCTTATATGAATTGTTTTATTATGTCACGATGTTTAAGATTCCCATTTTTATTACATGGGTTATGCTATGATGTATGGTTTATGATTTTGTGGCACACATAAGAATGGTATCATTATAAGATGGGTGGTACCTATATATCCCTCCAATGCAATGGGTAAAGATTTTATATCTCATGATATAGACATGGCTGGAACAGTAGGTTATACCGGTTTAGTGAAACAAGACTGAAACAAGGAGTGAACTCAGTTCAGAAATGGACTTTGTCCACTAAGATAGTCTTGGAAATGAGTCTTGACTAATAAGAAATGATTCTCTATTATTATGTGTGTATGCCACCAAGTTTCATGTTTTATGTTATGATTATTGGGATTCCATTTCACTACTATGATTTATCGCATGTTATGAAATTATGCTCTCTTTTGCAGGTTAAGATTTCCAAAAGTTATGTTCTTATGAATATGATGTGATTGATATTTCTTTTGTTTACCCTTACTGAGCATTTGAGCTCACCCTTTTGTATGTTTTCTTTCCCCAGGTCAGGAAGAAGGTTATTAAGTAAGATATGCCAAAAGGGACTATAGATATGATGAAATAAATGGGAGACAATGTAGACGCTTTATGAACCAGTTGTTTATGTTTCCCAGTTTCTAAAGACACTATACCTATACGGTCCTTTCGTAGGTTTTTTATATGTTGTAATATGTATTCTTCAATTTTGAAGTATTAACAATGTATGTAAAGTATGGGTCGTTATCCCTACATTGCTTGTTAGGCTATTAATTGATGAACGTGAATCATCATTTCTATTATGATGTGTTGTAGTATCGTAACACTGACTCATTAACAAATTTAATTAAATAGATTAATCTTCACCCAGTTGCTACACCACAATGCTAACGCGCCACTTCTCAACGATGATGAAAATAGGTAAAATAAATTTTTATGTTGTTTTATTTTTCTTCCAAAAATTCCGAAAATTAACATTCACCATTGACCCGAGTCCATAGAGGTTAAGCTTCGCCTAAGGGAAACACGCCCTTATGAGAACTACAGTAGACTCAGATTTCCAATCCAAGTTACCATTTGGGTGTTATAATAATTGAAATATAAAATAATTTTTTACTTAATTATTTTATTTACGGGTAAAAACTACTTTCCAATGTTCCCTTGTGCCAGCCAATGTTAGTCCCACTCTAGCTGAATCTAGATGCTCTGAGTTCAACAGTGCCATCATATTTTTTATCCAGGAACCGGTTTAAAATTTAAAAAAACCTACTCGCATGTTTATTTGATGAACCATTAAAATAGTTGAAAAATACATTCTGGAAACTTCGGGCCTAAGAATTAAATGTTGTCTCAGAGCCTGTTCACGAAATATTCCCTTTTAATTTTCAAAAAAAAATCATGAAATTCTAGATTATTACACCAATGGGATGGGTTATGACATAGTGGTATCAGAGGTGGATAATTATACTATAGGAAAATGATTTTATGAGATTGGTTTGTGGAAATAGTTTTAATTGTTTTGATCTTGACTTTTAGGCTAGGGACTCCAATGTTAGTGTAGGAAGTAGATGTATCCATTCACTGGGACTCTGATAACCTTTTTTTTGACTCATTACATTAGAACACTAGTTATAGAGAAACAAAATAATGGTACATACATCATATAGGAATGTGTTGTTTTTTCCATGTCCATTAGTGTCATATATCTATATATACTTTTCGACAGTGGTACTTCTTGGTTCTTTATAGGACACCTCCACGATGCATACCAGCTAGTATTCAGCAACTCGATCATGAGGATGACCCCCTCAGTGATGAGGCTTCAATTCAAGGACCAATTCCTCAGGCGTTACCTCCAGGTGGTGAACCTACTACACCACCACTAGTGGAGTAGTACATGGTACCTAAAGTACTAGAAGATGATGATCATAAGCCGAGCGCACTCCATGAGAATCAGAGATAGGGACCCCTCAGGTTTTGAGGTGAGACCAATCCTGAAGAAACTGAGGACTGGATTGAGGTGGTGACTAGAGATTTTTTCCTAGTGAGGAAACCCTGCGAGCTAGATAGTGATCATAGGAGCGATCCTTATTTAGGGTTTGGCAGGATGATGGTGGAGTTTGACCGTGTAGATTCACGACGAGGAGATACTTCCATGGATGAAGTTTGAGCTACTCTTTTGGGAGGAGTTATATCCTGTTAAGCTGAGAGAAGTACGTATTCAAAAGCTTCCTCAGCTCCAGAAAGATAGTTTAATGGTGGATGACTATTCATTGAGGTTCATCAGCCTTTCCAAGTACTCGATGGATATGGTCTGGAATCAGCACTTTGGAGGTCGGGCCTTTGAGTGAGTTCTATAATGGGACGTCTAAGCTAGCATAATGCCTCTATGTATATCTACTTATGTAGGAGTTCTCTAGAAAGATTTTGTGATCGAGAGCTTCTTGGTTGAGATGAGATAGTCAGTGGCAGTCAACAACATGCATATAGGTTAAGAGGCCTCGACAACAGGTATCTGACATCAAGCATAGGGATTGAGATGTGGAATACTTCATAGGATGACCCAAGATAGGGGATCTGCGGTCCACGACTCTTAAGCAAGATCCATTAATCCTAGGGAGAGGTGATGCTACTCATGCGATGGAAGGTGACATATTGGTATAGATTTACCAACATGTTTAACAACTGACAAAGAGGTGGTGGATGGACAACTAAGGAAGAAGTAGAGAGTGCATAAGGTAGACCCCCCATACAGCAGATGTGGAAGAGGTGTAGGGAGAGCTGCAGGAGGTGGTAGATACTTTGACCTACTTCCACCATCACCCCTAGGAGGTCCATACTAGGATCAGGGAGTTAGTGGATAGGGGTGGGGGAAGCTATATGCAGCCGTGGCTTATGGCCTGGGGACTCCAAGTATGATCTGAGGTATGATCTATGTCTTTTCTACCTTTTTATATGTACTTATAGACACTGGTTGAAGTCATTCATTCCTCACCACATGATTTGTTCAAAACCTTCAGATTTTATTGGAGTTTCTTACTCGACCATTACACTTAGAGACACCTATGAGAGGAGACTATATGATCACTCATCTTTTCCAACAATGTGATCTAACCCTTGGAGTTGAGAGTTTATGTTGGAACCTCTTGGTGGAAGCATCGAGGCCTTACGAAGCCATTCTCAGTATGGATTGGTTATCTTCAGTCCATGCCCTGATTTACTTCTTCAGGTGAACATTGTGTTATGTATTCAGTGATGGAACAAGTTTTTCCTTTATTAGTGAAAAGGAAACCCATGTAGTACAGAATGGGCTCATGATTAGGAGGGTGAAACCGAATACCCATGAGTTGGCCCTCCTTTCCATCAAAATAGCAGATGCTGTGAGATTTCAGTTCCCAATAGTATTGGCATAGTCTGAGGAAATCTATCCATAGGATGTTCTAGGATTACCTATCTATTGGGGGATCAATATATACATCAACATACACCCCAAGATAGCACCAATATCCTCACCGGTGTATCAGATGTATCCTACAGTGATTCATGTGTTGAGGGTGGAACTGGAGGATTCTAAACGGAAGGAATTCATAAGAGCCATTGTTTTTTCCAAGGTGACCCCTCTTTTGTTTTACAAGATGGAATATGGGAGTTTGATGTTGTACGTGGATTACTAGAACCTGAATCATTTAACAGTGAAGAACAAGTATCCACTTTCAAGGATCGATGACCACTTCGATCAACTGAGAGGGGGCGTGATGGTTCTCAAAGGATAAACTTTGAATAGGTTACCACCAATTATGAGTATTAGATGAGGATATATCAAAGATGGTTTTCAGATGCTGATACTGCCATTACGGGTACTTGGTGATGCCTTTCGGCATGATGAACACCCAAAATTATTCATGGGACTTATAAACCAAATATTCCACCTGTAATTAGACTGTTTTGTAGTGGTCTTCATCGACGACCTCCTTGTGCACTTATCGTCATAGGAGGAGCACATAATACACTTGCGGATGGTTATAGACAAACTACGAGAGCACCAGTTTTTTGGGAATCTCTCAAAGTTCCAGTTCTGGATACAGGAGGACCACTTTCTAGGACATGTTATCTCATAAGATAGAGTAGTAGTGGACCCATCCATGGTTAAGGTGGTGTTACCATGGGAGCCACACTGGAGTGCGACAGAGGTGTAGAGATTCCTCGGGTTTGTAGGATACTAGATACCAAAGATTTATCCTTGATTTATATTTGATATTATAACTGATTATAGCCTTGACCTACAATGGGAATCATTTTCTATGAACAGAGAAGTTTTAGAAGGATTTATAGCATTTTAGGCCGAGTTTGACAAGTGCACTAATCTTGAGATATCTAGAGGAGGGTGTCAAGTACGTATTTCTCTGCAACACATCAGGTACCAGGCTTCGTTGTGTCTTAATGCAGAGACAAGTGGTGATTTCTTATGGTTCATGATAGATGAGGATGCATGATCATAACTACACTACCCATGATCTTGGGTTGGAAGTGGTAGTCTTCATGTTGATGATGTACCGACACTACCTGATGGGCGAACATTTTATCGTCTACTATGACCACAAGATCCTTAAGGGCATCTTCTTGCAAAAGTATTTTAATCTAAGGTAGAGGCTATGGATATATTTCCTCAATGATTACAACATTGAGATCATATATACTTCTGGGAAGGAGAACGTAGTGGTGGATTCTCTTAGTCAGAGATCGAGTTTGCAGCTGTTGAGCAATGCGTCAGAGCAGCTGGCCTCTCTACAGTTATCCTTCTTGGATGGAGATGATGTGTCTTACCTATAGTCAATGTTTGTTACCCCTCTACTTCTATAGAGACTCAGGGAGGCACAACTAGGGGATATAGACTATGATAATTTACACGCTCAGTTATCCAGAGGAAAAGCTCCTAATGGATATTCGCAAGGTGGGGATCAGTTTGTCCTTTTCAGAGGATACACAGTTGTGCCAGTGGTGTTGCGGGAGGTGGTTCTGAGAGAGTGTCATATATCCCCCTTGGTGGTACATCCAATAGTGTAAAAAAATATACTAGGACCAATGACGTTAGTTCTAGTGAACAGGTATAAAGAAGGCATTAGTATAGTTCGTTTCTTGATGCCTTATGTGCTAGCAGGTGATGGCTAAGCACCAGGTGCCAACACTACCAAAAAACTGGGCAAGGTAGGTGCCTACCTTTATCAGCGCTAATGGAAAAGCGCTGATAAAGGGGTTGGCCTTTATCAGCAATAAAAAAGTGCTGATAAACGTACTCTTTATCAGCACTAAAACAAGCGCTGATAAAGGTGTACCCTTTATCAATGCTTTTTTTAGTGCTGATAAAGGTTAAATTTATCAGCGCTTTAAATATCCCTTTATCAGTGATTTTTTTAGCACTGATAAAGGTTACTTTTATCAGCACTTTTCTTAGCGCTGATTATATTTATTATATACAATAAATAAAAACACATGTTGTAACTAAATATATATATATAATTAAATAATTATAGGATTAATAATAAATATATTTATTATATTTATAAGATTTATTAGATTTATTAATTCATTATATTTATTAGATTTATTAATTAATTTTATTTAATATATATATTTATTATATTTTTTTAAATTCAATGTATTTGTTTTATTTATAAATTTATAATACGTTTTAATATATGTGTATAATTAAAATTATTTAATATATATGTGTTTTCCAATGAATTGGGGTTAATGATATATCATACATGCATATATATATGTACATGAATAATGTTCATTTATACATTATAATTACATATCACGTTGATGTGTTATTAATTTATAATTCATTATGTTACCCATATAACATATATGTTATAAAAAATGTACACTTATAATTTAAATTAAATTATATTTAAAAAATAAATATATATTTTATTATATTTTCAATGATATATATATAAATATAAATATACCTTTAAAATAATTTTATAAGTATAAATAGAGATATATTTATTTAGATCTATAATTATTAATAAATATATATATATATATATATATTTATCATAAATATCATTTTAAATAAATATATAATATTATAAAGAAATTATTAAATTTATACATTTATCAGTGCTTTTATTAGAACTAATAAACTACGTCTTTATCAGTGCTACAAAAGCGCTGATAAAGAGTGTCTTTATCAGTGCTAAAATAAAAAAGCGCTGATAAAGTTACTCTTTATCAGCACTACAAAAGCACTGATAAAGTCCGACCATTATCAGCGATAAAAAAGTGCTTATAAAGGGGGTCTTTATCAGCACTTTTCATTTTGGCACTGATAAATACCCCCTTTATCAGTGCTTTTTACTAGCGCTGATAAAGGTCCACGCGAGATTTATAAAATCCACCAGGTCCTCCTCCTTCTCCCTGCACCATGTCAAGCCTTCGCGGAAGCCCTACCCTACGCCGCTGCCTCCTCTCCGCTACTGCCTCCTCTCCATCGCGGCCGCCGCTGCGGCCACCGCCTCCTCCTCCTCCTACAGCACCTACTTCTCCTCCTCCTCCTCCACCGCAACTCCTCCTCCTCCTCCTACACCACATCCTCATCTCCGCCGCTCCTCCTCCTCCTCATCCTCCCCCTCCTTTACCGTAGACTCCTCCTCCACCAGAGCCACCTCCTCCTCCTACTCCTCCTCCTACTCCTCCTCCTCCTCTGTTGCCTCCGCTGCCTCCGAGCTGCCTCCGCGCTGCCTCAACACTGCCTCTGCGCTGCCTCCACTGCCTCCGTTGCCTCCGCTATCGACGCCTCCTCCTCCTCTGCCACTAGGTCCTCCTCCTTAAGGTGAGTACAATTTAATGAGCATGAATTTATTATGTTTGCAATTATATTTAAATATTGAGATTTATTATGATTTGGCATAATTCTTGTGTGTGATGCATGTGTGTGTGACACATGTATATGTGGTTGGTTACATGTTTGATCTTGATTATCTCTCCCCACTTACAGTTGGTTTACTTGTGAATTGATATTTTTGAGTCCGTTTTGGTGCCTTTTATGCTTTGGTTCATTGTGTGAACCCTTGTGGTTAATTATAATTCCCCTTTTGTTTATTTAATTAGATTTTTTTTGTATTATTTTGGCATCCATAAGTGAACTATTGGATATAGGCATATTCATATGTCCACAGGGTGAAAATATATATTGGTACACAAATGATAATGGATTTATACAATGATGCTCACTTTAAACCCTGAACTTTGAAACAATTTCCCTCCTTTCCTCCTTATTTTCTTTGTCCCTCCTCCTTTCAAATGGTTCTTATAAAACCCCAATGTTTTAAAAATGGATCCTTGTTTCCCAAATTTCAAATTTAGTTTCAAATGTGTTCCCTAAATCTAGGTATGTTTGGATTATTGAGGTGTGGTTTGGTTTCTAAATGACATAAAGGCCCAATTGTAATCTTCAGAGCTTACATGGTGTTTTCCCCTTGGTTTTGAAAATGGAATTTTATTTTTAAATTTTAATGATCTATTGGTATTTTGTGGTGTTTTGAAAATTGGTTTTGAAACTCATGTAATGTATTGGCCCGGTTGACAATCATGTGTGGCTTTATATGTGATTACAACCTCTATGGTTGTCCCTATGTGGAGAGGTTCTCCACATAGTTGGTGTTGGAGCTTGGGAAAGACATTCATGGAGTCATATGTGTGTTATTGGTTTATACCGTGCATGTGATAGCCTCTTAATTCTCTGGTATACTACTATAATGGAGCATCAATGTTGGTTTTTTACTATGGAGATACACCATATGTCGGCAGGTGAGTCTAAAGCTAGTAAGTCTAGAGTTTTGTTTCTAGGAATGTTTAGTAAAATCTAATGATTACCTATCTATATGTTCTTCTTTATTTTTCTGCACTTTGGTTATCTAATTTTCTAGTATTTTTCTACTTTTATTGTTTCAATTATTTTCATCATGGCTCTGTGATCACCTTGTTTGGATTCTTATATTGAATTTTTAATTCATTTTTTAAACTAGATATCTATTTTAAAAAGGGAAGACATGATTTGTTTTTAAAATGGATTTTCTAAAAAATATGTGTTGGTTATTTAAATGATAAAAACCTATTTTATAAATGTATTTCAAATTAGTGTTTTTTTATTATTTCAAGAAAGGTAATGTATGGATTCTATGGTGCTTACCTACTAAGTTGTTTTATGATCACACCCCACTTGTGACACTTAGCATCAGTAGACCCAAGTTATTTTTAGGTTTGTGTTTCTTGTTTAGGTTTCCTTTAGAGTAGGTTGGTCTTATAGTTAGTGGTAACCCAAAGGTCACATGGATATCTGGTCAGGTTCCGATTTATTCTATCTCTGTTTTTAGTTTCTATTTTGTTCAGTTGTCGCTGTATATGGATCTTGTTTATGTATTCTTTATGTTCTATGCTTATGGATCCTCATGGTTTTGTTTCCTGCTCTATTTGGTGTATATATATCCCCATTTCTATATCTCACATCATATTATCACACCATGACTCTTATATATCTTAAGAGGGTTTTCCTCATCATACGTGAGATATAAAACTATAAGATCCATCTTCTTTAGGCCTAAGACTCTAATACCTACTCAAATAGCCATAGAAAAACTAACTAGGCTATACAAATATCATACCAAACCCGATCCTCTCATAAACAAAACTACTCCATGGAGACATAATCTAGGGATGATCACAGAATCACAAACATTCAATATAACCCTCACTCTATCTCTTGGTGGATAAAAAACACCCTATTTATTTACCGTGGTTGCTCTAGATTTATATCGCTTTCACTGGAACACATATACTCATGCATGAATGCACAATCATGCATAGTTTGGAATATGGTTTTGTATTATAGGGTCCACCTACCTCAAAAAATGGAGTAACCCCCTCACTAATATCAACTCATCCTCAACCAAGACTATACATGCCTTATCTAATCTTGTACCAATGATTGAGGCCCAATCTCAAGGCACAATTCCCAAATAATTAATTATAGAAACTTATAATTTATTATTCACCTTAATATAATTAGGAATAATCTTTTAAAAACTCACTAGGAAACACATCACCACCTAAACCACACAAAACATGGTGCGTTCATCATACGAGGATAACCTCTAGCCAATGCAATCAAAATCTACACCATCTGAATTGATTTGAAGATGATATAATGAAATCATCACAAACAATCCTATTCAAAATAATCCCACATCATAGGGAAATAAAGGATAATAGTAATGGAGGAAGTATGAGGGAATAAATCACTAACTCACTATAAAAAAAATCCCCAGAACCACCCCTCATCAGGGGGGGATCTAAGAGAGGAATAGAATGGATGAATGCCAAGAACCACACAAGATTTTCTATTAATGAGCACACCCTCCACCATTTTTGAAGTATCTTGTTTTTTATCTAAATTATACTAATATTCCTTCTCCCCTAACCTATATAACCATCTTATGGATTACAAATAGGATGAATATAAATAATGAATAGATGAATTCCAATCCGTTGACAAAAGAGTATAAAGAAGGCGTGAAAGAGTTAAACAAGTTTGCAAAAGATCATGCATGTGACCCTTCTCAAATCCTTTGCCTGTGTTTGAGTTATTGTTATTCAAAACAAATTAGTCTAGAGGAGTTGGAAGAACACTTGATCCATCATGGAATTGATCAGAGTTATACATGTTGGAATAAACACAGGGAAAAAACGAATGTAGTTAATGGCTGGGATGACACTGCATTTTATGGATCATTTGATATGATTACAAACATGAAAAATGAAGATAACCGTATGGAGGATGTGATTACAGATGTGAATGATGATGAAGATCGTATTGAGGAAATGACAAGTACTGTCGAAGATGAACTTCATGATTGCCCAAAATTGTTTGAGAAGTCAAAAAGTTGTGCAAAGACGGCATTGTATGCTAGTTGCACTAAATTTTCAACATTTTCAGCCATAATGAAGCTGTATAATTTGAAAGCAGACAACGGGTGGTGTGATGCCAGTTTTACAAAACTACTTGCTCTTCTGAATGACATGCTCCCAGAAGACAATGAGCTTTCGAGCCGAACATAGGACGCCAAACGAATTCTACGCTCGATGGGTATGATATCTGAAATAATACACGCCTGCCCGAATGATTGTATGTTATTTCGCAAGGACCAAAAATCAATTAAAGAATGCCTAATGTTTGGTGCTTCTAGATACAAGAAAGATGAATCCAGTCCTACTAAATTTGTATGATACTTTCCAATCATTCCGTGGTTTAGGTGCCTATATGGAAGTGAGGAGACTGCAGAACAATTAACATGGAATGCAGATACAAAAATTAATGATGGGATACTACGTCACCCAGCAGACTCTCCTCACTGGAAGAGAATTGATCATGAGTATCATGATTTTGGAAATGAGTCAAGAAGCCCTCGTCTTGTGTTATCTACAGATGGAGTGAATCCTTTTGGTTTTCAAAGAAATAGTAACAGTATATGGCCGGTTATGATGGTAAATTATAACTTACCACCATGGTTATGCATGAAACGAAAATACATCATGTTATTTATGCTTATATCAGGACCAAAATAACCGGGTAATGATATTGATGTTTATTTAGCTCCATTGATAGAAGATTTGAAGTTATTGTGGGATTCAGGTGTTACATTGTATGATGCTTACAAAAAAGAAGATTTCACTTTGAGAGCCATGTTGTACGGGAATATGAATGACTTCCCTTCTTATGGAATTTTTTTAGGATATAGCATTAAAGTAACTCAATGGTGTCTTATTTGCGAACAAGGTACACAATCAATTAGGTTGAAACATTCATCAAAAACTGTGTTTCTAGTACATCACAGATTTCTACCCCAACGACATAAGTACCGTTCTTGGATGACATCATTCAATGGAAGTTCAGAAGAATGTACAACACCTTCTCCACTAACAGGTGATCAATTGTTTGATAAAGCCAAAAATGTGGACACTACTTTTGGTAAACCGGCTTCCAAAAACCTTACGAAAATTGGTTGGAAAAATAGATCAGTTTTTTTGAAATAACATAATGGAATTGTCTGTATGTCAGAAATTTTCTTGATGTTATGCATGTAGAAAAAAATATATTTGATAGTGTCATCAGCATGTTGATAAATACATCTTGAAAAAAAAAGATGGAATTAAGGCTAGTTTGGACATGGTTGAGATGGGAATACGAGAAGAGCTGGCACCAGTGAAGGGTGAAAAATGAAAATTTCTTCCTCCTACTCCTTACACTCTTTCCATCTAGGAGAGATATCAATTTTGCAACTTCTTGAATGACATAAAGGTTCCAGAGGGGTATTCGTCAAATATCAGGAACCTCGTGTCAATGAGTGACTTGAAGTTAAATGGTCTGAAATCACATGACTGCCATGTTTTGATGAAAGATCTCATTCCAATTGCTTTATGTTTCATTTTTCCCAAGAATGTCCGCCATACATTAACGAAACTGTTTTTCTTCTTCAAAGCTATATGCAACAAAGTTATAGACCCGGCGAAATTGCTAACTATGGAAAGAGAAATTTCCGTCATATTATGTGAATTAGAAATGTTCTTCCTACCTTCATTTTTTGATATGATGGTTCATTTCATGGTCCACTTGGTGAGAGAGATTAGACTATGTGGTCCTGTACATTACAGATGGATGTACCCCATTGAAGGGTATATGAATATTTTGAAAGGGTATGTCAAAAATCAAAGTCGGCCAGAGGGTTGTATTGCAGATCTATATATTGTTGAGGAAGCCGTTGAATTCTATAGCGAATACCTATCTGGTGTGGAAGGCATTGGTCTACCGAAATCTCGTCACACTGGGTGGCTTGAGGGTGAAGGAATTTCTTGAAGATAGGTTTTCATAGTCAATATTATAGATCGGGAGTAGGCCCACCTTTATGTTTTTCATAACAGTTTCAACATTGACCCATATATTGAAATCCACAAAGAAATTATCATGCATTTGAATCAATCTAGGGATGAAAAATGGATATCAGATACAGATAATTGACAGATTATTGGATGGTTTTAGGACCATATTTTTAAGAAGTCAGATGAAAATCCAGAGTAAATTTCAGAATGACTTTGATGGCTTGCCAGAGGACCAAGAATGTATGTATTATCTTATAATTCTTATGTAGTTAATGGTTATACATTTTATACTAATGAACATGATGAAGAAAGTACCATGTAAAATAGTGGGGTTACACTTGTGGCTGAAGAGATGCATGTTTCCAGTGCTAAGGACATAAATCCAATTTATGTGAATATGTCATACTTTGGCATCATCAAACAAATATGGGAGTTGGATTATACAGAATTTCAAGTTCCGATTTTTCAATGCAAGTGGGTTGATAACATGAGTTCTATTAAAATAGATGAACTGCGATTCATGAAAGTGGATTTCAGAAAGGAAGGGGAGAAAGACAAACCATTTATGATGGCATCACAAGCAGTGCAAGTATTTTATGTTCTAGATCCCGCAAACCGAAACTGGTCAATCGTTCTGTTATCGACCAAAACAGCTGAAGGGTCAGATGAAAATTCAATGGAAGATGAACCTTTCATTGGAACTTCACAATCATTTCGCAGTGGTCCCAATGTTGACGATGTTTTGTATGTCAGAAGAGACCACAATGAAGGGATATGGATAGTCGATAGAGGGGTCAAATACCTTCAGCCTTTTAAAAAAAGAGACTTAAATAATCAGATTATTTTTTATTGTAATATAGATTGTGTTACATTATGTTATTATCTGTTTGCTACTGCTTTTACGTGATCTAAATTAAATGTTAAACCACTTCTGCAGATAATGACTTCTGCACCTGCTGATGCACCCAATCCCGAGACAGAACCGGTCTCTCAACTTGTTACAGCTGTTCCCACTGCTGAGGTACAACAGGTCTCTCAACCTATTGCAGCTTGTCCCACTGCTCAGGTACAATAGGTCTCTCAACCTGTTGTAGCTGGTCCCACTGCTGAGGTACAACAGGTTTCTCAACCTGTTGCTTTCGGTCCTAGTGCCGATGCTAGTCCTTCGGAGGTACATAATGATGATACAAAAACCAAGGAAATGGTAGTCAATGAAACCCCGATGGCACAAAAAAAACAGGTGCGCCGTAGTTTGACAATTTTAGCTAGAATCTTTAAGGCAAAAGCAAAAGGCATCAAATATGAGGTGGGGTGGAATAAGTGGTGCTAGCATGTAAACCCCAACAAAGCCATGTTAAGTAGCTACATTGGAATTGTCACTTGGAAACACGTGCCGATTGATGTAGAGTCGTGTCACCATGTTGTCAGCGGGCTGAAAACATTAATGTGGGAAGAGATTATAGTAACATTACGATATCATTTGTTTAATTTATTAAAATAAAATAAAATAAAATACTGAAATATTGACTAACTATTCACCGTATCTTGTAGAGGTCATTTATATTTGATGTCTCGCAGAAAGAATATGTATTAAGACTGGCAAGAAGGGTTCATAGAGGCTATCACACCATTTTAACAAAACATCATCTGAAATATGCTGAAGGGAAAATCAAGATGCACCAACCTCCTCTTTATGCACACTTGATATCCCAAGGAGCATGGGATGCATTTTGCAACCGTCGTGAGGAGCAGTTTTTTCAGGTACATTTTGTTTGGTTACATGTTGTTTAACGTTTCTTGTATTCATCGCATTGATTGACAGTTTTTTATTTATGAAATAGAAACTGAGTGCTGAAAATAAAGAACGGGAAGCAAAACCAGCGTACCCCTACCGTAAAGCAAGGCTGAGGTATGCTTCAATTAAAAAACAATTGGTATGTATTTTTAAAGTACTGAAATAATTTTATGTGACATAAAACAACACTGTAACCATGTTTCTCTATTTATATGAAGATTGATGAATCAAAATCCCAAGACACTTCCATCCCAATCCATGTGCTATGGAAGGAGGCTCATTTTAATAAAGAGGGGAAACTGGTAGATGAAAACACACAAAAAGTGTGGGAAACATGTGTAAGTATGACATAATATAAATTTGTTTTGCTTTAAATCACTATTATATAATGATGAGTACTTATTTTTCGATATTTTATATTTTATAGTCACAGGAATCAACCACACCCGCACCGAATGCATACATACTTTCAACAGCCCTGAAACAGCCAGAACAGTATGGCCGCATCAGAGGTGTGGGTTTTGGGGTGACACCCCCGAAATTTTTCAGAAATAAAACATGAAGATGAACAAACTAAAGAATTGAAAATGATGAGAGAGAGAGAGTAGATACCCTTGAAGAAAATTCAAAAGTCATGGAGAGATGCTAGCAACTTTGATGGGGGAAAGGTGAAGAGAACAAACAACTCAAGAACAACCCACACGAGAAGATCCCGCCCCACCCCCCAACAGCTTCAAGGTGAGCCATTCCCCTCAAAGAACTGACTTAACCAAGGTAATCAATGTTATAATATTTGTTTCTATGAAATTTGAATCACATAGACGCTGATACCTTTCTTGTAATGATATTCTACAAGGTGAAAATGACTTTGATTTATATCTGTCAACTCCCACCCATCGCCTTGTAGTGAGGGCTACGGTGTTAAATATGCAGAACGACACGATACACTTCAGACCACATCCAACCGGTCATGTCAAAGTGTCGATTAACGTATCTCATGATCCTAGCACCGAGATACCCGTTCCAAATGATGATGAAGACATTTATACGGTGGAAAAAACTTTTGGAACATTTGTTGCATGGTCGTCAAATCTTGTAAAAAAACATGTCAACTAGGAGGTATTCATTTCCCATTCATTTTTCAAGCATAACCTTTAACATTAAATTATAAAATGGCTGAACCGATGAATATTATTACAGAAGGAGAAAATGTAGGAGCTAAAACGAAAGAGTGTCTCAAAAGGATCAACCAATCGATCAAAATGATATACTAAGAGCATGTTCACCCCACCCGTTCTATATCCACATTTAATATCATTGCAAGCTGATGTGGATACAAAAATGAAAGGCGAAAAGAGTCACACAATTATTTGTGAAAAAGATATGTATGGAGAGGATACATTAGATTTCATTAGTGATGACTCTGTAGCTTAAATCATCACATACGACTGGCTAGGAACCTCAGTTATAAATGTATACATGAGGTATGTTTTCATGATTTGATTTTACAGAAGCTGATATACTATTATAATTATGTCTAAATACATTTCATATTTTCCACAGGTGTATATATGAAAAACAATTGAAGGGATTTTTCCCATGAATACCAATCTGGACTCGTTAGTCCTCACACCATTTCTACACAATGAGAAGAAATAGATTCTGATTTTCAGGCTGAATTAATTTCAAAACTGCTCAGAATGTTTCAATGCAGAATTACGACTGATAGAATCTTTTTAATACCAACGTTGAAGGGGTAAAACTATACATTTTAATCATATCAATTATATTTTCATTTCTATCAGTACTTATTCATTTTTTTATTTTTAGGGAATATAGGATTCTCATTGCAGTCAATTTGGATACTCCAAAGATTTATTTTCTGGATTCACTGCATGGATACCCAACAAACCAACCACACATGATGGAAATTTTCAATTCATAATACACTAGATCCAACATTTTATAACTAAATATCTAGTTATATAATTTATATTATCTTTTAATGAGGATTCTATTATGGTAGGGAAGTGTATGAATATCGTCTAAAGGCTGGAATGAATCTAGGGCCCAAGGACGACAAGGCGCACATGATCTACAAATGGAGAAGTATCTGGGTATATATAATTATATTTCACTATCCAAATACATATCAAAATAGATTACTTATTTTTCATGATGTTTCTGCAGTGTCCGAAACAAATAAATGACAAGGACTGTGGTTATTATGTTTGTAAATTTTTGAAAGAGATCATATTTCATAAACAAACTAGCATCCCTGAAAAGGTATTTTTTAAAATAATTACCACTTCATTTAAAATAATTATTAATCCTTTGTGCATTTATATTTTTTCATTACTACTATGACTGTTGCAAAAAATACTATTCATAAGATGATATAAATGTGTTTAAAAAGGAATGGGCAGTGTACCTAATAGAAGAATGTAAATAAATAGGACAATGAAAGTGAATTCCTAATACATATGTAATCTTTATATGATCATTGATATCTCCCTTGTTTACACTTTTTGAGCATCTATGATCACACTTTATTATGTTTCAAATCCTTAGATTATTGAACATATATGATCACTCTACTTATTGAGCATCTATGATCACCATTTATAGTCATATGTGACTTGTACAAATCGATCGTACCTCAATCCGACGCACGGTGTGACTGGTATGTCTAACAGTGTCTGATATCAGTTTTAAATTGAAATTAACATTAAAAAAAACACAACTGGCATACGTAATGCTGAGAAAATTCATTTGGGTTATCTTGATACTTTAGGAAAATGATCCATGAGTCATTTGTGACATGTATGAATCGACCGCACCTCAATCCGACGCACGGTGTGACCGGTGTGGCTAACAGTGTCTGATATCAGTTTGAAATGGACATTAACTTTAGAAAACAACACAAGTGACATACAGAATACAGAGAAAATGCGATTGGATTGTTTTGATACTTTAGGAAAATGATCCATGAGTCATTTGTTACGTGTACGAATCGACTGCACCTCAATTCGATGCACGGTGTGACCAGTATGGCTAATAGTGTCTAATATCAGTTTGAAATTGACATTAACTTTAGAAAACAACACTAATGACATACATAATACCGAGAAAACACATTCGTATTGTATTCATACTTTAGGAAAATGATCCATGAGTCATTTGTTACGCGTACGAATTCACCGCACCTCAATCTGACGCACAGTGTGACCGGTATGGCTAAAAGTGTCTGATATCAGTTTGAAATGGACATTTAATTTAGAAAACAACACTACTGACATATGAAATACCAAGAAAATGAATTCGTATTGTTTTGATACTTTATGAAAATGATCCATGAGTCATTTTTGACATGTAAGAATTGACCGCACCTCAATCCGACGCACGGTGTGACTGGTATGTCTAAAAGTGTCTGATATTAGATTGAAATTGACATTAAATTTAGAAAACAACACTAATGACATAATAAATACCATGAAAAAGAATTCGGATTGTTTTGATACTTTAGGAAAACGATCCATGAGTCATTTGTGACGTGTACGAATCGACCTCACCACAATCCGACGCACGGTGAGATCGGTATGGCTAAAAGTTCCTGTTATCAGTTTGAAATTGACATTAACGTTATAAAACAACACTACTGACATATGGAATAATGAGAAAACACGTTAGGATTGTTTTTATACTTTAGGAAAATGATCCATGAGTCATTTGTGACGTGAACGAATCGCCCGCACCTCAATCCGATGAATATTGTGACCAGTATGGCTAAAAGTGTCTGATATCAGTTTGAAATTGACATTAACATTGGAAAACAACACAAGTGACATACACAATACAAAGAAAATGCATTCGGATTGTTTTGATACTTTAGGAAAATGATCCATGAGTCATTTTTGATGTGTATGAATTGATCGTACCTCAATCCGACGCACAGTGTGACCGTTATGGCTAATAGTGTCTGATTTCAGTTTCAAATTGACATTAACTATAGAAAACAACACAAGTGACATAAGAAATACCGAGAAAACATGTTCAGATTATTTTGATACTTTATTACAACGATCCATGAGTCATTTTTGACGTGTACGAATCAACTGCACCTCAATCTGACGCACAGTGTGACCGGTATGGCTAATAGTGTTTGATATCAGTTTGAAATTGACATTAACTTTAGAAAACAACAAAAGTGGCATACAGAATACTGAGAAAACACGTTCAGAATATTTTGATACTTTAGGACAATGATCCATGAGTCATTTTTGACGTGTAAGAATAAAACACACCTCAATCCGATGCACGGTGTGACCGGTATGGCTAAGAGTGTCTGATATCAGCTTGAAATTGACATTAACTTTAGAAAACAACGCTATTGAAATACGGAATACTGAGAAAACACATTCAGATTGTTTTTATACTTTAGTGAAATGATCCACGAGTCATTTGTGACATTTAAGAATTGACCACACCTCAATCTGATGCACAGTATGAACGGTATGGCTAAAAGTGTCTGATATCAGCTTGAAATTGACATTAACTTTAGAAAATAACACTACTGACATACGGAATACTGAGAAAACACATTAAGATTTTTTGATACTTTAGAACAACAATACATGAGTCATTTGTGATGTGTATGAATCGACCGCACCTCAATCCGACACATGGTGTGACCGGTATGGCTAAAAGTGTCTTGTATCAGTTTGAAATTGACATTAACTTTAGAAAACAACACTACTGACATAGGGAATACTAAGAAACCTCATTCAGATTGTTTTGATATTTTAGGAAAATTATCCATGAGTCATTTGTGATGTGTACGAATCAACTGCACCTCAATACGATGCACGATGTGACCAGTATGACTAAAAGTGTCTGATATCAGTTTTAAATTGACATTAACTTTAGAAAACAACACAAGTGACATACGAAAAACCGATAAAACGCATTCGGATTGTTTTGATAATTTAGAAAAAAGATCCATTATTCATTTGTGATGTTTATGAATTGACCGCACCTCAATCCGGCGCATGATGTAACAGGTATGGCTAAAATTTTCAGATATCAGTTTGAAATTGACATTAACTTTAGAAAACAACACTACTAACATATGGAATACTGAGCAAAAGCGTTCGGATTGTTTTTATACTTTAGGAATATGATCCATGAGTCACTTGTGACTTATAAGAATCAACCTCACCTCAATCCGATGAACGATGTGACCAGTACGACTAAAAGTGTCTGATATCAGTTTCAAATTCACATTAACTTTCGAAAACAACAAAAGTGACATACGGAAAACCGAGAAAACACGTTCGCATTGTTTTGATACTTTAGGAAAACAATCTATGGGTCATTTGTGACGTGTAAGAATCTACCGCACCACAATCTGACGCACGGTGTGACCGGTAATGCTTTTCATTAGATAAAGAATCAGTATTTATGAAATGAGATAAATCATCCAAAAACATATTGATTGTACATTATTACATTTCATTGTTATCAGAATGAAAACATTTGAATTTATTATTTTCATATTTTATTTTAACATTTCCATATTAATTTATTATTTCATATTAATGTTTTAATTTATTTCATTATTGTATTACTAACATAATATTTGTTTTCTTATAAAGGTGAATTTTTTTCCTCGAGTTCAGATGCTTTGTTCGGCAACAAATACCATGGACGGAAATTTTTGAGACTGGATCACAGATATCAAAGGATAAAAAATTAATTTTTATAACTGTTGTTGAATAATTGTAATTATAACCATGTAAAACAATGTTTGAAATGTATATAGTAGTGTGTTTTTTTGTATTCATGATGTTAAGTAAATGTATATAACATTTTCGGTCAAAATATTGCGTGCAGGTGCTATTTTGTGCAGGTGTGCTAGTTTGTGTAGGTGTGCAGGTGTGCAGGTTCTGGTTGTGCAGGTGCAGGGGAAGGTGCCTTTATCAACGCTCTGAAAATCCCTGATAAAGGCGACCTTTATCAGCGCTAAAAATAGTGCTGATAAAGGGGGTTCTTTATCAGTATTTTTTTAGCGCTGATAAAGGTCACCTTTCTTAGCGCTTTTCGGAGTGATGATAAAGGGGACCCCCTTTATCTACGCCATCATTAACAACACTTTTCTAGTGCTGTTAATGTCGGTTTTTAGCACTAATAAAATTCCATGTTGTAGTAGTGTATCTCACAAGTATAAAAATTGAGATGAATTTCCCTTACATTGTTTCTTGATTCTCATTGTACTCATAAACCCCTCTTATATAAGAAATAAATGTTTATTATATATATATATATATATAACATCCATATTATTATATCAAATACCAAATATGGTTTGATTTTTAATTTATACCACCCTTTTTTGCTTTCATGTTATGGTTATGCTTCAGGTAATATTTGCTTTGTTTTTCACACGTGTCTTTTTTTCATGGGGCATGATACTTCTATCATGATTTCCTAAATGTAAACCATTTTATAAAAATAATTTATATTCTGTATATTTTTATTATAATAATCCTTATAATATATGTGTATGATACATAATACACCGTTCATGGAGAAGGTAGGCCATACGTACAAATGAACAATGATTTCATTTAATTTTAATATTGAAAGAAAGAAAGTAAAATAAATATATTCCTATATATTTATATGTATATTTATTAGTTATTAATTATTATATCATATATATCATTTATAATCACTAAATACATCCATAATACATTCCATGTAGTGTATGAATGAATCACGTCGCTTTAAGGGGGCAGTACTCCACACTCTCCCAAATGATATTATCGTATTTACACCAAATGGAATGTATAACTAAATTTGTTGTAAATGAATTAAAGTAGCTTAAAGAAATTATATGTATGATATATAATACATATAAATATATTTTAACTCAAAATTACCACCATTATTGGTGGTAAAGGAAGTACAAACAATAATCATTTTGTGTGGATGTAGTTTTCCATTCGCATAATCAGAATGTTCATTACACATTTGATTGTGGTGTGTGTATGTTAAGGTTTAGAAATTATCATAAAAAAATCCTTTTATATTTATGATACTGGGTTTTTTATATAAATATGGAATAAAGAGTGTTTTGTGAGTGTAGAAATAAAATAAATGAAAAGAGTTTGTGGGAGGGTGTTACCTCTTAATCAGTTAAATCATTTTGGTTCGCACCAAATGGCTTCTAGGGAAGGAATTCAACCCAAAATTGATGAATTAAAGAGTAAACGAGGGATTTTCGGAAGTGTATTTGAAATATCTTGGCTTAAATTAATTGGTTTGAGAGGTTTAAAGAAGTGAGAATGGTGGTGGCCTTTTATGGTGAAGGGAAAGGACATACATGGCATTTTTGAAATCAAGTTAGGTGTACCCATGTTTTTACCTAGAAAAAAGTAACAAAAAAACCAAAGAACTAAATAAGGGAAGGTTTATGAATGAAATATGGGCATCTCATATGTTTTGGGAAATTTTCATGATCATTTCGGCAAATAATTTTAATGATTATTCCCTTGTAGGATTAATTTCATCTTAATCACTGTGATTATTTTTAATCGCTTTCACTAATATTTTTGGTAAAAAAGTAAGTTCATCTTATTATACTATAAATATTATACAGATTAATATTATTTATTTACATTTATTGAAATTCAACCACATAAGTAGTAAAATTATGATTTATGTTACTCCCGTAGATGGTATTAAATACTAGAGTTTTAATATAAATAAAAATTCCAAAGTTTGTAAGGTTTTTATATTCAATTTCAAATTGAAACTGTTTTTAATGTACTACATTGTATTAATATTAATGTAATTGAAATATTCTGACCTTAATTTTTTTAATATATCATTTAAAATTACTAATTATTTAAATGAAATGTCAGTTTTAAACTTAACTGTCGTACTTTTTTTACTATTCATCCAAAAAATATGTTTCTCAGATAAAACCCAAAAATTAACCCTAATATAGTGTTGACGATAAAAATTATAAAATAAATATTATTTTAACAAATTACATTCCTACGAGTGACTAAAATTAATTTTATCATTGTTCACAAGGGTACTTATAAAGAAGTTTCTTTAAGAAAATTATATATTTAAACACATAAAGACTTTACCAATAATCAACACATTTGATTAATATAAAACAATTATAAATAATATTACAAATATATTTATTAATATTATTATTAATATGTATAATGAATAGATTATAATTATCTCATTTATAGTAATTATAAAAAAATGATGTTTCGTAGAAACTTGGAAGTGCGTGTAATATACGCCAAGTTAATATTGTGTGTTGCTCAAGCCAAGTCAGTGTTGCATATAAAGAAATCCAATTCAATGTCATGTGAAATATAAAATATTTAAATACCATATTAATTTGAAAAAAATTACAAAATCTCAGTTTGTAACACTATCATTGATTTTTTTAAACAATCCATATTTTCTAACTGTTTATCCAAGATAATATTTAGTGAGGTTATAAACATATGAATAGTATTATATGAAGAATGTTTTTAATAATTATGAGTAGATTTGTCAATGATCAAATTTTGACTATAAAATTATGAAATTGAGGATTTTAAATTTATGGCGACACAGATAATAATGGACTTTTTTTACTTATACAAATTAAAATGTTATTTCAAACCATTCGTGGAATTTAATGAATGATGAATAAAACTATCTAAAAGATTAATTGATATGGATATTGAAATCCTTAATTTGATGATATGGTCATATTATTTCTCAAAGAAAATATGTGAGATGTAGATGAGTGATAATATTTTTTATTGAATTATTTCTTATAAAGACATTAAAATGCAGAAATGACAATGGTGTGGGCTAGTCATGGATTATGACTATTGAATACACTAACACCCATGGAATTAAAATAAGGCAACATATGAATATAGAAGGAATTAACATGGTGTTCTGAAAAAAATTATGATTCACATTGATATTATGTTCATGAGTCTATTAAAGATGTATATGAAAATTATGAGTGATGGGGAGACACCACTCTTTTTAGAAATAGTTTTTAAAACAACATTCATGGAAAAAATAAAAATTTTCTAACCACATGACTAGAGTTTTCAAAAGAATATAATTGTCAAAAATTATTTAAATTTAGTAAAATTAATGTATGAAGGAGTTATAAAATTTTAAATGAGTTTATCTGTTCGATATATACCTATGATAAAAGGGGAGTTTTTAGATGATGCTTAATAGTCAAATTTCTCATTACACCTTAGTAGAACCAAGTCGTATTGTTATTTGAATGAACCTTTTTTATGGATGGTATAATGGAATAAATTTATTATTTTATATAATTATGAATTTTTTCAATATGTTAATGTTGGTAGACATCATTGTAAAAAAAATTGTAACCTCTATGTATTACTATGTAGAAATGGGATGACATTACTATGGAAGGTTTCACTGAATTACGAGAGACTCCAGTATATAATGCGGTAATATGGGTTATTATTGATATCCTTATAAAATCCTTAAATTTCTATATAATAAGGGAATATTTTCCACATTATCACCTTGAACGACAATATATTAATGATATTATATGTCTTCAAGGTACACCAAAGTCCACATTTTCTGATTGTGATCCCTGATTTACATCAAACTTCTAAAAAAATATCTAAAAGGAACTTGATATTTTTATTTATTTAAGCACTACATACCATCCTTAAATAGTGGGATATTATTAAATAAATATTAAAACATTATAAGAATATCTACGCTTATTTTCACCTAATATTCTTGGTATTATGGATCAATATTTACCTTTTTTAGAGTTTTCATATTACAATAGTTTCAATTCATGCATTCAAATGGGTTTATATAAAGAATTATACAACAAGAGATGTTGTACTCCAACTTATTGTGAATATGTTTCTCAGTGGAAACATATAGGTTCAGAACATATTGAGAATAAATTAGTAAATAGTAAGACTATTCATACTAATATTAACATTTCTCAAGACGATAAAAATAGTTATATCGATGACCATAGAAAACATTTGGAATTTTAATTGAAAGATGAGGTTTGTTAGAATCTGTCACTAACAAAGGATGTTATAATGTTGGGTACAAAAGTAAAATAGATTCCCAAATACATAGAACATTTTAAAATTGTATAAAAAATTGTACTTCTATCTTACCATTTTGAAATTCCCTTTTTACTCTATAATGTACACGATTTAATTTATATATTATTGTTTTGTAATTATATTCCAGACCCAAAGCAAGTGATCACCCCTAAAAAATTACAATTAAAACCAATTTGATATATCTAAATTGGTATAATTAATATACTATACACAGAGAGAAACTATTGAGGAATCGTATGATTCAATTAGTAAAAAGTATTTGTAGATGTATATAAATGAAGGATGCAACACATGAACCATAAGATGTTTTGAATTAGAACCACACCCATTTTTATAGAAAGCAATATATACTATGATTTGAAGGAAAAAATGTTTATAAGAGGGATGAATGTAACATGTGAGGATCGATTATAGTAAGTGAAATTTATAATATAAGAAAACTATAATATTATTCATATTTTTATGTTATGTTTGAAATGTTTAATTTTAAATTGGATGAATATCGATTTTGATCAAACATGGTCAAAATAAACCTAGAATGTGTATTTGAAATTTTACTTAGATATAGTCTTCCATGAATATCTGAAAATGTTATATTTAACTATTAATCCATTTCATTAAAATAACTTGTTATGATATGTAGAATTTAAAATTTATGTACATTAAATTTGAAATAAGTAATGTTTATTTCATTTAGAGTTCAAAAATGGATATTTTTCAGGAAAGTGATTTTTTTAAAAGGAAAAATATCATCTCATATTAATTTATTAAAATATTATATAATGATTATTAAATTTAAATAAATATATAAATTATATATCTAACTATATGAATTTAAATTCACTTAATGATAATTAATATCCATATAATTAATGTATGATCATTTTATGGTTGAAAAATGAATTCTGTGTAAACCCATATTTTGAAATGTTTTTTTGGGTTTATTTTTATATTAAATGCATCCAAATTGTTGAATTTAATTTTATAATTTGGATTATAATGATTTTATATGAATAATTAATATTATGTAACAAGGTGATGTTATTTTTTTTCAAAATGAATAATTAAAACATCACAATTTAATTAACATGGTTATGGTGAGATCGGGTATACCAGAGGATGATGAAAAAAAGATTAAGATCACTGAAAAAATTTTTAAACCCTTTTGGATGTTTTTATTTTCAAATTTCACTTATCACCTATGCATATGAGCCATATTAGAGTAATATTTCCAAGATTTTCAGTTAAATTTTTTGAAAAAAATTGAAAACTGAGTTGTGTTCCATACACTTTATTTTAAGAAGGGTTGCTCATATACTCACATATATGTAACTATAAATCTATTTAGTATGAGAAACAACTGAATCAATCACCTGAAAATCCATAAAAATGTCGTAGTGGTTATAGTATTTCCAAAGTCCATCCATATGGTTCTTAATAAGGGAACAAAAGGTGGGTTTTCTTGGAGAAGATAATCATCTTCAACGATCATTTTCATTTGATATCATGTTTTCCTATTTTTCAATTATATATTAAAATTAAAATATAATAACATAATTTTATATAATATTATTATAGATTATTATGTTTATGAAATAATATTTATCCATATCCTTCTCTGTAAAATTGGGGAAAAAACCATGGATCATGTGTATGCCGGACATCCACCTCGCAAACCAATGTAATTAGTTTTACATCATAGACTCACATGAATATTTAGGATAATGGAAATAATAAATCTATATAATACATATGAAAGATATTGAATTTCATAAAATAGTAAATCATATTATTCCTTATTAATTATATAAAAAAAAAATTAATAATTTTTCTTGTGCATATGTATTCCCTACCATCTCTTACAAACAATGTTAATTATTTTACCTATCTACATTTCAATAAGGATAAAAAAATATCTCTTATGAATAAATATTTTATTTATAACACACACAAAATGGTAATAATTAAATATTATTCTCGGATCTATGCTAATATGTCATAAGTTTATTCTATATGATTTTTTGAATATGTATATGGTCTTGGTATAGTACAAAAAATGATTAATAAAATTATACACGAGGTCAATTCATGTTCTACTAAAGGGAAGCCAGGTGTAAGTGATTTCTTCCCAATTTCAATTCCATTGATACATATTTGATATTGTGAAACTATTTATATTTATGTGGTGTATATACTTCCAATTTTCAAGAATGATTATCCATTTATTAATGATTATTATTTCCTATGTTTTATTTTGTTTATTCAAGGTTTTACAATATAAATGATACAAAATGTTGAAGTATTTTTTTTATCTAATTTCTTGGGATTTAATTAATTTTTGTGGAATAAATCTTATATTCCATCCTTTTTAAAATAAATTTATTTTAATATCATCTAGAAATTTAAGGAATTTCTATATTTATATCAACTATTTCCCCTATTTTACACTAAATTCATGAAATAAATATCCAAATAAAATCTGATCTTATTTCTCTTGTGATCAGGTATATTTCTATTTCGGGAAATTTATTTTATAAAAAATTCTAATTTAAGTACTTTTATTTTTTAAAATTAATTGAAAATTAATTTTAATTTTATTCATCAATGGTTATATTTTTTTTAAAAAAAATACTTCTACTATTTTACAATATGTTCATTTTTACCCTCATTATAAAATGTTAAATGGATGATTTTTAACATATAAGTTTATAAAAAAAATTGCATCACACAAAAAATGTTTCATAATATTTACATTATTTAAAATTTCACACTGTTTTTTCAATGAAAATACTTTAATTAATGTTAATTTAAATACATGACATCAATTTAATTTATGTTTACATTGTCCATGATTTTATTACAAAGGTTATACCCTTGATTAACTGATTATCCTCTCTTATCCCTTGAAAATATTTTTTTCCATTAATATTCTATTAAAACATTAAATTTCATTTGGCAGTAAAATATTTCTCAAAACAAACCATATATTTTTATTTTGGATATGATTATTTCTCAAAGGTCATCCCTAGAATCCTTGAGAACTAGATGGGTCAAATATCAAGATCCTCGTTCAATATATTATTAGGCATGCTACCTGGTAATACTGACAAATACCTAAAGGAAGAATCCAAATTAGTGAAACTAAGGAGTACAAAAAATGATGGATTTTCATCAACCCTATAGATGGGATGAAAAGAAGCCTAATGAAACTAAGAATCATGCAATGATCATTAAAGACAATGAAAATGAAAGAGTGAATAGAACTTATTAGGATAAAAATCTAGAATCAACACCTCCTGAAAAATATCCAACGTAAGATTAATCAAAATAAGACATCTATATAGAACAAAAAAAAATTCAAAACCACCTCTTACATTCCATGAAATATTAAGGGTAAATTTTGAAGGGTAGTATAATACATTTTTAGAAATTTTTATGAAATTATATATCAACATCCCATTTACTGAATCCATTTCCCTAATACATCCTTATGAAAAATACTTAAAGGAACTACTCTCCAATAAGAGAAATATCGAAGACATTGTTTTAATATCCCTAAATGTGTAACTATCCCCCATTTTTCACTATAAGATTCCAGAAATGATGTGTGACCCTAGAAGTTTCTCAATCCCTAACACCATTGGGGCATGCAATTTTAGAAGTGCCCTCTGTGAATTAGGAGCTTGCATTAAACTCATGCTAATGAGTGTATTCTGAAATATGGTACTTGAGTAATTTAAACCAACTATAGTATCAATTTAATTAGATGATCGATCAATAATATATCATTAATGACTAATTAATTATTTCCTAGTAAAAATTAGAAATTTCATTTTTCCATCTAATATCCTCTTATTGGACATGGAAGATAAATGTGACGTTCAAATTATCCTAGTTCAACCATCTCTAGAAAATGGAAAAGAAATGATTAATGTGATTCAATTGAGACATATATTAAGAGTAGGTGACGATCTTGTTTTGTTTAACCTAGTGAAATATACTAAATAAACATTTGATTCTATTGACTATAAAGATATATTTATCACTAATGATAGAAATAATTTCATGACCATAAAAGATGATATTGATGCACATTCTATGATTGAAAGTGAAGATTATGACTGTAATGAGGTGAACTACATAGAACCCCTGGCAAGGGACACTATCCCACCATTCAAATCCTTGGCCATCTAGCCACCAATGCTGGACTTCAAGCATATCACATGTAAACTAAAGTACTCATTCTGAGATATGATAACTATACTTGTAGCTATCATTATATTGGAATTGACACTGAAACAAGAGGTTAATTTGATATAAGTACTAAAATGATAGAAGAAATCAATTACCTATGGAGTAGCTGACATCAAAGTGATAATCCCCAAAAACTAAACTCAAATTATTTTACTGGAAGAAGGTGGGACACAGAAATGTCATCCCCATAGAAGACTGAACCCCCCACGAAGGAGGCGGTTAAGAGTGAAGTACTGAAACTAATAGATGATGGAATGAGTTTTTCAATATCTGATAGTGATTGGGTGAGTCTCTTATAGGTTTCTCCAAATAGTGGTGGCCTTATAGTTGTGAAAGATGAAGAAGACAAAATATTCTCAACTTGAACCATCACTGGATGGAGAATATGCGTGGATTATAGAAATTTAAATATAGAAACTGAAAAAGATCATTTCCCATTTCCTTCCATTGGTAAAATGCTTTAGAAACTAGCAAGACATTAATTATACTATTTCCTGGATAGATATTACTGATGTAATCAAATTGCAGTCGACAAAATTGATTACTCCAGAAATGAATTCAAATGTCCATTCAGTACCTTTTCCTCCATACGCATGATATTCTATATTTTTAATGCACCAAATACATTCCAAGGGTTCATGACACATATTTTACATGATATGGTAGAGGAAAAATGGAAATATTTGTGGTTGATATTTCAGTTTATGGATGATATTTTGAGGAATGCTTAAGCAAACTAGAATTAGTCTTTCAATGATGTGAAGAAATGTTGTTAGTTTTAAATTGGGAGAAATGTAAATTTGTTGTCTAGGGAGGCATAGTACTTAGACAACAAATATTAAAAATGGCATGTAAGTTGATCTCGCTATGATCAATGTGATCAAAGACTTACATAACCCCTCAACCGTTAATGGAATAAAGAGATATATGGTCCTTGATGGATTTTACCACTGCTTCATAAATGTTTAAAAAAAATAATCCAACCCTTTAACACAAATGTTATAAAAAGAGACTCCCTTTGAGTTTAGTGAAGTTTTTCAATGGGCATTCAACATTTTAATGAATAGACTTCTTTCTGATCCTATTATCCTTTCACCAGACTGGGACAAAGACTTCAAGTTAACGTATGAAACTAGAAACTTCACTGTAGGTGATATCTTAGGACAGTGAGTTGGAAATATCTTCTGTCCCATTTAATATGTTAGTTACGAACTGAAGGGCACTTAGGTAATCTACAGAACTATGGAAAAATAGATATTAGCAGTGTCATATTCCTTTAAATCGTTTCACTTATACATTTTAACAAGGTGTCTGTTTACACTAACCATGTCGGCCTTAAATATTTTTTATGTAAAAAGGATGAAAAACTATGGCTTATACGGAGGATTATACTACTTCAAGAATTTGACATCATCATAAAGGACACAAAGGGGACAAATAATGATATCTCATATCATCTATATTGAATCCCACCACCCATCATAAAGGATGATAATAATATTGATATTGATATTGTCTTCCCCATTGAAACTATTTTCAACATAGACATGAAGGAATTCTTGGAGTTATCTGAAATTTATAACTATATCACCACAAGATAACTTTGACTCAAACTCTCATACTAGAAATGACGGAGATTTTTGGTCAAATACTCATACTACTATTGATATGAGCCACAACATTTTAATTGTTGTACAGATGTATTAATGTGATTCTAAATCATGTAGGAGGAGATACAATGTGCACCTAACATGTATTACACATTAGAAATCAGAGGGAACCATAGAACTAAATTCATAACATCCAAAAACATGAAACCAAAAAAAATTAACACACTCCATCAAGGTGAAATAAACATTTTTAGAGTTGTGATTGGTGCCACTGAAAAAGCACCATCAGAAAGGGAAATGAAGTTCCCCAAAACCCAATCACAGAAGTTGAAATATTTGATGTATTTGGAATAAACATCATCATTCCATTACTTAATCCACATGGAATTTTCTATATCCTACTTATCATTGAATACATATTGAAATGGGTATACCCTAATACCACCACTCATGAAATGAAAAATGTGTTCATGAACTTTATGAATAAAAATTTATTTTCAAGATTTGGATTTCCCTAATTTCTCATTACTGATTAGGGAACACATTTTACCAAAAATATAGTCAAAGGATTACATGAGAAATACAAAATTTTGAACAACACGGGAACTCTCTACCATCCACTTACAAGTGGGTAAGTTGAATTATCAAACAGGGAAATAAAAAAAATCCTAGATATACCCATAAAAGATTGAAAGTATTGGAACCTCCAATTAGATGATTAACTCTTGGTGTACCACAAAGCATACAAAACAACCATCATCACTACTCCATTCCAACTTGTGTACGTAAATCCATGCCATTTACTAGTGGAAATATGGAATCACTCATACAGGGTGATTATGAAAGTAAATATGGATTCTAAAAATTAATAGATGTTAGGATACAAAAAATAAAATATCTAGATTAAATAAAAAATGAAAACTTTGATAACAACATGATTTAGGAAATAAAAACACAAGAAGTGGTATGATCTGTTAATCACATGATGAATCTTGACACTAAAGAATATAGTCTTGTTATTTAATTCCTAATTGAAGATATTTCATGGAAATATAAAATATTGATGGTCATGACCCTTTGATGTTGTAAAATTAATCTCATATGAGGCCATAGATATTAAAAAAGGAGGATAACCACACATAAAAGTTAATGTCCAACCATTGAAAATTTATAAGGGGCCATTCAAAGAGGGGTGCTTCATCACATTGAGATTCATCTAAGAAGAATTGAGTCTAGATGTTTATGTTACATGAAGCACATAGTGGGATGGAACCCAATATAAGTAAAAAAGGATATACTAGGATAGATAAGTGTTTTGGAAAGCTTATGGTAGGCTAAAATCAAAGGACCAGGATCTGGTTCACAAAGAAGAATGTGACAAATGTTATAGGTCGTGTAGTTTATACACGACGTTTAAGGTTCACAATCAGAATAACAAATAATTTATGCTTTAAAACCCATGTAATTTTACATGAAATGATATTTTTTAGATGATAAAAGTCAAGAACATAGGGCTCCGATAGCCCTACCCCTCCTGCACACCCCTCATCTCCCATCACCCTCTCCTGAATGATCCACCACCTACCTCTACTCCATCACCCAAACTTCATCCTTTTCTAGATCTGTTGCTACCTCCACAACCACCTCGAACACCAAAAAATGGAATTTTACCTATATTAGGTCACAATGTTCTTGACATCCACATATCCACCCCATCCATCACCTATCCACACCCTATCAGTAGTTCTGGTTGACCCACCTACAGAAAAATACCATGTGGAAAAATAAAATGATGGATCATGTCCGGATTGTGTAGCTCGATATCATCCATCATTTCCTCCACCTCCTTGAATACTTTACCTCTCATTCATCATCTATGTGTGTGAAATGAACTTTTGAGATATTTTCCACGAGGTCATGGCCACGTTTAAGCTGGTCGTTCACAGTGTGTCCTTCCAGATTTGTGGAAGAACACATTAGCTTACCCCATGGAGAGTTTAGAATCAAAATAAATCTCTATTAATCTGATTTCATAACCTCTCAGGTATTTCGAACTCTTTATATTGGACCGAGAAAGTTGGTTTCCACATGATTCTGGAGGTTGATCACTCGAAACCCTCATATTTTCAACGATCCTCGAACTACGAAGTCCAAAATATTGGGAGGTGTTTCACTCTAGCTCCTTTATCATACCATGACACATGCATATATCAATCATGCAGATTATCATGGTAGTGTGAGCCAGATAGACATCCTCATACTTTCTCCAAACATGGATAGCCAAACTTAGAACATGGATACTCAATTCACCTTGGCATATGTGAAGTGAACTCGAGTCATGATAATAGGTGGATCCTTCATCTCCCATATGTCTAGAAATATTTTCTTTTTTGAAAGATCCCTTCCCCTCAAATACCTTGGAACGATCAATTTGATTGAATTCCCTTTTCTCCATAAAATGGGTCAACCAAGGAAGGACGATGACATCTACTGATGGGAGTTGGAATATATCGATGGTGTTGACCATGTGCCTAGAGACCATGATGACAGTCTATCTATTTCAACCAGATCATCCCATCCCTCTATCACCCTAATTCCTACACCCATACCTTCCCCTGGAACAACCCATTTTCATTATCCATCATCAAATACCTTTCCCACAACATAACACCCCCCATAATCCCCTAAAAATATATATCTCTACCACCAATATATTATAGTGAACCTATGTCAGATCTTCAACACCATAACAAACCCCACACTTAGAGAGATTACTTTAAATCTGGTGCTCTTAGAGTGTGTCCAAAAACATCCTCAGGTGTATCATGTGATCCTCCTCTAATGCTGAATACACTATGATTTCATTAATGAAGACCACTAAAAACATGTCTAGGTACAACTAAATGATCATGTTCATGTGTCCCATGAACACAGTTGGGGAGTTAAACATTCTAAATGACATCACTAAGTACTCATAGTGGCCATAGAAACATCTGATTGTTGTCATTGAGATGTCCTCATCTCACACCCAATGTTTGTGATATCATAATATGAGGCTTATTTTTGAGAACTATCTCACTCCCTTAAGCTGATTGAAGAGGTCACCAATCCTCAGAAGAGGATAATATTTCTTCACGGTCACTTGGATCAGGGACCGGAAGTCCATGTATACCCTCAAGCTTCCGTTTTCATTCTTGTTGAACAATACTAGTACTGCCCATGGTTAAATGATTGGCCTTATGAACCCCTTCCACTGCAAGTCCTACAACTATACCCTCATCTCCCAGATCTCTACAAGAACCATCCAATATGCAGGTGTAGATATTGGTGCCGTCATGAGGTATAGATCAATTCAGAAGTCTACCTCTCAATGAGGAGGTAGTCTTGGAACATCCTCTGGAAATACTTCCTCGTACTCATCCACCACTACATGAAACTGTGGAATAATTTTATCCACTACACTAAGGGTTATGCTACCCAACTGATTAGTGATCAGATTCATGCTCCTATGTGCAAGTCCATCCTATGAAACTCTATTTTCCTTCTCACCAAAAAATGAAAACATGTTCCCATATCCGCAGACACACCGCAATGTGCGCCTAAAACAATTTATCTGAGCGTGGACTATTGATAACCAGCCCATACCCGAGATAACATCGTAAGTCCTTGATGCCTCTACTAGGAGATCCTAGATGATGCTCTCACCACCAAGAGTATTCTCACACTACAAGAACCAGTTTATAGTCATCAAATTCCTTCCTGTAGTGGTCTCTAACCATAAGAATCGAGTCTTTGTCTCCACCAGAATCTCTAATCATTGAACAAGGTCTCTAGAAAGGGAAGAGTGACAGGCACCTATGTCTATGAGAACTACATCTAAGGTGAATAAGACATAGATCATACTTCTAATCATCTCTGGAGCATAGCGGTTAGAGGCCTCCATCGTCTGAAGTTTGCCTCACCCCTATCCACCGGCTCTCAGATCCCTTGGTGGAACACCTTGGGGTGGTCGTAGTAGCACCTGAAACCTTCATCCACCGGATACCACTCATATATATCTCCTTCCCTACCCGCCGCCCTATGAACCACATCGTTAGAACATCTGTCTCTACCTCAGTGGCCCTTCGACTGTTCGTTAGTCATCTATGTAGAGGGTCGATCAGTCACGAGCCATGTGTCCCTTCCAGCCGCACGAGTAGCATGCCTAACTCCTATGCTAACTCCCCTTTCCCCTGTGGCCTCCTACCACCGATTCTATGTCATGGGTTTATCCTTAGGGAAGTCTGGTCTACTTGGACCTCTTTGTCATCTATTAGCTACCCTCCACGGATGACTTGGACAGCTATCGCCTGGTGGTGTCTCCCACCATTATTTCCTCTTTTGCGAGGAAGCTCACTACTAGTAGAGCTCGCTCCAGCACTTCATCATGTGTAGGGATGCTGAGGGAAATCATCGATGCCCTGATCTCCCATCGTAGTCCATACTCAATGGTCTGAAGTCTAAAGAAAGGGTTTTGAACAATATCTGTAGAGTAATAGGGGAGGTATGTGAACCTAGAAGAGTACTCAGCCACTATCAGGATGCCCTGCTCTAAGTGAAGTAGGTCTTGTATACACACTGAGAACGCTGTCACTGGGAAGAAATACTCTCTGAAAATTTGTTCCAAGTCAGACCAGGTGAGGGTCGCATCCATGTGAGTCTGGATGGTCAACTTCCACCATCTTCCTGTCGAGCCGTACAGAAGGCTCGCTGCTAGAACCACCATATGTTCAAGTGGAATCCTCACTAAGCAGAAGACCCATGTCACTACCTCCATCCAACCCTCATCAACTTGAGGATCTATCTCTCCTCTGAACCAAGGATGTCTCTATCGTTGGAACTCGGGTACGGAACTAAGCCTATGTGTGTCCTCTACCAGTAGTGCAGGTAGTAACTGCTGACAAAATGATAGTGGTATTGCTATGACACCTCCTGGAGGTTCCATATCGGAAAATGTTACCTATAATGAAGCCTCATCACTCTATTGACCATCCTCAAGGTCACACATTAGAATCTTGGTTGGCTGTCTGTGTAGGGGAATACTGAAATATATCAAGATGAACCACTGTCAATAGTTTATTCCTGGTGAGATGAATTTAACTCAAAAAGATCACGAGAAAGCACTCAAAGACACATGCAGCTATTATTTTCATGCACCGATTCAATAAAACAAAATGTAGGGTCCTGGTGTATAGATACGTTGGCTACCACACCAACATTTGACTCCCTGACCTGAAAGTCGATCTAGAAACACTTAACACTATTGCCCTATAAAAATTTATAGACTCTTAGTTATTTTTGTAGAACTGGCCTCATCTGATACCACATTGTCATTAACCATTCCCAAGGGGCCATACTATGACTACCCCAATCCTACCTTCCATAGTCCAGGGGCTGTGGACTAGCACCAAAAGGCATATCCCAAAAGGGAAGGCATTTCCTTTAATGTGTACACACACATACAACACAAACTTTGGAAAGGTGGACACTATGTAATACACAACTATCATAAGAGAACTAATATGAGTACAATACAAATAGAAAATAAATAGGCCAGAATAAAAACCCAAAAAAGGAAAACGACAAACAAAATGGAGTACAAGATCACTGATAATTTGTCTCCTAAAAACCCCACTTGATGGGTAAGTGTAGGGTAGCTGCCAGAAGCCACAGAATTATGCCCCGCATGCTTGATCTCACTGGGCACCACTTGGTCCTAGGACATAGAGACATCCTTCAAGGTGTCAGTCATCTGCACAAGACACAACACTTGCAGGTGAAGCCCATGCAGGGCTGAGTAACACAATACTCAGTAGGGACCCCAATACACAAAGGAAAGACCACAAAGGATAACCACAAGGATAAACCAAAAAGCTTGATCACAAAGAAAAACATCTCACAATAGGTATAACATGAAGATTCGTAATGCTGATGGATTCATCATATGGGCCCACTCATCACCTAGGCCAGCTAGATCACATAGACTAGATCTTCTCTAGGGCTAGCAGGATCACATATACCCACTCATCTCTAGGCCAATTTGATCACTTAGACATGCTCTTCTCTGGGTCAGCTAGATCACTATGACCCACTCATCTCTTGGGCTAGTTGGATTACTTGTACCCACTTGTCTCTGGGCCAGGTGGATCACTAAGGTCAGCTCCTCTCTAGGCCAGCTAGATCACTATGACTTGTTCATCCATGATTCAACTAGATCACAAAGACCCCCTCATATCTCGGCCATCTAGATCACTAATAATCGCTCATCATATCCTTCATTTCATAGCCATCCATAGAATTCCTTCTCATAGCACGCTTGATTTCGATAGAATCTACTCCTAAAGCCAGCAATCACATCTAAACTGACTATAAATTTCAAATATAATGTTCACAATGGATCGTATAATCACAGGGGTCCCACCTCCACAAATGGCATGTCAATCAAGCACCCGATATGAATGATATTGGCATTTTAGTGAACAAGGGCCGGTTTTGTTTGGACCTAATCTGGTATGGTCAGACCGACCCGACCAACCTAGCCCGAGGGTCCCACATGACCAGGACTAGTTTGACAGAACCATCCTGACTTGGTGGATTCTAGGTCGGCCTAGTTCAGCCTGGCCGTTGGGCCAGGCCCATTGGGCCTTGCTGGACGGGGCCCGGTTCAGTCATGGGTCTAGCATGCCAGGTCTCCCAGCGACCCAGCTTCATGCATCCTAGACCGCAACAGTCAGGACTATTCATTCCCAGCGCGAACTACCCAGTAGTCTGGTTTTTTTATTTTCCAAGACTGTATCGGCGGGCCGACAGTTCTCCAGCCCACGCCGCCCAAAGGCTGGTACACGCCACAATCCCAGCCTGCAAGGCGGGCTAATTCTCCTCGTGGATGGATTCCCATTAGTCATGTGGTTCATGACACATATAGCCTACCACCCCTTCTCCTCATGTTGTCCACAGGGAACTGCAAGGACCGTGTACCGGCCACCTGTTACGACATGCCGACATGGGCCTCTCCTCCAACCTGACACCCTAGAAGTGCTGCCCCTTCTGTATTGATCCACTCCCATGGACATGTTTCCCCATGTGGTCCGTGGATTTTCTATAGGTCCAGTTCATTGTCGTGGTCTGAGGACCCTGTGGTGCCTCCGACGTGGCTGGATGGCCTCGTCCGCCTGTCATCGGCCTCCATGTCAGCATCCCCTGTTACCATTGCGGCGCACTACCAGTGTGCAAAATAACACTAGACACTGTAGCCGGGGTTCTATGGCCCGACTGGTCATGGACCTTCTTCCGGGAATCTCCTCGGCCGATGCACCACTTCCATTGCATCATGAATAATGGTAAGAATGAAAGGACAAAGGATGGGAATGAGTCTCCCACAGAAACACCCAAAGAATGATTCGAGTCTTTTTTCGTGTTGACATGGATGAGTTCTTGTTAGAACGGTCATGAAGAACCATTAAATAAGGTGGAATAATCAAAGAAAAAAAATCCCCTTTTTATATAGTTGCATTAACCACTCCACACTAACTATCGATCTTTTAGTTAACATGTGTTTGTCATTTAAAATAAAGAACATGGAAAAATAAAAACTCACTTAAAATAAAACCCCCTATCCGGGATAGGATTTTTGGTCGAGGAATAATGGGATCACATTCCTATGTTCTTCATTATTGAACCGAAGCCTACAATCTCTAGAGACACTTCGAAGGGTGGATAAAGGGGTGTTCTTTGTTCGTCATTTCCACCCACCAAAGCCTTGGGCAATTCTAGTATTGTTCCAACAATCCAGCATTTCTTGGTTGGATATTAATTGATGAATGTGAATCATCATTTCTGATAAGATGTGTTGCAGTATCGTAACACCGACTCATTAATAAAGTTTATTAAAGAGATTCATCTTCTCCTTGTTGCTACACCACAACGCTAACATGCCACTTCTCAACGATGATGAAAACAGTTAAAATAATTTTTTATGTTGTTTTATTTTTCTTCCAAAAATTCCGAAAATTAACATTCACCATTGACCTGTGTCCATCGAGGTTAAGCTCAGCCTAATGGGAAAAATTCCCTTATGAGAACTACATTAGACTCAGATTTCCAATCCGAGTTACCATTTGAGAGTTATAAGTATTGGAATATAAAATAATTTTTACTTAATTATTTTATTTACGGCTAAAAACTTCATTCCAATGTTGGGTCATGTCGGCCAATGTTAGGCCCACTCTAGCCAAATCCAGACGCTCTGAGTTCAACAATGCCATCATATTTTTCATCCAGGAACTGGTTTAAAATTCAAAAAAAACATGATCGCATGTTTATTTAATGAACCATAAAAATTGTTGAAAAATACTTTCCAGAAACTTCAGGCCTAAGAATTACATGTTGTCTCAGAGCCTGTTCACAAAAAATTACCCTTTAATTTTCAAAAAAAAATCATGAAATTATAGAGTATTACACCACTAGGATGGGTTATGACATAGTGGTATTTGAGGTGGTCGATTATACTATAGGACCATGAGTTTATGAGATTGTTTTCTAGAAATAGTGTTATGTGTTTCAAGCTTGACTTTCAGGCTAGGGACTCCAATGTTGGTGTAAGAAGATAACGTATCCATTCATCGGGACTCTGATAACCTTCTTTTTGACTCATTACATGAGAACACTAGTTGTAGAGAAACAAAAGAATGGTACATACATCATATAGGAATGAGTTGAGTTTTCCATGTCCATTAGTGTCATCTATCTATATATACTTTTTGACAGTGGTACTTCTTGGTTACTAACAGGATTCCTCCACGATGCATACTAGCTAGTATTCAACAGCTCGATCAAGAGGATGACACCCTCAGTGATGAGGATTCAATTCAGGGACCAATTCTTCAGGCCTTACCTCTAGGTGGTGAACCTACTACACCACCACTAGTGGAGTAGTACATGGTACCTAAAGTAATAGCAGATGAAGATCGAAAGCCGAGTGCACTCCATGAGTATCAGAGATAGAGATCCCTCAGGTTCTGAGGTGAGACCAACCCTCAGGCAGCTGAGGACTGGATTGAGGTGGTGACTAGATATTTTTGCCTAGTGAGGAAACCCTACGAGCCAGATGGTGATCGTAGGAGTGATCCTTATTTAGGGTTTGGTAGGGCGATGGTGGAGTTTGACTGTGTAGATTCATGACAAAGAGACACTTCCATGGATGGATTTTGAGCTACTCTTTAGGGAGGAGTTATCTTCAGTTACACTGAGATAAGTACGTATTCAAAAGCTTCCTCAACTCCAGAAAGATAGTTTAATGGTGGAGGACTATTCATTGAGGTTCATCAGCCTTGCCGGGTACTCGATGGATATTGCTAGGAATCAACACATCACAGGTCAAGCCTTCAAGTGAGTTCTACAATGGGATGTCCAAGCTAGCGCCATGCCCTTATGTATTTCTACTTATGCATGAGTTCTCTAGAAATATTTGGTGGTCGAGAGCTTCTTGGATGAGAATAGATCGTTAGTGGCAGTCAATAATAGGCATACAGGTTAAGAGGCCTCGACAACAAGAATCTGACATCAATAATAGGGATCGGGACGTGGGAGACTTCATAGGAGGACCAAAGACAAGGGATCTACGATCCACGGCTCTTAAGCTAGATCCATTCATCCTAGGGAGAGGGGATGCTACTCGTGCGATGGAAGGTGAGATCTTGGTATAGATTTCCCAACACGTTTAACTACTGACAAAGAGGTGGTGGATGGAAAACCAAGGCAGAGGTTGAGAGTGGAGAAGGTAGACCTGCCATACGAAAGACGTAGAATAGGAGTAGGGAGAGCTACAGGAGGTGGTAGATACTTTGACCTACTTCCACCATCACCCCTAGGAGGTCCGTACTAGGATCAAGGAGATGGTGGATAGGGGTGGGGGATGCTACATGCTGCCAAGGAGTATGGCCTAGGGACTCCATGGATGATCCGAGTTATGATCTATATCTTTTCTACCTTTTCATATGTACTTATAGACACTGGTTCAAGTCATTCATTCCTCGCCACATGAGTTGTGAAAAACCTTGAGATTCTAGTGGAGTTTCTTACTTGTCCATCACACTTGGAGACACCTATGAGAGGAGACTATATGATCACTCATCTTTTCCGACAGTGTGATCTAACCATTGGAGTTGAGAGTTTCAGTTGGAACCTCTTGTTGGAAGCGTCGAGGCCTTACGATTCCATTCTCAGTATGGATTGGTTATCTTCGGTCCATGCCCTGATTTACTTCTTTAGGTGAACATTGTGTTATGTATTCAGTGATAGAACAAGGTTTTAATTTATTGGTGAAAAGGAAACCCATGCAGTACAGAATGGGCTCATGATTAGGTGGGTGAAACCGATTACCCATGAGTTGGCCCTCCTTACCCTCAAAGCAGCAGATGTTGTGAGCTTTCAGTTCCCAATAGTAGTGGCAGAGTACAAGGAAATCGTTCCATAGGATTTTCGAGGATTACCTCTCTATTGGGAGATCAACATATACATCAACATACACCCTGGGATAGCACCAATATCCTCACCGGTGTATCGGATGTCTCCCATAGTGATTCATGAGTTGAGGGTGAAACTGGAGGATTTGAAATTGAAGGGATTCATAAGAGCCATTGTTTTTCCTTAGGTGACCCCTCTTTTGATTAGCAAGAAGGAATATAGGAGTTTGATGTTGTACGTAGATTACAAGAACTTAAATCATTTAACAGTGAAGTACAAGTGTCTACTTTTTAGGATCGATGACCACTTCGAACAACTGAGAGGGGCGTGATGGTTCTCGAAGGATAAAATTTTAATAGGTTACCACCAATTAGAAGTATGAGATGAGGATATATGAAATATGATTTTCAGATGCTAATACTGTCATTACAAGTACTTGGTGATGCCTTTCGGCATGATGAACACCCCGTCAGTATTCATGGGACTTATCAACCAGATATTCCACCTGTAATTAGACCGTTTATTAGTGGTCTTCATCGACAATATCCTTGTGCACTTATCGTTGTTGGAGGAGCACGTAATACACTTTTGGATGGTTATAGACGTACTACGAGAGCACCAGCTTTATATAAATCTCTCAAATTTCTAGTTCTGGATATAGGAGGACTGTAAAACCCTGATCTTCCATGATACACTTCTCTTTAAATAATACAATAGCTTGCATTGTACGCAAGTTCGAGATTCTAACACACCGCGACCAATCAAAGTAGCCGTTATGAATATTAATACCTACTTTTTGAAATTTTATAAATTTTATCTTTCAAAATGGACTTCCTTTTTGTATTCGGAATATCTAAATTATCCTAAGTTTAATTTTTTGTAATTTTCTGAGAACATCCAATTTTTTATGAATAATGAAAAATACTTAAAAACAATTTTTTTAATCAAAATTATTTATAATGATAAATTATACTATTTAGTAGTTTTAATGTATAATTAGAATATATTTTTACCATTTTATCCAATGGTGGTCATTAGAATTAACTTCACTTTGAAATTGGACATAAACAATTGTCAATCTTTTGATATATATTGTTTCTTAAAAACACGCTATTTGTTGTGACAACGGGAATTAATTATAAAATTAATTAATGACACTTATATGTTTGGAATTTTGTAAAATATACATCATTTTTGAATTCTGAATATCAATTATAGCTTAGGGTGAAATTTTGGCATTGTTCTGAAAAACATCAATTTTTGATGAATAGTGAAACCACTAAGTGGTAGTTAAAAATCTGATTTTTCATTTAAATGAAACATTACCACTTATGTGATTTGATTTTAAAAAATCCAACATAAATGGTTTTCATTAGGAAGTAAAATATTGTTCAATGGGATGAAAATAATTTTTGGTGAATAGTAACTTTGAAGTTTAATTAATCACGATTAAAATTAATTAGTGAAATTTAAGGTAAAAATGATACTATAAAAACATGAAAATATCCTTACACTTGTCCTACCCTTATTTTACGAGTCATTGACGACCAAGAAAATCCATGGGTAAACTTGGGGACCCCATGGATCTACTTGGGTAAGAAAATGACATTAATAACTTTTTATTTAAAGTAAAAATAAAATTGTCACAAACATATGTTGTTTTACGAAAACAATTATTACATGGGGTTATATAAGTTAACTTTTAGAATATGAATATTCATTGGAAATATAAAAATATTTCCTATATCATGATATTTGTTTTATAATTTTTAGAAATTAAATAAATTAATTTTTTTATGAAACCATGATGATGCAGCGATTACCTCATTAATTAACGATTTAAATAAAATGAAAAGATAATGTACATTCTAAGACTCAAACTTGTCAAAAACCTATTGGATGAGTATATTTCATACCCTTATCACCTTATCCTATAAATATAGAAGTGTGAGACCTCTAATATCTGAAACTTGTTATATAATAAAGTAACATTTAATGACTTTCCAAGAGTGCCCCTCCTCTCCTCTTATAAAAGACCCCCACCACTACCACATTGTTCACACCTTCTAAGCCATTTGTCTCAGCCAAAATCTACCCAAATACTCTCTAAACATTCCTCTATTACTCTTAGAAGCCTCACTTTAGGCAGAAATCTTCCCAAGGAAGACTTTGGCTCAAATCAAAAAGAGTTACCCGATTTTAAGGTAATGTCTTCTCTTATGATGTTTTGTTTTATTTTGCTTCTCCAACCACCTAAAATCTTTGTATTCTTCTATTTTGTAACAAAAATATTATCTTAAATATAATAGGATGTTTTTATGGGAAGGATTTTATTTACACTTACACACACCTTCGTAAAATGGTTAAAGAACATTCTGTTTTTATGGGTGGCGAATTACTGCCTCACGAAACGATGATTGTTCAATCTTCTTTTAACACCTCTCATGGTGGCCATTATGATGAAACTATTTCCATACATGATATATATTATGTTTATGTATTACTTATGCTTCTGTGTTTTTCATTTATGGAACACCTTTATGATTTCCATTATGGGTAAATGCGATAATTTCATTTTAGGAAGTGCGGACTACCGCCCCCTCAAAGTGATTTGAATCGTTAATGCCATATGTGGGATGTATAAAGGATGGAGTAAATGGTATTATAAATTATATTATACTGGAATTATATTATACCTTTATATAATTATAATTTCATTCCATTAAATATGAAATATAAATGAAAGTAGCGTCCATGCGTACGTACGACTTACCGTCTCCATGAACGGTGCATTTCATTTCTTACCTCTAAATGTTATGTAATATTATAAATACATGTATATACTGGATATGTTGGGTGTAGGTCTATACCTGTCTCTCGAACCTTTTGGCATGTATATACTGGATATATATGATATATATGATATCTACATCATGAATATAATTCTGGATATAATGGATATTTCACCGCATGAACAACTTATAATTATAGGAAGTTTATTTTTGACTCAAGTACCAAAGATCGACAAAATGACCTTTATTAACTTAAATAATTAAATAATGTTCATAACATGGTAATAAGTGATGTAAAAGGAATAATGAACATGAAAAAGGTTCTTAGGCAAATAGAAATTAACTCAAGTTTATTATTCAGGAGATTAAAGAAAGACCGAGTCAAGTCAGACACGAGGTAAGGGAACTTCATAACCCAATTTCTGTTCTTTGGGTTAATCTCCTACTTTCAAATTAAGTCATGATATTATTATTTCCTATCTTGTATTTGTAACTTTTTTATGTGTACTTATATTGAATACGCATAATAGATATATTTTATTTTAAAAAATGATCTTTTTAAGGAATTCGTCTCAATCTTCTTTCATTGAGGAATATTTTGTTTTATACACAACTTTCTTTTATAAGGTGTATAAAACCCTTACACTTTTACATTTATTCAAAAGGAATCTTTTTTTATACAAATCGTTTTACTAAACGACAAAAGGGATTTTTTTTGTCGCACGTATGCGATGACAACGACTTCTCCGCCACCGTGACAATTATTTGAGTTTAGGCTTCCTCTACAAGCCACAAATTTTTTTAAAAGAAAAATAAATACCATGTTTTACTTTTCTTTTATTTTGGTATTGAAAATGGATTTGATAATTTTTTTATTATATCAATGTGTTGTATTGATATCTGGTGATTTAAATGTGGAAATCTTATGTTTCTTTTATGCATGTTTTATGTGATACAATTATGTTATGGTTTATGATATGTTTAAATCTTTTCATATAAGGAATGAATTAGACTTAATAAGTGATGGGTGGAGCCCGCTATAGCTCCTCGATGCATCAGCAGGTCTCATGAGACAAACTAGTGTCTTGGCACGAGGCCTGGACAAAATCTTATTTGTAGTCTTCGCACAAGGCCTTGGATATGTGGTTATGATAGTCTGACATTATGCATTCCATCATTATGAAAGTGGTTATTGATATTGCATGTGATTATTCAACCAGTAGAATATCCATGTGAATAAGTAAATGGAATTATCTCATTTTAATTTTTCCATATTATATTGAAGTTCAAGTTTAAAATCATTTTGTTTTAGTTATACATTGCCTTAAATGTTTATGTTTATTTATGAAAGCTTCTGCTATATTGTTATCCTTATAGAGCATCTGAGCTCACCCCTTTCAATGTTTTATTTTTTCCCAGGATGTGAAGAATGATTTTATGACTGTCCTACAGGGATAGTCTGAAGGGGATTTGGGAGTGTACTATGGAGACTATGTTATTGTAGTTTTTCACTTTATGATGTAATGTACCATTTATGAATGTATCTAGTGTTTCCATGGATACTAAAATAACCAGTGTTTCGAGACTTGATCTTTTTTGATCATTCCAATGTTACACAATAATGCACCGACTCTGGGTAACTGGGATCGGGGCATTACAGTTGGTATCAGGGGCATTTTAGTACTAACCTTGGAAACTAGATTTAGAAAAACTCTGATTAGAGCACATAGCCATAAGATAGACTTTGAGGATTAGTATAGAAGAACTTCCTAGAATTTTGTTGTTGTAGAGATTTTTTGAGTTTTCCAAGGAATACATCCCTGTGTGGATATGAGCAGGTAGAGGTGGCTCTAACACAGATGTACCTAGGGGTAAAACCCAAAAACACCTCTTTGAGCTATACTCGAACGTGAACTGGTGCACAACAACGGGCCTTACTGCACTCTTGGTTACGACAGTCCCGGGGGATATGCTTAGGATAATTCTGATTTTCTTTACAAACAATTATGAATGGTTTATGAGTGTATACATCAAACATTTTTATGATTATGTATTATATCCATAAGTAGTTTAATTTATGTTAAGTGTTTTTCAAGTTTGTTATTGTGTATTTCGATTCATAAACTAATCTAGTTTATGACATTGTTTAGAAATGGCGTCTAGTGGAAGGAATGGAAACCATGTCAATACATGCACTCCATGTAGGGATTTCCCTCCTGCTTATGATAATTATAAAGGAGCTAGTGATACAAATGGTTCTGATCAGCTTATCACCATACTGGGACAACTCACTCATGTTATGAATAATAACCTTACTCGTATGGAGCACCCTGATCCACAATGTGGAGGATCAATGTTAGACTACTTCATGAGGAAACAACCACCAACATTCAATGGGAGTAAAAATCCCTTAATAGCTGAGCAATGGATAAGTTCCCTAGATAAAATCTTCCAGGCTTTGGGGAGTAGTGAAAGGGAAAAAGTTGTCATGATAGTTTATCGCCTCGCTGGAGTTGCCGATCAATGGTGGTCATTGATACAAAACACAAAGTAAGATGATGAAGTATCAAATATGGAATGGAGGGATTTCAAAGAGCTTTTCATAGAAAAATAATTTCCTCGTGACCATTGAGCAGATATGGAAAGGCAATTTCTGAGTCTAAGACTAAAGGAGGAAGAGAATGTCGCCAAGTATGAGGCCAACTTTACAAGGTTAGCGAGGTATGTTGCAGATTATATACATAACCCAATAAGTAAGATTGATCATTTCTTTGATGGGTTAAAACAATTTCTCCATCAGGCATTAGTCTCACAAACCTTCTACTCGTACGAAGATATTGTCTCATGTTCTATCAAGACAGAAAAGGAATTCTCTGAATCTTATGACAATAAAGTAAAGCAGGAGAAGAAGAGAACGGTGGAACAAGAGACAAATAAAGGGAAAATGGAAACAAGGATTTTCCATTATGAGATAATTGTGGGAAGAATCACCCCGGTACTTTCCTAAAAGGAATGGGAGTTTGTTATAAATGTGGAGAAAAAGGTCAATAGGCTTGTGATTGTAAGGGAAAGAAAGAGGCTATCAATGTTGAATGCTACAATTGTAGGGAAATGGAGAATTATGAAAATGAATGTCCTATGCGTCAGGGAAACTTACCTCAGAAAAGGCCAAGGGATCAAGGATAATCTTATGCTGTTACTACAGTTGAAGTGTAATATTTAATGTATTGGTGATTTTGGACTCAAGGATTATATTCTGGTAATAATAATAATGTGATATATATAAGGATTGTACTGCAGGACTTGTTGTTTTCATTGAGGTTTTAAAATGATGAAGGTAATCATATTTTTGTATGTGACAATAATAGAATCTTTACTTTGTTTGAGGAATCTGATGATACAATTCATTTTGGAATTTAGAGACCTTTTAGAGAAACTCCGGACAAAGGTATTTTGGATAACTATAACGGTTGGAATGGATTAAGTTGAACTTTGGATAGTATTGTTTAAGGTTAAAACATTTATGAAGATAATTTTTGGAATATTATAATACTATAGTTTTAGGAAAAGGTCAACCTTCAGGTCGGGGGATAAACCGTCGCGTCAAACAAAGATGTAGGAATCGAACCCACAACCATAGTGCGACAAGCCTATACTACCTACCACTATCCTACAGGAAGTCCCTGGTTATTACAAAATAGTTTTCCTAATCTAAATGGTATGTGTTAATATTTGGAACCTTGTACAATTACGATAAATATAATATTTTTGAGTTCTATTATCTTTTTGAGTGAAAGATGGGTTTGTGGTAAAACTTTATTAAAGAATGAAAATTATACATGACAAGTATGTATATTTCCTTACGTTCGAAGTAAATCTCCTAAATAAATTCCTCAACTTTATGAAACGCAACTTAAAACAAAAACGTTGTCGGTTAACTTTTCCAACTGGGGATTCAATGACCGTTTAACCAATCACATGTTTGTGATTTTCTTGTGGTTAACATTCTCCTAATACCTATTTTCTATAACTCTGCATCATACATCGATGGTTTGATTTCCCTCCATATCCATATTTTCATAGAATCCAAGTATGGGCCATCTCGGGTGACCTCTGTACTTCTCTTTCTTTCATTTAATATTATATTTTTATTAACCCTATTTCCGATGTGGGTTTTCCACAAAGGTATTTTCTATTTTCAACGTTTTATTTTCAAAGAAAAATTTCAAATTGCGAGGACACAATTTATTGAAGGAGGGTAGAATGTAACACCCCGAGCTTCGACGATACACTTCTCTTTCAATAATGCAATAGCTTGCATTGTACGCAAGTTTGAGATTCTAACACACCGCGACCAATAAAAGTAGCCATTATGAATATTGATACCTACATTTTGAAATTTTCTAAATTTTATCTTTCAAAATGGACTTCGTTTTTGTATTCGGAATATCAAAATTATCATAAGTTGAATTTTTTGTAATTTTCTGAGAACTTCCAATACTTAAAAACAACTTTTTAATCAAAATAATTTATAGTGATAAATTATACTATTGAGTGGTTTTAAATTATAATTATAATATATTTTGACAATTTTATCCAATGGTGGTCATTAGAATTAATTTCACTTTGAAATTGGACATAAACAATTGTAAATCTTTTGATATATATTGTTTCTCAAAAACACGCTTTTTATTGTGAAAATGGGAATTAATTATAAAATTAATTAATGCAACTTATATGTTTGTAATTTTTTAAAATATACATAATTTTTGAATTTGGAATATCAATTATATCTTAGGGTGAAATCTTGGCATTGTTCTAAAAAACTTCAATTTCGATGAATAGTGAAACCACTAAGTGGTAGTTAAAATACTGATTTTTCATTTAAATGAAACATTACCACTTATGTGGTTTGATTTTCAAAAATATGACATACATGGTTGTCATTAGGAAGTAAAATGTGGTTCAATTAGATTAAAATAATTTTTGGTGAATAGTAACTTTTAAGTTTAATTAATCACAATTAAAGGTAATTAGTGATTTTTAATGTAAAAATCATATTATAAAAATATGAAAATACCCTTGCACTTTTCCTACCCTTATTGGATGAGTCATGGCCGACCAAGACAATCCATGGATCAACTTGGGGACCCCATGGATCCACTTGGGTAAGAAAATGACATTAATAACTTTTTATTTAATGTAAAAATAAAATTGTCACAAACATGTGTTGTTTTACTAAAACAATTATTACATGGGGTTATATAAGTTAAATTTTCGACTATGAATATTAATTGTAAATATAAAAAGATTCCCAACATCATGATATTTTTTTATAATTTTTAGACATTAAATAAATTAAATTTTTTATGACACCATGATGATGTAGTGATTACCTCCTTAATTAACGATTTAAATAAAATGAAAAGATAATGTATCATCTAAGACTCACACTTTTCAAAACCCTATTGGATGAGTATATTTCAAACCCTTATCACCTTATACTCGAAATATATAAGTGTGGGACCTTTAAAATTCTAAACTCATTATATAATAATGTAACATTTCATGACTTTCCAAGAGTACCCCTCCTCTCCTCTTATAAAAGGCCCCCACCACTACCACCTTATTCACACCTTCCAAGCCATTTGGCTCAGCAAAAATCTGCCCAAATAATCTCTAAACTTCCCTCTCTTACTCCTATAATCCTCACTTTGGGAAGAAATATTCCCAAGGAAGCCTTTGGCTCAAATCAAAAAGAGTTACCCGATTTTAAGGTAATGTATTCTCTTATGTTGTTTTGTTTTATTTTGATTTTCCAACCCCATAAAGACTTTGTATTATTTTATTTTGTAAAAAAACCAGTATCTTCAAATATACTAGGATGTTTTTATGAGAAGGATTTTATTTACACTTACACACACCTTCGTAAAATGGTTAAAGAAAATACTGTTTCTATGGGTGGCGAATTACTGCCTCACGAAACGATGATTGTTCAATATTCTTTTAACACCTATCATGGTGGCCATTATGATGACACTATTTTCATACATGATATATATTATGTTTATGTTTTCCTTATTCTTCTGTGTTTTTCATTTATGGCACATCTTTATGATTTCTATTATGGGTAAACGCGATAATTTCATTTTAGGAAGTGCAGACTACCACCCCCTCAAAGTGATTTGAATCATTAATGCCATATGTGGGATGTATAAAGGAAGGAGTAAATGGTATTATACATTATATTATACTGGAATTATATTATAACTTTATATAATTATAATTTCATTCCATTAAATACGAAATATAAATGAAAGTAGCGTTCATGCGTACGTACGACTTACCGTCTCCATGAATGGTGCATTTCATTTCTTACCTCTAAATGTTATGTAATATTATAAATGCTTGTATATACTGGATATATATGATATATATGATATCTACATCATGAATATAATTCTGGATATAATGGATATTTCACCGCATGAACAACTTGTAATTATAAGAAGTTTATTTTTGACTCAAGTACCAAAGATCGAGAAAATGACCGTTATTAACTTAAATAATTACATAATGTTCATAACATGGTAGTAAGTGATATAAAAGGAATAATGAACATGAAAAAGGTTATTAGGCAAATATAAATTAACTCAAGTTTATTATTCAGGAGATTAAAGAACGATCGAGTCAAGTCGGACACGAGGTAAGGGAACTTTTAACCCAATTTCCATTCTTTGGGTTAATCTCCTTCATTCAAATTATGTCATGATATTATTATGTCCTATCTTGTATTTGTACTTTCTTCATGTTTAATTATATTGAACACACATAATAGATCTATTTTATTTAAAAAAATTATCTTTGTAAGGACTTCGTCTCAATCTCCTTTCATTGAGGCATATTTTGTTTCATAAAGAATTTTCTTTTATACGGTGTATAAACCCCTTTGGCTTTTATGTTTATTCAAAAGGAATATTTTTTTATACAAATCTTTTTACTAAACGACAAAAGAGAATTTTTTTTGTCGTACATAAGCGGCGACAATGACTTCTTCGCTGCCGTGATGATTATTTGAGTTTCGGCTTCCTCTACAAGCAATAAATCTTTTTGGAAGAAAAATAAATACCATGTTTTACTTTTCTTTTATTTTGGTATTGAAAATGGTTTTGATAATGTTTTTTATTATATCAATGTGTTGCATTGATATCTGGTGATTTAAATGTGGAAATATTATGTTTCCTTTATGCATGTTTTATCTGATACAATTATGTTATGGTTTACGATATGTTTAAACATTTTCATATAAGGAATGAATTGGACTTAATAAGTGACGGATGGAGCCTGCTATATCTCCTCGATGCATCGGCAGGTCTCATGAGACAAACTAGTGTCTTGGCACGAGGCCTTGACAAAATCTTATTTGTAGTCTTGGCACAAGGCCTTGGCTACGTGGTTATGATAGTCTGGCATTATGCATTCCATCATTATGAAAGTGGTTATTGATATTGCATGTGATTATTCAACCAGTAGAATATCCATGTGAATAAGTAAATGGAATTATCTCATTTTAATTTTTCTATATTTTATTGATGGTCAAGTTTAAAAGGATTTTCTTTTAGTTATACATTGCCTTAAATGTTTATGTTTATTTATGAAAGCTTCCGCTATATTGTTATACATACTGAGCATCTGATCTCACCCCATTCAATGTTTTATTTTTTCCCAGGATGTGAAGAAATATTTTATGACTGTCCTGCAGGGATAGTCTGAAGGGGATTTGGGAGTGGACTATAGAGACTATGTTATTTTAGTTTTTCACTTTATGATGTAATGTACCATTTATGAATGTATCTAGTGTTTCCAAGGATATTAAACTAATCGGTGTTTCGAGACTTGATCTTTTGTGATCATTCCAATGTTATGAAATAATGCACCGACTCTGGTTAACTAGGGTTGGGGCGTTACAAGGACCACTTTCTGGGATATGTTATCTCCTAAGATGGAGTAGCAGTGGACCCATCCATGGTTGACGTGGTGTTATCATGGGAACCATGCCGGAGTGTGACAGAGGTGTAGAGATTCCTTTGGTTTGTAGGATGCTAGATACCAAATCTTTATCCTTGATTTATACTAGATATTAGCACTAATTATAGCCTTGACCTAGAAGGGGAATCCTTCTGTATGAATAGAGAAGTTTTATAAGGATTTATAGCATTTCAGGCCGAGTTTGACAAGTGCACTGATATTGAGATTTCTAGAGGAGTGTGTCAAGTACGTATTTCTTTGCAACACGTCAGGTACCAGGCTTCATTGTTTTTTAATGTAGAGACAAGTGGTGATTTCTTATGATTCACAATATATGAGGACACATGAGCAGAAATACACAACCCGTGATCTTGGGTTGGAAGTGGTAGTCTTCGTGTTGATGATGTACCGACACTACCTGATGGGAGAACATTTTATCGTCTACTATGACCACAAGATCCTTAAGGACATAATGTAGCAAAAGTATTTGAATCTAAGGTAGATAATATGGATATATTTCCTCTATGATTACGAAATTGAGATCATCTATATTTTTGAGAAGGAGAACATAGTGGGGGATTCTCTTAGTCAGATATCGAGTTAGTAGCTATTCAGCAGTGCGTCAGAGCAGTTGGCCTCTCTAAAATTATCCTTCTTGGATGGAGATGATGTGTCTTACCTATAGTCAATGATTGTTACCCCTACAGTTATACAGAGAGTCAGGGAGGCACAACTAGGGGATATATACTAAGAGAAATTAAATACTCAGTTATCCAGAGGAAAAGCTCCTAATGGATATTCACATGGTGGGGATCAAGTTGTCCTTTTCACAGGATGCACAGTTGTGCCAGTGGTATTGCGGGATTAGGTTCTGAGGGAGTGTCATATACCCCCCTTGGTGGTACATCTAATATTGGAAAAAATATACTAGGACCTATGATGTTAGTTCTAGAGGACAGGTATAAAGAAGGAAGTAGTATAGTTCGTTTCTCAATGCCTTATGTGCTAGGAGGTGATGGCTTAGCACAAGGTGCCAAAGGGGTTATCTCACAAACTGTAAGTGCCAGAGTAGAAGTAGGATGGAATATATATGGTCTTAGTGATGAGATTAGCATGAACTTCTAGGAGACATGATTCCATATGGGTGATCGTTGACTGAATCTCCAAGTCTACTCACTTCCTATCTATTGTGGAGCTGAGTTCTGTATATGGATTGGGACACCACTACATGTAGGAGACAATTTGGATTCATGGAGTAACTTTGACAATAGTCTTAGATCATGATGATCATTTCACATCCATGTTTTGGAAGGTATTGAAAGAGGTGTTTGGGACTCAGTTATGCTTGAGCACGTCATTCCATCCTCAAACAGATGGTGAGATGGAGAGAACCATTCAGGTTCTGGAGTATATGTTATAGGACATTATTTTGGACTTTTGTAATAGTTGGGAGGACCACCTACCACGAGTGGAGGTTGTGTACAACAACATATACCACTCCACCATCGGTTTGGAACTATTTGAGGCTTTATATGGCAGACCCTACTGGTCACCTCTTTGCTGGACTGACCCTAGAGATTCAGCACTCATGGGTCTGGAGTAGGTGTGAGCTACCACTAAGAAGGAAAAAATCACCCCCGAGTGTATGAAGACTACATCAAACCATAAGAAGTCATATTCTAACTGATGGTGGAGTCCTCTGGAGTTCGAAGAGAGAGACCATGTCTTCCTCTGGGTCTCACCTCGATGATGGTTGCGGAGATTTGGTTGGGGTGGAATGTTGCCTCTGAAGATCCTCAAACCATTTTAGATATTACACAGAGCTGGTGATGTTGGAAACCACATAGCTCTATCATCATAGTTACACTGGGTACATGATGTATTACATGTGTCACATATGAGGAGGGACATGCATGACCCATTGCACGTCATCGACTGGGGAGTGCTGGACATCGAGGATTGAGCGGACTTCGTAGATTACCTAGTGTAGATTGAGGATTGATAGTATAGGATCCTTTTTGGGTGGGTGATTACCTTGTTGCATTTCTGGTAGTAGTAGATGAACCTTCAACAGAGCATGTGGGTGTGGGAGGTTCAGATTGGTCTGTAAAACCCACTTCATTTTGGGTATCCTTTTGTTTTGGATTTTCGGGGACATAATATACCTCTGGTGGGGATAATGTAATGTCTCTGATTTTTTGTGTATTATTTATAAATACTATATGAAATTATTTTGAGACTATTCATGGTGAAGACATGCAATTATGGGTCCAGGAGCGCCCTAAATAAATTTTTGAAATAAATGAAACTATTAAATAGAACTCATGAGCGGTTTTTCTAAAAAAGTGGAATAACATTTAAAAGGTTTCTCAGATCTGAAATCTGGGGGCACATTTGATTTCAAAGTAGCTACTTTACCTTAGATAAGGCATAACATCGACAAGTACGGGTTGACATAAGAAGTTAGTTTTTGGTCTTTTAAAAGGAAATAAAATAAATTAGTATTTTATTTTATTTTAAACATTTCCATGATGCAGTAACATGTTAATTAGTTTTAAATAACCAGGAGCCCATCGTTAGGCTCATAATCCTAGAAACATTCCTTGGATGCTCTTGAGATTTGGAGAGGATCCATCCTTGGAGGAATCTTGATGAATGATGATGAGCGACGACGTGTGTATCGTTGCGCATCGACATATAATCTGAAATGACGACTACTTTTCCTCTTCATCGATGTTTGAGGTAGGGGTTATTGTTTTCATTTTTTTCCTAGTTCATAGATTAAAAAATTAACACAGATCATCCCAAGAATAGGTTGACCCACAAATCATTTGTTCTTGTGGGAGGGTCTTTAATCGGGTTAATTTTAGGGAATTGATCTATGTTTGATTTGATTTATTCAAAATTGATCCATTTTATCCCTCTAATGAGATAGGATTTACATTGGAACAAATTATAGAGGTGGTTCATTCCTAAATTTGTTATTTGGATTTCTTCTCCCTGTTTTGACCTTCTGTTCTTTGCAATTCCTTGCATGGTTATGAATAACAGATCGTTTCATGTCTATTTCTCAATGAAACGATCCCAAATTAGAGATCCAATATAGTGAAGACCTAGTGGAGGTATGTAGATGATGCAGAATGAAAAATCAACATAGATAAGAAGAAATTGTTCTTTGATTTTCTTCATATGGATGATAGAAATGAATTTATGGAGCCGATCAGATTCCTGGAATTTATTTACTTGGAATTGCCAGGGCAGGGCGACCTCGAATCTTTAGTTTTTTAGAGATCAGATTTCCATATCAAGCATCATAGATTCACCCAAAGTGCCAGATAAAGAACATTGGTTTCTAGAAAATCGTGAAGAACATGGAGTGTTCTCCAAAGAAAACAATGTGTGGGGATAGCTCAGTGGCGGATAGGGTTTCACGCAGTAGGAAGTGATGACATAGTGTGTGAAAACTATCCCACGGTGTGTGATTTATTACGCGGGGCTCGACCTGTATATCGGGCGATACAAAGATGCAGGGTGGAGTACATGACATGTACTCCACCACATGGTCATACCAGTCTGATTACATAGGTTACCCCATGTATCGGTACATGGGTTGGAAAACATTGGTTAAAGCCATGTACGGGCACATGGCCAGTGTACATGGAGCGGACCCTGGATAATTGGAAAAGGCATGTGACCATCCCAACAAATTGTGTATGTGAATTTTACATGACATGTCTTCTGACTCGGGCCATTGCACATGGGTAGTACCTAAAGTCAAGGGACATGGCACATGACCTTGCTACACACTGTGTACTCTCTTCTTTGTCGCTCGATATCCTTGTCCACCATACCATGGACATGATTCATTTGGGTTAGTGTTGTGTTTTCTCACTCCCCTAAAGGTCGGGTATCATTTCCTTCCACATGAGTATGATCCCTTCAACAAGAATTTTTGTATAGAGTCAGAATCCATCCGAGAGGCCCATAATGGGATCCTCTACCCATTGTTGGCCCTAGGTAGAGTCGGGAATTGCCATGACCAATTCTACATGACACAAATCCTATACATAGAAGGTGAATCTGGTTGGGTCATTGTATATGCCAAGTCCCTGGATGTGATCCTCATTCATGTATTGTGATCATTACCCACTCAAGGGTGAGTTCTCCTGGAATGAGTGTATCTGTTCTCTATTAAGATCTATCAATGCATCTATCTCTCTCATGACACTTCCTGGTGAATAGTACTTCTAAAATGGATGTCATCAAAGCTATCAGATTCAGGGAGTGAGTTCTCCCAAATGAGTGATTCGTGGAATCTTTGATTTGAATCCCTAGCGTGGATACACAGTCATTTTGACTTACCTATATACTACAGGTCTAGGTTTCGAGTATATCTGTATATGTTTCTCTTGTAATATGTTTTGTAAACATTTACAGTGTAGAGATTACGATATCATTAATTTGTGTATTACTTTGTGGTTTTCAGGGTCCTCTACTGAGTATTATTTTACTCACCCTTGCACGAGTTTTCCCCACAAGTGTCATGTCTTCTGAAGATGACCGTCCTTTTAAAAGGATCTAGGGAGGACCAAGATTAGACTGAGCTTTTTGAGATTCATTACAAGATGAGGTGTTCCTATAGGTACAAGTAGTTATCCTAGTACCTATTTCTTCCTTACAAGATGGAATTTGTAGTTTTCATACTCTTTATGTTGCTGGGATTATATTCTATCCCAGTTTAATCTCCACACTTTACTTTACATTGTACTATGTTGGTTGTGTTTAGTTTTACACATGCACTTTTGTTCTTAGTGGGATTTTTTTTACATTTCATCATTTGTGGTATTGGAGATGTGTGTGTTTATGCAGGTACTTAGGCAATGCCTCCCATGTCAGTGATATGCCAACTTAGTGCAAGTCACCATCCCTTGGCCTGTTAAAGGGGGTCGTGGGGAGTCACGGCACGGGACCCAATGGGATGGGTCATGACACAACCCTAAAAATGGAAAATTTAAATGAATGAACCTGACATGATTGGATTATAGAAGGTTATTCCCATTAGCATATGACAATTTTTTTCTATCGAAGATAATCATAATGCTTCTAGGTTTCTAGATTTATCTGGACCATGTAATATTTTCCTCATTGGTAGATCTAGTTAGTTTGACCATAATCATTTATTTCTCTATGCACCGCTTCATAGACAAATCCCTAAGACTATTCCATGTTTTGTCCAACATTATGTTCTATACCTGAATCTTTGAAATTAACCCTGATCCCTATATTCTTCCTAAATTTTAAGAAAACTTCAGTAGCTTTAATTAAATCCCAAACTAGAATAAAATTTGGAGGAATCCTACATAAAGGGTTATAAATCTATGGTTCAATGTCTTCTAATCATTCCCTCAGGGTTAGACCCCACACAGCCACTCTACAATAACATTGCAAAAGGTGTAGTTTGGGATAAAAGAAATTCTAATCTGGTCATCGTCCACACAGATTCAATGAGATGTGTTGGCACATCAATGTGGCACTATGTATGCGTTCATTTGAAAAATCAATTTCCCAATTTGGTGGAAGACTATGAAGATATTCCAAAAATACAACAACAAATTCATACAGAATATGAATACCATTGATGTCGAGTTTCTCCTAGCTATCTGGAATGAACAACAATTCTAAATACGAATTACTAGACATACAATGGTTGTCATCTCTATCAGATGTTCAAACATATCATAAAATTTATTAATGATCATATGTCAATTTGGAATATAAAAATTGACATCCATTACTTTTAAATTAATGTGGGATTTATGTAGATAAATCCATTCTTTACATAAAAATAAATAAAATTGAAGTATGGGAAGAATGAAAATATTTTCAGCAAGCACATTCCCAAAAACGCCAAATAGAGAGGAATCATATATACTTGAGATGTGATCATCATACCATTTTTGTTTTCAATACTAATTATATATCTAATTTTTTTGGTGGCATCATGATACACTAAGAGTATTCAATAGATATGAAATAATGGGTAGGCCCAGAGTCAAATAAGATATTAGCAGTTCTAGAGTGGATGTTAAGTGCTCCTTTCACAAAATTTTTATAAAACCCCTCATTAGAAATAGTTATCATGTGAGAATTACCTTTATATATTAGATTAAGAGGTTTATAAAACTGATCATCAGTATTATCATTTGGATTTAAGAACATGTTAGCATATTTCCCATACTCATTGAATTTAAAACACTGGGGTGTGAGTGGTGAATTCTGTGAAGCTTTCTCTTTATTCTCATCGTTAGCTAATTTCTTCTTGTCACATAGGTAATAAATTTCTTGATGACCTTAACTTCCAAACAAAAACATTATTATTACCCTTATGACAAATCCCACCAATATTCTTCCCACAAATTTAGAATAAAGGAAACAACAAATTTTTCATTCCATGGTTCTTAGATATTTCTTTGAATTAATTTTTTCCTATCTAATCAAAACCATAAGATGGATACATAACTCTATCCTCCATTTACACATTGATAAGAATATTTAAAAATATATTCATAGTTACTAATGTATCTTACGAATAATTTACTTTGGAGATGTTATTTTATGCCAGTGAAGAATAGATTTGTCTTACTTTTAGGATGGATGATTATACCAGAAGCATACCTCACACGTGTTGTGATGTTTTCCCTGTAGGTACCAATGGATCCGTCATCCATTTTATTTAGATAAGGGAACTACTTATCAATATTTATATCAAGAATATGAGTAATGTAATGATTGAAAAATAATATCTTGAACTTTTATCAATTCATATAGGCAATTTGATCATGTTTCCTCATATTATTGAAAATATTCCATTACAGATTCGTTTCACCACCCAAATAGAATACATTGAAAATGAATTTTTCTTATTCTAATCACTGGAGTATGTAAAATATATTTTCAGTGGTACTGATACTTTCTCAATACTATTGGATAAGAATTCCCAATAAAATAATATGAGTGTTTCATCTTTAAGGTAAAAACAGAATGTTTTTCCCTCCTTTTTTCATTTTCATGTACAAAATGATTCATATCTTGAGAATTTTATCTGAGCATAGAAATGATATTTTTCATTCTATATCCCATAAATTTTGGATGATCCGGAGGAAAATAATTTAATTTTCCATCACACTCCACATTAATATATTTACTTCATGTTCTATAAATTGGCAAAAATGAAAAAGGATAGTTTGAGCAACAATAATAATAGTTGGGAAGTACATTATCATGAAAAATCACTTATTGGATGTCTAAATCTTGATACCTTTTTTAATATATGAAATGATTGGTTTAACCTAATTCATTTATAATCAAAATCCATTTAAATATTTCATAATGGTTTGTAAATATTTTGTGAATTTCCAAATCATATCCTCAGGGAGGGTCAAACCAGGTGTGTAGCAACCCCCATTTTCCTGCACCAGGTGACGATTGAGTTCAGATCAATGAGCCCTTTTTGGTGCTATTGCCCCTACGTACCTCTATGCTAGAGACACATCAACTTGTATTACCTAGACATGGATTTAATTATGTAAAAAACATTTAATTTATCCACTACCAAAATCCGTTGAAATTTTACTATACTTTGTCACATCCTTAGAATTTTCCTTAGAGACATTTCCTCAGGGATATCACTATTGTTTTCTGAATGTAGTTTACAATGGTTAAAAAAACCTATCCTTTAATACCATTTATATCAGCCTTGTATTATCATACATATAAATTATACAATTTTTTATAAATTTTTATTACATTACACAAGCACTCGGTTGAGGATTGTGAAGGTATTATTCCATTAGAAACATGGAAACATAAACAACTAGTTCATAGGTGAACTAAATTATCTCCCAATAAGTCCTTCATATCTATCAACCTTCTTATATATATTATACTTAATACATTTCTTTATAACATTGGGAAATAAAATATAATAAAGGGTGATAATATATTCTTAGTAAGGGTATACAAGGAAGATATGTGAGAATAACATGAACATAAGGGTAAGAGAACATGAAAATAACACTTGAAAACCATACCATTCATATCAAATATCATGATATTGAGTCATAGACTAAATATTGGATGTTCATAAGACATGAATCATATGATAATACAATAACATGATCCATGAGAGCATAATATTAGCATAACACATGGATTTGTGGCATACACATAAACATTTAAAATCACTTCCATAGTAGTCAAGTTTCACAACCAAGGCTATCATAGTGGATTGGGTTCACTCCTCAAACCATCATGTATTCAAGTTTCACTTCGAAGACCATCATAGGGGAAAATGTCCACTACTAAACAAGGTTACTCCCCATCCCAGTTTTGTCTATCTGATAAATATAAATCTTCACCCAATGCATTCGAGGGAGATATAAGACCCATCAATTTTTTACTAAAACCCCTATTAATGTGTACCAAAATATCATAAAACATTCATCATATCATGAACAATGAAAAAATGGGTTTCATAATCATGTCATCATATCATAACCTATGAAAAAGAGATAGGTTTCGTAATCATTTCATAATAGAAAACCCCCTATAAAAATAATTGTGTTCCACAATAGTCTTATCATGGTAACACCCATGAAATAGAAATGGTTTTCATAAAAAATATTTCTTAAAAAACATTTATAGAAAGAATAATAATGATATCATTGGTTCATATCCCCATTCAAACATAGGAAACATCAATGGATGTCATCTTAGATGGAAAATGAATTTAAAAGATCATTTAAAACAAATCTGAAGGAAAATATATTTCCACTGTAAAAAATGTAACAAAATATATTTTTTAAATCATTATAACTGAAAATAAAAATGAAAATTTAAAATTTAAGCTTAAAAGAAAACATTTTTCATCATGATAATAATTTGTTTATGTCATACATGTTGAAAGAAATATTCATATCACATTTTAAACAAATTCCAAATGGGAATTGATTAGAAAAATGATATGATGATTCATTTAAAAAAAATCATAAAATCAAAACGTGGGTAAAATTTTCATTTAAAATTCATAGTATAATAGTTTAAAAACTGAATACATTTTGAAAATACATTGTTTTGGAAGAAAATGTATTTCTGATCGGAGAGAAATATAGTCCATTTTAAAAAAAATCATTTTATCTATTATTTTAAGTACCAATGATTGGAAAAATGGTATTATTGATATAATGAATAAAAATATGAGAATAAGTGTCATGTGTTTCTTTATATTTATATCATATTATTCTATTTTCAGAAATATAATCATAAAAGTCCTGATAAACGATGACATTGGAACAAAAAATCATTACCACTTTGGAAACATTTATTTGTAAGAACCATGAATGAAAATTATTAAATGAATCATAAAATATCATAAGGATACCAAAATTAAGGATATAATATATAAAATGGGTTGCATATACACCTTATAACTGAAGATGGGTGCATAACAGAGCATATGTCTCAAGGAAGGAAAATTTAGAGAAAAATCCCTAACCTCAATTCCTGACTTCATTAATGTTCAAACCTCCTGTATAATAAATATAATTTTATTTATAAATATATTAAAGAAACATAATTATATTTATCATAAGATATATGATTTACTTATTACCTTTTATTACAAGTTTATTATCAAATCCATGTTCAAGTCATGTATCATGTAATAATCTCCCAGTTTTTCATATATGTTTTTTATTTTTTTATTTTTTGTCCAATTAAATTTAGCACAGTTCAATCATATATAATATTTTAACCATGATATTAATATAAATATATTATGTCTATATGTTTTTAGAGTTATACGTATAATTTAGAGAAAGAAAATGAAATACACTGGTCATTATGTTTTATTTTTTGAAAAAAAATACGTAATATTTTAAAGGGGATTGTTATTATTCATATTACTATGTTTAATGGTTGGGTATTAATGGTTTTTTTAAAACAATTATATTAATAGTATATCATGGTCTTTTTAAAACACATTGTTGTTTGTAACATAAAAAAAAACATGTTGTTTCATGTAATCCAAGCTATCAGTGAAATTTAATTTATTCAAAAAAATATATTCACAAAAGAACCTAGTTTTATAAAAATTGTCATGAATTTATTTAGAATTTATCATTTACATAAAAGGATCTATGATATCAACTTACATTAACTAACGAAAAGAAAAAAAATCATTTATCCTGTTAATTAATTAATGAAATATTACTCATGAGGCACCCAATGTATACTACTTTTACATGAACATATTTCATCCTAGTTTTTTTCAATACATAAATGTAATATAATCATAATATCCGTTAATAATAATCTTAAACTCAAATGATCAATAAAAACATCCACAAATAGGAACAATAAATAACACATATAAATGTGGGTTTCCTGTTGGAAGGTCTTGTTCTCATAATCTCCTACATTGAATATTACTAAGGGTGCACACCATGAGAAGGTTAGTCAATGTCTTAGGAGTCATCACCCCTAATATCTTATATCATTAATGTCTCTCAAATGATTTCATCCAGATATGGAATATATAATTTAAGAAAATGTCATGGCACTAATGGGTTCTCATCATAGTGGGGAATTGCTATGAACTTTAAATGAGGCATCTACTCCTAGGACATTATCACATGCTATTTCATGTATAAGAACAAAAATGATATGATAATAAGTTTATTAATATTCAAAACTATGAATCTAGGTAATCATAAATTACATCAAAATTTTTTCTAGGGAAACAACTCCAACAAATAAAATTTAATCTGGATTCTGAAACATATGGTATTTTCATAACATTGGTAAATGGAATATGATTTACTAAATCATTTATCCAATCAATAAATATATAAGTATTCATAGTAATTTTAATTCACAAGGAATAAAAATAATGTTATTCAAAAAGGAAATGCATTGGTAGAAATATCATCCTTATTTTTAGTGTATGGTTTGGAAGGAAAAAGGGAGTGATAAATCATATCACTTAATAAATAAGGAAATTATATAAATCATCAAGGGAAAGAATGTGGACAGTATCATTTGAAGTGCTTCTAGAATCAAGTATAAGATATGCCGAAGGAAATAATAATTGATGAAAATGTTTTTAGAGAGAATTGAGAAGAATGTGACAAATATCCCCATTCTCATAGAAATACCTTAAATATAACATTTTCAAAAGTTATTTAACATCCTTTTGAAATCATTAAATAATATATATAATGTTTCAAATTAACAAAAAATTAAGGTGAAAGATAAAATTACATAGGAACATTTATAATAGAATATATTTGTTATAAGCAACCCATATTAAAAAATTTTTGAAAAGATTTCCTTTTAATAAAATTTGAATTAAATTAAATATGGATGAAAATAATATTTTAAAATAAGTTGTAGATATTTAATTTTGAGACATTTTGAAACATTACTATGAAAGATAGCCTTTTTGATAACTATCCAAGTGGAAAATGATAAAAATTTCTTTTAAAACCCTATAGTGAAATCTACATTGAACATAACAAAAATAAAATTCTTCTTAAAGAGATAAATATAAATATGAGCATAACTTGAAATAAAAAATATTTGGTTTACGTGAAGGAAAATAGCCCAAAAGGTTAAAATATAGAGATGGGATATTAAGATCATTGGAATGAAAGGGAGTCAATCTTATCAATGTCATAATTTCATTTGTGGAGTTTCTTTATATAAATATACGATATCAATGATGAAATGTATTTTCTCCAATGATAAATGAAAATACAATATAGAATATAGTAATTTTGGAATAAATGAATCATAGATTTGTATATTTATGTACGAAAGTCTATGACCTAATGAATACAGACTTTAGTCGACAATACTCTTATAGCTTGTATATGGTTTAATAAAATTCCTATGGGAGAGAGAGAGAGAGATTGAAGTTTAATATAAATTTGCATTAATAAAATAGTATTAATGATATAGTATATCAAATAAAAAATATACTTCCAAATAATTGAGACCAGGTTCATAATATATAACAAGTCTCATTGAAAGGAACTTAAGATAAAATCTCTTAGCTTTTTGTCCAAAAGTCTTTAGAACTTGTACGTGTCTTCCTTTATAAATAAAATCAGTTAATAAAAAACATCAATAAGAACCTTATTCATCTATCATTAGATCTCAAGGGTCTATTTATTTTTGTAAGTGGTTTATTTATTAAATTTTTTATCCTCTTGTCAGTTATCGAGTTCGGTTTGGTCGATTTTTATGTGATTTCATTAACATGTTTACCATGTTTAAGTTCATCATAATAAAATAAATGTAAAACCTACAAATTATCAATAGATTTATAAATATAATTTCTATATGTCATAGACACTTATAATTTCATCCACGTTTGTCAGGAATGGAAAACAAAATGCATTGCAACGTGGAGGTGGTAATCCGCACGTACCCGTGTTACAAAATTTTATTTTAGAAAAAATATTATGAAGGTAGAATGTGAAACTATATATCATTTAAAAATAATTATAATATTATAAAAATCATATTATTTTATTAACAACACTTTTATTTCCATCATTGTTACGTGGTTTATAAAAATAAGTCATGTCATTAATGGAGGTGGGACGTTGCCTGAAAGCATCCTTACTTATCTCATGGAAAATAAGTACAAATTTATACGCTCAAATATCAATAATAACTTTTATAAATCTAGTAAAGTGGGAATAAGGTCAATCTATAGATAATGGATAGAAATTTCTTTTAATATTTTAGGAATTTCTTAAAATCAAATAGATCGAAGATTGGTTTTCTTTGTGAATGATGAGATAGGTGTACCGAGAATATATTTCTTGAGTTCATGCATTAGTGAAGTGAAATGAATTGTATTAATTATGATATCATTATAGTTGGATTAAAGTTAAAACTCTCTAATATATTCATACCCCTTTTTAACTATTGGTTACTTTAATTAGAAAATATTATTGATACTTAAAAAGATTCTTTATAACATAGCCACCCTCGTTCACCTAGTAATCATGAAAATGAAAAGGGGTGGTCTGTTAACATATTGAATGAATATTCCTTCTCACTCTCAAAAGTCATGAAATATGGAATGAAATAAGTTTATAGAAATGGTGAAAAGCAACAAAAACCCACTACAATAATAAGAAGACAATCCACATAACTAGATGCACTCACTCATCCATACACGGCTTAGTACAAATGATATTTTCCAGTTTTTCTATTCGTGAGGGGATAGAAAAAAAATAGATACCTAATACATGTTGAGATCGAAAAATGATTGGCTCACAAGTGCAGTAATGACCATAAAATAAAATAAAGTAAAAAATGTAGATATAAATGGACACCAAATGTAACCTGAAAAAACCCAATAAATGAAAGTGGTAAAAATCCATGGGAAAATTAAATGATCACTATAGGTAAAAGTGGGTAAAAACTCTCCCAATATTACAAGGATAAACCTCTCACAAATTATCTCTTGAATAATTGGGAAACAACCTCACATGTAGCAATAAAAGGGATGAAACTTCGGTGATGAGAATTTGAATCTAAATATTGTTGATGAGTTGAGATGTTGAAATGGGATGATGCACTTTCCTTTTATAGGAATGTGTCACCCCTACTACTCCTCTCCCACTTCTCGGTTTAGTGGGTTGGCCACCAACCACCAACCATCAACATAACCTATTTTATAGAGGGGTAAGTTCCATCCATGGGGGATTTCTACCGACACATCTCCCATTTTCAGATTTTATTTTGAACAAATAACATCTCCAATCATAATTTCAATATTTCAAACAAGTTTGTAATTCCTTTAAGAGGCTACACAAGGATCTACTCCATCTAATCTTATCAGAGTTAATCTCCTTCATTAGGAAATATAACATATTTTTTAGTGTGAAAGTGTTTCATGTACACACTTATTTTCTCCACCACATCTTAGACAAAGTGATATTATTCCCCCATTGTGTTTTTTTCATGGAATGAAATTATGGATTCCTTGCAACGTGCACATTTCTATGACTATCACAAAACAATTGAATATGATTGTATACATGTTCTTCCAACAACCTTATTATCAAAATATCCCCCTTTGTAAACCTGTATAGATTTCCATGTATTCTACCTTTGTCATAGATAAAGGCACAACTGACTATAACTTTGAAATCCAACTAACAGTTCCTCCTGCAAAACAAGACACATAACCATTAGATGATTTTATATGGTCAGAATCACCAGTAAAATCTGAATCAACATAGCCTATGATAGTGAAATATTATCCTCCATAACATAATTAAGCATTTTAGGTCTTCATGGTATATCTTTGGATCCTATTCATTGTGCTACAATGGTCCTGTCCAAGATTCACCATGTACCGACTAACTTCTCCCCCTACATGTGAAATGTTTGTTCTTGTAAAAACCATATCGAGCATCAGACTAACCAATGTTGATGCATACAGTACTAAAGACATCTCTATACTCCCCGCTTCACTTCTAGGAGTCAGGGTAGATAATAATGAAAAAATAATAGGAAGATAGTTATAGATTGGATTACATTCATGCATGTTGAAGCATTTCAATATTTTCCATAAGTAATTCTTCTATGATAGATAAATCACAACATTATTAATGTCTAAAAAATATTTCTTCTCAAGAATCTTGTTTTCTGGTCTCAAGTCATTCATATCAAAATACATTTCCAATTATGACTTCACCTCCTAGATCTAATCATTGTTGGGGCCTGCAACCAACATGTCATCCATATACAATAGAATAATGCAGAAATAATTACCATCTAAAACCTTAACATATGCACAAGGATTTGAATGATTTATTTTGTATCGAAGGATTATGATATAGGAATTAAATCTCTTATACCAACACCTCATTGCCTACTTGAGACTGTACAAATATTTTTTCAACCTACAAACCCGGTTATTTTTTCCTTCTTCTGAAAAACCACCTAGTTAGTGCATATAGATCTCTTCATCAAGATCACCAGGGAGAAAATAAATCTTCACTTCTATCTGCTCTATATGTAAAGAATATATAGAACACAACTCTAGAACTATCTGAATAGTCATCAGTCTATCAATGGGAGAAAATATTTCATTGAAATCCGTACCATCCTTCTATGCATATCCTTTGACCACTAGTCTTGTATGATATCTTTCTACCTAGTTCTTTCCATCTAGTCTGATCTTAAAATCCATTTTTCTCTCGTATCCTTCCTTACATGATGTAATGTAAAAAGATCCCAAGTCTTTTTCTTATTCAGGGCTTCAAGTTCTTCATGCTTAACCGCCACTTATGAGGATACATCTTGACTCTCGGTCACCTCCAAAAAATAAGACAGATCTACATCCTCCATCAATAAGTAGAATGAAATATTTCTCTTAGTGATATACTCTGAATTCCATATTGGTTCTATTTCATCTCGAGTTGACCATTATGGTCCAGACTCGACCGGTACTTGATATTCATGCTATGGTAATTCCTTAGAGGAAACAAGTTATTTCTTGTATTTCTCATCTACTTTGACTATTGTAGTATATGTATTATCATTCTCCATGTCTTGATTAGCTGGAATTTTCACCATGTCTTCTGCAAAAATGGCATCTCTATTGATGATAAGTTTGTGGGTACTGGGGTCCCACAAATGATACCTATTCACACCATCATCATTCCCCAAGAAAATATATTTCATGGATCTTGAATCATGAATTGATCTTTCCTGGTAATTAAATGTTGTATATATAGGGCTTCCAAAAGTATGTAACCGAGAATAGTCAGTGGAGTTTCTAGTCCACATCTACATTGGTGTCTTCATATCAATAAATAGAGAAAGAGATCTATTTATCACATAATAATAAGTATTCACTACTTCTTCCCAAAACGTTTTTGGAAAATCTTTCAATGTACATCATCACCCTTATTCTATCCACTATGGTTATGTTCATCAGTCCTACCACTCCTTTATACTAAGGAGTGTACACCGCTATGAAATGTCTCTTAATTCCATCTTGTTGACAGAAAGTATCAAACTCCTCACTTGTATATTCTCTATCATTATTAGTCCTTAGAAACTTGATATTATTTCATGATTCAAGGTCCTTCCACACTTTGAATCGTTTGAAGACTTCAAATTCATCTGACATCCTCTTGATTAGGGAAACCCAACTTCTCCTGGAATTATTATCAATGAATGATAAAAAGTACCTTGCTTCTCCTAGGGATATAACAGATGCTTGCCAAACTTCAGACTGGATCAACACCAAGATATATTTTCTTCATCATGTTAACGTCTCAAACATTATCCTTTGTTTCTTTCTCAAAACACAATGCTCACAAAATGGTAAGGATGACATCGTAAGACCAGACAACAACTTCTAATCCTAAAGAATCTTCAGGGATTTTTTGACATATGTTCAAGCATATGATGCCATAACTTCCTCAATGCTTACGTCGATATAGTTAATGTGAAAACTATCTCTGACTCATTATATGTTTCACCCATAAGCATGTACAGGTTCTTCGATATATTTTCAAACCTTTTCACCACAAGCGCGCCCTTCACAATTATCTTTACTCCATTCTTGTTGTCAGTGATGCTTATAATATCATCAAACTGTCCGAAAGACAATATGTACTTCTTCAATCCCTCCACATGGCATACTCCTTTAATATTTCATACCATGTCATCACACATCTTCAGTTTGATGGTACTAACTCCAACGATCTTGAGGTTGTGATCATTTCACATGTATAAAATTGATTCTTGGATAATTTCATACTGGTCAACCCATTCCTATTGAGGCAAAAATTTTAATGTTTCTCCTGAGTCCATTATCCATGCATCATTGGGATGTTTCCTGCTCAAGAAGTCATCATTGTTTAACTGAGTAGAAAGTCTAAACTTCCATATGTACTCGCCACATTTTCATCCATGTCATAATTCTGGTACCCACTAGAACCACGATCCATCATCACATCTGTCAGTCTTTCACCAAATTTCAGTTACTAATTATCCTTCCATATCACTTCATGCATCTTAATTTCCCACAATGGAAAATTATTTCCATTGAATTTTTTGATCTCAAATTTTACCGCCATCTGGACATTCCATCAATCCAGAACTTCCACTATTTTACAATGGTATATTTTATGATCTCAAAAAAATTCTGATGTGATAGATTAACTAGAGTTGCAATTACAGGTCATACTCAAATTTATGAGAAATATTAATACCATAAAATGTGAACACCATCGGGCCAAAACCTGGCTCTGATACCACTTTTTGAGATCAAAAAATTATTTTTTCACTGGTGTAGTGATAATTACAAGATAAAATAAAGTGAAATGCATAAATAAATATACATCATATGTAATGAGGAAAACCCCCCAAATTAAAGGGGTAATAAACCATAAGAAAGAAGAAGGATTAATATGGGTAAAATTAGGTACACAATTTTTCCCTATTACAAGGAAAACCCTCTTAAAATCTCTATTGAATAATGTGGAAACAACCTAACTAATACCACTCAACGTGATGAACCATCAGTGATGATAATCGGAATCTGATTATTGTTGATGAGATGAGATGTTGAAATGGGATTAGTATCTTTCCTTTTATTGGAAATACTCACCCCTACTACTCCTTTCCTGCTGGTGGGTTTGGTGGATTGGCCATCAACCACCAACCACCTCCTTCCCCTCTTTAACAAAGGATTTGGCTAGTGCAGTCCATAGAGTAATTCTACCTGACACTACATTAGTTGTATTCCACAACATCAGTACTAGTTTTTCAGCTTCAATATTCCTCTAGGCATCAGGTGTCCAACTCCCATGCATGACGTCCTTCATTTATATTTAATATCATCCCTCCCATTAATTCTCCCACTTTATTTCTATTTTAAATATCATTATTTCTCCTTTATTTTTTCTATGCTTCAATCGAACACCATCTCTATGGAAATTCTTCTCAAATCATTGAAGGTTGGTTGGGACTTACCTGTTTTTTGGTAACTCTTTAACTTTTTTAGACATAGGTTCCATCCTAGACACATGTTAATTTCAAAAAAAATCTTTGAAGAGAGTATGTTACACATGGGTAACCCTAAGAGTTAGGTTTCTAAATTATGTTGCAACAATGAAAAATAGAATGGATGAAACCATTATAATGCCTCATTCTTCTTTTATTACATGGACTATAGTGTATCCCTTTATACATATCATTATGTTGTGTTTTTTTAATGGGTTCTACAATTTTTTAAAACAGAATGGGGTTTCGAAATTTTTTAAAAATGGGACCTGAGATGCATGAACCTCATTCACGCATCTCCTCTCACCAGTAAGTGTTAATAGTGTTCATGCTTCCAATAAGAATTGTATGAATGAAGCATAAACCCCATTCACACTTCCTCCAGAATGTTTAATTAAAAAAATCATCATTAATTATAAGTATTATTAAAATAGAAATACATATTAATTATAAAATCATAGATATATATAAAATATCAATTGAAAGGATCTCTTCACAATACATTTTGTTTTTTTGGAGATTTTCCCCCTTATTATCCTTCAGGGATGATGTTAAATATAAGTTCGGATGATAAGGGAACCATGGAGGGGAGGGATTGAGGGAAATAATTCCAGATTTCATGGATTAAGATCGTTTGGATGAGATAAAGCCATGGTAAACCTCCAAATGTGATGGAAGAGATAGTATAATGACATGGATAGTGATTTATTTTATCCAATTGATTGATTTAATCTAGATTAATTGATAAATATATTGATAAAATCCCGTTCTAGACCGGAATAATGATCATCAACTCAGATTTTTTATGTGATTGAATTTTTTTATCTAATCGAAATTTAACTAAATAAAACAATTTTTACTTTAGTTATACTATATGATCTATTACTTGATGGATAATATATTTTTTAAACTTTATTCTTTGAGTTGTTTTCAGCGACACATAACATACAAGACTATATGTGTATATTACAATTAGTCGGGATATGGGAACAAAAAATCTACAAATAAACATGAAAACACACAAATATATTTATAAAATATATAAAATACGAATATATGTTCAATTTTTTACTTTATTAAAATATGGTTATGTATGTATTTATCCAGAAAAAAAAATTATTCTTTTGTAAACATGTGTTATAAATATTAATAAAATATATATAAGTAATGTTAATATTATATATATATATATAACATCTTTGTTAAAAAAATATTTAATGTCTCCATTGTTTTCCAAGGGTGGAGACAAACTCCCCATCCTTCAATAATTTTATAACCTATTGGAGGTATTTTAACAATAAAATCTTATAGTAAAGTTTGTGAAGCACTAGAAATTGTATCCTTTTATAAATTCTAAAAATGTATCTTCTCAAAATTGGTCAAATGAACTAGTTTATTTCATATATCTCATATTTTCATTCTTTTGATCTTTAATCATAATCACATACTCTTCACATATATCCATTATTCATTTATTTTCTTCTTCATGAAACATTTTTTTTAAACGATTCACATTCCTTGATCTTCTAAAATTTTACATCGAATTTAATATAAGTGAGATCATTAATATTTATAAAAATTTCTTCAAGTTTATAGATCATTTCTTAGAGATTATTTTTGAATTACAAATGAGTAATATTATTAATATTTATTAATGAATTTAAGAATATTATTTATTATACATATATAGATTATAATACTAAGTATTATTATGAATATCAAAATCAAAATTATTGATTTTGGTAGATTATATGATAATTGTAAGGAAATTATTAATAAAATGAACTGAAATCTATAAATTAGAACATTGAGACACATAAAACATGTATCATAAATGTAATATCAACCTAATATATACCTATGGTGTGGATGCTCCCCTATTGCACGGGCTGGTGTATACTATATGTGTCCACAATGTGTATGTATATGTATCTACTCTAGCGTATGGCGATCTTTTATATCAGAAACAACAGCCACGTCCACATCCTCATGTGTGAGAGCCAGTTTATGTACAGACTCAACACTTCTACCCTATCCTACCTCTATGGATAGTGGATGCTGACTTGAACTCTCACCAACATGTGAAGAAGATGACTACTATGATGTGGTTGTCTACATAGAAGGGAGTAATAAACATCTAGATGAACCCATTTAATATCTATATCTACCTATCTATGTGACTGAGAATCTGTAGAAGCATCTGACTTATCATGATGAACACAATTCTCCTGTGGAATAGCAACATGTATCTTATCATGATGAACACCCTTCTCCTTTGGAACAGAAACATCCATAACAGGGTATTAACCTCATGGTACATCTATATGAGGCTCATCTTGCACTGTAGCCTCATTAGAATGTGTTGGATCAAATAAAATTCCATGATAACTCTCATTCATCAAAGGAATCAACTCTAGAAACTTGATGTGAAAATATTTGTGGTCAAATGTACCTCACTCTACTAGATCAGATTTGTAAATTAGATGACTGATATGAGTATCCCATGAAAACAAATTCCACAATTAAGTAATGTTAGTAAAAAATATATTGAATAGTGGAAGGAATGATGTATACCAACTCATAAAATCCCCATCTGTCTCATGTACAAAATTTTACTAGGGACCTGTAGTACAAGGGCGCATAATTCGGCTGATCGCAAAAATAATAATGTATTGTCCCCGCCCCTCATAACTGGAACTCTAATCTTCTATCCCATAGATAAATATATATGGGATGGTATATCCTCTAATCATGATCTCTCTTCATTGACAACTTTAGGGAATTCAGTGAAGGTAATTGGCTTGGTGGGTTAGGAATTGGCTAAAAAATCCAAACTGCCTCATAACTCTATCGGTCTGATGCACTTGACTATATGAAAATGAATCAATGGTACGATGCAGGATCTGATAGCAAGAATCATCACAAAATATTGTGGGAGACTCTGAATGATATCATCTGTATATGTAATTCATGTAATATCAAATAAAAATGAATAATCACTTAATAAATGAAGATATATGCAATGGAGAATAAATATTTAACAATATAAATAATATTTACTTACATATTCTCAACAACGGTTATCTAGAAAAATTATGTAGGTGTGGACATCATGTCTAGAGGAATCTGAATTTTTATTTGCCTGACTTCACCTTAAGATTACATTATTATAGTTATATTTCCTAATAGAAAGATATACAACTAAGTTAGACATTATAAGGAATGGATAAAATTCCATCGTCCACGTGGGGCCTCTACTAAAATATCTGTAAGCAATAGCACCTAGGAATGTGGAGATAATAGAGGGTTGTGTTACCATACCCACATTTATAGAATAACAACACATCATGTGATCTGCATCTTATCGATTCGACATGCACTGCATAGCTCCCTATATGTATATGCGAGAAATGATGACCCCAGTTATACCGTCCTGCCTAGTCCAAGTCCTCTTGAAGAGGTAAATACATCAAATGTAAAAAAATTAGTGGTTGGGTCAACAAAAATCATGCCACCAATCAGCCTCGAAATGATTTCATGTGAAAATTATAGTAGAGTGATCTCACCAGCATCATCTACTAAATGTGCATAGTTATGGTCTCACTAAGGCATGCGTAATCTACCACCAACGACAGACATTCCATCATTGTTAACCTATATTCCTAGTAATCGATGAAAAATCTCGAACCAATATGCTCCAACTCATCTTGTCAGAGATACACTGTCGATGGGGAGTCCCAGCATAATGGAAACATTCTGTAGGGTAATTTTAATCCCCCCTCTCTAATATATAATGTATGTGACTTTGGCCACCATATATCTACAAGCGCAATAATGAGATGATGATCGACAAAGGTGAAGTCGCACAACACTAGGTCATAAAATATAGCATGGAGAAGATGGGGGATGATAATAGGATGTGGTGCAGCATGATGGAAATGTTGATATCTATTTACACCTAATGAGACACAAGACGTGCCTCTAAAACTAGTTGTGATACATAAGTAGCTTGAGATGTGAGAAATGGAAAATTTTCTATCTACATGAATGATATCTTCGTTACTTTTTAATAGTGAATTCAATAAAAATTGTAAACTTTTATTATAGAAAAACATAACATGAAAAATGAGATAGAAAATACATGAGGGTGGGGTTGTTGGTTTAGGCTATGAATTTATTGTTTTAATAATCTCCAATGAAGTTAAATTTATTCTAATTTTTTATATAAGGTAGAAGTTACGGGAAACCTGCCTTAAACATGTGGAAGAATTATATATTCATGTTTGTTTTATGTTTATTTTTTGAATAGTTATATTATCTCAAAACCCTTTATGTTTGAATCTAGAAATGAGACTATCCAAAATTGAAACATGTAAGAAAGAGGGGTTGTCATAAATAAAAGGAATCATTACTGAAATTTCCACATACGAAACAAAATATACACACTGATGATAAAATACTTAACCTTGATCATGGATGATGGGATGTCGAGCTCTGTACTTCCACTTAGGGAACTCTCATATGAGTATGAACTTTTGCATGACAAACACTACATCTTCATCCCCCTCCTCATTACTGAGGCGAATCCATTTCATTTCTGATTCAAGTTAAATTTGGTTTTCCTCACAGCCACAACCTAGTATTATAAAGCCAATAATTTAAAAAATGAAATAAATTGAAAAAAACATAAATAAAAATAAAACCAACTTATGAAACCATGAAATATTAGGGAAAATGGGTGGATTATCAGTAGGTAATGTGATAGAATTAAAGTCACCAACAAGCATCAAAGTTTCACAATAATAGTTTAAAAAATTGATCATGTGATAAACTGGGTCATTATTGGGCTCCCATGATATATTTACCAAAGCACAAGATGCAATAACATTTGCGCATAGATATTTGAATACCTAAAAGTTTCCACAATCATAGTATATGTTATCCAACATCACCATAAGCACTCAAGAAATAGTTCATGTAGCCCAGTCGTAGCACTCCCTTTCATGGAATCTCATATTTTCCCTATCAAATGCAACAACACTCCATCTCGAAGCCTAATTCAGTATTTGATCAATATCACTTTGGAAAGGCTGAGTAAAATGCATACAATTTTCAATCATCTGATGGGACTTTTAGGACTGGTCAACAAAGAAGTGCACACATCTATAAAAATTTTCTTAGACTAACCCTTTGATCAGGAGCTTTCAAACACCCTGGAGGACCCCATTTATGCACTCCATTGTATTAGTGGTCATACGCCCATATCTTCGGACACCATCATATAATAATGACCATTATACCTTTTAAATCATTATCATATATTCACAAACATATTCATTTTCACTAAAAATTTCTTCAGTACATTGATCAATGCCTTTTTGTTGGGGCTCATATGCTGAAATGATAAAAAAATAATGTATTAAAAAATATATTAATTTTTTAAATAAAATGAACGTTTAGAAAGACATACCTAACTTGAGAATCACCTTCTTTATTGACCCATCTTGAAAATGGTTATTAAAATTACTTGCAATATGCTTAATGAAATATCAATGAAAAGCATTCAGATCAATCCATGAAACCCCACCACTATTTATAACCTCTATAATCACTCGATGGTGATCAGATATCAGACAGATGCCCTTGTTTGGTGTGAAATGAGTTCATACACATGACAAAAACTATCTCCATCATTCAAAATTATTCTTTTCAATAATAGAAAACGAAAGTTGTATAGGAGTACCATAACCATCCTGTGTGGAAACAATGAGTAGAACACATGTATACTTTCCATAAAGGAAAGTGCCATTGACCTAAATTAATTGTTTACAATAGGGAAAGGCAGCGATGTATGGCCTAAATACCCAAAAAATCCTATTTAACTTCACATTTGATTGATCAACTCAGTGAGTAGGGCACAAATAATCAACAGTTTCCAATTGATTAACAATCTGATTGTCGAGGGACAAAAATTCCATAAGTTTTGGCAACATTTCATAAGATTCATCCCAATAACCATACACTTTTACAATTGCTTTTTACTTTTTCATTCCAGGATTTGTTGTATGATATCTTATAGTTATAAAACTGTTGAATTCCTTCCTGGATAAGGGAGACTAGAACATCCTAATAGGTCTGTATCATCTCAACAATAATAGTTGATATGAACTCTGTATCAAGGGAAGAGTGATCTTACGACAAGGTTGGATGTAGACAAGTGTGTGGGATTTCTAATTTCGTTATCTTCAAACATGAAAAAATTTATCATATATTTCCCTTAATCGAAATTTACATTATTCCCTATTTTTTCACAACGAATGATTTTTTTTATTCTTTTAAATGTCAATCACAAATTTGAAATGTTCCTATATTTTTTATTTCATTATCACATTTTTGATGGAATGATTACCTTCATACTCCTGCCTGAATAAATAGTGTTATCATTTGATGAAGATCTATTCATTATAATTCCAGGAAATTCAGAAGTCAATGTAATTACATCCCAATCAAAATGTTGTCCACACGATATTCCTTCTACTAAGGAACTCAGTACTGATGGATGATTACGACAAACTGGTGGGTTTCGTAGATGTATATCTCTCCTAGGAACCACATATGGTTCATTCCCCACATCACCCTACCATGGAATCCTACCTCTTAAAGGAAACTAATATGGTTCATTCCCCACATCATCTCCTGATGCCTCAGCATTTTCTTCTTGCTCAGATAAACTTTCATTCACTACATAAACAGTACACATAGGAATTTCATCTACAATTCTTTCCAAATTCTGATCATCTTCCTCATAATTTGGTTTTATCACAACTGTCATATGACAAGGAGGCATTGAAAAATACTGATTTAAAGGACCAACATCTACAGAGATCACAAAACACAGTTCTGTAGTAGTCAGTTGCAACACATATATAGCAGAAATCACCACATACAACTCCATCAATACATTAGAAAATTGTTTCCTAAATAAGGAAGATTCTTCCATCAAATCCTCATCATCGACCAGAGGGTACTTTGTGTGCCAGAAATGTTCTTGATGTTGCAGATCTTGATATGTTATTAATGTAATGGATTGATCAGCCCTTTATTTTAACCGAAAATGAATCTTATTTCAAAATTCATCCAATGTTAGACAGCCATGATTATTTTAAACTATTTTAGGTGGAAAACTTTAGCTAAAACACTTCCCGTTATAAATTAACTCACTGTTGAAATATATTTTCATAGACATGATTACCAAGAAAAAAATAATTAATAAAATATTATATACTGCAACATAATTTTAAATTATTCAAATTGGTTATGATTAGATAATTAAATTGATCTTGAAACTTAATATATGTATAGGTTTATCACTTTTGAGATATAGTGATGTTTTTAGTATTATCAATTCAAATTTAATATAATGTTATATATTTTCATACTACTTATCAAATGTTCCATAAATATAAATTACTTATGAATAAATAACTGTGACTTCATCTAGAGAATTACTATGGTTTACTTTATCATTATTTGATAAACTAACCAAAACCTATGGGTTGACTCCTAGTTTCTCTATTATGAAAAATTTCATCAACCACTGGTCTCCTTTCAAATAGAAACTCCTCTTTTCAAACTCATGTTCTCGAATGATTCTTTTGAAATGCCTCTTCCAGAACACCTCTTCAGGGATGACTCTTTGGGGATGCCTCTTGTCGATCGTCTTTTAATTAAAAATTTACTCACATGCATGTGAGGGGGTCTAGTGGTGTGAAATACATAAATGTTTTTAAGAATACACACATGTCTTTAAAAACTTAGTGAGTGATGACTCTCAAGGAATCAATAAGAAAACTAAAATAAAATTATTACAAATTATATAACCACATAATAAAAAAAAGACATGCAATTTTCATTATGCATTGGTCGGTCATCTCAATATCAGTCATCAACCAATACTCCTAACATGATTTTTAATATACTTATTATGTTCTATATATTATATGACATTACATATTACTAGATGAAATATATATTAAATTTGTATACCTATTTTACAAAAAATTATCTTTTCAATTTGTATATAAAAATATATATATTTTATAATAACTTTTAATTGTACTATTTCAAAATAATATAATTTCCACTAATTTAACAATCATTTCAATATTGAACACTAATGTAATTTTCAATTTTATAAAATTGCATATATATATATATAATGTTTTTTTTGTTATTATACTACCTTCTAAAACATAAGTAAAGATATTTTATACTTTATTAGTTGATAGAATATTTATTTATACTTGTATTATTTAAATTTAATTATTAAAATTAATTTTACTAGTAAATAATATTAATATAATTCACAGTAACATAAAATCCATTAAAATAATATAAACTTATATTACTTTCAATTTAATAAAATTACATATATATATATATTTTTATTTTATCTAATTTAGAATACTTAATTAATTATATTTCATACATCATTACTTTAAATGATAATTATTTACAGTGAATATAATTTAAAATTTCTATTTATAGAAAACTATTTTTATAACATTTTTAAAAATAAATCTATATATTTATTAATAAATTTACATACAATACCTAATATAAATAATAAAGTTTTGATAAATTATATAGCTAGTATACAGAATATTATAATTTAATTAAATATTACTTTAAAAATCACATATTTAATATACATAAGAGTATGTTAAAGTTTCCATTAGTATTAAAAATATATACATTTTTTAAAATAATTTTATTTCCTTATAGATAAGTTACATTTTACACATACCATATTTAAATTTCCTAAATATTCGATATGAATTCATAAAAAAGACATTGACTTAATCAAAAATTAAATCATACAAAAGCAGTGATTCATACATTCAAACGTGAATTAATAAAATTTAAATAAATAAACCGTAAAAAATAATTTCTACACATCACAATTTAAATAAATAAAGCATAAAAATAAAATAAATAAACATGTTTACAGAATTAAAATTTTAAATAGAAATTTTACCTTATTAAAAGCAGCATATATTTTTTGAGAATGAAATTATGCAGTACTTCACAAAATATTTCATAGGAGAAGAATGAGTTTTGAGGGGGGATCCTATTATAAAAATGTGGTGGAAAGATGCATGAACCCTGTTCAGACATCTTTCATCCACTTCTTGAAGAATGCATGAACTAGGTACATGCATCTTACATCAAGTCTAAGATGTGTGAATGGGGTTCACAAATCATTGGCAGAAGAGACAGATGTGTGAGCCCTGTTTACACATCTTAATAGGATTGTAGATGAATGAACATTGTGCAAGAATATTAGGTCTCATTTTTAAAACATTTATGAACCCTATCCCATTTAAAAAAAATGGTAAAACCCACGAAAAAACTCACCTAGGATCATATTCCGCTATTTTCATTGAACTGCTATTTTCGGAACTTCCATATTGTATTGGAGACCCAACGGTTCAACGGGTTCATTCCTCCTTTATTACGAAACCCACCATGTTATATTATTGGTTAACTATTGTTCATCGTCTCTCAAGCACACCATCCACAACACAATGCTTCTGATAATGTAACAACTCTTTTGTTGATTCAATAAGAAACAAGGATCCATGGCAAAATGATGGAATCTAATATCCATTGTATCTAGGGAATTGCATCATTAATGGACACAAAATGTCTATGGTAAAATAGTGACATGGTCAAAATTAATGAGGACAATAGGGTGTGAGTGAAGCTAGGATGACACTGTTTCAGATATTGCATGGTACCCTGAAAAACATTGGTGTCCCACATTGTTGGTTTCTATAGTCGGGGACCACTATATATATCAATGAACTCCCTTAGGGGATAGTTAAATTGAATTGGGTCCGAAGTACCCTGAATGATTCCCCACACCGATGAATCTCTCCTTCCATTATTACACAAACTCTCCTCATGTGAACTCTTTTTCCCATGCATGTTCATGTCTTATGTGAGCTTGGTAGCCCCTTTATTTGGGATGTCTAGCCAGTATCCCCTTGATTTGGTATTCTATGTGGCTTCTTCTATCATTATTTAGGTCTTGCCATGCTAATTTTTTTTACTTGAGATATATATAAAATATTACCTAAGATAAATAAAACTTCAAAATACATGCATTAAATTGTTTTAAATTTGTTTTTTTTCAAAAACTACATTTTAATATAAAATACCCACAAATAAAAAATAAAATAAATTCTTGATAATTATTACCAACAAATAGAATTTATAAATTAATGTTAAAAAATATGTGTCCATAAAATGAACTTATCCAAACCCCACACATAAATAATGATTTCCCTTAAGCATACATCACCACTATTAATTATGAAGGACACTAAAATTCTACCAATATTCAAAATTCAAAATTAATTACACTGAAAAATTATTAGTGATAGGGGATAATATTCATGGCTCACAAAGGAAAAATTATTTAAACTCATCATTATACACATTTCATTTGATTCTACCAAGAAAAATGAGGGAGCTCTCTTCTCTTCTATTCAAAACACTTAATTTATAAGTATTCAACAAGACAATTCATGTCTACCTTAAATTTTTTTTATTCACTAATCAATAAAGGTAAAAAATAAATATTATGTTTTAATCTGGAATCGAGTACATACACCAAAAATATGAAATTTAATGAGGTATATTTTATCAACTAAGTAGAGAAAAATATCTCAAAAATCATGATGTCTTTTAAATATAAGATGAAATGACTCTAAATTTAATGGATGAAAGTTAATTGATGAAAAAACATTTAAAGCAAGAAAAGGAGGATAATATATAATTATTAATCTTGATATTAAAAGTAATTTTAATGAAATATCCCCTTGGAAAATACATTTTCCACACATCTTTTATCACAAGGTAAAGACATGGAAATCAAAATCACAATGAGTGAGTTAAACGTCTATTTTTTACTTTATTTTATTTTAAAAAAAAACATATAATTTTTTTGAAAATTTTGTTGGAAAAAATCCCACGTCCACCACCCAACACCAAATGATTAAAATCATTGGTAATCTGATGATGATTTTTGACCCTCCATTACTGAATCTATATTTTTTAATCTTTTTAATATTTTATTTTTTATTTTAGGTGTAAACAATAATTATAAGTAATAATGATGTGATCCTTATCTAAATTCCAACGAAACACACCATGAAATTTTTCCATCAATACAACACACCCCCTTTTCCATGAGTCCATTTCCCCCACACATGAACTTTGAAAGCCATTAAAATTATTATAGTATGTTTAGGATTGGAATACTTGGATTTAAATGTGGATTATTCCTATAAAAGTCCATTATTGGAATCTAAGGGTTAAAATAAGGATTAATGTTTGGTAGGTCTCATGTATAGTTTGTGCATTAATGAAAATGTATTAGTCATGTTTTATGTTAATTGTTTTTAAAAAAACATTGATAAGTTCTAGATTAAAATACTACTAGGTAACATGTCCCATGTTCTCTCAGAACATTTAGTAATGAGGATGGGAGAAATTTGGTAAAAACCATCTTGGTAATGAGAGCATAAAATTTAATTCAATCACTCATGGCATGAACAACAACAACAAATTAATCAACATGATATTCCAAAATTCAAATCATAAAAGATGGAAGTGAATTCTCATCAACATGTAACTAAAATGAAAAAACATGATTCGTTGAATTAATATCTCTATTCCTCTCTCAAATCATACAATCATTCCATCTTAAATATTTAATTCTATATACATGAAAATTAATACATGGAATCATGGAGTACCTAAAAATTAATTTTTTATTTGTTAAAAGTAAATCACTAATCTTAGTGTGGGAAATCAATTTTTATATTAAAGCTCAAAAAATATTCTATAAAATGGGGAGTAAAAGTAAGTACTGAAATTTATCACTTACTCTATTTTGTCAGGAAGATATTATTTTTCTCTCCATGCCTACTGCATTTGGTCCTTGTACCTTGAATATTCGTGTATATAAAAAATAGTGAATGTGAAGACCCACTCTTATTATAGTTCAATGTTGAAGGGAATTTCACATTTAAACCTTTACTAAAAAGAAAAGAAATTAAATAAAATCCTAAAGCATAAAAAATGAGGGGTAACCCCTAAAATATCTTTTGTTATGGTTATGGAGCTCAACCAATTCTCTTGAAGTCATTTGATTGAGGTTAGGAAGGAGGTTACCCAGTTAGGATATACAAAATGTTGATTTCGTGATTCCTCCATATATATGGGCCTTATTCCTTTTTCTGATACTATTTTATTCTTCCCCTGATTAATACTTTCTCAATCTCCATGGGTCCATCCAGTGGTTTTTGGACCATTTTGAAAAATTAAATTGTTCCTCACTGACTGCCCAAACCTATTGTCCTTCTTTAAACCCATCTTATACAACAACCATTCTTTTATCAATATAATCTTCCATAAAAAATTACCTTAACATAAGTCATCTTTACCTTCTTATTTATTCTTTATACCTCTTACACCAACTCTTATTCCATGGACATCAATTTCATCTACATCATGAAACTCATCTCCCTACCCTCACTTGTTTTATCTAGATTCTTCACCACTAATGGAATATTGAACTTCACTTCTTCTACAATAACTCTTAAACACATATCCCTAATTTATACATGATTTAATTTCATTTATGTATATATGAATGGTCTTCCCCTGAAAGTTTGTGTTTTCACTATATCCATGTCCATCACATGAAGACCCGCTTGAAAGTAAATCGTGTTTACCTTGATGATGACATCTTCATGTAGTCCACATGGAAAACTCGTTGGTGTATTATCTATTTGATGTATAACTTGAATTGGTTTCATTTCCCTCAATCCCAAGAATTTCAATATTTTGTATGACATTTTATTTAAAATTTAAACTAAATCACATAAATCACTACCAAACACATTAGGACCAATAATTATTAGGATATAAAAAACTACCTGCATCACTATGCTTCATTGGTAGGATCCTTCATACCAATAGTGAACAACCCCTTAGTAGTGGGATTATTTCCAATTTTTCATGAATTCTTTTTTTACACCAATTAACTTTATGTATGAGTGAATGTTTTTCAATTTCCTAATCCAATGCTATGTTGATATGATGTTTTTTAAATATCTATAAAAACATTACTCTTTGGCTTCAAAATTTACCTACCTAAGTCACTACATAAATGGTGGTGGTGGTTGGTATGGGTGTGGAGGTTCATCTCAAACAAATTTCATATATTCCCTATTTTTTCCTTCCCTCCATTTGTTTTTTGTCTTCTTCTATATCATGTTCTTTATATTGTATTGAACTATTGAATCACATTTATGGGTTGTATTTCCACTTATCAAGGTAATAGAGTTTATATCACCATGAATTAGAATTTCAATTTCACCCAGTAGAACTCCTAATGTCCTCTCATTTCATTGGTTAGAAAACTAGAAAACATGAACTCATAGGATCCTAATTTCTTCTCTTAAGTTTGTTGATTCGCCTCTCTATTCTATGATAGCAACAAACTGATCATTTGAGTAATATATCAACTCTTTAATTGAATATATTTTTATGGTCGTGGAGTTTCTATGGTATTTTTCAGTAAGTTTACTTGACTCTTCTATGATTTTCCTTGATGCCAAGGTTGAAATTTTTTATCCCATGGCTTAAATCCATTTATTTTTCTTGATTCTAATGATGTGGTTGTTGTGTTCTCTATCATACAACTAATTTTAATGATTATAATATACATAATTCACATCATCACAATACATAACATGTGGATGTTGATGGCTATCATAGAACCTAGCCACATTTACATGACATTCATTTGGGTGGAAACCCAGATAATGCCCCCTATATTCAATCCCTTCAATTTTCCTTTATCTGATTACCATTGAAAATGTTGTTGTGTTTTTTTCCAAAAATTCAAAGATCCCTTCTAATGACTTTTTCATTACCGATCCTATGATGGTTGTATCTTCAATCAAATGATTTTTCTATGATAATCCTTTTTAAAATGTTTAAATTAGAAAACATGAATTGATTCCTTTGGGGGGAATTTCATAATCTTACTCTTTTATCTCTCACATTTAGTACAAATAGATTCTTCTTTTAATTTTTTAAAATGTTATGTTCTTACCCATTTATCTTTAAATTTTTATGGAGTGAATAACCTTGTCAAAAACATTCCCACCACATCCTCCCATGTTGTAATGGAGTGAGGGGGTGGACAGTGGATCCACTCATGTTACTTTTCCTCAAGGGATTTGAAAAGGGGATGTAGCATCACATTATTACGTGTTACATTGATAAACTGGAAGGTGTCACACAATTCTAGGAAACTTGCAATGTGAGAATTGGGGTCTTCATGACGTAACCTAAGGAATTAGATTGAATGTGTGATCATTTTTATGATCTATTTATTTATTTATGATTGTTGAGAATAATTTAAGGATGAGGATACTTGAATTAATCCCCATAGTTGAGTTTAATTGATAAAATATTTCACTCCCTGATTCCTCCCTTGGATTCCTTGTACCCCTCCCCATACCCAATCTATAGGTCTGCTCCCAGGCCTTGTATCCTCTTTCCATATTTAATTCATTCATATTATTATTTTGACTTCTAATAGTCCTTTTTATCTAATGATTGAAATGGGCATCTCCTTCTATTTGTTTTCTTTTATTTGAGTGTGTGTACAATGAGTTGGTTCATAAAACTACATCATAATAATTCCAAACATAAAATGGTGAAAAATAAAAGAAGAAAAAATATAAAATTCTTAAATATTTTTAGCATTTAAAATAACCATTCCCTTGCAACAACCCGATTTCCTATGTGTCCAGAAATAATTGTTACTTCTCTCAAGGACGTTAATGTAAATATTAATAAACTCTATTATCACTACTAACTTTTAAAAATTTTATAAAGTGGGAATCAAGGTAAATCCATTGAGAATTAGTTGAAATTATATATAACATTTTAGGGAATACTTAAAATCAAATATATTGAATATTGGTTTGTTTTTTGATTGATGAGATGTGTGTACCATGAATAGTGTTTCTTATAACATGTATTTGGGAAGTGAAATGAATTGACATAATTAATATATTGCAATAATTGAATCCAATTGGAAATCATCTCATAGTGAACACATTCACCTATATTCATATTCCTTTTCTAATTCCATGTACTTAGTTTAGGAAATATTATAGTTAATTTGAAACCTTCTTTAAATATAACCACCCTCATTCACAAAATAGCTAAGAAATTAAATAGTTATGGCTAGTAAATGTGTTGAAAAAATATTTCTTACCAAAATTAATAGTCATAAAATTTGGAATAGAATAAGATTATAGAAATGGGGAAAAATCCAACACAGTATTAAGATTACAGAACAATTCACTGTATTCACAACCTCATCCATACATTCACTACTACAAAACAGAGGTTTACCATCACTAAAAAACCATATCAGCACTCCAAAATAATTGATAATCATGAAACTATTACAAGGGGGTCCCTTTTATTAGCACTAATAAATTCTACTTTTATTAGAAATAAAAAAAGTGTTGATAAAAAGGGACTTTTACCAGCACTGATAAAATTCATTATTTTTTAATTTTTTTTAAAAAAATCTATTAATGAGAGGGTAGACCCACCCCGTTTTAACAATACTTGGAATCCCCACCCACCTATTCCCCCGCCACCCCTTTAACAATTCTAAGCGCACCCCACCCCACCCTTTAACAGTGCTTGCCCCCATGCACCGGCCCACACACCCCTACCTTTACTTGGATTCGAACCCGAGACCTCTCCCTTGCGCCCCTTCACCTTTATCACTCATCCATCTTATTTTATTCTCTATGTAATGATATATATATATATATATAGTTCTATTTATTCATATATTAATATAGATTTATATAAAAATATATATAATTAGTTATATTTATTTATTTACATCTATTTATTTATATATATATAGTTATACTTTTTTATCTATATATTTATTCGTATATTAATATATATTTATAAGATTACTTTTAAATAAATTTATATAATATGTTTTTTTGTGATTATAAATAAATACATACATACATATATACAACATTCATTCACACATATATATACATATATATTATATGTGTATCTCTAAGTATAATTATACATATTTATACATATTTATACATATTGACATATATTTACATATATGATATACTAATATGTATATTAATATGTTATAATATATATATTACATATATCGGTCTATTAGTATAGATACACACTAATATATATACATAGACACACACACATTGTATAAATATATAAATATTCATATGTTTTTATTTTAAATACAATGGATATTAGTTTTTATTTAGAGAAGAATTATATATTTAGAAATATATTTTATGTATAAACATGTTAAATAATTTATTTATAAAATTAAATTTTTATGTGTGAATATATAAAAAAATATGTATACATTGTTATATATTTGATTATAAATAAAAGTACAATGTGAAAAATGATAAGATTTCAAAGCTCAATATCAATATGAATACAATCACTGAGAATAAATTCAATCTCAAAAACAGTAATAAGACCCCCTTAAATTAGGATAAAATCCATTGAATGATAACAAATGAGGTACCAAAACATAAAACACAGTTTTGGAGGCCTTCTAAGCCTTTTTGGCCTTGAAAATTTGATAGAGTTTTACTTATATCACTAAGACCCTATGTCTCATCCCAAGATTCGATTTCATATGTGGCCAAGGTCAAACGAATTCCCAGATCAAATGTTTCATTAAAACATAACCACCATCATTCACTCAGTCATCATGAAATTTAAAAGGGGTGGTTCATTAATGTATTGAATTAATATTCATTCTCAATATCGTTGGTTATGAAATGTTTAATGAAATAAAATTATAGAAATTTTAAATAACAAAAAAAAAACACCATTACAATATTAAGAAGACCATCCACATCACAAGATGCACTCCCTCATCCATATATGTCTTGGTACAAAAGATATTACCAACGTTTTCTATTCATGAGGGGATTGGAAAATAAAATAAAGACCTGAAACATGTTGAGGTTGAAAAATGAATGGCTCACTAGTACAACAATAACCATGACATAAAATAAAGTGTAAAATACGGTAATAAATAGACACCAGATGTAACTTGGAAAATCACCAAAAATGAAGGGGGTAAAAACCCATGAGAAAATAGAAGAATCTATATGGGTAAAAGTTAGTACACACTCTATCACTTTTAAAAGCTGAATACACTCCTAAAATATCTATTTAATTATGGGGAACCAACCTCACAGATACTAATCATTGGGATAAACCATCGATCATCAGAAGCTAAAGCTAATGATTGTTGATGAGGTGAGATGCTGAAATTGGATGAGGCTCTTTCCTTTTATTGGAAAGACTCACCCCCTACTTCTCATCTCCTATTGGTGGGTTTGGTGGGTTTTCCACCAACCACCTACCACTACATTCACCTCTTTGATAAAGGAGGAGGGAGTGTCTTATGTGGATGAATTCTACCAAAACATCTCCCTCCTTGAGATTTTATTGTGAACCAATCACATCTCTATAGATCCTTTCAATATTCCAAACATGATTGCCAGGTCTATATGAGGCTCCTCCAGGAACCGCACAATCTAAACTTATCATAGTGAATATATTTTTTTAGGAAATCTACCATATTTTCTTTAGTGTGAAATTTTTACACGTATAAACTTATTTCCTCCAACACATATCAATAAAAGTTACATTTTACCCCATTGTGTTTTTTCACAGAACGAAAAGATAGATTCCTTGCAATGTGAAAGGTGCTATGACTATCACAAAATAATAGAATTTTCTCTTTTCTGTGACCGACCTCTTCCAAAAACTTTCTTATCCAAATAGACACTTTTCAAGCCTATGTAGCACCCATGTACTCTTCCTCTATTATGGATAAATCCAAAACTCACTGTAACATTGAAATCTAGCTCATAGATCCTCTTATAAGAGTAAACACATAACCAGTAGTGGAATTTATCTAGTCAGAATCACCTACAAAATCTGAATCAACATAGCCTCTAATAGTTTAATCTGATCCTTGATAACATAATTCAACATTTGAGGTATCTTTGGTATATCTTATGATCCTTTTAGTTGTGCTCCAATGCACCTGTACTGGATTCACCATGTACCGACTAACTACTCCCAGTACATTTTCAATGTCTGGTCTAGTACAAACTATAACGAACATTAGACATACCACTACTGATGCATACGGTACTCGAGAAATCTCCATCCTCTCTACTTAACTACTTGGAAACATCATAGAGGATAACTTGTAATTAACAAGAAGAGATTTAGATATTAGAATACAATCATGCATGTTGAAGAATTTAAAGACATTCCATATGTAATTCATCTATAATATATAAATATTCCCATTATTTCTGTCCCAGTAAATCTACATCCTAGGAATATTATTTTCTGGTATCAAGTCCTTCATATCAAACTCCTTAGCCAAATGTTCCTTCTTCACCTGGATCTCATCAGTTTTTGGTCCTGCAACTAACATGTCATCAACATAGAAGAGATGAATGTTGTAATATTTTTTATCTATACCCTTGAAATATGCACAAGGATCTAAATGAATTTTGTTGTATCCAAGACTCATGACAGTGGAATTAATTCTCTTTTACTAACACCTCAACACCTGCCTGAGACCGTACAATGATTTGTTCAACCTGCAAAACAAGTTCTCTTTTCCTTCTTCTGAAAAACCTGTTGGTTGGAGGATATGGATCTCTTCATCAATATCACCTTGGAGAAAATAAATCTTTACATATTTCTTCTCTAAATGTAAACCATATGTATCACAAATCGCCATAACTATCTGAATAATCAGCAGCCTAATATGCATGATAAAATATTTCATTTAAATCAATACCTTTCTTCTGAGAATATCCTTTGACTATCAGTCTTGTATGATATATTTCTACCTAGTCCTTTTCATCTCTCTTGATCTTAAAGACACAATTGTTTCTGATAGCCTTCCTTCCATTTGTTAATCGAACAAGATATAAAATCATGTTCTTATGCATAGCTTCATGTTCCTCCTGATTCCCCTCCATCAATGAGGATACATTTAGACTCTGGTACGCCTCGATAAAAGATGATGGTTCTCTATCCTCTGTTAATAAGAAGAATGAAATATTTCTCTCAGGGACGTAATCGCAGTTCCATATTGCTGCTCTTTTCTCCCTAGTTGACCATTGTGGTATAGAATCATCTGGTACTTGATCTTCGTTCTATGGTAATGCCTCAAAGGAAACTAGTTCTTCCTTGGATTTTTCATCTACTTCGACTACTGTAGTTTATGCATTCTTCTTCTCTATGTCTTGATCAGTTGTTATTTTCCCCCAATCTTCTGCAAAAACATCATCTATACTGATGAAAAGTTTGTGGAATGTGAGGTACCACAAATGATATGTGTTCAAACCATCAGCATACCCCAAGAAGAAACATTTCCTATATCTTGAATCCAACATTTATAATTTTTTTAATTAAATATTGCATATATAAGACTTACGAAGTTATGTATCCATGAATAGTCAGAGGGTTTTCCAATCCACGTATCCCTTTTTTTCTTCAGATCAATTGCCTGTGAAGGAGATCTAATGAGCACACAACAGGTAGTATTCACTACTTATACCCCAAATGTTTTGGTAAATACTACAGTCCTCAACATCAACCTTGTTCTATCCAATAGGGTTCTGTTCATCCACACTACCACTCTATTCTGTTGAGAGTGTATGCCACTGTGAAGGGTCTCTTGATTCCTTCCTGTTGAAAAAATGTATTAAAATCCTCGGTTGTACATTTTCTACAATTATTAGTCCTCAGATACATGATCTTCTTTCCAGATTCAAGCTCCTTTCATGTTTTTTTTTGTGTTTTAAAGACTCCAAAAGCATCTGTCATCCTCTTGATTCAATACTCCAAACATCTCCTCGAACAATAATCAATGAATGATACAACGTATCTTTCTCCTCCTAGGGATATAACTTGTTCTTACCAAATGTCGGAATGGATAAACACTAAGATTTATTCATTTTGTGATGTTGACGTCCCGAACATTAACCTATGTTGCTTTCCCAAAACACAATGCTCACAAAATGGTAAGGATACCTTTGTAAGACCAGGCAACAACTTCTGATCCGTAAGAATCTTTAGGGATCGTTCTAACATATGGCCAAGCTTCTGATTCGATAACACCGTCAATGCTTCCATCGAGTTAGTTGATGTGAAAACTATCTCCGGTTCATTTACATGTCACCCATAAGCATGTACATGTTCTTCAATATCTTTTCTACAATTATCATCATAAGTGTACCTTTCACAATTCTCATCACTCCATTCTCGGTGCAAGTCCTGCATCTAATATCATCAAATTTTCCGAAAAAAATTATATTCTCCTGCAGTCCCTTCACATGGAATACTCCTTGGATGGTTCTTACCATTCCATCATATATCTTCAGTTTTATTGTACCAACTCCAACGATCTTCAGGGTGTGATCGTTACCCATGTACGCAAGTCCTTTGGGGATAGTTTCATACTTGTCAAACCATTCCCGTCGAGGCAACCTTTTTCATGTTGCTCCTGATTCGATTATCCATGCACAATTGATATGTTTCCTTCTTCCAACAGTCATCGCTACTTCACTGACTATAATGTATCCACTTCTAGAAGTAATCACCACCTTTTAATCTATGTCGTAATTCTGGATCCCACTATAACAATGGTTTATCGTCACATCTGTCAGTCTTTCTTCAGTTGTAAGTAGATAATTATCTTTACACGTAACATCATGCATCTTCATTTCCCACAATGGAAAATTATTTTTGTTGTTTTTTTTATCTCAGATTTTTCCGCCATCTGGACACGTTATCAGTCTGGAACCTCTTCTGTTTCATAATGGGGTATTTAATAATATCAATTTATCTTTTCTGATGTGATAGATCAACTGGGGTTGCAATTACAGAGCATACTCAAATTTATGATAATTTTTAATACTCAGAAACGTGAACAACATTGGTCCAAAACTTTCCTCTGATACCACTTGTTGAGATCAAAAAATGATTGGTCCATTAGTGGAGCGATAATCACGATATAAAATAAAGCGAAATGGCGGAAATAAATATACATCATATTTAATGTGTAAAAATCTCAAAAAATGAAAAGGAAAAAAACCCACAGGAAAATAGAAGGATTACTATAAGTAAATGTGGGTACACACTTTTTCACTATTACAAGGAAAACCCTCGTAAAATCTATCTAGATTAACGAGGAAACAACCTCATAGATATTGCTGAAAGGGATGAACCATTGGTGATAAGAACCTGATGATTATTGATGATATGAGATGTTGAAATGGGATGAGGCTCTTGCATTTTATTGGCAAGCCACACCCCCACTGCTCCTCTCCCTCTGGTGGGTTTGGTGGGATGGCCAATAACCACCTACCACCAGCTTTTCCTCTCTCACAAAAGAATGGGGTGGTGCCAATCATGGAGGAATTATGTAGTAGAAGTATTCTACCTCACCATTTGGTCAGCTTCAATTTTCCTCTGGGCATCAAGTGTCGAACTCCCATGCATGACGTCCTTCATTTATATTTAATAGAATCCCTCCGGTTAATTCTCCCACTACTTTTCCGTTTCAAATTTTGTTCTAACTCTTTTATTTTTTCTGCACATCAATCGGCCACCACCTCTATGGTGATTCTTCTCAAGTTATTGAGGTTTGGTCGGGTCATAATTGTTTTTTGGAAACTCATTAACTTTCATAGAGATAGGCACCAACCTGGGCACATTTTCATTTCAAAAAACTTCCTTGAAGAGAGGATTCAACACATGGATAGGTCGATGAGTTCTGGTTTTTGAATTGTGTTGAAACAATGAACAATGGAATGGATGAAACCACTATGAAATCGCCTTATTATTTTCTTTAATGGCCTACGACTTAGCCCTCTATACATGTCCATAGGATCCTATTCTTGTTTTTTCAGGGAACTACCTATTTTGGCACTTCCACATTGCAGTGGAGACCCTATGGTTCAGCGGCTTTGTGCCTCCTTTACTAAAAAGCTAGCCACATTACAGTGGTGGTCCACTATAATCCATACCTCTCTCAAGAACACATGAACCAACACAATGCATCCGATAATGGTGAAACTGTTTTGTTCAGTCAATAAGAAACATGGATCCATGGAAGTGTGATGGACACAAAGATCCATTACCTCTAGGTATTTCCTTCATGGATGGGCATAGAAGGTCTACGGTACAATAGTGACTGGTAGTAAAACTTGAGAGTCCACCTATACTTGTTCGAGGCCTATAAACTTGACTCGTAGACTCGACTCATAGACACATAAAATTCCACTTCAACCTAATCCAGAACCACCATCAGAGACTCCTTTGCATCTTGAAGGTTTTCAGCTCAAGCTATAACATAATGAGATGTTCCAATTTAAATATTAATATTACTAAAAATAATGGGAGATTATATGAAGAGGATGTTGTGATAGTGGGAGATGGTATTACTGGCCTAACCACAATTCTATGCCTTCACAGGTTGGGACACATGTTCATGGTGATGGAAGCATCAGACAGTCTAGGAGTCTCAGACTTTGCACTGACCCTTTGATCGAATGCTTGGAAGGATTTGGATGCTCCAGCAATTTCCCAATCCATTTTACAACAATATCAAACCCTCCCTGGGGTTCTTGTTACATTGTCAGTATCATGACTTCTAACTGCAGTAATGTCTATTAAAGATGCGAAAGAAAAATAGGGTAAACAATCATGAAGTACATTGTGTTCATAAGAAGACAATAATAGAAACAATGGTCTTTGAATTTCCAGAAGGAACCATCAAGTACTCCTCCGATGTGTTCTACATTTATGAATATGGCCTCTTGAAACTCATGCATCTTGCTGATAGTTCCAATCTCAAAACAAAAGGTGTTAACTAGCTATGATGGCATGATCTTGGTAGTTGAAAAATGGATGGGATTCGTCCATCCATCTTTCTCCGAGAGATATGCAATTAGGGGATGGATATTCCTCCAGGAAGGTCACGACTTGGGTAGAAAATTCGTACAGGTCATTGGATAAGATGTTCGATGTGTCCACGTCCCTTGACATGGAAATTCTATTTATTGTTTCTTCATCTATCAATCCAGAAAATACAATAACACAGAAACTAATGCATCAAAACTGAAATAATTTGAATCAAGTAAATTGGGAAAGATTCCTAATCAAATAAAGAAGTTTATAGAGAACACCCAACTAAATGAACATCATTGGTTTTATTTATGTATGAAATGAAAAGAAAAATTAAAATATTTTTAGGTGCTATCATTGACAACAATATATGAGAATGGGAGTAGGAAAATAAATTCAAACTGGCATAAAGAATTTCACAGTAATGTGTCTGCAATTTAAATAAGAAGAAAAGGAATATAAAATTTAAATTGTCTATTTCCATTCAAAACCATAAACAAAATGAACTCAAACACATAATAGGTTCATTTGATAGTTTGAATGAGAAAATCAAGAACTTGAATAGTTTTCTCCTGCAATTCCTCTTGAATACAGATTTTACATAAAGAAAAACTCATCATCCTACCTTGTGAGCTGAGAATTAAAACTTGTACGAAGATAAAGAATAGGAATAATAACTCCCAATTCATGAAAAATAGTAAAAGATTCTCAAAATTTGAGAGAAATGAAAATATTTCCCTTAGTTTGGATTACTTTTAAGAGTTGGATTTAATTGGGTTTCAGTATGTGGAGTATCACTCTAAATTAATTCATGATATATAAATTTTGAAAAAATCAATGACATCTAATTCAAATTTAAATTTATTAATAAAAATATAAATTTCAATAACTAATCCATAAAACAGTGCGTGAAAAATTATAACATGGATATTAGATTTAAAATGATTTCTCGACGTGTAAAACAAAATCCATATAATTGGCTTAGCTTACCACATTTGAAAGCTGCTTACTAATACGAAGAATGAAGAGTACCTGTTGTACAGGGACCCTAAACAACCAGTAGATAAAAGAATTGATGACTTGATGAAAGGATGACTATAAAGAAAAATATTGGGAAAATGTTTCAGATTGATCGAAGTGTTGTATCAGCTCATGTGGTGAAGAATTACTTAATTTGTATCATTCTATGAAGGTTTGGGTAGACACGATAATGAATTTCAAAAGGGTTCATTATCAACTCTTCTTGGAATTCCAATTCATTATGGGATAACTATTTTCCATGGACAGAACAGATTATACGAGTCAATGATCTTTCCTCATATAACATTGAACTCGGAGCCACACGGGATCCTGAGATTGTGAAGAATATTGGATGGTTTGTACTATGCAAGGCACCACCAGATGTGGTTGGTTTGTGCCATGTGAGGCAATGCTAGAGGCGTAGGGATGTAATGGAATAGCGAAGGGGAATAAATTGAACCCTAGGTGATGCGAGGTGCATCGGGTTCCTTAAAAAACCATCAAATTTGAAATTAAAAAGAAATGAGATCTCATCCGATGGAATCGGCAAGTCTGCCCGAGTGAGCAATTTCACTCCAAGTCTGCGGGTTTGAAGCAGTTTTTGTAGCAAATCGATTCTCTAGTCGAGTCCACTCTAAGGGGGTGAGTGGATCCATGTAATAGTATGATTATATGAGTGGCCTCGCGACTTCGACTACCTAGATAGTGACATGGTCGAAATGAACGAGGGTGACAAGGTGCGAGTGAATCCGGGGTGACACCGTTTTAGATATGGCACAATACCCCCAAAAAACGTGGTTTCCCTCATTGTTGGTTTCCATAGTCCTCGATCACTATATATATAAATTTTATCATTGGTTTCTTCCATTATTGCACAAACTCTCATGTGAACTCTATTTCCCATGCATATCTTATATGAGCTCGGTAGCCCATTGATTTGGGCTGCTATGTGGCTTGTTCTCTTGTAGTTGATGGCTAACCATGCTAAACAATTTTTTTACTTGAGATATATATAAAATATTACTTAAGATAAATAGAAATTCAAAATACATGAATTAAATTAATTTTAATTTGTTTTTTTCTTCAGAAACTACATTAAAATATAAAATACCAGTAATTGAAAAATAATAAATAAAAAAAGTTTACAAACAATTACCAACAAATAACATTTATAAATTAATATTTTATAAAATTTGGGAATAAAATGAACTTATCCGACCCCCCAAACTTAAATAATGATTATCTTGAAGCATACATCTCCACTATGAATTAAAAACGACATTGTCATGCTACCGATATTCAAAAGTCAAAATTAACTACTCCAAACTATTATTTGTGGGGGGGGGGGGATTTTCTGGGCTCACATATGAAAAATTACTTCAACTTATCATTAGACACAATGCATTTTATTCTCCTATGAAAAACGAGGGATCCTCCCTTCTCTTCCATTCAAGACTCTTAATATATAATTATTCAACATGCCAAGTTATGATCCACCTTAGAAATTTTTTATTCTTTTATCACTCAAGGTAAAAAATAATTATTTTATTTTCCTCATACATTGAGTAAATACACCAAAAATATGAAATTTAATGAGGTATACTTTGTCCATCTAGAAGAGAAAAAGATCACTAAAAATCATGACGTCTTTGCAACATAGGATGAAATGGATCTATAGTTAATGGTTGGTAGGTAATTGATGAATAAAACATTTCAGGAAATACAAGGAGGTTAAGATCCAATTATTAATTATGATAATAAAAGTAATGTTAATGAAATTGCCTCTCAGAAAATAAATTTTCCACACATCCATGATCTCAATGTGAGGCCATGAAAAATGAATGAACAATGAGTGAGTTAAACCTCTATTTTTTCTTTATTTTCTTTGTCTAAAAAATTAATTTTTTTTAAAAAAAATTGAGCAGTGAAAAATTCTAAATCCACCACCCAACACAAAATGATGAAAAGCATTGTTCAAATGATGATGATTTTGACCCTCCATAACATAATCTAAATTTTTTAATCTTTTTTATTTTTTATTTTTTTATTTAATGGGTATACAATAATTATAAAGAATAATGACATGAACCTTCTCTAAATTCCAATGAAACACACCATAAAAGTTTCCCTTCAAGGTAACACATCCCCTTTTTCTTGAGTCCCTCTCCCCCACCTTTTATCTTTGAAATCCATTAAAAATATTATAGTATATGTAGGATTTCAAAACATGGCTTGAAATATGGCTTATTCCTGAAACAAAAAAGTCTATTCATAGTCTATAAAGGGTTAAAATAAGGATTAACATTAGGTAGGCCTCATGGATTGTTCCTTCATCAAATAAAATGCATCAGTCATATTTTATGTGAATTTTAAAAACCATCCCTTTGGTAAGTTATAGACTCAAATACTAGTAGGTAACATGTCCAAAGTTCTCTAAATAAATTTTGCAATGAGGATTGGAGAAATTTTATCCAAAAACCTCTTGCTAATTTAAGCATAAAATTTAATTAAATAACTAATGGAATACACAACAACAACAAATAAATCGAAATGATCTTCCAAAATTCAAATCATGAATGATGGAAGTGAATTTTCAACAACATGTGACTAAAATAAAAAACCACGATTCATTGAATTAAAATCCATATTCTTATATCAAATAATCCAATCTCTCCATCTTACATATTTAATTATCTATACTTGAAAATAGAAACATGGAATCATGGGGTACCTAAGAAATTGAATGTTTTATAGGTTAAAATTAAAGCACTAATCTTAGTGTGGGAGTACATTTTTTATATTTGAACAGAAAAAGAGATTTTTGAAAACGGGGAGTAAAAATAAGTACGGAAATTTATAACATACTCCCATTTGTCATGATGATCTTTTTTCTCTCCATGATACATGCATTGGGTCCTTGTAACTTGAATCTTCATGGGTCTAAAAAATAGGGAATGTGCAGGCCCATTCTCATGAATGTTCAATACTAAATGGAATTTCAAATCTAACTAGTTACTAAAAATAAATAAAATTAAATCAAATCATAAGGAAAAAAATGAGGGGTGCCTCCCAAAATAACATTATTTACGGTTATGGAGTTCAAACTTACCTCTTGGAGTCAGGTGATTGAGGTTAGGAATGAAGTTTCCTAGTTAGGAAATACAAAATGTTGACTTTTTGATTCCCCTATATAGATGGGCCTTCATCCTTTTTCAGATAAAAATTTTATTCTTCCCCTAATTAATATATTCTCAAGCTCCATGGGTCCATCCAGTGGTTTTTTGGCCCATCTTGAAAAATATAATGGTTCCTCACTAACATCCCAAACATGTTGTCCTTCTTTAAGCACTTATTAGACAACAACCCTTCTTATATATCCATATTTCCATCAAAATATTTCATTTAATTAACTCTTATTTACATTCTTATTTCTTATCTATACCTCTTACATCAAATCTTATTACATGAACATGAATGTCCTCTATATCATGCAACTCAGCTCCCTACTCATCACTTGTTTTATGTATATTCTTCATCACCAATGGAATATTGAACTTCACTTCTTATCCACTAACTCTTAAACACTACTCCCTAATTGAAACATGATTTATCACTCATTATGTTTTGAGGAATGGTATTCCCATGATCTTTTAGGTTTTCTCTTTGTGTGTTCCCATCACATGAAGACTCACATGGAATTAAAACTTATTTACCCTGACGATGACATCTTGAAGTAGTCCACATGGACATCTCACTTTTGTATTATCTAGTTGTTGCATATCTTGAGTTGGTTTCATTTTCCTCAATCCCAAAAATTTGAATATTGTGTATGAAATTATTTTGAAACAGACACCTAAATCACATAAATCACTTCCAAACATGTTAGGAACGATATTTATTAGGATACAAAAACTACCTAGTTCACTATGCTTCTTTGGTAGGATCCTTGACACCACTACTGAACAACCCCTTAGTAGTGGGTTTATGTACAATTCATCATGATTTCTTTTTCTTACACTAATGAACTTCATGTATGCGTGAATTGTTACAATTGCCTCATCCTATGACATGTTGATATGTAGTTTTTTAAATATCTACAGAAACATTACTCATTTTCATCAATCTTTTCCTACCTTAGTGACTCCAAAAAAGGTATTAGTAGTTCTATATATTGTTCCTTCCCTCCATTTATTTATTGTTCTTATTTATTAGCTTGTTCTTAATCTTGTATTTAACTATTAAATCACATTCATGGGTTATCTCTCCACTTATCAAGGTGATGGATTTCAGATCACCATTACTTGTAATTTCAATGTCACCCTGTATGATTCCTCCTATCCTCTAATTTCATTGGTTAGAAATCTAGAAAAAATGAATTCCGAGGATCCTCATTGTTTCTTGTTGGTTTTGTGATTTGTCTATCCATTTCCTAATATAAACAAACTTATCATTAGAGTAAGAGATCTACTCTTTAATTTAAGTACTTGTGGAGTTGAAGGAGTTTCCAGGGTATTCTTTAGTGAGTGTACTTGAATCGTCCATGGTTTTCCATGATGATGAGTTTGAAAATGTTTTTCCAATTTCTTAAATCCTTTTATTTTCATTGATTTTAATATTATGTGTGTTGTGGTCTCTACCCATACATATAATTTTTATGAATATAATCTAAATAATTCACATCATCACAATAAATAACATGGGGATATTGATAGGATATCATAGAATATAACATCATTGACATCAGATCCATTTCTGTGGAAACCTTTCTGATATCCACGATATTCACTCCTTTCACTTTTCTTATATCTTACTACCATTTAAAAATGTTTTTTGTATTTTTTTCCAAAAAATTATATATCTCTTCCAATGACTTTTTCATTACCAAACCTCGGATGACAGTATCTTCAATCGAATTATTTTCATAAGATAATCCTTTTTAAATTTTTTGAATTAGAAACATTGTATTGATGAATTTGTGAGGAAATCTCCTAATAAACATCATAAATATATCACACTCTCCATAAATAGATTATTCTATTAATTGATAAAAATGTAAAGTGATTACCCATTTATCTATAGATTTCAATGGAGGGAACAACCTTGTCAAAAACATTGATACCAGATCCTCCCATGTTGTGATGGAGTGAGGGGGTAGAATTTGGATCAACTCATGTTCGTTATCCCTGAGGGTGATTAAAAAGGGATGTATTATCACATTATTACATGTTACATTATTGAACTGGAAAGCGTCACACAATTATTGGACACTCACAATGAGACAATTTGGGATTTCCTGAGGTCACGTGAACAATTAGATTGAGTGTGTGATCAATTTTATGATCTACATATTGATTTATAATTGTCAAGAAAAATTGAAGGTATGAGGATACTCAAAATTAATCCCCACATTTGAGTGTCTTTTTTAATTGATTAAATATTTCACCACCTGATTCCTCCATTGGAGTCTTTGTACTACTGCATGTACCAAACCTCTTGGTCTTCTCTCTATAATTATATCCTCTAGACATATTGTATTATTTCATATTATTATTTTAAATTTTTATAGTCTTTTTGATCTCATAATCAAATGGAGGATCTCTTTCTTTTTATTTTCCTCTGTTTGAGTGTGCACTCAAAGAGTTGGTTCATAAAACTACAACAACATAAGACCAAGTGTAAAATGGTGAAAATGAAAAGAAGAAAAAAATAAAAAATTCATAAATATTCTTGGCATTTAAAGTCAATGTTTTCTTGCAATGATGAATGTTTTTGTGTCTCCAAAAAAATTGTTACATCTCTTGAGGAAGTCAATGTACAAATTAATAAACTTAATTATCACTACTAACTTTTAAAAATTTAGTAAAGTGGGAATCAAGGTCAATCCATTGATAATGAGTTTAAATTACATATAATTTTTAAGGGAAGTCTTAAAATCACATATATTGAAGATAGGTTTGGTTTTTGATTGATGAGATGAGTGTACCAATAATATTGTTTCTGAGTTCACGTATTTGGGAAGTGAAATGAGTTAAATTAATTAATATATCACAATAATTGAATCCATGTGGAACTCGTCTCATAGTGAACACTTTAACCTATATTCATACCCCTATTATAATTCAATGTACTTAGGTTATGAAATATTATAGTTAATTTGAAACCATATTTAAACATAATCACCCTAATTCACTATGTGGCCATGAAATTAAATAGCGTTGGCTAGTAAATATATTAAAAACAAATTCCTTACCACCTTTAATTGTCATGATAGTTAGAATTGAATAATATTACAGAAATAGTAAATAAATCCTATATAATATTATGAAGACACTACACTTCACTACATGTACTCCCTCATCCATATATTCACTACTACAAAATAGCGTTTTATCAGTGCTAGAATACCATTATCAGCACTAAAAAAGAATTGACAATCCTGAAAATATAAAAAGGGGGTCCATTTTATCCACACTGATAAATGACCCTTTTATCAATGCTAAAAATTGCTGATAAAAGTCAAAACAAATTAAAAAAATGTAAATTGGAGGGTAGACCCACCGCCTTTTAACAGTGTTTGGACCCCCACCCATACACTTCCTCTCCACCCCTTTAACAGTGCTAGTCAAACCCCACCCCACCCTTTAATATTTCTAGACCACTATACCAGCCCGCACACCCCTACCTCTACTTGGATTTGAATCCAAGACCACTCCCTTGCACGCCTGCACCTTTATCACTCATCCATCTTATTTTGTGCTCTATTTAATGATATATATTGTTATATTTATTCATATACTAATATAAATTAATATATATTTATATATATTCTAATATTAAAATATATATATAAATATTTATTTATATTAATATATATATATACTTATAAAAATTTATATATTTATTCATATTTTAATATTTACATATAGTTATATTTATTTATTTAATCGTATGTTAATATATATTAATAATATTAGTTTTAAATACCTGTATAAAATATGTTTTTTTGTTTATAAATAAATAAATAAATACATATATACAACACAGACATACATAGATATATATTATATGAATATCTATAAGTATTAATATACATATTTATATATATTTTAATATATTTTCATATATTACATATTAATATGTATATTAATATGTTATAATATATAGATTATATATATCGGTTTGACAGTACAGATACACACTAACACACAGACATTATAAAGGTATACAAATATTCAAACATATTTAGTTTAAATAAAATGGATGTCAGATTTTATTTAGATAAGACTTATATATTTAGAAATATATTTTATATGTAAATATGTAAAATTATCTATTTATAATATTAAATTTTTACTTTTGAATATATAAAAATATGTATATATCGTTATACATTTGATTATAAATAATAGTAAATTCTGAAAACTATAAAAATTCTAAGCCATAATATCAAAATGAATGTAATCCTTGGGAATAAATTTAGTCTCTAGCAAAAAAAAAAGGCAATAATATCTCCTTAAATGAGGCTAAAAATACATCGAATGATAAAAAATTGGGGAACCCAGACATAAAACTCAGTTTTGGAGGCCTTTTAGGCCTTCTGGCCTTGAAAAATGGGACAGAGGTTTACCTATGTCACCAAGGGCCTCAATATCATCACAAGATTTTATTTGATATGTGGTAGAGCTCAAACGAACACCCGAATTAGAGGTTATATCCGTTTGAAGTTTGAGATACATTTTCATCTTATTGTAGATTTTTTATTAATTTTTTAATATTTTTTCTCTTCAAATTATTATTAAATGATTATTACTCGATAACAATATGAGTATTATTAATTAATAATATTTTTTTCAATATTTTATCATCCATTTTCAGTAAAATATTTTATATATTTAACGTAAATGTCTATCTATGAAAATCTAAAACATATTTAAAAATATATATTATATTTATATCAATATAAATATATAAATATATATATTTATATATAAATATTTTTTTATATTTTTTTGAAATTAACACTTTATTAGTGCTAGTAAAAAAAGTGATGATAAAGACCCCATTTATCACAACTATTAAAAAAATCACTGATAAAGGGGGAGCCTTTAACATTGCTAAAAAAATAATGATAATGTGGTACCATTATTAGTGCTAAAAAATCGCTGATAATGTTACCCCCTATATTGTCGTTTTTTAGCACTGTTAAAGGTTGGTTCTATAAAAACCCATTTTTTGGTCGTGATGGCTTGGTATAATTGAATGTATCCTCTCATAAAAGTCATTATGGGATATGAAGAAAAGATACACCTACTATAGCAACAATATTCCACAACTACAACACCAGCTCATTGACATCAATATTCCTTTGGGTGTTAGGGGTCCAACCTCGAATACAATATCCTTTGGTTATATTTAATAGCATCCCTCCCATGAATTCTTATAATTATCTCCCATTTTAATTTTCTTTCTTACTTTTTCATTTTTCCCTTGACCCAATAACCATCACCACAATGATTCTTCTCATATAATTACTGGTTGGATGAGTCTTCCTTGTTTTTTGGTAACACCTTCATTCATTTAGAGATATGTTCCATCCCATAAACATGGTAATTTTAATAATATTATCTCAATACAGGTTACAACACATGGATATGCCGAAGAATTTGATATCTCTAAATCATACACTACTACACATATGCCTTTTAACAGTGTGCAAATAGGCTTTTAACAATGCTAAAAAAGTCCTCTTAATCACAACACTGATAAAGGGGGTGATATATTCATGCTAAAAAATCATAGATAACGGAACCATTTATCAATTATTTAAATAGAATTGATAAATACCATCTTTATCAGTACTATTTAAAGCACTAATAATGTCATTAGCACTCAAAATTGCACTGATAAGGGCCTAGCTTGCTACAATGTGCTGTTAATATAACAACACACCCAGAAAGAACCTATAATTTCAAACAATGCTATATAAATTTATTATGTCATCATGAAAACAAAACATTCCAACCATGGTATTTACAAAAATACAATTGTATGCATTTCAAACAATGTTTTATATAAATACATTACAATTATCCAACAAGCATTTAAAAATAGTAATGTCTCAACTTTTGATGCACTAGATACCCACTAAAAAATGACATACCATGGTATCAGTTTCTGAACAAATCATCTCAACCCAAGAAAAAGATTCCACCAAGTTAAGAAAACAAATATTATGGTAGTAATACTATAATGAAATAAATTTAACATTAATACGAAAGAATAAATTAATAAAATGTCAATATTTAATAAAAAAGACACATATGGAGTTTTACTGGTCCCACGATATGTAGTATTGAAGTGGGGTTGATACTTACACATCACAAATGACTCATGTATCAATGTCCTAAAGTATCAAGACAACCTTAATGTTCTTGCTTAGTTTTTAGTTCGCCACTTGTTTTTTAAATTAAATTAATTTCAATTTTAAATAATGACACATTTGGAGTTATACCGGTTACGCAATGTATTGGATTGAGATTTAGCTAACTTATACCTGTCACAATTTATTTATGGATCATTGTCCTAAAGTATCAAAATAATATGAATGTCTTTACTTGGTTTTCAGTATGGATGTTTTGTATTTTTACTAAACTATCATTTCAAAATGGAAACATGCATTTTGAGTCATATCAATCACATCATGTGTCAGTTTTTCGTGAGAATATTTCATACACATCAAAAATAACTTACTAATATCTATCCTAAATTATCAAGTCAATCAGAGTGTGTTTTCTTTTTTTTAGTGAGTGACGTGTTTTGAACTAAAATTTCAATTTTAAACTGATAATGAAAACTTTTCATCATTCTAGTCACACTGTGAGTCGCATTGAGGTGTGGTTGATTTCTATATGTCATAAATTATTCATGGATTGTTTTTCTAAAGTATCAAAATAATCTGAAATTGTTTTCTCAATTTTCAGTATTTCACTTTTTCTGGTTTACTTAAATTAATGTCAACTTTAATTAAAAAGATACATTTGGAGTGATATCAGTCACACTGTGCATCGTATTGAGGTTCAGTTGACTCTTACATGTTAAAAATGACGCATGGATAATTATTCAAAATTATCAAAACAATTAGAATGTGTTTTCTCAGTTTTTAGTATGCCACATGTTCCTTTTTACTTAGATTAATATCAATTTTAAATAAAAATACACACATTGAGTCATACTGGTCACACCGTGCGTCATATTGAGTTTTTGTTGACTCATACATTTGAAAAATGACTCATGGATCATTTTTCTAATGTATCAAAACAATAAAAATGAATTTTCAGGGTTTCCAGTATGTGACCTATGTGTTTTTATTAAAATGTCATTGCAAACTGGAAACATGAATTTTGAGTCATACTGGTCACATAATGCATCGGTTTGATGTGACACTACTTCAAAAACATCACAAATGACTTATTAATATCATTCCTAAATTATCATGGAAATTGGAGCGTGTTTTCTTAGTTTTCAGTGAGTGGCACTTTTTGAACTAAAATGTAATTCTTAAACCTAGAACAGAAAATATTAGTCATACCAATCACACCATGAATCATATCAAAGTTTGGTTGATTCCTACATATCAAAAATGACTAATGGAACATTTTCATAATGTATCAAAACAATTAGAATTCATTTTTGGGTTTTCAATATGTTACTTGTTCTTTTTACTTAAATTAATGTCAATTTTAAATAAGAAGAATCTCTTTGAATAATATCGACTACACCACACACTGTATTGAGGTGGGGATTACTCATACATTTAAAAAATTACTCATGTATCATTTTACAAAATTATCTAAACAATCAGAATGTTTTTTCTTAGTTTTTTCTATGTCACTTGTTCTTTTTACTTAAATTAAGGGTAATATAAAAAAAATACACACGGTGGGTCATAACAGTCACATTTTGCATCGTATTGAGGTGTGGTTGAAACATACACATAGAAAATGACTCATTGATTGTTTTCCTAAAGTATGAAATCAATCCAAATTTGTTTTCTTAGTTTTCAGTATGCCAGTAGTGTGTTTTTACAAAAAAAAATTTCAAACTAGAAACCTGCATTTTGAGTCATACTGGTCACATCATACATCAGTTTTATGTGAGACTACTTCATACACATAAAAAATGACTTTTGAATCACTTTCATAAATTATCAATACAATAGAATCATGTTTTCTTGGTTTTTAAAGAGTGCCATTTTTGAACTAAAATGATACTTTTAAACTGATAAAGGACACTTTTAGTTATACTAGTCACATCATGCATCAGATTGAGGTTTGGATGATTCCTAAATGTAAAAAATGACTCATGGATAATTTTAATAAAGTATCAAAATAGTGAAAAAGTGGTTGCATAGTTTTTAGGGTGTCACTAGTTCTTTTTTTACTTAAATTAATGTCAATTTAAAAAAAGACACAATTTCAGTCATAGTAGCAATTCCACGCATCAGATTAAGGTGTTGTTGAATCCTACACATAAAAAATGACTCATGGATTATTGTACTAATTTATCAATTTAATCAGAATGTGTTTTCCTGGTTTTCAATATTCCACTTGTTCTTTTTTACGCAAATTAATGTCAATTTTAAATAAAACTACACACTTTGAGTCATATCGATCACACTGTGCATCGTATTGAGGTATGGTTGACTCCTACATGTCAAAAATGACTCATGGATAGTTTTAATAATGTATTGAAACAAACCAAATAAATTTTCTTGGTTTTAAGAATTTTAGTTGTTTGTTTGTACAAAAATGTAATTTCAAATAGGAAATAAGGATTTTGAGTCGTACCGGTCACATCACACGTCGATTAAACATGATAATTCTTCATCCACATAAAAAATGACTTATGAATCACTTTAAAAATTATCAAGACAATTAGAGCTTGTTTTATCTGTTTTCAATGAGTGTTATGTTTTGAACTAAACTATGAATTTTAAACTGATATCAGACAGTTTTAGTCATACAGGTCATACAGTGCATCAGATTAAGGTGTGGATGATTCATACACATCAATAATGAGTCACATATCATTTTACTAAAGTATCAAAACAATACGAATATGTTTTCATGGATTTCAATATGTCACCTTTTCTTTTTTACTTAAATTATTATCAATATAAAAATAAAAAGACACACATTGAGTCATACCGGCCACATCGTGTGTTACCATGATTTCTATTTTCCTTTGTGGGAATAGAAACACTACATTGTTGACATTTATCACATTCTTTCATGTTACCTCTACTAAAATTGTAGGAAAGTGATAAATGTCGACAATGCAGGGATTACAAGGTTTTGAGGGAATATAATTTTTGGAAGACATTGTCTCCATGAGTGGTCAAACATTTAATTTATATTATTTTAATTCAGTAGAGAACATATAATATTATGAGGTAAACATGTTATATATATATAAATTACTTTTTCATTGAATTCATAGTTGCATCCTGGAAGTCCAATCTCTCACGAGCATGAACATCTCTAAACGAACCACCCCGACTTGAAAAAAGGAATCCAACTATATAAAAAAAGAATTCTTATGTGATTAATACTAAATATAAGTGAATGAAAAATAAATATGAATCAATCCACTAATTCTATGGAAGTCACATCCCCATTATATATTTTTACATTCTTCCATTAGATATTCTTCTAATTTGTTTCTAATCCAATCTATATCATCTTGTGAATATGAGTCTTTTAAAAAGTCCTAGTTTAATGGAAAAATATAAATACAGAAATTATCAATAAATAATTTAAATGGAATATTAATTATTTTTGAAAATACCTCTTCCTAAATTTTAGTTGGTTCATGGAATACGCTCTATCTAATAAATTTACAAACTTAATAACCACATTCTTTTACATTGGTTTGTTTTAGACACAACAGAAACTTTGAGGATAATGAGAAATTGTTTTGATATGTGTATGGAGAGTGAAATATTATTATATATACCATAATAGTTTCTCAATCGTAGAACTTATCTTATTCCCAATGTTTCTCCCTAGACCACATTCTATTTTTTTCATGATATTGATGCACTGCCCTAATATAATATAATTATCCTTAAAAGATAATAAAAATTATATATATTGATGTTTAGTTATAAAATTTTGGATATAGTTTAATAAATATTAATAAATATTATCATATGTTGAATATTGTTTGGATATATATGCATTGAATCCAAGAAATAAATCTTTGGAGTATCCAAATTTACCATAATAATCATCCAGTGCTGCCTAAAAACACAAAAAAGAATATTTAAATAAATAAATGAAAATATTTTTGATATGATTATATTGTAGAGTTTTACCCCCTGCATCACTGGTATTGAATAGAGTCTGTCGTTTGTAAAAAAATTAAATGATTTGACTAGACCTGCCACTATTTCATACTTTTTTCATCTAATTTTGTTTTTTTTGAAGAGAAGATCTAAGGAATAAAGAGTCTAACTTGTATTCAAGGTAAAATCTCTTCACTTGTTTTTTATATATGCGCCTATAAAAAATATTTAATGTAGTTATTCATAATTAAAATAGTATATCAGCTTTTGGAAAATCAAATCATGAAACCATACATTATGTATAAATTTACAACTAAGCCTCCTAGATGGTCATAGATGAGGATTTAAATTACATTTTCAACACCAATGAAGTCATGAACTCCCACTCCATATAAATTTTCTTTAAAATCAACTATGTGAGTATGACCATTTTTTAACTTTTTATCCATTTGAACTGTTGTTGATAGTAAATGTGAATATATAATGGGTGAGGTAATGGTTCCTTCAGTAGATATTTTCAATCGACTGTTCGGTCCATTAGATGGTTTTGAGGTAGTCTTTCATTTCACACCATACCTTTTTCCTTCTGTAATAACATTTATCAATTCACAACTTTTTTTCAATAATTATTAATGGATTACCTTGAAATGTAGATTGAAAATGAATACCGCCTTATCAAAATGTTTTTTACAAGATATGACAGCCATGAGATGAATGTTACAATTTTTTTCGACCATATGAATATCTTACGCATCAATTGGAATAGGTAGCTTGGCACTCGACTCATGGTATACGCTAATCGACACTCTCACATGACCTATTGGAAGTTTCCTTCTATGTAGTTTGTCATTTTAGATATTGAAGACCATAGCCCTCACTACAAGGAGATTGGTGGGCGTTGATAGATATAAATCATAGTCATTATCACCCTATAGAATATTATAAAAGTAAAGGTATCAGTGTCAGTATAATTAAAATTTCACCTAAACAATTATTAAAACATTGGTTATCTCTGCTAAGACATCTCTTTGAGGGGAATGGCTTGCCTCAATGCTGGTGTTGGTGGGGTGGGATCTCTACGTGTTGGTTGTTCTTGAGTTTTTTTTCACTTTGCTTCCCCCATTAAAAGTTTCTAGCATCTATCTATACTATAGGAATTGTTATTCAAGGGTAGCCAGTCTTCCTCTCATATGTTTCATTTATTCACATTGATCCCCCTCTTGTCGTTTTTCTCAAAAAATGTTTGGGGTGTCACCCCAAAAACGACACCTTTTATGCGACCATACTATTCTGGTTGCTTCAAGACCACCCATAGCATGTGTTCATCAGATATAGGTGTTGCTGATTCCTATGACTATGTTAGATATAAAATATTGAAAAATAAGTGATCATTATTATCTATAAGAGATTTATTGAAAAATAATTTTTTATTATGTCATAATTACACATGTTTCCCACACTTTTTATGTGTTTTCATAAATAAGTATCCCATATTTATTTACATGTGCTGATTCCATTGCACGTGGAATGGGATGGAAGTGGATTTTGATTTGGAGAAATCAATTCTCATATAAATAGAGGAAAATAATGGTGTTGTTTTTTCATGTATCATAAAAGTGTTATAATAGAATTAAAAAATGTACCAATTTTTTTTCAAGTGAAGCATACCCCATCCTTGGTTTTTCGATAGGGGTACATTAGTTTTTCTACCCATCCCTTATTTTCATCACTTAGTTGTGGTTTTATAAATAAAGAATTGTTAGTCAAATTAATGAATAAATGTATCGTCAAATAATGTATTACTAGAAATAATCTACTTGAAAAGTCACATCTGCACGACAGCCAATAAACATATCCCATGCTTCATGGGTTATAAGGCGTGGATAGATAAGAAGTGGGTGCATGTTTATTTTACATTCCTCGTCTTTAAGATTATGTCTTTGTTTCGCACGGAATCCGGGGATGACCTCCTGGACGGGAGATTCAAACGTTCCGATCGGTTTCTAATGGGTTTGTTCGTAGAACCGGAAACATCCAATGATTCCACATCTGTTTGGACCTACTTTCCAAAGGCAGGCGCTCATTAGCTTGTGGACTAATGAGGTTTAGGAATTTGCATTGGTCGAGAGGATGGGAGGTCGGACTCATCACACCTTTTTGAGGGGAATTATTGTCTACTCCGGGACTCTCTTTATAGATTTAAGTTATGTTCGTGAATCCTTATTACATTACCAAGTATAAAATGTGTTTTCCTTTAGTTTTAACAACCAAATGATTAAATATGCAAGAATTTTAGAGAATCTTTTATATGTATTCGAGGTTCTTCATCAATAGAGAATCATTTATATCTGTTTAGAGATTCTTGGTCAATGGTATCCTTAAAAACATTTATATAAAAGTCTCTTGGTCATTTATGATGACTAGGCTGGTTTTAAAGCCACTCAGTGGGGCACTTGAAGTTTATCGTCATTCAGAAGGACAGAGATTATTTCGAAGTTGGGATCGAACCCATAAATGGGCTACCTACGTATCCTTTGTTTTGGAAAAGGAATCAGAACCCACGTAGTTCGAGAAATGGAGTATGATGTTTATGTTTGATGGCTCAAAGATGAATGTCATAATTACTTTTACACTTTAAGCTCACGTGAGTCATGCTCGGTGTGAGAAACAAGAGGTATTAGTAAAATTTAGACAATTGTGCCATGAAATATGCAATCATAAGAATTTATTTGGGGCTTATGTATGGATGACTGCCCAGATAGATGAAGGTTTAGGATCTACTTTTAGGGAGAAAATCCATGAACAGGGTCCATAAAGTTTTATGTGCTTCATAGAGATTTGAATACTCTAATCTTGGGGCTTACTCCTAAGGAGGATGCCCAAGTTAGGAGGGGACTTATGATTGGGTTTTACTCCTGAAAAGGAAACCCAAATCAAAGGTAAATTATGACTGGTTAAGAGAAATTTAAGGGGACTTAGGAATTATTCCTGAAAAGGAGACCCAAGGTTATGACTGAGTCTTATTCCTGAAAAAGGAGACCCAGGTTAAGGGACTTGGAACTTACTCCTGAAAAGGAAGCCCAAGGTTATGACTGAGTCTTATTCCTGAAAAAAGGAGACCCAGGTTAGGGATTAAGGTTTGGGGCTTACTCCTGAGGAGGATGCCCATATTTGAGGTTGGGGATTATTCTTAAGAAAGATGCCCAAGATTAGAGGACTTGATTGGGGCTTACTCCTGAGGAAGATGCCCATATTAAAGGTTTTATAACTAGGGATTATTCCTGAAAAGGAGACCCAAGGTTAGGATTTTCTCATCTTAAAGGATGAGGTTGAATGAATGAACTCTCCGTATTTTAGTGACATAAGGATATTTAAATCACTAGACTTTGAGAGAGATTCCACAGAATTCCTTTCAAATAAGAAAGTCAAATCAAGAAATCATGCCATAAATGGATTTGAAGAGTGTCTTGAAGACTGAATCTTGAAAAGGAAAGGTGAAATTGCTTAAGAGGGGTAAAATGGGCAAGATGGGAACCCAAAAAGATAGGGGCGCGCAAGTCTTGAAAGGCGCGCAAGTCCTGCGGCGGTGCGCAAGTATTGGCCGCACAAGTATACTTGTGCGACACATGGTGAACTTGCGCCATTTTCAATCAGAATTGAAATACTTGAGAGACTCTTGATAAAACCCTTTAGAATCTCCTTGAGGTTCTTCCAGAAAAGGGACGCTCAAGTTATATTGAAGGAATTAATTCGGAGCGCAAGTGTTTGATAAGTTTGAACACTTAGGCCTTCCTTCTTCTCTTTAGATCTTCCGTTCTAGGTAAGAAATTACCTTAGAAGTGTTCCAGAAGCTTTGAGAAGAGACTTGGGCGTCGGGAGCTTCAATCCGAGTTTCTGGAAAAAGATCCTCTCGAATGGGGGGCCCACAGGGTCTATTTATAGGCAAAAGAAGACCCTGGGCGGTTACCAGGCGGTTATCACTTAGGTCGCGCAAGTCACTTGCACGACCATAAGGCATCGCGCAAGTACTTGCACGACCACTAGGCGGCGCGCAAGTGTACTTGCGCGACCATGAGGGAACTTGCGCGACCTATGGGAAATGTTCTCCTTGTTCATCCCTTTGTCGATTTTTGATGTTTCTTCAAAGGATAAATCACTTTATGCTTAGATATTCCCCTTTTCTGATCCTTAGATTCTGTGACGAAAGGAGCGTCAACAAAAGTCCCCCCTCAGAGTTGGATCCGGAGAGAAATGAGGATTTGACTCTGAGGAAATTGAATCCATCCAAAGGAAAAGGGGGCGCGCAAGACTTTAGGGCACAGAGGGCAGTGCGCAAGTGTGTTGGAACTTGACTTTTCTTCATAGTTCCTTTGTCTTTTGTAGGCAGTTTAAAGTCATGCATGCCGGACATAAAGGGTCTAATGTTTAAGGTCGAAATAGATTTGACCAAAAATGGATTAAAAATGGATTCAATTCTTTGACAATTTATCTGAAAACATATTACCATACTCAAGTATGAGGGAAAAAATGTAAACTATGGCTTAAGAATATTTGAATCTGAGGAATGATATGAAAAAAGAGCAAAAAGGAATTAGAAGAAGTAGTTTCCAAGAATGAAGTTACTATTATTTAACAAAACCCGTTAGGGGGTTGAAATATGTAGGGCCACCTATGGGCATTGGTTGCATGGTCAAATAAATAGCATCTTTTGGCTGACAAGTCTGTTATGTGGACTGTTTATGCAAGGAAACCTATGGGCACGTGCTGCATAGTCAGGCAAAACAACTCCCAGAAATTTACATTCCTAGTGCTAAAAGCCAGTGAAAGTTTATGGAGATTAAAATTTTCTAAAGTATAGAGTTTGTTGTATGGAAAGAGGTACTTGAATATGGAGAAGATAATTCCAAACAAGAATATCGAAGAACTGGATGAATATCACTCCTACGAAAGTCTGACCCAAACGTAGGGAAGAAGAATAAACCATAGACTTGAATACTTTCAGATCATGAAAAAGGATAAGGGACAAATATGTTAAGGATGGCTATTTTTTGCGGATCCCTACATATTGTCGTTTAAGACAAATAAGGACAAAAGAGGCATTCTTCCCAAGAATGAAGTTACTATTATTTAACAAAACCCGTTAGGGGGTTGAAATATGCAGGGCCACCTATGGGCATTGGCTGCATGGTCAAATGAATAGCATCTTTTGGCTGACAAGTCTGTTATGTGGACTGTTTATGCAAGGCCACCTATGGGCACGTGCTGCATAGTCAGGCAAAAGAATTCTCAGAAGTTTGAAATTTTTGTGACTAGAAGTCATGAAAAGGGTTATGAAGATCTGAAAATATTTATGGTTAGGATTATAACACATAAAGATGGGTATTGTTCAATGTATATAGAGATACATAGGTCAATGAAAACCATAATCATGTTGTGGCTGGGTCCTGAATTGAAACTTGGACTTCACTACGTATCTCATAAGAATGAGAATCAAGCCATACGTAGTTCTTGAAATGCAGTTTAACGTCGTGCAGGATGAAAGTATGAGTGATCTTAGTTTAGGGTCATAGAATTCGGACCATAATAATGAATACACAGTGTGTGTTTTCATGAGTACTTTTCAGCCAAGGGACTGAAAGTGAAATTTGGGGTTAGGCCCAAATGACTTGGGACTGGATTCGAGGGACACTCGAATGTTCCTACGTATCCCATAAGGATGGGAATCAAGTCCACGTAGTTCTAGAAATTCCCTTTGTACAAATTTGGTTCGTACATGTGAAGGGTTAAAGGGGACTTTAGTGCAATGATGGTTTAACCTAAAAAAGTTTAGGCATTACCATGTATGCATGTTGTCTTTTAAAAATGAAAACCATGATTGAAAAATCAATTTCAATAATAGTTCTCTCTCAAATGAGGAAATCAAAGAATATTGTAGTTTATTGTCGTACTGGACAAAAGTGTTGTATAGTTTAACGTCATATAACAAGGACGAAAGTGAATCAATGTAAAGATATTGATTCCAGGGGCGGTTTCACAAATCAACATCATATGAGGTTGTGGTGAACCGATGTGAAGAGATTGTTTTTTGGGCTTGAACCCTGGGAGGTTGCCTACATACCCAGCCTGGAGGGGGAGGATCAAAGTCCGTGTAGTTCAATTAAATAATGAATTAATGATCAAGTTGTTCTTGTGGACAATGATCTAAAAAATAATGTTGGGACTTACACATGGTTAGTGGCCCAAAGGGAATGTTATGGTTGATGTTCGCTCTAAGCTCACGTGAGTCATACTCGGTGTGAGAAACAAGAGGTAATAACAACCTTAACGATGCACAGTTTAATGTCATGTACGACATAAAAAAGGGACTATGCAGTTTAAAGTCTTACAGTTAGGACTATTGGTGTTGCACAGTTTAGTGTCATGTAGCAGGGAAAAAATACAGTTTAATGTCATGTAGGACATATCAAGGATTTTCTGTACAGTTTAGCGTCATGTAGTTAGGACGATGGGGATAAAATAGTTTAACGTCATATTGGACGAAAGGGGGACTGTGCAGTTTAATGTCATGCAGTAAGGACAAAAGAGTGTACCATTTTAACGTCATGTCGGACGAAAGTGTGAATAGTTTAAGGTCATATGCATGGACCGTGAATGGTGCAGTTTAATGTCATACTGGACTTTTGAGATTATATAGTTTAACGTCTTTCCGGATGTGAGGGACTTTTATACAGTTTAGCGTCATGTAATTTAGGACGTCACAGTTTAACGTCTTGCTGGACATAAGGGATTTGCAAATAGTTTATGGTCATATACATGGACCAGGGATGATGCAGTTTAAGGTCATGCTGGACGGTTTAGGGAACTTTTTCACAGTTTAATGTCGTGTGGGACGAAGTTGCAGTTTAAAGTCATACTGGACCATTGCTGTAGAGTTTAACGTCATATAGTAAGGACGAACTGGTGCTGTACAGTTTAAATTCATGTAGCTAGGACTAAGGTGAACCAATATGAGGATATCAATTTTGGGGACTTTTTACAGTTTAACGTCATGCTGGATGATGAAAGTGCCACACAGTTTAATGTCATGTTGCTAGGATACAATATAGTTTAATGTCATCTCGGACAAAATATAGTTTAATGTCATCTCGTACATTGAAGGTAACACAGTTTAACGTCATGTTGGACGAAGTTGCAGTTTAAGGTCATACTGGACCATTGCTGTATGAACCAATTGTAAGAGTCTTGGTTCTGGGAACAATATTTTGTGTTTATACAAAATACTTCTTCAGAAATCTGGCATTAGTTGGAGTCGTGATGTGTTCTCCATCCATTGAGATCAGAGAATACGCTCCATTGGAGTAGACCTTATGTATTGAATAAGGTCCTTCCCATTTTGGTTCAAGCTTGGGAGGCTTCTTTCCTGGTATCATTGGTGCTCTGAGAACCAATACCAATTCTCCCTGAATGAATGAACGAAGACGAACTTTTTTTTAAAAGCTCGTGCTATCCGATTCTGATAGATTTCCAAGTGGTGAAAAGTGCACAATCGTTTCTCATCTAACTGTTCCAATTCATTCAACCGCTTTTGGGATTGGTAATCTGTTGATAACTGATCACAAATGGCTATTCTGAGTGAGGGCAATTGAACTTCAATTGGAAAGACTGCTTCTGTTCCATATACCAATGAATATGGAGTAGACCGCGTTGCATTGCGAGTGGTAGTCCGATAAGCCCATAAAGCATGAAAGAGTTTATCAGGCCATGACCTTTTATCTTTATCCACCATCTTTTGCAGTATATTTGAAAGAGTCTTGTTGAAGGCCTCTATCGGGCCATTAGCCGCTGCATGATATCGAGATGAATGGTTGGACTTAATGTTGTATTCTTGATATAATTTCTTTACCTCAGAAGAACAGAAATTGGTGTCGTTGTCCGTCAATATGGTATGAGGGACACCAAATCTAGTAATAATGTTAGACTTGATGAAGCTAACAATGCATTTAGAACTGACTTCTTTGAGAGGTACTGCCTCTGCCCATTTGGAAAAGAAATCAGTAGCAGTAAGAATGTACTTAAACTGCTTGGCCGTAGCTGAAGGGTAAGGTCCCACCACATCCATTCCCCATGTGGAAAATGGCCATGAGTATTTAGCTATATGAAGCAACTCTGGAGGTTGATGAATGAAGTTGGAATATACTTGGCATGAATGACACTTCTTTGTGAAATTAACACAATCTTGTATCATTGAAGGCCAGAAGTTTCCAAGCCTTCGAATTTGATCAGACAGTCTATGTCCAGACTGGTGGGCACCACAGACTCCTGCATGCACTTCTTTTATGACAGCCATTGTCTCTTCACCATCAATACATCTGAAGAGAACTCCATCAATACCATGTTTGTAGAGAATTTTATCGAGGTGGTTTGGACCATCAAAAAGAGTAAAATTGACCACACGTCTCCGAATTTGTTCTTTCTTGGCTCTATCAGGTGGGAGTGTTCCATTTTGAAGGTATTCCCCGATAGGTGACATCCATCCTATAGTATGACCATACGGTTCTGGAATGGGACTAATTTCATTAATTTCCTCTGTTCTGACTTGAACATAAGGTGAAATTGCACGACGGTGGGCAATACAGATGGTTGTCTCGTCTCGATTTGGATCTGCTAAAGCTGTGGCTATATTAGCCAGTGCATCAGCTTGAGCATTTTGGGATCTTGGGACATAAGAAAATGTCGGTTCTGAAGGGAATTCCGACATTAACTCTCTGACGTAATCATACAAAGGGATTAATTCTTCTTTTCTGATGGCATAATCCCCATTGACTTGTTTGATTACCAGGTCTGAATCACCTTTCACCTTTAAGTGATTCACTTGTGCTTGAAGTTCTAACTCCAAGCCTGTAATGAGAGCTTGGTATTCAGCTTCATTATCGGTACCACCTTCCCACAAAAAAAGGAATAAGGTAACACTGCCTTATCTGGAGAAATGAGCACAATTCCTAAACTAACTTTGTTGAATTTAGGATTTTCCATTTTCTTCCCTGTTGGACTTCTAGAAGCACCATCAAAATACATTTCCCATGTTTGAGGACCCTCTTGAATAGAGAAAACTTCCTCATCAGGGAGTTCGATATCTGAATACGTGTCTTCCACTGAAGGATGTTCAGCTAGGAAATCAGCTAGAGCTTGGCCCTTAATTGCCTTTTGAGACACACACTGGATATCGAACTGCTGTAGAATAACCACCCACCTTGCCAGACGTCCTGTAAGCATTGGACGACTAAGGATGAATTTGAGTGGATTATTACGAGATACCAATTGGACCTCGTGATGTTGCAGGTAGTGTCTCAGTTTCTGAACTGCAAAGATTAATGCTAGGCAGCACTTTTCAATACTCGAATACCGGGTTTCTTCTTCAAGCATAGTTCTACTGAGATAGTAGAGACTATTTTCATTCCCAGCATCATTCTTTTGAGCGAGAACGGCACCCAATGATCACTCTAAAGCTGTCACATAGAGGATAAGAGGCCTACCCTCAACAGGTGGCATGAGTACTGGTGGACTCAAGAGGTATTTTTTGAGAACATCAAATGCTTCTTGACATTCTTCAGTCCACTGGTAAGTGACTCCTTTCTTCAATAATTTGGTAAAGGGTAAACTTTTGCCTGCCAAATTGGCGATGAAACGCCGAATATAGGCTAAGTGTCCTTGAAGTCCTCTTAATTATTTCAAATTCTGAGGAGGTGACATACCAAGGATTGATTTGGTCTTCTCAGGATCGACTTCAATACCACGATGGAGTACAACAAAGCCGAGGAATTTTCCTGAGGTTACCCCAAAAGCACATTTTAAGGGGTTCATCTTCAAATTATGTTGTCGAAGCTTGTGGAATACGACTTCCAAATCAGCCAAGTGATCAAAACGTTGTTTGGATTTAACCACCAGATCATCTACATAGCATTCAACAAATTTCCCCAGAAAAGGTTTGAAGATACGATGCATGGTGCGTTGATATGTTGCACCTGAATTCTTTAAACCAAAGGGCATCATCCGGTAACAAAACACACCTTGAGGAGCTCTGAAGGCTGTATATTCCTCATCTTCTGGGGCCATTCGGATCTGATTATATCCAGAATATCCATCCATGAAAGAAAGTACTTCATAGCCAGTCGTCACATCAATTAAGAGTTCTGTAATCGGAACTGGGAAATCATCTTTAGGACAATACCGATTAAGATCTCTGAAATCGATGAAAACCCTAATTTGTCCGTTCTTCTTCTTTATAGGGACAATATTAGCCAACCACTTGGGATATTGAACTTATCTGATGAAGTTATCTTTGATAAGCTTATCCACTTCAGCCTCGATTTTGGAAGCATAGGTTGGGTGTGTTCTTCTTGCGGCTTGCTTGAATCCTCGATGTTCTTTTGGCGAACCCAAATGATGGGTAACAACATCAGGATCAAGGCCAGGCATATCTGTATAATTCCAAGCAAAAATATCTTTATTTTGCTTTAGAAAAGAAATATACATATCTTGCTCTTCAAGGGTCATGGCCGCACTAATTAAAGTGGGGCGTGGATCTTTCTTTGTACCCAGATTTACTTCTCTGAGTTCAGCCACAGTGGTAGAGATACCCTCTTCAAATGCTGGAGGAGCATCTCTAAGATCTTCCTCTTCCTCTTCATCATGTGTTATTTCTTCCGTTTCTACTTGCAAAGTAGATGAAAAAACGAAATTCACATGATCATAAGAGATGTCAAAATTTTCACATTTTGAAGAAGAAGCTTCCATTTCCGACCCTATTGATGAAAAAGGGTCTTCTTTGGGAAATAAAGAGGAGATGATGGATTGAGAATCGACATCAATATTCACCTATGGTGTTGCTATAACTTCTTTTGGCCTGATTAGCGAAGTATAGACTTGTTGGGTTTCAGCAGACGAAATGAAAATGTCACCACTTATGCTTTCATCATTGCTTGGTATGTTACCAATTTCTCCCATGTTGTCTGGCTCGATTGCCGTAATTGACATTATGGATCTTTCCATAAGAGTATTTTGATTTGGGCCTATTTTGTCAATTTGACTGATAGGTAACACATAATCTGTACTCACATGTGAAAATGGATTTATTAGAATTTTTTCCAAACCATATGGAGCATTAACTTTGGTAATTTCCTTCATTGTAGATTTTTCTCTTCCCTTCATGTGATAAACTTCCGCCTCAATGTATTGAGACTCACATGTCTTGAACGAGGCCTTATCACCATGCAATGTTCCAACTTGACCATCGAAACAGTATTTGAGACATTGATGGTATGATGACGGAATAGCTGCATGCTGATGTAGCCAGGGTCTTCCAAGCAAGATATTGAAAGCTGAGTCTTGATCAACAATCATGAAATCCGAATTGGAAACAAGATCTCCAAACTGAGTTCTGAGCGTAACTTCTCCCAGTGGTTCTTGTTCATTTTTATCATATCCTTGCAACATCATGGTAGAAGGAGATAAATCAGATTCCGCGTGGCCCAATCGACGAAGTGTGCGAATGGGCATGAGGTTGACTCCTGAACTATTGTCAATAAAAGCTCTTCGAACATCTATACCATTGACTTTTCCAGATAAGTACAAAGGTTTTATGTGCCCATGCACAACATTATCTTCATCTTTATTAGTAAAAGATATCACTGCATGGCATTCTGCAGGATTATTCTCTATGTGATAAATTTCAGCTGCAGCAATTTCAGCTTCAAAATACTGAGGACTTGACAAAGCTTCGATGAGTTCTTCCCGAAGATCTCTTGACAGATTCAAAGCATCCAAAATTGATAACTTGGCTAGTACTTGGGCCAAGTGTTTCAATATATCATATTTTTGATCTAGAGGTCTGCATTTCCCAATAGGAATATGCGGTTTAGCAGGTACCTTGGAAGCAGATGCTTTGGAAGCTGATGCATCTTGTATTGAAGTTGGCAACATCCTTGGTTTTGGAAAATTAGACTGATTAGATCCATTTACTTGCTGAGATAATGAAGATGGAACCTTTAATCGGTCTTCCAAAATAACTGTGCCGAAGCTAAGTTGGCCATTGGCAGAAGAACTTGCTTGTTCTTTTTGAGCTCGCTGAAGGGATCTACCACGAGTTTCTACTACATATACAGTGCTAGCAGGGGTAGAATTAGAGTAGTGGCTTCGGAAAGATCCACGTCTTACCCTATATCCTGAACCTCTAAAACTTCCTCGGGTTCCCTTATTTGATATAGGGAATTCAGGCTCATCAAGACTGGAATATGAATCTGTTAATTGAATCATATTAACAGAACCAAAGATTAACTCTTCGTCTGATAAAGACTCTGCCTGGTTAGCCTGTTTAGGCTGTGCCGTTTGGTGGGACGGTGCCCGTGGCTTTGAAGTAGATGGCATGAAATCTGCCAGAGTCAAAGACAATTTAGGCTTTGATGCATATTCATCTTCTCCTGATTCCTCTTTCTTCATTGAATTGCGCTGCCCTTTTGAGGATTTGTCTTTTGATTGAGGCTTTACTGCAGCTTTTGTAGGAGACACAATTGGATTCTTCAATTGTGTTCGCAAAATGTAATGGGTCCGATTGATTGTCTTTCTGACCATCCAATCATCATATTTTTTCGTAGTTTTTCTTTTGACTTCCTGCCACTCGCCTCCTTCCTCTGGATCTGTAGCGGTAATACACGCTACATGAGCTGAATAACCCTTCAATTTGACTTGTCCCAAGTCGACCATCTTTTGCAGGAGGTATTTAAAGAAAAAACACTCCTGGATGGGATGCCCCAACATTTGATGAAAGGGACAATAATTGGGACGGTCTTCATCTCCTTCCTTGTTTGGCCTCTTCGGCACTGGTAATTGAACCAAATTATTTTCCAGAGCCGAAATGAAGTAACCAGGAACTTTCTCACTTCGGAAATAGTATGTTTTACTCTTCATATCCTCAAATTGTTTTCGTCGTTGATCTTTTTGATCATTTGGACGAAACAACCTTTGTTGTTGGCGTTCAGGAGGTGGAGCCCTTCGAGAAGATGAAGGTTTTGAAGTAGAAATAGGTACAGGTGCCTGTTTAAGCATAACTGTAGCAGTTTCTGCTTTACCCATTCTTCTTCCTGGAGCTGATGGAATTACACGAGATTTAACCTTAGCCTGTATAAGGGAATCTTCAATCTGTTGAGCGATTGCAGTAAGGTCTCGAAACCCTCTTGTGTATTTCACAGGGATCAATGGCGTGCGTAATTCGTCACACAAATTTGCCACACAGATTGGCAACAATTCCTCCTGAGGGAGTGCTAAACTTAAGGAATACGTTAATCCCTTCCAACGAGCAATGAAATCAGAGACTCTTTCATTTTCCCTTTGCTTGCAGTTTGTAAGATCGAAAACTGTCGTTTTTGGAAAAGTTGAGCTAAACTGAAGAAGGAACTTTTGACGAAGATCCTCCCATCCGATGACTGACTGGGATTGCAAGCTTGTATACCAGACAAAAGCTGGTCCTTGCAAGGTTCGCACGAAGCATCTGAGTTTCACTGCTTCTTGCTGCTCTGGAGTTCCCATCATAGGATCACAACAAGACATGTAATGCGTCAAATGTTGTTCAGGGTCGCCAGATCCATTGAAAGTAGGGAAAATAGGGTTTCCAAAACTGGATGGAGGAGAAATTGAATCCACCCATTCAGGGTAAACTTTCTTTTCAGGTTGAACATGCGCCCGTTTCCCTTCCATATTTTCTAACCGAGCTGTTAATGACTCAATAGTAGTTATTAACTTTTGAGAAACGTCAGGTTGAACTTGGTTTTGAGTAGGTGCAATGAATGGAGCTTGGACAGACGTGGTGGTTGGTGCTGCAACTGATGGTAGTGCTGCCAACCGTTGTTACGTTTGACCCATAGGATTAGACCTCTGTGGGTGTACTGATAAAGGAGGATATTCTTGATCCATCTCAGTAGTTACAACAAATTCCTTCGGCTGTCGGACTTCAGCATTCTTAAGAAGAATACTATTCTGAAGTAGTTCTGCATTCAACCTTCTTAATTCTTTCATTTCTTCCTCCTGTTGTGCAAACCTTTGCTCTAATGAGAGCGATTGACCTCCTTCAGAGGAAGGGTGAGAAGTAACCTGATTCTTTCCTTTCCCCTTATTAGATCCTTTTCGGAGAGGGGGAAGTGGGTTACTTGAAGGAATACCCAGATTTTGGGTAAGCCTTTGATTACGTGTGCGCACACCTTCTTCATTTAGGTCTGTGTGCGCAACTTCTTGAGCAGGAACCTCTTCGTATGATCCCTCTGATTGAGCCTCATCTGGTGAATCAGCAGCAACGACATTGATGACATTGATGGATGCATATTGTGATATTGTCTCATTCTATGTCCATGATGAGACATGGCATTCCGTTGACTTGATCCCTCAGGAATTTCTTGGAGAACCGTCACTTAGAGAGAATCTCCTGACAGCTTGGCTCTTCGTTCCTCTTGAGGCTTATTCCCTAATCGAGAGAATACTGACTTTCTCTGAGGGAAGGATTGAAGATTTGAAAAAGTCCCCAGTCCGGTGGACTAGGGATGTTCCTGCTGCTTCCGCTCAACTCCTTGAATCCCATTAGTTGATTCTGAGGGTTCGGTTAGAGAAGTCCCCAGTCTGGCAAGCTGGGGTGTCTCTTGACATGCTATGTCTGAGATCTTCTTAAAATCTCTCTTGATCTTTCGAATCTTAGTTCGGAAATTAGCTGGATGCATTAACCTGTATCCACTTTTATCACCTGGTTCAACAGACCGTTGGATGATTTCCGAAACTTCTGTCATTTGATGACGTGTTTTCTCCAGACGAGAGGCTTGTGCAATATTCTCGCCTGCTTGATGTAGGAGCAATTCAACAACCTGTTCTCTATATACTTGATTTTGAGAGGAACTAGTTGAAGCTTGTTCTTGAGCAAGCTTTTGATTATGAACAAAGCCCATTGACTGTGGCCGGCCATGGGCAATAACATTGCATGAGACCATTTTCGGCGGGCTTTGCTGACCGGAAAGCACTGTGAAATGTAGTGCTCCGTGAACACCCCATCCTATGATATGAACATCATATGGAGCATTGGCAATTAACTGACGCAATTTTCTTAATGCGCCAAGGCATGAATGTTGAAGGGTTCTCTGTTGCTTTTCAGCCTTTGGATACAGAGAGACTGATAGAGATGCCAAATCAATCTGGCGTTGTAACCCTTCTATTATCTTAAGATGATTTTCATATTTATCGTAAGATAATACCTTCTTCTTTAATTGACAAAGAGTTTTTCATATGTTGAGACGAATATCATGGATTCCATCATCCGTCAACATCTTTGGAATGTCGTACTAGGAGTCAGCCAAAGGCCAAAACATGACTGGTACTTCACCTTTTGCCAGTTTTTTCCTCATGTTCAGCATTTCCTCTTTATCATTAAATAAAGATTCTTCTACCTATTTGGACCAGAGTTGGTGTTTCCTTGTTGCTTCATCGGATTCAACAAGATTGGTAGAGAAATCACTATTCATGCTGGAAGATGAATGACCCAGGGAAGGTTTGGAGAATAACCTGAACCCCAGGCTATCTTCTGATGGACAAAGAGTTTCACCTGCCGATAGTAAAGCATCAGACATGACTGGTTTTACGTTTGCAAGTGCCTCGAGATAGGAGGGCTTTCTCGTCACTACATTGCCTTCTGAAGAATTTTCGAGACAATGTGAATCACTACTGCGGAGAGGACTTTCGTAGCGAAGTTCATCACCATGAGGAGGACCGTCATGATGGGTTACATCAAAAGATGAAATCTCTTGCTCCTTGGTCTTCTGACCACACAGAGGGTTCCTGTGGCTCTCATATGAAGAATAAACTTCAAGATTGACCGAATTTTCATGAAGCAAGTCTTCATGAGGAAGTGTCTGTTGAAGACCTTCAGAATTAATGTTCCCGTTATTGGGAACTGAGGGAGTAGAATCTTGAATTCCGACAGATAAATGTCTGAGGGCTTCAAGAACTCCAGCATCGAGCATTGCCTTGTTGCAGATTGGACTTTGATCTCCTGACTGTGCTGGGTGGATCTTTTTCTTAGATACCTTTTTACTCGCTTTAGAAACCACTTGATGACGAAAGTGATTGCTCTGAGCAGGTGTATGTGCCTGATCAGGAAAGATGGTCAGGTTAGGCTGACGATCTCCACTCAAATCAGGTGTATGTGCCTGACTTGGTTGTCCGTATGATATGGGGGAGTATGCCCCATAACCCTCTTGGGCGGGAACAGATGTGTGTGTCTGTTCTGGAGTGAATCGTTGATGTGTCACTCCATTGCTAGGGATAAATTTATGTGTCTGTCCCTGAGATGATGCTGAAGCTGTTATGATATCCTGGCAAGCGTCCAGAATATGAGCAGGAATTTGCTTCTGCTCTTTCACCATTGACAAAATATGTTTGGTGACTTCAGCCGCCGGAACAGGGATATACGTCCATTCCGGGCTTGGAGTAGGTGTATGTGCCTGCTCCTGTCCTCCTTTTCCTGTCAGTGAATCCTGACAGTACTCAAGTGTGGAGGCAGAGAGTTGAGTCTGCCCCCTGTTTGTCGTCGGGACTTTCCGACTGACTTCTCCGGGTGCTACCAAGCGAGACTGTTGGTAGGCCTGATTAGTATTAGCAGGTGTATGTGCCTGCTGATTACACTTCGCCAAACGCGGTTGAAGAGATCCATAATATGTAGTCAGACGAGCCTGCTGACTAACTGGTGATGTATAAGCAGGTGTATGTTCCTGCCTATGGTACTCCGCCGGAATTTCCTGGCGGGATAGGCTTGATGCTGTCAGACGAGTCTGCTGGACAGCTGAATTAAAACGGGCAGGTGTGTATGCCTGCTCGTTGTTTGCCACCAAGTTAGGTTGGTGGACTTCTCCGGAGATGGCAGGGATGAAAACCTGCCAATTGTTAACCGGATTCCATCTCTGGCGGTTCATCTTGCCTGCTCGGGTTCGAGGAACCTGAACAGAATGCCTGGAGTCGGTACCCTCATCATGTTGAGGGCGCACTACCACACGAGTCTGGCAGCGATTATTGATGGGAGCCCTCAGGAAGGACTCCTGTCTTTTTGAATTAAGGCCCCTAGGGACCTGCTCATTCACTTCCTCGGAGTAAGGGAGTGAATGGAAATTGTGTTCCAGGGATAACGACCCGAAACGGTTGGAGACGGTAGTCAGCACCGCCTGCTTCTTTATTGTTGGCCGCCATTGTCCGGACGACCAGGTAGAGTTGTTAACTTGGAGGGATTGACGAGCAGCCTCCAGAGTTGGGATAGTACCGTTGCGACGGTACTCCTTAACCAGTGCATTAGAAACACAACGTTGAAGACGCTGAGTTGGTGATGTCATCCTCAGAGCGGATGACGTTCCAGCAGGAGTAGCAGCATTGGTTTTGACAGCAGCAGACCTCACAGTAGAGGTGTTCACAGCAGCAGTATTCACAGGGGTGAATTTAAGGAAAGCCATTTTTGTAGAAGATCTTGAGAAAAGAGTGCCTGTTCCATGTAACAGACATAATCAAGATGAATCCGGCCACTGCAACTTTTGGATGAGCATATGTCAATGATTGCCTTGTTGGCCCAAGGGGCCTAACAAATAAAAATAACATCACTTTCACTTGGTTAAGGATTCATGTCGGGTTCACCATTTTTGTTTCGCACGGAATCCGGGGATGACCTCCTGGACGGGAGATTCAAACGTTCCGATCGGTTTCTAACGGGTTTGTTCGTAGAACCAGAAACATTCAATGATTCCACATCCGTTTGGACCTACTTTCCAAAGGCAGGCGCTCATTAGCTTGTGGACTAATGAGGTTTAGGAATTTGCATTGGTCGAGAGGATGGGAGGTCGGACTCATCACACCTTTTTGAGGGGAATTATTGTCTACTCCGGGACTCTCTTTATAGATTTAAGTTATGTTCGTGAATCCTTATTACATTACCAAGTATAAAATGTGTTTTCCTTTAGGTTTAACAATCAAATGATTAAATATGCAAGAATTTTAGAGAATCTTTTATATGTATTCGAGGTTCTTCATCAATAGAGAATCATTTATATCTGTTTAGAGATTCTTGGTCAACGGTATCCTTCAAAACATTTATATAAAAGTCTCTTGGTCATTTATGATGACCAGGCTGGTTTTAAAGCCACTCAGTGGGGCACTTGAAGTTTATCGTCATTCAGAAGGACAGAGATTATTTCGAAGTTGGGATCGAACCCATAAATGGGCTACCTACGTATCCTTTGTTTTGGAAAAGGAATCAGAACCCACGTAGTTCGAGAAATGGAGTATGATGTTTATGTTTGATGGCTCAAAGATGAATGTCATAATTACTTTTACACTCTAAGCACACGTGAGTCATGCTCGGTGTGAGAAACAAGAGGTATTAGTAAAATTTAGACAATTGTTCCATGAAAGATACAATCATAAGAATTTATTTGGGGCTTATGTATGGATGACTGCCCAGATAGATGAAGGTTTAGGATCTACTTTTAGGGAGAAAATCCATGAATAGGGTCCATAAAGTTTTATGTGCTTCATAGAGATTTGAATACTCTAATCTTGGGGCTTACTCCTAAGGAGGATGCCCAAGTTAGGAGGGGACTTATGATTGGGTTTTACTCCTGAAAAGGAAACCCAAATCAAAGGTAAATTATGACTGGTTAAGAGAAATTTAAGGGGACTTAGGGCTTATTCCTGAAAAGGAGACCCAAGGTTATGATTGAGTCTTATTCCTGAAAAAGGAGACCCAGGTTAAGGGACTTGGAACTTACTCCTGAAAAGGAAGCCCAAGGTTATGACTGAGTCTTATTCCTGAAAAAAGGAGACCCAGGTTAGGGATTAAGGTTTGGGGCTTACTCCTGAGGAGGATGCCCATATTTGAGGTTGGGGCTTATTCTTAAGAAAGATGCCCAAGATTAGAGGACTTGATTGGGGCTTACTCCTGAGGAAGATGCCCATATTAAAGGTTTTATAACTTGGGGATTATTCCTGAAAAGGAGACCCAAGGTTAGGATTTTCTCATCTTAAAGGATGAGGTTGAATGAATGAACTCTCCGTATTTTAGTGACATAAGGATATTTAAATCACTATACTTTGAGAGAGATTCCACAGAATTCCTTTCAAATAAGAAAGTCAAATCAAGAAATCATGCCATAAATGGATTTGAAGAGTGTCTTGAAGACTGAATCTTGAAAAGGAAAGGTGAAATTGCTTAAGAGGGGTAAAATGGGCAAGATGGGCACCCAGAAAGATAGGGGTGCACAAGTCTTGAAAGGCGCGCAAGTCCTGCGGCGGCGCGCAAGTATTGGCCGCGCAAGTATACTTGCGCGACACATGGTGAACTTGCGCGATTTTCAATCAGAATTAAAATACTTGAGCGACTCTTGATAAAACCCTTTAGAATCTCCTTGAGGTTCTTCCAGAAAAGGGACGCGCAAGTTATATTGAAGGAATTAAGTCGGCGCGCAAGTGTTTGATAAGTTTCAACACTTAGGCCTTCCTTCTTCTATTTAGATCTTCCGTTCTAGGTAAGAAATTACCTTAGAAGTGTTCCAGAAGCTTTGAGAAGAGACTTGGGCGTCGGGAGCTTCAATCCGAGTTTCTGGAAAAAGATCCTCTCGAATGGGGGGCCCACAGGGTCTATTTATAGGCAAAAGAAGACCCTGGGCGGTTACCGGGCGGTTACTAGGCGGTTATCACTTAGGTCGCGCAAGTCACTTGCACGACCATAAGGCGTCGCACAAGTACTTGCACGACCACTAGGCGGCGCGCAAGTGTACTTGCGCGACCATGAGGGAACTTGCGCGACCTATGGGAAATGTTCTCCTTGTTCATCCCTTTGTCGATTTTTGATGTTTCTTCAAAGGATAAATCACTTTATGCTCAGATATTTCCCTTTTCCGATCCTTAGATTCTGTGACGAAAGGAGCGTCAACAGTCTTGTTAGAATTGTGTGAATGCCTCTATGAATCCTTCAAGTAGGCATTAACACATATTTATTGTGGGAGTCATCTATTATAAATTCACTCTACAATGAATGATGAAGAGTAATTCAATGATTTATTATTTTATTTTTTTAGTAATATAAAGAAATGATATCATAATGTTACTATAATTGCTTCCCACATCAGTTTCCTAAGCGAGGGAACAACATGGTGCCACAAATTTACATCAATCGACATGCATTACTGAGTGACGATTCTAATGTAACTACTAATCATGCCCTTATTGGGGTTAACATGCTGGACATGATCATTCCATGCAACATTGTATTTGATGCCTTTGATTTTTTCGTTCATGATCTTTATTAACACCATCAAAATACAGAACACCTATTTTTTCTACGTCGTCTATCCTTAATCACCTAGCATTCCCTTTGGTTTCAAAATACTAAAAATGTTCCTCTAGAGTGGTAACATCAGCATGTATATAAGGTCATTATACCTCTGCACTAGGATAAACAGCATGGGTATAAGGTCATTCTACCTCAACAATTTGAGAAACAAAAGGCTGAGAGACCTATTGTGCATTGGGATTGTGAGTACCTGCATATGCAGAAGTTCATTGTACCTCTGCACTGGGAGAAAAAGAAAGTTCAGAGACCTATTGTTCCTTAAGATTAGGAACAATGGAACATGGAGATTGTCAGTGTTCCTCAGCACTGCGAGCAAAAATAAATTGATAGACCTGTTGTGCCTCATGATTGGGAGAACTAGCATGTGCAGAAGGTTGGCGTTCTTCTGCACTACGATCAGTAGTAGTTTGAGAGACCCGTTTTTCACTGGGATTGGGGAAAGAAACATATTTAGAATTAATTATCTATAGAAGTGGTTTAATATTTAATATAGAGTACATAAATTCAGAAACAAAAAGATAATTATATAGGGTAACACGATTTATATTAAAAAAATATAACCTTGTTTATTGAACTTCCTATTTTTAAACGCTATAGGGATTTTACCCCTCTACCGACTATCCAAATCCCTTTAGTTTGGTATCCTATGACATGAAAAATGTCTTCTATATTGATAAAACTAAAAAATTAATGATACATTCTAATGAAAGTGGCATCCTCAATTGAATTTTCATCTAATCCTTCTGTGGTTTTGGTCGATAACAGAACAATTAACCACTTTAGGTTTGGGGGTATGGAATATAAATTACTTGCAGTGCCTATGATGCCATTATGAATGGTTATTATTCATACATATACATACTAAAATAAAATTTCATGAATCCCTATTCATCTATGTTAATTGTACTCCTGATATTAACTAACTTTTTGTTGAAAATTGTCACTTGGAATGTTTTATAATCCAACTCCCATATTTTTTTAATGATGCCAAAGTATAAAATATTTGCATAAATTGGATTTTTGTCCTTAGTACCAGAAAAATGCATCGCTTCAACAACATGTTTAACTCCACTATTTTTCAAGGTACATTAATCATCATGTTCATTTGTATAGAACATACAACCATTAATTACATAACCATTATAAGATAATACATACACACTTTGTCCTCCGGATATCCATTGAAGTCATTATGAAATTCAATCCATATTTTCATCTGACTCCATAAAACTATGGTCCTATAACCATCGTATCAATTATTGATTATGTTTATTTGATATCCATATTTGATTCCTTCATGGATTCAAATGCCTAATAATTTCATTGTGGGTTCGAACTTATGGGGAAAGCTCCAAACTGTTATGAAAAATGTAAAGGTGGGCCTACTCCCGTTATGTAATATTGATTTTGACAAGATCTATTACATAAAATCCTTCACTTGTAAGCCACCCAGTGTGACATGATTTCAGTAGAAAAATTATTTCCACACTGAACATGTATTCATTATAGAATTCAATGGATTATTCAATAATATATCACACTACAATAAAACCCTATATCCAACTTATATTTTTGACATACCCTTTCTAAATAGCCATATACCACTCAATGGGGTACATCCATAAATAGTGCATAAGACTACATAGTCTAATATTTCTCACTAATTGAACCATCAAATCAACCATCATATCAATGAATGTTGGTTGGAATATCATTTTTAATTGAAATAATAAGACAGTAATTTATCCTTCCATTTTTTGGAATTTTCATCAGGTCTATATCATTGCATCATATAGAATTGAAGAAGAAACAAATATTTGTAAATGTATGATAGAAATTCATGGAAAAATGCAATGTAAATCTATAGAAATTTGTTCTTTTATAAAAACATGGAATTTTTGTCATTTCTGACCCTTTAAAATTAAATTGTTCATTGACACGATGTTTTAGATATTCAATGAATATCCCTACAGAAACAATACATCATTAAAGAAGTTCAAAAACTAATGTATCTCCAATATGGAAAGAGTATAAGTAGCTGGAGGAAGAAATGTCCATTTTTCACCCATCACTGGTGCCGAATATTTTTGTATTCCAATGTCAACCATGTCCATCCTAAAATTAATTTCATCCTTTTTTTCCTCGTGCATTTATCAATGTGCTGATGAAACTATCAAGTAAATATTTTTCAGCATGTATAACATCCATAAAATTTATGTTGTACAGACAATTTCTGTATGGTAATTCAAAAAAAAAAATCTATATTTACAAGTAGTATTTGTTAGGTTGTTCAAAAATATTTAACCAAAAGAAATGTCCACATATTTTACTATAAAAAACACTTGATCACCTATTAGTGGAGATGGTGTTGAATGTTATTCGGAAATTCCATTGAATGATGTTGTCCAAGATTGGTATTATGTCACTATACCAAACTGAGCGTTTAGCGGTGGGTTTTTAGATTAAGATTAATAAAACTATTCTATTTTTTTTCAATAATTTCCCTGCAGTTTTTTATAAACCATTTCTAAATAGTTAAACATTTTTACAAACATGATACCCCCAAAACCCCCGACCCCCACCCCCGCTGACTCCCTGAAGCCCTAGCCTCTCTGCCACCTATCACAGCCCATCGCCACCACTCACCGTCCCTCACCACATGTTACCTCTCCATGCCTCTCCTCTCTATTCCTCACCCACCCCCACCATTCCTTGTCTCACCGTCCCTCACTGCGCCTTGCCTCGTTGTCCCTCGGCTCACTGCCCGTCACCTCCTATCATTAGTATGCTTGCATTGACAACAATATTCTTTGTTTTATGTCCTGAAACAAAATAGAAATGGTAAATTGACATGATTATATGTTTATATGTACTGATATGATTCAGTGTTTTATGATTTTGTGTTTACCAATATTTAATCTAAAAATTATATGTTAATCATTTACCATTATGCAATGATTTTAACAGGAGGTTAAACTTGTTCAGAATATAAGGTACTTTACCCTTATAACACGATTATGGAAGGAGATAAACCTCATATTATATGAGGTTTATATTAATCATAATTCCTAAATAGGAAACTATGTTTCATTTATTTACCAGTTTTTTTATTTTTCCTACTTGGTGGACTCTGAGAAAATGATAACTTATAAAATTTTATTCGGTCTATATGATTAACCTAGGAGTGACCTGATGCATGTAAGTATGAGTTATATGGTTCCCAGAAAGAATTTTGATTCATTATTGTGGTTTTGAACATATTTTTTGAATCACCATGTATGAAATTGATTGTGTTTTCTACCATTACATATTATGAGGGTTATGAAACACTACACGACGCTTAGATACACATATATTATTATACCAGTAAACATGTTTAGGAGAGATAAGTAGAAATAATGTGAGTATTTTATACCCATAACCAACCTGTGATCTTTAATTTTTTGTGTAAAATTTATATATCATGATTCATATAATGTAAAGGTCAAAATGTTGAACGGTGGATGTCGAAGAATGTTTAGAAGAAGGGTGTGAATAGAACAATCAGAGTTAAAACTAAGTACTATTTTGATGGCTCTGGTACCTATTTATTTACTATTTTTTGGTTCCTATTTATATATACGATTAACCTAATGTGCTATATTTAACAATGTATAAATATAATTCTTCTCATATATTACTTATATAGAAATTTTGGATGAGTGTCCATATGATAGTAGTTACTTTTCCATTTAATCAATACATGGGGAATGTTTTTTTATTTTTTTTATTAATTTATAATTCATTTATTCTATATGTCATATAAATATTATGTAAAATTGTATCAAGGATTTTATAGAGGTCCATAGTGGGTCCCTATTGTATTTGTACCTCCTTCTTCTATCAATTTATTATTTCCTATGTAATTGGAGTGACTTGACATGGGGATTATGACTCTGGCTTAGGTTTCCATTATGATTTTTAAACTTCACTTATATTTTTTCCTCATTAATTTTGTAGTTTATGGTCACATGAGTTGAACTAAAAAATTGAAAATCATTTAGGGTCAAAATAATTAGACCAAGGGGTTGCATAAAGTCTAAGGTCATAATGCTCGAAATATGAATCCTAGTGTAATATCATTGACCATGGACTATGCTACTAGAAATAGTTTATGTTCATAATTCTTGGACCTATGAAGATCCCTCCAAGAGTGGTTTTTATGACACTTGAGCTTTTAAAACCAATAGAAATAGTCTTCTAGGAGGACTTACACCAATCAAAAGAATATAGGGTTATGGAATAAATAAATTTAATATAAGAATTAATGAACATTTGAATTAATGTTCTAATGATGGTGGACTAAAAAGGGGGAAAATTTACTCATAAAAAATTATACTCTATTACTTGGGAATGATGGCCTTTATGACTAACAAACATTTACACATAAGAAATCTTACTCTATTACAAGGGAATCAACATGTATAGTTTTCTAAAACCACTAAAACTCGGTTCATCCTCTTAAAACACAACACATTCATTATGACATTCAGATAAATGAATTTATATTTCCACTAAAGATCATATAATTATCCTATAATGTTTTCCATCCATCATGACATGTGAAAAATATGGTTTCAATACATCCCGTTATATATGTAATTCATTTATTTTTTTCACATATTACTCCAACCAAATAAAAATATCGAGTATGAAATCATCTATTAATTTTTTTCTCATGGTAAATCCCTGTTCTATTTCTGTGATACCTACAACAACACACCTCAATATGTATACACTTATAGCCTAGCTGACTATTAGACCTTCAAAGTTCATAAAACCATGTGCATAGTCCTTTTGGATCTGACCATTTTTATATGATACTCTACCCATCAACAATTTATTCATTTACTATAGGTGTAATGTATTTTTTTAGTCTCTTTAGCTATATATCAACATATTTAACACAACCTTATTTTATTGTCCGTTTTAGACCAATAATACTTTTTATGTCATTTTTGGATATTTTATAAATATAGAAAATAATTGGATGGCATCCTCAAGAGAAGTTAATACAACAGATTTTATTAAGAAGTCAATAGAAAACCTTATTTAACAAGCTTCATTATGTATCATTTTAATGTATATTTTGTTTTTTAATACTATGTATCTGTTATCATTTATAATTTTTTTACTACATATTTTCTAAATATATGTTCTGAATTCAATTTTTTTTGTTAAATGACAAGATTAAACAGGAAGAATTTTAATACTATTCCATCGACAACACTAACAGATGAAAATCCAACTATCTCCCTCCATACAAAAACTAAGATACTATTTACTTGCCCATAGACACCATCAATCACAACCTCTATCAGTATCCCATCAATAGCTCAATCAATTCCTTCCCATTCAGCAGCCTCAAATAGTGAGGGAGTGGATAGCCACTCATAGTTATTTATAGGGATACTATAGCGTGACTATTATAGGTAAAACTTTAAGTATGAAAAAATTTATTTTAATTTTTTATAGTAATTTCATGTTCATAAGAGATGAAAAAAATTAAATTATAAAAAATATGAAAAGTTTAAATGTATGGAATCTAACTAGACTAATGATAGTTGTCCCATTTGATTCATATGGGATCCCTACGGATGACCCTAGATGATTACTTGGTCAGATTCTATGCCAGCTAGTCACAGAGGTAGTTTCCCTTCTGATTATATATAGCGATTGGAAGAATAATCCTTCATCTTGGAAAAATATTTTTTTTATTCACAAATAAAGTAAATTTCAATATATTATGGTGTAATAGAAAGTTATTATGTTATTAATTTCTTATATTTTTAAAAAGAATTTTTGTGTACAGATATTTTTCCACTCTACGGTTGCTGACGTGATAACATGAAAGTGGTCATTGAAAAATATTGGAAAGAAATATAAAGTCATTAAATAGAGATTATGGAGAGTTTTTAATGATACTTCATTGAATGACCAATATATTTATGACAAGGTACCCATTTGGGTACCTATAGAGCAATGAAAAGTTTTATTGACAGACATTGCGATGATAAGCACAAGGTATTTAAATATAAATTATTATATTAATATCATTTTACATTTATACATGTATATGAAAAGGATATGAAATTTTATACAATACAATTAAATAATTTTTTTAGGATCTTTAAAGGAAGAATGCATCATGTTGGGCTAATAAAATCATCCATTACACTGTAGGGTCAATGAGTTTTTCTAGAAGCCGATCAACTGTATTAATCTTTTCTTTAGTTTAAATATTTATAATAAAATATTATTTGGTTAATATATTAAATAGGTTATTTATCGTTTTTTAATTATGTCATAGGGTTTAAGGAACCACGAATCCTGAACTGATGTGTGGTTGGATGTTCAACAAAATTTGATGTGAGTTTTGTTAATGAGCCGGCCAAAGGAGTTGGGGTATGAATTCATTTTTCAGTAAAATAACTTATTATTAGTTTTAAATATGTTAATATATATTTACTATAGTATAAATGATATTTTATTTATAGTTAAAAATTAAATAATTATGGGATGCCAACCCCGCACAGTCGAACGCATTCTCCCAGGATGACCCAGTTGGTAAAGAGCATGGGAAGGAGAATCTAGGTTGAGTTTGCATGATAGGATTGGGACCCTTACCATCTAATATATTTAGTTGTCCATCAGGGATTGAAGCTACATATACTATTGGTTATATTCACTACCTACCCTAAGATTCTCAAAGAGATTTGTTTTCTATGGAAAACAAAATTCAGGAATAGGGGGCTCAGATGTCAATTTTGAAGATAGCATTGGTTGATTTATATCAGAAGATGATAGATCTTACCTTGGTGATATTGCATCGATAATGGGTGGTGAGAAGGTAAATCACACAACTTCAAAAACATTCTGTTTGCAAAAACATTATTTGTTTTTAGTTTAAATATAAAAATAAAACATTATTTAATTTTCAATATAATTTTCTTATAGGTGCTGGTAGTAGGAAGTAGAGATAGAGGTGGAGAGGGTGATGAGTAGTGTTTATCATCAGATAGTGACTAGTAGTCTTGTTAATATGTTGGATAAATATGGAAACAAAGGGTTTGTTCATATATCATGTGTGGCACAGAGTAGTCACCAAACATTTTCATGACCGGTCATTTTCAATATTTCCCATGTTTGATAAATGCGTTATAATTTGATATGGCTTGATGATTTAGTAAGGTAGAGAGTCTAGAATTGGTGGAGTATGATGTTGGTGGAGTTTGAAGTAATCTATGTTCCATATAGAAGATGGAGATATTTAATATTTTCATTTGATTTATGTTAGGATGTGTATATTAGTATTCTGGACAAACTATTATGTTGTTTATTTGATTCATTTTATTCATGTTCGAGAAACAAGCCCCATAGTTGTTTCATTCAAGGATGGCCCCCAAAAATTTTGGGTTGACCATTGAACACATTTGAAACATGGGAATGATAAATGCTCACAATATAACCATTTAGGTGTGTTCCCTAGATGGTAGGTGAGCCTATTTTGGCCACACACCATCACTATAGGGGAGAATAATCCTTGGAGGTTGATGGGGATCAAATTTGAGGTATACCTAAAGTGTGGAGGTGAAGAATATGTGATTTTTGGGAAGATTTCAATGCTTTAGGAGCTACGCCACTATGTTCTTGGGAACATTGAGTAATCCTATATATAACAGAGATTCAACCCCATTATCAAGTGGAACACCCTAAGGTTTTTCATTGTTGGGATGAGACTAAGATATGAGATTTTGGCATCTCTTTATATCCCATGAAACATAGAATCCATACATATGTAGTTTAGAAAATCAGTGAGGTAGATGACCATCATTAGAATAGAAAGTCTAATTAGAAAAGGGCTAGAATATCATGCTCATTACATACTGGTCCAATATTGATAATGTTAGGTTAGGTAGTTTAATGTCTTATAGATCATATGTTAGTGCAATGTAGTTTGAATTTTTACAGCTCAGTCATTGGTTCTATACAATTCAAACTCATAGATTTAGATATATCAAACATTGTTAGATGGTTGAGATGTTATGGTTTAGATTATTCTGTTATATGTTCTCTATATATGGTTTTTTATGAAACATTGTTATATTTTTGACTACTGAACATTATAAGATGGTTTAGATTATTCTGTTATATATTATTTTCACATTGTTTTTCTCCAGGGTACTGGTACTGGGGTTTTTGAATCTGAATAATTTTTTATTTGTAAATCTACATTTATAAGTGGTTTAAACTGCTGCTATGGGTTGATATTTTCTTATCAACGATGGTCCAAACTGACGCTAAATAAATGCACGTTACTATTTTGCATCTGTTTGGGTGGATTCAGTGTTGGGATTCATGTAAAAAATCGAAAAAATTTAGTAGTGATTTTTAGCGCTTCTAAATAAATTAATTTTTTTAACATAAAATCACCTCTAAAATCCCCAAAACAGTCGCTAAATATGTTCACTATGACTCTTTCCAGAAACTACCACAAAATTCAAGAAACTCATGTTGTTGGATACTGACCATTGATTTATCAATGGTTATATGAAACCATCATAGAATCATATTTTAGCGGTTGAAAATTCCTATATGTCGTGATTTTCTTATAGCGTGTCATTGGGGTAGAAATTGGTGATGCGCTATAAACACAGTTTTCGATGAATGTTTCAACCTTATTGATTGTGTACCTTGTTCTCAAATGGTCCACCCTTGAGTTTTGTTAACGTTATATCCTAAAAAATTTCCATAAGAAGGAATGTCATTAATAATCCAGTCAAACATGGCTCTTAATGTGAAATCATTATTTCTATAATTATCGAAAAATGTAACTCATGAGTCCCAAAATAATTTGAAATCCTCAATCAATGGAGTCAAAAAAACATGTATACCATTACCTAGTTTTTTCCTCATATAAACATAGATAACATGATGTATTTTAATTTCATTCATAACCACATTGGGAAGTTATAACATACCAATATAACTGGCCATGTACTGTGAGTGATGCTTTGAAAACCAAAATGATTCTCTCTATTTTTAGATAATGGAAGATGAAGTTTTCTCTACTTTTTTTCAGTTTCAAGATTGTCGTGATTAATTATATTCCAGTAATGATAGTTTTTTAGGTGAGGTAGTTTACCATATTTAATTCTTGTATCTTCTTTCCATGACTATTTCCCTCTATTCTCCTCACTTCTATATAGGCAGCTGAACCGTGGAATGAATGGAAAGTACCATAAAACTTTCATAGGACCAGATCCATCATTATTGTATTGATAAGGACCAAAATTTCATAATTTTGTAAGTAATTTATGGTCTTTGTAAAATAGTATACAGTAATTCAGGCAGGCCTGTATTCTTTCAGAGATCATACCCATCATGTGTAGAATTTGTTTGGTGTTGTATTTTCAAATCGATATCTCACTATCTTTGGGAAGCATGTCATTCAAGAGATCAAGTAATTCCGTAAAACTATCATCACTCCATCTATTTCCGGCATTCAAATCATAAAGCTTCAATAAGACTGCAAATGCAATATATTTACTGAAACCAACACACAATTGAATCTTTGAAAAACCATTTATCTTCCCAAATAATGTTGGGAAATCATGAAGTTCATCTTCAACAATACTTTTCATTTCATCAATATGATCTTTATCATGATTAACATTTATAATCACATCCTTGATACATTCATCTTCAATTTACATACTTGTAATAATTTCAAATGATCCATAAAATGTAGTGTTATCCCAGCAACTAACTACATTCACTTTACCCCATTTTTATTCTATCATTTATACCTTTGATTTTTTTCAAGACAGATAAAGTGTTCTTCCAACTCTTCTGTACTAATTTGTCTTGAATAAAAACAATATAAAAAAAGGATTTCAGAAGGGTTAAATGTATGATCTTTTGAAGACTTGATGAACTCTTTCACTATATCTTCACACACTTTTTTTAGACAATTTCCATCCATCCATTATTTATTTTTATCCATCCTATTGGATTTGATAATATTAATATTTGAAAAAATAAATACAAAAAGGGCCTTTCACATTAGGAGAACTCAATAGTTGAATAATACTTATTATTTCATTAGGATGTCTAAGACTCATCCCCTTATAATATAAAACCAAACTAGAAAATATATGTAATTTTAATGGACTCATGTAATTTAAACCATATAGGTGATGTTAGATAAAAATTAGGTTTTGGAGTAGCAACAAGGTTAAATATTAATTCACCTTTTACGGGAGTGAGGTAATGATGGATATACTATGTTTTTGATAGAGTTATTGACATGACCTTGTTATTTTGTTATTATCAATATACTTGTCTCTTCTATAAAATATAATGATTTCACTAATTCTATAAAAATATCAACATAAAGGGTTATAGAAAAACTGCATATCAGATCTCCTTTGAAAACTATTTATAAATTCACACTTCAAATCCCATTAAAAAAACCAACCAATTAAAGAAATTCCCTTTTATAATAACACACCATTTTTAAAATAAAATAATCAGTTCAAAAAAATATTTCACAAACAAATGCACACTTTGAAAAAAATCCAAATTAATAAAATTAAAATATATATTTTTCATGTTAACTCATTTCCAAAAATTCCATAAATGTTCTCTAAGTTTTCTTAATTAAATCAACCGCATCTCAATAATTTGAAATTAATTAAATTCCTTCATAAAAGAAAATATTCACACATGGTTTAAAAAATTAATACATTACTCAAAATCCCCTTTTAATTTCAATACCAAAAATTCCAAGTAAAAATGAAAAGATAAGATATACCATATTTAAAAAATTTCATGACTACTAAATTTTCTTTCATTCCCTCACAAATTTGGTTTTAAAATCTAATCACGCAATAAAATCTCATTTTCTATTTATACATTCTATTTTCCAATCACAAAACAATATTTTAAGTACTAAAATAGGATATTGTAAAAAAACATACATAAACTGGTATATAATGTAGTATTAAAGTTTAAATGATTGGGGGAAAAAGAATAAATGTGATATTTAAGGTTAGGATAAGGAAATGAAAGTAATGAAATTAATATATATATCATATGATCATGAATCTGGCCATATTGTTTTATGAAATGGAACACATCCATAGATTGGGATCATACACAAGGGGAATATAATAGTCAAAGTTCACAAAATGTCCAATTAATTCAATGATCTTATCAAGGATGATCTGAATACACTAGTAATCACTCTTCATTGGGAGTTATATAGGGTTTTTAAATCCACCATGACATGGATATGACTAGTGTGCTTCTCAAAAATCTCCAACTCATTCTAAAAATTCTCCAACTCTTTAAAATACCAAATCAAAAAATAAAATGTAGAAACCTATGGGAAAAATTATCATTGAAATGAATCCTCTTTCAATGAATGAATATATTTGTATAAATCATTCGGTTCCCTATAAAATTATTCATCATCATTTAATTTTCAATAACTATCAATAATATCAAACATCATTAATGATTGTAAACAAATACCACATAAAAGCTAATAAAAAAATATTTCTCTCCAATTTTATTTATTTCACAATGCTTACATCCATAAAAATCCACAACCATAAGAGATAGATATAATCTATCCCCCTTTCATTAATATTCTATGATCCTTAAAATATATATATTTTTTCACCTTCTTACACATTTGGATGTAAAATTTTAAAGGGTACAATCATATCACCACATAGAATCTTCTTCTTTATAAAAATTTTACACTACAATAAATCATAGAACAATATATTTAATTTACCACTAATCATAAATGAGACAATTATAAGTTTAGTAAAAATTGGAATCAATCAATATTTCAATGTCAACATGAAATCTAGATCAAATACCTCTATATTCCTAGAAACCATGGATTATATATATCCCAATCTTTGTGCTTCCAATGATAATATAAATATGTATGCACAAATAATATATATATACACAAATAATTTAGACCGTTTGGAACTTACAGGGCCCCTATATGGATGGTGTGGGAAGTGGAGGTGGAGGCAGTGACAGAGGGGGTAGTGGCTGTGGCAGCAATGGGGGCAGTGGCTGCGTGTATAACTATCACACCCATGACTTATTTTAAAGGTAAATTTCATTTAATTTCCATTCATACTTTGTTTTGGGGGGGTTCCCAATCTTTTATGGAGGAATGAGAGAGTGTTCATTAATTGGGCCAAACCGTGAGCCCAATTCCAGATTTAAAAACCAATTTTGTTTCTTTTATAAATTTTTCATTTTTTAATATTTTTCACCCATTAAACTTCCCAAATTACCTCCCCTGACCTTTTAACACCACCATATCAATTTGGAGCTTTTATAAATCCACAACCAGGGTTTATTTTGGTTTTTATCTAAGGGGTTGGGCCAGCCCGAAAGCCCAATTCCTGTTTTAAAAATAAATTTTGATTATGTTATAACTTATTCAATTGTTGGGATTTTTTGGTGATTCCAAGTGGAGCCCAACCCCAATGAACCCATCCGCGCGACCAGTCCCTCTCCCACATCTTTGAAGCTCTGGTAAATCGCGAGTTGATGCCGAACTGCAGAGGGTTCCTCAAATCGCCCAGATTTGAAGAGGTAAAGTCTTTCTTTCATAACTCTCTAAATTCTCAATAGTTTTCCTCCATTCCAGTTTCTAAATGACCTAATACATCTTGTGCGTACGAAACGTAAATTTTGGATCTTTTAAATTTCAGATACTGGTGTTTTGGAGTGATTACTTCAAGATACTTCAAGTAAATGAGCCCTTTCCTTTCCTCTTTCAAATTACTTTGGGTCTAACTCATTGTTCTTTGGGTATCTTTGGTTATAATTGAGTTTAATAATGTCTAGAAACTAGGTTTTCGAACCTAGGGTTTAACTTTGGGCTTTCTTGGCCAATTTATGTGGTTTTAGGTTTGATCAAGTTGTCTCTTGGTGCGGTGGGGGTGCGATTTGATTTTCGCACGGAGATTCAAGGGTTTCCTGGGTTTTGGTAGGTGATTCCATTGTGTGTGCAATTTTTGTGAATTATCTTGTTGTGTTCATGGTACCTTAATGTTTATTGCACTTGAATGTTTCTGTAAAAATTGGTTTTAGTTGCTTTTATAATGCAAATGAATTTTATGTTCCATTTTTGGTGAGATTGAGGGCTTTTCATTCAAATATTTTATTGGTTCATTTTGGGATGACCTATAAGTAATTAGTTGATTTTAATGAACTGTAATAGGACTGAAAATATTGTTTTGATGATTTATCCATGTGTTTGATGCTGTGAAAGTTGGTTTTAATGGTGTTTGTGAAACGCATGAATTTCTAAGAGCTGTGTTGTGTAAAAATGGAGGTTTTACAATGATGTCACTTCTTGAACCATATGAGGCCTCCCAAAAAAATGATTTTTTGTTTTAATTTAAATGTATTGGGATTCCATTTATGTTTTGGTAATTCAAAAATGTGCGCATAGTGTGCAATTTTTGTTCTCAAGGTGTTTTTTTTGTGCAAGACACTACGTGATTTTGAAGAATTGTTTTATTACAAATCAAAGTGTTTTATTGTGTGTTTTAAGTGGTATAAAAATGTGATAGATACTATATTTATTGTGTGTGACCAGTAGTGGTATTTTATTTGAAAATTGATTTATGTTGCATGATGAAATTGTTTGAGCACAAAAGGGTAAGCCCGGGTACTTAGGTGGGCGGATTTGTACTAGTACGGCTGGTGGACCGGATGGGTGTTGTCCCTGTTTCACTTAGCATTTGGATAACGACAAATCTAACTAAACTATATGGATGATGATTGTAAACCACTATGTTGTGGGTATGATCCCTACTAGTTGCTCGTGCACGAGAGTGGATTTTACTATGGTTTCTTTACACCGAGGTACGAGGTACATAGGGCCCGAGACAACCTAGTGCCTAGGGGTGTTCCTGGTTTTTTGCTCACTGGATCATTAGTATTTACCCATGTATTTGGGTGTTTTTTTCAGTACTTTATAGTATCTATCATTTCCATTTAGATATGTTAACATTCTGGAAATTCTAGTTTGAAAACTTTTCTTTTAAATGAAAGTTGTATTTATTGGAATTTCATCGTCGTTTTTCTTTACGAATTAAAAATATTTGCTTCTTCACCTTATATTGAATGAACTTTGGAATCATTGGGTGGTATCCTATTGGGCTTAGGCTCACACCCTACTTACACCCCTTGCGTGTAAGTAGACTTTGTTATGCTTGACTCAGGTAAAGGGAAGGATATGGGCGATGGCAGTTCAGGGTGTTAGTCCCCATCGTTGGGGCGGAGTTGCGGAGAAGGTTTGTGGGTGATGTCCCCCTTGTCGTGTGGAGTCCATGGGGATTTCATTATGTTGTCATTATTTGTTTTTAGACCACTTTTAGTGTCTTTAAACATATGTATTCAGTTCTGGTTTTTGTGTAAACATCGTTTGGTTTACATTTTTCAGATTCAGTTTATTGATTGTTTTTAATGTTTTATGCCTTCATATTCGGGTAAATCATTCCCAAACAAAAATAAATGATACCCGGGCACTTGTTCCAGCCCGTGGGGATAGGGAACGCCCTTTGGGTCATGTCACGGGCTGGGTTTGGTGCCAGTTTTGGTGGCGACCAGATTCGGTTCGTGACAAAATGGTATCAAAGGAGGTTCACTCCTTGGGTCATGTTATTTGGGGAAGAGTCAGGATAGTCTGGAGCTAGGATTGTCGGGACTTGACATTTCAGTCATGGGTAGTGTGCCTGGCCAGCACACCTCAGGACGAGATTCAAGTCCCTAGGGGATTTATGGATTTATCAGATTCATTTGGTTTTCTTGGTTTAATGATGACTATGGGAAATGAAAAGAGAGTTGGGAGAATAATCTCAGTGAGCTCGCAGGGCCTGGCAAGCTATGTAGAGCCGTGGATATTTCCCTAGAATACTCTCTATGACGGATAAGTGATTGGAATATGGCTGCCAACCATATGTCCAAGTCACCCACCAAAACTAGTTTCCTCTCACATTGTCTTGTGTCTCTTTGTTTTGGAATCTTGGAAACATTTTTTTTAAGCAAAAAAAATTGACTTCACATTAAGGAGTGTGAATTTTTGTGAAGTTATTTTCTAGTAAAGTGAAAATGGTTTTTTTTAAAGTCTATAAATGAAATTTTATAATTATTTCAAAAGGTTAAATTATGTGTTTATAACTCTTTTGAAAGTATGAACTATGTTAATTGGGGTTTTGAAAATATGTTTCTAGTGGATTTTTTTTAAACCGTGGAAAAGTTTTTTGGATTGAATTAAGTGTTACAGAGTTTTTGTGTGGGGGTTGAATATGGATTTTGGGTTTGGTTACTACTGAACAAAAAAAATTATGAACTTTTAGAACCTTGTCTTGAAATGAGAAGAGTTGAGTTCTTAATTAAATGGAGATTTATGAAATGTTGTTTTTCATGAAATTAGAAATTTTTTGAAATGGGTTGAAATGTTTTGAAACAATTGTGAAAGGAATGAATATGTGCTTTTATTGAATTATTCATTCTTTTCTACATTGGTTTGTGAGAATAAAAATTTTGTATTGATATTGTGGTTAGTGTTTTTGAGAAAGGAAAAATGTGGTTAAAGTTTTTATTTTAAAAAGAGGAAAGGTTTGATTTTTGGTAATTGGTGCTCTCAAGGGTGACCACATGTATAGGTTTATTTGGGAATATGGATGGATATGAGGTGGGTTCCTAGTGTGGAATGTAAACATGCATGTGTGAGGCTCATGAGATACCATTGGTAAATGCGCAACCCACCAACACTGTTTTTTTTAAATAATTTTTTTTGAAGGAAAGTGTTGTGTTTTGATAATGTATGGTTGGGAGGTATGGATTATGTGTTTTCAGGATTATTATTGTGGGATGTTTCAAGTTCAATAACCCCTCTTGTTTGAACGATGTTTTGGTTTGGTGTTTCATTTATAAGTTGGAATGAAGTGTCGATCAGTGGTCTCTTTTGAGGAAACGTTTGGGAGGCCAATGTGGTGGCTCCCATCATGTGTTCGGTTCAGGTTTGTGGTCTTTTGTGACCAAATGACCAGTTTGGTTTTGTCCTTGGGTTTTCCGGTAGGCCAGGGTATGCCCCCATAAAGTGTTAATGTATGATTCATGTTTGGCCTATGGTGATTCACCGTTGGATGATCCTCCAGTTGATCAACATAAGGATTTTATTCTTGAGGTTTGGAGATTGTGTTTACCCCTCTTCTTTTTCAATTATGCAGATCCCCCTATAGTGGGAGAGTGTCTGTGGGAGGTTTAAATAGACCTTAGTTTCTTATGTTTCCTAAGTTGTCTAAGGTCAATGAAGTTCAGAGTTGTTAGTGTAGAATGATGTATTAAAGGGCCTCTGGGTCTTTCGTCAGTCTCATTGAATCAAGAGTTCATGTTAGGCCACCGGTGTGCAAGATCTGGCCAAGAGTGGCTATTATGGACACTTGATGGAATCATGTGCTATTTTGGACTTAGTAAAAGGTCCATATATTTTTGTTTTCTTTTATCCACAACGGTTATGTTCAGTGATGCCTTGCGATGTCATGTGTTCATTTGACTATAAGGGTGAAGATTGTGATATCTTATGAGAGTCACTATTTTTTTTGTTGGATGTGTGTCTCCCTATAAGAAATTCTAAATCCTATGTTCTAGAGGCATGTGTTTCTATATTTCCATTCATTCTTCTGTTTAGCATCCGAAGAAAAAATGGGGTGATGTGTGTGCATCCTCTAAGTTCTTGTTTTGGTAAAATGATGGGTTGGGGAAAAGCGGGTTTGAAGTGCGTCATGTCTCAATGAGACCATCTGAGATTACAGTATAATTGTTTTTGGAACTGGAAGAATATTTTCAGTTTAGGGGTTTCCAAATCCTAACTACGAGGCCAAATATGCTTCAATCCATTGAGATCCATCCATAGGCCCCGGAGAGAAGCTGGCGCGTAGTTAGGGGAAATCCTAGAGTCGTTCAAACTTTTGGTCAAGGTCATATCCTCAATATGAAAGATATGAATAGTTTAAACCTCTGGTGTCATCTTCTTATTCCAATTTCTCACATTTGGTGGAAAGAGGTGTGAGTACCTTGTTCCCATGTCGTACCCTGAGTTGTTTTTTCCCCTTTGGGGTCCCTTGTGTTTTTGGAGAAAAGTTTAAAATTTGGGTTAGGCAGGTTGAAGTGCATAGTTTTTACGTGGTTAGAAGTAACCATGTGCCAACCCAGGGAACCGTGTGATAAGAGACAGTAGCTAATGCATGGTCTCTGCACGTCCATGATCCTTGGCCAAGGAAACTATGTGAAGTTTCCTCTTTGGATAGAATGATCCGCACAGTTAACTCGTGGTTTCCCAAACCGTGTGAACCAACTATGCAGCCATGCCAGCTCCTTAAAATTCTATTGTTTTTGTTGTTTTTATCCCATAATATTTAGTTAATATGGTTGGGTTTTGTTTCGGGTATACCCACAATGGGACTCATTTATGTTTTATTGGAATAATTCTGATATTAATCTACCCCTAATGCTGGGAATTCCGTCCGAGGCCCCCTGTTAGTGTCTTGATTTTGTCTTAAGGAAAGTTGTGTTCATTATTATGGTGGGGAGACCCATCATGGGTATCATGTATGTTCTCTTGGAAAATGAATAATTTTATTTTAACCCATATGATGGGGAGACCGTTTGTTCCTTCCCCAATTGTTATCCTTATTCTATCTAAGAAAATTGAGTTGTCCCTGGTGGTGGGATGTCCAGATTGGGTCACCCCGTACTAGTGACTCAGTTTTCTCCTTGGTGTATTCTAGGTAGGAGGTAGTATCGTTCAAGTCTATCTATACAAAAATTTGTTAGTTGGATAATTTTGGGGTTGGAGAACACCCAATGGTTTTATTTATGTAATGTTGTGGTAGCGTTATTCGAGTTCGTTGTTCGTTTCAAGTGGATTGCTTGAGCGTGGTCTTGTAGTATTTGAGGTGTTTTGTTTTGGGATGTGTTTTTAATGTCTTTCATAATTTTATGTAAGTGGGGTACTTTTTGGTTGGTGAGAGTATTATCTTCCTTCGTTTGATCAACTGGAGATGTTCGTCCTTTTTGAAGTGGGTGAAAACATGGTAAGGAAGTCTGTCTTGGTCTATCGTTTGGGCTTTGCTTTTGCATCTGGTGTTGTTGTGGCATTTCAGGGGAGGAATGCTTTATGGTGGGGAGAATTGTCACACCCATGACTTATTTTAAAGGTAAATTTCATTTAATTTCCATTCATACTTTGTTTGGGGGGGTTCCCAATTTTTTATGGAGGAATGAGAGAGTGTTCATTAATTGGGCCAAACCATGAGCCCAATTCCAGATTTAAAAACCAATTTTGTTTCTTTTATAACTTTTTCATTTTTTAATATTTTTCACCCATTAGACTTCCCAAATGACCTCCCCTGACCTATTAACACCACCATTTCAATTTGGAGCTTTTATAAATCCATAACCAGGGTTTATTTTGGTTTTTATCTAAGGGGTTGGGCCAGCCCGAAAGCCCAATTCCTGTTTTAAAAAGAAATTTGGATTATGTTATAACTTATTCAATTGTTGGGATTTTTCGGTGATTCCAAGTGGATCCCAACCCCAATGAACCCAGACGCGCGAACATTCCCTCTCCCAACTCTTTGAAGCTCTGGTAAATCGCGATTTGATGCCGAACTTCAGAGGGTTCCTCAAATCTCCCAGATTTGAAGAGGTAAAGTCTTTCTTTCATAACTCTCTCAATTCTCAATATTTTTCCGCCATTACAGTTTCTAAATGACCTAATACATCTTGTGCGTACGAAACCTAAATTTTGGATCTTTTAAAGTTCAGATACTAGTGTTTTGGAGTGATTACTTCAAGATACTACAAGTAAATGAGCCCTTTCCTTTCCTCTTTCAAATTAATTTGGGTCTAACTCTTTGTTATTTGGGTATATTTGGTTATAATTGAGTTTAATAATGTCCAGAAACTAGGTTTTCGAACCTAGGGTTTAACTTTGGGCTTTCTTGGCCAATTTATGTGGTTTTAGGTTTGATCAAGTTGTCTCTTGGTGCGGCGGGGGTGCGATTTGATTTTCGCATGGAGATTCAAGGGTTTCCTTGGTTTTGGTAGGTGATTCCATTGTGTGTGCAATTTTTGTGAATTAGCTTGCTGTGTTCATGGTACCTTAATGTTTATTTCACTTGAATTTTTCTGTAAAAATTGGTTTTAGTTGCTTTTATAATGCAAATTAATTTTAAGTTCCATTTTTGGTGAGATTGAGGGCTTTTCATTCAAATATTTTATTGGTTCATTTTGGGATGACCTATAAGTAATTAGTTGATTTTAATGAACTGTAATAGGACTGAAAATACTGTTTTGATGATTTTTCCACGTGTTTGATGGTGTGAAAGTTGGTTTTAATGGTGTTTGTGAAACGCATGAATTTCTAAGAGCCGTGTTGTGTAAAAATGGAGGTTTTACAATGATGTCACTTCTTGAACCATATGAGGCCTCCCAAAAAAATGATTTTTTGTTTTAATTTAAATGTATTGGGATTACATTTATGTTTTGGTAATTCAAAAATGTGCACATAGTGTGCAATTTTTGTTCTCAAGGTGTTTTTTTGTGCAAGACACTACGTGATTTTGAAGAATTGTTTTATTACAAATCAAAGTGTTTTATTGTGTGTTTTAAGTGGTATAAAAATGTGATAGATACTGTATTTATTGTGTGTGACCAGTAGTGGTATTTTATTTGAAAATGGATTTATGTTGCATGCTGAAATTGTTTGAGCACAAAAGGGGAAGCCCGGGTACTTAGGTGGGCGGATTTGTACTAGTACGACTAGTGGACCGGATGGGTGTTGTCCCTGTTTCACTTAGAATTTGGATAACGAAAACTCTAACTAAACTATATGGATGATGATTGTAAACCAATATGTTGTGGGTATGATCCCTACTAGTGGCTCGTGAACGAGAGTGGATTTTACTATGGTTGCTTTACACCGAGGTACGAGGTACATAGGGCCCGAGACAACCTAGTGCCTAGGGGTGTTCCTGGTTTGTTGCTCACTGGATTTTTAGTATTTACCCATGTATTTGGGTGTTTTTTTCAGTACTTTACAGTATCTATCATTTCCATTTAGATATGTTAACATTCTGGAAATTCTATTTTGAAAACTTTTCTTTTAAATGAAAGTTGTATTTCTTGGAATTTCATCGTCGTTTTTCTTTACGAATTAAAAATATTTGCTTCTTCACCTTATATTGAATGCACTTTGGAATCATTGGGTGATATCCTATTGGGATTAGGCTCACACCCTACTTACACCCCTTGGGTGTAAGTATACTTTGTTATGCTTGACTCAGGTAAAGGGAAGGATATGGGCGATGGCAGTTCAGGGTGTTAGTCCTCATCGTTGGGGCAGAGTTGCGGAGAAGGTTTGTGGGTGATGACCCCCTTGTCGTGTGGAGTCCATGGGGATTTCATTATGTTGTCATTATTTGTTTTTAGACCACTTTTAGTATCTTTAAACATATGTATTCGGTTCTGGTTTTTGTGTAATCATCATTTGGTTTACATTTTTCAGATTCAGTTTATTGATTGTTTTTAATGTTTTATGCCTTCATATTCGGGTAAATCGTTCCCAAACAAAATTAAATGATACCCGGGCACTTGTGCCAGCCCGTGGGGATAGGGAACGCCCTTCGGGTCATGTCACGGGCTGGGTTTGGTGCCAGTTTTGGTGGCGACCAGATTCGGTTCGTGACAATAACGGAGGAAGAGGTAGGGGAAACCGAGGCAGGGGTACCCAAGAAGGAGGAATCAGAGGCGAAGTTTGGTGAATAGGAGGAAGGTGTACCCAAGAAAGAGGAAGTAGAGGCAGAGGTGGGGGAAACAGAGGAAGAGATAGGTGCACCAGCGAGGGTAGTGTATGAGGAAGTGGAGGTGGAGGCAGTGAAGGCTGTGGTGGTGGCGGAGGTGACGAAGACGAAGGCAGAGGTAGAGGTTTTGGCGAGGACTGTAGAGGTGGGGGTAGCGGAGGCGTAGGCATGGGAGAAGGGGGTAATGGAGGTAAAGGTTGGGGCAGCGGAGGCAGAGGCTAGGGCGAAGGCAAAGGATGTAGAGGCGGTGGAGATGGTGGTGACAGAGGTAGAATTCAACTTCCTAAAAAACATGAGGGTCGAGCAGAAAGTGGATCTTTTAAAAATCCATTTATAAAAACCTGAAATGATTTTATTAGTGCTAAATTATAATGTGTTGATAAAATATATATTTATCAGTTCTAAAAGTATAGCACTGATAAAGACCTAATATTAATAAATTATTTATAATTAAAAATCTATAATAAATATATTATTCATAATGAAAATTACAATTATAAATATATATAAATTGAAATAAGAAAGAAATTAAATTTAATATATTAATTATGTATATTTTTTTATAATTTCATAATTATTTAAATACATATATATTTATTATAAATAAAAATTAATTTAAATAATTATGAAATTATAAAATATATAGATAATTAATATATTCATTTTAATTTCATAAATATATAAATATAATTATTTATATTTATGACTACAAATATGTATAAATTTATATATAATTATAATTATAAATATAATAAATATATTTATTATAATTTTATAATTATTTACATACACACACATATATATTATTCATAATTATAATAATAAATATTTGTATGGATGTATAAATATTTTTATATATTTATAAATGTATTTCAATAATTAAATAAATTTATAAAATTATAATTATAATAAATATATTTATTATAATTTTAGAATTATGTAAATATATTATTTTAAAATTATAATTATAAGTATATATATATATATATACAATTATAAATATATTTAACTATATCTATGTATATTAATATATAAATATATATTTATAAAATTATAATAAATGTGTTTATTTTAATTTTATATAAAATATTTGTATATAATTATAAATATAGTAAATATATGTATCATTTAAAAAAATTAATATAAATTTATGTCTATAGTGAATATATATATATATATATATTCATTAAAGGCTTATATTATTTTAAATATATATATTTATTAATCATTATTATTATAAATAAATATATTTAAAAAGTATTTATATATAAATATAAATATAATAAATATATTTATCATTTTAAAAAATATTTTAATTTTATAATTATTTATATATATATATATATAATTAGTTATATATAAATATAAATAACGGTCAATTTTAAAAATTATATATATAAGTAAATATTTTAAATTATAAATATAATAAATATATTTATTGTAGTTTTATAAGTATTTATGCAAATATAATTGCTTTATGGGCATAACATGAATAAATCATATACAAAGTAAAATATAGATCATAAAAAATGAGTCTACACACAAAAACACACACATATATATGGACACTAGAAATAATAACGATGGTGTAATTTATAAATGAACATTCATAATGAATACATAACATATGAACATCAATTGTATTCATGCATCAATATATTTATTGACCAAATTCATTGGAAACAACTATTTATTTAAATATTTATAATTATATAATCATAATAATTATTATAAATATATATATTTAGAAATGTATTTATATATAATTATAAATATTTAGTTGCAAAAATATTATTATAAATATAATCAATATAATCAATATATTTATAATTTATTAAAATTTATTACAATCTTATAATTATTTAAATATATATTTATTTAATTATAATCTTATAAATACTTATTTAATACATTATATATATATTAATTATTAAGAAATATTAATTATAAACATATAATTTTTATTTAATTTTTGCAAATAAACATTATTTTTGAATATAAATACAATAATTTTATATAAATGAATAAAAATTTTTATTAAAAACTTTTAAGATCTCAAAAAATAGGATAGATAAATCTACCCTTTATCTTTGATAAAACAAGCATTGATAAAGGTACAACTTTTTTTAGTTCTTGGAGCATCATTGATCAATAGTGCTATGACAAGATGATGGTCTAGCCATTCGTTGTTGACTCAAGCAACATGGTCACTACGCCGCATAACATTTGTTGTTGCATAGTGCGGCTTGAAAATCCATTGGATCTGGGGATTCATTCATGTCTAAACATGGTGGTAATATGGATCAACGATGATGGTTTTTGAGTGGTTAAAATCAACAAGGGTGACAATGTGTGAGTGATGTGAGGATTACACTGATTCAAAAAATGAACAATGCCTCAAAATAGTTTTGCCTCCCATATTGGTAGTTTCCATGGTCAGGAACCAATATATATCAACGTATTCCCTTAGTGGGATTTTATGTTAGAATTGGGCTAGAAGACCCAATTAACTCTCATGCTCCACACCATATCGGTGAATACCTCTCCCCACTGCAATATAGAAGTTAGCATGCTTGCACTCACCATGCATGAGATGTGCTCCTCCATTTTCGTGTTGCATGATATCCTTTGGGGTTGGTTTATCAGGTGATCCCTTCATTAGGGATTCTATATTCCATTTTGTCCCAAGGGTTGAGTACTATCCATTATAGCCAATTATTTAACGGACTGATAAAATAAAGTACTTAAGAGAATTAAAACATCAAAATACAAGCATTTAGTTTATTTTTATTTAGTTTTTTCAAAAATTCCATTAAAATGTAAAATACTCTCATTTTTAAAATAACAATTAAAATGGGTAATGAAAACTAAGAACGATCAACCATTATAAATTAATTATTCAAAAAAATATCTGCATTAAATTAACTCATCAAGGAGTTGTTTTGCAAATACACATGATTGATAATCTCATTCCTTAACAAATGGATGAAATAAAGGTAACAGAAAAAAAATTAGTCATTTTAGATTTGTATAAGTGAAATAAAAAAACCTAAGTACTTATAAAAATTATCCTTGAAATAATCCATAAGAGGCAGTGATAAAAAAATCAGCATCTCATCATAGAAGTAGTAGTCTGCAAAAATGTACAATATATGCTTCTATTTCTCTTAACAGATGCATCTGGTTGAATAATCGTTGTTAAATAAAATTAATGAAACTTTAGGGTATAATTTATATTGAATATATTATACGAATGGTGTTAGAAAAAATACGTATATGAGAATTTTAAAAATAAATACTGATAAGAGGAAACTATCACATTTTGGGCATGGATTTTCTTGGAATTATCTTTGGAAATGAAAGACTAAAGCTAACAAAATAAGGAAAAATGATTTGTTTTTCATGATAGTATTCTATGAGTCCTAAATGGTAATATTTGTTTCTTGGGAACAAATGAAAATTGTGTTACATTATGGGGTAGAAGTGCTCCCATCTAAATGGTATGATTTTTGTGTGATTTAGTTTCTTTACATTCACTTCCCTCTTTACACATAATCACCTTTACCTAGGTAAATTTTATTATCACCCATGTAAATAAAAAAAACATTTTTTATTAACATTGATTTTAAAAAATAATTTTAGTATTATGGTTGTAGATATGATATAAATATTTTCAGATAAAAATACTAGTTCTTTGAAAATTTAACATTAATATAAATGTTCTTATTTCTTAAAACAATTTCTAAGATAATCGTATTTTTAAGCATAAAAATTAAGTTTAAGTTAAAATTAATAATGTTTATAATTTTTGTGAGAATTTCTTTTTACTGTAATTAATAATAGTTTTTGTGAAATTAAAATCAATATATAATCTAATTTTACAAAATACCAATTAATTGATAAAAAAGAAATAAAATAAATTTATTTATTAAAGTAACATTTTAATTAGTTATAAAAGTGTTTTCCATAAGTTTTCTAGGTTATAATAATATTTTATAATTCAATGTGTTATTAATTATTTTCACATTCTATCACTTAAATGGTTTTCTAGTTTTATATTATATTATTAATAATTTATAATGTCATGATAATTATAAATTTCTTAAAAACGCTTTTATGAATAAAAATTGGTATTTTCATAAAATGTGCAAAAATTAAAACAAATTAAATCTTGAATTATTAAATTCAACAATAAGATTATTTTTATCTATTTCTATTTATGAAAATTATATATTTATTGTTAAATTTAATATACATATTATATGTATGAAACACGTTTGTTGATCATTGGTGTTTTTAATCATTAATCATTTTTAATAATATTTTATAAAAACAATCCAATTAAAATAATTTCAATATATTGGACCACATATTGATACATAATATGTTGAAAAGTGATCAAATTAATTTACAAATATATCATATTTTACATTTTTGGGTGTGTAAAGAAAGTTATCAATGTTAATATTAAATATAGGGAGAGAAATATACTAAAATACTGAGATATTACATTCTCCCCCTTAATTAAATTGTGTCCACATAATTTATATAAATAATTTTATTAAGGATATCAAAATAATAAATATTACTTAAGATTAAAGTTCAAATTAAATGTCTACATTAATATCATATATCAAACATGAATAAAAATTTATTCCTCTATTGAGTTATCTAAATTCTTCTTTATTACCTTATTAGCTAGATGATTTATTTACTCCATTTCCACCCATATAAAAATTTCTAGTTTCTTTGAGGAATTCCCCATTGAATTTCTTCCCAAATGTTTTACACAAACTAAATTGAAATTTTTTTTCATCATCATATTCATTGTTATACCTTTCATGAGACTCCATCCTTTTTTATTTAGTGATTTTTGGGCTTTTAATATGTTCAAATTTATTATAAAAAAAATTATGCTTTATTTAGAAAAATAATAATATTTCAATCCCAAGTTCTTACCACAATATATTTTAGTTTGGGAGAATCACTACATTTTCTATCACATCCATTATAAGCTTGGATCCTTCCTGATCCGTCCATTATAAATAAATAAATCTTAGGGATAAGAATACATAAATTAGTGAATTTATAAAGGGATTACTATGATATTATAAGAAAAAATTTATAAATTATGTACAAACCCTAACTTATGAGTCTTTTACTTCAGTATAGTCTATCCATGATCATTTTATTATTTTTATCTCTAATATAGTTAACTTCCAAAAAAAGTATCTGTTTAAATCCAACATAATAGTTTAAAAAGAGAATGTGTATTAACCCAATCATATCCTATGGGAGTGTCTATCAAGGTGCATAGTTAAGTCTCATTTACAATGAGGTGGAATAATGATCGAGGTATACCCACCCAACTCTTTTCAAGGTTGTTACCCGAAGACGAATGTATTCAAAATCATGCCTACTTTCCAATATTCATGCATGAATTTAATTGAAATTAAAACCATAGAAACTCTAGTTTACCAAAACTTCAAGTGGTTCTCCTATTCATGGACTTATACCTAGGGATTCCACTAATGTTCGCTTATCCTAATCCCAAAAAAGATAAAATATTCCATAATATAAACAAAAATAGTTTATCATTATATTTGAATCAAATATAATCATTAACTAATCAATCGTTAATTTCATAACTAATTTGTAATAAATCCTTAATCAATAACATCATAACCTCTAAAGTTATCTAAAAAATCATTTGATTCCAACCATAGAGAACCTAGAACCATGATCCAAGGTCTTGTTATAAAAACACTAACATATAACATTTTATTTGATACACATCTAGGATAATAATATATTTCTCACATATACATACAAAAGACTAATTAATTCAGTGTTATATATAATTAATTCAAATCACTAAATAATAAATCTCATGTATTCTCATAAAATAGAAAATTTTTTCTACTGTATGAAAATATACTAAATCAACAATTATTATTCAATATCGGCCATAAACTCTATATAAAATATACTCTCCTAGGATTTGTTCACTTAATACATTCATTCATAACCTGGGGTATAGAAAAAATAAGAATGGGTGCGATCAAATTATCAGTATTGGAAAATATAATACTAAATCATAAAACATGGGAAATGATATATAACATAATATTATAATGATAATGATCACAATCATGATGTTATGGAATTATGAGATGGTAAAATGGATTATAAAATGATCATATCGTAGGAGAATGTAATCAAAGAAAATAAGAAAACTACATAAACATGACATCATATGTCACACATCCATATCTTATTAACATAACATTGTTGGCTAAGCTAACATCCCACACACCTTCAGTGGATAGGCTCACAATCCACACACCATGATATCTCATGAGATGAAAACATTATCCACTGAATTAGAGGGATATATAATTACATCCCACCTATCACATAATTTAAAATCATACATATGTTTTCTATAAGGTTTAAATCAATATATCCTAAAGACCCAGGGAAACGAAATGGGTCATATATCATTAAAATGGAATAACATTGAGATAGAATTCATAAGTTAATAAATAATCATAACATGACAACCCATAGAAAATAAATGTTTATCCAATTAATCAAATAAATATTCAAGGTAAGTACCATTAATGAAATATTGTGAATCATATATTATTTTCACAATATATGTAATGAGATTATATTTTATTCAATAATTTCTCATATTGATCAATTTATCAATATATACTGAATAGCTATTCTCATGAAATAGAAATAATCATATTAAAAAAGGAATGTTTTCAGTAGAAATAGAATTCTTATACCTACAGGATGGTTAGTGAAGAAAAAGTTAGTGAAAAATAATTTCATTTAATGTATAATAAGCTTACATAAACTATACTAGGAATGAAAGTAAGAAGTATCATTTGAATAAAATTTTAAATCATGCATAATATATGTCGAAGAAAATAAAGGTTGATTAAAATATTTTTTTGGGAGAATTAAGAAGAAGATGATAAATATCCTAAATCTCTTATAACTAATTTAATTGGAATATTTTTATAAAAATATAAGTTCTTATATAAATATTAAAAGTGTAGAGATAAAGTTTCAACTGAATGAAAAATCCTTCTGAATGATACAATTACAAAAAACATTTAATAGAAGATTATTTTGTTGTAAAAACCCCATGATTATTTTTTCAAAAATATTTCCTTCAAATAAATGTAGTAATAAATTAAATTTATATTATAGTTAACTTTTAAAATAATTTTTGGACAATTAATTTTGATCCATTTTAAAACATTACTTTTAATGACTATATTTTTGAAAAATATCCATTCAGAAAACATTAAAAAATACCTTAAAAAACCTTTAGTGAAACACACATAAAAAAGGATAAAAAAAATTAATTCTAGAATATATATGTAGAAATGAGAGTATCACATTAGATAAACATATTAAGGTTATTTTAATGAAAATAACCCCTCTAGAGAAAACATATAAGTGAAAAATAAAGATCATTATATAGAATATTTGTTAATTTTGTCAATCTCATTATTTTATTTTAGGAGGTTCTTCATCAAAGAAGATGATATCAAAAAAGATATATATTTTCCAAAATATTAATGTAAAATGAAATATATAATATACAATCTTTGTAATCAATGAATCATGTATATGTAAATTCATGTAGGAATGCATATGAGCCATTGAATAGAGGGTCGAGTCGACAAAACTCTTATGAATTATATATGGTTGAATAAAATCCCTATGGGAGAGATATATATTTATATTAAACATAAATTACAATGAATAATAAATTATTTATGATATAATATATCACATAGTAATTAAATATACCAAATGAATGAGTGTATTCACATAATACATTACCTATTTCAATGAATATAATTTAAGACAAAAACCCTTACCTTTATGTCTGAAAGCCTACTTCACCTATTCTAAAATTTGTGTATAATGAAATTATGTTAATTAAAATCCTTAATAATAACCTTATTCATATATAATTAGATACATTGGGTCTATTTATATACAAATGAACTTAATTTATTATATATTTTCCATAATTTCTGGTTATCAAAGGTGGTTTTGGTCAATTTCTATGTGATTCTCTTGAAATGTTGACCATATTTAAGTTTATCATAAAAATATAAAAACTCCATAATATAAATGTAGTTATAAATAAAATATTTATACATATTTTTTTAATTTAATCATTCTATGAGATAATGGGAAACTACAAACGTCACTATGTGGATGCGGTAATCCGCATGTACACAAAGTCAACAAATTTATTTTCCATTAAATGTGATTAATGTATAAAGTGTAATGACTTATCATTTAAAAATAATAATTATGTTATAAAAATAATTTTATTTTATTAATTACACTTTTAGGTCCATTCATGTTAGTTTTCTAAGAGAAATAAGATGCCTCTCTCATGGAGAAGGTTGTCCGAACATACACATGATTTATGATCTCAATCTGTAAACCATGGAATCAATGAAGGTAAAATTAAATTGTGATCATTTAATAATTTTATATGTAACATCGAAAAAATTAATTATTCATCATAATTATATTCATATAATCCATAAGTAGTGATGATGAAAAACGAACCACCTATCATCATGGAGGCGAATGTAAGAACAAACAGATGAACAATGTTTCTATTTTTCTTAGCGGATGTGTGAGGATTCATAATTATTTTTCAATTAATATAATTCAAATTCATTATTTAAATGATAATTAATACTTTGTAATATTAGGGTAATCTTATTTATTGATAATAATATTAAAATAATAAATAATATGAATAAGAAATAGTCACATTGGGGACTTAAATTTTCATTGGAATTTTACATGGAAATTAAAGACCATAGATAACTAATGAAGGGAAAAAGGATTAGGATTGGGGGATATTATTTTGGTAGGATAAAATTTTCATAAATTTGTCTAGGATACCAAAGAAATGTGTGTGGCTTTAGGGGGTGGGAGTGCTCTATTTTTTATATGAATGGAATGGTTTTTTTAGCTACCCTAACTTATTAAATTTTTTAATAAAATATTATAAGTTCAAAATAGGTCATAATTTTGGGATATGTAGTATAGGACATGATAAGGGGGAAACTCATCTAGTCAACTAATTTTTGGGACAATATTATTTTATTTAGGGGGTTTTATTTTCACTTTTTTATTTTTACTATAAGAACTTTCACCTAGGTCCTTGTTTCTCCTCTTTTACAACTTCTGTCTACCATATATTTCCTTTTTCCCGATCTTTCCTTTCTTATGGCCCCCACATTCGGTGTTATTTCCCATTTAATCATTTTAATGGGTTTTCATTCTAGAATCATTCTTCTGTGGTGTTCGAAACTATGTGGATACCAATATAGAGCATTGTTTCTGTTTCAGTTTGACCTGGGTCCCTTATATAGATATGTCTCATAGTTCTATTTGAGGGTCCCCCATCCCTATGTGGAATTGGATCTCTTTCTATTTCCTTGATACATCAAGTTATTCGATCATTTGTTTTGTTGCAATGGTGGTGTGTGTGCATTTTTGGAAGTTACTTTAAGGATGATGGGTGTTGTAGATAGTTTCTTCTATTGTGTTGAAATTGGTCTCCAGGTGTTCTTCACCCAGTAGTGGTGATAAAGGTATGGTTCGATGGTCATGGAAGTGGTCTCATCTCCGTATTGAGGCATTTTTCTTATCTAGACTCTTATTTAGCTTGAGGTTTCCAACAATCTTCTCCCAATCAGGTTTGCACAGTGGTTATCAAGGATTTTTTGGATTTGAAGTTTGAGCAGTCGATTCCATTTTAGGATGTCCTTATCTATGGTGGATTAATCTCTATCCCTACGCTCCCAGGGGGATTGATATTCATGATGGATATTATATAGACTTCAACGTCATGGTTTTGATGGGTTTTTCTATCTATTTTGGTCTTCTACTGTGGTACTTATGCTATCTCCCTAAATGATGTTCATTGATGAGGGTTTTGATGATCTATGGTGTTTAGTTTCTATGTTTTTTTATGATGATGATGTTGATTTTACGATGACGATGATGGATTATGTAAATCATTCCTTGCCAGCGATATAGTGTGATGACGAATCTGATTTGTGTTAGGGTATGTGACACAAGGTGGTACGTGGCCCGAGTCAGTAATATCTATTACAGTTTGAAATATGAATTTTGAAATGTGAAATTTGATTTTTGAATATAGTTTTTGAGGTTTTATGTTTGGATGTGTATGGTATTGTAGGTTCCGACAATACAAAAAATTTTGTCTTCAAAAAATGAATAAAATGGATTGAGGTAACAAAATTATTGATTAAGAACTATTTTAATGATAATCTCATTTTCAAGCATTAAATATATTTGTAAATAAAAATTATTAATGTAAACAATTTTTATGATCTAAATTGTAAATTTATTAATAAAAATAATCAAATGTTACATAAAAAACCTAGTTTTTGTTTTAAAAAAACCAATTAATTTAATGAAAAGATAAAAAATATTTTTTTAAGGTAGTAATTTACTTACTTATAAACATTTTCGCCATGGGTTTTTGAAGTCCAAATAATATTTTATAATTAATAATTTGATTTGTTACATTAATATTTGATCACATAAATGGTTTTATTACCTTTATGTTATTCTTATATATTTATAACATAATAAAAATTACAACTTTCATAAAAAACCATTTTTTCTCAAAATTGATATTTTTAGAAAATGGTAGAAAAATTAAAAATAGAAATTTTTTGATATTTTAAATTCATAAAATAAAATAAATTTTATCTAATTATATTTCTAAATATTATATATATAATTTTAATTTTAATTATATAATATACGGATAAAATAATTTAATTATCCAAACATATTGTTTAATCATTGTTTGTTTTGATACTATTTTATACAGAAATTCTGATCAAAATAATTACAATATATTAGATCATATTTTGATACATAATAATCATTTAAAATTGAAAAAAAAATTTTACTAATTTATCATGATTTTTTTTTTCATGTATGTGAAGAATGTTATATAATTAAATATTAATTATTGAAAAAACAAATGAAACCATTGGGTGTTATAGAGATTCCAAAAATGTTTATTCATAGTAGCCAATAATGGTCATTGAAACCTAAATGTTAAATTATAAAGGTATGGAATTATTTCCACATGATGAAATAGTCCTTAATACTTAAAGTGGTTTTAAAAATTTTATGGAATATTCATGTCAGGTATGGCTGTCATAAAATATAAATTATTATGTTTTAGGTGTACATGATACCAACATTTTTTTAAATTTTATTTGAAATATATATGAATTAAAAAACATGGTAAGAATTGATAATTCTTGTAGTTATCATTCAAATGATGAATACAACAATTATTAAATTAAATATTTGAATATAAATGAATATTTCATGCTGAGATGGATCTATAACAAGATTATGTATTTCCTCCCTATTTCTATTATATGATGAAAGAAAAATTAGTTATAAATATGGTTTATGATTCGTCATATTATATAACATATAACTAATGAAGATAAGGTTAAAATTATTTTATCTATGATAAATGTTTTATCCATATGTTTGTTAAAATATTAGAGATTTGATATCACTACCATTATTTTCAGATTTTAATGAAAAAATATATTCCTTTTATAATAGTTTATCTAAACACGAAGAATTCCATATATGATAAGGGTGTAATGGGTTTTTATTATATATTGTTAGTATAGAAAAATAATTTTATTTTCTAACACAAAGGAGTTTTTTTGTCTCATTAGATTATGTTTTGGAGACAATATGGTTTCTATGAAGCTATTGGAACTATGTTTAGACTTATAGATGTTCGAAGAAAATAAATAAAATATTATGAAAATAAAACAAAAAAGTGAATATTAATTTAAAGGGAAACTTTTGATAGAAATGGATCCAGGAATAATATTTGTAATATTAGAAAAGTCTTAAGAAAATAATAATAATAAATTAACATTGAAGGATTAACTACTATGTAGTTATGGAGTTTGAAACCTTCTTTAAGGATTTGATGATTTGTAATATGATCCCTAAGCCTCATAAATATTCAAAATATATTGGTTCATAGGAGTTACTCACTAAATAATTCAGTGGGAGGGTTTCATCATGTGGTAACATAGTAATGTGAAATTCATTACATAGAGATATGTTGAGTTTAACAGAACCCCTAGAACTATATAAAATGTTTAGATAATCTAGAAGTCTATCATATGTGATATGTTAGAAAGGAACTTAATTAGGGTTATATTTAGTATTCTTAATGATGCTTAAGGATATATAATATATCTTGTTTTAAAAAAGGGAATCTCTACATTATGATTCTTTCATATTTTTTTCATATATATATATATATCATGAAGTAAAATGATTATTGACCTCTCAAAGAATTACATTGAGTTGTCCATAATTGATGTTTATCATGGATTATTATTGGTTTTGATGAAATTTTAAGGTTATATTGAGTATGATTCTAATATAAAGATGTGTAATACAATCATGATGCATAAAATGGTTTTTTTTGTACTGGATGACCCTAAAAGAATACTACATAGAGTTTCATACAATAAATATTTAGTAGATTTAGGGTGAATGGTTCATATTTGGAGTCACCACTAATTTATGTTTGTGAGATAACTAACATAAGAACCATTATACATTTATACCTTTCTTATACAATCCTCGAGGATTATCTAATCCTAGGGTGTTTGTGTATATTATTAATCAATTCATCGATTAGTTATTAATAACGATTGGAGTTATCTGATCATATAAAAATTTATTTTGTTTTCTACATTAATTAAGATATAATAATGAAGTGAATAGATGTATGTAGATATCATATAACATATGATTGTCCATCATGTGAGAGGCACATGATGTGCTCTTCTATAAAGGTGAATGAAATTTGATGTTTTCATCAACCTAGTCATTCTGTACTTAGATAATCATGAATGTATTAGTTGGTTATATGGGATTTGCATACTCCATGTCTCATGGTCAAAAAAAATATTATACAAAGGGATTATGTAAAAATGAATTACTTCAAATGACGCAGCTAGTGGCTATGGATCTAAGGAGACATTTTTTTGATGGACATAGTACCTGACCCTTTTGTAGCATCAGTAGCACTGAATCATTTCTATAAGATACACTTTACATACATTTATGAATTTAGGAATTAATATTATTTTATGAACAATAAAAAATACAATGCATTTACACTTTATGGTTTACTAAAATGGGATTCAACTTGAGTTAAATAGAATCTCTAAAATTATTTTAGATTTTATCCTAAAATAGTTTCCGATGGTTTTTCAAAACATATTGTATATCATGTGATACAATGTCAAATTACGGATAGATCTCTAAAATAATTTTAGAAGATGTCCAAAATCCATTTTGTATATAGTTAAAAAATTTATAGTATATAATACAATACAAGTGGAAATTGAAAAATGTGTATGATGTTTTAGTACAACTAAAAAAATATTGAGGTACTATGTAAATGGAATATTGTATGTTATTATATAATAATTTAATAGGATATGAAATACATATATTCTAGGAATATATTATAATTTAGTATTATTCTTATCATAAAATAATGAAATACAATATCATGCTACTTCCAATTAAATATTAATGAATTTAATCTGGAATATCAACTATATAACCTATCATTTCTGTTGTATTAAATGAACCCTTTAGGATAATAGAAATGGATCAGGGTTATAACGAATTGGTAATTTCATCCAAAACTCATAATGGTGATGTGAGATTGTATTAAGAGATTTTATAATGAAGAAACAACAATGATATGATTATAGATCTTGATTTTCAAATGTCTCATGTATTCTCTTTTCTGGAAAGTTACATTACTAATTTTATCTTAAATTCCAGAGGAATTAGAATTCTACAATTTTAAAGGATGTTCGTCCATATATAATATGTGATTTAGTTTCATCCCATGTATAAAATATCATGGAGATATTTTTTTAGAAAACTCTAAGGTTTCTTCATCTTGAATGTGGAAGGAATGAAGTTTATTAGACTCAATATCTTATGGTATATATGAAAATATTCATTAATTAAAAATAATACAATTTTATTTTATATAATTTTTTCTTGGGATTTATGGTTTATATTTTATCATATAGTTTGAAATATTTTTTTAAATCCTATGAAAAATTTCATTGCTTTCCAAAGATAGATTATCATTATAGTGAGCTAAAAAGATTTAAATTATATGTCATGGTTAAAAGTATAGGACGTCATCCCTTACAATATTGATTCTTATTGGATAATATCTGAATCTCTTATAGATTCATCATATATTCATGAAATCCTTACTATTTTCAATATCCGTTAACCTTATTTTGATAGATGTCATTTGGAAACATCCACCAACATAAACATCTGTATGTATGAGTGGTTATATATCACCCCTCATTGTGTTTTTATACTCAGGTTTAAATCCATAGAGTAGGGATATATAGAATTAATCTCCATCTAGAGAGGTGGTAGCTACGGGGGAGTTAAGATTAAATCCATTGGATGGACCACCGGCATATCCCCAAGAAGGGAATAAAAATTCAGGTAGTTTGGTGCCTTTTTTTGAGAGAGGTTTCAACTTTTGAAGTTATGTGACCAGGAAAATACATGTTCTCGTATGTTCATCAATCCATAAATAATTATTTTCCTTTTATCATCTTTCATCAAAAAAAAATGATGTTCCTATTAATTTCATTAAATGAAGACTATGACATCTATTAGTTTATGATAATACAATAAAGACTTGATTTAAGAAATTTAAATCAACTATGACACCCATAGGGTCACTTGTATATCTACTTATGAGTTGTTTTATCTTTGTTAGTGTTATAATGGATATTGGGTGTCGGAGGTCAACAATGAGAATTTTTTGGATGGTAGACCAAGGAGAATGGTTGGTTTATTGTTTTCCTAATTATGTGACTAACCTTTCAAGGGGTTATATGTTTGAGGTAGATTGGATCACAATGTTTTCCAAACCAAGTGAATCATTAGAGAAACTGTGTATATTGAGTTTTAGTGGAGATAATAGCCCCACAAAATTGGTAAATGATTTTCTAAACCATGCATCCTATCTCGGTCGCTTAAAAATTTATCTTTTAAATTTTTCCTCATATAGAATTTTTAACCCATGTACATGATTTTCCTACCACTTATATTTATAGCTCCACCTACATGGACTTGATTTAAGAACACTAACCCTAGTTTCATAAATCTAGTGGTTAAATTATTATATTTGGTATATGATACAAGGAATCAGATCCCAAAGGGCCGAATAGTTTAATTTACATTGTAACTAGATATATACAATAATATCATTCTACAAATTAAAACATAAAGTCCAACAAATTATTTTCTTTATGTGAATCATTATTCCCTCTCTCTTAACCCTACATATTAATAATAATCATCATCTTGGACTCCTTGATAAAGAAACATAAGAAAGGGGTGAGATGAAATGCTCAATAAGTGTAGTCATACAATAGAAGCTATCATGAATATATAAAACATAATCAATATGTAAATGTAAATAAGTGAAGAACATTCCATTTAACCAATAATGTAAACATGAAGAATAATATGGATGGAATAAATGATGATAAAATAATTCCAAATAAATAATCAAATGATATTGAATATTGACAATGTATAAAATATCTAATCGAATAATCATATGGAAAATAAATAACTATTATCATAATTAGGGAATTTATAATTCCATACATCATAACCACACCAACAAGGTATTTTACCCAGCCATATTTCATAAATGGGTAATGTCTCAGCTCAAAACCAAATCTTGTTTTTCTCATGAGACCTACTGATGCATCGAGAGGCTATAGCAGGCCCCGCCAATCACTTACAAAATATAGTTCATACCTCATAAAAAAGGGGTGAGATATAATCAATGTAAACATTCGCATTGAAAAACTACATATAAAATGTTAATAATTATCCTAATCAATAAACATCATCATAAAGAATTTAGTGTAATATGTATAATAATGTCAAATAGTACATCCTAATCAACTAATCATAACCCATCCAAACAAATACTAAAGATTATATCATTACATCATATTCCCAATGGGTCACAAGGTTAAATGAGGGTGGTTTTTATTGATGAATATAAATACCATAAAAATTCTATCTAAAAATTCCCGAGGAAAATAGAATTTTCATTTTTCAAATATCATTTTAAAAAATAATTTAAAAAAACATTTTGAAAATACATATATTTGAAAATAACTTTGGAAACATTAAAATTAATATTAATACATTTACTGTTCAAAAGGGATGAGAATTACATATATGTTTTATAATTTAAAAAACCCTTTAGACATTTTTGTTAAAAGACAAATATGCCTTATTTGGAAGATGACACAAAGATTCCTTTGATTTTTTAAAAAAATTATAAAATAGGAAAAAACGTATTTAATAAATTATTTGGAGGATTCTAGAAACATTTTAGATTTTTTTTTTGAAAACATGGATTTGGATGAAAAATTATTTTCGACAAAAAGGAGAAATAATGTTTGATTTTCTTAAAAAACAATCAATAATTTTATGTACCAATGTGAATGAAAAATCATATTTTTAATCGAAAAATTTCTTTAATAACATGAGGAGAAGAAAATATATTGATTTTAAGTAATATAATATAATTTAACCAAGGGATTTATAATCATAAACAATCCCTAATATTGATGATATTGTATCAAAAAAACATTACAAATTTGGTAACATTGAATCGTAAGCCCCATTAAAGAATAATATCAATTTAAACTTAAATTATACTGATAATAAATAAATTCATGATATTAAAAGAAAAAGGGTTGTATATACACCTCATTAAAGTTGATAAGTGCATAATAGAACATATTTGTCAAATAAGGAAAATTGGGAAAATAATCCCTTAACATTCTTCAGAAATCATTTTTACCTCTTAGAACATACTATATTTTATCACATATTATTTAAAAATTCTATGATAAATTCACGATTTTTGGTAATAAGAGATTTTTTTTCATGTATGTTTTGATTTTTTATTTTCATTAATTTTACATTGATCATGGTTCCATAATATAAATAATATTAAAAATGATATGAATATCATATATATTCATTATGTATATGTATTTATAGTAATATATGAAATTTGGATATAGAAAATGGATTACACCGTTTATGTAGATGGTAGGGCGTACATACGCATGAATGTTGTTTCCATTTTTTCTCAATGGATCAAATGATATGAAAATAAATATTAATTTATGTTTAAATAGTAGTCATAATATGAAAAATAAAGTGAATATTAAAAAAAATCATCCTTATTACCACATATTAAAAAATAAAATGAAAAATAGTTCACATCGCTATGCGGAGGTGGTAGTCCACACTTATGAATGATTGGTGTTATTGTTTTATAATTGATTGGAAGGTATGAAGTTAGATGTAATATTTTATTTCAATAATAATATATAGGTCTTAAATATAATAATATATATATATATATATATATTAATTTTAACTTTAATACCTTCTATGTAAATCATAAGATAAAAACGAATGACATCACATTGTGAGATGGTAGGCCAACGCACACAAGAGAAATGATATCATATCACCCACGAAATGGAAATTGAGAATGAATGTGTGGTATCATAGTTAAAAAAGTATAATAATTTCACAAATATCATATAAATGTGTTAAATCCATCATTGAATGGTGGTGATGGAAAATGAATTACATCAGTTCGTGAGTCTGAAGTCCGCCGTACACACTATCAACAGTTTCATTTCCCATTTGATAGAAGTGGATATGGATATGAATTTTTATATTAACATAATAACATATCATTATATAGTTTATAACATTTTTAATATATTATAATATTTTAAGAAAATTTCATAGAGGTGGAGTTTGAGATAACTCAAAACATAAGTTTAATAATTTTATCTCTTCTTCAGAGAGCCTCTTTAGGTATATTCCAAAAGCCTTAATAAGAGGGTTTAATAATGAATATAAGGAATATATGATGTGGGTAGGGACATAAAGAACATATTTTTGTATTTAGTGGATGATCCAAATGGATTTTCAAGTGTGTATTGGAGAGGATAGGGGGTTACCGTTTATAAGTGGGGGAGGGGACACTTGGAATGTTTGAAAATAATTATCTATAACCCCATTGTTCACATGGAAAGTGGATAAAAATAGAAAATTTTTGAGCTTTAGGGATTATGGGGTCGAAATATTTCCATACAGTAGGATTTGGACAAGTATTTGGTACATTTAACCCTTGTCAATTTGGCTTAACACCCTGGTAAAAAAATTCTAACCTAATTAGTGGAAATTAATTTTTATTGTTTACTATTAATTATGATAAAATATTAAGCTGAAATTGTAGGATAAAAGTCATTATGCTATATGAAAACATGGAATCCATTTTTCAACAACCCAGTTCACAAAAATGAAAGAATTAAATTTTAAATTAGACCTACAGACACAATGGAAAAATTATTTTTTCCGAATAAACACTTTCAAATGATAAAAAATATTTTACATCATAATTCAACATGCCAATAATTCCAATGACCTATATTAGTTAAATTGTAATATAACTGAAAAAATTATAATTTAAATCTAATTTTAAATATAATATATATATTTTAAATAATTGAAATGAAAAAAGATGTTTTCAATAAAAAATAGTATTTTTCAGTATTCATTGAAAAATTAATCGATTAGATAATTATAAAAAAGTCACCCAAAGATCACTTTTACTTGAATATTTAAAAAAGTTTGTATTTTTTTATTTTTTTTTATTTTTTTAATGGTTAATATTAAATTATGTGGTAAAAGTGATTCTAAACCATAATTTCTAAAAATACCATTTTTAGAAGGCATTACTTTTTATTTAAAATGACTTTTATTATATTATTTTTTGAAAAAAAGAACATATAACATTAATGATTAAGATCAGAAGACATACATATGCAAAGCCATAAAGGGAAATTGTCCAGCCAGAGATGGTTTTCATCGAAGGGGCATGAGGCCTCCCGTTGATGGGCCACATTGTTTCCTTCCCTTTTGGTAAAGGAGAAGGTGTAGTAAGAGAATCCATGGAAAAGAGAGCTAATTATCCTGATGATGAAGCCAAAAGATTGGAGTCCACCGTCATTGTGATTAATATCATCAATTACGGTGAGCCAGTTAGACTCAATGATGATATCAACCCATCCACATTCCACAGCGAGCATCATACCTGAAGGATGTTTGAGGCCTCAACTACTGCAGGTTCCCAGAAGTCATGATGTGATTCATATTTTTCATCAATGATTTTCCCTAGATGATTCTGGGCTAGGTGACCCAGAGCAACGATCCCATCTTTGGGGAGAGATGCATCCACATTAAGCTTAAGAATCCCTTCTGTTGGGGGATTCCAATAAGGGGGACATGAGGGGGTAACACCTGGTATATAGTGTCCTTTTTGGTCCTTCCAAGTCTCAATCCATGAAAGGGCCCATTCAATCTATCATTCAGGAGGTTTATAAATGTGGTGAAAAATAGCATCGTTACGCCGAACCCAAATGATCCGGGCCAGGGTGGAAAGTGAACCTACATTAGTCAATAGATAACCATTAAACATATGTCATACATTTTCAAACAATATAATGTTTACAATTTAGTTAGTATTAATCATGCATGACAACATAATGGCTATGATATAATGGTCTTGTTTAAATAATAATATTTTAATAGAGTTTTGTGTTTTATTTAAACTTTAATTTTTTTACATCATAATCTATCTAAGAGATTAAATTTACTTATAGTGAAATATATCTTAAAATCTTTGTGTGTTAATTTATCTTCTATGATTGGTATTACATGTCATATACATTATCGAATATAATATTCCACATTTAAAATATGAGGGCATTACATTGTACCCATGATAATAAATTTTTTCCTCAAAATTTAATCTATATCTCATAAATTAGTGTTTTGAAATTTGGAAAAACCTTTTTTGGAAACCCACATCACAAAAAGGGTTAATAAATGTAACACCCTGATATTTTATGTTTTTTTTCAAATAAATTAGATTTATTTGATGTGATGTGTTTCATGATACACCAAGTTAAAAATTCATTATAATCTACACCATGTTATGCATGTGTTATATCCAACACCATCTTATCTTGCATTTAACACAACATCGAGTTTATATGAACCAACACATTATTATTATAGTTATTTAAAAAAGGAAGTTGTAACCTAGCCATTAAACATAGTAATTGAATAGTAATAAATAATTTTTAAATATTATTTATAATGTTTTAGCATAAATAAAACATATTTATAATGAAATATATAATAATTGGTAATGTCTATATGTTTTGAAAAATAATATTTTATCAAAAAAATACTTTTTATGACCATATGTGAACATTAATAAAATTAATTTTGGAAAATTTTTTAAATCAAAAGTGATAAGATAAACTTCATTTTTTAATTCATAATTTCAATCTTATCTTAGGTTGATTTTTTGGTAATTTTTAATGAAAATATTCATTTTTGGATGAATAATGAAAAATACTAAATTTTAATTGAAAACTACATTTTCATCTAATTTATTTATATAGTTAAATTATATTTTATTTTGGGTTTAATGTATAATTAGTTAAATTGTACATAAATTCATAAAATTTAGGTCATTATAAGCAATTTCAAATTGAAATTGGATATAAAAAAATTCAATCGTTTAAACATTTTCATTTTAAAAACCCGCTTCCACGACACATCTGCGAGATTAATTTTAAAGTAATATATTCCACTTATGTGATTCGAATTTGAAAACATGGGTTAAATACTAATATTATTCATATTTTATAATTATTAATGAGTTCAACTTAGTATTTTCCAAAATTATTAGTGAATGTAATGAAAATTCATTACAATTAATAAGTTAAAAACAATATTAATTAGATGTTAATATTATTCTTAAGGTGGAAAAAATGGCCTTAAAATTTACAGAAATCCATTATATTACCATATTTAACATATACTCCATTTTATAAAAAAATTATCACACTTGGGGGTACATGATGTAAGGGAGACCTCTTAATAGTATTTACCTTTTTATATTTACTAGAATGTCCCTCCGCCGCTACTATAATAGGGAACTCACCCACTCACTAATTAACAACTGTAATACCCTTTATATTATAAAAAACCTACCAAAATACCCTCCTAAAATCCCTCCCTTAATTCTAGAAGCCTTAATTTTGGAATAAATACATCCACCTAAGCCCTTTGGTGCAAACCAAATGGAGTTATCCAAAGAAGTTATAGTATCTTTCAACGAGCACTTTTGTTTTCTTTCATTATCCACTCCCTAAATTTTTTTTCATTACTTGATTATATAATAAAAAATTATACTAAATATACTGATATTTGTTTTATGTTAAGGTAAAAAAATACAATCACATAAACATCCATCAAATAGGATATGCAATCATCAATCTTCCTTTGTACGACGGAGTACCGCCTCACAAACCGATGTCATTTGTTCTTCCTTATAAACCATTAAAGGGTGGGAATAATGATTTTATTTATATTTTTATATGATATATATTATTTTAATTATGTATCTATTCTTATTGATTTATCATATAACATATATCTTAATTCTTTCCATTTTTTGGGAATATGATAAATTCGTTTGTGGACATGTGGACTGCTGCCTCCTTAAAGCAATGTCATTCGATCACACTATAATTAGAATGTACTAAGGATAGATTTAGTTAAATTATATGATATATATGACATAATAATTCCAATATATTGATATTATATATATACACATATTTAATTTAATTTCTTTCTTTTAATATTACAATAAAATGGAAACAACATTCAAGCATACATATGATCTACCGTCTCCATGAACATGGTATTTCATTTTATATTTTTATATTTTTTATATTATTATAAATAAATAAATATATATATATATAGAATATATATGATATATATATAATTTATTAAAATTTTGAGATCATGATATAAGTATGATGACAAAAAATATAACAAATCAAAACACATACGCTAAACAAAGTGGTTATTAACTGAAACATAACATTAGAGTTGAAATGATAATAATAGGATAGTAGAAGGCCATAGGTAAAAAATATATTCTATGATATAATTTAATTTGGTTATTTAATATATTTATAATAATATTATATTTATTATCCATGAGTTTTTAACTATTACGATGAGTGTCAATACACAAGGCAAGGGGATATCTCATCTTACTTTTTTTTATGTGAGACTTATTCCATATTCACCACTCATTACTTTTTTGTAGTGTATATAATTACTATGAATGTATTCAATTAATATTATCCTTAATGTTATGGGTATTTAATTACCCATTTTTTGATGTCTATTTCATGGGTTTATGGTTCAAAAGATACCAAATTGGTAAGGAATTTTTTTCTCAATTTTCCGTCTTTGAGAGACATGTTTTAATATGAACATGTATTACTTTATGAGGTGTTAAAAATAGAACCTTTACATATTATATAATTAATATTATTATTTTAATGATATTATATGCTTCATGTAATGTTATTATCGGACGGTTATTATGATTCAATGTTTCCAAAGTGGAAATACTTTATTGCTAGAGTCTTATCATTTATCGGGATTGTTTACAATTATGATTCCATTATTGAAATATTATGTTCCAAATCTAAATAAAACTGATTAATTATATTATCCTATTTTTATTCATAATATATTCATGCATTGGTACCATTTTTAAACTCTTTGGTTCCTAATACAATGAATAAAATGTTTTTAGAAAATCAATCCTTATTTATCTCTTCAGTTGGAAATATATTTTTTTTCAAAAACCATGTTTTATCAAAATGTGTTCAAATGTTATTAAATGATATGTCAAGATTATTTTTAAATAAATAGGATTTCAAAAATGTATTATGTTTTCAAAATCAATTTTCAAACAAGAAAATTCAATTTTTATCAAGAAATGTTATTTAATGATATTTTAAAAACAATTTCCATCTATAATGACATATATTGGTGTTACTCATGCCTTTATAGGAATATTATACATGGGTAACATTCATATTCTTTATCAAAATGGTTTATGTTTTGATGCAATGATGTATATGATCCCCATTTCTCTTCCATGAGTAATATTCTTATGAAACCATCTTCTTTTCATGGGTTATGCTTTGACGAAAATATTTTGAAACCTATCTTATTTCCAGAAGATATGATATGATTACATTTTTATGATACCAACTTCATTTCATGGGTTACGTTATGATTAATGTTTATGATTTTGTGACACACATATTCTTGGTTTCATTGCGATATGGTTGGGACATACATCTCCTTCCAATGTAATGGGTAATGATTTATATATCCTGATATAGACATGGCTGGGATGAGGAGTGACCATGGTTTAGTAAATAACCATGTCTGATAAGATGGTATTAGAAGTGAACCTTGACTTCAAATATGGTTTTGTGAGTTAAGTCATCCCATTAATATAGCCTTGGTATTGAAGACTTGACTACTATGGAATTTATTTTATAAGTGTATGTGCCTGCCATAGTTCTATGTCTTATAAATATTTTATGTTTTCATGGATTATGCTCTTTTTTCCCTTATGATCCATGAATTACGAACTACCAATATTTATTCCATGAATCTTGATTACGATGTTTGATATGATCTTATAATTTTATGATCCTGTTAGCATACCCTTATTCTCATGATTATGATTACATATCTCCCTTGTTGACCCATACATAACATATAATCTCACCCCTTTTTATGTTTCATTTTCCTTGGTTATGAAGATATGTATTATATATGATGTGTCTAGGAAGGGTTCTAGTAAAGGAGAACATAGTGAGAGATAATATATCTCACTTATGTGTACATGTTTATGTTTCCATGTTTCTAAAGGCATTCAACCAACACAGTCTTTGGACATCTGTTTTTGTAATATATTAAGTATTCCACAGAAATGATGTAATGTATATGCATGTATGAGAATAGGGGGTCTCCATAGTTGGATTCAAAGAAAAATTTTAGTTAGCCTTTGGAAACTAGGATGGGAAACCAATTAGTGAGATACTTAAGGGTATGTATATAAGGATAAGTCCAAAGATGAGTAAAAGTACAGGAAAATGTCATTGAATTTTGGAAAATCATAGAGTGAGTGGTTTCCTAGTAATATATCTCTATCTGGGTACTATAAGTGGATGTGGATCTAGAATAGATGTACTTAGGGTTAATAACCACAAAAAACATGTTAATCTTGATTCAATCGGTAATTGGTGCATGACAACGGGCGTTGCTTCATACTTGGTTTGACAGTCCAATGGTATATGCTTTGGAAATTCACAAACTCTTCATGAAACATAATGGAGGATTTATATATTGGTTGGCTATGAATAAACTAGGATAAACCTCAGGTTTCATATTTTAAATAAGGATTCATAATTTAGACATCCTATAAGTAATTAAATGATTTTGTTGTTACCCACTATGATAATTGATACTTACAGTATGTTATTTGGTTTTAGTCAATGGTCTGAACCTGAAGTAACTATGTCACAGATGATTATGATGGGAAATGAAATGATTTATCTCTAAAGAAACCAAATGATAAGGAATATGGAATTAAAAATATCATTTTTATGGTCACCCAACATTCATATACTATGAATCATGATGGAATTCAAAATTAGGAAAGGATTGAACAACATTATCTGAAGTCCATGATAATGAAATATCCACCTTATTATAGTGGTTCTTTTAATCCACTAGTTACTGAGAAATATATCAGTACCACAAATAATATATTTTCTTTTCACCAATGTTTGGATCCTGAAAAATTCATGTTGGATATTTATAATTTAGTATGCTATGCAGTCAAATGGTGGACTCTAATCATGAATATGAGGAAAAAAGATGAAATTTAACCCATTGATTGGTATGATTTAAAGGATATAGAGGCATAAAGGAGTAGATAAGGACCATCACAATCTCCTGACGATGACCTAGAAGGCCGATGTTGGCCGTGACATCCCCTCATCTGCTGACATGGGAGGGGGGATCTCTTGCTACTCAGTTCCGTCTTCCTGATCAGAATCGGTGCTTAGCGATTCCGTCCATCAAGATAGGCCCAAAGGTCCATAGGAATTTATAGGGTCTTCCAGTGGTGGAAGTCTCCTCATTGGAGTTTTCCCTCACATCGGATCAACTTGGCATGGTGTTGGTTTCTCTCTTCAATCTAATACGTCCATATTTTCATGACTGCACACTACATGTTAGGTCATCTTGGGGCTTGAAGAGATTCGTCTTGATTGGTCTTCTGGTTTTGAATTATTCTTGCAACTATTTCAAGAGGAGGACGATTTTCTTGGTGCTGGGTCGCATGAATTCTGGTTTTTTAGTGGGTTTCAATTCCTTTTATTTCAATGGTTAATTGAGTATCACATGGGTTAGGATCTGCCTACGGCCACAGTGTGGGCATGTATTACAGGTTTACCCCTTACCTTTTTCAATCCTGTCATTTTTCATCAAGTAGGGAACACTTTTGGTAGATTCTTGTGCTCGTATCTATGTTAAACATCACTGAAGTATCCCACTTATGCCCTCCTATATGTGGAAGCTAACTTATCCAAATACCTCCATGATTTCATCTGGATCAGTATTGTAGGAGAATATCATTTCAAACAACATGTGATTTATGAAGCGTTTACTACTATAAGTGAAACATGCTTCCTGTATGGACATGATACATCTATTTTCTGCTAGGTGGTTTGCAGTAATCACCTAGCCACACCTCAGATGGAGGAAGTGCAGTGAGGTCAGAATGCCAGTGAGGATTGGTATGTCTTGGGTGCTTCCAAACTGAATGCTCATCTCCCTCTAGCTGACTTTCATCATGAGTTCCATTTTGGGTCATGGGAAGACTCCAAGCCTTATCTAGTGGGTAGTTATCTCCAAGAGTGTGGAGTGGTGATCAGTGGGACAATGATTCCAACTGCTTATCGGTATGAGAAACGAGTACCTAGGGTGTCTGAAATTTTTACTCATTAGGTATCAGATCTTTGTGGAAAATATGGGCAATATAAGAACAAGAATTATAAAGAGAGGAATAAAATTATGGATGGGGTGAAAATAGTTAGAGGTCAATCTAAGCTAATAAACTCCCAAGGGGTGGTGTTAAGACCTCCCAACATACAGGAAACCATGGCCATAGAAAATTTATGTCCTAATGTACAACCGGAAGTAGAGGGAACCATAGTGGGTTAATTTAACTGATTCTGGCCCCTATGATAGGTTGTATCTAGCTCCAAATAATACAATTGATGGACATTAGTGAGATCCAAAAATAAGGCAAAGAAAGTTAGAGGTGTTGAAGAAAGTCCGGTGACAGACAATATTTCTTCTCCCAAAAAGTTTTTATTAATGGATGAGAGATTGATGAAATATATACTTTGGCTTCTGACTAAGAAGAAGATGTCATGCTTGAAGGCTTATTTCCCCCAGGCAAGAAGAAAGGGAAAGAAGACTCTCAGGATTCTAGGGAAATTCCAGCCCCATCCAAGAATAAGACCAAGAAAAGGAAAGACAATTCCTACCTTCCACAATCTATGCTGACTAGAGGAGCGAGAATGTGGGGCACTTCACGGGGAGATGAGGGCCAAAGTTGTGAGGGAACCTTTAATTAAAAATCTATCTCAGACTCCATCCCTTCAGAGATGGGTGTATCTTTGGGTGAACAAAGGGGAGATACTGTGAGACCCCTGTTTCTTAATGGAAAGATGATAGAGGCATTCAATAATTTCGGTAAGGCTATAAAAGAAGAGATTAGAATGTCAAGAATTGGGGATTATGCCTTGATAGAGAAAGAATGGGATAGACTTGAGTAGTCGAGGGATCCAAATAATATCATCCTAGAATAGATTGTGTGGTACACATATCAACTTGACGTCTTGCTCATAGAGTTTGGCCCTCCAGTTGATATGGACTCGTTCTTGGTGTTGATGGATTTTATTTCAATCAAGTTAGAGGGTTTTTTCACCTGACACCCAGATACCAAAATCAAATAATTAGAATGGAAGTGCTGGACTGGTCCATCTGGGAAGCCTATCCAGTGAGTTATGATTTTTTTTTGGTTTTCCGATTGTTTTTTTCTATAGTGGTTCATTTATTTTGTAAGGCATAACGATTGTCCCCAAGTGGGATCTTTTGAAAATGAAATAAAAAATTTACTTTGGAGAAGGTATGAGTTCAAGAACTTATTTTTAAATAAGTACTTTCCTTGTGTTCATCATACCAATATAGAGAAATAGTTTCTTGAGTTAACACAAAGAGATGATGAATTTTTTAGTACCTACAAGATAATTTTACAAGACATTCATGGAATGATTATGGTATTGTCATCTAACCTAAAAGTAAGGTTGACCGATTGTTTAGTGGATTAAATCCAAGTCTCATAAGGGAATTAACCATAAGATACATTAGTAACTATGAAGATATTGTTCACTGTGAAATCAATGATGAAATTGATGTTTGTTTTATGTATCAATATCATGGGTTTGACAAGAAAAACAATATGGAGTTTGAAAAAAATTTAAAAACCATAGAGAGAAGAAGATGATCATTCGTTTTTTCTCTAATTTTGGGATGAAGCATGGAAAAAATTGTATTAAGGTGTATAATAAAATTTTTAAGTCTATAATGGGAGTTCATTTGGAATTGGATTGCTGAATTGATGGGAAGAAGATTGGAAACCATGGGAATGGAGAGAAAGCTTCATAGAATTCACCTCACATGTTTTAGTTCTACAAGTGTAAGAAGAATGAGCATTATGTTAACCAGTTCCCAAACCTATAGGTTAGTGATTGTGATTGAAATTATAAATCACTTATGATTAGGGACAATTAGAAATATCATGTGAGAAATATTTTTTATGTGGGGTGCGCTAACAACATGGTGAATGTTACACATTACATCCAATCTAGAACTGATAATGTCATATTTGATTACAGATCTACCCACTCTTTCATTTCAAAATAATTTCTTAATGGTATTATGATTCCACAAAAATAATTAGATGTGTAATTAGCAGTGCCAACCCTAATGGTGTGATGATTTCATCTCATGTATGATTCATCTCTGACTGAAATTTGTGGGAATGTGCTTCCTCTAAATCTTTTCATTTTTCCCTGGTTAAAAATGATGTCATCTTATGCATGGATTGAATTTTTATTCAAAAATACCACTTCAATTGTTAAGTAATTGAAGTAAAATTTTCTATTTAAAAACATCCTATGATATTCAATCAATTTGATGATAAGTATGAACTTTATTTATAGATTACATCCAGTTTATGGGTCTTAATTCGCATTTAGAAAGAATTTTTATCTCAAATGGTTGTGAAGAAACTAGACGTCGATGATATTCATATTGGTTTGGAATTTGGGGATATATTTATAGAAGAGTTTCATATCCCTCCACCAAAATTTGAAGTTGATTTCTTAATAAAACTCATACCTAGATCCACACCAATTTTAATGACTCCCTATAAAATGAAAGAAATTGAGTTTCAGGAATTGAAGAAGAAACTCTAAGGAAACCATGATAAGGTATTCATTTAGACAAATGTGTCACCTTGGGGGGAACCAATTCAGCTTATTAAAAATAAATATGGGTTAATGCAACTTTGAATTGGTTATCGAGAGTTTAACAAGATCATCATAAATAAAAATTATCCTCTTCCACGTATTGGTGACTTGTTTGATCAATTATGTGGAGCTTAATACATTTCGATGATTGGCCTTTGTTTTGGATATCATCAATTGAGGGTCAAGAAAGAGGATATACCCAAGATGATATTTTGTACAAGGTACGGACACTATAAATATATATTGATGACTTTTTTTCTAACTAATTCCGATGTTATATTACACTGTTCTATTTTTGGATGTCCTTAGAGATTATATTATGATCTATTAAAAGATAAAGGAATATAATTAAGACCACATGAGAGCTGTACAAAAGACCTAAAGGAAGGAGAAATGTCTGAAAATTTTTCAATGTGTTAATTTTTTCTTCCAAAGGATTCATTATTGGGTGATATAATCTCAAGAGAGTGTATAATAGTAGATAAATCAATGAAGGAAGCAATTGAATAATTTATAAGACCAACCACGGTGACTAAGATTCATAGTTATCATGGATCTTCTAGATACTATCAACAGTTTATTAAGAATTCATAATGAATATCTTATCCTATGACCTAGTTAAATCAGAAGGGTTCCACGTTCCTTTGGAAAGATGATTGTGAGGAAAATTTCAAGGAACTTAATAGAAATTTATACTGTGCACATGTGCTTAAATTAACTTATTGTGGAGAAGGTTTTTTAGTAAGAACTTGAATATTCATTTTAGGTATGGATCATGTTTTTGGGTTGTTTTTGAGGATAAAGGAAGAAAAATGGGTATTTTTATAAACACATTGTGTACTTCTGTTTACATACCATGTACATAGAATGCTTCTTCCAACCATGTTTTGACCAATAAATGGCCGAATACATGGCCGTGTGGTGACCTAGAAAACCCACTTAAGTCTGGGGCTGGTTGAGGTGACTACAAAAGGTTTAGTTTTAATGAACACACCGCATAGGTTTTATAATATATCAGTATGGGGTCACGTATCAAGTCTAGAAACACATTATTCTTATCATTTTTTGTACAGGAGTGCTCAAGATTTTCCGAAGAACTCCGAACTCATCTTAATTCTCTATTCGAACTCCGATTGAGACATCGTCGGTTTCATTGGAGTCCCATACGTGAGTTCTCAAATCCTCTAGATCCAATATTCCTAATTCTTCCTCTCTTGTGAGTTATTCAAGGATGTCCATTTCCCCCTTATTGATGATCTATGATGATCTAAGATTATTCAAGGACCGACAATCAAGTATAAAGATCGTACAATATTGAGGTAGGTGGTTTGTGCCTTTGTTGTGTTATATTAGATTATATATGCTTAAATAACTGCATACCCACATTTGGGGTATTTCTTGATTTCGAATTTAACCCTATTTACAACCTGATATGGTTTATTTAATTGATAAAGGGTAGTTTCTTATGCATAATGCTAGATACCTTGTTTAAGGCACAGTCCGTGGGTGTGTTTCCCTTTTTTGGACTGTATATGGTCGTTTACTTTAGGATTCCTATTAGGCTTTCCATGTTTTACATACCTTGATTTGTTAGGATGGAGGTTATAATTTTATGAGATGCCTATGATATGCAGTATGAAACACCTAACAAGGGTATTTGGACTATGATAGCTTCCCTAGGGAGGGTCATTTATATATGTTTTACTAGAATGTTGACCCAAGGGTGTGGACTGTGAGAGCTGCCAAGTGGTTGTTGACCTGGGGGTTTAGACTATGAGATCTTACCCAGGTGGTTGTTTATAATTGATTGATAACATATTAGACCAATGGGGTTAGACCGTGATAGATTTCTGATAGGGTCATTATTAACTGAATTGTTGTTATGTTATACCAGGGGTATTAGACAAAGAGAGCTTTCCTAAAGGGTCGTTATTGAATAATTGGATGATTGTGAAGTGTCTGCGAAGACCAAAAACAATCTTAGATTCGATATTAGTTATTTTTGTTTAGGTGGTCTTCTTAGACACCATATTTGATTATTTGTAATGGGGATACAGAGCTGAGGCTAGATCTAAGGGTTTAATGATGCAACAAATAGAATAATTGATAAATGTAAATGAATGTAATTGAAAATTGTAGGATTGTTTAGTTTTGACTACTACCAAGTTTATTGATTCATTTTTCATATAACCAGCTATATATATTCACAGAGAGTTAGGAACATATCTTTGGTGGTTGCCTACTGGGATTTTTATTACACCCTGTTTGGGTCATGCTTTTGGACCAAAACAGATTATATGGTTGCAGGTATATTTAAGGGAAAGTCCCCATCTTCATCAGGTTCTTGATTATCATTGGATCTAGAGAGCATGGGACCAATCTGAGGATTGCGTTGATGTTGGTTTTTTTCCTTTTTATTATATTTTATTTTATTTTCATATTTATGACCTATTTTGGTAGTTTTCCTAGACACATATGACATGCATCATTTATATATATATATATTCTCTAGTTGTTTTATTTGATCTGTCTTCCACTGTTTATTTCTGTTTCGAATTATTGTTTCCACAATTGACTACTATCTATTTTACGCTATGAATACTATGTCGATGAGGGAATAGTCTCTCTAATATCACACAATGTCCCTCACTTCTAGTCAACAACCTCTGGTATTAGGGGGAATTCACTTGAGGTTATTTGACCAATTGGGTACAGGGCACCAGTTGAGTGGCATCTAGACCTAGGATGTTATAAAGTGGTATCAGAGGAGTCATTTCTGGTTTTTATTACTATTTCGAGCCAATAGACTGGGATAGGAAGGAATAGGTAGTTTTTAATAAGTTTTTCATGGGAGTATCTAACCCGTGTATAGGGAAAAGACATATTTCCTCGAATAGTTTAATTTTTTTGGTTTTTCAATTGTTACAGTTGATTTGATTTCACTATTGGGCGACACACTTGTTTTGTGCTTTTAGGTTTTATATCATAATGGATATATTTTGTTGCAACCTTTTGAGATGAGGGTATGCCATATAATTCATCATATAGGCACTTATTAGAGATCACATGTCATTTATTATTGTCATGCCATATATGGTGCATTACTGATTTAATGATGTTGTGATAGATGTTGTTCTAGATATGTATATTGTTGTGACATATTTAATGATAGAACCACTGACTATTTTGATAGGGTATTGGTGTCATCATACATACCTGAGGATAAGTTGCGATTTTTTCATGCCTCAACATGGGCAGTTCATCCTGGTGTCACCAAAATGTAGCATGATCTACATTTTCAGTATTGGAGGCCAAGAATGAGGAGGGATGTGGCTGGGTTTGTTATGAAATTTTCTACCTATTAGTAGTTTAAGGTGGATCATTAGTGACCAGCTAGGATATTACAACAGTTACTGATTCCATAATGGAATTGGGATGACGTCGTGATGGACTTCGTGATTGTTTTATCGAGATGACCACGAGGTAGTGATGTTGTGTGGGTTGTTATCAACATTCTCATAAAGGTTGTACACTTCTTTCCAATCAAGTATACCTTCAGTGATGTCAATCATAGGAGGTTGTATACATAAGAGATTGTAAATTTGAACGGGGTTCCTCACTCTGTTGTTTCAAACAGGGATGCTCAGTTTACTTCTCGTATGTGGAAGAGACTAGAGCGGGATTTGGGTACATAGGTACATCTGAGTATAGCTTACCATCCACAAAAAAATTTCCAGCCTGATTGCACAATTCCAATTTTGGAGGACATGAATCAAGATTGTGTCATGGATTTCATGGTCATTTGGGAGAGATATATACCCCTAGTGAAGTTTTCCTACAATACTAGTTTTCAGGCCACGATTCAGATGGAACCTTTTGAGGATTTGTATTGTATCCATTCCAATCACCATTGTGTTGGTTAGAGGTAGAAGAGGAAGTTATGTTGAGACCTCATCTTTTCTAGGAGACCACTGAGCAGGTGGAGTTGATTCATAAGAAGATGACCACTGCACAGTCTCAGCAAAAATCTTATGATGATCGATAGAGATGACCTTTGGAATTCGAGGTTAGAGATCAGGTTTTCCGGTGTGACACACCGAGGATGGGACCCATGAGGATTAAGAGACAATGGAATCTTTCACCAAGATATGTCGAGCCATTTTTGATTCTAGATAGATTTTATCCAGTTTCCTATCAGTTGTAGTTACCTCAGAGGTATCAGGTTATGCATGAAATCTTTAATGTTTCTCAGCAACAACGTTACTTTTCAGACTCATCTCATGTTTTAAACCCAATGAGGTTTTGTTGGTGGTGGGTTCATCCTTCAAGGAGAGACCTATTCATATTGTGGATCGCAACATGATGGCTCTCTATGGCCAGTCTATTCCTCTCATATGGGTGTTATGGAAGCACATGTTAGTGCAGTAAGAGACTTGGTATATGGAGGTCGATGTGCGATCATAGTGTCCAGACTTGTTCGCATATTATTATTCACCACCCTTGGAAGGTAAATTCTGGGATGAATTTCTTCAAGGGGTAAGTTGGTAAGAACCTGGATTTTCATTTTAGGTATGGATCTTGTATTCAGGTTGATTTCAAAAAAAAAGGAAGAGAATGAGGTTTTTCTATATACACAATGTGTACTTATCTGTACACGTTGTGTACCTATCTTGCCGCATAAAGGTGTTTTTGGACCGTGTAATAACCAAATACATGGTCGTGTGGTGACCTGGAAAACCCACTTAAGTCGGGGCCCGGTTGAGGCTACTACACGATATGTAGTTCTAATGAACACATTGTGTAGTTTTATTTTATTTTTCATATATCAGTGTGGGATCACATCTCATGTACGAAAACACCTTATTCTTCCTGTGTTTCATACAAGAGTGCTCCAGAAAGGCTGAAGAACTATAAAACCCTCCTGATTCTCTGTCCGGACTCTGATTGAGACATCGTCGGTTGTATTGGAATGCCAATGGTGAGTTCTCAAATCCTATTGAGCCTTTATTTCGGATTCTTCCTCTCTTGTGATTTATTCATTGTTGGTATTTATTCATCTTTTTGGTATATATACTCTAATCTAGGCGGATTCTAAGGCCTAGGTTCATGTATTTCGAACATAGGACCTCGAGGTAGGTGGTTTGTTCCTTTCGTTGTGTTGTTTTGAATTATATATGCTTAAAGTGCCACATATCCACGTCTGGGGTATTGCTTGATTTGGAATTTAACCCTTTTTATCACATGATGTAGTTTATTTTGTTGATAATGGGTAGCTTCTTATGATTAAGGATAGATACCTTGTTTATGGGACACCCTGTGGGTGTGTTTCCATTTGTTTGACAGGTTATGGATGTTTTTTCAAGGATTCATGTTAGGCTTTCTATGTATTCCATGCCTTGATTTGTTAGGATGGATTTGATAATTATATGGGATTCATGGGACATGTAGTTTGAATATTTGTCCAAGGGGAAATATAATGTGAGATAATACCAAGGGAGGGTCATTTATGTGTGTTTTATTGGAATGTTGAACCATGTGTATGGACTATGAGAGCTGCCAAGTGGTCGTTGACCTGGGGGGTTTGGACTATGAGAGCTTTCCTAGGTGGTTGTTTATAATTGATTGATATCATATTAGACAAAATGGGTTAGACCATGAGAGATTTCCCAGAGGTTTTTAATTAAATGGATTGTTTTTATGTTAGACCAAGGGGATTAGATTGTGAGAGATTTATTAAAGGGTTGTTATTGAATAACTGGATGATTTTGAAGCATCTACCAATCCAAAGAACATCCTTGGATTTAGTCTTACTTGTTTTTTTATGTGGTCCTCTCAGACAACAAATTTGTTACTTTGTACATAGGATATAGAGAATAGGCTAGATCCTGGGGTTAGATGATTCAATAGATTTAATAATTGATAAATTTAAATGAATGTAATTGAAAACATTAGGATTGATTATTTTTGAGTACTTACTAGTTTATTTATTCATTTTGAATATTACCTACTATATATAATCACTGACAGTTAGGCACAGATCATTGGTGGTTTCTTACTGGGATTCGTCTCACACCCCATTTGGGTGATGCTTTTGGAACCAAACAAATTATATAGTTTCTTGTATAGACAAAAGAAGAACCGTTCTTCATCAGGTACTCGATTGTCATTGGAGCGGGAGAGGATGGGACCAAGATGAGTCTTGTGATACCATTGGAGTTTATTTTTTTCTTTTATATTGGATTGTATTGTTCGTGCAGCTTTATGACCTGTTTTGGCTGCTTTCCTAGACACATATGACATGAATCATATATATATATATATATGCATCAGCTGTTTAATTTGATTAGTCTTACACAATTTATTTCTGTTTGGTATTATTGATTCCTATATCAACCACTATCTATTTTACATTGTGTATACTCTTTCAATGAGGGAATTATTTCCCCAATATCACAAAATGGACCTTTCTTCTAGTCATCAACCTCTGGTGTTTGGGGAAATTCTCCTAAGGCTATGTGACCAACCAGGTATGGGGCACTAGTTTAGTGGCATCTGGACCTAGGATGTTAAATTTTTTATATATGGTGATGCATAAAAGAATTGATCGGGATGTGTTATTATTCAGAATAACATGGTAACAAAATATGACTCATGAAAAATTAAGATTCATGGGAAAAATTACCCAATTCATGATTTGGAGTAAGCTGTGTTATTTTTTCCTTAATGAAATGGCGGAATTATATATGTGGAGAAAGGTGTGATATATATATTGATCATAAAATATTGAAATATATATTAATAAAGAATGAGTATAATATGAACCAAAGAAGATGGTTAGTGATAATAAAGAATTATACCCTCTCAATACATTACCACCCAAGGAAAGTGAGAAAGGTAACCAATTCATTGAGTCAATATGATTATTCTATCTTGTCTATGATGAGAATTTGAAAAGATCCATCATTTATGGATTTTCAAATGATAGATATGGAAAAACTGAAGGAAGAGAAAAAAATATTATCCTACCTAATTAAATGTTCAACCATATATCCATGTGAAGATTAAAGTGGCACAATAGGAATATGTAGAGATATAAAATAATGTTAGAAATTTTCTTGAGTTTAACCTTGATCAAGATGGAATGAAGAGGGATATCGTAATGTTTTTATCTCAGTTCTTAGTATTCCATGAATTTATGTATGAACGAAAAAACTAGAATTGGATTTCATATCCATTACCCATTACAGAATGGAAATAGGAGAACATCACTATGGAGTTTATAATTTGACTCCCCAAAACCTCTAATGGGAATAATGCTATCTGGGTAGTAGTCGATCACCTTACAAAGTCTGAACTCTTCATTTCTATCAGAGAACAATTCTCTCTAGATCCACTATCCATGATGTACATTAAACAATTGGTAAGGTTTCATGGAGTACCAAATTCCATTGTATCTGAACAGTATCTGAGGATTAACTCAAGGTGATGTAAAATTATCCCGTAAGAACTTGATATTGAGTTGAGTTTTAGCATGGCATATCATTCTTAGATGGATGGTCAGTCTAAAAGAACAATTCAATCTCTAGAGGATGTATAGATATCTAGTACCAAAGATTTTCGAGGGTGGTTGGGAACAACACCTTCCTCTAGTAATGTTTTCATAAAACAATAATATCCACTAAATCATTCATATGGATACTTATGAATCGCTATATGGAATGAAATGTAGAGCTGCAATGTGCTGGAATGAATTTAGGGAAAGAAATCTATTGGGACTAGGGATCATTGAAGAAATAGTGGAGAAGGTTACAACCATTAAAAACATATCATGGAAGCTCAATATCTGAATAAAAAATAAACTGATAACCATTAACATGATATAGAATTTTAATTTGGTGATATGGTGCTTCTATGAAGCTCACTCTGGATGAAGGTTATGATATTCAGGAAGAAAGGGAAACTAATCCATTGATATATCAATCCCTTTGAGATTATTGATTGTAGTAGGAGAGTATCCTATATCATGGAACTTAAAACAAATATCTTTCAAGTCCATGATGTTTTCTATGTATCTTTAATGAATAAATACATACCTAACCCTTCACCTTTAATGAACTCATAGGTTATACTATTGAAGCATGATATTTCTTATACGGAACAACCAGGTAAAATTCTGGGTCCTATAGAGATTGTTATAAGAAACAAGACCACTCACCTAGTAAATGATTTTTATAGAGGCCACCAATTTTAGGATGCTAATTGGTAACTTGAGAATATTATAAGGTATAAGTGTCCAAATTTTAGTGGTTTAGAAAGATGAATTTTGAGGGAAAAAATCATATTTATGGGGGTAGAATGTAACACCTTGAGTTTTAATGAACATTTTATTCTAATAAATTAAATTTTATTAATTTATTTTGTTTCACATTATACAAATTTATTTTTTATACACTACACCATGTTATTCTTTCACTACAGGTAACACACTATTAGATTTCCTTACACACAACATTGGGTTTCTACGGAACAACATATTATTATTATTATAATGATCTAACTGAGATAGTTATAACCTAGATGTTAAACAAAGTAATATGGATATTAATAATTGATTTTGAAATATTATTTACATTTATTTCACGTAAATAGAAAATATTTATAATGAAGTATATAAATTTTTGTAAAGTCTATGTGTTTTGAAAAATAATATTTTCTCAAAATAAATTCTTCTTATGTCCTTTTGTAAGAAATAATAATATTAATTTTACAATATTTTAGAAATTTAATATTTTAAAATAATATTCACTTTTTAATTTGAAATTTCAAAATTATCATAGGGTAAATGTCTGTATTTTTGTTTGAAAAAACATTATTTTTGGATGAATAGTGAATAATACTAAATTTTAATTGAAAGATGCATTATTGTATAATTTATTTACATAGTTATATTATTTTTCAATTATATAATAATGTATAATTAGTTTAATTTTATATCAATTAAACCAATTTGTTCCATTGGAAAAATTCTTACATTGAAATTTGATATAAAAACATTTCAATCTTTTAAACACTTTTTTGATTTAACACCCCGCTTTCACGACATGTATGAGGGATTAATTTTGAATTAATTTATTCCACATATGTTATTAAAATTTTGAAAAAATTATTTTATATTTGTAATTATCATAATTTATAATTTATTTTATGTTCAATGTAGTTTTTGAGAAAATGTATTAGTGAAAGTAACTAAAATTAATAATAGCAATTAAGGTAAAAAAGAGATTATTTAGTGGTTAAACATTAATATTAAAGTGTAAAAATGGACTTAAACATGTAAAATATCCATTTTATGGAACTATTTATACCATATACTAACTTTTATAGAAACTATACCGTTATCAAAGGCACTTTATTCAAGGGATACCTCTCAATAGTGTTTACCATTTTATATTTACAAGAATGCCACTTCTCCTCCACTATAAAAGGGAACTCCCCCCTTACATATTCACACACATATATTCCTTTTTTATTTTAAAAAACCTACCAACATCACCACCCTTATTCTTATAAGCCCCCCATTTAGGAATACTACCATCCATGGTAGCCCATGGGTGCAAAACAAAATGAGTTACCTAAAGAAGGGGTAACATCCTTCAATAAGAAAATTTTCTTTATATCTTTATCCATCCTTTCAATAATTATAATCCCACGATTTTATAATAGAATAAATATTATAGATATAATTATATATTATTCTATTAATGGTTCTACCTACACTCACACACACCTCCATCAAATGTGATACATAATCATCGTTCGTGTCTATGGCGGACTACCACCACGCAAACTGATGCCATTAATTTTCCATTTCCACATTCCATGGTTATGAATAATGTGGTAATATATATTTATATTTTATATATATTATATTTATGATTAATTTATGATTTTTAAATTATTTTATAACACATGAATTTAGTCTTTCCATTTTTTGGAAATATGAAAAAACAATATGTGGACCTGTGGACTACCGCCTCCTCAAAGCGATGGGATGCATTCATACTATACATGGAATGTATTAAGGATGATATTGGTTAATTAATATGATATATAATAAATAATAACACTACTATAATAAAAATATACATACCAATATTTCAATTACTTATTTTCTTTCAATTTGACATGAAAATTGAAACAACGTTCACGCGTACGTATGGCATATCGTCTCCATGAACGGTGCATTGCATTTTATAATTCTATATTTTATAGATTATTATAAATAAATAAGTACTGGATATATATTATTTTTATTTCATGCTTTACATTATGGTGATCATGATAAAAGTATGAGGACCCAAAATTTAATAAATCAAAACACATGTGAAAAACAAATATGTTTTTACCTAAAACATAAATTTTTTATGGGGTTGTTAATAAACGAGTAATATAATGTCATTATTAAATAATATATGGTGTGATATAATTGAATTTCGTTATATAATACATGCATAATAAATTAATATTTTTTATACTGGAGGTTTAAACGTGTACGATAAGATTCAAAACATACGGTAAGGGGATTTCTAGTCTAACTTTCATTTTAATGAGATTATGCCATATTCACCAGTAATTTATATTGTATGGTGTATTTAATTAAAATTATTGTATAATATGAATATTATAATCGAATTTATAGGTATTTATATATCTAATTTATGATCTATCTTTCATAGGGTTTATGTTTCAAAAGCTACCGAAACAGCGAGGAATGTTTTTCTCAAATTTCATTCTCTGAGAATCATGTTTTTCTATTTACCTATATTATTTTATAAGATGTATATACTATCTATTTTACATTTAATATTATTAATTTTATTCTTTTATTGATATTATGTGTTTCATGTAATGTTATTATCTTATTTCCATTATGATTTTAAGTTACCAATGTAGTAAAAGTTTATTACTACAATCTCATTGTTTATCAAGATTAGTTAATGTTATGATTACATTAGAGAAATAATATGATTCACATCTCTAAAACACTCATGAATTTTCTTATCATATTATTATTCATTATATCACAATGTATTGGTGACATTTATCCTCTCAGTTTTTACCTATGATAATTAAGAAATTTTTATTACGAAAATAGAACCGTATTTCCGTCTTCGGTAGAAAATCTATTTTAGTGAAAAACCTTGTGTTCTAAAAATGTTTTCCAAAAATGTTTTAGAATGACCATTTAATATTATATTTGAATAAAAATTATTTAAATTATTTTCAATACTTCCTTTATATGTTTTGAAAACTATTTTCAATGAAAATGTTTTTGAAAATTGTTTTATGTTTTACAAATATTTTTTCAAAGAATAAAATATATTTTCTCAATAAATGTTTTTAAAAATTATTTAAAAATTATTTTACATCTAAGATGATATCTATTGGCGTTACTCATTAATTTCATGGAATATTATCCAAGGGTACCAATAATATTCATTCTTATAATGGTTTATGTTTCGATGAATGATATATACGACGCCTGTTTCTCTTCCACGAGTAATATGCTTATGAAACATACTTCTTTTGTAGGTTATGTTTTTTGATGAAATGATCGTGAAATGTGTATATTTTCTATATATTATGATATGATGAAAATTTAATTATTCCCATTTAATTTTATGAGTTATGATATGATGAATTCTTATGATCTTGTGGAACACATGTGTATGATTTCATTATGAGATGGGTGGTACCTATATCTCCCTCAAATGACTCAGTTAATGATTTATATCTCATTAGATAGACATGGTTAGAATGGGTTGTGAACTCAATTTTGTAATCTACTATTTCCTCTAAAATGGTATTGGGAGTGAACCATGACTACTAATACAGTTTGGGGAGTGAACACATTCAACTAATATGGACTTTGTAGTGATGTCTTGAATATTATGGAAAAAATTTACATGTTTATATGGCTTACACAATTCAATGTCTTATTCCAATGTTATGATTTACAAGATTATTATCTTGTTTCCCTTATGGTTCATGTATTATTAACTACCAATATTTGGTACATGAATCTTGATTGTGATATTTTACATGAAGGGTATGATCTTCTTTTGATTTAACCATGTTCTCATACCATTATTATCATGATTAGGCTTACATATCTCCCTTTTTTACCCTTACGAAGCATCTGATCTTAACCTGTTTTTATGTTTCCTTTCCCTAGGTTTTGAAGATATGTATTATTTATGATGTCTATAATATGGGTTATATTCATGGAGAACCTAATTGTATATAATTTATCTCTCAAATATACATGTGTTTATGTTTCCATGTTTCCAAAGGAACTAACCCAGTACAGTCTTTGGGAATCTCTTTGTTTAATATAATCTGTATTCCAAAAAAGTGATGTAATTTATATCCATGAATGAGAAGAGAGGTCTGATATAATAAAATATTGTCTTGATAATATATAAAGGAAAGTACAATGGATATTTATAATAACACCTAAGTAGGTTTCAAAATAGGATAACATTAGTGGGAACTCATGATATGGAAATGTAAGGAAACCACAAATAATTTTAATGATTGAGAGAGATCATCGATCACAATAATGTGAATGATAAATATATATTTAAGGACCTAAGACCCATAAATATATGATGATTTAAAATACCCCCTTATTCCTTAGATATGAATTAAATATGATAAAAAAATTTCTTACGATCCTTTTCCTAAAGATAAGAAATTCTTTTACTATCTACGAAAAAAAATATACTTACATGATATATTTCAATTTCATAAAACAATTTATTCTTTTGGCTATGTATTAATCAATTCCAACTTCATCAACTACTCCATTAAATGAACATCCAAAAATTAATTCTTATTACTTGATGTTCGACATTATGTATTCCCTCTTTATGTTATTAGTTATAGATGATCCATGTGATTATTCGGTTAGGCAGAATATCTATGGTTAAGTTGTAAAATCATGTGATTAATTATTTTTAATTATTTGACCATCATTTATTATTACCATATTATTCTATTTTTTCATGGTTTTGATTAAATAATATGTGTTTTATTTATTTAACTTGTCATATTTATTACTTTATGTGTATTCATGATAGCTTCCTCTAAACGCATAACCTAACCAAGCATTTGAGCTCACTCTTTCTTATGTTTCTTTTACCATGATTCGAAAATGAGTATTATGATTGATATGTAGTGTTATTATAGAGTAAATAATGATTAATTTAAATAAAAAACTATTTTTTCTAAATTTTCACATTTGTAAAATGATATTGACGTATTTATCCAGTTACCAAGACTACTAAACTATTTGGTCCTTCGAGATGTGATTTCTTGTATCTTATTCCATTGAAAGAAAATAACCATTGAATTTGGGAAAAAATGATTTCAGTTCTTATAATTTTTAATGAGGATTATATCCCCAATAAATCTTATGTAACATCAATACATTCCATCATATACTGAAAATTATGTTGAAAGACCACTTGGATCATTTATTGTATAAAATAAACATTCTTTGAAAATTAATTTTTTTAGAGCTATAAAATTCAAAAAATAATTCAAAAATTCAATTTTTTTAAAAATAAAATTAGAAAAATGAAAAATACACATCAAAACATTGGGTGGTCATGATGGTGAGAAATTCTATACAAATTGTATAAGTTGAAAACAGATTCTTTTTACATTTTTGGTAAAAGACAAATGGTTCTTCTTTGGAAAATAACATTAAATATCATTTAAAGAAATTTTAAAAATGAAAACATGGGGAAACATTTTTCTAATATATCATTTTTATAATGTTAAAAATCTATTTGAAATCATTTTTAGAAAATAGGGATTTGGATGAAATGGGATTATTGACTGAGGATAAAAATAAAGTTGGATTTTCATAAAAAAATTATCAATAATTTTAATTAACAAAGTGATTATAAATTGGGTTTATGAGTAGAAAATTTTCATTAAAATATATTTTAGAATAAAATATATTTAGTCTATTAAATATAAAAATATTCTCCTAATGGATACTTAAAACTAAACAATCTTAAAAAATGGTGAGATTGTATCCTAAAACCTTCACTACTTTGGTAACATTGAATCATAGGCCTGATGAGAGATTGAAATTAAATGAAACATAAAATAACCTAATAATACATGAACTCATGATATTACATGTCAAGGTGTTCTTATATACACCTCATAAAATAATAAAGGTGCATAACATTTCGTGTGTCTCCAAGATGGAAAACCGAGACAAATATCTCTTACCTTAGATATGACTTTCTTCATTTGTGTTCAAACCTCATGTGTAATAAATATAATTTTTGAAATCTATTAAATATTATTATACAATATATTATTTATGTATAGTATTTTTTCACCCATTCATTAATAATTCTTCATTGGAATCAATATTTTTGGTAATAATAATGTTGTTTTTCTTGTATATTTTGATTTGGTATTTTCAGTCCATTTACGCTGATCATGGTTACATAATATACATATTTTTAGACATTATATGAATATCATATATATTCATTATATATGTATTTTTTGTACTATATAAATGTTATAGAAAGAAAATGGACTACACCATTCATGGAGATGGTAGGTCATACATACAAATGAATGTTATTTCCATTTTTTATTGATGGATGAAACAAAAGGAAAATAAATATTAATTCACCTTTAATGATAAATTATTATTTCATATATATATTTTATATTAATCAAATTAATCCAAATTACCATACATGTAACAATGAAATGAAAAACAATACACATCACTTTGTGGAGGCAGTAGTCCATACATAAACACAAGCTACGATATTGTTTTCAAACAGATTAGAAGGTAAGAAGTTAGATGTGATATTTAATTTCATTAAGTGAATCACATCTCTTCGTAAGGTGGTATTCTACCATAATCATGGGATAAATTATTGTATCCCCTACAGATTCTTATAGAGAATATGAGTGGAGTACCTTCATACATTTTATTTAGATATTTGATATAAACATCATAATGAGAAGGTGATTTCTAATGCATTGTGCAGGATGCTTCATGTGTAGGCAGTTTGAGAATCTATAGATTAGTGGGGTTTGATGAGTTTGTTTAGTGATCTGAGTCTTGAGGGGTAGGTGGATGGAGAGAAAGTGAATGTGGACAGTGGGTTGGTTACACCAACAATTATTGATCGGGTTAGGTTATATCATGTATCTTAACATGAGTTCTAGTAGATTAGAAGTTCTTTAAATTCTAGTGCGACCTTAGGTGATTAGTCTTAGTCTCTCGATGGTTCAATCCACTTTCAAAAGTGGTTAGTAATTCCTTTAAGTCTCAGGTGGGAGGTGATACATGATGTTCATCATTTCTGTTAGGCTATTCAGCCTAGGGATAATAGAGTGTTTAATAACTTTATAGGTTAGTATTAGTGGCATGTGATGAGACATGTTGTGTCAAGCAACATTTTTAGATACTTCACCTTCCTAAGGATCAAATTTGAGAATCAGAGACCAGTCAAGTTATTGTAGCCACTTTCCATGCCACTATAGAAGTGAGACAACATCTATATCGATTTCCTAATTAGTCCACCCACACTATTACTGGGAAGGATTCCATATGAGTGATTATTGGTTGTTTAATGAAATAAAATCACTTTTTTCCCATTAGGGATTCTACGAAAATAGAATACCTCAAGAACCATTATATTTGAGAGGTAATTCGAAAACATAGAGTCACCTTGGATATAGTTTCATATTGATGTTACCCTTTAAATTCATTATTATAGAGGGTACTCCATGAGGCCATGAGAACCTAATATAAATTAAACACACAGTATCACCCACATATGGATATAAAGTCTGAGAAGACTTTCCAAACTCTTAAGAATAAGATTTGGGTGTGTGTGATTAATTTCGAAGGTTCATGGAAAATGATCCTATTATTGGAAGTGTTTTCATAAAAAAAGTGTTATACTAAATCGATCAGGATTTTCCCTTTTGACAAGTTTTATGGGAATTCATGCTAATCCCTATATTCTTGGGATGTGTTTGGTGATCATTACCTAGTGAGACCAAGTCACATATAGGAGACTTCCTAGAAAATCTGGCTTATTCAGAAAAACATTAGAGACCTCTAACAACCACTAAAAGTATTTTGTAATCAATTTCCATCATCCATTAGAGTTTTGATATGGTGATCAGGTTTTTATGGTATCCATTTGGGTAGGGAATAATCTATTTGGAAATTATGAAATGTTAGTGTCACGTAATGTTAGGTCATTTCATATTATTCAACATCTTGGAAGGGAATCCAATAATTTATAGTTTCAACCATATCTACCCTTGATCAATGATGTCTTTCATGTTTCATAGCTGAAGAAACACCAATGGAACCATCTAAATTATTATAGTGGGATGATTTAGAGTTAGATCCTCATGCTACCATTATGGTGAAACATGTTCATGTCACATTTATGTCTTCATCTTCATGTATTTATCTTTTTTCTTTTGATCCCATGTTTGTCCTCGAGTTTTCTTGGGAGTTTTTTTTTGGAAATAGTGGTTATGGTACTGGAATAAGGTGATGAGTGGTTAGCAAATAATTTTTAGAACAGTGCATCCTAGCCCTTGAAATTGTGCTACCAAGTGGAAATTTGGAAAGGGGATAAATTCATGGTTAGTGCATGGTTTTCAAGTTTTTCAGGAAAATCGTGCAGCATGTCCCTCTTGAAAAGTAAAGGGAACACAATTACCGCATGTTTTAGAAAATTAGGCACCGTGCCCAGGTCATTAAAAATTGGAAAATTCGATTTTTTTCCTATTGAGATTTAACCCTAACCACCCCTACTCCTCCATATACACAATTTTTAGCAATTAGTCTCCCTCCAAGCCTCCTTGGACCCCTTGAGAATCATTATTTGGGTGGTTTTGACCCCAAAACATCAATGAATATTTAAGTAAGTGGTTTATCTCTTAATATTTCTACCGTTACAGAATTTGTATTCCCTCTATCCTGGGTTATTCATTGCCAATGGATGTTTTATCTCGAGGGGGTTACTATATTGTGATATTGGGGAAGATATTGATGGTTGTTGGTTTATCCTGACTTTATAGGGTCTTTTGGTGCTGTTATTGTAGTTTTGCCCTAATTTCTGCCAATTTACAAGTGTGAGGTAGGGGTTTCATGAAATAACAGTTTTAGATGCTTTCAATATGCTTTCATTGTTAATTATATGTGTTATAGTGATCATTTGATTTGTTCAAAAAAAAATTGGAAATCAATTTGACATTAATATGTGATTAAAGTGGTTTTTCTAGTGGAAAATGGTTATGTTTACTTGTGTACTTTGTTGTATTTATTCTAGGAAGTGTTCTATGATTTATCTGAAAGGTTCTAAATGAGTTTATAAGGTAACACAAGGTGAAAATGTGTTGAAGGTTTGGTTTTCAAGTGAAAATGGTTTTATGTAATTCTGTTTTCTTTTTTATGAAACACTAATATCGTGTAAGAATTGTGTAAATGATGATAAGTATGATTTAAAAAGGAACTTGGATTGTGTGTTGATTAGGAAAGGGATTGGACCATGGATATGGTTTAATTGATTATGTTATTTTCTTCTAATGTTTTCAAATGGGTTTAATGTGTTATGAAAGTGGCGTAAAAATTGTTTTCAAATGGCTTTGATGTGCGTAAAATGGAAAGAAGTTTGTTAATAGAAAATGGTGGTTTCCATGAAATGATTATGGAAGCAGTGATTTCCTTGTGTGCTTGTGATCCTTGGTATCTGTATATGAAAGTATTGGGTTTTGTTACATGGGAATATGGTAATTGAGCATGATGGGAATCCTAGGTATCTAGGTGTTAAATCTAGAACTAGTATAGTAGTGATTCAGAAGTGGAAAGGCCTAGATTCACATAGCAGTATTCACACTTACAATATTAACTAAAATTTTGATATGATCAAAGAACACTAGAACCTTTGGATGTTCCCTCCTATTGGCTCGAGCATAGGAACATTGTTGTAATTAGGTTATTATCAGAGACCACTAAACCCTTGGAATGGATCCCACCTAGTGGATCATTCATAAGAAAGATGTTGGTAGTTGAGTTGGAGTATTTGATCACTAAGGTCCAAGGTTCATAATGACTAATTTTTGTTATCTATCCTTAGGGATTTCCCAATGGTTTTCTCTTGTGACAGGATGTTTGATGTGGTACCGACTGTTGGTATATAGAAGACATTGTATATGTTGTGGATTTTAATGTAAGTTTATAACTGAAAAGTCTTATTTTAGAAATGTATTCCATTGAAAGTGTTTTTCATAAAATGTTTCATTTGGAATGTATATTGAAAATGTTTTCAATATTTTTAGGAAAATATTCATGTTGATTTTTCTTCTAATGTCATAGCATAGAATATTTTCTTTATGAGGCATCCTATTGATCTTTATCTCGCACCCTACATAAACTATTAGGTGTATGTAGACTGTTTTATGTATAACCAAGGAAAATGAAAGATGTTTCATGGTGTTGCTGGTGGATTTGGTTGCTAGAGTTCCATGTGTTGGTGATTTTGGTATTTGTGTCTTATGGGTGATTCCCTAATAGTTTCATTGAGGTTTTTGGGAAATCTATGGCTTTAACTCTGTTTTATTATTTTGGTTTTTGGTTAAAGATGAAAACCCCTATTTATGAACATTATTGGACATTGTTTGGTTTTTTATCATTTGTAGATTTTTTTTTTCTATTTTGCTGATTGATTTTTGTTATACTCATTGGTGAAATCATTCACAGTGTATATTATGGATACCTAGCAACTAGTTTCCATCCCATCGAGATTGGGAATTCCCTTTAGGCCATGTCATGAATCAGGATGGGTATCCGGTTAGATAGAATCCCAGATTGGTTTGTGAAAAAATGGTATCAGAGCAGGACAATCTATTTTGGGACAAGTTATTTGGGAAGGATTTTGGATAGACTAGATCTACGATTTTTGGGGCATGAAGTTCTGGTTACGAGTAGGGTTCATGAACATCATTAATTTTAACGGGAACTGAGTCTCCATGGGATATTTGGATTTGATTTGATTTATCATCTAGGTAGGATATACATGTTGCAGACTGTACAAGGACAATGGATGAGGGTGGATTAGTTTGGTCAACTTGTTATTGTAATGGATTTGGTTTTGTTTTCATTTATGAAAGTGTATAAAAACTTGTTATTATTGCTTTATATTTTCAGAATATATTTTGAGTGTTGTATTGATGGTTTTCCAGTGGTATTTTATTATTGTAGCAAGAATCCTTCTCAGAGAGTTCCTATGCATCTGTGGGAAGATGCTGGAGAGAGTTGTCCTTCACTAATTGACCATAGGTTATTAGAGGATGTTTTTTGTGCTTTCTATGTATTGGGAAAAGGAGTGGGTTCTAGTCCTAATCAGGTTAGAGAAGACAAACTAGGTCTTGGAAAGAAAAAGGACCAAGAGTTCCTAAAAAATCCACCTTATTTCTGGGGAATTGAAGAAACTCAAGAAGCAAAGTAGTGTCTTGAGAAGATTTAGAGGATGTTTGAGTTTCTTGGAACTCTTGAGAATTCCATGGTAAGGGGCGATTTGTTTATTTTAGAATTTCCCAATTAGATGTGGGGGGACATAGTGGTGCAATCGGGAATGAATGAGAATATGGGTTGGAAAGACATTAAGGTAGTCTTCAATGAGCAGTATTGCCCAAAGTTTTAGGTTATACTGAATCCAAAGAATTCATGGAGTTTATCTAGGGAGATAAGTCTATGATGGAGTATGCAACCCACTTTTCATAGTTGGTTTGGTATGCACCTAAGATCAATTAATATGAGTATATGAAGGCTATGAGGTTCAAGATGGGTTTGTGGAATGTGATTTATTATCAAGTGTTTTTGATTAAGATGAAAACCTACATAGAGGTGGTTTATCGTGATTGTATAGAAAATACTAATGAAAATGGAAAATCTAGATTCCCAATAGTAGTGTATATAGTGGGAATTATAGGTTTATCTGAGAAGATGCAGAAGAGAGAAAATAAATATAAGTGGGGTGGAGGCTGTTCGGTCTATCCTTATTGGCTATAATCATATGTGGATTTAGGAGATGAGTTAGTGGTGCGCCAACAATTTAGGAAGTAGGGTAACAATTGATCGATGTGTTTGAATCTAACTAGTCCTTTCCATCACTGCAGAGCCATGTGGAACATGCAGTGGGTTTGGAATGGTTCCACTCACATATCTGAGTGGTGATTGATTTCTGGATTTGAGAGGAATGTCAGCACGGCTAAAACCATCTCTGATGGTGGGTTCCTGATTTAGAGGTCATGGTGGTAGGGTTGGAACATCATCTGGGAATGTCCAATTTATGGTATGACTGATGGTTAGTGATTGCTCTCAGTATCAAGATGAAATAAGGCACCTTCATGTAGTGTACTCGAGCACCACTGAGATCAGATGAAGGTTCTATTATAGTTTGAAGTTACATTCTATTACACCATCTTTATCTGTAGTTATATTTGATACTAGTACATCTATTTCATTCATTTCTTTCCATTTTGTAGATGTGTTAAAGTTTCCCACTGATCTTATATCGTATGCAATGGATTTGGTAACTCCACTTGGTAAGAAGAGAGAGAAGGTTCTCAAGTATCCATCCTTTGCACTCACCGTGTCAGGGGTAAGACTAAACTAGGATTTTCTGACTATATAGATGGACATATTTAACGTGATCCTGGGTAGGGATTGGATGGTTTATTTTTAGCAACACATTGATTGTTATAAGTGGTGGGTGAGAATTTTTTTTTCACCTCATGGTAATACCTAGTATTTTCATGGAGAATGGGAAAATTGGTCTGGTTGTGTTGGACATCCACTTCCGATGTTGGGTAACCTTGTGTATCAATTATCATTTCTCATGTTGGAGGATGGTGATAGTGGTTCTAGAGCTGGATTACCACATGTGGTGGATGATTTCCCAGAGGGTTTTCAAGAGGATTTCTTAGGATTGCCTTTAGAGTGGAATGTGGAGTTTTCTATTAATTTAGAACCTGGATCACAATATATATCTCTTCCTTGAAACCATATATCCCCCACCAAGTTTATGGAATTAATATTACAAATAGACGATTTAGAATACAAAGGATTAATTCATCAGAGCATCTATCCTTGGGCCACCCTAGTTCTATTTGTGAACAAACTGATTGTTCTCTCCAGTTGTGTATAGATTTTTAGATGTTGAATAAGTTAATTATTAAGAACAAGTATCCCTTTCCGTACATTGATGACTTACATGATCAACTAAAATGGATGAGTTTTTTTTTCCAAGATTTATTTTCATTCTAGTTGTCACCAAGTCAGAGTGAGAGATGTCGATGTTCCAAAAATATATTTCTGAAGAAGGTATGGACATTTTGAGTACATAGTCATACATTTTGGGTTCACTATTGCACAATCGGTATTTATGGAACTAATGAATAGGGTGCTTCATCAATATATTGACTCTTTCGTTATAGTATTCTTCTATGAAATCATGCTTTGTTCTGGATCAGAGGAGGAGAATGAGAGACATTTTAGGATTGTTCTAAGAACTCCTTAGGACCATCTATTCTATGTGATGTTTTCAATGTGAACCTTTTGGACCAAGTAAGTCATGTTTCTAGGTCATGTGATCTCTAAAAAGGGGTTTGAATGGACCCTGAGAAAATCAATGTAGTTATGTATTGGGAACAACAAAATAATGTTTTTGAGATCAGGATTTTCTTTGGCATGGTAGGGTATGACATGTGCTTCATTCAAGGGTTTTCTTGTCTTACTTCATCCATGGTAGTGCTCACCCAGAAAGGGGTGATTTTATAATGGGGTTTTGAGTCACAAGGGTCCAATGAGGAGCTAATGTGGTGGTTGACCATGACCTCTATTTTGATCTTCCTTGAATTTGGAATGAGTTATGTTGTTTATTGTGATTCCTCTGGTATGAATCATTGGTGTGTATTGATACATGATGATCATGTGGTGGTGTATTGTACCCACCATCTATAAACACATGGAAATAATCACCCAATCAATGACCTAGAGTTAGTTGTGTCGATGCATACTTTGAATACATGGTGCATTATTTTTCTGGGGATACATTTGCGAGGTATTTGGATCATAAGAGTTTAGACTACATTTTCTACCAAAAACATTTAAATTTTAGGAAACATTGTTGGTTTGAGTACCTTCAAGGGTTGACATTGATAAAGTTTATACCCCTGGAGAGGCTAATGTTTTTGGGGATTCTTCGATAATGAATGTTCAATTGAAACCACTGAAGGAATCCAAAGATGAGTAGACTTTGATGGGGATCTTTAATCAGATTCACATTGAGAACAAGGAGCCCAGTGAGGGTACGTTCTTGGATAGTGTGAAGCTAATACCTCCCCATATTGAGATTATTTAGTGGGATCAGCCTGGTGATGAGCATTTCTAGTATTCAATTTATTTTCTAAATGGTGGGGATATTATTTGTGAGTGGTTAGTATCTCCCAAGGGAGTTTTTTTGCTTCAAGGATCGATTTGTAGTGACATTATATATGGGGAAGGAAGTGTTGCAGTATAGTGACTAATCTTAATGATCCATTCATCTTAGTTCTACCAAGACGTACTATGATGTGAAAAAATATTTTTGGTTTCCAGGTATGAGATGGGATATATCTGAATCTGTATCACAGTCTTATATGTGTTAGTAGGTTAAAGTAGAGCACCAAATCACCTCAGGTCTAATTTATCCACTACCTATTCCTACCTAGAAGTGGGAAGATATTTGCATGGATTATATTATGGTATTACCTCATACACCATGGGGAAGGAATGAAATTTGTGTGGTGATTGACTATTTGAAAAAATCACCTCATTTCATTTTCACCCAGGATTCAGCCAAAGTGGATGATTTTGGTTGGTTTTATGTTCATGAGGTTTTGAGGCTTCATGGTGTGCCATCAAAAAATTTTCTGAAAAGGATCCCCACGTCACCTAGTAGTTTTGGGAAGTCATTCAGAATATAATAGGGTCATAGGTCAAGTTGAATACGACATACCACCCTAAAACAGACGGTCACATGGAGAAGAAGAATCATATTTTGGAAGAAATACTATGGGCATGTGTTTTGGATTTATGAGGATTATGGGATATCCATTTGGAATTTTTTGAGTTTTCATATATCAATAGTTACCAATTTTCAATTCAAATGGCTCCATTTGAGTCACTTTATTGTCAGTCGTGTTAGTCTCCTTTGTGTTGGGATGAGGTGTGTAAGACCTTGTTGTTGGGATTAAGCCTTTTTGTAGAAAACATGTGACTAAGTAAAATTGATGAAGCATTATTTGATTACAGTGTAGAGTAATTATAAATCTTATGCTGACCAGAGGATTCATGATTTTGGATTTTTATCGGTGAATGGGTGTTCCTAAAACTGACACCTCCCTTGGGTCATCATCATTTGGGTAATAAGGGGAATCTTATGTGAAGGTATGTTGGGCCTTTTGAGATTACTAAGAGAGTAGGTAAGGTGGATTATTTAATGACTTTTCCTTCATAGTTGACATTAATTTATAATTTATTACATGTCTCTAAGTTTAAAAGTATATCCTGGATCCGTCCGATGTTTTGAGATGGTATGAATTATAGTTTAGCCACATCTATTAATAGTTGAGAAGCCGAAATAGATTGTGGATTACCAGGAGAGATTCCTTCATAGGAAGTCAATTTTTTTATTCTACATTATTTAGTATCATGGTTTTGAGGAGCATAATACATTGGAGTGTAAGTCTTCAGATGAAAAGGAGTAACCATTTTTATTCTCATATCAGTCGGTGGAGTGAATTTTCGGGGGATAAATGTGTTTTTGGAGGGTAGAATTGTCACATACATGTTATCATTTTCAAGAATTGATCTGGTTTATTTCAATCCCATGTTTTTACTGATATTTCCATGGTGTTTTGGTGAAAATAGGGTTGTTTAGATTAGTAGTTTGTGGCACATGGTTGATGCACGTGTTGTCAAACAGTGCTTCCAAGTGACAATTTGGACAGTGGATAACTGCATGGTTGGCACATAGTTTTTAAATGATGCTAGAAAACCATATGACATGTCCCTCTTGGACAATAAAGGGCACGTAGTTTTTAAAAGGGTTGGAAAACTGTGTGGTAAAATCGTAGGACTAGTCCATGTCCTTAAAAATTAAGAAATTCTATTTGTGTCCTATCTCAATATAACCCTAAACCACCCCCATTCTTCCCCTTACATAATTTTTTGGCATTGTAGCTCCCTCTAAGAATCCTTATACCCCTTGGGTGTCATTCATTGGGTAGATTAACCCTATAACTTCAAGGAATCATCATGTAAGTGGGGTTTCTCTTGATTCATCCATCTTTCTTGGGCTTTCTTTCCTTCCCTCTTGGGTTCTTGCTTTTCAATGGATGTTTGAACTAGATGGGGGTTTTATCTTGTACTATTAGAGAATATATTGATTGTAGTTTGTTGATGATTTCTTTATAGGGTCTTATGGTTGTGAAGTTGTTGTTTTACATAGATTTTCGGATGTTTCCAAGTGTGAGGCAGGTGGTTCACTACTCTAACATTTTTATATTCTTTTAATATTTATTGTCCGTTAATTAAATGTGTTCTACGGATCATTTTTGCGGTGAAAATTTGATTTGGAAGTGTTTTTACATGCATATGTTATTAATTTTAATTTTCTAAAGGAAAATGGTTATGATTAATTATTTATTTTTTTTCTTCTTGGAAGTTTTCTATGATTTATTTGAAAGGTGTGAAATTCAATTTCAGGGGAACTTAAGGTAAAATGTGTTTAATGTGTGATTTTCAACTGAAATTGATTTTATAGAATGTTGGTTTATTTTTCATGAACCATTAATTTGATTTGTGAATTGTGTAAATGATGAAAAGTATGTTTTAAAATGGAACTTGGCTTGTGTTTTGATTTAGAAGGGGAATAGCCCATGGAAATGGTTGAATTGATTTTTTAATTTAGTTGTAATTTTTCCAAATTGGTTTCATGAGTTGTGAATGTGGTGAGAAAAGTGTTTTAATGTTTTTTTGAATTGAATAAAATGCAAAGTGGATTGTTTATGAAAAATGGTTGTTTCTATGCAATGATTGTGATCGCAGTGATTTCATTGTGTGTTTTTGATACTTGGAATATTTATATGAATTTTATGATTTCTTTGACATGTGAAATTGTATTCGAGGATGAAGGGAATCTCAAGTATCTATGTGGGAAATCTTAAACTATTACACTAGTGATTCGGAAGCGGAAAGGCCCAAATTAACTTAGCATGATTCACACTTTCTACTCTAACTAAACATGTGATATGATCACAGACCATTAGGCCCTTGGGAAGACCCCTTATAGTGGATCATAAAGGAAAAAACAATTGGTTATTTATCATTATCACAGAACACTAGGCCCTTGGGCTTGATCTTTCCTAGTTGATTGTGAATGATAAAGATATCGGTAGTTCAGTTGGAGGATTTGATCGCCAAGGTACGAAGTTCATAGTGACTCAATGTGCTAGATACACATATGGATTTAACCTTGTTTCTATCTTGGGATTTTATGTGTGATGTGGTCTCGACCATCGGTATATGGTGTACCTTGTGTATATTGTGTCTTTTAAAGTATATTTATTATTTACAATGATTCAATTTAGAAATGTTTTCCTTTGAAATTGTTTTTCTGAAAACGTTTCCTTGGGATATATATTCGAAATGTTTCAAAAGTTATTATGAGAATATGAATTTTGATTTTTTTTATAATTTTAAAGAATGAAATATTTTCTTTAGGTGTAATCCTACTATGATTTGGATCACACCTTACATACACCTTTTGGTGTATGTAGACGTTGTTTTTTATGAGAAAGTTAAAGGTAAGATGTGTTGTGTTGATGATGGTGGAGTAGGTTACTATAGTTCTACTTATTTCTTGTGTTTGTGGTGGTTTTTTTATAGTTTTCTACTATAAAAATGGGTTAATCTTGTTCTAGGGCCTTAACGTACTAGGTAAAAACGTTGTTAAAGACCCTATTTATCAGTATAAAAAAGCGCTATTAATGGTGGTCTTTACCATCACTTTTTTTAGCAATGTTAAAGGGGGTCTTTAAAAGTGATAAAATAAGTGCTGCTAAAGGGGGGACCTTTATCAACACTTTTTTACAAGATCTGATAAAGGCACACCCTTTATTGGTTCTTGTAAAAAAGGAAAAACAAATGGGGACTTTTTCAGTGTTTATAAAAAGTGCTGATAATGGGTGGCTATCAGTACTTTTTTAGAAGTGCTTATAAAAAACCTCTTTATCAGTGATTTTTTAGAAGTACTGATAAAGTTTTAGTTCAAATAAATTATATTTCATTAAAAATAATTTATAAATATAAAAATATATTTATATTAGTATAAATATAATATATATTTTTTAAAATATGTTTTAGATTAGGTAAATTGGAATTTACACTTAATATATAATATATTTTGTGAAATGGATTATAAATTAATTTAAAAATATTTTGTAATTACTATTTTGATTATTATTACTGAGTATTAGTCGTTTAATATAATTTTGGAGATTAAAAAATTAAAAAATTAATAAAATATCTAAAATAATTTGAAAACATTTCTCCAACTTTAAAGAGACACAACTATTGATTCGAGTGTTTTTTTGAGCTCTACAGCATATCAAATTGAAGCCCACGACGAGATATAGGCCATCAATGACATATGTAATCCATTATAACATTTTAAAGTCCAAAAAGGTCCCCAAAGTCCTCCAAAATGATTTTATAGTCAGCGTACCCTGATTTTTTGACATTCAAAGGTTTTTAGGCTCATTTATGTAGTGCTTTTTACACATTATGATGGGGAATTAATTTATTCTATGGTCTTACATTCATATTGATATTATGGTTATTAAAAATATTGTTACTTTTCATAATGTAATGTTATTTTTAATCATATATATAAAAATATATACATTTTTTTATATTCACCCATAACAAATTAATTGTATTAATAAATATAATAACATATTTGCATATAAAATATATTTGTTAATATATATCTGGCCATGCACCATCTTCTTGTATATTTGTTAATGTAAAAACATATATATATATATATAAACATATATATACACATATATATAAATATATGGATAAAAAATGTAACAAAATATATATAAATATATAGATATAACAAAAAATGTGAAACAAAATAGTATAGGGTAGTGGAAAAGGATTCGATGTATATACATGAGGACTAGGGTTTGAAACTCGCAGGAGGTAGGGGTGCACAAATGAGGGTGGGGGAAGTACTGATAAATGAGGGGGGGGGGGTATTGATGGAGGGGGTGGGTGGAACATGTAAATTTATTTTATATAACCTTTATTAGAATCATTTCTAAAAAAAGACCTGATAAAATGGGCCTTTAACAACACAAAAAATTACGCTATTAAAGAACCCTTTTATCAGTACTTTTTTTAGAGCTATTAAAGGGTCCTTTAACAACATTTTTTAGTTCTGCTAAATGCCTTTTATAGTGATTTAAAAATTCATTTTTGTAATAGTGGTAATTCCCCTGTTGTTGTATGTATATTTATTGGGTGTTTGTGGTTTCCCTTCTATTGTAGTATTTTGGTATTTTGGTTAATGTTGTAAAAACCTGTATCTAAACATTATTGTATCTTTTTTGGTAATTTTATTGATTTTGGTTTTTTGTTCTATGTTATTGAATGAATATTGTTATACTAATGTGAGAAATCATTCCAAAAGTATATTATTGATAACGAGGTACTAGTTTTCAACCCATGGGGATTAGTAAATACCTTCAGAACATGACATGAATCGGGATGGGTGTTAGATTAGATGTCACACTATCTTGGTTCGTGATAGTTCATGTGTTGGATTATCAAAAAATTGTGCTCCATGGTAATATTATGCCATTTGGTTCATGTGATCTGATAGAAAGGTAGTGATATCCATGATCCATGGGAGTGGGAATCTTGGTTGAGGTAGTAGTGGGATCATCTATTTTCTTATGAAAATGCTTGAGGAATTTATAGGGGAATAAAGTGTTATGGTGGGGTTTTTTAACACCCACTAGGTCATTATACATTTAATTTTGAGTTTCATTTATCCTTTTTTAGTATTATTGGAGGTCTCAATTTACAGGGGTACAAAATATGAGTTTTTTTATGAAAACACAAGGAGAATGGTTTGCCTATCCATGAAGATAATGTTTTTAGGGGTGATTTATTTGAGGAAGAGAGTATATCATGGTTTGAGAAGATATTTCCAAACAATATGAATCATAGTGGAATCAACATGGATTGGATTTTGGGGAAGGAAATAGCCTTCCACTGTTGTTTCATGGTTTACCAAACCATGTAAGAAAACCAAACTACCTGTCTATATAACTTAAAAAATTGTTTTTACCATTTTACCATATTAAATTTATTACCCTTCACCCTCATTTTCCTTTTCCCTATCCAATTCAACTTCTCCCCCATTGCCTTGATGACATATAAATCATGTTTTTATGATATATAATTTTATTGAAGGTCGTTTTAATGAGGTAATTCAATTTATTCATGTTTTTCCATTCCCCATTCATCATTATTTTTCTTCATCCTTCATTAATGTGTGGATCCCTAGACGGTGGGGTTGGATGAACAATTTTTTTCTTGATGTATTTTTAATATTATATCTTAGGCGTGGAAGGCCTTCTTGTACATCCTTTAGGTGGATGTCACGGAAGGTGATATGTTTTGAGCCAATTTTTATTTTGGTGTGTTAATTTAATGGTGTTTCCCTTGGATTACATTTTAAATTATAAATTAAATTTTTTGGATCCGTTTAATTTCCAATAAAATAATCTATGGTTTATTTTTATGCCATATTTTATGTTTTATATGAATTTTTTTTACAATCATGAGTTTAAAGGGGGTATTTCAAATGGGTGCATCTTGTATGTACCCCAAATGTATTCTAAAATGAATCTAAGTGGTTTTTATGGTTTCTAATGAATTTCTCAAGTGGTTTTAGAAATAATCTTACCTTGGGGAAGTTTGTTTTATAAAATTTGAATGTTTTTTTGAAATATATTATGACATGGATCATTGGATATGGGTACTTGTTGGTAATTATATTGTAATAGAGTAGCACAAGGGTTAACTAGGGTGTGAGAATGGTCTTTGTTTGAGGGACCATTTGAGCCTTCATAGATAAGACCTTATGAGATTAAATTTTTGTTTCTAAGGGATGATGAGAGACTTTTGGAAGGAATAATATGATAGATTCCATGTTTTAGTCAAGAGACCCCGAGAGGTCTTTGAGTTGGGTGCATGTAAGATTGTGAAAGCTTCAATTTTATTAGACGAATAATATAGTTGTTTCACTAACTCATGATAGGCCAAGTGGTTAGATCCCTATGTGCACATTACTCATGTTGGGATTTATTACATGCTTTATGGATTTGACTAGTTACATTTTTGTGTAATGAGATGTACTATTATAATCATATTTATGTTTTTATTTGATATTGATGTTATTCTCCCTCTTTGTTACGTGTTGATGGATATTTTATGTAAGGTTTTCCATGGAATTTGATTATTTTTTTAAGCCATATCTGGATTTTTTTTGGAAAACATATTTTATTTGAATTGGGATAACCAAAGGGACTTCAATGTTTTGTTTGAAAATGGATTTTTTTCAAAAATGGATTAGTTTTGAAATTAGTTTTCAAACTAGTTTATCTATATTCACTCAAAAAAATCCCTATATAGTTTCATGGTGGTATCCTACAGGTATTTTTGCTAAAATAATACATATTACATTAATTATATGTAGAAATCATCTTGCAAGACATAAGTATTGGAAATGGAATGATGTTCTATGGTGGATATTATTAATAATCTTCATTGTTTCTTTGTGGAGGAGATGCGGTTTCATGGAGTTGAGTCTGGTGGAGTCGATTTGATATTTTTTATCCATTGGGCTGTATATATAGGCATTGTTTGGTCTTGTACCCATTCATTTGAGTTTTGGTTTTTGACTCGAGATACCATGTATATGCCTAGTTATTGAATGATTTGGATATGATGTATGGTTATTGATTATAGTATTTACATAGTCTTATTTTCATACTCCAATTGTTTCTCGTTATGTCATTGAAAGAAATGATGTTTCTCTGATCATACCATTCAATTTATGGGTCATTTTGTTTTACCATGGGAGAAACTATTCCCAAGAGATTGTTGTTTTTTAAATGTGCTTGTCGCTATCCCATGGTGATTGCAAACACAATTTGGGCGTTGAATCGGGCCATCTCAAGTGATGTATTGGGATGAATAGGGTCCAAATATTATATTAATAACGAATGTAGAACTACGTAAAAGTGATATAGAAATAGTTTGTTTGATGCTTACATGTGGGAGGATCTCTCTGGTTATCTACATTCTAGACATAAAATTATGAATATAATCATTGGTTATGTGGTCATGTAAAGAAAGATTTAATTTAACACTAACATAGAAGTTTATTCTTGAATTTGGTTCAAGGATTTGTTCTAAGGAATGATAACCAAATTTTCGTAATCTATGATATGTAGTACACATTGGTTATGATGTGTGTCATGGGACAAATATAGATTTCATTCATTTCATATGGATATAGGATATAATTATTAAGGAAATGCATGATTGTTATTTACCCAAAGACCTTATTGATTTAGGAGAACAATGATCATGACATATGCTAAAATAATACAGATTATAATAATGAAAGGAATACATGGTTGAAAAGTGGAACAAAAATGTGCATAGTAAACAAATCATGTATTTATGGTAGAATTGGATGAGGCCTTGATTGAATGGGAATTTTAAGGTTTCTACCTTGGTAAAGGAGAAAAATAAAGTCCCTTAGGTTATAATGTTTTCCCAATAATGTGAATAGTGTAAGGATGTTCTGTTCACGAGGCCTATAATACTGTAAAAGGTATTTTTCATAAAGGGATTAGCCTTTGGAAAAATATTTTTTTTGTTATATACCATCATAAACAGGTTATTGAAAACCAATAGAATTATTTATTTCCAATAATACTGGTTTTTTTTGTTATTGGTTATGGTATACTAAATATATAGTTGGTATAAATCTGGCGATTTCATAATATGTACTTGATGGGAAGACCTTTTTAAATGAAACTCAAAGGGTCATTTTCAAAAGAGATTACATAATCAGTTCTATGAAGATTTTATACAGAGGAATTATTGTAAAGGGTTTTTGTAATTCCATTCCCCATTTCTCCAGGTCGAATGAGATATAAACCTACGAAAAAATCAAGTAATTTGACATTTTAATAGTTTATGATTAATGATATTTCCCTCAATTTTCATGCTATGGATAAAATTACCCCTCCTTGAAATGTGTTTCGGGGAAATATTTGTAGGTAAAAAGAAAAAATACCTAGACCAAGAACCACTAAACCTTAATAATAGAAAAGGATCACAACCTTCAAGGGATTCCACCTCGATTCGACAAATTAAACAGTGTTTCAAGTGAATCATGTGCCCAAAAACCATAATTCTTCTAAATTGTAAATGAAACTAATCTATGAAAGGTAATCATGAAACCACAAACTATCAACTTCTCAAAATTAAAAATGTTACCGGCCCATAAAATTATCATATGGATGAATAATACATAAACTAGTGCATTGAAAATGATGTTATATCCATACTTCCAAGGAATTCATGAGCCTAGTTACAAAGGAATACTATATAGTTTTTTATGCATACTAGATCTATCTTCTTAGTGTAGCGTATTAATATTTTTGGACCCACGTATTATAATAATTTACATTCAAATATTCTATAAAAATTAAATATTGTCTTTTCCCAATGTCAGTAATTATATTAGTAGAAACTATCCTAAGTGATGTACCTAGGTGGATAATAAATATTTTTGAAGATAAGAGTTGCATTTTCGTCAATGTATCACAAGAAATAAATTCAACGAAATATGAGTGATGGTTATTCCATTATCATTTAGTTGAAATGGAGTAGATGATGGGGCTTCTTCTTGTAGATATCCTATGGAAAATTTTAAGGGAACATCATATACATGTGATGATTAGAGAGGTAGTTTTAATGGAATCAATGAATAGTGTTACTAAAGCTATACATAACCCTCTGTAGTAGTTTCGATTGGGTTTTTTGGAAACTATGTAACAGATATATTAAAGAAAATTTATAGTTAGGGAAGATAACTAAAATAAAATGGAACCATATATGGATCACCGTGTTTATAAAATAGAGTATTTGGTAAAGGAGAACCATTGGATGAAGTTTGGAGTTGATTTAATGTGGTAGGAAGCCCTTGAGTCAAATCAATGTCGTTATAAAATGATATTAAGTGATATATATATATATATATATATGTTTCTAAAATTAAAAATATAGTTATGTCTTGATAATTTCACACGATTTTTCATTTTTGTAATACTTTATGGATGGATTTGGAAAATAGATAAGTGTTTGATTTTCTCACAATACTTCCATGTTTTCATTAAAAATTGGGATAAACTATATGTCTTTGATAAATATCATATGGTTTTGAAGTTTTAAAAAATCAATAAATTGGATAATCAAGTAAGACGTTTTTAATATTTTTCTTAATACATTATGATACTATTCAACATGGAATTCTAGTTTGGAAGACATTTATAGGAATTCAAGAAGAGATTACAGTTTCCTAAAATCTAAAAAAGGCATGGATTGAAAGTGACATTGTAATAAATATAACATCTTATGAAATTCCAATGATAGATAAAAATAAAATTACAATTAAAAATATACAAAGGTATAAAAAATAAATTATTTCATAACGCTTATAATTTATTATGAGGTATTAGTTGTTGAACTAAATTTTGTCTAATTGTTAATATGTGAGATTTTTGATTTATTAATATAATTAGAAATTATAGAAAAAATTATTCTAAGGAAAATAAAAAAATACAATAGAATTAATAAATTTTATGGGATATAAGATATAAAATTTTAAAAATGGATTGTGGTTCAAGATGAGAAAAGAAATCAAGATGAACAAGATTATGATAATATTTGTTTCCATGCCATGATGGATTTTTCCACAACAAAAAGTTATTAAAGAAAAAAATTAATGAAATTAAGACCATTTATTTTTTAGTTAAAAAATATGATAATTAAATTATCTAATTTTAAAAATATTATAAGTCTCTTAGAAAATTAAATGGAGATATTGAAAAAGTATTATAGTAGGATTTTACTGAGAATTTGACTTGAAGTATTTATAGTAGGTTCGAATAAGAAGATATCCTACCACTATGATCCTTGATGTTTACATATTTGAATGTGGAAACCATATTTATCAAAATAGATAAGGTTTTGTGCCATTATAATTAAAATAATGACACAATAAAGTTGGAAAATGGGGACAAAAAAATAATCTTTTCCACTTTAAAGATAAATTTCAATAACACAGCCTGTGAATAATATCAAATATCATTATATAAATTATTATAGTACTCATAATACACATACCTCTTAGATACATGACCCATATATGTGAAATAGTTGAACTAATACAATCTATCCCCAATAATAGGTGTAAATCTAGAACTTATAATTGGTTTGATCTTATAATAGTCTTCAATTTTTCTAGAATGTTTCTTTGTCTTTAAATAGAAACCCATGATATCATTCTTTTTATCATTGAGAGATAAATTCTTATAGGTAGATGATTCTTTTTAACCCTTCTCATACCTATCCCTTTCATCTAGATAATATGTCTTCCCCCACTTTACAACAAATCTTAATGTTTACATTGTATTATAAATAACATTATGAAAGTCAATCACATGATGTGGAAACTCATATCAAGGACTCTCTAGCACCTATTAAACCATATTTCCACTAATAAAATTCTTAGGCCCACACCGAACAACATTGCACACAACTTAATAAGTCCCTCTAGGTCAGACTAATATACTATTCCCATCACCACCATCAGGAAATTGAGTCGTAGTTGGATGCACATCGTTAAAATTATCTCCATGATTCATCTTAAGAAGCCATATAAGGACCTCATGAAGTTAATCACAAGACTAATTTTAATCATGAATACTAGACTTATAGAAATATCCATGATCATCAGTGGTCCGAGAATAAACCCTACATGAAACATCAAGCCTATTTTTCATTACAATCATCTCTACCTTCATTCCCTAATCCTAAATCACATATAAAATGGGATAGGGACATTTATTACAAGAAGAAAATTTCATTGATTGATAAAATAGTATAATATGTACTTATGTATACATTTGACCAATAGAGTTAATAATACCAATAGTATAAATCTCCAGCCAATCTCATGAAAAAAAACATCTAAGGACGTTCACTCATCAAACCAAATCTAGACTAAATAGAACCAACCCCAAAGCCTACCTATTATCCATAAGTACATTTTCAATAGAAATATCCATGACAGAAGTCCCACAAACCTACACCACTTTCTGAGAAAGAAATATTGAATAGATTTACCCAAAACAAATTTACATCCAATATAATAAAAGGAATTATCTTCCAGATCAGTAATTCCAATCATTGAATAGTCTTATAATGTTATAGTCTTAGTCCATGAAACAAAATTACAATTACCTTGGAAACATCTCCATGTCCATATTTCCTATTACCAAACATGTACCTTGTGAAATAATTTTCCAAATATCCCTAAAAATAACATTGTAAATAAGAAATACTTCAGTAAAAATATTAATTTAAATGATCAATATAATAATATTAGAACAAAAATTAAGAAGCCTTCCAAATTCAATCAAAATATTGATATAATAATCATGTGATGATATAATAACATAGACTATAAGAGTGTATTTTAGATCAATTTCTATAATAATTATTTAAAATGACCAAACCATTCAATCAATGACTATGTATCTAAAAATATATGATCCCCATAGAATAAGAAATATGATATAAAATACCTAGATGTCAGAGGGCCAATTGTGACATTGGACATCAATCCAAAAATATGCAGACAGATTCTTATCACAAGATAGATTAAAATTCATAAACTATTAATTAATGTGAAATAAGAATGGATTAAAATATAAACAATCACATCTCCACAATAGATTCATATGAACCTTATATAGAAATAATCAGAGAAAAATAAAATGGCTGATTGAGAATCATTTAGGATCTAAAAAACACCAAACAAAAGAAACAATTATTATCATATACTCTAGTTTTCATGTATGTTCACAACTAGTATAAACAATACATTTAATTAATTAATTATTACACATTGAAAATCACTATGAAATTGCCTCTTCATTCTCCTTCACATGGATCATGGACCCTTTTTTAATAACCCATACAAAATTTGAATTTATAGAAGAGGTAAATGGTCAGAATACCACTTCAATTAAATTCTATTGATTTAAAATGAAAATATTATACCTTAAAAGTGAATAATTAATCTGATAATGAATAATTAATGTATAAGTTTCATGGATTCCACCATTAAGAAACTATTCTATATCCCTTACTAAATACCATTTAAGAGACATCTAAAAAACATAGGATAACCTCAACTTAAATCAAAAGTTCAGTCATAGTGAATAAATATTTAGTCAACAATCATTATTAATCCCATATGAATAAAATATTTATTATAATTATATAAATTTAAAGGTCTAATTGATGATTAATAATTGGTGGAATCAAGACAATGATACTATTGGTTCTATTGAATTTCAACTTTGAATCGATAAATATGGAATCCAAATGCATCAAGGAGAAAATTTTAATGAAAGAAGAATAAGAAAAAATGGTTCATTATATACACTACAATCATAGAATATAGTTAAGAGAAAAATATCTTATACATTTGTTTCTACCTATCATTGGAATAGAGACTCTTCAATATTGATGACACACTATGTTTACAGATCACAATATAATCATGTTCAGGATGAAGGAAAACTTGTAAGAAAGAATGATGATGGTAGTTGAAGACTATTTCATTGGGACTATTTAAAGTAATGTTGATGATTAGTGGTTCTAGTATAAAAAACCTATATTCTAGTTAGGTCGCTGAAAACTATGGGATAAATAATAAAGACTTTTTAACATTAGTATATAGTGAATATTATCTATGTTAATGATACTTGTCATAGGGATGTGGATGAATCCTACCGAATCCTTAAATATTTAGTGTTAGGAACTTATGATCACTAAAATAGAATACTGATAATTAGGGTCATAGAAAGAGTTCAACATGACATGGATTATGTATTACACGAAGGGACAAAACCTGTAAAAATAATTGCGTATTATTGTTCATATTTTATTTCTATGTTGTATATTATAGTAAGGGTTGAGAGTGTATATTCAGTTCCATTATTCGTATCTAAGATTTAAGTGTGTGTATTAAGAGGGGATAATTAGAATATTGATTAAAACTGGATAAAATAGGATATCCATAATTCATGCCCAGTGTATCTAAATGATCATATCGACCCTTTAATTGGTATTTGTTCTAACAAGGAGTCCTCTAATTAGATTTAAATTACTATACCTGTTGTATTTATCAGTTTATGATGAAGTGTGGATAGTAATAAAATTCAAAGGTTCCTCATAATTATAACTTGGTATCCACCCATGTTGAATATAATGTGAATGTTTTTGAAGAAACCATGATGAATGGAAGGAAAAGAGAGGTCATTAATTATGGAACGATTACAAAATATAATACTAACTTAACAATGCATAATTCTAATCAGTTATTGTTCATCTACCAAATCTGTTGGTGAAAATCCTTTTGTATAAGGGTGTTCAATATATTAATATTATTCGTAGGATGAGCCCCACAAGGTAATTTAGGATATATTATATGAAATCAATAACAACATAAAGAAACTATCCATTGAAGTGGCCACTTATTTTTTCGGTTTTATCAAGGGAACACTTGACTAAAAGAGTATCCAGTGGATGTGGATGAATAAATAATAACTTGTTTGTCTAAGAAATTCCAAAAGAGGAATGAAACTCAAAATATATTGTTAGGTCCAATAAATAATATATAATATTTTATAATTGGAATATTTACATAACTGAAGAAGAGTTATAAAGATGTTTTTTGTGAAAGGTGTGAATGAAAAATATTATTTTTTATAATCATTCCACGTATTAGAAATGCTATAAAAAAATCTACATGCTTGTCAATGATACCCAAATATAGATAAAAGCTGACAGTAGGAAAAATAATGATGATCATTTTAAAAATCTAAATGGAGAATAAAATCATAGATTGAGATCAATTATCGATGATAAGAATTATCTAAACAAAATGTTTCTTAAAATAGAGTTGAAATTGAAAAATATAGATTCCACATAATCTATAACTGCTTAAAAATTTGAGAAATGAGGTACAACACGAAAGAAATCTACTGGGAATCATTTCCAAAAAAATCATAATATAAATTTTAGGTGTAAAATCAATGGAATTTAGTATATATTTACTTTTATTAAAGTTTAATAAATAGGTTGTTTTCTAATTTATAAAACAAACTAAGATATGTTTTTATGTACTATTTTATGTAGTAAAACGTTTTTCATTAGTCAAAATATTTCTTGATTATTAACTAGGATAAAATATTCAAATTATAAAATATTATTATTATTTTCCAAGAAATAATTATTTTATTAAGGAAAATTTTAGTAAAAATATTTCCATATATTTGAATTCATTAAATCCATGTATTTTTAATAAATAAAGATGAAAATTATTTTAAATTGGTAGTCTTAAAAATATGGTTCATTTTTTAAATGTAATTTTTAGTCATTGTTTTCAACACCCCACGATTTAATATTGTATGCTTTTAGTATATTGTTATTATTTCACATAAATAAGTCTTTATAAATATATTTGTATCAAATTTATTTGTAGTAATGTAATTAAATAGAATTTTTGAACAAAATAATTGTTTGAATGAGTACATTTTTTTTCATATGTATATAATATTCTTTAAAACAAACTTATTCTGTATAAAAAATACAAGTTTTTATTAAGGAAATTTTATTCATATATGGAAATTAATAGTTTGGAAAATACAATCTTTAATTTAAAATAAAATTAACCCCTAGTTAAAGTGGAATAATAATAGTTTATATTCGTAAGTAAAATATTGAATTGGATTATTTTTGTTTTATAATTAATTTATTATTTATAAATAATAATAATCATGTAAATTATTTTTTTGAGAATAAAAGATATTCATAAAATATTTCTTTGTTTTTATTTTAATTGATCAAATAAATTAAAAATGTAATTAGATTTATATTAAAAAAACTATCCATCCACTAGGATGGCCAAGGTATCCCTAAACCACACATATGGGACCCCAAGGGTTAACCATGAGTGGGAGAGATTAGCCCTATCTATCTCCAAGTGGAGGTTGTGAGAGAACCGAGTACCACAAAAAGAGATATGAGTGGTGCATAGTTACTACAGAGGTGCTCTCAACCGATCTCTTGGGGTTAGTGGACCATGTCATGGGTTCATAGCTTATTGATTTCAGGGAGCAGAACCAAGATTACTCACATCTATCGATCATGAAGAATAACTTAGTTAATATACAATCCCTCATCCAAAGGAATATCTAATGTGGGACATAAACTTATGGGTACTGTTCACCCATATTAAAACATCCAATTGTGTCATGGTGGTCTAATACTGTCATCCTAAACCATCCAATCAGTTCACATGTATTCTTCCTTGTAGTAGAACCCTATTGTACGTCCTCCTTCCTCCGTACACTAGAACGAATCCTGCTTTCATAATCCTCACTATCTTCCCCATCACCTTTCTCCACAAGTAAATGCTAGTGCAGTGACCTACGTATAGTGAAATACCACTATCACTTTTCCCTGGTTAAAAAACCATTTCCCTATATCTTCCATTCAAAGGTCTTATCATGTAGTGAATATTAAACAAAAATTGTATGTTTTTTTCCAAAGTAATGTTGAAAACAAATATACCTAAATAAATATACAAATGATCAGATTCAAATATTGGGTTGTATCACTCGAAGGAAAGATATATATATATATATATATATATTTGTGTGTGTGTGTGTGTGTCTAGCGGTAGAAAATAAAATAACGGAATCTCCATAGTAAATTCCATCTTGGTCCTCTAACCAGGAGTTCAATACCGTGAAGTCGTAAGAATTGAGGGTAGGTTTCTCTTCATAGTTGATTTTATGTTATACCCTAATTTTTTAAAGGTTTCCCCACTATAGAACTCCTATATATATATATACTTCACCCAATGTAAACCCCTTCAAAAGACCTTTATTCTTCCCATGTTTTAGATATACCAATTTCATTCTCTTATAGTAGAGAGCACCATTTCTCATGCTCATTTTAGTTGATTTTTCAGGTAAGGGGATATGTTATATTTAAATTCTATGATTATTAATTTTTAAAACTTTTAATTTTTAGGGGATATTTTTATTTTCAAAACAATATAATCCATATTTATTTTTAAAACCCTTCTTATGTAATGGAATATTTATTTATATAAATCTATTATTTTATCTTAAAACCCCCTTATTTCAAAACTATAATTTTATGTAAATTATAATTTGGTTTCAAAATTATATGTCAAGGGATTAATTATTTTTATAAGATATGTTTTTATGATTAATTTATTTATAGGAAAATATATATTTTTAATGTTTTATATTTTTTAATTAATATTTTTTGAAAATTAATATTATTTTATGTGAAGGAAATATATATTTATAAAATATAATTTAATGTATGAAAACAAAATTTACAAATAACCAATTTTCAAATAATTTAAATGCATTCGACATGGAAATTTTATTTTTGTTATTCAAGGGTGAAATTAAAAGGATAAGATTATCATCTTCTTTCATCAGAATTATTTACAAGTGAATGTGTAATTATTTCACTTTAACATTATGGATATCACACATATGGTTAGGTATGTTCATTCATCATGCATGTTTGTAACAATCCATGTATATTTCATAAGGTTTTATTGCCATGAGTTACAGTGTCTTTATGAAGAGTGAGTGGATTTATATAGATGTTTAAATATGAACATTTATATATATATATATATTCACAGATAAGTATTCATTTGAATATTTCCAAAAGTTAAAAACTCAAGTGAAAAAATAAAGAGGTCCAACTCAAAATGTTTTATAAACAATTCTGCTCATGGACTTTTATAAGAATTATTTTGAACTTCTTGGTACATAAAGTGGCCCTTAAGAATATAAAATATTAGAAATTCTATTTTTCCTAATTCTAAAAAATGTAAATTCATAATTTCCTTAAGCATGATGAAATAATTTCGATAGTTATATTCAATTTAAGGTTGGAAGAATGTAAAATCCCAGGATTTTATAATATTTTTCTATTTATTAATGTTTTACAAATATATTATTTATAACTTATAAAACATACTAAAATATGTTTTTATATACTCATTTTGGAAAAAAAATATTTTCAGTTTTCAAAATTAGTTTTGATTATAAAAAAGGTTAAAAAATTAAAATTATCAAATATTAATATTATATTCCAATAAAAAATAGTTTTATTAAGGAATATTTTAATACAAATGTTTCTATATATTTACATTCTTTAAATCCATGTATTTTATTGAATCAATCTAAAATTAATTTAAATTGATAATTTTTAATGATATAGTATATTATTTAAATATACGTTTATATTCATACTTTTGAACACCTCATGTTTGAATGTTGTAAATTTAGAATATATTTTTTTTAATTTACATAAATAATTATTTTAAAATATGTTCTATAATTTTATAAGTAGTAATATATGTAAATATGTTATTTGAAATAAAAATGCTAAAATGAGTGAATTTTTGGTTAGATGTAAATATTTTTTTTATTAAAAAAAATATATTATATAAAAATACATGATTTTATTAAAGAATATTTATTTTAATATTGAAATTCAAACTTTTTAAAATAGAATCTTAAATTGAATATAATTATGACCATTATGTAGATTGTAGTAATAATGGTTGAAATTAATAAATAATATATTTAATTGGTTTATGCAGGTTTTAACATTAATGAATTTTAATAAACCACAATATAAATGTAAATTTATTTGTTTATAATAAAGAATATGGATAAAATATTACTTATTTTATAATTTTCATCTTTAAATAATTGAAAAATATACTCAAGTATTTGTTAAAAACAAGTAATCCACTAGGGTGGACACATGATCCATCTACCACACATATGGGACCCTTGGGGTCAACCATGTGTGGGAGAGATCAACTGTCACTAGACCCAAGTGAAGGAAGGGGAAGAATCGTTGACCTCATAAGAAGGTAAGGGGGTGCATAGTGTCTACATAGGTGCGCTCAAACGAGCACTGGGGTCAGTGGGACATGTCGCTGGTCAGTAGCCTGGCGAAGACTAGGAGTGGATGTTAGATTAATCACATATTTTGATCAACTGAAAGCACATGTTTAATATACAGGAACCAAGATAACAGAAAATACAATGTGTCACACTAACTCACGGGTACTGTTAACCCATATTAAAATAGTTTGTTATGTCATGGCCATCTGATCTGATCATCCTAAACGGTCCAATTAGCTCATGTGTCACCTTAATCATAGTTTAAACATGTTGTACCTCCTCCGTTCACTACACTCTAGACTAAATCCTTCCATCACCATTCTCATTGTCTTATGAAACTCTTTCCTCTGAGTTGAAATGATAATATAGTGACCTACACATGGTTCACTACCACTGTAAAATTGTCCATGAAAAATATCATATCCCTAGATCAACCTTTTTTAGGTCTCAGACTATAGATAGTATACAAAAAATTCAAGTTTTATTTTTGGGGAAGCTTGACCGAACCGAAGATAAAGCTAAATAAATATATAATCGATCAGATTTAAGTCTTGTATTGTGTTATATGTGGTATTGATATATATATATATATATATATTATAAGAAAATAAAAAAAATATAACTTCAGTTATAAATTATATATTGTTCAGTATTTTAGGATCTCAACACCATGAAGCATCATGCCTTGAGAGTATGATTTTTCATCATTGATTTTTGGGTATACCCAATGGATTTTATAAAGGATACCTCAATGTGAAACTCTTATATATATATATATAAATACATCACTAAATAGAAATCACTTTCCTAGCCCTTTAAATTTCCTTTATTCCTAATATAACAATCTCAAACTCTGTTAGTATAAAACACCATTTCTCAAACTCGTTTTAGATGAATTTATATGTAAGGGATGTATGAAAATCCAATTATAAGATTATTTATATTTAAAAAGAAATTAATTTTTAAGGGATACTTTTATTTTAAATAACATATAATGAATTTTTACTTTTAAAATCATTAATATGTAAGTGAAAATTTCTTTTTTAAAGTCATTAATTTATTCAAAAACCCCTTATTTAAATTTTTTAATTTTATGTATATTATAAATTTTTATAAAATTATATGTAAATTAATTAATTATTTTTATAGGAAGTGTGTTTATGATTTTTTTATGTAAGGAAAAAAATATATATTTTTAATGATATAATTAATATAATGAATATTAAATTTAAATTTATAATTATTTTATGTGAACGATGTGTATATTTTGACAAAAAAAATTTTATACATGGAAATGAGATTTCCAAATACTAAATTTTCAAATTTTTTATGTCCTTTCAAAATATAAATTTTATTTTCCATATTTAAGGGTTAAATTATAATGATAATGTTTTCATTTTATTTTAGTATAATTATTTACATGTTCAAGTGTTATTATTTCACTTAAAAGTTATGGATATTTGATATATATATAGTTATGACTATGGACTATGTATGTCACTAACAGTACATGTATATTTTACAATGTTTTATTATTATGTTGATCAGTTTCTTCCATATTGTTGAATGGTTTCCTATGGATATTTATATATGTATTCAAATATATATATATATATATATTCATATGTATTAATTTCTATATTTTAAAAAAGTGTTATAGAACGTGGTCATGGAAAAAATGTTTTATAAAAAAATCTACACATGGAATTAGTAAACATAATGGGGATTTAGGGAGTGAAACCAAACCTCAATTATGGGTAGAACCTAGACATACTTCAATGTCCTAAAGTGGATAATTTTTTTTGTTTTCTTATCTTATTAATTATTTTATAAAAAATTAATTGGATTTATTTTTTATGAAAATTATTTCCAAGTAAATTTTCCTAGGATATTTCGAAATTAAAAAGGTGTAGAATTGATATATATTTTCAAGGTTCTTTTAAAAGTTTTTTCTAGGGTTATATGTTTTCAAAACCCTAGTTTTATAATTTTTGGAAAAATATTTATTATATGAATTTTTTTGATATAAATGGAAAATGTTTTAAAAATAATGATTTCAAATAGATAGGTATTTTCAATGTTTTTTTAAACATATTTTCTTTTGTTATATATTTTGAAAACCATAGTTTTATATTTTTGGATAAATTTTTAATATATCAAAATTTACAATATAAAGGGAATGTGTTTTCAAAATATTATTTTCCAATGATATTATTTTCAATAGATTTTGAAAAGTATTTTATATGGTTATATATTCAAAAAACTATGATTTATATCTTTTTAAATAATATTTATCTAATTATTAATATCTGATATAAAACAAAATATTTTAGAAAGTGTTTTTAAATATTATTTATAAAAAGTATTTTCATTGGTTTTTTAAAAGCATTTTAATGGGAAATTTTGTACTCATTATACATTTTAAAATGTTTTTCACAACCTTATTAGATGTTACAAAGTAATTTATCCTTATTAAGGTGAAACTGTGAGTGATTCTGAAATATTATTTATCTATTATTTTTTTGACTATGATATGTTTTAATAGTTTTTCCTTTTCCCCCAAAACCTAGAATAGAAAAGAACCTCTTAATTGTAATAAACTGTATATTATTAGTTTCTCTAAAAAATATACAACATTTTTTATAATGTATAAAGAATTATGGGTATACGAACATTGCACTTGAAAACAAAGGACATGTTCAGACATATTTAGAGATTAGGCATTGACATTTATGAAAAAAATCTAATATTTTAAATAATTATTTTGAATTACTTGGTATTAAAGTGACCATTATAAATATATAAGTTATGAAATTTATTTTTCCTAATTATGGAAATGTAAATTTAGAATATTTTTATGCATGATAAAATAATTCTTAGTCCAGAATTCATTATAAGGGGGGTATAATATAACATCCCAGAATTTGAACATCCTTTTATTTTTGTTAATATTTAATAAATAGATTATATTATAATTTATAAAACCAACTAAGATATGTTTTTATATACTCTTTTTGGTAAAAAAAAGTTTTTCATTAATGAAAATATTTGATGATTATTAACTTGGTTAAAATATTCAAATTATAAAATATTACTTTTATTTTCCATCAAATAATAGTCTTATAGGGGAATATTGTAGTAAAAATATTTCTATATATTTATATTAAATAAATCATTGTATATTCATAAATCAAGATGAAAATTATTTTAAATTGATATTTTCGAATGATATGGTTCATTATTTAAAACTACTTTTATATACATAGTTTTAAACACCTATTGGTTTAATTTTTTTATGTTATTTATATATTATAACTATTTTAAAAAAATATGTATTTAACAATATTAGTGTGACAAATTTATAAGGAATTATATTATTAACTTTTTTTAAATAGTTTTTTTAAATAAGTTATTTTTTTCATATGTACTTAATTTTATTTTAATGAAACATATTTTCTATAAGAAATAATAATATTTAATAAAAAATATTAGTTTTAATATTGAAATTCATTGTTTTCAAAAATAATATCTTCAATTTAAAATAATTTTAATCCCTTGATAAATTATAGACATAATATTTGGTACTAATAAATAAACTGTTTATTTGGTTAATTTATGTTTTAACATTAATGTATTTTTGGTTAAACAATAATATACATGAAAATAATTTTTTTCAAAATAAAACATATTCATAAAATAATACTTAGTTTTTTATTTTTACACATTATATAATTTAAAAATATATTTAGTTTTATATTAAAAAACATGCCATCTAATTGGCTGGACAAGGGATACTTGAACCACACATATGTGACTCTTGGGGTTGACTACGTGTGGGAATGATAAACCCTATATGGACCTAGCTCGAGGCATGGAGAAAAATGTGTGCCTCAAATGGACATAGTGATGACATATAGGGTCTAATTAAGAGATCTCTACCAAGAAATTGTGTCAGTCGGCCATGCCACATGTCGAATGAATATTGGGTCCTCGGAGAGGACCCCATATTACAAATAAATATCAACAGACTAAAAGCTCTTAGTTAATGTACAAGTGCCCAACCAATGTAAAATACAACATGGGGTACAAACTCACGGGTATTTTTCACTTGAATTAAAATGACTAGTTATGCTGGGGCCATCTGATCTTATCATCCTCAACAATATGGTCAGATAACACATCGTCTTCCTCGTTGTCAAACCCTACTGTACCTTATACTTCATCCACACATAAGACCAAATACCACCCTCTCCATCCACATTTTCATCTCCATTACCTTAATCCGCAAGGAAACTCTAGTGTGACAACCTAGACAGAATGTTCTACCGCTATCAATTTCCCATGGAAACATAACCATATCCCTAGATCTACACTTCATTGGTCTTAGACCTAATTAAAGATAAAAAAACAATATCACTTCCTAAAGAAGCCTGAAATAGCCGAAAATAAACCTAAATAAATACATAAAAGATCAAACATAAATCATGGGTTTCATCACATATAGTAAAGATGTATATATTATTTTTTAATTATATGTTTATATATATATGGGTTTCATATGAAATAATGTAATTTCCATTATAATTACTAACTTCGACTACAAACCTATAGAAGGACACCACGAAGATAAAAATCCATGAGGGTATGATTCAGATCATCATTGATTTTTGGGTATACTATATGAATATTTTAAAGGATACCCCACTATTAAATATATATATATACTTAGCTAATGTGAAACCCTTTCTTAAGCCCTTTATTATTCCCTTATTAAAAATATTCCAATTTGATGATCCACCATTAGAGAACACCATTTCTCAAACCTGTATTTGTTTTGTTTTTAGGTAAAGAGATATGTAATTTTTGAAGTATATGATTATTTATTTTTAAAAAATTTAATTTTGTAGGGGATATTTGTATTTCCAAAAAAATATAACTCTTCTTTATTCTTAACGCCTATGTTATGTAAGGAAAATTTGTTTTTATTAAAAATATTTTTTTAAGAAATCCCCATATTGAAATATTATAATCTGATGTATATTATATTTTTGTTTCAAACATATATATGAAAGGATTAATTATTTTTATAATAAATGTGTTTATGGTTATTTTTTGTAAGGAAAATCTATATTCTCAATGTTTTATTTTATATAATGATTAGTAATATAAAATTAATATAATTTTATATGAGTGATTTATATATTTTTGAACTATTATTTTATATATGGAAATGATATTCTCAAACACATAATTTTTGAATTATGAAAAGCCATTCCAAACGGAAATTTAATTTTCATTATTCAGGGATTAAATTAAAATGATAAAATTATCATTTTATTTTAGAATAATTACTTACAAGTTCACGTGATAATATTTCACTTAATATTTTTGGATGTTTCACATATGTATAGGTATGTAGGTGAAATATGTACATAAATCCATGGGTTAAATTAAAATGATAAAAGCTTTAATTTTAATTTAGTATAATTATTTACATATTGATGTGTTATTATTTCACTAAACAATTATGGATTCTTGATATATGTATAGGTATGACTATAAATTACGTATTCCATAAACAATCCATGTATATTTTATAATGTTTTATTTTCATATGGTTCCTTTTATTCCATCTTTGTAATTGGTTTCCTATGGATGTTTTTATACGAACTAATATATATATATATATATATGTATATTTATATGAATTCATTTACATATTTTAAAAATATTTTTATAAAAAATAGGGCATGGAACAAATGGTTTATAAAACATTTGGCACATGGAATATATAAACATGACGAGGATTTTTGGATTGAACCCAACCCTCAATGATGGTAGACCATATACAACCTCCAATGTTCAAAAGTATCCATAATGTTTGGTTTTCATTGATTTCTATGTATTTTCAAAAAATCATTGGTTTCTTTTATTAGGAGAATTAATTTCCAAGTACATTTTGAAAGGTTATTTTTTAATTAATGTTTATTTTTACAATGAAATGTATTCTTTAATGTGTTTTTTTTAAAATTAGTTTCTTTGGTTATATATTTTTAAATCCATAGATTTATATTTTTGGAAAACTAGTTATTTTATCAAGTATATTGACATAAGGTGATAATATCATCAAAAAGATATTCATTTTCAAAGTTTTTTGATACATTTTTTATCTGGTATATATTTCTATAACCATAGTTGAATATTTTGGAAAACATTATTTATTATACCAATTTTTTTAATATAAATGGAAAATTTTTTAAAAATAATGTTTTTAAAAATGCATTTATTTTAAAATATATTTAAAATGTATTTCTATGGTTTTATATTTTCAAAATCATAGAATATTATTTTCCAAATGTATTTATAATGTTTTTTATATATGACAAAATTAAATATATTTTATAATGAGTTTTTATACAGTATTTATAAAAAATATTTCCACTATTTTTTTAAAACCCTTTACTGAGAATTTTATGCTGACCATATGTTTTAATTTCTATTTTCACATGATCATTAGAAGTTAAAAAAATATTATACTCATTAAAGAGATAGTAAAAGTGAGGTAAGAATAGCTATTTATTTATTAATTGTTTAAAATCAGATATTTTTTATTAATTATACCTTTTCCTCTAAATCTTAGAGAAGAAAAGTTCCTTAGACTTGAAATAGAGAACATATTTTCATTTTATTTTGTAAATTCAAAATATAACTCATTTTTTATAATGGATATGGAAGTCCGAGACTCGAGATGTTATAGTAGGAAAGTATTTACGTCATTTCTTGATAAACCTACAATGAGATATCATGAAAGGTAACCGATAACCTAGTTATATGTGATTGTATAAATATTGGTTCATAATCTATTATCAGTTTCAATTTAAATACAAATTTAATATCGGTTGCTTAAAATTCTATAAATTCCACTAGTATTTGAAAGTTAGATGTTATCGTACCCATGAAGAGAAGATCCTTAAGTAGAGTAGAAAATAGAAATATTTATACTTAAAAATAAATTTTTATAGAATGAAATTAATGGATAAACAACATATAAAGGAAATAGAAGATGGTTTACAGGAAATAGAAGGTATTATTTTATGTTTTGGAATATTAGGATATTGAATTTGTTTCATTATAGATCAATATATATATAATTTAAATGTACGACACTAAAGGGAAGTATATAATAAAATACGAGAATAATTACTATGAAAAAACATAATTCACAAAGGATGATGAGTCCACCTACCTATAATATATTTAAATACTTATATGATTTGTGTGATTACTAAAACACAAGTTTTCATTATTATGAGGAAATATATAATGTATCAAATATGTAAAAAGAATAGATTGGTGAGATGAAAAACCACTATATATGAAGAAGCAAAAATAAATTAAAATCATGTATGACATAAGGAGTAAAAATTATAAAAAAAGAAACGAAAATTGCTCCTAATAAGTTTGAGAAAATATAGTAATGAATATAAAACCAGTGTGGATGTGTTTCTACTATTTAAGAAAAGGCCACATTACTAACCATTAAAAATAGGACATTGATATCATAATTAATTAAATAATAATAGTATTAAAAATAAAATCAATTAAATAGTGACATTAAAGGATATGTGTAATTTTTAATATCCAAATATAAGAGTCAAAGATGATACACAAAACGGTACCATAAAATTTATGAAATAACCGATTAGAAACACAAGGAAATATAAGTATTGTATAAAGGAGTGCCTCATAATTTTGATAGGCCAATTAAATTTTATTACATAGAAGGAGAAAGAAATAATTCATGAATGTGATGAATGGAAAAATTAATTTGACATAAAATAGCTAAAATTAGAAAAGAGGTTGTAAAAAGTTAGTGGTTCATGAGTTCTTGATGATATGTGTTGATATTGTAATCAATGTGGTCATATAACTAAAAAATGTATGAAAAAATATTAATCTAATAATAAATTTTAAATAATATGAGAATCATTAGAAATAGCCAATTAGCTACAAATGATCTATTATTATAGGAGAATAAGACAATTCAGGAAAATATAAAAAACTAATGGTTAAAAGATACTCGTTCTACCCAAAGAAGATCAAATTAAAAAAAACAATAGGGGATCTATCATGATGAGTTGTCCCAATTTTTCAACTAAAAAATCTAAGATTTTGGTTGCGAGACAAATACCAATCATGATTTTGTTACTAAGGAGAAAGGAATCCCCTCTGTTTTTTAATATCTAATAGTCTATTTGTACAAACATGAATGGTGTTAAGTGATATAAATCAAGTGGGACTAAGAAGATTACTATAGATATTTTAAAGAAATAATAATTTCCAAAGATAGAACAAATAAACTTCTATGATTAGGAGTAAAAGTGTTTATCCCTTGAGGGGGAAGGTATATGAAGAAGGTTCTTGAGAAATGATTTTATTAACTTCAATTAGAAATATGGACATCCCTTAGAAAACTAATGGTTGAGGTGTGAAATCCAAAATGTAAATACCCTGACCCTAGTAGCCTAGAGTCGATGGTTACTTTACTACATTGTGTAACGACCCATTTATTCACAAAGGTACATATCATTTGTTTTTCAATTTGAATAATTTTTCTAGTTCTGGTAAATGTGCTCTATGTAAAAAGGAAGGTCCTAGGATCATATAGGGATTGTTCAGGTCCCAGAGTTCTAAAGAATAGGCTAATTAACTGGGATGAATGATTAGTAGAAACCATTCGGCCTAGGCCACATAGTTAGTTATAAACATTAATGGTGAAACATATGTGTAGCAGGAGCCACACAGGTTTTTTGAAACCATGTGAATCTAGGCACATGGTGATACGAGAAACTACATATTTTGGATGGTGGCATTTCACACGGTTTTCACATGGTTTAGGAAACTGTGCACATTAACTGTGTAGGTAATATCCTTAAGTTGTGAGTTTTAAATAATTATCGCATGGTTTCATGAACCATATACCTAAACCAAAAGACCATAGTTTTTTATATGAAATTCTCATTTTCTCTAGACATGACTAACATCCTTTTTTCCTTTTTCCCATTCTTCCTCTAGTGGATGAATTTTCAATTCTTCTCTTGTATGTTCAAGATATTCCCAAAATATGCATTGATGTAACTCTCTTATATGAATTATAATTCATGATCTATTAGAAGCATTGGATATATCTCGTTATGTTCTAAAATCCACTACCTTCATATATAAAATTTTATTTGAATCCACAATGCTATTTATGTGCAATCTCGTTTTCTATATTTTCATTGTGATGGACCATTTCACAAATTTATTCCCACCAACATTGAATCTAAGACCTATATCGAGTAAGTATTTTCCTATCGAATTGAGTAAGGTGGTATCATTAATTTCACAATTTTTTTTGATGTCTCATAGCAATACCATTGCGCTGGACACCAACTTTTTCCAAGCATCACATTTTAATTGATTTCTTCATGTCAAATTGATCATTGCAACTTGATATATTCTTTTTAATACTTATTCAATTGATTATATATTGTTCATAGCATTTATGGACACCCCTTGTGTGTGCCAAATTTATTTTCCCTTCAATGGTAATTTTTTAATGTTCATAAAATTCATTTTTAGACTTTAGCTTAGTTTTGAAATAGAATTTCCCTTAAAATATGAATGATTAGTTGGACTAAAGGTTCCTCCCATGTTTTTGGAAAAACTAAACTTGTAATTTCCCATGTATAAAATTCCCTTAATGACAATGTCACCATTGAAAAGACCCTTTTAGCGTTATAAATGAAATTTATATACATTAGTAAATTGAATGCATTGTAATTATATAGAATGGTTTTTACATAGAGGATTTATTTTAGTTTAATGAAATGAATGAATGGAATTAATGAATGAAATATAATTAACTATAAATGGTGGCAAGGCCACACCATATATTGAATGTAATATTAAATTCTAGATGTGAATTGTTCTGTCTTGAATGAAATAGAACATGAAAAATTGGACATATGAGATGTAATTCATCTTGTGTTGTGTTATAATCATGAATATAACTTATTTATATATACATAGGATTTGTGAAGTGGACACATGAGAGGATTTTACTCATGCTTAATTTTATAAATACACTAACTCCTAGACATAGTGTATGGTATGATGGTAAAGGTTCTGATGAGAATGAAGGTATCACAGTCCCTTACATCAGGTGTTGAGCATGACATCTCTCACCATTGAAACTCGTTGGACATTGAGCTAGATTGGACACTTTCCTTATTAGATTATTGAAATAATGACACACTCACCATCTTGAGTGATGAACACAATGTCTCCCAGTAATTATGAGATGTTAGGCATGTACCCTATTTCTTGAGATTATAGGCTCTTTAAATTAGTTGTGGATGTCGGAGTTATGACCTGGTCTAGCCAGTACAAGTATTCCAGGTATGTAGCCACTTATTTCTGCACGTACTTGTTTCATATAGGTTAATACAATATATAATTATAATATATATAAATATTATTACTATATATAGATAGTTAGTCTTTATACTTCATTATGGCCAAGAGCGGAAGCCAGTAGAGCCTTCAGGTGGCCTTTAGAGACAATAACAACTTGGTAATTTATTTATTCACTATTTCCTTCTTATTATGTTATTCCTAGACACTATTTAGTTATGATCACAACTTGGATTACGTATAGATATCATTGGTCATGGCCTTATATGATTTTTATATCACGCCTTACATGGGACTCCTTTGGTACCTGAGAATATTATCTACCTGAAGGTATGTATAAGGGAATGTTCACTTCTATAGGTTGTTGATATGATTTTTATTATAGATGGAACATATGAGTAGAGTATTGAGATTAGAATTGATATTATCATGGAGCAAATATTTTCCATTTTTTTAAATTTCTTTATAGATTGTTTGTATCTTCTTGTCTCTTGTTCCCCTTTTGTATATCAGCATTCCTGGAATCCTTGTCTAATACACATCCTAGTATATTTTTTTATTATGACATTGATCAATTATTTATTCTTCCACACTTATTTATTGTATCTAATATATTATGCTTTAGTTGATGTGTGTTATCTGTTGTATCCACTATGTCACTCTAATATGATGGTATACTCTACCCACTATACATCCATTACACCCTCACATCTTTTCAACAACCTCTAGGGTTTGTGGAGCCATGCTTAAGGCCATGTGACATACCGAATTGGGTAATTGGTTAAGAGGATCCCTGTTCGAGACTTTAAAAAGTGGTATCATAGCCTATTTTGTTCTTCATATTACTATTTAGGCATTAGACAGGAGAATGTGAGTTAAAGGAATTTTGAAATGATCATTTTCCTGGATATAGGTAACCCATGTACAGGGGAATCCCAAATTACCTAGGATGAGAAATTATTGTTATTCATTATGTTTTTTATATTTGATATGACTTCACTATTGGGTGACACACATGTCTTGTGATGTTATTATTATTGATATGATTGAAATGTGATTTATTTTAACATTCCTTGATGAAAGGAGGGAGTTTCATCAGTTCATGAATTATATTAGGCACATTAGGACTAATATGCTATGAATTTTTCCATTCCATGTTTATTTTCAGCATGTATGTTACTATTTCATATTATTATTTCCATAAATATGTATCGATTTGTGATGACCCATATTATTGGGATTAGAAAACATAATTAATAGTTAATGTTCCTTCTTTACCAAAATTGTATTTTCCTGAATAGGTTAAAACATGCAACTTATGTTGACAATTCTGGCATATTGATACATAGACCATTGGATTCATGTACTGGAATGTGTTCAGATAGAAGTTAAGTGGATGACATGTTTTGGTTCACAAGGCGTATGGGCCCTTTTGGATTGACAATTTTATTCCACCCACTTCAACCATTTAATATGATTTAAATATTTTAGCCAGAAAAATTCAAAATGTTCACCAATTTTAATGTAAAGTTAGCTACCATGTACATCTAAAATAAAGGCTAATACCTAAACCCGATTTTAGTAGTTGGTAGTTGGTTTCTATTATATTCTTATGATCATTATAGTCTCTTGTAACACATAGAAATGGATTTTGAAGTAGGTATAGATTCGTGCTTATGTCTATAGGAAGGTTTTTACTAGTCCCAATATTCTATCTATGAACATTCAATTTCAAAAAATATTTTCTGAGAGGTATGTTTGGAATTGTAGTATAATTCCACCACGATTTCCTCCAGTCTCATTCCCTGAAGGAAGTAGCGACCATTTTCTTAAGGTGAATGACCTTAAGCTTCCAGTGAATCCTCCTAGAGTACCGCCTATGGAACCTCTTCCTATACCCGAGATGGGTTCTAATGCCTAGTTCTAATTTGATTTTCTATGAATGTTGCAGAATATTCCAGGTGTCATTCTCCATGCCCTGAGTATGGAAGAGTTGACTTAAAATTTTCAGCAGCAGCATCCTACCTCCTTTTCAGGGGATAGAATACTGAATGTAGCAGATTCATGGAAGAAAGCTATCTTTCTATATTTTAGCATCTATATGTGCCTCCAAATTAGAGGATTAAACTAGATAAATATATAATATGTGATTCTACCAAGCGGTGGTGGGATGTTATCACCCATGAATATCATCATTGAGACATGGTATGGGAGGATTTCAAGGTGATCTTTTAGGACTATTTCATTCCCTATATGTTGAGGGATATAAGAGCTAGAGATTTCATGAGCCTATGATAGGGGATAATGTTAGTTATAAAATACAGTACTCATTTCACAAAGCTACAGAAGTTCGCTTCTACTCTAGGTGGTGATGATGTTATGACCAGAAGGTGATTTGAGGATGGGCGGGTAAATGCCATTCAATTATAGGTCACTGTTTTTCAATTGAATAATATATCTAAGATAGTCAACCAGGCCCTTATCACAAATAGAAATCTGAGAGATGAATATGGTGTTAGTTAAGTAAGTTCACCACTGAGATTTTTCAGTAATTCATCTTTTGGGAGAAGGAGACATTTTGAGGCTGATTGTGTGGGTAGTAGAAACAAAGATCCACATTCTTACAACTTTCTGAATTGTCATCAGTTCAAGAATCCATGACTCAAAAAATGTTAGTGATTGGGAGATCCAATGGAATACTGATGTTGTGGTAGGTTTTTCCGTATCTAGCATTTCAATAGGACCTTTATGATAGTTTATAGAGAGTGGGGATCTACACCTACTCCACTTTCTATAGCAGTTCATGTAACATCATGACAAGAAGGTAGTTTGAATACCATGGAATGATCAGGCTGAGGTGGTGGTCGAGGGATATGAAGTCAGACAATTGATTCTCTATGCCATCAGAGTAGGATTGGTTAGTGTAGTCATGTTGTGACTCAAGGTTGTTGTACATTCTAGTTACATGTAGTCTAACCTATGTAAGAGGTGAAATGATCCACACCTTCTACTGTACGAGGTACTATTCTAGTAGCATCAACATTAGTGTCTACTTTTTTTGACATTGGCGCATCTCACTCTTTTATATCTTATAATTCTACGGGAATTCCAGGCCATCAGTTCAAGCAATTATATGGCCTCATGACTCTATGTACCCCGTTAGATTTCCGCTCAGTGAGCATTCATAGTTGTATGTAGTTCCCCCTTGAGATAGGAATATATCTTTTTTTGTGGGAGCTTTCTATCCTTAACACAAAGAGCTTTTACGTGATCGTCAAAATGTAATGGTTAGTTCCCTAGCGATCCCAAATTGACTACTATATTTGGAGGGTGATGTTTACATAACCAAAAGGTATTAGGAATGTACATAAGGGTGACTTTGATGTTAGTGTGACTCAAACTGGACCCGATAAGTAGAGACATTGAAATTTGACAGCTCAGGTCACCAACATTTCCCTCAATGATCAAGGGTTAAAACCCACTATTTACCCTCTAATAGTGTAGTGTTTTAGGTATGTACTCCCCAGAACATCTCGGGTCTACCTCCCATGCGAGTGGTAGAGTTTATTATTAAGATAGTACCATGGGAAGATCCCATGGACATTCACACTTATAGGATGGAACCTAATGATCTTCTTCAACTTAATAAGCAATTGGAAGATATCGATAGTAAAGGATTTATATGGCACTAAAATTTTCATTGGGGTTCACTTTCCCTTTTTTCAAAGAGGGAAGATGATACCCTCAAGATTTGCATGGATTATTGTGGATTGAAATTTCTCACAAAAAACAATCGGTATCCACTACCTATAATAAACAGCCTCTTTGATCAGTTCATAGGAGTTATAGTATCTTCAAAAATATATCTGAGGTCGGGATATTAGTAGGTCTATTTTAGGACATCAAACATACCTTAAAAAGCTTTTAGGAGAAGGTATGTTCTATACGAATACCTGGTCTTGTGATTCAGTATCACAAATTCACTTATTGTATTTATAGATGTAATGAATCAGGTATTCCACCTGTATTTGGATTCACTTGTGGTAGTCCTCGATGATGACATCATAAATTATTCATTCTCCAGACATGACTCTACCAATCATCATGATATCATAATGAATACACTGATAGACCATCAAATATTTCATAAGCTCAGTAAGTAAATATTTTAGATCGACAAATTGTACGTTCTAGGACACCTCCTCTTGGATGAAGGAGTTTTATAAACCCATAGAATGTCAGATCTATTGTTTCATGGGAGTAGCCTAAGAACTTATTTGAAATTTACAGTTTATTAGGTATATTAATATTTTATAGACTCTTCATTTAGGATTTCTAAAATGTTGCAACACTGATTACATTCTTGGTGATGAAAGGTGTGAAATTAATGTACTGAGAAGATTGTGAAGAAACATTATAAGAGTTTAAGGGTCATTTGACTTCATCACTGATATAGATTCTGCCAGATCCAGGTAGAAGCTATATATTTTTTCTGTGATGCATCAGGTATCAAGATTGGATTTTATTTTTTGATGGAGGATGAGTGATCCTTTACTCAGGGGTATTCTCAGTAGAGGCCTCACGAGCAGAATTATCTGACGCATGACCTCAATCTAGCAGCTATAGTTTACACTCTACGATGTTGTAGACACTATCAATTTGGATAGTGTTTTATGGTATAAACTGATCACAAAATCCTTAATTAAATCATTACATAGTGATATATGAATCTCATGTAGCATAGGTCGATTGAATACGTAATATCTACTGATTTGAGACTTCTTACACGCATGGTAAAGGAAATACAATATCCAATATTTTGAATCAGAAGGCTCATACTGAGGTAGTTCCGGAGGCCAGTGGTGAATGGAAGCCCATTTCATTATTCTCAGAGATGCACATTAATGTTAAGAAGGATTGTGGTTAGAATATCCTCTCATCATTAGAATTTACTTATAATCCTCTGGAATTGGTGAGAATGTGGAAACTCTTTGATCCCTAAAGTCCTTTGCCTAATACAAAACATTATAGACGATAATACATATTCTAGTTAGACCATTGATGGGGATGATAATATACTATTCCGTGGGAGTGTATGTGTCCCAACAGACATCATGGAGGGGCTGATGTGCAAATTTCATGACTCAGCATGGGTAGTTTACCCCAGTTTCACCAAAATGTATCGAGATATGTGATGCCAATATTGGTAGTTTGGAATGAAAAATAGATTTCCAGTTTCATCACTCAATGTTCAACTTTTTAGAAGATGAAGACAGAGCACCATCAATTGAAATATATTTTAAAGCCATTTTCTATTGCCAAGTGGAAATTGGGAAATGTTTCAATGGATTTTTTGAATTTTCAACCCAGATCACCTCAAAAAATGATGCAGTGAACATTGTTGTTGATAATTTTATGAGGGTCACACACTTCATATATATTACATAGAATATATCAATAGACAAGATAGGGAGGTTGTATGTCAGTTAGGTAGTATATCTTCATGGAAATACTTGCTCTATCATTTATGACAGAGACACTCACTACACATAACAGTTCTAGTAGGGTTTGCAGAAGGCATTGGGTACACTGGTGGTTTTGAGTATGTCCTATCAACTGTAAACCAATGAAAAAATAGGGCATATGATTCTGGTTCTATAGGACATGCTCTGTGAACATGTACTTAATTTAGGGGGTTTCAGTGAGAAACATATTCATCTTATTGAGTTATCTTATAATAGTATCATTCAATATATAATCGATATGGATATTTATGAATCCGTATATGTTAGTAATTTCTTCTCACCTCTATATTGGATATAGGTAGGGGAGGTATCTATACATGGACCATATCTTGTGCAAGAGATTGTATTGGAGGTTTTACTTGTTAGAAAGAACATAATGATAGCTCATTATAGAAAACATTCATATGCCAACATATGATGGATACCTCTCACATTCATGGTTTGTGATGATGTTTTATTATGAGTCTCACCCATGTTAGGGGATAGTCATATTCATAGGATGTAAAATCTCTCACTGGGGCTCATTGGACCCTTTGGGGTTTTGAAACAGATCCAACCACTGGCTTACCTGTAAGCACTTCATTATAGATACCTATCTATTCATGATGTATTTATTAAATCTCAACTTTTAGAATTCTATCTAGACGCATCAAATGTGTTTCAACTTGATGAGGTTGAATAGTTTGGGGATTCTCCATTCATGAAGTATACATTTTATATTTTGGATCAGAGTATAGAGACACTCCGAGGTAGGATAGTTCATTTAGTATGGTTGTTATTCTAGCATCAGTGTGTATATGACGAGACCCGGGAATCATAAGCTGATATATGATCTCATTATAATTAACTCTTTTCTGATGATAGCTCTTTAACCTCATATGGACAACTTGGGGATGAGTTGCTTTATGTCAGGGAGGTTGTAATGAACCATCATTTAATTAAGGCATGGATAATTGGTTTTTCAATTTTAGTCCTTTTTTTAATCATGGTAAATGTGCTCTATAACCTAAGGAAGTTCCCCATAGAATCTGAGGCTTTTTTCGATCCCGAACGTCCAAAAGTGGGATAATTGACTAGGATTCATAGTCAATGTGAACCATGTCTCCTAGGCTATACTGTTAGTTTTAACTACGAGGTGGAAAAAAGGTGGTACAGAAAGAGCCTCATGACTTGTATGTAACCATGCGACTCTAGTCACATGTGAGAAACTACAGTTTATTGATAATGGGTTTTTATATGGTTTGTTCTTGGTTTGGGAAACCATGAAATTTAACAATGCTAAAAAATCCTTATACAATGACTTGCACATGATTTGATCATAGATTTGTAAACTATGCACCAAAACCATGAAACCTTATATTTTAAGGTGAAAATTCCATCTTACCTTCACTTAACTTATAACGTGTTTCTCTAATTCCTTTTCTTTGTTTAGTGGATGCATCGACTTTTCTTCTTCCATAAGCTCAACATCATCCCAAATGCGTCATTGTGGAAACTCTCTGATCCAAATATTAATTCATGATCTTTCAAAAGAACTGTATTTATCTTGGTACGTTCTACAAACCTCTACCTTCAAATATGTGTTTATCATTTAATCCATCGTTCTATTTTGGTGTAAGCTTTCTTTCACTATTTTCAGGGTGTTGGATAGTTTCTCAGATATCTTCCTACCTACTACGAATCTGAGGCCGATATTGAGCAAGGATTCATTTATGGACTTTAGGAAGGTGGTATGGTTTTTCCCCTTTTGTTTTGATGTCTCATATCTATATCATTGTGCTACATGATGAATTTTTGTGAGAGACCCTTTTTAATTGAGTTCTTTAGGTAAAATTGATACATTACCATTGATACAATCATGTTAATCCTTGTTTAGTGGATTCGATATTTTTGATATCTATTATGGACTCCCCTTCGGCAATAAAAATGGATTTTTCCTTAAATGGTGAATTTTTAAAGTGATAAAAATTCCTTTTTAACATTTGGATAAGTTTTGAAATGGAATTTCCCTTGTAATTTTAATGCATAGTGGATTAAGGGTTCCTCCCATGTGTTTTCCCAACCTACACTTGGAATTGGTCACGTAAGAAATTCCCATAATGACCATGTCACATTATTAAATACCCAATAATCCTTATAAATGTATTTTAAATTATTTTTTAAATTGAATGGGTTGGAATTAAAAGGAATGTCTTTTACATGATGGATTTATTTTAATTAAATGAAATTAATGAAATGAAATGAAATGAAATGAACTATAATGTTTGGAAGGCCCACACCATATATTGCATGTCATGTTAAAATCTCATTGTGAATTGATTTGTCTCGAATAAATTAAAACGTGTCTAATGGGACATTTGAGAGTTAATGCATCATGTGTTATATTATAAACATGAATATACCTTCTATATATATGTTCTTGAGGAACCTGATGCTTGAGAGTGTTTTCTACCTGCATGATTTTATAAATCAAACTACATCTTAAGATAGGTTGTCATATGATGTTTAGGGATCTATTGATCATGATAGCATCACACTCCTCTACATCATGTGTTGAGAATGGTGTCTCTCACCAATGACACTAGTTGGATGTTGGGATTGAAACACCATGTTCCTTATTAGAGTGATGACATTATTACACACTCATTATCTATAGTGATGACCATAACATCTCCAACTCATTATGAGACATAGGGCTTGTACCCTTTTTTTTGGAGCTTTAAGGCTCTATATACTATTTATATATCTGTATGTTACACCTCATTCCATCCAGCTCTAGTATTCAAAGTATATGGTTACTTACAGCTGTACACACTTGGTTCATATATGATAATGAAATATATAATTATAATTTACATAATTATTGTTAATATATATATATATAGTTACTCCTAAGAATCCATTTTAGCCAATTGTCGATGTTGGTAGAGTCTTCAAGAGTCCATTAAGAACCCTAAGTACCATGTTATTTATTTATTATGTATTTATTTATTATTATTTTATACCTACACACTATATGGTTACAAGAATTCTTTGGATTATGTGTATAAAATAACAGTGGTGGCCTACAGATATTTTTAACTCATAGCCTACATTTTATACCTTTAGTACTCAAGAATATTATCTTACTATAGTTATGGATAAGGGAAATAACCCTTTTATAGGTCATTAATATGCTTTTTTCTTATAGAAGTAGCATAGGAACAGAGGATCGAGCATATACTCAAGATGCTCATGGAGAAGTTTTTTTCCATTTTTGTCCATTTTTATATCATGTTTGTATCGTACTGTCCCCTATTCCCCTTTTTTATATCATTATTCCATGTATCCATGTGTAAGAAACTACCTATTGGATTTTGACAATTATTCAATTGTTCAGTTTTTTATACTTCCACACCTATTTATTATATTATACTTACAATGTTATGTGTTATCTTTTGTATCTTCTATTAATATTTGATATGAGGGTATATTATCCCCACTGTACATAATTTACACCATATATACTAGTAGTATTCCTCTATAATATGGGGGGATTGAGTCCATGTGACCCACTGACTCGGGGAACAAGTTAAGTAGATCATGGGTCAAAATGTTACACATTTTTATAAGATATAAGAAATCCAATCCTAAAGAACTGAATATATTATTAGTTTTGGTAAACTAGATACATGCATTAATCTTACATTACAATTTAAAATATAAATTACTACATAGTGAATCCTTTGAAAACACCATTATTCTAATAGCATAAACCTGCATATCAGTCATAATAAACTTCATGACATCCTAAGGAAAAATGAAACAAAAGAAAGGGGTGAGATTAGATGACCATTAAGGGTATACATGTAGTAAAACCTATCATAAATAATCATAAATAATCTTATCATGGTAAATAACTAAAACAAATTCCATTTAATCAATAACATGATCGTAATATGGATAGAAGAAACAGTGATCAAATAATTCAATATAAATTATCACATGGGAATAAAACATAACCAAGGATATTATACTAGTGTAATAATTACATAAATATCCATAACATATCTTATAATGAGGTAATTCATATGGTGGTACATCAAAAATATAACACCGTGGATTTGGCAAATATACCATAGATAAACGGGTAAGGCCTCAACCAATACCCAGTTTAGTTTGTCTAATGAGAGATTTTAATTCATTGAGAGGAAGTATCGGTCCCCAACCATCACTTAATAATTTCAATACATTCCTTATATGAAAGGGGTGAAAAATAAAAAATAAACATTCATTTTTAAAAAATAACATACAAAATGTAAATACTTTAACCATAAATCACTAATGGTGTCAAAATACATCATCTATAGTCAAAATGATCTTAATCTATTCAATATAATCTGGGTTATGGTTTCATAAGTTATCAACCTCAATTAATAATAAGAATAAGTTTTTTGGACGTATATTACATTAGTCTAATAAAATCAACAGACAATTATTGAGAGAAATAATTTTTTAAATTCATAGTCAATGATTTAAAAATATATGTAATTATAAAAGAAATAGTTTTATTTGAGAAGAACATTTTAATCTTATAAAGGCTTCCTCCGAAGATTAAGTCATTATAAAAGAAGAAAAAAACTATTCATTCCATATAAGATAAAATACTATCCTTACATATATTTGTTTCGGAAAAGTCACAAAGAGACTTGTTTAGAAAATGAAAAAAATATTATCTTAGAACCATTTTGTAAAAAGTAAAATATGGGTAAAAATGAACATAAACATGATTAAGATAATTTTAAAAACATTTTTGAAAAATTCTTATATAAACATTAACATTTTATATAGATATTCCACAGTGACTACTTAAACAGAAAAAAATCCATATTAATGATTAGATTGTGAATTAACCCCTTGCCTTATGTCATATTTATTTAGTACATCTACAAAACTCCTATATAGTAGTTTTAAATATATTATTATCTTATAAAATAATCATATTAATATTAATTTCTTTAAATATGATCCCCTTATACCAATTTACCACTCGTCATTATGATTATTCTATTCATTTCATTATTTTGAGTGTTAATTGCATTGTTTCCCATGATTATTTAGTCTTAAAAGCCACATTTATCTTGCATAGGATATAGGTATAAAATCTCAAAAATAAAATTAATTTCATAAATATCATATTTATAATTAAATATATTTTTAGAACCATTCTTTAATATTTAACATAGGAAATGAATCACATTTCTTTTTGGGTGTGGTTAGTCGTACGAATACACGAGCGATGGAATCATTTACAAATGGTTGAAAGGGTATGGAATTAGATTTTATATTACATTTTCAGAATCAATATAATTTCACAATTATCATATATATTTTTTTATTCTTCATTAGAACCCTCTAAGTAAATTGGTGATGCAAAACGAATTAAACCGCTACATAGAGACAATAAGCCGTATGTACACATTTGTCGTGATTTCATTTATTAATCGGATAAATAAAAGGTGTAATATGGTTTTCTAAGCATCATAACATATAAATATATATATGATACCCTAGTTGTTATTTTTATTAGGGAAAAAAATACATTATGAGGAAGTGTAAGAAGAAATAAATTTGAATGATTTGGTAAAAACTGTTACCTCTTATTCAGTGCACTTCCTTTAGATCACTTATTTAGGGATTTATATATTGTATTTTTGGAAAACCAAGACCTATTAAACTTGGATATGAATCCTATAAAGAGATAGTTTTAGGGGTTGGTGGATCTTGATGGCTCCTGGTGGTGAAATAAAGTGAAGGAATCAGTGCATTTTTATAATTGAGGTGATTGGCACTTCAAGAATTCCATAAAATATTAAAATACAAATAAGGACATCATAGAGGAAATTTTTTCGAAATAGAATATAAAGAATAGGGGATTAAATTTTTTAGAAAATATTATATCATTTTCCCTTATTCAATTTTTTTTATAATTTTATTTAATTTAATAAAATATTATATTCATTAAATATTATTATTATAAAAAATTATACTTTTCATTAATGTGACTTTAATAATATAACACCCCGACCCCAGTTACCCAGAGTCATGGCGTTATTTTAATACATTTGAATGATTACAAGGAATCAAGTCCCGAAAGACTGATCAATTTAGCAGTCTTGGAAAATAGATTACATACATGAACGTTACATTACATATAAGAGAATAAAACAGAACAAAAATGATCATTTGAGAATGCCATTAGTCCTATAGATTAACCCTAATTATCAATCAAAATACTATTGTCGGAATCCTGAGAAAATTAAAACATAGAAATGGGTGAGCTCATATGCTCAATAAGGAGAACAATATAGCAGAAACATTCATAAATAAGCATAAAAATTTAAGGCGATGTATAAGACTAAAAAAAAGAATTTTAAACTTAAAATTCAGCATAATATGGATAAGATACAATAGAATAATTCCATTTACTTATTCACAAGGATATTCTACTAGTCAAATAATGAAATGTAATATCAATAGCATCTTTCATAATGTTGGAATGCATAATGGCAGACTTTCATAACCACATAGGCAAGTCCTTGTTCCAAGGCTACAAATAATTTTTTTTGCCAAAGCCTTGTGCCAAGACACTAGTTTGTCACAAGATAGCTACCAATGCATCTAGGAGATATAGCTAGAACAACCCATCACTTACTATATCCAATTCATTCCTCGTATGAAAAGGTTGAAACATAACATAAACATTCGTATTAAAACTAGCATACGAAATTTCAAATACTTTATCCATAAAACCTGAATGTTATAACAATAGTACATTCACAGTCAAGCATAGTATAACTCATTCAATATAATATGGAATATTGTATCATAATAAATAATCTTCAAACACGTTTAAAATCCATCAAAGGATGTTGACATAGATGAAAATTATCAGTAAAATGCTTTGATAAAAATACCCATTTTTCATGAAATCATTTAAAAAGTATCACAATTTATAAAGGAAGTCATTTAAAATATATTTTTTAATAAAGGTGTACCATACCACTTTGAAGATTTTGAAAATAATTATCATTTAAAAACATTCATGTCCATATAAATAAATCCTTAAAATCATTTTGAAAACATGGGCATTGATTAAAAGGGTTTAGAAAGATAAATATATAAAACATTTAAAATGATGATCTAGATAAATAGACCCTCCCAAAAACCTTAAAAGATAATTTTTGAAAACATTTTTATGAAATATGGGTATTGATGATAAGTATGTCCCATATAGTACTTACACATGAACAATCTCAAATAAATAATGAGATTGAGGAAATAACCCTTACCTTGCACTTTATTTTGGTCGAGGGTACGTTTAACCTCGTATATAATGACCGTTGTATGTTATTAAATTATACCAGAACCATATTAATATTTATTATATCATACATGATTCATTTATAACTTTATACTACCCATTTAATAATGAGTTTCATGTTAAATTAACTTTTCAGGTAATAGTCGCTTTCTTTATCGTACGTGTTTTAACTTGTTATTCTTGATCGTATCATTTAGATAATGATTTAAATAATTCAAGAATATAAACTTATATTTTTATATCATATATATTTAGAATATAAATATTTATCAAAGATAGATATATGAAATGGAAACACCGTTTATGGAGATGATAGGTCGTACATACACATAAACGTTATTTCTGTTTTCATATCGTAATGAACGGATGTGAATAAGATATATGTTTGTACATACATAAATACATAAATACATACATATATATATCTATAGTAGCATTATTCTGTCATATATTACATACTTTTTAATAATATAAAATTTTATAGTCATCGTTGAATGGTGAACGTGGAAATGAATCTCATCGCATCGTGGAGACTGTAATCCGTACGTACGCACGAGCAACAATATAATTCTTTTGATATTAAAATCGTACATAATTGGATGGTATATCATATATATAGAATCATTATAATGTAATATTTATTATTTACATCATTTATACACATTATTATACCCATACAAATGATGAAATGTTTGAATAACAAACTACACCACGACGTGGAGACAGTAAGCCACACGTACGCATGTGTGGTGAATTTTCATTCATAGGATGGATGAAAATAACCAATATGGTTGTAAAATTTTAATAATAACATCAAAATATATAGAATATACTGAAGTTATTATTTTATAATTGAAACAACAAAGAAAGAGTAATTGGAAGAAGAAAGAAACTTGAATGAGGTGACGAAATATTTACCTCTTCATCGGGTTCTTTCATTTGATTTGATCAAAAGGGCTCTTTAGGTTGAATTTCTGACTAAAGGAAGGCCTCTAGGATAAAGGTAGGATAGTTGAGAGGATATCGGGGCAGGGTTTGGCCAAGCCAAATGGATTTTAAGGTGTAGATATGAGAGAAGGGGGAGTGCTCTTTTATAAGAGGGGTGAGGGGAACCTTAGGAAAATATTGAAATATTATTTTATAATAAAATCATATTCAGGTTATAATGACTAAAAAGTGATTTCATTCGAAGATAAAGTGGTTATGGGTCAAAATCCTCTCATCCAATAGGTTTTAGTCAACATTAGGTTATCAATTTAACCATATCTTTTAGATTTAACTCTAAGTTAAATAATTTAACTTTTACCATGTCTTCTTGTATTCTTACACTATATGGTTAATAAACATACTATAAACGTACAAGAGAACCCAAAGTGGTTAATTAATTACATATCTAATATATTTAAGCTCTTTCTCCGAACCTTAGAGTTTTAGGAATAGAATAAAAATTAATAGTATAATATTTGTTTTAAAAACTCTTTTATTTCAATTTTGACACTATTTTGTATTTTGTTTTTTTTAAATTCATAACAAAATTATTACTTTGAATGAAATTTATTTAATCAACCCTAACATGTCATATTAACCTATAAAATTACTATAATTCATTAAAAGTCTTAAATTATATTTATATGCATATTTATAATATCAATTGTTTTAATATTTCATTAATAAGGTAATTATTGCATCATCATTGTGTCATAAATAAATTTAAGTATTTAATGTCTAAAAATTATAAATAAAAAACCATTATGTTGGAAATAATTTTTTCTTTCTAATGAATAATTATTTTCAGATTTATCTTATGTATAACCCTATATTAAAAATGTTTTAGTTATTAAACATTGATTTTAACTCTTTAACTCTTCTTTAACTAAAATAATAATAAATGTCTTAAACTAATACAAGTAGACCTAAAGAATCATGTCATATTCAAAAGGTTGTTTTTGGTAGAAATAAACTCATCCAATATAATTAGGACATGTGTTACGGTAATAATAATAATACTTTTACCTTTAATTACCCTATTTACTTTTAGCTGTGGTAAAATAAAAGTCAAAATTTACTATTCCACAAAAATTATTTTTATCTTATTGAACCACATATTACTTATTGATATCAACGGTGTCTCACGGATCTTTGAAATTTCAGTCACAGAAGCGGTAAAATTAAGATTTATGCAAATTTGTAAATGCTCCTAGGAGGTGGGTAAAAGACGGTAAAAAGTTCAATAAAATTTTATATATCTAATTTTTTTATAAAAAGACTCCAATGAATTACATTGAACATATATAGGTATTATTTATCTATTTTTAAATAATATAAATTTAAATAAAATAACTAATTATTTAAATAAAAATTTGGTTTTAACAGATAACACAGTGTTTTTAACTCTTCATCAAAAATTAAAAGTTTTCAGAAAAATAAAAAAAATTCACCCTAGGATAATTTTGATATCCCGAATTCAAAAATTAATTCCATTTTACCAAATTCAAAACATTGAAGTATCATTAATTAATTTAAAATTAATTCTTGTTGTGAAAACAAAAAAAATATTTTTAAGAAATAATAACTATCAAAAGATTGACACTTGTTTATGTCCAATTTCAAAGTGAAATTACTTAAAATGACCTGAATTGGATTAAATGGTAAAAATATAGTATAATTATACTTACCAACCATTAAAATGTATAATTTAGCACAATAAATTATTTTGATTAAAAAAGTTTTTTTTAGTTAAAATATAGTATTTTCACTATTTACCGAAATATGAAAGTTATCAGAAAAATACCAAAAAAATTTGAAACTAAGTTTTTATGTCCCGATTATAAAGAAGAAGTTATCTTGTCAAATTGAATATATAAAAGTTTCAAATATTGGATTTAAAAAGGTTCTCCATTTTAAGGCGGAAAAATTGCATTTTTTTTGAAAAATTATTCTTTTATCTTAAAAAAATAAATTTGTTCAAACATTATGTATAAGAAACCCATAATATGGATTCTAAAATTATATGTATTATATAAAGTTTAAAATCGATTTAATACTATTCATAACATCTTTTGAACGGCTAGTTTGGTAAGTCGTGGTGCGCTTGAACTCGATGTTGTGTATAGTGAAAGTTATTGAATTACTTTGAAGAAATAACTTACTATGAAATCTTGGGGTGTTACATTCATCCCTCCTTCAAAAAATTACTTCCTCGTAATATTAAATTGTTTTTGAAAATAAAAGGTTGAAAATAGAAAATTCGTTTGTGGAAAACCTATATCAGAAATTTGGTTAATAAAATTTAGTCTTAATAAGACTAAAAATGAAATTAAAGGGTCACCAGAAAATTATGATCTCGATTAGGAGAAAATTGGTTGCAATTAAAGACACATAATTGGAGGAAAAATGTAAATATTTATAGGGAGTGATTGAAGTCATCAATCACAATCAATTGTAAAATTGAGGTCCTCAAATCCATCAATCTAGGATGATTTAAAATACCATCAGTTCAACAAAACAGAAGGTATTAGGATAACAAATTTTTTGTTTTAAGACCCCTTCCGAAAGATTAAGAATTAATTTATCCATAAAATAAGAGGAAAAATATATATGTATATATATATTTGGCAAGTAGAGTTTAATCCTTCAACTAATTCCTACCACAAACTCATCTTTCACTCTAAAAGATTTCAAAAAAATATTTTATTTATCCTAAGATTATAGGGTTCCAAAAATGATGAATTTATAATTCACATATCAGACCCATTAAAAAAACTACATTATACAATCCAAGGACTTCACGTAATCCAGTGGTAGGAGATAAATCCCAATCGCACTATGGTTGTTGGTTCGATTGCCGCTGCTTTGTCCCATGCGATGGGTTGTCACACGGTCTGCGTGTTGTCCTTTTTACTAAAATCCAAAAATAACCTTTCAAACATAATCCATTCCAACCATTAGACTTATCCAAAACACATCTATCCAAACTCACAGTCCTAAATTTATAAGGATGTTAAATAAAATGAGATTCATTTTTTCATGTAATAACATGTGAACACCTTCATCAAGTATTATGGTAACACCCTGAATTACCATAAAACCTTATTGATTGCATTTAAGCTCCCTTATTCCTTATATAATACTAGATATAATTATTCCATCCAAAAATGTTGTAAACTCCAATAATGATGGAATATAAAAATTATTAATCAGTTTAAATGTAGTAAAGAATATCCAATATAATTTATCCAAATCAAACATGTATTATTCCAAAATCACTACCTCAGTATTAGAACCATATTATGGTTTATCTTTCTCTCAACCATATATTTTCCCAAAATTTAACCAGCCATTGAGTCACTTTTCTTGGTTCCACACAATCTCAATTCCTTAATGAAATAGTACTGCAGTACAATCCTCATATACTCCATAATTATTATAACCAGTACATCTTTGATACAACACTCAAATGACATAATTATTTAATAAAAATATAAGAACTCTAACCATTCCTCCTCATCTGTGGTATTATCATAACTTGATTATTATCCCATAGCATCGTTTGGGGCATACTCTAATGATTTGGGCATTGGTTCGCGTAGTGTCCCAACTCCTTGCAGATGAAGAATTGTAAATTTGAATCCTTTTTCTTACACTTGTATTCAGGTACATGGTGTCCTTTTTCTCCACAATTATAACAATCTCCCATTCCCTTGAGGCAAGTTCTGGGGTGTTTCTTACCACAATTATCACATATGGGAAAATTCTTCTTTTCCCTCTCCCCATTATCCAAATTTCTCTCTTCTATCCTTTTCATCTCTTACTTCCCTTCAGAGACATAGGACTCAGAGAATTATTTACTTATCTTATTAACACGTGATACTATTTCTTCATATGTTGAGAACACATCTGAGAATATTTCCCTTCTAAATGTTGGATTAATATAGTGAAAGATATGATCCTTATTACTCTTTGGATCATACGTATTGTTGGAGTTTAGATTCCTTCTACAAGGAGCTATTTCTATACAATGTCATACACTTGGTCAGTTTATTAATTCTAATGAACAATTCAAAACTTGTATAATACCTAATGTAAATTGAACAGTTTATGGATATAATCCATAATCATAAAAATATTTTCTTTGAGGAAGTATATACTCATAATCCCTCCATAATGGTTTGTAATGAAAATGAGAATTATCCTAAGCATATCCCCCGGGAGTGTCGTAACTGAAAATGAGAATTATCCTAAGCATATCCCTCCATGAGTTTCTGTCTGAGTCTAACTGATAGCGGTGTTTTCAGGTATTAACCCTAGGAACATTTGTGACAGAGCTCCCTCTACCTACTCATATAAATTTAGGGATGTATTTCTTGGAAAACTCACAAAATCTCTACAATTCCAAAATTCTAGGAAGTTATTCTATACTATTCCTCAAATTCTATCTTAAGGTAATGTGCTCTAATCAATGTTTATCTAAATATTATTTCCAAGGTTATTGATAAACTTCCTCTGATACCAACTGTAACTCCCCGACCCTAATTACCCAGAGTTGGTGCATTATTTTAATAAATTGGAATGATTACAAGGAATCAAGTCCCGAAAGACCGATCAGTTTAGATGTCTTAGAAAATAGATTACATACATGAACGTTACATTACACATTAGAAAACAAAAAAAACATAAATGATTATTTGAGAACTCCATTAATCCCCTAGCTTAGCCCTGCTTATCAGTAATAATACAGTTCATGGACTCTTGAGAAAATTAAAACATAGAAAGGGGTGAGCTCAGATTCTCAGTAAGGATAACAATATAGCGGAAAATTTCATAAATAATCATAAACATTTATGAAAATGTATAAGACTAAAACAGAGGCCTTTTAAAATTAAACGTCATCCTAATATGGAAATGATACAATAAAATAATTCCATTTAATTATTCACATGGATATTCTACTAGTCAAATAATCACATGAAATATTAATAGCCAATTTCATAATGATGGAATACATAATGTCAGACTTTCATAACCACATAGTCAAGGCCTTGTACCAAGACTACAAATAATTTTTTTTTGCCAAGGCCTTGTTCCAAGACAGTACTTTGTCTTATGAGACCTACCGATGAATCAAGGAGCTATAACAGGCTCCACCCATCACCTACTAAGTCCAATTCACTACTCATATGAAAAGGTTGAAACATAACACAAACATTCGTATTAAACCCGCATACGAAATGTCAATACTATATCCATAAACCATTAAATGGTATAAAAATAGCACATTCACAGTCAAAAATAGGATAACTCATTCAATATAATATGGAAGATTGTATCATAATATATCAACTTTAAACAAGTTTAAAATCTATCAAAGGACGTTGACATAGATGGAAATGATCAGTAAAATGATTTGAGAGAAATACCCCCTTTTCATGAAATCGTTTAAAAGTATCAAAATTTATAAAAGAAGTAATTTAAGATGGATTTTTTAATCAAAGTGTCCCATACCACATTGAAACTTTTGAAAATAATTACCATTTAAAAATATTCATGTCTATATAAATAAATCCTTAAAATCATTTTGAAAACATGGACATTGATGAAAAGGGTTTAGAAAGATAAATCTTTAAACCATTTAAAATGATGATCTAGTTAAATATACCCTCCCATAAAACCTTAAATGATCCGTTTGTATTTTCTAGGAAATATTTGAATTGATGGTATGTATGTAATATAAAGTACTTATACATGAACAATCTCAGATAAATAATTAGATTGAGGAAATAACCCTTACCTTGCACTTTCCTTTGGTTGCGGGTATGTTTAACCTCCTGTATAATGAACATTGTATGTTATTAAATTATACCAAAACCATATTAATAATTATTATATCATATGTGATTCATTTAAGACTTTATATTACCCAGTTAGTAAAGATTTTCATGTTAAATTAACATTTCAAGTAATAATCGCTTTCTTTATCGTATCTGTTTTAACTTGTTATTCTTGATTGTATCATTTAGATCATGATTTAAATAATTCAAAAATATAAAACATTATTTATATATAATATATATTTAGAATATAAATATTTATAATAGATATATATATGATTTGGAAAATACGGATTTTGGAGACGATTGGCTGTACGTACGCATAAACGATGTTTCTGTTTTCATATCGCATTGAACGGAAGTGAATAAGATATATGTAAGTAGATACATACATACATACATATATATATATATATACAAATAAATATCTCCAGTATAATTATTATGTCATATATTACATACTTATTAATAATATGTATTCTTATAATCATCGTTGTATGGTGAACGTGGAAATGAATCTCATCGCGTCGTGGAGATGGTAATTCGTACGTACGCACGAGTGACAATATCATTCTTTTGATATTAAAATCATATATAATTGGATGTTATATCATATATACAGAATCATTATCAATTTTTATTTATTATTTAAATAATTTATACTCATTATTATACCTATCCAAATGATGAAATGTTTGAATAACAAACTACACCTCGACCTGGAGACGGTAAGCCATATCTGCGCTTGTGTGGTGACTTTTCATTCATAGGATGGATAAAAATAACGAATATGGTTGTAAAATTTTTATAGTAACATAAAAATATATATAATATACTGGATTTATTATTTTATAATGGTAACAACAAAGAAAGAGGAAGTGGAAAAAGAAAGGAACTTGAAATAGGTGATGAAATATTTACCTCTTCTTCGGGTTCGTCCTTTGGATTTGATCAATAGGGCTGCTTAGGATGGTTTTCTGACTAATTTAAGGCCTCTAGGATGAAGGGAGGTCAATTGATAGGATAATTGGGTAGGGGTTGGCTGAGCCAAATGGCTTTGAAGTGGAGAAGTTTAGAGAAGGGGTAGTGCCCTTTTATAAGAGGGGTGAGGGGCACCCTAGGAAGAGATTGAAATATTATTTTATAATAAAATAATATTCGGTTTATAATGACTCAAAATTTATTTATTTCGAATCTAAAGCGGGTATGGTTTGAAAACCTCTCAACCAATAGGTTTTAGAGAAGTTTATATTATCATTTTAACCTTATATTTTAGATTTAACTATAAGTTAAACAATTTATCTTTTACCGTGTATTCTTGTATTCGTACAATATATGGTTAATAAACATACTATAAACATCCATGCGAACCCCAAGTGGTTAATTAATGACATATATAATATTATTTAATCCCTTTGGCTGAGCCTTAGAAATTTAGGAATAAAATATCAATTAATAATATAATATTTATTTTCAAAACTCTTTTATGTCAATTTTGACAATATTTGGTATTTTTTTGTTAAATTCATAACAACATTATTACGTTGAAAGAAAAATTATTTAGTCATCCATATCTTGTCATAGTAACATAGAAAATTAGTGGGATTAATTAAAATTATCAAATTATATTTATTTGGATATTTATAATATCAATTGTTTTAATCATTCATTAATAATGTAATTACTACATCATATTATGTCATAAATAAATTGAATTATTTATTGTCTAAAAATTATAAATAAAATATCATTATTTTGGAACCCTTTTTATCTTTCTAATGAATATTTATAGACGAATTTATCTTATGTATAACTCTATATTAAAAATGTTTTAGTTATTAAACATTGATTTTAACTCTTTTAACACTTCTTTAAATAAAATAATAATAAATGTCCTAATCTAATCCAAGTGGACCTAAAGGATCATACATTATTCCTAAGATTGTTATTGGTCGAAATAAACACATCCAACAGAATTAGGACATGTTTTAGGGTAATAATAATATCATTTTTACATTTAATTAACCTATTTACTTTTAACCGTGGTAAATAAAAGTCAAAAGTTACTATTCACCAAAAATTATTTTTATCTTATAGAAGCACATTTTACATACTGATATCAACCGTGTCTCTTAGAGTTTTGAAATTACACTCACATAAGTGGTAAAATTATGTTTTATGCAAATTTGTAAATGCTCCTAGGAGGTGGGTAAAAGATGGTATAAAGTTCAATAGAAGTTTATATAAAAAAAATTATCATTAAATGACTCCAATGAATTACATTGAACTAATATAGTTATTATGTATCTATTTTTTCCTAATATAAATATAAATAAAATAACTAATTATTTAAATAAATAGTCGGTTTTAACTGATAACACATTGTTTTTCAGTATTTATCAAAAAATGAACTATTTCGAAAAAATACCCAAAATTCACCCTCGGATAATTTTGATATTCTAAATTCAAAAATGAATTATTTTTTAACAAATTAAAAACATATAAGTTTTATTAATTAATTTAAAATTAATTCACGTTGTCAAAAACAAAAGGCGTATTTTTAAGAAATAATAACTATAAAACAATTGACACTTGTTTATGTTCAATTTCAAAGTGAAATTACTTAAAATGACTAGAATTGGATTAAATGGAAAAAATGATCAAATTATACTTCCAAAATATTAAAATTTATAATTAAACACTATAAATTATTCTGATTAAAAATGTTGTTTTCAGTTAAAATATAGTATTTTTCTTTATTTACCCAAATATGAAAGTTATCAGAAAAACACCAAATATTTCTTGAAACATTGTTTTTATGTCCCGATTCTAAATAAGAAGTATATCTTTTCAAATTGAATATATAAAAGTTTCAAATATTGTATTGAAAAAATTTCTCAATTAAAAGGCGGTAAAATTGCATTTTTTTAAAAATACTTCTTATTTTTTTGAAAAACTGAATTTGTTCTTACATTATGTCTAAGAAAATCATAATATGGATTCTAAAATTATAAGGATTATATAATGTTCAAAATTCAGTTAATAATATTCATAACCACTTTTGAAAGTCTAGTTTGGTAAGTCATGGTGTGCTTGAACTCAGTGTTGCGTATAGTGCAAGTTGTTAAATTACGTTGAATGAAACAACATACTTTGAAATCTTGGGGTCTTACAAATAATATCCCAAGAAAATTAAAATGAGAAGAAATAATTTTATTTTGACTTATAAATATAATATATATATATATATTATTCATGTATCATCTTAATTATATAAAACTCTATTCATTTTAATATTGTTAATATCATTTATTTGATTTTCCAATTAATTTAATAATTACTACATCATTGTTGTGTGATAATTTAAGGTGTTTATTTCTTCAATAAAAATTAAAAAAAAATCATGATGAATTTAAATAGTTTATATTTAAAAATATTATTTATGGTGGATTATATCTTCTAGAAAACTATATAAGAAAAATGTTATACTAACTAGAAACCATAGTGTGACCAATTAAACTTTATTTTCAATAAAATACTATAAGGGAAATAATTCGACTAAGTGGAAAAAGGTCATATATTCATCCCAATGACTAAATTATTATAATATTACTCATCAAATAATATTTATCTAAGTTATTATGTTAGTTATACGTTTTTATAATTTCTATTAAAATCATTTTATTGATTTTTCTTCTTATTGGACAAGTACTGCATCACCATTGTACAAATATTAGATGTAATTTATTCATATATTAAAATAGAAAATAAAATACTATATAAAAAATAAATAAATTAATCTAAATAAAGTTATTTATATTCGTTAGTTATGTATATTTACTCATATCTATTTAAAGACAACTTATTTAATTTGGTAATTCAATTTTTCTTGCAATGCACGAGCATTTCTGAGGCATTAGGATAAGATTTATGTTATCAAACTCTAAAATTAAAAAACTATCAGAAATATTAATCATTTATAAATTATAAATAATAAAAATTTCCATTTTATAAATTTTTTTACCTCAATAAGTATCTATAAGGAACAAAATTGTACTTTACTAACACTACGATAGGCAATATTCCAACACTATAATTGATTTTAATATTTATCATGAAATAAAAAATAATTTACTTCTTATGAATTATTATTTCTAATATTTATATTATAATATCATATAGGAGTCATAAAATATTATTAATAAATTTTTATATCATATTTATGTTTTCATGATATCACAAAACATATTGTATTTCATAAAAAAATGATATTTTTTACTATTCATTGAAAAAATGAATCTTCTTAAACAGATATAAAAAATTCATCCTATGCTAATTTTTACCTTATGATTTGAAAATTTCAGTTTATTTTGTCAAATAAGATTTATAAAATTGTAAAAATTATATTTTAAAAGAACTTACTCATTAAAAGTTGGTAAAATTTCCATTTATAAAAATATAATTTTTTATGCTTAAAATTCGGTTTATTTTTATCTTCAGATTAAACAACATATTGGATCAATTTAGAAATATTTTATTTAATATATAACAAATAAATTTCATTAATAAATTTCACTAATTGTGATTAATTTAATTTAATAAGATAAAATGTCATTGTGGGCCTAGAATTATATTTTTATAAAAAAGACATCCTTTTTCTTGAATTGGATTCTATTTTCATTTTTAATTAATCAGTGACTAATGAAATAATTTTTTAAAAATGTTTAAATTATATTTTAATAATTTATTTAATCTCATTCAATCTTTCCATTCCAATGTCTGGGTGATAACTATCACAATTAAAAAATAACATTTAATATTTTTTAAGCTCTCTATTCTATGTAATGTAATTTATCGAACAAGTTATATTAAAAATGAGTCATATATTAAAATCCTGAGTTGTTACATTCTACCCTACATCGATAAAATGATTCCTCAAAATTTATAATTGGGATTAGTATTCATGTTGTTGTCAGTTAAAAAATACCCTTATAGAAATACCACATTACAAAAAAGGATTAATAAATCTCCCTCTAAAAATTGGGAAAGGGAAATGTAAAGGTCACCACAAAATTGGCAATTAGAATAGGATAATATTCATACAAAGTAAAAATACGGACATGGAGAAAAATATAACTATCAGGTTCTGATGAAGATTGATAGAGAACATGGTCATTAGAAAGTTAACCATCAAAAAACTGAAAATTTGTGATCGGTTAAAATACTATTAAATTCTCATAATGAAATGTAAATAGATAATGTTTTTTCCAAAATTATTTTCCAAGAGTTATGGGATTCTTTTAATATAAATATTTCCACTTTATATAATAAACATACATGGATTCTTTTAAGGCCATAAGCATAATATTATTTTTTGGATGTGTTTTTATCCCTTTACACTTCATTTAATACACCAAGATATGGATAATAAAGAATAATTTTTATACCTAAATAACTTTTAATGAATCATATGGTCGTGAAGTCATTATTTATTCCTGTAAATTTTTTCCAAAACCAAAAAATATTCTACATGTTATCAATACACAAATGTTTTCCAAATCTTAACTACATCCATTGCATATTTATTTAATCACAAGACTCATCTAAAACATGTGTATCCAAATTCAATGACAAAAAATTAATAAGTTCACAAAATTTCAAAAAAAAACATAGCGTTTGATTTCCCCATCAAAAAAATGACACACTGAATCTCCCATACAATATATTTGAATACGTTGATCATAATAAGACCTAAATGAAAACATGAATCCATTCAAATCTATAAAGAATAAGTAATGCAGTATATGTCATGAATCTTATAACTATCATATCATAAGATAATTATTAAATCCAAAACCAAAACTAATTTACTTATTAAAAATTAACTATATTAGAACCATTAGCTTGACCTTGATCCCTTTACTTCTAATGATCTATATAACCTTTACTCTTGGTATATTAATATGAGTAGTGCCCCATCTCCTTAAAGTTGTAGCATTGAACAGTTTCTTTCATTCATTTAAAATAACGTGCCATTTTTGCTTTATCTCCACACATCATGAAAACTCATATTCCCTTTATGAATGTACTAGGGTGTTTCCTTCCACAATTATCAAATGTGGGAAAATTATTCATTCCCTTCTTCCCTTTAACCTTATTATTCTCTTTGTTCCTCTTATTCTATTACATCCTTTTGAAGTCACAAGACGTGGATAATAATTATTCTGTCTTGATAGCACATTCTATAATATCCTTATATGAAGTGAAATTTTGGATAACAAGTTACTTTTGAAGAACTATCTTAATCCCATCAATAAAATGACCAATCATACTCACAGGGATACATATGTTGTTTTAATCATACCTTTCTTATCTTGTAAATATTTCATCACATTTATTAATATTCTCTTCTTCCTTTTTTCATAGACCCAATATTTATATCTTTATATCTTCACATAGTTTATGAGTGAAATATTTTTCTAAGAGAATTTTCTTGAAATCCTTTAATTCCATGTTTTCTATTTCCAAATCATCATTAGTGTTTTGAATCAATGACCACCATTAATCTGAATATCAAACGAAATGTTAAATTACTATGAAAAATTTATACCTTTCATTACTTCCCATAGTAAGAAAAATATTTTCTAAGTAACTCATCCATTACTCACCTACAAATGGATTTTTAGTCTTATTGAATGATAGAGGTTTCTGAGACAGATAAAAGTCTAACATTGTTACACAATATTATGGATCAACATGATTCTCTATACATGAAATGTTATTTCCCACAACATGAGTGATCAATCCCAAAATAGTTATAATTTTTTCATATATAACTGCTTCTCCAACTCAAACATCATTATATTTCGGAGGAGGACAACCCCTATAAGCATCGATACAGATAAAATTACTCATTTTGTGTTCCATTTATAAGAAAGGGAATATAGTTGATTAAATTTTCACATTATGAAACATTAATACATTAAAAAATACCATTAATAGATCTTGGAAAGGGATTTATTAGAACAAAAGGTGATGATAATTGGAGCGTGGTTAAAAGACCGAAAAATTTATCAGTGAAAAAAAGAACTGTTAAAGGCACCCCTTTATAGTGATAAAAAATCAATTGTTAAAAGGCTCCTTAAACAATTATTTTTAAAATTACTAATGGGTTCCTTTAAATGATCTTTTTTAGTGGTGAAAAAGGCATTACTATTAAAGGGGACAAAAAAATTCAGAAACCTTTGTGCTCAATCCCTTTAGCAGTGCTTCCACGAAACCTTTATTAGTTCTCTATACCCCTTTATCAGTGATTTTCACCCCACCACCCCTTTTATCAGTTCTTTGTGAATTTCTAGTCTCATGTGTGTCCTTCTGGATTCGAACCCTACACCCCTCTTTCAAATACGGAAAGCCTTTACTACTACACAATGTTATTCTACAGTCTGTTTAATGGTATATATATATATATTTGTATAATTGTTTTTAAATACATTTATACAATATATGTTTGTGTGATATATATACTTATATTTATTTAGATATATTATATATTGTATTCATTTACATATATTATATTACAATATATATTTGTTTACTAATACACACACATATGTATATATAAACATTATAAATATTTTTTTAATGCAAAAATGGTCATTTATTGTTTTAAATATATTTTTGAATATTTTATATATATATATATTAGAATATACATTTTTATGTAAATATATTTATATATCTAATTATTTGAGTGATTTATTGAAATTAAGTTTAGGAAAATATGCATATAAATAAATATAAAAAAAATACGCTGTGAAAAATGATAAAATTTAAAAACTATAATATCAATATGAATGTAATAAGTGGGTTTAAATTTAGTCCCCACTAAAAAAGGGAAAAAATACCCCTTTAAAAAATGATGAAAATCCATCTAATATCAAAAACTGGGGTATACTTAATAAAACACAGTTTTGGACGCGTTTTGGGCCTTTTTCAACAAAAATTGTGATAATGGTTCACCTGTTTCACTAAGCGCATAAAGCTCATTACCGGATTAAATTTTATATGTTGTAGAGCCCAAACGGGAACCCTAATAAAAATTTATGGACCTTTGAATTTCGATTTACATTTTTAGCTTATTTTAGATCTTATATAATTTTTTTGATATTTGTTATCTTCAAATTGATATTAAATGAAAATTACTCAATAATAAAAAGAAAATTATTAATTAAAATTTTTTAGTTAATTTATAATCCATTTCCACTAAATATGTTATATATTACGTTAAATTCCTATTTACCTTATTTAAAACATATTTCAAAAAATATTTTATATTTATATCAATTTAAATATAGTTATATATTAATATATTTTTTTAATAAAATATATTTTTTTGAATTTTAATTTTATCAGTACTTGTAAATTGCTACTGATAAAAGAACAAATTAATCAAATCCTATAAAAAAGTGATGATAAAGACCACCCTTTAATAGTGCTAAAAAAGAGCTGTTAAAGACCCCTTTTAAGAGTGCTTTTTAGCACAGACAATGGGGGTCTTTAGCAACAATTTTAATTGGCACAGTTAAATCACTAATGGTGGATAAATGTTGTTTTTTTATTACATAATGAATAATCTCATAACTAGTGAATTTCATATTCTAACTTGAAAATTTTGGTTTTACTAATCTCTATATAATAATCCTTCTTTATAGGGAATATTTCAAAATTCTATCATAGGGTTTTGTCTCTAATTTGTGTTTTCCTAAATCTATATTCCAAGGTTTCTACTGTACTTGATCAAATACCAACCGTAAATACCCTGGCCCCAATAGCCCAGAGTCAGTGGTTACAATATTACATTGGCACATACTACAAGGAATCACATCCTAATGGACCAAATAAATTAGTTTTCTTGGTAAACTAAATAAATACATGAATATTATATTATAATCTAAAATAAAAAATATATCATATTGAATCCTTTGATAACTCCATTAATCTCCTAGATTAAATCTGCATATCTATCATAATATACCTCTTAGCATCCTATAAAACATAAGAAAGGGGTGATCTTAGATGCCCAATAAGAGTATGCATACAAAAAAAGCTATAAAAAATAAGAATAAATGATCATGTAATGGTAAATAACTAAAACACATTCCATTTAATCACTAATGTGAGAATTATATGGAATAAATAAAAGTTTATCAAATATTTCAATATAAATAATCAAATGAGAATACTACATAACCATGGATAATCTACTAGTTGAATAATCATATGAAATATCAATAAATAACTTACAATGAAGGAATTTGTAATGAAGGATATCATAAAAATATCATCAAGGCTTTGGTAAAGACACTATACATAAATATTTAAGGCCTTGCCTAATACCCAAACAACTTTGTCACATAATTCCTACTGATCCATAGAGCGGATATAGTTGTCCCTTCTTGTTTCTTACTAAGTCTAATGAGTTACACATATTAAAGGGTTGAAACATATAGATTATAAACATTATTACTATTAAATGTACATTTTAAATGTGATTACTTTAACAATAGACTACGAATGGTACAAAAATAGCACATCCACAGAAAAACTTATCAAAACCATTAAATAAAATAAGGTAGATTGTCTTATAAAAGATCAACCTCAATAAAGAATACGATTTAAAAAGGGTATTTACATATATGAAAAATACTGTAATGAAATCATTGAAAATTTTATAAGCGAAATATCTATTTTTTTACGTTGAAATAAATTATTAAAAATCTATGCAATTATAAAAGAATACATTTTCTATGAGAAGAACCTTATAAACATGTAATGGTTTCCTCATGCTATTAAGGAATCATGAATTTGGAAAAATCTGTTCATACCATATAATTTAATCAAACATTTCCTTCATATATCTTCTTCAGAAAATCCACAATATTCCTTATTAGAAATGGCTCAAATAATCTTTACAAACCGTTTCATAAAAAGTTTTATATGGATAAAAATGAATATATGAATTCATAAGAGAATATTAAATATATATTATTTAAACATTTTTATAATACATTGACAAGGAAATTAAATATTTCCCAAGGGAGTCTTAAACAGAAAAAACCTCGATTAATGATGAGATTGTGAATTAAACCCTTTCATTAGGTATAATTTAAAATTTATGTTCCTTAAACACCTTTATAGTGATTTAAAAAAAATTATTAAATTATAAATAATAATAATAATATTTATGATACCATATATTACCACCTTATAAGAATTTACCACACATTTATTAAAAACATTTTATTCATTCCACCACTTTGGGTTCTAATTACATTGTTTCTAATGCTTATTTTGGCATATAACTCATTTTTCTCTTGCATAGGGTATATATAAAATATACCTAGAATAACATTAATTTCATTAATATCATATTTAATCATTAGATATATTTTTTAGATCTATTATTGAATATTGAACATAGAAAATGAATTTCATCACTTCATGGAGGTAGTAAGTCGTACGTACACACGAGTAAAGATATCATTTCTAAAAGTTGAAAGGGAAAGTAAATAGTTGTAATGTTAATTTACCATGATCAATATAATTTAATTATTATCATATATATATATGTCCATTATTTCCATCATTATAACCATCTGACTAATGTGGTAATGAAAAATGAACTATACCATTATGTGGAGATGGTAAGACATATGTACACACGTGCAGTGATTTCATTTTTCGTAGTATAGAAAAAAGGTAGATTATGATTGTTTCATAATAATTACAAAATTTATGTAAACATATGATACCATATATTATATTTTAGGAGGGAAAAATTCATAAAGAGGAACTATAATAAGAAAAAAATTTGAATGAGTTGGTAAAAACAATTACCTATTCATGGATGAACTCCCTTTAGATCTCTTGTTAATAGATCTAGATATTGTATTTTTGGGAAACGAGGATGACCATAATTTGGAAAAGAATTTTATGAGTGGAAATAGTCATGGTTTGGTCAAGATATAAGGCTCTAGGTGGTGAAATTAAGTGAAGGAATGGGTTCTTTTTTATAATTGATATGAGGGGCAGTTCAAGAATCCTTTAAAACATTAAAATATAAATAATGAAATTCTAGAAGATATGATTTCCAAAAGTATTATAAATCATAGGAGAAAACATTTTTTACCATTAATTATCCCATAAAGCCTTATTAAATATTTTTTTATTTTTATATAATTTAATAAAATATTATATTCATGAAATATCATTATAGTCAACATTTACACTATTCATTACAATGGATTTAAAATGTCAAATAACGTATTAAAATTAAACCCAAATATTGTATTATATCATAGAAATGTCATATGTATCTTAATAATTAATTTACAATCTTATGTATCTAAAAAAATATTTATTTTAATATGTTTAATATCATTTATTTGATTTTTCCTGTAATTTAATAATTACTACATCGTTGTTATATAAGAATTTAAGGTATTAATTTCTTCCCTAAAAATTACATATAAATTTACATGAAGAATATAAATATTTTATCTTATAATATACTATTTAAGGTCAAATATTTCTTCTTGAAAACCATATAATAAAAGTTTTATACAAATTAGAAACTATAGTGTGAACAATTTGACTTTCTTTTCAATAAATACTATAAGATACATAATGTCAAATAAGTGGTTCCAAAAGTTGATATATTCAATCCAAGTACTATTTTGGACAATTATTACCAATATAATAATATTTATCCAATTTTTTTGGTCATTTAGGGGTTCTTATTATTTTAATTGTAATCATTTTATTGATTTTTCATCAGCTTGCAGATGTACTGCATCAACGTTTCATAAGAATTAAAGTTAATTATTTAAAATATATTAAATTAAAAAAATACGATAATAAAATAAATTAATTAGTGTAAGTATAATCTATTATTTTAATTAATAATGTGTACTTTATCATATCCATTTCAAGAAAATTTATATAAATTTTTATTCTGACTTTTCTTACATTTTTTAAGAATTGGACATGCATTTGGATACTATTAATGAAATATAAATCTAAAATTATAAAATATTTTTCAAGATCATAATTTATAAATAATAATTAATAAAAATCTAATTCAAATTTTTTTAATCAATCAATTATTTTCTATAAGGAACCAAATTTGACTTTCCCAACGTTGCACAGACACTACGTCATCACTAAAAATTATTTTAATATTTATGATGAACTAAATTATAATTTACATGTAATGAATTATTATATATATATTTATATTATAATATAATACATGATTCATTACATATATTTAATAATTTTTATATCAAAATTATGTTTTTGAAGAAATTATAAAATATTTCTTTTTTCATAAAAAACTGTATTTTTTACTATTAAAAAAATGAATCTTCATGAAAAAATTAAAATGTTACAACAATTTATAATTTGGAAATTATAAATTAAAAAATTTAGTTTATTTTTCCATCTAAAAATTATAAAATTACCAAAATTTAGTTTTAAATAAGTGTGTCATTAAAAGGTGGTAAAATTGTATTTTAGAGAAAATATATCTTGCTATGATTAAAATTGGATATATTTTTATCATAAGAATATAAAACTTATCAGAAAAAGTTAAAAAACTTTTACGTAATATATAACCTATAAATTAAATTAATATCATTCACTAAAAGTGATTAATTTTACATATTAATATAAAATATTGTTTTAGGGGAAAAGTATTTTTTATAAAAAAAAGCATCCTTTATGTTCAGTTGGTTTTTATTTTCATTTCCAATTTATTGGTAACCACGGTATTCATTTTAAAAACATGCTTAAAATATATTTTCCTAAATTAGTTAATCTCATTAATTCCCTCTATTCCAATGGCGAGGTGATTACTATCATAAATAAATAACATCATTTTATCATTTTTGTGCTCTATGTTTTTTGAATCGTAAGCTATCGAAGAAGTCATCATTAAAAAGATACATAAAAAACCATGGGTGTTACACAAATTTTTCAACCCTATCTAAATCTTTTTCAAACCATATGATTAATAGGGATTAATGGTTGATGAGAAAGATAAGATGATGTGGGGAATTATATGTCTTTCACTTGAATATTTTTGACATGTTATTTGAATATGATTGCGGGTTATATATTTTGTAATGAATTTATTTGTATAGACCCTAAAAGTGTAAAATTCTAAAATTATATCAAATTTTTTATAGAATTATGTAAAACTATGGTGTCCATGTTTGTTTTCTATTCGATCATATACTAGGTTATTCTACATATGCATAAAGTTGTCTAACTAGGGGATTATTACAATGAATTATGTGGTTCCATCCTTATCTTTTTATTTATTGAGGTTGTATATTGAAACCAATATCAGAGAAGAATTTGTTTTGAATAAGATGATTGAATTTTGAAGAGAATCCCTGTATTTGAAAAGTTCCATTTTTATCAATATTGGGTAAAACATTGAATTTATAAAATGGAGAAGTATTGAAAAAAAAAGTGGTAGATTAAAAAATAAAAGTGGATATTGAAGATTGATGAATTTGATAGTTTTATGTATTTTCAATTTATCATGTTAAATATAGTAAATGAATGATAGTTAAGCTACATCCATTATTATGTAGTGAAAAAAAGAAAATATTTTGAGCCCGCCGCTTAGAAATATTATATGGATGGTTCAACAATACATCATTTACATGTGATTATTATTTTGATAAATTTATAATAAAAAATGAACAATGATACTAATTATATGGAGTAGATTATAAAATATTTTATATTTGGTTTTGACGAAAATTGTCTAAAGGACACATCAAATAACTATTATTAAAGAAGATACTCTAGTTTAAGTGAAGTGGAATCATCCATAGAGATGTAAGTATATCAAATTATGTATCATGTAAAGAACTATTAAATGATGTCTATAGTTGATTTGTATAGGTTTAAAAGGCATTTAATCCAATTAATTTTACTCTTAAATAATTTGATGATGTATAAAAATCATGTTCTATAACTAAATAAATGGGAAAGTCTTTAGAATTTTACAAGACTATAAAATCCATATGAATTTGGTGACTTTAGAAAAGGTAAAATCACATATGTATTTTTATATAGTTTTACGAGACATTATGAGACTTTAGGACATTATCTACTATTTTATGTTACATTCATATGATTTATTTAATACTTTATAATTTTTAAATTTTGATAAGACAATTAATTCATAGTGAATTCATAAGCTTGAACATTTATTAAGAGATAACATTTTCTGAGAAAAATTGAGGATAACTATTGTAAATGACATATTTCATAATTATTAAAAATACATGAAAATAAATAATGAGTTATTCAAAGGAATATCAAATCATTTGTCACAAGTGATGAAATTTAGTGGGCATAAACATCCCAATTCCGTAAATTGCTTGTGATTCAATAATATATCTAGAATCAGCCTAAAAATAACACATAGTAGTGTTAAATCACGTTGTGATGGATCTTTCCATTACAAAATGATATTAATTAATATGGACTTGAAATTATAACAAGGATGTTGATTTTGAGGCGAAAAAAAAAACAATAATAATTCAAATATTTTATTATATAATGATCCAAAGTCTCTCATAAAACTAAATACCGATATTGAAAAAGGATTGAAGTAAGATTTAAATAAGGATTTAAACAATAATTATTTCTTCCCTATTTTAGTGAGAAGATCAACAATCACTATGAATCAAGAATATTTCATATTTGAATATGTAAACATTATTCAAGAAAATTTTGTGAATAAAAAAGTAATGTGGAAGAAGAAGAATAAATGGAGGAGAAAATAAGACATTGTTACCACCTTTGTCATTGAATATCACATGTGTATCAAATAATACAAAATCTAGGTCAAGCTTGGAAAACCTTTAAATCAATGTATATGAAGAAGAAGAAATAAGTGGTCCTATAATACCATAATATAATAGAATACAGTTGATAGAAAGGGATCAACTGTCATTGTTTCTACATTTCCATAGCATCAAGGATCATAAATATTAAATAGAAATGATTATTATATATCAAATTGATATTTAGTTGGAGAACAAGGAGTTGATGAATAAAATATTACCAATCATATTCTGGTTGTTAAATACCTACTCGTTAGGTTCATTTGGAGGACCATTGAAGACTGGTGGTTTTTGTATAAACAATTCCACCAATCCAAATAGGATGATGGATACCATGTGGGTTAGTATAAACATATATTTACTTTTATATATACTATTTTTTATCTTTGATTCACATATAAACGAGTTAGATCCCAAGACATGTGTGGTGTTGACCTATTATTAGAAATTCTTAACATAATATAACTATGAAGCTTCAATTTGTCTCTAACTATTATTCTAGACATTATATTAGACCATGGATTTGATAGATATTCTACCCGAGTGTTTGGTGATTCCCAAAATCCATGAATAGCCTATGATAGAGTAATCATTATACTACTCTTTATTATATAATTAAATCTTGATTGAATATTTGATAGACATGATCATTAATTTATAGGGTATATAATTCTATCTTTTTTTATTATTCACTCTAATGGAATATATAGATTATATTTTTAACTTGGTTTTGGGGATGTTATTATACTGTGTTTTGGTTGTAATAAATCTATCTAAAACCCTTCTTGTATAACAATTCAAACAAAATTAAAAAAATGAAAACCATTTAAACATTGAGTAAAAGATATTATAACCACCAAAATATATTCAATTCCAAAAATTGGAAAAATAAAAAAACATACAATATACAACATCAAATATATAATAAAGTCACATATAGTTAAAACTAAATCAAAAAATCAAAATAACTAATAATTAAAAAGCTAAAACCAGTTTAAAACATTTTCAAATAATCATACAAATCAACTTGTTTCAAGTAAGATTTAAATAATCTATCAATTATTTTAAAAAAACCTTTTATTTCAATAAATATCATAGTTTTTAATTGGTAGAAAATAGAAATCTAGATATTCTTGAAATACAACCTTTTTAGATTTTTACTAAAAATGTATAAATAAATTTAAAATATTATAGTTTAATGAATTCATTACAACTATATTAAGAATAATTTATAATAATTTAAGGAAATATTTACTCCAAATATAACATAAACGAGACAATAAAATCATGTATTATAAAAATTAATCTAAATAAATCAGTAATCCCAAAATAAAAAAAACTATATACACTAAAAAACACTTAAAATATATTATTATAACAAAAAAACCATATAGACCCAAAGTAATGAAATGAAAACACTAAAAACCATTTTAATGGGATTGTTAAATCCATATAGTTAAATTATAAACCAATAAATTTCATCAATGCAATAAAAAATGTCATTATAACTAGGGAATTTAAATTTATTATTTAAAAAAAAATATTTTTATATATATCAAATAGTCAATCCAACATAGAAAAATAATTACTCAAATTTAAACAAAACTAAATAAATTTCTCAAATAATCAATGGTAATTTCAAAATATAAATTAAGAACCCATGACCAATTGAACCTGAATTTTAGATATTTAAAGAACATTCAAAAGAATTTTATAAAATATATCTATGAATATATGAAAAAAATTAAAAAACATTGAAATAGAATAGTTGAAATAACTTGTTTCCCAAAAGATAAAATAAAATTGTTCTTTCAAAGTTTTCACATTCCGAAAGATGTTTTATTTAAAAAAATTGGAAAAATAACTTTTTAATTATAATGAACAATTATAAATCCAATGTCACCAATTAAAACAAAAAGACTAGATTACTTAGTGATGCATATCATACATTTGAATTATAATGAATTATTATCCAAATTATAAACAAACGATGTATTTTTGTAAGATTGATACACATTAATATTAATATTTAAACAATTGATGCACCGAATCTCATTTTTAAAACTAATCTAGTTTCAATAAATAAATTATATGAAGATAACTTAAATCAATAACAAATCCAAAATATCACGAAGAAAATATATTCCAGTATTAATGGACTTTTTTCATGAAATATAGAATATTAAAAAAAACTTTAACACATTGATTTAAAAATATCCTTCAAAATTGTATGTAGGAAAATCTCAAATAATATAACACATACACCCAATTTCATTTTTAATTAAAAATCCATTTCAATTAAATATGTCGTCACATTATTTGAATTCATTTGATACTAAACTTATCTTAATGATTTTTTTAAAACATGTTACATCATATACAAATAAAAAAACTAGTTATCACAAATTCACATCTTGATCAATAAAAAATAAAAGAAGTTAAATTAAATAAATATTATTTTAATATGAAAAAAATGAATCAAGCTTTTAAATTTTGAAAAAAATATTTTTTAAAAAAATTAAAATAAAATTCACAATGTAAACTTATAAAAAAGGTCATATTACCCATAATGTCGATTGAAACTCTTCACTCAAGTTTTTATCCATTATGGAAATCAATTTAACATATGTTATAGGGAGGTTTAATGAATTTTAAATATTTTAGTGGCCCTTCCCATTTTTAGGTCCTTAATGGAAATCATAATCAAAGTAAAATAAAAATCATAATATTTCAAAGAACTTTTATTGTAAATATTAATTCATCCATGTTTTTTAGATTTAATATTTTAAAATCTATAAATCCATAACATATAGACACATTAATTTAGAGGTAAACATATTCCAACATTCCTAAATGAATATTTTATTAATTCCTATATTTTCTCTATTATAGGTAATGATACTCGATCATGAGCTAAAAAAGAGTAAATTCAGATGATATACCCTTAATTGGTCGATAGAAAAAACATCCCACCAAGATTTCTAATATAAACTCATGGAGGAGTACAAAATATGTTGGAAAACCCATTTTGGTAATATATTGTATGTGTTCTAATGTTATTATCTACAATCCCACAACTAAATAAAATATTCAAACATAGTGGGATACAATATATAATAAAATAATATTAACTACCCCAAACCCAAGTAGGCCTCCCGGTCACCACATTAACATTCCCCCAAATTTTCAAAGGATACTAAAAACCATAAAGGGATAGAAAAATTTCAAAGGTTATTGATTTCCCATATCACATTTTCCTATGTTTTTTAATTATATTCAATATGTAAAATAGAATATATATGAAGGAATATATACATGGTAATTAAAAACCACATATGATAATAATAAATGTAATAAAAATAGAAAAATATGAAACCAAGAAATTCAAACTAAAAATCAAGGTCGTAATGACAAAACTCCCCCATGGGATACCATTGTAGAGACCCGAATCTTGACGTGCATGGACATTACATTACTTTTGCGGAATACTTAGTACATAACAAAAACACACACACAAGGACCGTAATAGTTTAGTGTCTTCGGAAACTCGGAACGTAATCTTCTAATCATGGTGAAAGATATTCAACATCTCCCATAAATATCTTTTTTTTTCTTACCTAAAACCTTTCTTTATATCCTGGGGAAAAGAAAACATAAAATGGTGAGATCAAATCCTCAGTAAGGGTAAACAAGAGAAATATCAATCACATCATATTCATAAGAACATATCTTTTGGAAATCTTAACCTGCAAAAGAGATCATAATATCATAACATGAGATAAATCATAGTAGTGAAATGTAATCCAAAAAATCATAACATAAAACATGAAACTTTGTGGCATATAGACATAATCATATATAATCATTTCTTGTTAGTCAATACTCATTGCCAAGACTATCTTAGTGGACAAAGTCCCTTTCTGAACCAAGTTCATTCCTCGTTTTAGTCCTGTTTCACTGAACAGGCATAACCTACCATTCCAGCCATGTCTATCCCATGAGATATAAAATCTTTACCCAATGAATTGGAGGGAGATATAGGTCCCACCCATCTCATAATGATACCATTCTTATGTGTGCCACAAAATCATAAATCATACATCATTGCATAACCCATGTAATAAAAATGGGAATCTTAAACATCAGGAAATCATAAAACAATTCATATAAGATAAAGTAATTAATAAAAATAATTCAATCACAACATAATCAAATCAATGTAATAATAGGGATAAAAACATAACCCTTTATTATCTTAGATGGAAAATAATTTTGATAAAACACTTGAACTCCATTCTTGAGGAAAATATCCTTTCTACTTCAAAAACACTTTTCCTTTCTTAACATGTCAAAAAATTATAAACTAAAAGAAGTTGATTAAAAATAAACCTGATAACTTGTAAAGGAAGATTTTTGGAAATAATGTTTTAAAAGTCCATTCATGCCGTATAAGTTAAAAAAACATTTTTCTCGTACTTTTGTCAGAAAAGTCAAAAAGTACCTCGTACGAAAAACCACAAAAGATTCCTTTAATATCTGTTACTAAAAACTCACCGAAGGGTAAAATTGGATTTAAACAATTGTAGGTGGATGGAAATAATATTACATATTGAGTAAACATGTATGTTTATGATAAAATACACCCCATTAAATACTAAAGTATAAAAAATCTCGGATAAAAATGAGATTGTTATATTTCCCTTACTTTCAGTCTAATTTTCTTCGTAAGTGTCCGAACCTCCTGTATAATGATTTACATAATGTCATTAACTTATTACAGAATCATATTCATTGTTATGATATCTTATATGGTTCACTTATGACTTTATATTACCCGTTCTTTTGTAAATTCCATGTTAAAGAAGCATTTTGGGTACAATCGTTTCATTTATCGTAGGTGTTTGGACTTGTTGTTCTTGACATTATTATTACTTATATCATGATTTACTTACTTCCAGAATATAAAACATGATTTATATATAATATATATTCAGTATATATATATATATATATATATAATAGATAGATAAATGAAATGAAACACACCGTTCATGGAGACGGTAGTCCGTACGTACGCATGAACGCTGTTTTCCTTTCTTTATTGTCTTGAATGGAAGTAAGTAGATGACATAAATATATACATAAATCCAGTAGCTTTATAATTTTATATATTTCATTATTATTGCTTATATATACTTTATAATCATTCTTAAATGGTTAACATAGATAATGAACCTCATCGCGTCGTGGAGACGGTAGTCCGTACGTATGCACGAGCGATGATAACGTTCTCATGATCGTGAACTTGTGTTGAAGTGTATGTATACTCTTTCAGTATCAATATAACTTTATAAGAATCATATATAGTTACTCATTACACCATTATACCCATCCAATTAAGGTGGTGGCGGAAAATAGATTACACCACGGTGTGGAGACGGTATTCCGTACGTACGCACGCGTGGTGATTTCTTTTTCCATAGGATGGATAGAAGGTTAATTAGAGTTGTTTAATATTTATAATAACATACCAGTATATAATAAATACTGATGTTATTACTTTATTATGAAACAACTAAATAAGAAGAAGTTTAGGAAGAAAGAAATTGAAAAAGATCGGTAATGGATATTACCTCTTTTTGACGCGCCTTTTCTTAACCTCCACTTAAAGAACTAAGGATGGTCTTTGAAGAAGACCAGGACCTCTAGGATGATACTAGGGAAGTGGAGAAGAGATTTTGGCAGGGGTTGGTCGAACATGAAGGCTCAAATTGGTGTGAGGAGGAGAGGGAGGAGGTGCCCTTTTATAAGGGAGGAGAGGGGCACCTTTGGGAAAACTAAAACTATTATTTTATTATAAAGTCATGTTCGGTTTTAAATAGCTCTAAATTTATATATTTCGAAGCTAATGTGGGGATGGGTCTAAATCCTCTCATCCAATAGAATTTGGACAAGTTTAGTTTACTATTTTAACCTTATCTGTTAATTTTAACTTTAAGTTAGATAATTTTACTTTTACCGTGTCTTGTTGTGTTTTTCACTATAAGGTTATTAAAATTACTATAACAAGCCAAACGAACCCCAAGTTGTTTATTATTAATATATATAACCTTAGCTAAGTCATTTGGCCAAACCTTAGTTTTTTAGGAATAAAATAACAATTAATAATATAATATTTGTTTTAAAATCTATTTTATGTCAATTTTGACACTATTTGGTAATTGATTTTTGTGAAAATCATAAAAGAATGATTAGTTAGAAAACGTTTAATTAAATCAATACTAACATGTCATATTAACCTATAAAATTATTGTAATTCATAAAAAGTCTCAAATTACATTTATTTGGGTATTTATAACATCACTTATGTTAATATTTCACTAATAAGATAAGTACTGCATCATCGTTGTGTCATAAATAAATTAACTTATTTAATGTCTAAAAATTACAAATAAAATATCATTATGTAGGAAATATTTTTATATTTCTAATGAATATTTATAGTCTAATTTAACTTATGTATAACCCTATATTAAAAATGATTTACTTATTAAACTTTGATTTTAACTATTTTAACCCTTCTTTAAATAAATTAATAATAAATGTCCTAATCTAATCCAAGTGAGCTTAAATGGTCATATTTTATTCCTGAGGTTGTTTTTGGTAGAATTACACTTATCCAATAGAATTAGGACATGTTTTAGGGTAATAATAATATCATTTCTACACTTAATTACCCTATTTACTTTTAACCGTGGAAAAAAAGTCAAAAGTTACTATTCACCAAAAATTATTTTCATCTCATTGAACCACATTTTAGTCCTTGATATTAACCGTGTCTCTCGGATTTTTGAAATTCCACTCACAGAAGCGGTAAAATTAAGTTTTATGAAAAATTCAGTTTTTTTAACTACCACTTAGTGGTTTCACTATTCATCAAAAAATGAACGTTTCCAGAAAAATACAAAAAATTAGGCCTAAGCTATATTTGATATTATGAATTCAAAAATGACGTCTATTTTACCAAATTCAAAACATATCAATTAAATTAATTAATTTAAAAATTAAATCCCGTCGTCAAAACAAATAGCGTGTTTTTGAGAGATAATAACTATCAGAAGATTGACACTTGTTTATGTCTAGTTTAAATGTGAAATTACATCCAATGACCATCGTTGTATTAACCTGTAAAAATATATTCTAATTATACTTTAAAACCACTCAAATTAATAATTTATCACTAATAATTATTTCTATTAAAAAATTTGTTTTTAATAAAAATTTAGTATTTTTCACTATTCATCAGAATATGAAAGTTATCCGAAAAGTACCAAAATTTCACCCTAAGCTAATTTTAATTTTCAAAACCCAAAAATGAAGTCCATTTTGAAAAATAAAATTTACAAAATTTCAAAAAGTGGTTATTACTATTCATAACGGCTAGTTTTAATAATATTTTTGTAGCATATCGTTATTTAGTGAAACTTAGTATTGCGTACTACACACGTTATCGAGGAGGGTCGTGATTGCATGTAATGCAAGACATTTAAAGGATGAGTGTTGTGAAATCTCCTTCTAGTGTAGCGTACAACACAAAACATTAGTAAAATTAAGAATATTTTTCATAAAATCTTGTGGTGTTACATTCTACCCCCCTTAAAATGAATTTCGCCCTCGAAATTCGTCGGGGTTATAAATAGTTTACTACTCGAAAATTTTATTTAATAGAAACCCACATCATAAAAAGAAATACAAAAACCAATCTTTAAAAAAAAAGTATGAAACGTAATGGTTACCCAAATTAACTAATCACTGGGTTTCCACATAGGTGAAAATATGGATATGGAAGAGAAATCTAACCATCATGTTCTGATGGAGAGTGGTAGAGAACATGGCCATGGAAAAGCCAGCAATCACAAAGCCATAAATTTGTGATGATCTAAGGTACCATCTGATTCATCAGATATAAGAGCAGAAGGACAACATTTTTGGTTTTCAAGATCATTTCCCTAAAGTTGATGAAATTGGAATTAGAAGAAATACTTTTGTGATTTCGGTATAGTCTCACTGTTGGTCGTTCTTTGGACAATTTCCACTTCACAACTTAAAGAAATAAAGTTGAATTTGTCATTCGTGATGTGTTAGTAGATCATGTGATAGAATGATGGGTCATTTCATCTGTCTCAAACAAAAGGTTAGAAATGTTATCAAAAAATACACAAGTCCATCTATAGTGAGATTAATGGACTTATACTTCATATATCATACTGATTAATATAATAAAACTAGTTTCTACTAAACAGGGACTTCTTGTAGGCCAGTGGTAGGAGATAAAGCCCAGTCACACTTCAGTTGTGGGTTCGATTCCCACAGCCTTGTCTGACGCGATGGGATGTCGCCCGTCCTGCAGGTTGTCCTTTTCTAAAACTATATTACTATAACATCCCATTAATAATATCGAAAAAACTTTTATTCTTAAACAATACTAACTTATGTCCAATATAGTCCATTCTAATCTTTAGGCTTATCCATAATACTACAGTCCACTCTCATAATATAGTGAAAACGAATACCAGAGATTTAATACTATCGTTGATCCCCATATATCATAAGATATGTCTTGTTGGTCACATTCCAAACATTCAAAGGCCTTAACCATGTGTTCTCTTGAATACCCATTGAACCTTAGTGAAAAAATGAATGCAGTTAAAAGTTGACACTTTACACATACCAAAATCCTCAAAATTCTATATACTCAAACCATGATATCACTTAGTCCTTATATCAATCATGATCTCATGAATACTGTCAAATATATCATTTTCTCGTTTTCCCTTCATTATGTGCATATCATCTTTTTTCCAAAAATATCTCAATCACATTCAATGGTTACAGGTACCATAAAATTATTGAAGACCACAATGGACCAATACATAAATATTCCAATACTCAACATTATTTTGGAATCCCATTACATAAACACTTAGTCATTCCACCACATCGTTGTCATATTCAACATCGCCAATGGTGATCGCCTGTGACTTCCCTTTTTTCCTTTGACTTAATTGGTTTCTCATGTTGATCATCACTAACCCTTGGATTAGGGCATTTATTGGCATAATGTCCTATATCCTTGCACTTGAAACATTGAAGTGCAGTAGGTTCATTCTGTGTATCCCTTCCTTTGTTTGCATCATTAGACATCTTCTTCCCATCATTGCGGCATTCAAATGCCCGATGACCTTCCTTTCCAAATTTGAAAATTTTACTTGTCCCTTTAAGAGAATATCCACCATTATTCTTTCCACACATTGAGCATAAGGAAACATTCATCTTCTTTTCACCATTATTCTGAGATTTCTCCTTGAACTCCATCTTTCGTTTCTTGTCAAAACTATGAGATGGATAAGTAACACCAACTTCCATTTCTACCTTGATAGCACAACACACAATTTCTTCATAGCTACTGAAGTCTCTTATAGCTAATGCCCTTCGAAGATTTGGTTTTAAGCCACTGAAGAATCGATCAACTTTACTTTCAGGTTGGATGATAAAGCCAGATGCATACCTTGCAAGCCTTGTAAAATTCGCTTCATATACACCAACAGATTCATCATCCTTTTTCTTTAGTTCAAGATACTCCTTCTCCATCTTTGTTCGAATAATATGAGGGAAGTACTTATTGAAAAATAAGTTATTGAACTCGTCCCATTCCATGGACTCAATTTCATCTCTTGGCCTCATATTCTTGATAAGATTCCACCATTGATCAGTTTCACCTTCCAAACGATATACTGCTAAGATGACTTTATCATGTTCTCAACATTGAAGAACTGAAAATATATTTTCAGTGGCACTGATCCATTGTTTAGCAACAATTGGATCAGAAGGCCCACTGAAAGAAGGTGGACGTTGCCTCATGAAAGACTCAATAGAATATTGTTCCCTTCTCTTCTCATTTGGAAGTCCAGAATGATTCATAGCTTGTGTAAGTATATCGATAAGATTTTGCACTCCATCTCCCATAACATTCATTTTTTCAGGAGGACAATCATTGCATTGTCCATTGCATTGTTCAACACGGTTCCTTCGGGTTCCAACCATCGTCTAAAACCCAAAAAGAATAGTGTGAAAGGAAAAAATAATGCTAGGGAAAACAACATAATAAAGGGGGAGTACCTTCAATATCTAACATCTTAGGTTTAATTCTATGATCGTTATTGTAGTTCTAGGACTATATCCTATATGTATACTTATCCTTAGGGACATCCCTATACATACCTTAGAAATATACCTTGGGATCTCACTAATGTTTTCGCATCCTAGTTTCCAAAGGTTGACTAAACCTTTCCTCTGATACCAACTGTAGAGACTCGAAACTTGACGTACATGGACATTACATTACTTTTGCAGAATACTTAGTACATAACAAAAACACACACATAAGGACCATAATAGTTTAGTGTATTTGGAAACTCGGAACGTAATCTTCTAATCATGGTGAAAGATCTTCAACATCTCCCATAAAATTCTTCCTTTTTTTTCTTACCTAAAACCTTTCTTTATATCCTGGGGAAAAGAAAACATAAAAGGGTGAGCTCAAATGCTCAGTAAGGGTAAACAAAAGAAATATCAATCACATCATATTCATAAGAACATATCTTTTGTAAATCTTAACCTGCAAAAGAGATCATAATATCATAACATGGGATAAATCATAGTAGTGAAATGTAATCCCAATAATCAAAACTTAAAACATGAATCTTTGTGGCATATAGAAATAATCATAGAGAATCATTTCTTGTTAGTCAAGACTCATTTCCAAGACTATCTTAGTGGACAAAGTCCCTTTCTGAACCGAGTTCATTCCTCGTTTCAGTCCTGTTTCACTAAACCGGTATAACCTACTGTTCCAGCCATGTCTATCTCATGAGATATAAAATCTTTACCCAATGCATTGGAGGGAGATATAGGTCCCACCCATATCATAATTATACCATTCTCATGTGTGCCACAAAATCATAAATCATACATCATTGCATAACCCATGTAATAAAAATGGGAATCTTAAACATCAGGACATCATAAAACAATTCATATAAGATAAAGGAATTCATAAAAATAATTCCATCACAATATAATCAAATCAATGTAATAATAGGGATAAAAACAGAACCCTTTATTATCTTAGATGGAAAATAATTTTGATAAAACACTTGAACTCCATTCTTGAGGAAAATATCCTTTCTACTTCAAAAACACTTGTCCTTTCTTAACATTTAAAACAATTATAAACTAAAAGAAGTTGATTAAAAATAAACTTGATGACTTTTAAAGGAAGATTCTTGGAAATAATGTTTTAAAAATCCATTCATGCCGTATAAGTTAAAAAAACATTCTTCTTGTACTTTTGTCAGAAAAGTCAAAAAGTACCTCGTACGAAAAACGACAAAAGATTCCTTTCATATCTTTTACTAAAAACTCACCGAAAGGTAAAATTGGATTTGAAAAATTGTAGGTGGATGGAAATAATATTACATATTGAGGAAACATGGATGTGGATGATAAAATACACCCCAGTAAATACTAAAGTATAAACAATCTCGGATAAAAATGAGATTGTGATATTTCCCTTACCTTAAGTCTGATTTGCTTCGTAAGTGTCCGAACCTCCTGTATAATGATTTAAATAATTTCATTAACTTATTACAGAATCATATTCATTGTTATGATATCATATATGGATCACTTATGACTTTATATTACCCGTTCTTTTGTAAATTCCATGTTAAAGAAGCGTTTTTGGTAAAATCATTTCATTTATCGTAGGTGTTTGGACTTGTTGTTATTGACATTATTATTACTTATATCATGATTTAATTACTTCCAGAATATAAAATAAGATTTATATATAATATATATTCAGTATATATATATATAATAGATAGATAAATGAAATGAAACACACCGTTCATGGAGACGGTAGTCCGTACGTACGCATGAACGCTGTTTTCCTTTCTTTATTGTCTTGAATGGAAGTAAGTAGATGACATACATATATACATATATCCAGTAGCTTTATAATTTCATAAATTTCATTATTATATCTTATATATTCTTTATAATCATTCTTAAATGGTTAACATGGAGAATGAATCTCATCGCGTCGTGGAGACGGTAGTCCGTACGTACGCACGAGCGATGATATCGTTCTCATGATCGTGAACTTGTGTTGAATTGTATGTATACTATTTCAGTATCAATATAACATTATAATAATCATATATATTTACTCATTACACCATTATACCCATTCAATTAAGGTGGTGGCGGAAAATAGATTACACCACGGCGTGGAGACGGTATTCCGTACGTACGCACGCGCGGTGATTTCCTTTTTCCGTAGGATGGATAGAAGGTTAATTAGAGTTGTTTAATATTTATAATAACATATCACTATATAAGAAATACTTATGTTATTACTTTATTATTAAACAACTAAAGAAGAAGATGTTTAAGAAGAAAGAAATTGAAAAAGATCAGTAATGGATATTACCTCTTTTTGACGCGCCTTTTCTTAACCACCACTTAAAGAACTAAGGATGGTTTTTGAAGAATACCAGGACCTCTAGGATGATAATAGGGAAGTGGAGAAGAGATTTTGGCAGGGGTTTCCCGAACTTGAATGCTCAAATTGGTGTGAGGAGGAGAGGGAGGAGGTGCCCTTTTATAAGGGAGGAGAGGGACACCTTTGGGAAAACTAAAAATATTATTTTATTATAAAGTCAAGTTCGGTTTTAAATAGCTCCAAATTGATATATTTATAATATAAGGTGGGGATGGGTCGCAATCCTCTCATCCAATAGAATTTGGAAAAGTTTAGTTTACTATTTTAACCTTATCATTTAATTTTAACTTTAAGTTAGATAATTTTACTTTTACCGTGTCTTTTTTTGTTCTTACACTATAAGGTTAATAAACTTACTATAAAAAGACAAACGAACCCCAAGTTGTTTTTTATTAATTTATATAACCATATCTAAGTCATTTTGCCGAACCTTAGATTTTTAGGAATAAAATAACAATTAATAATATAATATTTGTTTTAAAAACTATTTTATGTCAATTTTGACACTATTTGGTAATTGATTTTTGTGAAAATTATAACAGAATGATTAGTTCAAACAAAGTTAATTAAATCAATAATAACATGTCACATTAGCCTAGAAAATTAGTGGAATTCATAAAAAGTCTCAAATTACATTTATTTGGGTATTTATAACATCAATTATGTCAATATTTCACTAATAATATAATTACTGCATCATCGTTGTGTCATATATAAATTAAATTATTTAATGTCTAAAAATTACAAATAAAATATCATTATGTAGGAAATATATTTATCTTTCTAATTAATATTTATAGTCGAATTTATCTTATGTATAACCCTATATTAAAAATGACTTACTTATTAAACTTTGATTTTAACTATTTTAACCCTTCTTTAAATAAATTAATAATAAATGTCCTAATCTAATCCAAGTGGGCTTAAATGGTCATATTTTATTCCTACGGTTGTATTTGGTCGAATTAAACTTATCCAATATAATTAGGACATGTGTTAGGGTAATAATAATATCATTTTTACCCTTAATTACCCTATTTACTTTTAACCGTGGGAAAAAAAAGTCAAAAGTTACTATTCACCAAAAATTATTTTCATCTCATTGAACCACATTTTAGTCCTTGATATTAAACTTGTTTCTTAGATTTTCGAAATTCCACTCACAGAAGCGGTAAAATTAGGTTTTATGAAAAATTCAGTTTTTTTAACTACCACTTAGTGGTTTCACTATTCATAAAAAATGAACATTTCCATAATAATACAAAAAATTAGGCCTAAGCTATATTTGATATTATGAATTCAAAAATGACGTCTATTTTACCAAATTCAAAACATATCGGTTAAATTAATTAATTGAAAAATTAATTCTCGTCGTCAAAACAAATAGCGTGTTTTTGAGAGATAATAACTATCAAAAGATTGACACTTGTTTATGTCTGGTTTAAATGTGAAATTAAATCCAATGACCATCATTGTATTAACTTGTAAAAATATATTCTAAATATACTTTGAAACCACTCAAATTAATAATTTATCACTATTAATTATTTCTATTAAAAAATTTGTTTTTAATTAAAATTTAGTAATTTTCACTATTCATCAGAATATGAAAGTTATCCGAAAAGTACCAAAATTTCACCCTAAGCTAATTTTAATATTCTGAATCCAAAAATGAAGTCCATTTTGAAAAATAAAATTTACAAAATTTCAAAAAGTGGTTATTACTATTCATAACGGCTAGTTTTAATAATATTTTAATAGAATATCGTTGTTTAGTGAAACTCATTATTGCGTACTACACACGCTATCGAGGAGGGTCACGATTGCGTGTAATGCAAGGCAATTCAAGGATGCATGTTGTGAAAGCTCCTTCTAGTGTAGCATACAACACAAGACATTAATGAAATTAAGAATATTTTTCATAAAATCTCAGGGTGTTACAACCATTAACTAATGATATATGATCGATGTGGGAATACATACATCCTATGAAAAATAGTATCGAAAACATAATTTCATTATAGAAAAATCCAAATCAATAAATATCACCAACATATACATCAAATTGAACATTCGTTGGGTGAATATATAAACATACCAAGTTGGAACTCCCTAAACATGTTATATTTAAAACCCATCTAATAATAAACCATTATGTTAATGTTAAAATAACTAATTATTTTAGATGAAAACACTCATCATGTTATAAAAATATAAATAATTTTCAATAATTAGAAAAATTATAATTTTTATCATATATTCTAAATATTTTCAAAAAACTAATAGATTAGATGTCATGATACTCATATGCACACACCCAAACATAAAATGATCCAAACATCATCATGTAATAAGAAAAAAAAATATATTTGGGGAAAATATATAACACAAATCAATGATACTTTCCAATTAGAAATTGATATGATCCTATCCACACCTCCATGTTGCATATAATAAGAATGATCAATGATATCTCAACTAGAACGTGAATTTTCGTAACTAGGGTTACTATTTAGATGAATATCATAAATTGAATAGAAATCATCACTATAATTCCCAAATATATACCCAAGTGTCTCCATGAAATTTTATATCAATCGACACCAAATTTTTTAATAAAACGGTTATATATCTCCACTTGAACTCCATATCATGGAAGCGACCCCAAAACACTTCATGAATAATAATTTTATATACCATATTATTTAAAATATTACTTCAAATTATAATGACATACTAAAGTAATGTCATATAATAAATAAAATCTCACCAATATAAATATTCAAACCCACATATTGACTTATCACTCAAAATATATTTGAAAACAAATTTTAAACACTTTATAATCATTCTAAATAAGGATTTATAAATATGTATCATGGATGAAAATGGTAAAAACATACGATAGTGTTAGTCCCTTCAAGGAATATACCATGAGTGGGGGTAAACAAGGGTATTAGAGTAATTAATGGTTTATATAATTAATCTTATATGGATATGATTTTATTCTCTCAATATTATAAATACTTCTTTATCTCCCTTTCACACTCATTGAATTTAATGACATAAATAATGAACATCAAGGATTTTACATGGATCACCATTGTATGCTATTCCAAGGTTCATCAACGGAAATTTGAAAATGCACAAAAAACACTATAAGTATGCTGATTATTTATTCTAATAAAAAGGAGCGGAATCTCTACCCTGTAGACTCAATTTACTCACAAATAATGAAAAACTTACTACCCTTATTATTCACACTGATAAATCCACTACTTATCTTTATAAGTATGTTATCATTTCTCCATTTGTGATGGTATTCATCTTTGAAAAATATGAGTGAAAAATATCCCCTGAACGGTGTGTCACGTCTATCATAGAATTTCTCAACTTATAATGATGTGGTATTCATATCATTCCTATAATTTTATTCAAATTTGTACCACAAAAAAATTAGATATATACTTTATACTCCTCCTTGTCTAATTTATAAAAACAATTATTGGTGAAATATATTTCCATTCTAAAAATCCATATCTTCTATCATACATAGAAGGTCCCATATTTTAATATAAATTTAAAATTAAAATATATACTAACATCCAACAAAAATTTATTAAAACAATATCCCCTAGTTGTTTTCCCATTTTATTTTTCATAGTTTTTAGAGAGAGTGAATACATTAAAAACTCATGTGAAAAATTAACTTCATAAATTCTAGTAAAATATTCTTTGAAATATAAATCACAAATTAGTGATGGAAATTTTGGCATGGAGGTATTGTATAAAATAGTATTCCCTTAACTTCCAGAGTCTATTGTGAAATGAGGCATATTTTAGGGTGTGGATGTCTCAAAATTTCAAATAACATCAAAAATATTGGATTGAACCATTAATATCATGGTCACTTGTTCGAAACATAAGATTCATCCCCTTAACTGGATTATAGTGAAACCATTACTCAGTGTAATTTATTTATAAAAACTAATAAAGATATGCCTCTACTACTTTGTAGAATTATATCAGAACTGTGGTTTTTTCTTACAATTTAGTGACATCTTTATGGTGTATTAATCTATTCCATGGTAAAAACACCAACTTCATGGTGAAACATAATCTTCCACAATGTGATAACCTAAAACCTATCTCTTTTTTTCAAATTAACATAAAATATTCTTCATTATAATTATTTACATAACAATTTACTTTGTAATTTATTACAAACATATTTTATATGAAATTATCAGTAACCAAATACCAAAAAATTCACAGAGGGGAGTTTTGGAAAAATTTGGTGAGAGGGTATATCCATTAATCCCTTATCATAAGACTTTATGATTTGGATCACTACCTGATTATTTTATTTACTAGGGACCATTTTTGAGTGAGGAATACCAATGACTAGAAAAGGACTTTTTTTGGGGAGTAGATATTTCATGAGTTGTATTCCATGACACACACTCATCTATGGATGATTTGGTACTCAAGTAAATGGTTTCGTGGTGTGATGACACCAGTTCATGTCATGAACTATTATAGTAAGGATGTGTGGTAGTCAGTTCCCCATAATGAATAGCATAGGTAAGGAACAACATTTTCAATGGGTATAAAAATATACCCTCAATGAATTACCTAGGATCTATGATCAATCCTTGATCTCTAATACCGATTGATAGTATTTGTCAAGGAGCCCCACTATCACTATTTTGTTGTAAATTTCTTATTGAATAATGGTTTTTCATTCTTAAAGATCACATACAATGGGTCACTACCAATGATTGTATGAGGCATTGTGATGAGGATAATTAATTTTAGGACTTATATTTAATTCCTTAAAATCCATTATGCCTGATATGGGAATTGGGGTGAAGGATTCATGACGCATTCTCACTGGTCCTCATCATGAACCCCCATTACAAGGTACTGGGGTAGTTAGTCCCTTGTCATGAACATCATAGGGAATTCAAAATATTTTAAATCGGTCAAAAAATTAGTCTAAATAAAAAAGATATATTATATGAAACTTGTTTTCAAATTCCATGAATAATTATTTACACTTTTATTCCATAGTAAACCTATCCAATTTAATTATTAAAAAACAAGATTAAATAAAAAAAAATATCTAGACATACAAGGGATGATCAATACAAGTGAAATTAAAATTTTAAAACACAATCATAAAATTCATACACATATATGGACATTTATTATTAATCTCTAACCTCAAAGCATTGATTCACATCTAAACACAAAGAATCGATTCCATTAATAAAATAAATGACATAAAATATGTCACAAAAAATTAATTTTATAAATTAATAAAAATATGAGATAATTTTAATAAAAAATCAAGAATAAAAATGCATAATATGTGAAGAAATATCATCAAATATGATTGTACAATTTTGCTAGATTTACATAAGATCAACATCTAGATATAGTATGAAAAATCCATATATTATTTTAAAGAATCAAAGCCTTGAAAATTAAAAATTATAAATAATAAAGATAAAAAAACTAATAAAATAAATTGTGATAAAAAAATTTCATTTATATGCATTTGAGTAAAACAAGTCTCTTCTCCCTTCCCTTGGGAAATTGAATCTCCAAAATACAATGTTTCTTGAATCCATAGATAAACTCCAAAGTTAAAATACCAATATGAACATAATTGTCACGACCCGACCCTACCCGGGCTCGAGCCGCAACTACCCCAGGCCCGCCTCTATAGGCCAAGGGCTGGCGATCAGTGCCAAAGGCACAATAACTCGGGGATTCCTTTTCCTAAGCACCTGTACACACACATGGAGCACACTCAATGCAAAAGTGCGGAGTAAAAGAAAGAATAAGCAGAGTAAAAAAGAACAAATGCTATATATATAAACCACAGATGTGTATCGACCTCTAAACAGTACAAAGTACAAGCTGAAAAGAAAAGGGGAAAAACACACACCCAACCAAAAAGTGCCACAATCCGGCAACAGGTAAACAAAAAGAAACCACTGATGGGTCTCCCACCAAGAACCCGGCCATGACCACCGCACGCGGTCCAAGCTCCAAACCTCTTACGCTCCACTGAAGTCACGCTCCACCTGTTCGTCTTCTGCAAGGGCACACCAAGTGCGGGCAAAGCCCAAGCAGGGGTGAGTATAAAAATACTCAGGAGGATACCCTGAAGGCTCGAGAGAGAAACAAAGGAGGTACCGAAGGGTGAGCAGTATAGAGAACAGGAAAAGTAGAGGAGTACAAATGAAAGTGAAGTAAAGAGTCCAGCTCAACCCAACAAGAGAAAGGTAGAAGATTCGTCCAAACACAAGGAGCTAGAAATGGTGAGAAGATGAACTTCTCATCGAGTCTTCGCTACCTATAGCAGGAGAGTAGACTCATCCAACCACGAGAATCTAGACACAGAAAGCACGTGGCATACCCCGCGCGTCTTCACCTCTCCTGTAAGGAGAGTAACCAAACCCAAGAAGTGGGTACTAGAACAAGGTATATACATATCCTTATGCTCAATCATGAAGCCCGAACAACGTCGTAAGGGGATCTCAATCCCGTAGCTCAGCCCAAGAAAAGAGTAGCCAACATTCCCAGAAGTAAACTCCATCGATGCCTAGCATCCCACACGTCTGCCCCGAACTACAAGTGAAGGGCTTAAACCACCACACCTCGACACTGCCCCGCAGTCGAGAGGTCTGCTCATAGTCGACAGGCGACCCCCTTCCGAGCCCCGCTGGAGGATCCTTGGAAGTCAACAGTTTCCCACTACAGGGAGACCCAGAAAGTCGACGGGTGCCACACTGCCCAGTCCTGTAACAGGGTAATCCACTGGAGGGCGACCCGGCTAAAGTCGGCGACGGGACCACTGCCCAGCCAAGCTAGAAGTAACCCGGTATCGGGGACCACTGCCCAGCCCAGCTGGAGGTAAGCCCGACATTGGGGACCACTGCCCAGCCCAGCTGGAGGTAAGCCCAGCATCGGGGACCACTGCCCAGCCCAGCTGGAGGTAAGCCCGACATCGGGGACCACTGCCCAGCCCAGCTGGAGGTAAGCCTGAAACTGCTCTGGCCATCTCTGCTGGATGGTACTGCTCGGTGAACACCACTATACTGGCCATCCCTGATGGATGGTAACCCACTGGTGAGCCCTGCTCGAAACAACCTCAGCCCTGCTGGAACAACCTCAACCCTTCTAGAACAACCTCAGCCCTGCTGGAAACAACCTCAGCCCTACTGGAACAACCTCATCCCTACTAGAAACAACCTCATCCCTACTGGAACAACCTTCGCCCTGCTAGAACAAGCTCATCCCTACTGGAAACAACCTCATCCCTACTGGAACAACCTCCTGGGTAGAGGATTGGTGCCCGCGTAAAGTTTTGGTCATAACGAAACCACAAGATCTACCAGGGAACACGGAGAAACGGGAGGAAATCCCCAGGCCTCACAAGGCAATCACGCTCCAATCCGCTGAGTCACTGTCGAAGCGGACCAAGTCAACTCACCCAAGAAAGTGGGGAAAACACCCACGCTGCACGGACACCCGTAGTCGCAGACAGTGCCGCAGTCCAGGGAAAGGGAACGGTACTGAAACCCCTCACAACCGAAAAAGCAGAAGAACCAAACCATATCTGCCAGCCCAACCAACGAGATCAAGACCAGGGGAGACCACTCAACCCTGCTGGTCAGACAAAAGAGCACCAGGACAGGGGAAACTCAACCCTACTGGTCAAACAAACGAGCACAGAGACAGGGGAAAACTCCACCCTACTGGTCGAACAAACGAGCACAGATCCAGGGGAAAGCTCTACCCTGCTGGTCAAACAAACGAGCACAGATCCATAGGAAAACTCCACCCTACTTGTCAAACAAATGAGCACAGAGTGACCCTCTACGTTGCGAGAGGTCAAAGTACGTAAAGAAGAAAATGACACGCACATGGGGCCCACACGACGTGTGGCCCCAAGTCAACCCCAACTGAGCACACAAACATCCTTAGGTACAAACAACCACACGTACCTCCAAGCGCTCCCGTATACTCCCAGTGTATACCTCATTCCAGACGAAAGGGTATCGTGCACACGACACCCAATGTCAATGCGAAGGCGTGACGTAACAACTCCCCATCAAAGGCCCAGGCACGTCCAGCCACATCTCATGAACCATTTACATCACTCTCCCAAGAATGCGCGATCACACGCCAAGGGTCCGTGACAAACAAGGTAGGGCAAACCGCCACTGGATCACCTCTCATGCTTCCACTTTTAATAAGATCATGAAAGAGGCTCCGCACAACTAAACAGATCTCACCGTTATAATCCTTGTGGAAAAACACGCGAGATCGACTACTTACTCGCCATCAACGGATATCCGACGGGAAAGTCACCAACACCACCTCACACCCGAACGACGTCACGTGATCCCGAGCCTCAGCCCCGAAAACAGTCGGGCGCAATGCCCCATTGCGATCCCCTCGGGAAAAGACATCAAAAGCACTACTCACTTGAGTGGAACAAATATCTAGAGAAAAAGATGCATTCCGGCGCACCGCACACGAGCGGTGCTTCGTGGGACCCGCATCCCGGTCCCAAAACTCAACCAACGGATTGCACCATTGCGATCCTCTCGAAAAAGTACACAAGGTGGACTATTCACTTGTCCAAAACGGTCTCCCTATGATTAAGATGGAAAATCACCGTCGACGCCCAAACGACCCTCGTGGGCCCGCACCATCATGCGGAATTACAGCGGGCAGACTGTGCCAACGCGATACCCTTGGAAAAACACCCAACATCGACTGCTCGCATGCCCCGAACAAACGACCAGTGAAAAAGGCGCTAAACACCGCTCGTAGCTCGAAAGACAGCCTGTGGGGGCCATGCCTCAAATCTAGCTTCATCGCTCGAAACCATACTGGAAAACTTCGCCCCGACGCTAGGGTCCCAACTCAACTGACGACACTTAAAACGGACGTTGGATGCGTCTACACCACCCAAAACAAGGACCCCCCGTGATGACGCCCGACCACTTAACGGTCATGCCGCGCCCTCGAGCCCCTCATTTCGGGAATTAAAAATTCCAGAAACCATCTCAAAAAGTCCGCCTTGACACGGGCTCTGCGTTGCCACATACAACGCGCAATACAGACACCTTGCGAATGATTTATCATTTTTCTTAGTAATAATAATAATAATATTATTATTATTATTATTATTATAAAACAATTTTATTTTATTTTATTTTTTTATTTTTTTATTTTTCTAAAACCAGACCGGACGATCGGTCGGTCTGCTTCCTCCAACAGGACCCGCAGCATGTGGGACCTTGCTTCCCAACAGACCGGCCCTTCGGCTGGTCCTCGTTGACACCAGGAAGACCCGCGCAGCGCGGGTCCTTCCTCCTCCGCCGAACGCGACCGGCGCGCCGACCTCCTCTGTGGCACCCCGACGCTTCCCTCACCCGCGGCCGGAGCCCGCCGCCACGGCGCCTCGCTGCCGCTCGCCGTCGCCCGTCGCGCCGCTACCGGATGGAGTCGTCGCCGCCGCCGCCTCTTCGGACGGAAGCCGCGCCGCCCTGGGAGCTCACCGGACCGCCGGAAACCACCGGGACAACCCAAAATTCCAGCAATCTTTGCCGGGTCGCTGCAGCCTCCTCGCAACATGGATTGACGAACCGAAATAAGTGATGCAAAGAGGAAAAATTCTACTACGCATTCATGTGGTTCGTTCAATAATCCAACAACAATTCGAGTATATGATTTAGGTTCAAAATAGGCGCGGGAAAGAAGAACGCAACAAGACCCTACCTGCAGGGGCGTTGCCCAAAGCTTCACGGGCGATCCGCCGCCGCGTCGTTGCCTGGCCGGAGCTGCCTCGCCGGAGTGGAGGAGGAGAGGGAAGGCTGCCTCCTACTGCTGTCCAGGTGAGGAAGAGGAAGAGGGAGGGGGTGAGTTAAGCGTTTAAATAGAAAACGCTTAACCACCCGCCCGTCGGGCCGAACCCGAACCCTCAGCATGGTCGAGGTGAAGCCTCCCATAAGGTAAAAACCACCTCCCGAGCACAACGGCGGTCTCAGAATTTTAATCTGAGGCCCCGTTCAAAAGTTACAACGCCCACGCCTGAGGCTTCCAAATTACGAAAACGCCCCTGGGGCCATTTTTCACAGACGGGCCGTGCCCGTGAAGCTTATACCCCTCCTAGGGTAAACGGCATGCTACGAACTCAACGGTGCCCTCGGTTTTCCAATCCGAGCCACCGTTTAAGAGATACTCGAGTTTAACCATTAAATGAATAAATTAATTAATTAATTTATCCGTTTAACATTCCGAAAGTGGGCGAGGGGTCCAAACGTCCCGCGCCGACAAGTTTTATGTTGTTCCTAGGGTAAACAACCCATTCTGGACCCATCCGTACACTCGGATCTCTGATCTGAAGCTCTGTTTAGGAGGTATTGCATTTATTTGGCGTTTCCAGTGTGAATGCAATGAAAATTTAATTCTGGCCACTCCGGGGCTCGGAATCGCACGCCGTCTGAAGGTGCTACTCTGGAATATCATCAAGAATATTCCATATTCTTTTGTAGAAAAAACCAGGTTCTAACATCATTCCCTACTTCAATCTTTTCTTCCCCGAAAAGCAAAACTAGGGAGAAAAACAGGGTACTAAGCTCACACCTGGCTTTCCCATACCCAAAAGAACCCACACACAGCTCTGCGTCACCGCACACAGACCAAAGGATTGACCAGTTCACGCGAGTTCAGCCCTTGCCAATGTCGTGCACCCACTTCAGACTTCAGGGTTAGGGCAATGTGGTAGGGCACCTCTCCATCCCTTCGCACAGTCTCAAACAGCCCAAAGGCCCTCGGGGGTAACTCACCTCTCCGACCAAACCTTTACGTCACACGCCGTGACAGGAATCACTGCTTGGGCATGGGACAAGGCCCGGTGATTCCCTCCATCAGAATATCCATATGGTGGAACACCCAAGGATATCTGGTCACACAAGATTCCACTGTCGATGCTCTCTTACACACTCAAAAGGCAAAGGAGTCAACACCATTGACTAAAGGAAAAGGTCTCACGCCTTTTTCCTTACCAACACAGGGTTACACCCGATGCCCTGCGTCACCCTAGTAACACCTCAAACAAGGAGCAGGGAGAAAATCCTTTCACATGCAGAGCCTAACAATTATACTACAAAAATTAGAAGAGTCGCAAGGGGTACCTCTCACCATTCCATGCTCTGCAGGATCGTAGACATCAAAAGCTTGCGGCTGTCTGTGGTCCCAACCGTCAGCTCCTAGAGCCTGACGTGGACCGCATAGTGGTGATGGGGATATCTTGTAAAGTCGTCCCCCACTACCAGCCCCTCCCGCTCCTCTATTAGCACCACCTCTCTGGGTACTACTCCGATCACGGTGCTGCCTCTGCCGTGGTGGTGCATCTGCTGCCTACCCGAAGCTCCCAGCAACTCGGGTCGAGCAGTCTCGTGCCAAGTGACCTTGCTCGTCACAAGCATAGAACCGAATATCTCTGGGCTGCACTGGTGCCCTCCGGTGCCACTGTGGTGTATGACCACGCCCCTGAGTCCGGTTTTCAGTAAACCACCTGCGTTGAGGTTCTGCTTGCCGACGCCCACTAGCTGTGGCAGACGTCTCGGCTCCAACGTGCCTTCTGCCACCACCAACAGTAGAACGCGACAAGAAGCCCTCTGTCACCAGCACTTGCTCTAGCACCCCGGAATATGTGGAAATTCCCAAGGGTACTATGAAAGCATGAATCTCTTGGCGGAGACCCTACTCAAACTTTCGCGCTCGAATGTTGTCGTCATGGAACATGTCCGGGTATAACCGTGCACGGTCTGCAAAACTAGTCGCGTACTCGGCCAACGTCATCCCTCCCTGCTGAAACTGCAGGAGCTCCTGAATCCGAACGGAGCGCAAGAAGGAGGGGAAAACTCCTCACGGAACAACAACTGAAAGTCTCCCCACGAAAGCGATGGCTCGTCAAGAAACTGAGTCACCAGACTCCACCAACGCCAAGCTGCTCCATGAAATAGGGTGGCTGTCAAAGCCACTCTCTGATCTATCGGCATATGCACAAGCCTGAAAAGGATAACCACTGCCTCGTGCCAAACCTCTACTGCCTGAGGGTCTGGCTCACAACTGAACCTCAGCAGTCTCTGCCACTGGAACTCACAGAGCGTGCTCAACCTGCGCTCAAGCTCAGCCTGCTCTACTGACACTGTCTGCTGCTCAACAGGTGGGGGTGCTGCTACCGGCCCACCTGGAGAAAGGGGCTCGCATGATGGGTCATGGAATGTGGCCTAGTAGCTCACAGGGTCATTGTTATGAATCAAAGATGGTATCCTGGCTGGCTGTCTTCATGGAGACATCCAGAATATTATCAAGGTGTTCCGCGGTCAGATGAGCATAATGTATATACCAACAACAACAATTATGGGGAGATGACTCAAGAAGGAAAGTCAAGACTCAGTCCTATGTGATGCACAAACAAATTCCCCTACAACAAGTGTATCAGCATGACAAGTTGACCAGCGGGTTATCAAGGTCCTGGTGAATGGATATGTCGGCTGCCGCACCATCACTAGAATCACTGGCCTGAGAGCTGCTCTTGAGACACGTTAACACTGTTGCCCTATATCCCAACCAATTCCACTTTTAGGGATGTCTTCACAATGTCCCAAGGAACTAACCACATCTGATACCACTTTGTCACGACCCGACCCTACCCTGGCTCGAGCCGCAACTACCCCAGGCCCGCCTCCGTAGGCCAGGGGATGGCGACCAGCGCCGAAGGAACAATAACTCAGGGATGCCTTTTCCTAAGAACCTGTACACACACATGCAGCACACTCAATGCAAAAGTGCAGAGTAAAATAATGAAAAAGCAGAGTAAAAAAGAACAACTGCTATATATATAAACCACATATGTGCATTGACCTCTAAACCGTACAAAGTACAAGCTGAAAAGAAAATGGGAAAAACATGCGCCCAACCAAAAAGTGCCACAACCCGACAACATGTAAACAAAAGGAAACAGCTGATGGGTCTCCCACCTGGACCCCGAACACAACCACCACACGCGGTCCAAGCTTCCAGGCTCCAATGCTCCACTAAAGTCACAGTCCACCTATCCATAGTCTGCAATGGCACACCACGTGCGAGCAAAGCCCAAGCAGGGGTGAGTATAAAAATACTCAGTAGGATAACCCGAAGGCTCGAGGGAGCAACAAAGGAGGTACCGAAGGGTGAGCAGTAGAGCGAACAGGAAAAGAAGAGGAGTACAACTGAATGTGAAGTAAAGATTCTAGCTCAACCCAACAAGAGAATGGTAGAAGACTCTTCCAAACACAAGGAGCTAGAAATGGAGAGAAGATGAACTTCTTGTCGAGTCTTCGCTACCTATAGCAGGAGAGTAGACTCGTCCAACCACGAGAAGCTAGACACGGAAAGAAAGTGGCATACCCCGTGCGTCTTCGCCTCTCCTGGAAGGAGAGTAACCAAACCAAAGAAGTGGGTACTAGAACAAGGTATATACATATCCTTATGCTCAATCAAGAAGTCTGAAAAACGTTGTAAGGGGATCTCTGTCTCGTAGCTCAGCCCATGAAAATAGTAGCCAACAGTCCCAGATGTAAACTCCATCGATGCCCAGCATCCCACACATCTTCCCCGAACTACAAGTCAAGGGCTTAAACCACCACACCTCGACACTACCCCACAGTCAAGAGGTCTGCTCAAAGTCGACAGGCGACCCCCTGCCCAGCCCCGCTGGAGGATCCCTAGATGTCAATGGGTTCCCACTACAGGGAGACCCGGAAAGTCGACGGGTGCCACACTGCCCAGTCCCGTAACAGGGTAATCCACTGGAGGGAGACCCGGATAAAGTCAGCGATGAGACCACTGCCCAACCCAGCTAGAGGTAACCCGGCATCGGGGACCACTGCCCAGCCCAGCTGGAGGTAAGCTCGGCATCGAGGACCACTTCCCAGCCCAGCTGGATGTAAGCCCGACATCGGGGACCACTGCCTAGCCCAGCTGGAGGTAAGCCCGACATCGTGGACCCCTGCCCCACCCAGATGAAGGTATGTCTGGAACTGCTCTGTCCATCCTTGCTAGATGGTACTGCTCGGTGAACACCACTGTACTGGTCGTCCCTGCTGGATGGTAACCCACATGTGAGCCCTACTCGAAACAACCTCAGCCCTGCTGGAACAACCTCAACCCTGCTGGAACAACCTCCACCCTGATGGAAACAACCTCAGCCCTGCTGGAACAACCTCAGCCCTACTGGAAACAACCTTAGCCCTACTGGAACAACCTCAGCCCTGCTAGAACAAGCTCAGCCCTGCTGGAAACAACCTCAGCCCTGCTGGAATAACCTCCTGGGTAGAGGATCGGTGCCAACGTAAAGTGTTGGTCACACCGAAACCACATGCTCTACCAGGGAACACGGAGAAACGAGAGGAACTCCCCATGCCTCACAAGGCGATCACGCTCCAATCCGCTGAGTCGCTTTCGAAGCGGACCAAGTCAACTCACCCCAGAAAGTGGGGAAAACACCCACGCTGCATGGACACCCATAGTCGTAGATGATGTCACAGTTCGGGTAAAGGGTACGGTACTGAAACCCCTCACAGCCGAAGATGTAGAGGAACCAAACCATCTCTGCTGGACCAACCAACGAGATCAAGACTAGGCGGAGACCACTCAACCCTGCTGGTTAGACAAAAGAGCACCAGGCCAGAGGAAACTCAACCCTGCTGGTCAAACAAACGAGCATAGAGCCATGGGAAAACTCCACCCTGCTGATCAAACAAACGAGCACAAAGCCACGGGAAAACTCCACCCTGCTGGTCAAACAAACGAGCACAGAGCCAGGGGAAAACTCCACCCTGCTGGTCAAATAAACGAGCACAGAGGGACCCTCTACGTCGCGAGAGGTAAAAGTACGTAAAGTAGAACACGACACACACATGGGGCCTACACGACGTGTGGCCCCAAGTAAACCCCAAACTGAACGCACAAACATCCTCAGGTACAAACAACCGCACGAACCTCCAAGGGCTCTCGTATACTCCCAATGTATACCTCATTCTAGCCCAAAGGCTATCATGCACACAGCACCCAGCGTCAACGCGAAGGCATGACGTAACAACTCCACCTCAAAGGCCCAATCACGGCCATCCACATCTCGTGAACCATTTACATCACTCTCCCAAGAGTGCGCGATCACACGCCAAGGGTCCGCTACAAACAAGGTAGGGTGAACCGCCACCAGAGCACATCTCATGCTTCCACTTTTAATAAGATCACGCAAATGGCTCCACACAACCAAACGGATCACACCGTTGTAATCCGCGCAGAAAAACACGCGAGATCGACTACTTACATGCCTCCAACAGATATCTGACGGAAAATTCACCAACACCGCCTCACGCCCGAACGACGTCCCGTGATCCTGATCCTCAGCCCCGAAAATAGTCGGGCGCAACGCCCCATTGCGATACCCTCGGGAAAACACGTCAAAAGCACTACTCACTTGAGTGGAACGGATATCCGGAGAAAAAGATGCATTCAGGCGCACCGCACACGAGCGGTGCTTCGTGGGACCCACATCCCGGTCCTGAAACTCAACGAACGGATCACACCATTGTGATCCTCTCGAAAAAGTACACAAGGTGGACTATTCACTTGTCCAAAACGGTCGCCTGGTGATTAAGATGTAAAATCATCGTCGACGCCCAAACGGCCCCCGTGGGCCCCGCACCATCCTGCAGAATTACAGCGGGAAGACTGTGCCAACGCGATGCCCTCGGAAAAATACCCAACATCGACTACTCGCATGCCCCGAATGGACGTTCGGTGAAAAAGGCGCTAAACACTGCTCGCAACTCGAAAGACAGCCCGTGGGGCCCACGCCTCAAATCAAACATCAGTGCTCGAAACCATACTAGAAAACTTCGACCCGACGCCAGGGTCCCAACACAACTGACGACACTTAAAATGGACGTCGGATGCGTCCACACCGCCCAAAACAAGGACCCCCAGGATGATGCCCGACTACTTAACGGTAATGTTGCGCCCCCAAGCCCCTCGTTTTGGGAATTAAAATTTCCCAAAACCCTCTAAAAAATTCTGCCTTGACACGGGCTCCGCGCTGCTGCAGACGGCACACAATACGGACACCCTGCGGATGATTTATCATTTTTCTTAATTTTAGTAATAATAATATTATTATTATTATTATAAAATAATTTTATTTTCTTTTATTTTCTCTTTTTTTCTAAAACTAGACTTTCCAATCGGATGGTCTTCTTCCTCCAACAGGACCCGCAGCATGCGGGTCCTTGCTTCCCAATAGACCGGCCCTTCGGTCGGTCCTCATTGACACTAGGAAGACCTGCGCGGCGCGGGTCCTTCCTCCTCCGCCGAACGCGACCGGCGCGCCGGCCTCCTCCGCAGCACCCCGACGCTTCCCTCGCCCGCGGTCAGAGCCCTCCGCCATGGCGCCTCACTGCCGCTCGCCATCGCCCACAGCGTCGATGCCGGATGGAGTCGCCGCTTCCGCCGCCTCTTCGGACCAAAGTCGCGCCGCCCTGGGAGCTCACCGGACCGCCGGAAACCGCCGGGACAACCCAAAATTCCCGCAATCTTCGCCGGGTCGCTGCAGACACCTCGCAACTCGGATTTACGAACCGAAATAAGCAGTGAAAAGATGAAAAACTCTACTACACATTCATGTGGTTTGTTCAATAATCCAACAACGATTCGAGTATATGATTTAGGTTCAAAAGAGGTATGGGAAGGAAAAACGCAATAAGACCCTACCTGCAGGGGCGTTGCCCGAAGATTCACGAGCGATCCGCCGCCGCGTCGTCACCTGGCCAGAGCTACCTCACCGGAGTGGAGGAGGAGAGGGAAGGCTGCCTCCTCCTACTGTCCAGGTGAGGAAGAGGAAGAGGGAGGGGTGAGTTAAGCGTTTAAATAGAAAACGCTTAACCACCCGCCTGTCGGCCCGAACCCGAACCCTCAGCAGGGTCGAGTTTAAGCCTCCCCTATGGTAAAACCACCTCCCGGGCACAACGGAGGTCTCAGAATTTTAATCCGAGGCCCCGTTCCAAATTTACAACGCCCACGCCTGAGGCTGCCAAATTACGAAAACACCCCTATGGCCATTTTTCACAGACGGGCCGCCCCTGCAAAACTTATGCCCCTCCTAGGGTAAACAGCATGCTACAAACTCAACGGTGCCTTTGGTTTTCCAATCCGAGCCACTGTTTAAGAGATACTCGAGTTTAACCATTAAACGAATAAATTAATTAATTAATTTATCCGTTTAATGTTCTGAAAGAGGGCGAGGGGTCCAAACGTCCCGCACTGACAATTTTTATGTCGTTCCTAGGGTAAACACCACATTCTAGACCCATCCGTACACTCGGATCTCTGATCGGAAGCTCCGTTTAGGAGTTATCGCATTTATTTGGCATTTCCAGTGTGAACACACTAAAAATTTAATTTCGGCCTCTCCGGGGCTCGGAATCGCACGCCGTCTGAAGGCGCTGCTCTGGAATATCATCAAGAATATTCCAAAGTCTTTTGTAACAAAAACCGTGTTCTTACAATAATTTTATCACGAGGAAATAAATAGGTGATGGAGAATTATAATAGGATGGGGAAGGGAAATCCATCCTTGTTTTGACCATTATTCTATAGTAAACGAACAAAAATATGGGGAAACAAGATGATGGAATTTATCCCTTCGCATCCCTTCAAGTCATGTGGCGACTAAGTAGAAATTATATAATATACACCATAATGATGTTATAATACATTAATATTACCCATGATAGAAATATACAAAAATAAAAAATAATAATAATAATTTCTCTAATTAAATTAATAAAATATAATTTATTTTTAAATTGAAGGTATCAAATGGACTACAATTTTTTTCAAGAATTCATACTATTTTTGAATGTATGTTAACAATAAAAATGACTATCCCAAAGTATTCAGAGTTGAAAAAGTATTTGAGTTATTTCTTAAAATATAAATAGTTTTCATGAATGTTATATAGGCCATGGTACAAAAAATACGTAATTAACTAATATCAAAATTAGAGACACATGGTCCGTATTCACTATTGAAAGCAAAGGTTTTTAGTAAGATTATTTTTTTCAAATGTTATTGAAGATAATTTCAATTCATGATATATCTATATATATTTTAATTTTTCGTGGTAAATAACAATGATTTGGAGAGAATATGTTGGATATTTAAGATGGTTATAGTGATTAGTAGAATATAATCCAATTGGGGATCCATAATGACAACCTAAATCTGTCCTACTGGATGATCATATATAAGAAATAAATGTTTCAACCATAGAGGTGACACATAATGGCAGCAACCATACATGGAAACCAAACATGGTGAAGGAATATTAAGCTTGAAATATATGGAACTAAAGCATGGATATGGAATATCATAAGTGGAATCATTAATTCTACCTCTATTTATACATGGAGGATTAGTAAAGATAATGTTAAAGTGGTTTATCAGGGAAATTCATTGGATAATTTGATAAGATAAAGTCATCCTAAAGAGTTATGTCTTGATCTGGAACTATTATAGATTATAAATAGGTAAATATTATTTATTGTTTATTTTTATGCTTTTGGAATGTGAATGATCATGTGTAGAGGCATTAGTAGAATGATTGAACTATTTTTGACGATGGAAGTTCACATCATACCATAATGGTGTATGTCAGGTTGGAGTGGATTCTATGTAAATGTAAATGGGAGAGACTATTGAATCAACTTATTTGACCATACCATAATGAGTGTAATGTATAAACAAAATAATAAATAATTTTCAATTCCTGGGAGGTTACATTCAATGAAAATGTAGGTGTGAAAAATCAGCATGGATAAATTTAGTTATATGTAGTGGACAAATTTATATCTGGATTTCCAATCCATAACAATATAATATCTATAATTGAATAAGGACAGTGAAGACCATAATGTAAATAAAATGAAATATTATTGTGGCTTTAGTTTAAGGATTTAATACATAAAACAATAAAATATACTTCAATTATGATAAGATTTATAATGTTTCAAGGGTTCATGCTACAATATTCATGGATTTTTAATTGAGATATCTACATGATTTTATGGTTTTATAACTAAATTAAATAACTCCATAAATTATATTTTCAAGATGAAATAAGTAAAAAAAATAATTTGAAAGTAGTGAATCAATGGAAAGCATCATGTTGTGAAATGATAATTCTCGTACTAATATTTTGATTGGGTTTAAATTAAAATTAGAAATATGTGACCTGATATTTAAAAGGTTGAATTAATATAGTAGGGGGAATTTTATGACAAAAACTCTCATGGGATACTTATATTGATCAAGGATCATAGAGAAATAATTTATGTGTTATGTCCTGGCCAAGGAGATGGTATTACAGTAGGAAGGTTTAATTATCAATAATAATTTGTTAGAGTAAATTGAAATATTATGTGCATTGTGGTGGATAATAATATAATTTTTTTCCTAAATAAGGGGTCCCATGAGTCTAATGAGAGTAAGAAGAAAAGTAAACATGGGAACATAAGATATTTTATTGTATTTCCTATCTAAATGATCCTATACCTACCCTTTACACTCTAAACCGTAGATAATTGATATCCTCTATAGATATTTCCATTTAATACAAGTGTAGAAAATAATCATCTTTTATAACAAGATAAATCATAAAAAATCTTTTTCATGGGATTGATGATAACCAAGAAATTGCTTTGGATTAACCCAAAACATAACATATACATTTCATAGTTATAGATAAAACCCCTAATTTCTTATGAGAAACCCTATAGTAGTTACATTTTACTATATTAGACACAAATAATGAAATTTATTTTTTTTCCAGGAGGAACAACCAGTTTATCTTCTATGTGTATTATAACCCCTATATATGAAACTATACAGGAAAAACAACTCCAATGTATATAATAAATCAAATTAAACCCATAAAAGTTGTAAAATAATTAATATAATAGAAACGTGTTCTTTGGTCCTTCATGTAAATGAAAAATATAACTCAGAAATTCCAGTAGTGCCTCAGTAAGTAAGTTAAACATTACATCAATTTATAATTGAACAATGAATCACATGCCTATCTATAATAAATTATTAGTTTATTTGGAATTTTATATAAAAAACTATAATTCTTATCATCCAATGAAATAGAATATATGATAATTCATTCGTAGTTAATAAAATAATCACATGGACTTGCATTAGTTATCTCACACCCAAAACACACATGATTAAAAAACTAATTATTAATAGAAAATATATTACCACAAATTAATGTAGTAGTAAATTTATTATAATCCCTAATATAAAATTCCAAGTAAATCACTTGGAAATCACATATAATAAATTTATTTTAAAATATAGAAATTTTATTTTTGAATATTGTAACTTTGAATATCAGTTATAAACTATATTCAATGTATCATAATGGGATATTCATCTAATTCATAAAATTCTTAAATATCTATTGAAAATATAAAAGAGTATGTATGTATTTTATACCTTAACAAAAAAACCAAACAATAAATATAAATAGAATACATAAGAATAACTGACATTAAAAAATAGGTTTCCTTTTCTCTTCCCAGCGTATGTTTGTATTTTATACTTTACCAAAAAACAAAAAAATCAATATATAGGTGAATAATAATCAATATGTATGAATCCTATATGAACTTCTCCCTATATGTGTAAAGGATCATTACGTTCCTAAATTTGTCAAACTCTAAATATGTAGGAGTAATATTTTAAAATGTAAGATACCGACCTTTGAAAAAAAAGTGTAAAATCCAGGAAACTTTGTAATGCATAAGAATCATTTACATTTCCAATATTTCATAATTACTAATATATAAGGTTAAAATAAAATAGAATCAATGAACATATTAACATTAAAACATAACACGTAATGTTCATTTCCATAAAAACATTACTTCAACATAAAATACTACAAAAAAAATTGAATAAAAATTTAAACATGAAAAATAATAATAATGAATTATAATGAAAAAAGAATAAAAAATGGTCCATTAGATTTTAAAAAATCAAACACGAATAATAATTATCTAATGAATAAATAGTAATAAAACCTAATATAATCAAAAGTTATTATATAAATAATAATTACCAAAACATAATAAATAGAGTGATATGAATTCACTCAACATTCTCCTCTTCTGATAAATAAAACACTAAATCGAACATCTCAAATAATTCTTCCCAAATAACTTAATAATTGTACCCATTTTTTCATAATTATTAAAAAACTGAATAAATTAAATGGAAAACATAGTAAAATAAGCACTATCCAGTTATATAAAAAATGATCATGATAGAGAAACAAAAAACATTTCTCCCCAAAAAATAAATAATCAAGAAAAGAACACGACGTTCTCTTGACATGGTATAACTTTAGATAGTATATTAAATAAAAAAACTAACCTAAAAACATAGTAATTTAATAGTAGTCTAAAATATACTAGGTCAATTACATCTACCACTGTGGAACATAAAACAAAGAAGAAAACTACAGAAAGCACATCCCTGGGACTTAACCCTACGACCTTCCCCTTACCCCACCCAAACCCTTACCACCCCACCACAAATGGTGGGGCAATAACAACATAAAATATAAAATATAAAGATCTCCCCTAAAATTGTTGTGAATGAAACAATATTCAATAGAAATATGAAATAACATTTATCAATATATTTATGAATAATTAAATGATATCATGAATTAAATAGATTAATACTGAAAATAAAAAAATATCCCCCTTAAATTCATTATTTCTCTCTCATTACTAATAGTGATATTGAATGAAGTTTTTTTTAAAAATTCCTGTAAAAACAAATTAAATCTCCGAAAATATAAATAAAAATATCAGTATGTATCCATATATATGATTAGTAATATTATATTAATTATAGATAATATATAATGTATTAAAAAGTTCCAAGAGTTATGTTCATTCTAGTAATACAAATAAGAAAACTATTAAATATATTCACTGGTTTGAATAAATAAGTAACAGAAAAAATCATTCCATCATAATAGATATTAAAACTGAATAGGTATACATGCTTCCAATATTGAAAATAGTTTATCTGGGAATGTGGACCATTCAATGTCAAAATAGAATTAATAAATACACTTTAGGAACCCGCTCTATAGATGGGTTTCACAATTTAACATTATAAGTGTAATTATAAAAAAATTCATATAGTGACTAAGAGAGTGGAAAAACAATAAATAACTTCCATTTTTATAATGACCAAACAATCCACAACTAATGTAGTTAACAGATGAAACAACATTTGTATTAAATTTTAATAACTGGTTTTTCTACATCTATGATAGTCTCCCATTATATACATGATAATTAATATTTTCTATATTTCTAAAATTATTTGTTTATCTAATTGGTTCATTCAAAATTTATCTACCATGGGTAAACTTATAAAAAACTCTTTTAATAATTAAACGACTTCCTTATAATTTTATTTTATTTTTTCATAACTTCAAAACTATGACATGATTTCTCTTTAGTTCTTGATGTAATATTTTTCAAATGTTCATTTTATTAATTTAACATAGAAACAACATTAATTAAATTTTGAAACGTTTCTTTATCCTCACCATTATTAGATGTAATAACTTTTTTCTTTTTTTATATTAGATAACATTTTTATATTCCTTAATAACCATTTTGTATTCCTTACTCATAATCCTTTACATGTTTGTAACCTTCTCAATTTATTCATGATATTTATCAAAAATCACATTTATTTTTTCAATTCATAGAGTGTTATAATTACAATTTGAAGAATAATATAAATTAGAATATATATATATATATATATATATATATTAATAAACATACTCATGCCATCTATTTAAAAGTATTATGGTTTCATTAGAAATTCAATATTCATAAATTTTGTCAATCTATTTTGTATATTTTTAGATTACAACAATGATTTGTTTTCCTTTTTATTTACCTTATTCCTTTAATATCTTTCTTTCCCTGTGTCAATCCTTCATGTTTTTTATAACCCATTTTTTCATTCAAAACATATAATATTATAAAAATAATTACCATTATTTACATTCATATTAAAATCCATTTTATATTTTATGTATTTACATTGTTACTTTATACCATATCTTTTCATCATAAGTAGTGGGGATGGACATCATTTGATTTTCTGAACCCTAAGGGGGGAGTGAATTGGTGTTGTTGTAATTTTTTCAAATTTAAACATGTTATACCCTTCTTTAACCTATGAACATATTTAGTGAATGGTTCTATTACTCTTTTATGATTAATTTGATTTATTTTAATATAGAAACACACACACACACACACACTTAAAGAAAACAAAAAATTTATAAGTTTTACTGTAATACATAAGAAACTAATCCTTTGTGTGATTCAAAAAAATCCATTACCATGTAACCCACTAGTAAAACCATTTGTGTTACAATGAATATAGTTTTTTTTAACACAAGTTATATGTCTCTGAACTGTGTTTCATGTATCCCACATTCTTTTATTTAAGTAACCCTACACACTAGTGTACCATGAACTATATTAGTGTATCATTTACATTATAATGATATGATATGGTTTAAAACCAAAAATTCCTTCAATAATATATATTTCTTTCTTTTGTTAATTTGATTTCTTCTTCCTCCTCTTCTCTAACTTTCACAACAATGAGAAATTAGATACTCTACTTCCACTTTCACAATGTAATATATTTCCTATATCTTGTTATATTTTTACTTATAAAAAAGAAATTATACTTATTCTTATTTCATGAAAATAAAATAAAATAGTTCCCACCACATCTTCTTAAATCGAGATATGATTTAATAACAATTACTTCTTCTTATTATATATTTATCTTCTTCTTGAACTCATTCACTGCTCGAGAATAGATTCACGGAAAAAAATCGTATTCTTATTTTTATTAAAACTTCAGTTCATAATAATAATATTCATCTCAAGAAAATTAAAATCATCTCTTAATATATTTTAATATTTATAAATGTAAAAAAAAATATTTAATAGATTAGGGTCTGCCTCATTCCTTTGAAAATCATGATTTTTCAGGATGGGTGATGTATCAATTATCCTCACAATGTCCTTCTAATTGAAATAATATATGTATAATAAATCAATTTATTTATACTTTTTCCCTTTGGTATTCTTATATTCTTCCATATTAACTAAATATTGTGAGAGTTTTGAATTTATATCATTTTTTCTAATAAAAAACATCCTATTTCATTGGAAAACATCATCCACTAGATCTACTAAACATGAAATCATCTTATTTCTATGAAAACTATTTCACAATCTATATGTTAGCATGAATGGGATTATATGGATTTCATTCATGGTCGATCCTCCATACTTTGTGTTTAGAATATCTTATGAATATTATATTTCACATCCAATACCTTATTATTATATTTTACTTCTTCATAAAAGTTTTCATGAAGTCCACTTTATAAATGTAGATGCGTGTATGCATGAGAAAATTCATTAATAGATTTAGTTTTATTTATTTTCATTGTGATGTAAAATTATCCTTCGTATAACAAATCTCAATTTTTTTTATTCCTTATTTCATTAATGATAGATTCATGGAACAATTAATCATTATATTTAAATTGATGAAGACCAAATCACTTAGAATTCTCTGATTCAATATCCATCTTCTTTTAAAAGTTTAACTCCATTATCATAAAAAATCATAGAGTGTTCAATTTACAAATTGATTTTAGCCTTTCAAGTGAAGGTTTACCATCTAATTCACCTTCCATATTACCTTACATGAAGGATAACCTTTCAAATTTAAACTTTTAAACTTACATATATATTTTTACCCTTTGATTGTTATATTTTTACTCTCTAGGTTTCAACATTGCCTTTTATTGAATAGGTCACCCTTTGATTCATAGGATTTAACCCTCCATGATTAATGGTTAACTAATGTGCATGAAAAAAATCTTTCATAATTCATTATAAATTATATTTAATTACTTTAATAGAAAATAAAATTTATGTATGATCTTTGATGTCCATTAGAAACTCCCACATTCACTTTGGTTTCATCCCTCAATATTCTATTGTAACTCCAATTGAAGAATAAAAATTTTCTTATATAATTCTTTATTTGTTCCATAGTCTGTCCATTAGTATATTATTTATTCAAAACCATCATGATTGTGGTGTTATTATCTTTGGTATAAAATCATATTTTATGGTTATTCCATTTTCATGTTGGGGTGTGGTATCATTAATTGCAGTGCACCTCGCACAATCAAACATCCAATTAAATTCTATGATGAATATGATTCAAAAAAAAACATTTCTACCAGATAAGGTGTAGTTTCTAAATTGATGGATATTAGCCTCTGAAATTCATCCCACCTTAGATTTTGTCTAAGGAATATCACTTTTTTGTTATGATCAATGATTTTATGTATCCTGATCAAATACCTTATGATCACTTATTCATGTGGGTCTACCGTACCACCCGACACGGTGATTATATAATCACAAAAAACTAACCAACACTGGGTGTACTCACGTCAAGCCAGTGACAACCAATTCAGTACCCCATACATTCTATCATCACCGTCTTCTGTTAAGACTAACCGACTATATCTCATGGCCTAGCATCATAGGTAGTGTATTGGAATGAGGTTAGGATGTATTTTTGGCCTTCTATTACTTATAATTTCCTTTTAAAATATAACAAATTTGATAAATATATCAACTAAATATATTTCCAAATAGTAAATATTCAACATATAGCCTTCTCAATTTTTCTTCTTATTTTATTTCCTTGACATCAAACATTTTGTTTTTACTATATAATTTTGTATTCATTTATAAAGATGGATCATTTGGAACTGATTTATAAAACATATATAGAATTTATCATTATAAATTCTCTAGGTATATCAAAAACTAAAAATATATTTGCTTTAAAATAAATTAATCTCTATGATATAAAGGTCAGGAATTCTACTTTTAACCCTCGAGACAACATTGACGTATAGCAATGTCTTTCCTAGGATCTATTAATCTTCTCAACATACTTGGGAACCCCAACATACTTCCAATAGATCTCCCATTATTTGTTATTATTATTAAGCACTTTAACAAAAAATAGAAGACACTATTGGAACCCATAATTATGTACCATGAACTTTTCATCTAGAGATATGAGATTCTTGATCATCATGGAAGAAATATTAATATATTCTATATTAAGACTTACAATTAGGATTAATTTTATAAGGGAGCCATATTATTTCCTTATTTCACCCATTTTCACAAAGATAATAATTCTATGTATTTATGTATGCCCTTAGCTAAAAAAAATTAATAGCCATGAAAACCAGCCGGCCAACTAAACCAAGACACATGTGGGAGTCACCATAACTATGGCCAAGAGCCAGAAGAACTATACATTATAGTCAAAAGGTGTAGAAAATAATAGTGATCTCTTTTTTTACACAAGTCGCATGTAGGTTGTGCCTAAGTGGGATATACAATGGCATGGACAGAACGATGAGGGTGTGTGTTCAATGTTCTAGGTGCTGATCCCCAATGCTAGCATGAATAAGTGGTATTCACAATGATTCTTATTAAGTTTTATTAATTTATTTAAATGTAAATATAGTGAATCCTTGCATGGGGGTATATTCATGTCATTATAAAATATGGACATATTATCATTCATATGATTACATGAACCCCATCATTATTACAACCCACCTAAATCATCTTTAACCTCTTCTCTTACATCTCAATACATGATGAAACTTGTTCAAATCCATGAGATTCCCAACATTGAATACAGTTCCCATTATTTTTTATAACCATATAACTCTAATGATGAATCCTAAGACATATAAATCATCCTCAATGTCTCAAAGCCATGCATGTGGCTTTGTTTCACATTCATGACATTACCTAGAAGGATAGAGGATATCTCATTAATTTGATCATGGAACTATGTAAATCCATTTCATTACTTGTAATAGATCATATGATCAAATGGATACAATTTCAGATCCATTAATGGAACATATAATATTGTGTAGAGACATGCCGATTATAATCAATAACATCACATTAACATTGTGCAATATTGCATGAAGCATTCGCGTGATTCCCTAGGGATCACGTGAATAACATATCCACCACCATGATCAAATACCCATAATTTCATCAATAGTACCACCGATTTAAAAAATAATCCTTCAAATAAATTACTACATGTGAGTTAGAGACACCATGTCATTGTCTAAATGCTTTTATATTGGAATGCTATGATCCCTTGAAGTGGATCACACGATTTCATGGATCCATAATGAAAATTTATATGAATTATGTGATAAAAATATGATTCTCATACAAAGATTCACTAACACCATATGCTTCACATAAAAATGAACATATATTTCCTTCACAAGAACCCTCTGTCCCTTTTAGGCGATGTTTTCCACATCCTTACACAAATGCACGTGAAACCATCACCATGGAAAGAGGAACCATCTTCAGATAACAATTTCCAATATAAACCACTAATACACTTGAAAAAACATGCATGAGACAAGATGAGAGTGAGAGGGAGAAAATGATATTTGTAGGGGCAGAGAAGAGGATGAATGGGCTGCTACCTTCAAATATTGTCCTAGTGTAATTGTTAGACTCCCATCATGAGAACCAATCACAAGATTAAATTTCGAGACTCCATCATGTGATACCCGTAATATCTTGTGATTTCATGATAAAAAAGATCAGTAAACCCTCCTCTATGATACTCATAACACATTTTGGATGTATTCCTCCTTTTCATGTGATATCTTCATGAAAAACACTTAGTATCATGATGTCTTCATGTGAACTTGGAAATATACACCTTGATATGAAATTTCATCACAGGCCCTCATCCACAAAATGTGAACATCCATAGATATACACTCCCTTTTACATGAAAACACTAAGAGGTACATCCCAGACATGACCCTCATCCATGAACACCTTCTAACATTAAAATTATTTTCTATGTCAGCATGGTATGATAAACATGTGCATGAAACTCAAACCTTTGAGTAATAATTATTTGACATGACCGTGATCCAGGAAATGTTCACAATACCTTGTTCCGTGTATCTCTTAAAGTTCACATGATCACATAAATCCTTACTAGTCATACAATTCAATCACGTGGGCATGGAAAAGTTAGACATGATTTATTGAAAGTCCATAGACATGTAAGTCTTGATCACATAAAATTCCATGGACATGTCTTCTTTTATAATGAGAGTCACCTCAAACAGGTCGACTAAGATCACAAGAAAGGCCTTGGTCATGTCAGTTTTGATCATGCGAAGCACCTAGACATTTGAAGAAGACACCAACTACATGTTACGAAGACGCCAATAACATGTGTAGTAGACACCTATGACATGTTCAAAAGGCACGCATGAAATGTCCAACCAACATAAAATATAGGCAAGGAAGACACCCAGGACATGCTAGACCAACACCCTAGATAAGTTAGGATAACACCTAGGTCTTGTCAGGACGACAACCTAGGACATTTCAACCATTATCGATAGACAAGATTTGAAATAATACATGTAAATAAATTCAAAAAAACCTTATTCTAAGAACACCCTCTTACAAGGGAAGTGTCCTAAATGGGTTGGGGTTTTGTACTCATGAATACATATTCATATCATTCTCTCAAGAGGGCCTCTATGACATACCAAACATATTTAATGGACCTTTTTTGGTAATCATCTATCTTAATACATCATAGGATAGAGAATGCAGATTTGGCAGGGGATTCCATCATAATTTATGCACCTAACACTCCTAAATCATAGGTATAATAATAATCCCTTTGAGTGTAATCACCCATCATGACCCATCTATGGGTGATGAGTTAACTGATCTATGAGGAATCTAATTCTTATTGTACACATGATGTGTAGGATGTCTTCCAAGGAACCAAGATCCAATGGGAATCCTCCATGGTGTATGTCTCGAAATGTCACAAAAACTCTATCTCATGGGAACCAAACACTCTTATGAGTCTATCATGCTTCTTTTTCAGTTAACTGATAAGAAGTGTCCTTAGACATAGGAATCCTCTTAGGTGTAGAACCAAACCATTCCCTCAATCACCTCAAACCCATCAATGTATTTCTGATGAACTGAACTATAAGGACATTGATTATTTTTCAATTAGGATATGCAAGATACCTTCCTAATGATCGAGTTCCTTATAATATTCTCTGTAACACTAAAAGTCATAACTCTCTTAGGGAAACATGAATTTATAATCCCCGCTCATTTTTTCATATCATGTGTCGAATCATCCACTATCTCTTATTCCTCACACTGAAAATGACTCACATGGGCTTAGAGACCAATAATTATTATACCAATATCATTAAAAAGATCCCCCCAAGTGTGGGCCGTTTATTAGGATATAAGACTGATTACATCTTCTCTTCTCTCAAAGGGTCATACTCTCAATGTGGATGTTTGGGGAATCCATACATGCATAATTCCCTCTTAAGGAAATTATTGTCACATAGTTTATAACATAGAGTCCTATAACTGAACTACATGTACTCAGATTACATCCTTAAAAGGATATATAGGATGCCACTTCAAGGATAAATCCCTTTATTTACGTACTTACTACATGATGTTAAACTACAAGTTACATTCCTTTAAAACAACATTAAACTATGTCAAATGAACTATGTGGGTTTTTATTGCTATTTTTATAGGATTTTATGGACTCCTCATTGATTTTAAATCACATATCCAAGAATACATCCACCACCCTATATGGTGATAACATTAGAAATGAAGATCATGGATATAAAATAGTGCATCATAAATATATTAGAGAATAATGGAGAACCTGTAATGCACACAACAGTTCTCATGAAATATATATTCTTAATAAAGTCATTGAAATAGTGACAACTAGTCCCATATCAGGGCTTGGTAAAGATTAAAAACCATATATTAATTCTATATTATATTCAAAAAGTTGGAAATAATTCCCCAAAACAAATTGTACGATGATGCCGACCTCTGATCATGTCGGCTATTGTGATTTCCTGAGCATTGCCGGGTTTGAAACCCCAATGGGTCGACTACCTTTGGAAATAGGTCTAGCCCTTTTTATAGATGCGGGAACCATTGCAGGGTTTCATTAGAGAGAAAATAGTAAAAATATTCAAAAATAATTGTGAAAACATACTCAATACCCACAATTGATCATCATGGAATACCATCCATATTTTTTTGGAAAACAAAATGGTAAAATCGACATGAAATCAATTAACTATGTTAACTATTTCATGAGTATAAAAGAAAATACTATCCAGTCCAGTTAGTAAATTTAGTTTTCTATTTACCATGCATACCAGGTGGTGATCCTCACATTTAGCCATTCAATTATTCCAAAACTATCACAAAAATATAAATCGATGGCCCACTGTATCCTCTAACTATGAATGAAATTGATCATACATGTGAATTTATATTTGATAATACACTGATAAAGGGTCTCATTTCCTTTATGACTTCTAAGATTCCATAAAATTAAAATAGAATCATCAAATGTACCAATGGTTTATCAGATCATTTTTTAGTTGGAAGTTCTTATGGATCACCTCAAACTATTGTGAATATTTTTAAAGAACACCAATAATATGCATTTTCTTCCATATATACCTCGGATTTAAGGAAATTATATACACTGTCACCCACAAAACACCTCGTTTTCCAGTTAGTGAACATCATGGTCATAGAGTACCATATCAATAGCAGTAGCATGAATTTTGATATTGATTAAAAAATTCTCCAACAGATGAAGAATCATAAGTCGTCCTTCACATGATAGGCTGAAGAATAGGAGGTATCCCATTTTTTATTCAATTACTTTATGAGATTATCTATATAGTGAAATAGAAAATTCCATCCCTTTCTCAAGGATTTGGATGATGACAATAACTATGTCAACTAAACTACTCATGATATTCCTAGGAGGGCTCTTATCCATTCATGAAATCTTCATCAAAATATGACCATAATTCCGTAGGGAGATTCAGAGGAAGTTGTTCCAACCCCTTCCTCCGAAATGGGGGAATCCAACTGCAGAGACCACTAGAGATAACTAAATAGTGAAACTCTAGAGAAAGTCTATATCATTATTACCATCATGGTATCTGAGGAACATCCTTGTATCCTCCTAGTGTCATGTAATTAATACTATATTATCACTATCTAGGAGCCTATGACTTCATCATAACTATCCTTATAAACTATAGAATCCTTGGGAGAACCCCAGTCCAAAGGGTTGGGGTCATTTTTATAGTTTTTTACCCTATAGTCATCTTCAATATGAGCACCGACCCACAAAATAGTACAATGGGTGTCAATCCACCAAATGATGATGTGCGTATGATCCCACAAAAAAGGAACATTAGTCACCAAATCATGAAATAAGATACTCATTTAAAGAGGATAACCAAAATGAATATGTTACTATAAATAAGATATCAACTAAATATGTGGACTTCTCATCAAATACATATGAGCACACTCTTGATGAGAATCATTTACCCTTTTGTAGTCATCCAACTCACCATAGGTTTTCCCACCTTTTACCCACAAAACATGAAAAGAATAACTCAGTCGAATCTTTCATGCATATAATGAAGACACTACTAAAACGTTTAAAGAATAAAATTAAAATATTGATGGATAATATGTCTGATGGTAGTAAAACATTAAGTCTTTTTGGTACAGATTGAGACACCCATCATCATCTACTCCCCCTACCATTGGTAGAGGAAAGGGTTTTGTCATGACTCCTTCCTGTCATCCCCTTAAGGATGTAAATGAAATTCTTATGAAGTAGAATAACTATCAACTCAAATGTGAGAATGAGGACATATGGGTAACAATTATGGAAATTCTCCTTGGATGTCTTCATAGGAATAACACATCCTCACCTTCCTAAAGAATTTATCTTTACAATGAAGATCCCCAACCCATAGGGATGGGGGAATTTTTATATTCTCCATCCCCATATAAGGTGATATACCTAAATTTTTCCACCTCTCCCAAACCCATAAGGCTGGGGGAATTTTCATATTTCCAAGACTCATAACCCCAAGCATTGGGTCCAATTTTATATTATATTTCAACTCATTAGAGGAACATTGGAAGCCATCTGACCACAGAATTTGTCACAAATCCCACTGTAGATTTGGGTTCATCAGATCATTGGGAATCATATTCATTATCTAAGGCCCCCAATGATTCAGAACCTTCCCCTAAACTGATAAGGACCATGGATCTGCATCTTGGGATCTAAAATCTACCATGTCCTCATACAAACATATGTATAGGTAGCATGCAAGAGAACTGGTGAGGTCACACATCTCTTAATGATAGATAGAAAAAGGTGTATTCATTTCAACCAAAACATCTCCCAAGGTACTTTAACTATGACATTGAGAATGATTTGATAGAACCCCAAATAATGGATAAATAGAGTGAGGAAGATTTTACATGCCATGATGATGACTTCCCCTACCACTTACATCTCAGGAACACAATAGAAAGTTTATTTAGCTTTAAATATTATCTAGTGAAGCAGGTAAATTAAGTCTTTTTAGAGTTAGATGATCTAAAATCTAATCAAACAAGCATAAGATTCACGAAAAATCCATAATAAAAGGCTCCCTATCAATAGTTTATTTCATGAAAATTGGAAAGTTTCATGATGATATACTACATGAAAAATTTCTAGTCTCATGAAATTAAACTGCATGATAGTGCCCTAGAGACATGAATTTAACATACACAAAAAATATCCTAGTCGCATGATGTTAAACTAAATGACAGTGTCCTTGTCATAGGACATTAAACTGCACAACAACATCCATGTTCCATTATGTTAAACTACATGATAATGTTTTAGTCGCACGATGAAAAACTTCATGATAGTTTCCTAGTCTCATGAAGTTAAACTTCACGAGAACGTCTTAGATGCATGCAATTAAACTACATGAAAACATCCTAGGCATATAATGTTAAACAACAAAAAAATTACTTAGTCGTGTGATATTAAACTACAAAATAATGTACTTGATGCAAGAAATGACACTACATTGAGTACATAATTGTTATAAGATGGTAAACTATGTGACATCTTAATCATTGGAAGATATTTTCAGAACCAAATTTAAATTATAGTATCTATGGATGTACCACTGATATAGTAGAATCTTGATCGTTGTAATATCAAAACACATACTATTTTCCTTATTCCCTCAATGAGGGAGACACCAAATAGCTCACATCCCCAAAAACTCAGATTTGGGAATAAAAGATATCTCATCGAATGTGTAAAGATTCATACTAGAGGAAGCTGGATCATACCCCCACCTTCAATGATAAAGTCGACGACATATTCTAGTTGAAACCAGTGGGTGGGATAATATCCCTACATGCATAAGAAATTTATCCTATCATATATGGTATGAAATCATGGGTTTAGAATAGATCCATGCCCCCATTTATAAAGAACATCATCATATTATAATGGCATGGGGAGGATATGAGAAGGAACACATCCCCACTTCAATAAAATACATCGACCGACATATCTTGGAAGTTGAAAAAATGCAGGAATACATCACTGTGAATTCCCTTCTAAGGTTCCAATAACTTTTTATGGAAATAAAGGATATCATAGTGTATATTCTATGGATGATACAGGGATATGCACACATTCCTATCACAATACCTGGATCATTATATCACCATGATAAGTATGATCAGGTGGATACTCTGGATAAAGCACACATTCATGCTCCCGTTCAGAAGGATTATCGGCATATCCTAGTAAATGATAAGGCATTAGACCATGCTCATACTCCAATTCCATCTGGAGCTCACCATCCATGTATGGTTCCTACCTCAGGAAAGATGCAAATTCTTATCAGAGAAATCCAATGGTATACTCTAGATTCACAAGAACAGGCTCATACTCGTACACCAACTAAGTTCTATCGGTATAATATTATAATTACATTAGGGATGGCTCACATCCCAAAAAATGAAGCTTCTCCAAACATTCTAGCAGCTTATAGGACTATGCTCATATCCCTATTCTCACCAATGATATATTGTACCAACATCCTTTAGAGGCTATATGAGAGTAGGATCATACCCCTTCTCCCATTCTAAAGTTACATCATTATATTCATATGGGGAGTTAATATTTGAATTGGGATCATACCCTCCATTCATCTAGGATAGACTTGCATATTCTGAATACAACTCATAGGACGTCTTATATCGATGTTGATGATATTAATGTCTATGAACATACTCTTGTAGCTTATTAGTAGTGGAATGGTGTCACCACAGAAGCATCAAGTCATAAATAGATTTCGGTTAATTTCATGTAGCAGGCTCACATATTTCTCGAACCCAAAAAATAAATTTTTCATATTCCGTCCAGAGTATCAAATGTGTTGCACATTCCTACGCTAATCAGTTCCAGTGTCTTTGAGGCTATAAAATCTACATATTAAACAACTCCAGGGTTGTCTACTATTTAACAAAACCAGAAGGATATCATTACCTTGATAGTCCTCCTCACAGAAGTGTACTAATGGTTCACAGGGACTATAATCGTAATGCCCCTTGTGGAAAACCTCCCCATAATAATATCCATCATAGACAATTAAATCATACCCTCTCATAGAAACCTCCATAAAGAGAAGTTACCAAAACATCAGGGTTAATTATTTATACTGCCTAATCAACTATTACAAACTCCTCACCATGGTCAGTAGGAAAGTCAAAGAAGAATCCTATGTAGTTCGACTTGATGGAGGAATATAACTATGATGAAGAAGAGGAAAACATGGATATATAGAAAGATCTATCTGGAAAAAACCATCCAACCGTGTTCCTTCCCATCACCACATTCGACTATGAGATCCCAGATGATCTAGAGAAGGAGTGTGTGCCTTACTTATACCCTAATATGAGAGAGACTAATTAGTGATCTTTGTCTAGACACCCCCTTATCAGGGATGTTAGGAACACCTATATACTATAAACACACTCTATTGATAGCTGTATAAGGCCAAATTATCCTTGTACTATGAACCAAGGTAAAAATAGAATAATAAGATCATATTGTGCGTTTTTCTTCATATTATGACAACTCGCTGACAACTCATTTCCAAATACTCATCAAATGTTCATATCTAAGGATGTGGAATGTAAGGACTATTTTAATTTACCCTAACCCAAGTGCATCAAATCTCCCAAAATATAGAATCCTATATTGAATTTTACATAGGATATAACATGGGACCAGGTACTATATGGGCCATTTGGTTATTAAAATGAAGCACCTATGCTTTGAGGATAAAAATACACCATAAACATGGAGACATGGACACCCATAGATGCCTAAAATAACCTCTCAAAAAATTATAACACACATCAAATACCAATTATGATGTTATAGAGTACATGAAATCTATATTTTCCCAAGACTTTTACATAAACCATTTCATGATTTAAAGCATAATTAATCATTAGAGTACAAGCCAAGGATCGTTAAGTCTTGTGTCTTAGAAGACTTGGTACTTAAAACATTAAACAAGGGGATAAAAAAACTTCTTTATTTAATCTACATAAAGATCTACTAACTTCCTTTGATCCCTTACATCTTCATAAGGTACCTCAGGGAACACATGAACAAAGGGACGAGCTAAAAATCCCAGTAAGGGAATGAACATAATGATACATCTTTAGCACATTAGTTAGGAGGCATGACATAATGATATCTAAAGCATGGAACATATGAAATCATATCATATAATCATGGGATAATATAAACATGGAATCATATAAATGTGCAAGAATCATAAAACATTTATTTGGTATGGTTCAAGGCTAACCACCAGTCCCGTTTCCCTTTTTAGTACGGGTCAAGGCCAACCGCCAATCCTGTTTCACATCGCATCTCATGAGACATAACCTTACCCAATGCATTAGAGCGCTATCTGGGTGCACCCATGTCAAAAGTTTCATGAATATTATTTCCACATAAATATTCTTACCACATAGATAATCATACATAATTAACCATACATAAACATAAGGGTACTCACAGAATGAATTGGGTACCACAATCATGACATAAATCATAACCAAAGGGAATATCATGAAAGTGTCCATGAAAGAAAGGTATTAGTATATAAATGGACGTTCATAAGGTAAAATAGGCATATAAAAGGGTAAGTGATGTCAAATAGAAGTGAAAACATATAAGAAATTTATTTGAGAAACATTAGCATTAAAACATTTTTGTGCGGTTGTAAGGAAAATACTATAGAGATTTTAAAATAGTAAAGAGGAAATTCTTTTATATAAAACCATAATTGAACCACAAATGATTCTATAATAAAAATAATTATTTTATAAAGACAATTTTGTCTTAAAACAGAGGGTAGAGTGCACATGAAATTGGGTAAAAATTCATGAAGTTCCTTTAAAACGAGTGTGCTTATTGGGAAGTATCGAGGAGGGATTCACTTAAAATAATGCATATCTCCAAAAGAGAATGAGACATGGATATTTGAACATGAGTTTTGATAATATAAACAGAATTTAGAATTTTTACATAAAAATAAGAGAACACTACATTTTGGTATAAAGAAAGATAGAGCAACCCAAAGGAATAATGGATATTTGGGTAGAATTCATTACGGTTTATCGGTATAGAGTCGGGAGTACCCAAGAGGGCTTGATAAGAGAGGTAAGGGGTTTATTAACACTTATACGGCATGAGATAAGTATGGGGGAGGTTTGAAATCATACCCCATCATATGGGATTACACATAAAAGGGAATAACATGAGGACAACCTTGATTAAGAGATAAAAAGAGAGGATCCCTTGCCTTAAATCTGTTGGTGTTCTCCACTTATTATTAAAGACCTGAATAAAAAAATTAGACTTTTTAATTCATAATTGCAGAACCTATTCTATATTTAATTGATTTATTATAAACAATTTTAGTTCATTCATGTCCGTTTTGATTAGTTCTAATGTTCATTTTCATTGTTCGGTCTCGTATGTTAACTTGGTTTTAAAAGTTCGTCTCACTTATATTCAAGTTCGGATAAAAATGATAGATGGAAGTGGTTGTCCAGAAAATAAGTTTTATGATATTAATGAAAATATTTGATATTAAATAGTTTTAAATTTAATTTGGTTACTTACATTGGAGTTTAATTGTTATATAAAACCATAGTGACAACCGTTTTGTTAATCAGTCGGTTTGATTACAAAAAACATGTTTTGCTTTATTACTTAATAACATTTGTACCAAAGAAATGTAGAACTAAAAATAGGATATATTAAATATATAATAATCTGGTTAAACCATAATAGAAATGGTTTCATGACCATAATTAAATATCATATAAATTGATTAACTGTTGTCCTTGAATGTGCTAAATTAGCACATCTCAAATGGTGCTTTCATTCCATTAATATAAAAAGGTGAAGAAGGGAGAGAATCTAATGAAATGTACAATTAGCATGAAAAGATTAAAATAAATTTATGTTACTAGATTTTTCATACTATTTGGGTGAAGGTAGGTGAGGAATGAAAAAAAACAAATGAACTTAAAAGAAATGAAGGAATCAAAAAGATGAATTTACCTCTTAAGACTTCCTCCACTGAGAACCTCTTAAGAAGAGAGGTTTTGGTATTTTTAATAGGCTAGGAGCTTTTAGACGTTGGGGGGGATCCTGGGTGAGATTTGGGAAGAATATTGGCAAGGCACAAGGCTTTAGAGGGGTGAAGAGAACAGGGAGTGAAGGGGGTTTTATAGTGGAGGAGAGAGGGGTTTTCTCAATATAAAACAGATCAATTTTTTATTTCCCCCGAAGACAAGGAATAGTAAGTATTCCTTGACCATGAATATTAATTTTATCATGTGATCCCGAACCAAGTGGTCTTAAATCATCGAAACATCATACATTACTCTAAAATTAGCTTACTTAGCCTATTTTGTAAATTATGGTATTTCAGTATTCATAAAAAATTCAAGTATTTCAGAAAAATCTTAAAAATTCACCCTAATCATTTTTTGACGTGTAGAATCCAAAAATGAATTCAATTTTTAAAAAATAATTTTCCATAAATTATTATTCTAATATTTAATTAAAATCATAATTTTTTAATCAAAAACTAGTTTTAAAACATTAATGCACTTACTCTAAAATATAGGTACATCATAATTTCACTTGCATATTATTTATATATTATCATACATAAGGTTAATATTCATTAGGGTATATCACTATTCATGAGGGTATTTCAAAATTCATAAGGTTAGGTTATTATTCACCAAATTTTACGATTTTCTTATCGGACTCCATATAACTTATTGATTGCAACCGTGTATGTCAGATTTTCGAACATCCAAACACAGAAGTGAAAAAATTATGTCTAAAAGTCACTTAGCACTTAGTAGTTTATTATGTTGTATTTTCATGTAATTTTATGAAATATTTATAAATAGGTAATTTCTATTTAAAATCATTGGGTCATTAAATTCTTCCCCCTTATGAAATTTCACCCTCGAAATTTCATTTTACATTCTAGGCCAAAAAAAAGACACTGGTACTTTTCCTTCATTGATTCCTCTAATTCCCATGTTGCCTCATTGTACATATGGGTTTTCCATAGTACCTTGACCAGATGAGTAGTCTTTTTGTGTAGAATTTTGTCTCTACGATCCAAGATCTTCATTGGATGATCCTCATAGGAAAGATCATCTGCCAACTATACCACCTCTTAAGATAGTACATGTGAAGGGTCTGGTATGTACATATTTAAAAGGGATACCTGAAAGAAATCATGTACTTTTGACATGGTAGGTGGAAGTGCCAGTTGATAGGCCACAACTCCAACTCGATCGAGGATCTCAAAGGGGCCGATGTATTTGGCACTTAAATTCCATTTCTTTGCGAACATAATGACCATATTCCATGGAGATATGTGTAGAAATACCATGTCTCCAACATTGAAGTCAAGGACTTGTCAATGGTTATCTTCATAACTCTTCTATCGACTCTAGGCTTCCTTGATATGCTGCCGAATGGTTTTCACCTTCTCCACCATTTCTTCGACCATTTCAGGTCCTAGAAGCTTACGCTCACCGACTTCATCCCAACACGCCAGTGTTCTACAACTTTTCCCATAAAGGCCTTCATATGGTGCCATCCGGATGCTCGAGTGGAAGCTATGAATGTAAGAGAATTTAGCAGTTGAAGATGTTGGTCCCATCCTCCTTTGAATTCCATAGAACACGTTCTCAACATTTCTTCCAGGGTCTGAATAGTTCACTCAGATTGGCCATCATTTTGAGGATGATAGGTCGTACTGAAGTTCAATTCAATGCTTAGACCGTGTTGGAGACTTTTCCAGAACATCGAGGTGAATCTCAGATCACGGTCAGATACAATAGATAGTGATAATCTATATAGCCTTACCACATATTTTATGTAAATCCGTGCAAGTTGATCCAATGAGATGTCGTCTCAAATCGCTATAAATTGAGTTGTCTTTGTAAGATGACCCACAAAGACCCATATAGAATTTTTTCCTACAGATGTCCTTAGAAGTCCAGTGAAAAAGTCCACAATAATGTTCTCCCACTTCCATGCTAGTATGGGTAGTGGTTGCATCATACCCTTATACTTTTGTCTATCAGCCTTCATTTGCTGACATACCAAAAACTTTGATGTATATTCTGCAATCTCCCTTTTCATATTTTCCCTCAAAATGTTTTTTCGGAGATCTCGATATATCTTTGAGCTCCCTAGGTGGATAGATAAGGTCGAGCTATGTGCATCATTCAATAGCTCCTTCTTTATCTCTGGATCATATGGTACAAATAATGGTGTCCCAAATATTACAATTGCTTCCTCAACAATTTTGAAATTGGAGGATTTCCCATTTCGGACAGCTTCCAGCCTTTTCTGAATTTCCATATATTTTCCTTGAGAATCCATTATTTTATCCAAGAGGGATGGTTGATCAATCATTTGTGAAAGGATTGATTATGTTCTTCCCTTATTTATTTCCATGTCCTATCTTTGAAAATCTAAGAAGATCATATCCCTTTTAATTGTCGTCATTGATAATGATGCATGATCATTTCTACTTAGAGCATCTTCCACCTTGTTTGCCTTACCAGGATGGTAGTGGATTGAGCAGTCATAATCATTAATGAGCACTATCCATATTTTCTGGTGCATATTATGTTCTTTCTGTGTGAATAAATATTTGAGACTATTTTGGTTAGTATATATCTCACACTTCTCCCCATAGAGATAATGCTGCCATATTTTCAATGCAAATATCATAGCCTCAAACTCCAGATCATGTGTTGGATTGTTTTGATCATGTATTTTCAGATGCCTTGAGGCAGAGGATATAACTTTATCATTTTTCATTAGCACATAGCCTAAGCCCTTCTTAGAAGCATCACTATACACCACAAATAGTTCTCCACTTGTAGGTAGTGTGAGTGTTGGCGCAGTGATAAGCCTCTTATTCCACTCCATGAAACAGTCTTCACATTCCTCTGTCCAGACAAACATTACTCCCTTTCATTTCATCATGTTCATTGGGATTGAAAATCATGGAAATTTCTTCACGAATCGTCGATAATACCTAGCTAGACCCAAAAAGCTGCAGATCTTCGTTACAGAAGTTGGCTTGGTCCACTCTTCAATTTCCTTCATCTTGGAAGGGTCTACAGATATCTCTTTGTTGGTGATAACATGCCCTAATAATGATACTTCCTCCACATAGAACTCACATTTACAATAATTTTAATAGAACTTCTCCCTTCACAATGTCTTTAACATAGTATTCATATGCTCCTCATGTTCCTCCTTTCTCTTGGATTATATCAGAATAGCATCAATAAAGACCACCACAAATATGTTGAGGTAATCTCTAGAGAAACTGTTCATTAAATCCATGAAAATCGCTAGAGAATTAGTGAGTCCGAAGGGAATCACTGTGAACTCATAGTGTCCATACCTTGTTCAAAAAGCAGTATTGGGAATATCTTACTTCCTCACCTTTAATTGGTGATATCCCAACCAGAGGTCCACTATAGATAAGTAACTAGCCCCACGAAGCTGATTGAACAATTCATCTATCCGTGGTAGGGGATTCTTGTTATTTATCATGATATTATTTAGCTCATGATAATCACTGAAGAGGTGAATGGATCCTTCATTCTTCTTGATGAAGAGGAATGCACACCCCATGGTGAAGCACTCGGGCATATAAAACCCTTCCCCATAATCATCTGTAACTGCTTCTTTAGCTCTTCCAGCTCTATAGTGGAAATTTTTTAAGGTTTCATTGAGATTTTCAGAGATATAGGGATAAGTTCAATTGAGAACTCAACCTCTCAGTTAAGAGGAAGACCAGGAAACTCATTAGGGAATACATCAGTGTAATCCCTCACAATGAGCATGTCTTCAAGCATGATTATCTCCTTTGTCTCAATCATTTGAGCAAGATATGCCTGCTCACAAGGCAACAATAACCACACATGAGATGATGATTCGAAATGAGATTCATCTTCCTCCTTACACTTGTAAATAATCAGAGGATGATTCAAGATTTGAAAAGTGATCTCCCTTTCCCAACCGTTGATGTTAGATTTGTATAAAGATAGCCAATCCATGCCCAAGATAGCTTCAAACATCACTGAAGTAAGCATGACGGTATTTGCTAGGAGGTTCAGTCATTCAAAATTAAATGGGGAGGAGTTATAAACCATGGATGCAATGATTTCCCTATTCGTTGTTCTCACAGATAACTTTTCCAATAAATTTTAAGGTAGTGTTTTAATAGTTCTACTAAACATTCATGGTATGAAAGAATGCGTAGAACAACAATCAAATAGTACGTTCTCTATTCTTAAATGAATAACTAGCATACCTATCACTACATCTTTGTATGGCTCCACATCAACAGTAATGATAGCATAAGACCGTCCTTTCTACTTTGGAGGGTGTTGTTTATTATCTCTGATAACCCTCAACTTAGGGAAATTGTTCGCATAATGCCCATGCTCCTTGCAGTTGTAACACTGCACTGCAGGGTGAGTTTTGATCTGAACCTTCCTTTATTCTTCAACATTAGTGGGATTTTTCATATCCCTTCGGTAGTTCATGGACAGATGACCAAACTTTTCACATTTTAAGCAATTATTGGTTCCCTTTAGATAGTATCCAGGATTCTTCTTCCCACAGTTTTTGCAAGGGGAAAAGTCAGGCTTCTTTCCATCATGGGATTTGTTTTATGGGACACCCATGCTGTTCTCCATTTTCTGCTTCTTATCACTAGGCCCACGAGGCCAATGAGAGCCTCTAATCTCCATTTAATCCATGAGGGAACAACATATAATCTACTCATAACTATCGAAGTCTCGAATCGCCAACAATTTTCATAGACTCATATTTAGTCCGCTAAAGAAGAGATCCACCTTGCTTTAGGTGTTCATGAAAAAGCCAGAGGCATACCTTGCAAGACTTGTAAAGTTTTCTTCATAAGCCCCGATGGACTCGTCTTCCTTCTATTTGAGTCCGATGAACTCTCCTTCCATCTTGAGACAGAGGGTTCGAGAAAAATATATGTTGAAAAACATCTTCTTGAATTCCTCCCAATCAATGGAATCAATTTACTCTTGGGACTTCGTATTCTTGATCAGTGTTCACCACTGATTAGCTTCCCCATCAAAACGATAGACTTCCAGTACCACATTCTCTTCTTCCAAGAACTGTAGGACGGAGAATATATTTTCAGTAGAGTTAATCCATTGTTCTATGAGGAGGGGATATGAAGACCTGCTAAACATGGTATGCCTTTTTCACATGAAGGATTCAACATCAAGTTTCTCTTTCCATGGAGGAGGGGGACGTCCCACATGATGCAAGTTATTAGTCAAAACTCGATCTAGCTGAGCAAGTACTTTCATGACGTTTTGAGCACCCACTCCCATCATATAAAGAATATCATTAGGGAAATCTTCAGAATTCCTATCACATTTGTTTTTGGAACGTGTTCTTCTATTTCTCTCCATTAACTAAGAAAAAAAGTATAATTAGAGGTCTTGAATACTTATCTATTGAGAATAAATATAAAACTTTGAACATAAAAGGATAAACATATAAAAAATATGTATATCCTAAATTTTTATTCCTTAGGTTTATCTAGGATATCCTCAATCAAAATCTTAACTAATATTCTTATGGAATTTTATTGTCCCTTAATAATGGTTTTTACTAAGCTCGTGAATCTATAAAAGAATATCCCCTAGGAGTGTCATAACCAAGAGTATTGGAAGGCCCATTTTCATGCACCAGTTCTCATTCGAGTCTATTTCTAAGCGTTGTTTTCGGGTTTTACCCCTAGATACATATGTGCCAAAGCCGCCTCTACCTTCTTGTATCCAGACATGGATGTATTTTCTTGATAATACACTTACTCAATACTCATCAAAATTCAGGAATGTTTTCTTATACTTAGTCTTATCCTTATGGATATCACTAAGGTAATCTATTCCTAATCTCCAAAAATAAATAGACCAGCCACTGATACCATCTATAATGACCCAAGCCTTTTACATAAAACATTTCATGATTTAAAGCATAATTAATCATCAGATTACAAGCCAAGGATCGTTAAGTATATTGTCTTGGAAGACTACGTACTTAAAAAATAAAACAAGGGGCTAAAAAACTCTTCTTCATTTTATCTCTATAAAGATATCCTAACTTCATTTGAGCCCTTACATCTGCATAAGGTACCCTGGGGAACACATGAACAAAGGGATGATTTGAAAAGCCCAGTAAGGGAATGAACATAAGGATACGTCATTAGCACATGAGTTAGGAGGTATGACATAATGATATCCAAAGAATGGAACATATGAAATTATATCATATATGAATGAGATAATATAAACATAGAATCATATAAATTTGGAAGATTCATAAAACATTTCTTTGGTATGAGTCAAGGTTAACCACCAATCCTGTTTCCCATTTTAGTACGGATCAAGGCTAATCGCCAATCCCATTTCACATCGCATATCATGAGAATTAACCTAACCCAATGAATTCGAGCGCTATTTTGGTGCACCCATATCAACATTTTCATGAATATTATTTCCACATAAATATTCTTAACACATGTAAAATCATACATAATCTACTATACATAACCATATGTGTACTACAGAAGGAATTCGGTACCACAATCATGACATAAATCATAACCAAATGGTGTATCACAAAAGTGTCAATTAAATAAAGGGATTAGAATATACATGGAATTTAATAAGGTAAAATAGGCATATAACATGGTATGTGGTGTCATACATAAGTGACAACATATAAGAAATGTATTTGAGAAACATTAGCATTAAAACATTTTTGTGTGGTTTTAAGGAAAATAATATAGAGCTTTTAAAATAGTAAAGAGGAAATTATTTTATATAAAAATAGAATTGAACCAACAATGTTTACATAATAAATATACTGATTTTATAAAGGCAATGGTGTATTATAACATATGGTAGAGTGCACTTGAAATTGGGTAAAAATTCAGGAAGTTCCTTTAAAACGAGTGTGCTTATTGGGGAGTATCGAGGAGGGATTCACTTAAAAGCATGCATATACCTGGAAGATAATGAGAGATGGATTATGGAACATGATTATGAAGAATATAAATAGAATTTAGAAGTTATACAGAAAATATGAGGCAATTATATTTTGGTAAAAAGAAAGGTAGAGCAACCTGAAGGAATAAAGGAAGTTCGGGTAGAATTCATTACAGTTTATCGGTATGATGTCAGGTGTACCCAAGAGGTCTTGATGAGAGAGGTAAGGGGTTTCTAATCTCTTATACATCATGAGAGAATTATGGGAGAGGTGATAAATCATACCCCATCATATGAGATCAAACATAAAAGGGAATATCATAGAGGACAATCTTGATTAATAGAGAAAATAAGAAGTTCCCTTACCTTAAATCCATTGGTGTTCTCTACTTGTTATTAAAGACCTAAATAAAAATTTTAGACTTATTAATTAATAATTAAAGAACCTATTATATATTTAATTTATTTATTATAAACATTTTTAGTTCATTAAAGTCTTTTTTGATTAGTTATAAGGTTCAATTTCATTGTTTGGGCTCGTTTTTTAACATGGTTTTAAAAGATTGGTTCACTTATATTCAAGTTCGGATAAACATGCATTATGGAAGTGGTTGTCCAGAAATTAAGTTATATGATATAATGGAACATAAAGGAGATTACATTGTTTTAAATTTAATTTGGTTACTTATATTGGAGTCTAATTATTATATAAAACCATAGTGACAACCATTTTTATTAATCGGTGGGTTTGATTACAAGGAACATGTTTTGATTTATAACATAATAACATTTGTACCAAAGGGTTAAAGATCTAAAAATATTATATATAATATATATAATAATCTGTTGGAACCCCAGTCCCCGGGTGCCCATGGGGCATGATGTACTAAAAATTTATTACAAAAAGTTTCAATAATACATCATGTCCCATTACAACAAAAGATCGTGAGGCTCAGGATTTTGGGAAACCAGCTGCTTCTGATAAACTTCATTAGTAAAAACCATGCCTGAAAAACTTTAAAAAAAATATAGGGTGAGAAAAATATGCCCAGTAAGGGGTTTTAAAACGTTTTATGAAAACTCTTTCTCAAAGAAGTTGTTTTGAAGATAATAAAACACTTCACTAAAAACAAAGCATTATCTTTTATTAAAACATGTAAATCCTACATTTTTTAAAACCAATTGCACAGAGAAGAAGTACATACTTAAAATAATATTTAAATAAGACATAAATCAGAGAGCTCAAGCATGTGAAGGATAGACGATGCATAACGTACAACCAAATTACATCAGTTCTAAAAGATTTTGTATAAGTAGGGAAAAAATTCATATCGTGATTAATTGGCACATAAGGTTAATATAACAACACCTCACATGTGTTACAGTTCATATCTCATAATTTCATTCTCATAGTCAAGGGAATTTTCAACAAGGGGATGTCCTGTTAGTTGTACTAACCCCTGTTTGACCATTTATCATCACATGTGGAGGGAATGTATAATGCCGGACTTTGTCAAGACCTTGCGTCAAGACCATAAACATACTTAATACGGATCAAGGCTAACTGCCAATCCCGTTTCCCATAGTAGCACAAGCCAAAGCTAACAGCCAAGACCATCGCACATAAAAGCACAAGCCAAGGATAACTGCCAAGACCGTCACACATAAAAGCAAAATCCAAGGCTAACCGCCAAGTCCGTCGCACATAATGTCTCATGAGACTCATCCTTTACCCAATGCATTGGTGAGCTATATAATTCCGGGTGCACCCATCCATAAACATTGAAGTCCAATACATCCATCACATATCTTGACATAGTCTTTCATTCATAGGGTTTCATTCATACGTTCTTAATCAAACCCCCCTTTTTACATACATATTCACAACTTGAAATGGATCATATCGTAAATGTAAAAATAACTGGACTTCTGGCTTCAGAATAAGAAGTGATGTAAATAAACTAAACCAACATACTCTGGTACATGAAATAATAACTAGAACACTAAAAATAATGGATTTTCATGTAAAATTACATCATTTTCATTAAGTAAAACCCATAAATTCATAGTTTATATCTTTAATACATGCTGGGACTCATTCTTTAAAAGTATAAATTACATCGAGGGTACCTAACCTTGTAGGTTAAACCACTCCACTGGTGAAACATACATATCAGCTTAGAATCCATTAAAATTATTAGAACCTCATATGTGTCGATATACAAACTATGTCCTGATAAATATTAGTTGAAACAGGGTTTTGGAAAACTGAACTTATAAATACACATTCACCAGGCCACATGTAAATGCTTAAGGGGTTCACGCCACACCTTTTCACAGAAAATGCATGAATTTTCAAAATGCTAATAAATGAAATTTTTAGTTGGAAGAACTATTATTATATCAAACTTATCCTTAAACTCCATCATATACATAAACATGTATGTGAATAATTTTGGTATTATTCTTGACATAATAATCTTTATGGGTAAAAAACAATAATTTTAATAAATCATCATGTTATATTGCCATAAATTTTAGAAAAAATAACCAAGCTCATCCCTTATGATTGCACATAGATGTACATATACATCTATATAATCACATATACATATATATCTATATGCTCTATATACCTGTATAATCTCACATGTTCATAAAATTACCCAAACTCTCCATTTTTCATAAGGCAGAGTAAAGAAAAGGTTGTATACATATAAAAGAAATGTGTGTACATGCATATATTGTCTTATATATATATATATGTATGAATACATATATATTTACACACAATGTATATATAGGTAAATGCAAATATTAAAACCGAAATACAACAAAGCCCAAAAACTTCCCTCATCCCGGTTGAATTCTGGAAGATGAGAACAATTATAACCGGTTCTTAAGGCCCTTATATATATTTATATACACATATTCATGAAGTATATATATATATATATAATAGTGTATAATATGAAGTAGATGAAAATTAAAACAAGAAGAACTCTCTTACTTAGGATTGATTCTATGAAGGGGAAAACAGGTATGAATCGGTGCATATGGTCTTGTATATATACCTATACATATTTATATAAAAAGTGTATTTAAATATGTATAGCCATCGAAACTGAAGGAAAACGAAACAAAGGAGTTTCCTTTACCCCTCTTTGGTTCTCCATGCAGGAAGAGGGATTCTCAAGGCCTTACATCCGGGTGTACATCGGGTGTATATACATATAGTTATAAATATATATAAACACATATATCTATATATATACCAAAGATAAAAAAACAAAGTAAGGCTTGTCCCTTACCTTAGCTTGGAGAGGAGGAGAGGTAGCAGCAAGAGACGACGATGGGGTGGCCGAAGATCCAAAGAAACTGGGTAAAAAACTCCCTCTCCTCGGTGCAAACTAAAGCTTAAAGGAGGTGGGATGGTCGACCTAGTGTGAAGATGCAGTGAGGGATCTAAGGTTGAGTATCAATTAGGCAGTTCCGACCTTATCGAAAGGAGGGCGATGTCGGGTCCACACGCCAGCCTAAGGGAAGAAACAAAAACCTAGGTACTGGTTCGCCGCACAAGGAAGAAGAAAGACACGTGGGGAAGAAGAAAAACGGAAAAGAAGGAACGACCAGGATTAATCTGGATCAGATCGGACGGCCCAGAGGGGTGTGTAATTTAAAAAAAAACCGGAGGACTGCGATGGGATGCGCCGGATCGGACGGTCGAGCAGGGAGCGGCGCTTTAAAAAAAATAACGGGGGTCTCCCCCCCACGTTTCATATATATATATATTTTTAAAACATCTTTAATTTTAATTTTTTTATTACCCTTATTATATGAATTTCATTATTATTATCCTATAAATTATTAATCACTTTTATTATATTAAGAAAGGTCAATGGTTCATTTAATACACAAGTACATTAATTAATTCACCCCTATCAAAACATATTTTTATTTTCCTTTATTGACTTATATATACTAATTATCTTAATTTTACACAATTAAAGATTTATATTATTGTTATTAATACAATTAAACATTTAACATAACAACATTAATAATTATTTTCAAATTCAAAAATAAGAGTGAATTGATCTAAATATTAATCATTGTGAAACCAATTCGTAAATGAAATCATAATTTGACATCGTCTCAAAACTGTTAATTATAAAAAGGTCAAATTATAAACATTTGCATTATTATTATTACTTATTTTAAATTTAGGGGGTAAGTATAATAAATTTAACATAGAGTTTGAAGCAACATATATATATATATATAAATTAGGAGTTTGCATACATATTTTCTTAGACTAAGAAGTAAAATCCCATCAAATTCAATATAGTTATTCATAAAATAAAATATTTACTTTCTCGAGTTAAAAACGTGTATAATAAATAGTGGAAAAATAATAATATTAATTCTCACTATTTTTCAATATAAAATATAATTCACATTTAGGGAAAACAATTAATAAATTAATTATATTATTATTGATGTCATTATTTAAATATTAAAGAAAATAACATAATTAACTTTTTGAACCTTTTGGGGGTAAACAACCCTTATCTTCAATGGTCCACTTGGAAATTAAAACATTTGAGGATAAGTGGATCATGGGGGATCCAAAAGTTATATTTATAGCTGTTAGGGTCTAGCGGTCAGATTAGTGTTCTATAAAAAGCCTGGTCTCGGGGTATCCCACACTCAAGGCGACTGAAGAAGAAAGATGAGGAGATGGTTTGAGTTATTCCTTTAGTGCTCAGTACAGCTACGGTGGCTTCAGTCATCCTTATGTTTATTTTGATGGATTCCAAAGACCCTTACCTCCTTTTCAGGGTTCTTGTGGTTCTAAGCAGTTTTCTTGTAATTTTAATCAGGTTTTTAATTGGAATCTTTGGTTAGCTAAGCTTCCTGTTTGATCGTAGAGTTGTAGTCAATAAAGTGTTACTCATTTGAATAAAAGATCCTTTCATTCATTTTTATGCGATTTATCTATTTTTTTGTTATTATTAATATTATTATTTTATAAGATGATTGTTTGTTCAATTAATAGATAAACCTTCCATTATTCAAAAAATAGTTTCTTGGGTAGTTACATTATTTCCCCCTTTAAAGAATTGCGTCCTCTCAATTCTATTCATAAAAAGAAAAAAAAACCCAGTCGTACAACATTACCGAAATAGGGGATCCGACCAAGTTAACGAAATACCCAAGTTGGTACATAGTTCTTCCATTTCCCTGGCCCAGATGCACTTTGAGCAGTAGGTCTTGAACTCCTGCTCGTGCGTACTGCACATAGGCTTCCAAAGGGAGGATCGTGTGGTGAAAACCATGGAAACGTCCGAGTATATAAATTCCCTGATAACTCTCTGGACTACATCACACCCGAGGTAATTGAGTGGAATGATGTGATTGAGGAGACTGAAATTTAAGACCTGGAACATAAAGGTTGCACTAAGGTTGCCATCCTGGGCAACTATGAGGAAGCAAGCTCTGGCGGAAAAGTTTTGCGCCAGAGTAAAACACTAGAAGAGGCCTTCTTAGTATATTCCCCTTCGCCTATAGCAGGGAAGTTGAGCAGTGGAAATGAGATGAAAAACATGATCATCCCCCTAACATGAACAAAGATTATCAGGACTGTTTTCTAAGTCAAATAGACATTGGAAAGACCCTTGCAGGTGGAGAAAATATGGATAATTCACCGTGCATGTCCTGATCATAATAACCTCTACTAACTCATCGGGTAGTGGTGAGATGTTCATTTGACCAGTCATCTGAAAAAACATTCGAAATAAAACACTTTGCAATACTGGTAAGGTAGAGGCAGGAAAGGGCACATGAAACATTCATTTCTGCGAAAGTTTACATAACAAAACCGGGGTTTACTAAACTAACACCACAAAGAGAGGCAAAACCCCCTAACTCTTCAAACCACACACAAGCTGAATAGACGGGGTTAAACTCATGGAAATATCTATGATGCCTCCAGAGTTTAGCATGAGGGATATGGAGTTGGAAAATATCAGTATACACCTCTTGCTTAAGAGACAATCGGGTGGACTCATCTTCCAACACCCCAAAGTCCAACAACTGGACCTAGAAGCCATACTACAAAATCTGGCACAGGTAAGACACTCGGAGGTCTCCGACAACAACATCTTCTTGAAAGGGGTTATCGAGCATCGTGCCAAATTCTTCTCCAGTCATGAACACTCAGAAGGTTCCCTCGTGGTACCTTCCCCGACGTGCATAAGAGGGGAATTGGGTTGTCATCATTAAGAGGTAGTCCATTCCCAACCCCTGGTGTAGACTGAACACCCTAGGAGAATTTGACACATCATACAGGTGCTTACATGACATGTGAATTCATGTGTAATTAAGAAAGTTCTTACATCTAGCTAGAGATACAATGTTCTCTAGAGCCTTAGTGGGAAGTGGCAGTAGGTCGGTAGGTACATTTTCATCAGCCATTTGAAAGTTACAACATAATTATTTAGTCAAGCATAGTTTTATATTCATACTAACTGGTTTTCCAGAGTTTCCTGAACCCATCCTCTGATACCAACTGTAGGAACCCCAGTTCTCGAGTTCCCATGGGACATTATGTACTAAACATTTATTACAAAAAGTTATAATAATAAATCATGTCCCATTACTATAGAAGATAGTGAGGATCAGGATTCTAGGAAACGAGCTGCTTCTAATAAACTTCATTATTACAAGCCAAACCTGAGAAATTTTAAAACAAAAATGTAGGGTGAGAAAAATATGCCCAGTAAGGGGTTTTAAAACGTTTTAAGAAAACTCTTTCTCAAAGCATTCGTTTTGAAGATAATAAAACACTTCACAAAAAACAAAGCATTATATTTTCTTAAAACATGTAAATCCAACATTTTTTAAAACCACTAGAACAACGAAAAAGTATGTACTTAAATTATGCTTTAAAGATGACATAAATCAGAGAGTGCAAGCATGTGAAGGATAGACGATGCATAACGTACAAAAAAATTACTTCAGTTCTAAAAGATTGTGTGTAAGGAGGGAAAACATTCATATCGTTATTCATTGGCACATAAGGTTCATATAACAACATATCACATGTGTTACAGTTCATATCTCATAAATTCATTCTCATTGTAAAGGGAGTTTTCAACTAGGGGATGTCCTACTAGTTTGACTAACCCATGTTTGACCATTTATCATCACATGCATGGGGACTGTATAATGCTTGACTTTTTTAAGACCTTGCGCAAGACCATAAACATACTTAATATGGGTCATGGCTATCCGCCAATCTCGTTTCCCATAGTAGCATAAGCCAAGGCTAACTGCCAAGACCGTTGCACATAAAAGCACAAGCCAAGGCTAACTACCAATATTGTCGCACATAAAAGCACAAGCCAAGGCTAACATTCAAGACCGTCGCACATAATAAATCATGAGACTCATCCTTTACCGAATGCATTGGAGCGCTATATAATTCCAGGCGCACTCGTCCATAAACATTTATGTCCAATACATCCCTCACATATCATGACATGGTCTTTCATTCATAGAGTTTCATTCATACATTATTAATCAAAACCCCCTTTTTACATACATATTCATAACTTGAAATGGATCATATCGTAAATGTAAAAAGAACTGGTCTTTTGGCTTCAGATTAAACAGTGATGTAAATAATCTAAACCAACAAACTCTTGTACATGCAATAATAATTATAACACTAAAAATAATGGATTGTCATGTAAAATTACATCATTTCCATTAATTAAAACCCATAAATTCATAGTTCAGCTCTTTAAAACATGCTGAGACTCATTCTTTAAAAGTATAAATTACATCGAGGGTACCTAACCTTGCAGGTTAAACCAGTCCACTGGTGCAACATACATATCGTCTTAGCATCCATTAAAATTATTAGAACCTTATATGTGTCAAAATACAAACTAAGTCCTGATAAATATTAGTTGAAATAGGGTTTTGGAAAACTGTACTTATAAATACACATTCACCAGACCACATGTAAATGCTTAAGGGGTTCACGCCACACCTTTTCACAAAAAAATGCATGATTTGTCAAAATGCTAATAAATGTAATTTTCAGTTGGAAGAACTAATATTATATCAAACTTATACTTAAAATCCATCATATACATAAACATGTATGTGAATAATTTTGGTATTATTCTAGACATAATAATCATTATGGGTAAAAAACAATTTTAATAAATCATCATGTTATATTGCGATAAATTTTAGAACAAATATTCAAGCTCATCCATTATGCTCTCACATAGATGTAAATATACATCTATATAATCACATATACATTTATATATATATGCTCCATATACTTGTATAATCTTACATTTTAATAAAATTACACGAAGTCTCCAATTTTCATAAGGAAGAGTAAAGAAAAGGTTTTATACATATAAAAGAAATGTGTGTACATGTATATATTGTCTTATATATATATATATGTATGAATACATATATATTTACACACAAAGTACAAATAGGTAAATGCAAACATTAAAACAAAAATACAAAAAATCCCAAAAACTTCCCTCATCCCGGTTGAATTCTGGAAGAGGAGAACAATTATAACCGGTTCTTAAGGCCCTTATATATATTTATATACACATATGCATGAAGTATATATATATATATAACCATTTATAATCTGAATCAGATGAAAATTAAAACAAGAAGAACTCCCTTACTCAGGTTCGATTCTAGGAAGGGGAAAATGGGTATGAATCGCAGCATATGGTCTTGAATATATACCTATACATATTTATATAAAAAGTGTATATACATATTTATAACCATCAAAACTGCAGGAAAACGAAACAAAGGAGTTTCCCTTACCCCTATTTGGTTCTCCATGCAGGAAGAGGGATTCTCAAGGTCTTACATCCGGGTGTACACCAGGTGTATATACATACAGTTATAAATATATATAAACACATATATCTATATATATATACCGATGCTAAAAAAAGTAAGACTTGTCCCTTACATTAGCTTGGAGAGGAGGAGAGGTAGCAGCAAGAGATGACGACGGGGTGGCCGAAGATCCAAGGAAACTGGGTGCAAAACTCCCTCTCCTCGGTGCAAACCGAAGCATAAAGGAGGTGGGATGGCCGACCTAGTGTGAAGAGGCGGTGAGGTATCCGAGGCCGAGTATCAATTAGGTGGTGCCGACCTTGTGGAAAGGAGGGTGACGTTGGGTCCACACGCCGACCTAAGAGAAAAAAAAACAACCTAGGTACTGGTTCGCCGCGCAAGGAAGAACAACGAAATGCGGGGAAGAAAAATGCCGGAAAAGAAGGAATGACCAGGGTTAAATCGGATCAGATCGGATGGCCTAGAGCGGTGCGGCATTTAAAAAAAACAGACAGTTGCGATGGGATGCGCCAGATCGGATGGTCGAGCGGGGAGCATCACTTTAAAAAAAATAACGCGGGTCTCCCCCCCACGTTTCCTATATATATATTTTTAAAACATCAATACTTGTAATTTTTTTATTACCCATATTATATGAATTTCATTATTATTATCCTAAAATTATTAATCAATTTTATTATATTATGAAAGGTCAATGGTTCATTTAATTCACAAGTACATTAATTAATTCACCCCTATCAAAACATATTTTTATTTTCCTTTATTGACTTATATATACTAATTATCTTAATTTTCCACAATTAAAGATTTATATTATTTTTATTAATACAATTAAAAATTTAACATAACAACATTAATAACTATTTTCAAATTCACAAATAAGAGTGCATTGATCTAAATATTAATCATTACGAAACCAATTCGTAAATGAAATCATAATTTGACATCGTCTCAAAACTATTAATTATAAATAGGTCAAATTATAAACATTTTCATTATTATTATTACTTATTTTAAATTTAGGGGGTAAGCATAATAAATTTAACTTCGATTTAGAAGAAACATATATATATTCATATATATATATATATCTCAAGAGTTTTCATACATATTTTCTCAGACTAAAAATTAAAATCCCATCAGATTCAATATAGTTATTCATAAAATAAAATATTTACTTTCTCGAGTTGAAAATGTGTATAATAAATAGTGGAAAAATAATAATATTAATTCTCACTGTTTTGAAATATAAAATATAAATAAAATTTGGGAAAAACAAGTAATAAATTAATTATATTATTATTGATGTCATTCTTTAAATATTAAAGAAGATAAGATAAATAACTTTTTGGACCTTTCGGGGGTAAAAAACACTTATCTTCAATGGTCCACATGGAAATTAAAACATTAGAGGATACGTGGATCATGGGGGAGCCAACGGTTATATTTATAGCCGTTAGGGTCTAGCGGTCAAATAAGTGTTCTATAAAAATCCTTGTCTCGGGGTATCCCACACTCAAGGCGACTGAAGGAGAAAGAGGAGGAGATGGTTCGAGTTATTCCTTTGGTGCTCAGTACAACTGTGGTGGCTTCAGGCATCCTTATGTTTATTTTGATGGATGCCAAAGACCCTTACCACCTTCTCAGGGTTCTTGTGGTTCTCAGCGGTTTTCCTATAATTTTAATCGGGTTTTTAATTGGAATCTTTGGTTAGCTAAGCTTCCTGTTTGATCGTAGAGTTGTAGTCACCAAAGTGTTACTCATTTGAATAAAAGAGCCTTTCATTCATTTTGATGCATTTTCTCTATTTCGTTGTTATTATTATTATTATTATTATTTTATAAGATGATTGTTTATTCGATTAATAGATAAACTTTCCATTATTCAAAAGACAGTTTCTTTGGTTGTTACATAATTTGGTTCAACCATAACACAAATGGTATCATGACCAGAATTAAAGATAATAGAAATTGATAAACGGTTGTCCTTGAATGTTCTAAATTAGCGCATCTCAAATAGTGCTTTCATTTCATTCAAATTAAAAGTTCATGAAGGGAGAGAAGTTAATGAAATATACCATTAGCATGAAAACATTTTAGTGCATGTATTCTACTAGATTTTTATTACTATTTGGGTGAAGGGAGGTGAGGAAAGAAACAAAAAGAATAGAACATAAATGAAATGAAGGAATTGAAAAGAGGAATTTACCTCTTGAGACTTCCTCCTTTGTGAACCTCTAAAGGGGATAGGTTTTGGTATTTGGAAGAGTCTAGGAGCTTTTGGACGTGGGAGAGGAGCTTGGGGAGGGATTTGGGCAGAATATTGGCGAGGCATGAGGCTTGAGAGGAGTGAAGAGAAGAGGGAGTGTAGGGGGGTTTTATAGTGGAGGAGAGAGGGGATTTCTCAATATAAAATTCATTAATTTACCATTTCCCCACTAGAAAAGGAATAATAATTCTTCCTTGACAAGGAATAGTAATTTTATCATGTGATCCTGAACCAAGTAGTCTTACATTAGCATAACTTCATACATGACTCTATAATTAGCTTATTTAGCTTATTTTTTAAATTATGGTATTTCACTATTCATAAAAAAATCATGTATTTCAGAAAAATCCCAAAAATTCTCCAAATGCATTTTTCAACATGTAGAATACAAAAATGAAGTCCAATTTTCAAAAATTATTTTCTAATTATTAGTATTTTAATATTTAATTAAAATCATAATTTATCATCAAAACCCAGTTTTAAAACATTAATTTACTTACACTAAAATATAGGCACATCATAATTTCACTTGTATATTATTTATATATTATCATAGGCAGGTTTACTATTCATTAGGGTATATAACTATTCATAAAGGTATGTTACTATTCATAAGGGTATGTTACTATTAAAAAGAATTATGTTTTTCTTATCAGACTCGAAATAACTTATTGATTGAATCTGTGTAAGACGAATTTTTGAAATTCCAAACACAGAAGTGACAGACTTATGTTTAAAAGTCACATAGCGCTTAGTAGTTCATTATGTTGTGTTTTCATGTGATTTTCTGACATATTTATAAGAAGGTAATTTCCATTGAAAATCATTGGGTAGTTACAAAATCTTCCCATTTGAAGTGTATCCCATCACATGCATCCATTGAACCTATCCCATGCATGAATGATATTTCCCCAAACCTGTTGAGTTGTAATAGCATCCATTTTATATGTTGTCCTAGAGAAAACCCATACCATAGGGCTAGGGTATATTTTTCCATTGTCTCAACACCAAGGGTTATCATACACTAAGATTTTCCCATAAAAGTTGGTGGTGGCTCTGAAACAACTAGAGTCCGATTTGTTAGGGGTATTTTTATCTCAGACCCACATGAATCATTAGATCCTCCACTACAAGTTCATAAAGTTCCAATTAAATCACATAATCAACCCCATCTTGTAGGGGTGGAGGCATTGTGGTCCCATTTGAGTCTTCCAACAGAGGCTCATTCACATTAGCTTTCATTATTTCCTAATCAAGGATGTTACTTCATTAGGACTTCATGGTACATGATTTGTATCTATGAAGAATAATGGAATACACACATCATGACTTATGAGTCTGATCCATAAAATGGATCATTCATCAAGAAATAAATGTGGCTTGATAATTTATATTTTAGGAAACATAGTAATTACAAAATCACCAAACGCAAGGTATAGTAGAAAAATATAAAATCGAAACAAATTACCCTACCCTACGATGGGTTAGAACTATATAGGGAATATTAAATTTACGATCAATATGTGGCTGGACTCTTGTTGTCACAGATTAATTGGTGACGCTTAAATCCCAAATCATTGGCATAGTCGAAATTGAAAATGACAAAAATTATCACCATGAATATGGATCCAACCTGAAAATGATATTTCCCATTAATAAATATTAGATGGTTTACTTCTATTATCAAATGATTTTTAAAGATTCCACATGAATTTTGTTCCAAACAACAATATAAAAATGAAAAAATTCCCATCTATGTATATGTGAGACCTGAGTATAAAATGTCCCACTCAAGATCTATGTGTGTCATGATTACTATTACAACATGATACTTAGTGACACCATAATCTATAATATTTTTCCTAGACATTTAATAAAAAGAAAAAATACCCCACTCTTCATAAGGTTCAATATTTCATAGAGAAGTTTTCTTCTCAGAACCACATGTGCCTTGATTCATGTTACAACAAATACATAATTATTCCATGTTCCCAAATATCATGCACAATTGTAATATAATTAAAATTCCCTGTCCCCAAATAGAAACTCAACCACTATGGGGATTTTTATATCTAATAACTATATGTGGATTGATATCTTCCATCATAGGACACATAGTGATTCCTAGATCCTCCATTCCAGGACCAACCATGATTTTCTATCACTACCAATCATGTTCATCTATGAAAGTGATACACGCATAGAGGATCTGGTCCATGATAAATTGTGAAAACTCCCCAAATACTACCGGTTATGTACTATCTAGTGGCGTAATAGACTGCCCAGTTATCCCAAGTTTCTCACAATGATAACGGTTCAAATTAACTTTAGGAACATGATAAGTAGCTTTGACTGGTGCGATTGATATGAATTGTGTAGAAGTAATTTTATCATAATCACATGAAGTTAATCCACATGAATACATACTAGTAACATGATGGTAAACTACATGAAAACATCCTAGTCGTATGATGTATGAATGCATGACAATTTCCTAGTAACATGATGCTAAACTTTATGAGGACATCTTAGTTTCATGAATTCAAACTACATGATAGGATTTATTCATTCCAAATATATCACCCCCTTGATGAATGTGTATTCAGTAATTTAATTTTTATCCTTTTTCCATGAAAATGTGTTCAATACATGTTTTCATAACCATTAGTGTGCACAAACACTTTTTGACTCTAACATTCCCCCATGGAAAAACTTTATATCTCTAATAACGAAGTTAATAACAACTAATTACATAAGTATATGTCCTTATCTTAGAACAACATATACCTTGGGAATCCATGATCTTGGTTCACCCCTACATAAAACTTGAAATAGGGAATGTTTGATCTAAATGGACCCACTAGTATTCAATGGTGGATAATGCAACACCTTATAGCTTTCGTCGAGTATGTGATTTGGTACTAGATGAGAGGGCCCTCTTAAATCCCGGATCTATTGAACTTACTACATGGAATATGGAATTCCAAAATTACTAATTGTCAACCCATAACCACTAGTCCTTGAATTCATTTAAATATGATATTCTTTATTTTTTTATTTACACTTCCCACAACCCAACTATTCAAGTGGATTCAAATTCCATTGAAGTTACTCATCTGTGGAGCGTATGCATTCTCAAAGAAAGATTTTGACATCATACTCATGTACCATTTCATTTTAGGGAATTTATCTCCTATGAAGATCTAACTTCCTCTAGTTTTGGAATATCTTTGGAAACCCCCATTTTCCATCTAAAAAAACTCAATTCCCCTTTTTATTTGTAAATATCAAGACACATTGATTGAAAATTCTCCTATAATTTCATGGAACATTGGTAATATGGACTGACCAATCTAGAAAGAACCATGCTAGGATTTTTTGGTGAATAACAGAACCACAAAGTGGTTGTTCCTAGGGTGTTATGGTTCCTGAAGGGATACTGATAGGATTAACTAGTGAAAAACAAAATACTTAAGGGCTTGTTCATATGGGATGTTTTTGTTTTAGAAAATAGTTCCCCCTTAACCAAAAATATATTTATCCAATATCATTTTTTTAATTCCACCAATCATCGAACAATCACCCTTAATATGGGAACTTAATTACTTTCTTTCCTTCACCAACTTTCTAGATTTCCAAGATTTATTAAGAATGACTCTGTGGTTTATGACTTCATATTCTTTTTCTGAGAGAAAAGATTATAAACTCTATATCACATATATTATAACTACATGTGAGTTGACTCTACCTCCACTAAGATATATAGTGAGACATTGATATGAAATTTTGGATCATCCACTAATCGGTCCATGCAAGGGAACTAAAACCATGTAGAATCCTTCAACACATGAGTGGCTTGCGCCAAAAAGTGAAAGTTCCCCCATTTCATGAACATAAGGAAAACTAATATAATAAATAGTCATTCATAAATACTATGTGGGTCATGATTCCAATGCTTATTGGATATTTAGTGAAACATAGATATCTTATCCTGGGTCCGGTAATTATTTAAAGGGTGAAAATTACCGTTTCCTTATATATGTGTCAGACCTGCGTAAGGAATTATCTAATAAGAATTATATGTGGCTTCATTCCCATTTTATGGGAATATAGTGATTAATAGATCCTCCATTTCATAACAAACCATGAGTTATCATCACTCCCAACCATGTCCCTTGATGAGAGCCTATACTGTGTGGGGATTCTTCCTCGTATAGAAGTGTAGAAATAACTAAATTTATCCTATCATAAACTCTCGAATAGATCAAATTACTTTTAATTTGTTCCATTTTTATCACATTAATCATGATTCATATGAGCTTTGGGAAACTATAAATTCACTCAAACTCACATGACCAAGGTGTAGTCTACCAAAATATTGTGAATAACATCTGAGACCCATGATGTTAAACTAGACAACAAAATCCTAATCACATGACATTAAACTAAATGAAAATTACCTTATCAAATTCAAGTAAAATGTATGAAAGGATAACATAAAAGTGAAAATATCATCCCCTCTGATGACTATGTACTCAATAATCACATGGTTATCCCTTCTCATAGAAATTTTTTCAATACACACTAGCATAGTCTTTAGTGGGGTTTAACTCTTCTATAATCATACATTACCCATTAAACAACATCATATCATCAATATCTATGTAGTTTCTAATAAATTCCTCAGGTTGATATCCTTCTCTTGGTTTCCGTGGACCTTGGCCTCCCTTTCTCCTCATTCACCCCAATAGAAAACTCGTGATATGGACTGGTGAATCCAAATTTTCACTAATAATAAATCGATGGTGAATAACTCAATTCCTATGAAATTTTCCAAGTCATTATTTTGGGACAATATGAGAAACCCCCCTCAAATCATGGATTTATTTTCAGTCCTACATTTAATATGGGCTTCTATAATTATCAATTTTTGAATGGTACCCATCGGTTTCTACTTCCTGTTAAATCAAGTATTATTAGGTCACCATGTACAAAATCCATTACCCAAATATTCAAGAGGATTCAGATACCCATGATTTTATACATATATGCAATTTACTAATTTTCAAATAAATATTATAATTTCATATTCTTTTACCCCTTCAACCCTAGGTATCCATCTTCTATGAACACCAAATTTCTCTATATTAGTTATTCATCTCAGTGTTACACCCTAGTCACATGCTATTAAAATACTTGAGACCATCATTCTCAAATGATGTTAAACTGGATAAAAATTTACTAGTAACTTAATGTTACACTAGACAACAACTTCCTAGTCTCATGACATTAAACTAAATGATAACATCCTTATCACATGAAATTAGACTACATTACATATGATTCATCTTACAAGACATAAAATTATTTAGAGTGGGTAATCCTATCATTGAATATGTTATAGGGATAATTTTTTAACCTCCACATGATTAGCCACTAAATCAGGCTAATATTCATTGTTAATATATATAATATTCATGTTATTTATTATTCATAAACACCATTTTAGTGAATTTTATACTTTGAATATCATTTCTCATTATGATTGTAATACCTTCTTAAAATGCACTATTATGTGGTACATTTTTTAACATCATTTTAAGTACCCAATGATTAATCTAATTATACATATTTTAATTTGATATTTTTAGAAATTGATATAAACTCCAATATGAACATGTTTCATTAAGGGATTAATGGATAATTCATGGAGGATGATGGAGATATTTGGCAATGAAAGGAAGCAATTCCGGAGAAGGCATATTGGACACCATCCCACTGATGAGACGGTGGGGACCACATACAGGCTCAATGAATCCCACATTTCGTGGGATGATAGAATAAATGTCACGGAACAAATCAATCTTCAGGATCCACTGCTAAATCGGCCTCCATGGTGTCCATTTAGGCGGCCAAAGTTAGAGATAAAATTCTGGGCCAGATTCTGCGGCCCAGAATAACAGCCCACCAATTAAACCATATCTCTAAAACGATAACTCCTTTTGGGCTGAGATTCTACAGGGGATTAAAGAACATCCGGATATTAATTTAATTCTTATATGGACAACCCCAAGGCGGCCATCTAGAAGGTGTTTCAAGCGCGTCTGTTTGGTGCATGAAAGCTGGATGCCTTTTCAGGTCAAGGGTGGAAAGTCTTCTTTCCACAAACTTTCCACCACCCTAGACCTACCATACTCAAGTGGGATGACTTGTACTGTTAGAGGCTCGACCCAAGGGCTCAAAATTCCTATTTAAGGCAGTGGTTTTGGAGGATGTAGAAATCATGGATGCTTTGTTCAATTGTAATGTTTTGGTGCAATGTTTCTGTCTCAAATTTGTCTTTCACATGTAAGTTGTTCAATTCACTTTATTTTCTTAATAAAAATTCTTCTTCTTCTCTTATTCTGTTGTTCTTCATATCACATTGATACCGTTGGATCAAGGTGTGAATTTATTCACACCAATCCTTGTGAAATTATTCACACAACGGTGGAGTGATCATTTTATTTATGTTGTTTTCTTTACTTCTCCATTTCCTCCCTCATGAGTCTAGTTTCCGCTTCCATTGAAACCATGGGATCAATAGAGGGATAACCCACTTATGGGTTGATCCAAGGGGGTAGAAAGGGGCTGGATTTAATGTTATTTATCACCTCATTAATGTATAATCAATTCTTTAATTGAGATTTTTATTTCATGATTTTTAAACTCCATCGTCCTTGTTGAATTTAAGGCCGCACACTTCAAGTGCTAATACGAACCTTTACCTTGAAGTGCTCAAAACATTGATCCTTCAAGTGTATAGTTGATTAGTATTAAAGGGTGAAGGCATTAAACTAGTAAGTGATGATGTTGTTTTATCTCCTTAAATGAACCCATCTCAAATATAAGAAATTGAAATCATTAAAAAGGAAATACGCTCAATCCACCCTGAGCGATAACCTAGGATCAACTCATTATTTTAAATTGAATTCACTTAAGTCTCTTAGAGTTACTTTAAACCCATCTAAAATCAACCCAATTTGGCCACATCATAGCCAAAAAAGTCCTTAGAATGTGTGTGTCTATAGGTTACTTCTTAGGTCTCTGTGGATTCGACAACCCAAGCTAGAATACAAGGACCATTCTACCTTCATCTCTTGGGTAAATTTGAGCGAGAATCAAATTTTGGCACCGTTTCCAAGGACCCAAGTAAGTCATCTAAACACCCATTCTATTCTCCCCCATTTCTTCTTTTCTCATCCAAATTCTCTTATCTTGTCCCTTTCTCATTTTTTTCTTTTGGCGCATGTCCGCCTACACCCGCGATCAATCGAACCGTCTAGTTATGGTGGATAGTCCTGGGGATGGGGAGTCAAGTACACCAAGGGAACTCATTCCATTAGATCATAATCTTCCTAACACCCCCGAGTCAAAAATTGAGCCCATTTCAATGGAAGGTCTTCAAAGAAACCAACTCATAAACCCCGGTGGGAACCAAAATGGAAACCCAAATGAGGCAGCCCCAAACATGGGGAATGCGGTCGATCAAACCATGAATGACTACCTCACACCTTCCTGGAGCAATGCTCCCTCATGAATTAGACACAATTACCTAGGAGATTTCAACTACATCTTTAAACCCCATGTCCTAAACCATCTTCCCACATTCCATGGAATGGAGTCCGAGATGACCTACCTTCACATTAAGGAGTTCAATGACATTGTAGAAACCATGTGTCCCCCACATCAACTAGAATCAGCTAAGATGAGGCTATTTCCTTTTTCTTTAAAGGATCGAGCTAAAAATTGGCTAAAAAATTTGAGACCATCATCCATAAACTCTTGGGACCAACTACAAAGAAAATTCTACAAAAAATACGTTCCCCACCACAAAACAATTGCACTTAAAAAGAGTGTCCAAAACTTTTTTGAAAAAGAGGGAGAGTCATTCTATGAAACATGGGAGAGGTTCAAAGACACTCTAAACATGGTTCCACACCATGGTTTTTCTATTCATGAACAAGTGAGAATTTTCTATGAAGAGTTGGGTCCGGGGAACAAAAAATTCATTGACATGATGTGTAATGGAACCTTTAAAAACAAAGCCCCAAATGATGCTTATGAGTATCTAGAAAGCCTTTACAAACAAAACCAAACATGGGGAACTTCACCTTATTCCGAAAAGCCACAATGAACTACTGGAATTCATACACTTAGAGAAGAGGAAAGCCTTAGGGCTAAACTCAGAACACTCTCTAGGAAGGATGAAGAGATAGACCTTAGGAAAGTCCATGAAATCCAAAATGTTGGCCTTGTTTTCACAATTTGTGACAAACATGACCATAAGACAGACAACTTCCCAACCATTCCATCCATCAAGGATGTTATCTTAGGAGGACCCCCAGCAGAAGTAAATGCTTTGAACATTCAAAAGCCTCAATACCAAAACACCTTCAACCCAAGGTATAATGACCACCCAGGCTTCCGCTGGAAATATAACCAACAACCTAGCCAACCACAGGGAAAAAATCCTTACCCCCATCAGAACTACCAAACCCATAACCAGTTCCAAACCCAACCTATCCAATACCAACAGCCACCGGTCCATTTTCAACAAACCATCCCACCTCCAAAATATCCCCCTGCGATAAACCAACCTACTCAAGCACCCACCCAAACTGTTCCACAAAGCCTACTATAAAAACTTTGAAAACAAATGGAGAGGATGAACTCGGAGGTATCATTCCTAAAACAAGAACTTCAAACCATCAAAACTGGAAAGGCACCCATGCCTACTCAGGCGGTGACATCCTCAACTTCAAGGGGAGAGTCATGTTGTACTCAAACAACTCATTAACAACTAAAGGCTGTGACTATTTTAAGAAGTGGAAAATCAATTGAGAAACCTGAACAACTAATTCAAAACCCACCTGATGATTCAAACTTGGATGAAAATTCAAATGAACCAAATTATCAAATTGAGGAAACTGATAACAATGTGAAAGAAACAACTCTTCAACAAACAACCCCAAAACCTGCACCATTTCCTCAATGCATGAGGGGGAAACCCAAGACTGAACTGAATGACACATTAAGGGAAATCTTCTCACAAGTCAACCTGAACATTCCCCTTATCGATGCCATCCAAACCATACCTGCCTACTCAAAGTACCTTAAGGACTTGTGCACTTTTAAAAGAAAATTTTCACATAAAAACCAAGTCCTTTTGGCTGCTAATGTGAGTACCACCATTCAAGGGACCATTCCTCCTAAGTTGAAAGACCCAGGTTTCCCTTACATCAATGTTGAACTACGAGAAAGAAAAGTTGTCAAGGCCTTGTGTGACCTAGGTGCTAGTGTCAATATCATCCCATATGTTGTGTACTTCCAGTTATGCCTAGAAGAGCATTAACCCACATCTATCACACTTCAGCTTGCTGATCGTAGAATTAGGGTTCCAAAGGGGATTTTGAAGGACGTTCTGGTAAAGGATGAAAACTTTATCTACCCTTATGATTTCATTGTCCATGACAACCATCAAAACTTAGGAAATAAGGAACAAACCCCAATCATCCTTGGTCATCCTTTCCTTGCAACAATCAACTCTGTTATCCGAGTTCAAAATGGGAACATGACCATCACCTTTGGGAACATGAGTCTAGACTTGAACATCTATAATGCAATCTCACAAATAGGGGATGAAGAGGACATTCATGAAGTAAACATGATAGAAAGCATTGATAATGAATCCATGGAACATCAAGGAATATTTGATGGATGTTTAAGTCAGGATGATATTGATTTCCTTTGTTAATATGAAGGAAGTTTATCTCCTTGGATTGAATCATTTTCAAATTTCTCTTATGATGAAGTCTTAGGTCCAACAATCAATGAAACCTTTCAGCAAACCACATACATTGAGACCGATCAAACTTCTGTCCCTAAATCTGATCAAGCCAATCTAGTAGCTGAAACTTCTATATGTGGGGAATCAATCCTGTCTAAAACTTTAGGAAATAAAATTGATCTTGATCCAATGTCCCAATCGTCTGGTGAAATTATGAACCACTCTGATCTTGAATTGAAGGAACTTCCTGCTACACTAAAGTATGCCTTCCTAGGGGACAATACAACACATCCTATTGTCATTTCTTCTTCTCTTGAAGACAATCATGAGAGGACGCTTCTAGATGTCCTTAAGAAATATAATAAAGCCATTGGTTCGACCCTATCTGATATTCCCGGGATTATCCCACTTGTTGGGACTCATAGGATTGTTCTGGAATCTGACTCAAAGCCATGTCGTCAACCTCAACGGTGACTCAATCCTAATCTCATGGAGGTAGTAAGAAAAGAACTTCTGAAATTGTTAAAAGCTGGTATCATGTATCCTATAGCTGAGAGTGAGTAGGTGAGCCCAATCCAAGTGGTTCCAAAAAAGGCTGGAATCACAGTGATAACCAATGGGGATGGAGAGATTCTTCCAACAAGGGTGAGTAGTGGATGGAGGGTCTGCATTGACTATAGGAAGCTAAACTCATTCACCAAGAAGGACTATTTCCCCTTACCATTCATTGACCAAGTCCTTGAGAGAGTGGTAGGTCATGCCTTATACTGTTTCTTAGATGGGTACTCGGGGTACAATCAAATTGAGGTATCCCTAGAGGATCAAGGGAAGACTACTTTCACATGTCCTTTTGGAACCTTTTCTTTCAAACGCATGCCCTTCGGTTATGCAATGCCCCTGGAACCTTCCAGCGGTGCATGATGGGAATCTTCTCAGACATGGTAGGGGATTTTATTGAGGTCTTTATGGATAAATTATCTGTGTTTGGGGATACATTTGATGGATGTCTGAAGAATGTGGAGAGAGTCTTGTCAAGATGCGAAGAAAAGAATCTGGTCCTAAACTGGGAAAAATTCCATTTCATGGTCAAAGAGGGACTTTTTCTAGGCCATATGGTATTGAGTAGGGGGATTGAAGTTGATAAAGAAAAGGTTGAAATCATTCGTCACCTTTCATCACCCAAAACTGTCAATGAAGTGAGGTCTTTCTTAGGACATGATGGTTTCTATAGAAGATTCATCAAGGACTTTAGTTCAATATCCCGTCCCCTTTGTGCTCTCCTAGTAAAGGATGCTCCATTTGTTTGGACAGAAATCTGTGAGGGTTCATTCTCAACCCTCAAATACTCTCTCACCTCTCCTCCCATTATGAAATCTCCAAATTGGAACCTTCCTTTTGAACTTATGTGTGATTCCAGTGACATTGCTGTTGGAGCTGTGTTAGGAAAACGCTGTGATAAAACTCCTTATGTCATTGCTTATGCAAGAAAATCCTTAAATGATGCCCAAATAAACTACACCACTACTGAAAAGGAGTTACTTGCTATTGTGTTTGCTTTAGAGAAGTTTAGGTCCTACCTGTTAGGATCCCCCATCACTGTGTTCATTTACCATTCTGCACTAAAACACCTCTTCCAAAAAACAAGATGCCAAGGCTAGACTGCTTAGGTGGGTCCTTCTATTACAATAATTTGACCTCACAATCAAGGATAAAAAGGGTATTGAAAATGTTGTAGCTGATCACATCTCTTGGATGGAATTAAAAGACAACTCAAATCAACTTTCTGTGTCTGATTCATTTCCTGATGAACACCTATACTCTGTGAGTGACTTCCCTTGGTATGCCGACATAGCCAATTTCATAGTTACAGGAGTCATTCCAAAATTCTTAGGGACTCAAGATCGAAGGAAATTCATTTCTAATGTTAGACACTATGTTTTTGATGATCCATACCTCTATAATTTCTGCCCTGACCAAGTCATTAGTAGGTGTGTTCCAGAATATGAACAAGAGTCCGTCCTTAAATTCTATCATAGTGAGGCATGTGGAGGTCACTTTTCCTCTAAGAAAACATCTACTAAGATTCTTCAATGTGGTCCCTTATGACCCACCCTCTCAAGGGACTCCTACAAATTTTGTCAAAGCTCTCCTAGGTGCCAACACGTAGGGTCCATCACAAAAAAAAAATCAAATGCCACTCACTCCCATCTTAGTGGTTGAAATATTTGACTGTTGGGGAATTGATTTCATGGGTCCCTTCCCAAACTCTCGGGATACCTCTACATACTCTTAGCTATTGATTATTTCTCAAAATGGGTTGAGGCAATTCCCACTAAGTCCAACGATCATCAAGTTGTGATTCGATTTCTGAAAGAGAACATATTTTCTCGATTTGGAATTCCTAGGGCTATAATCAGGGATCAAGGAACCCATTTCTGCAACCGCCCATTCTCTTCACTCATGTATAAGTATGGTATTTCTCATAAAGTGTCCACTGCATACCATCCTCAAACCAATGGTCAAGCTGAGTTAGTGAATAGGAAGATTAGGCAAATTCTTGAGAAAACTGTCAATCCTTCTAGGAAAGATTGGTCTGAGAAACTCTTAGATGCCCTTTGGGAATATCGTTCAGCATACAAAACCATCATAGGAATGTCACCATATAGGTTGGTTTATGGAAAAGAATTCCATTTACCTGTTGAAATTGAGCATAAGGCCTATTGGGAAATTAAGAAAATGTATTATGACCTCTCATTGGCCGGAACAAAATGGAAATTAGATCTCAATGAACTGGAGGAATTAAGGATGGAGGCTTATGACAATTCAAGGACCAATAAAGCTAGAGTTCAAGCCTCCCAATATAGGAATATCAAGGTCAAAAATTTTGAACTAGTAAAACTTGTGCTCTTGTATAGTTCAAAACTTCATTTACACCTGGGAAAGTTATGGTCCAGATGGTCAGGACCTTTCATAGTGCATCATGTATTCCCCCAAGGGGCAGTAGAGATTCAAGATCCCACAAGTGGTTACATTTTCAAGGTCAATGTTCAAAGTTTAAAACCATTCATTGAATCATTCAATAAACAGTAAATAGAGGTTGAGTTAATTGATCCAACCTATGAACCAGGAAAAAATTGATAGATTTAGGATCCATGTCGGGCTAACGACGTTAAAAAAAGTGTTGCATGGGAGGTAACCCATGTTTTTCAAGTTTCCTATCATTTTGTTGTTTTAATAAAATTTATATTTTAATTAATATTTTTTGTATTTAAAAAATATATATATTGTTGACATGTTCTTCTATTATGAGTATGGATGGGTATGAAAGGGGAGCACCATATTCATCCGTGTCACGTGGTGTGATCCTTGAGTAATACCTTACCCAGAAATTTAAAAAAAGAAGACAATGTATCATCCGTTTATTTTATTTTATATGTATACTTATATTATACTTATATATATATATATATATATACTCTTTTGTATTTTTTGTTTGTTTTCTTTTTTTACACTAGGGAACTCGGCAAGTGACTTGGATATCAAAGGACTAAAGTGGAGCAGCAAGAACTTCAAACATCAACAAATAGGTGACTTCATTCCATGATCCTAATATTTCAATTTCCTTATTGAACTTCCCTTTTATTCCTCTACCCCCTTATAAATTTTATTTTCTTTAAACACCAGGGACAGTGTTATTTTATGTTGGGGGTGGGAGAGATAAAATAAAAAATGATTTTGTGTCAATAAAAATGAATGATTTGAAAAAAAAAATGTGTAAATGGAAGGAAAAATTCTTTTAACTTTGAACCTGGTAATACACATTGCACACATTGAAACTGAATATCAAATAATTTATCCTGCCCTGATTCTGATTTTAATCCATGTATAATTTCATGAGCATATAGTTTGGAAATTGTGACTGTCCAATGTGATATTTCATTGTTTATATTTTCATCCAAATAAAAAAAAGATCACAATGCACATCCTTTTGATAGTGGGGTATTAGTTTAAGTTCATGGGCTCCCCCAAATAAATAGCATAGGTTTGGCGATCATTTAAGTTTAATATGAGTATTCAAAAAAAATTAAAAAAATTAAAAAAATTAAAAAAAAAATTTGCGCGTAGAGCAATGAAATGACCTAATGCATGGCTTTCGACACTTGTGGATCGTGACTCCATAGTTTTCTGGCCCAGAGTTAGTAACTTTATCTCTATTTTTCGTAATTTGAATTTGTTTTTGACTGAGTTAACTCGTGATGATGCCAGAATATGTGGGCTTCACTTGGTGCCCTAAGGTCTTTGAGCCTGAGAGTCATCGACAAAGTCTCGCTACAGGGGTTGACTCTTTTGAGTGCAACTTCAATTACCATGGAAAAATTGCAAAAAAAAATTATACAAAAAAAAATTGAATACTCATCTTTATATTGAAATTTGATTCCACCTAGCGCTTCTGTAATTCCCCCCTTGAATAAAGATGAACCCCCATGTCTATTGTGATGCACAACACATCCTCACACTTAATTGATATTGGATGAAATATGGAAATGAATTTGAACAAAATAATGGGCGTGGGATTGGGATATTCTCATGAAACTATCTTGTATTAAAATATTTTGATGGATTTCATGATTGTTTGGTATATGGTTTTTTTGTGATCATTGTGTATTAAAATGTTTTTGGAAAAGGGAATTCGAATTTCATATTGTTGAGATATATTTTTCTCTGGACTAGAAAAACTCAAGTTGGGGGGTGTGATTAGACACTAAATAAGGCTAATATTCATTGTAAATATATATAATATTCATTTTCTTTATTATTCAGAAACACCATTTTAGTGCATTTTACACTTTGAACATCATTTCACATTATGATTGTAATACCTTCTTAAAATGAACTATTATGTGGTACATTTTTTAACATCATTTGAAGTACCCAATTATTAATATAATTATAAATATTTTAATTTGATATTTTTTGAAATTTATCTACACTCCAATATGAGCATGTTTCATTCAGGGATCAATGGAGAATTCATGGAGGATGATGGAGATATTTGGCAATGAAAGGAAGAAATTCTGGAGAAGGCAGATTGGACACCAGCCCACTGATGAGATGGTTGGGCCCAACATACAGGCCCAATGAATCCCAAATTTCGTGGGATGCTAGAATTCACGTCTAGGAAGAAATCCCTCTTCAGGATAAAATGCTATTTCGGCCTCCATGGTGTCCATTTAGGCGTCCCAAGTTAGAGATAAAATTATGGGCCAGATTCTGCGGCCCAGAAAAACAGCCCACCAATTAAACCATATCTCTAAAACCATAACTCCTTTAGGGCTGAGATTTTACAGGATGTTAGGGAACATCCGGAGATTAATTTAAGTCTCCTATAGCCCACCCAACGTCTGCCATCTGGAAGGTGGTTCAAGCGCGTCTCTTCGGTGTATGAAAGTTGGATGCCTTTTCGGGTCAAGGGTGGAAAGTCTTCTTTCCACAAACTTTCCACCACCCTAGACCTACCATACTCAAGTGGGATGACTTGTACTGTTGTAGTCTTGAACCAAAGGCTCAAAAATTCCTATTTAAGGCAGTGGTGTTAGAGGATTTAGAAATCATGGATGCTTCGTTCAATTGTAATGTTATGCTGCAATTTTGTTGTCTCAAATTTGTCTTTCACAGGTAAGTTGTTCAATTCACTTTAGTTTCTTAATAAAAGTTCTTATTCTACTCTTATTCTATTATTATTCATATCAATTTGATACCGTTGGATCAAGGTGTGAATTTATTCACACCAAACCTTGTGAAATTATTCATACAACGGTGGAGTGATCGTTTTATTTTTGTTGTTTTTTTACTTCTCCATTTCCTTCCTCATGAGTCACTTTTCCACTTCCATTAAAACCATGGGATCAATGGAGGGCTAACCCACTTATGGGTTGATCCAAGGGAGTAGAAAGGGGATAGATTGGATGTTATTTATCACCTCATTAATTTATAATCAATTCTTTAATTGAGATTTTTATTTGATGATTTTTAAACTCCATCTTCCTTGTTGAATTTAAGGCCACACACTTCAAGTGCTAATACGAACCTTTACCTTGCAGTGCTCAAAACTTTGATCCTTCAAGTGTATAGGTGATTAGTATTAAAATGTGTAGGCATTAAACCAGTAGGTGATGATTTTGTTTTATCTCCTTAAATGAACCCATCCCAAATATAAGAAATTGAAATCATTAAAAAGGAAATACGTCCAATCCCCCCTGAGCGATAACCTAGGATCAACTCATTCTGTTAAATTGATTTCACTTGTCTCTTAGAGTTACTTTAAACCCATCTAAAATCAACCCAAGTTGGCCACTTCATATCCAAAAATAGGCTTTAGAATGTGTGTTTCTATAGGTTACTTCTTAGTTCTCTGTGGATTCGACAACCCAAGCTAGACTAGAAGGACCATTCTACCTTCATATCTTGGGTAAATGTGAGCGAGAATCACCACACATGAATGAAAATTGAAAGAACATTTCCCTACATATGAACCTTATTTATATAGAGGCACCCATAGTGGACCATGACGTCAAGAATCAGTAGGGAAGGAAAAAAATCCCCTCTCCTTGCGTATGAGTTAGATCTATACAGGGAGTGCCTTTTGAAAGAAGTATTTGTGTCTTGATTTCAATATTATGTAGATTTGTAGTGATGCTTGAGTATATGGTCCTTGGGCCAGACATAGGTTTCCACTATCAAAACCATATGAGGTTCTCGACCCACAATGAATTTTTCTACTTCAGTTAGTCATGAGACTCTAGAAATTCCACCACGAATGAAATACAATCCCAATATGAGATACCATCACCTAAATAGTACTATTTCTATTGAGAGACTATGCACTCGAATAGTAGTTTGTGACATTCCTTTCAGAAGAAATTTTACCATCTCCACTACATATAAGTTATATCTACATGTAGGGGTCTCCTTAAAAGTGATTATTATGGCATGATTTATACCATTACCATACGTATAGGGAATCCCATGGAATCCCAACCATAAATATTTCATATTCTCCTATGGTCTGGTATATCTTAAAATATCATAAGCCATTTAATGAAGGATGAGTCATATAAACTCGCTTCACCTTTGTATGATTCAGATATATGGATGGGTTACTTGCACAGAGATATATCTACAAAGGATGGTATAAAAAAAATGTATACCAACCAATAATCCAATACAAGGATAAAATATTACTCTCATAAATAAATTCCCCTATCTAATGAAATGTTTCTTTAAAACATGATGAACAATTTCACGTTGGTTCCAATATCCTTACCATATGATATTAAAACTACAAGAAAGTCACCCTCATCCTATGAAATTAAATTACATGACATTGGTGTCCCCATTACACAAGGATAAAGCATGAACACAATTATATATAATCACACCTTATAAAAGGACCACAAGAGAATGAACCTAGGAAACCAAACATTAAAATTCTTACATTATCTTTTTTATCACCTCAATCCATAAAAAAACACTTTGTGTCTTGAATGTCTTTGTTTTACACAAAACATTAATGGACAATAGAGTGGATAGGGGAACCTATTCTTGAGCATGCATGTAAGACCTATGGGATCATGAATAAGGGACCCCAATCTATCAACTAGAGGTTTCACCTCCTCATGGGAAAATACCTCTAATCCTTATGTGCCCTAAAATAATTTTAGTGGGGCCCATCACCATAAGGGGATTCACGATCATCCTCGGCATGATTGTACCATATCATTACTCATTACTAGAGAACCATAAGCCTTTACTTACAATATTCACATCTCCTAATAAAAATGATTATGGGGGTATTCTCAACCATGGGAATCCTAATATAGATATTATGTAACACACCCTTAATACCATGTCCATGTGAATCATGACAAAAAACCATTCACTTTGTCCAAATTTGTATAACCTTTGACATTAGCCTCATATGGTTTAAATCAAAATACTATAAACTTCTATTGAAATATGCATAAAAACATTCAATTTGAAAACTCACAAAGGGTGGTATAATAAAAATTCAAGTATCTTCTCGCTATACTCTTCAAATTTAGAGTTTATAAAAATGATAGAGTCTAAATGGAAAAGGTAAAAATCTCATAGGGAATGTCTGGTGGCCCTATTAAATGCCAATCTATGCTCGTTAGACCTCTCTAGTCCAGGATAATGTTTTAGAAATGATTTATCACATCCTCTCACTGTAATAATTTGTTCATTATGTGGTCACATGACATTTAAGGTTCTTAAACCCTTATTATTTATTACACTTTCCATAAACTTTATTATTTTCATTAAAGTCTAAGATGACACATAAATTCCTTGAGTTGATACACTTCTCTTGGAACCTCATATCACCATGTCATTTCACTTGGTTCTCCCTTATATTATATTGGTAATAAGAAATGGCTAATCTAAAAAAATGTTTCTAGGATTTGATGGTGAATAACACAATTTTAATGATGTTATGATACGAGGATATTTGGTCCTAGATAAAATCTACCCCTTAAATCCATGATATATTTTAATTAATACATGTGATATCGATTTCCACCATTACTAATGTTTGACCAATACCAACTATCCACCATTTTCAATTGACTCAGATATTCAAAAATCATTATTTACAATCCCCATGATTAGAAAATTCAAGTGTACTTGGAATCCTGAACATTACATCACCATGTGCTATACCCATTCTCAGAGTAGGAATATGATATTTCATTCTAAAATGTTGTTGTATCCATAATCGCATGATATGAAACCACATGATATAGGGCCTGATATTGAAAATAATAAAATAGAACTACCATCAACGTGTCAATATATGTTCTTAGCTAGAAGACCCTAAACTGCATAAAAAAAAATCTGATCCCGATGACCCTAAACTATAGAAACAGTTGGTCTGAGCTATAATAACCTATAATACATCAATATAATGTCCAAGAAAGAAATCCATAAACAATATAAATACAGGGTCTGAGGTAGAAGAACCTAAACTACATCAATTGATATTCTGATCTTGAAGGACCTAAACTAAAATAACGCTTTGTTATGGAAGACCATAAAATAAAAAAAATTAAAAGAGACTCTATGCTCAATAGGATGAAAAAATTCAAAGGGAACCCTAGAAAAAAATTCAAGTCTCTAATAACTAGACGCACACCCTATATGGTCTAGGAAACATTGAGTTTTTATAAAGTATAAAAACAATAAATATTTTTAGGATGAAATCCTGTAAAGGGAATCCTAGGATAAACCTGAGTCCTTGAAATGTAATCCCATCCTTTAATGGATTAGGATAAAAATTAGGGAAAATGTAAGAGAAAAAAAGGTTTTTAGGGACACTATCCTTCCCAAGAAAAAATCAATATAGGATCACTATACCTACTGGACTATTAAAAAATTAGACTGTAACTCTATTTCTAGGGACCCATTTAAGGGTACCTAGTCTTATCATGTCTTAAAACAATATGATGATTTTTTCCATCCTACATAACCATAGATTTATTAGAGTGGATTAATCAATGTGACCTTGAATGTTCCACGACAGCTAGATTCAGGAAACATACCTACTAGAACATGTGTTCTTACCCGTGATTCTGTCACGAAATGATGACATCCCCTTCCTTATGTATTAGATAGATCAATATAATATATTTGATCACAGAGTTATTCATACCATAACCTAATTCCCCTATTCATGAGTTTTATTTACATAGGATTTTCACATATTCAAAACATGTATGGCTTGATTCCCGTACATTTGGAATACAAATCAATTTCAAAGCTCCTTATTTTTGGATCCTACCAAAAAATCATTTCTATCCCAATAATTTTTCCATCATGGATTTAATGAACATTTCATTATCAGGATATACATACCCCAATTAAAGGATTCTTATTATCTTAGATTCAAAAAATGAATTAATGTTAAAGGGTATCCCCTTTATAAAACATAAAATCCCTCAAACGACACACTCTAGAAAAATCCTCTCATATGGTTCAATATCAAATCCTGTCAGATGTTCAAGTGGATGGAAAAATGATCCATAGATACCTTAGAATTGGAATACATTTTATTTAAATGAATCCCATTCTACGTGGGCATTCTGTTGGTAACCATAATTGTGTACCAAGTAATATACAGTTGAATATTTGAGAAGTGTAAATATCTTGGAAAAAAAATATATATATTTGACATGATGTCATGGAATTGGGTTTATTTTATAAGGGCCCCATAATATTTTCCCTGTTTCACTCATTTATATTTATATAATAAATCTTTGTATTTATGTATGCCCTTATAAAATAAATTATACATCCATTATAACTAGATATCAAACTCAACTATGGAACATACATGAGTCGCCTAAACCGTACCTCGGAGCCAATGTATCCAGCCAGAAGAGCATTGAGGTATGGGAAAACATAACACTCACTTTGAATACATATAGAAGATTTAGGTTTGTGAAATCCCATAACCAGATGCCACTTATCTTATACCCCAAGCCCAGTTGGAGACATGAACCTTGGTATAACGACCCAACCATTTCTTCTATAACTTCTTATTGGAACTTGACCTCTCCTTAGTACATATAGTCACTTGAGGATATACATAATGAAGGGTGATCTAAAATCCCAGTAATAGGATATATAGGAACAATATATCATGGGGTGAGAATTATCATAACATTGGAAAAGGATCTTGAACATGAGATGAAGCATAAATATAAATCTTTAAATGTGGCAATGCATAAAAATGAAACATCATGTCTTATTGGTTAACTACCACACATACTTGTGAAAAAATCTAGAATATTGTTCAAAAAACATTTCACATCAACTCATGAGATTCATCACTTTACCTAGTGCATTGGAGAGCTGAATAATTCCAGGCACACCCGTCACATTCAAACATTCATATTGTGCTATATAATTATGGGTGCACCCGTCACATCAAAACATTATCAATATCATGCAGGCCACATAGAGCATATATAAATAATGATCATAAATAACCCATGGAAAGTAATGTGATATATCCCATAAGAACACATTCATAAACTTTGGGTTCCCAAAAAAGAGAGGGAATAACATATTTGATACAAGAACCATCAACCATGAATGAGAAGCAGGTGAGTTCTTAAAAGAATTGTTTTTTTAGAAAACATTTTTTGGAAATAAACTTCAGTATAAAAAATTTATATCCCAGAAAAGGTAATATAATTAAGAAAATTTACTTTTAAGGAGTAACCATATCGAAAATGGAGTGAAAGAAGGAAAACCCGAAGTATGAAATTGGGTTCGAGAATTTCACCTTACCTTGTATCTGAACGCTTATTTCCCTTTAATGTCATGTATATTGACATTATGTTCATTAATTAGAAATTCCATAACCTTTTATACATTAATAAGTTTCATTTTGGTTTCATTATTTTATTTTATGGGTCTTTTTATGAGTTATAGGGTTTAAAAACATTGTTCGGGAATGTTCGTTTTTATGGTTTTCTTGAGTGGTTCACTTGTATTCATAAATTGTTGTTTGTGTAGAACAAGGATAAACATACAGAACATATATTCCATGTTATTAATAATATTCCAAAATCTAAAATTATATTATAATGAATTATATTATATACCATGTGGAAGAATCGTTAGATACAAATTAAATGATGATTGTTTGGGTTAAGTTGGGCGGTTTTTTGATCACAATGAACTTGTTTAATTTATCACATAGTAATATGTACTTAAGTTAGTTCCAGAACGTTAAATAGGTCATAATACTTATAAAATATTATGTTTCAACCATAATAATGGTTTAATTACCAGATCATAAAGTATAAATGGAAAAAAAAACATGGCGTTGCTGAAGGTTATAGATTAACACCTCACGAACAACATTTTCTTTTATAAAATAAAAGGAAGTATAGAAGGGAGTTGGATGGTATAATATCCGATTAGTACTATAAAATTTCATTATATGATTTATACTATAGTTAAAATACCATTAGTTCAATGATATGTGGGGAGAGAATAATAAAACAACTTGAAATTGAAAGGGAATTAAAAGAAAAGAGTGAGGGAAATTACCTCTTCAATCCTCCTCTTGAGATCCTCCTTAGGGAGCATAGGCTTGGACTTTTGATGAGACGAGAAGATCTTGGAAATGGGGGAGGGTATTGGGAGGATGATTGGGAATAGTTTATACAAGTATTGAAGCTTTATATGGTTGATGAAATGAGGGTGTGAAGGGTGGTATTTATAGTGGAGGGGAGAGGGTTTTCTCAATATAAAATTCATTAGATTATTATTTCCCCTCAAGAAAAGGAATAGTGATTCTTCAATGACCAAGAATAGAACTTTTATCATCTGATCCCAAACCATGTGGGCTTACATCAGAAGAACATCACACATGACTCTATAATTATCTTATTTATCTTATTTTGTAAATTATGGCATTTCACTATTCATAAAAAATTCACGTATTTCAGAAAAAAACCCAAAAATTCACCCCAAACATTTTTCATCATGTAGAATCCAAACATGAAGATCATTTATCAAAAATAAATTTATAATTATGATTAATTTAATATTTAATTAAAATCATAATTTACTTAAAAAAACTATTTTTAAAATTAAAACTGATTTTATAATGCTTTCAGAAATTACATAAGGTCTTATAGAATTATCATAAATCAAAAAGATAAAGATTTTTTATTTTATGAATTTTTTTATGAAAATACATTTTCTTTTAAATTAATAAATTAATTATGGTCAAATTGTCACATTCTAAGATGCCGAAAATATATTTAATCATTCAAGGTTAAGGTTACTATTAATTTTTATGATTACTATTCATAAGGGTCGCGTTAGTATTCATAAGGGTAGGTTACTATTCATAAGGGTATGTTACTATTCACCAAAAATTATGTTTTTCTATTAGACTCCAAAAATCATCATGAACACAACTGTGTATGTCCGATTTTTAAAATTCCAAACACAGAAGTGACAAACATATGTTAAAAGGTCATTTAGCACTTAGTAGTTCATTATGTTGTGTTTCCATGTGACATATTTATAATAAGGGAATTTCCATTGAAAAACATTGGGTCGTTACATTCTTCCCCCCTTATGAAATTTTACCCCTGAAAATTCACTTTACACAAATAGGTGATGGTACTTCTCCTTCATCACAACTTCGGGTTCCCAAGTAGCTTCTTCAAACTTGTTGTTCCTTTAAAACACTTTGACATGGTGGGTTGTCTTGTTTCATAGAACCTAATCTCTATGGTCCAGAATCTCCACTGGATGCTCCTTGTAGGAGAGAGCGTCTTCCAAATATACTGTATCTGAGTTCTGTATATGTGAGGGATCAGGTATGTACTTTCTCAGGAGTGACATGTGAAAAACATCATGAAATTGATCCATATTCGGTTGAAGTGAAAGTATATAGG